>CM074720.1:73132248-74453082 GCA_037306005.1 Rhinophrynus dorsalis | reverse complement strand
GGATAAGCAACACGTTGCAGAGCAAGGTGTTGTGTACCCCTCTGGCACTCAAGAAACCCCAAATATATCTTGACACCAACTTATAGCAATGCAATGGAACACAGTGACAGTCTGTTGCAATATGCCAAAACTGCTTTCATACAAATGCAATATAATGCCAGATTGAAACATATCATTCCACTTGTCAAGAGGCATATCTTGCACTGGAATTCCCATAAACCTCTGCCAGCAAGCTCATGTAGTCCAATAACAGCTGGTGGAATCCTGGAGCAAGCTAACTGTACCATAGGGAAAAAACTTGCACTGATTTAAATGGGGCTTTTAACTCCTTGAGTGCTAGAGATGTACCCAATACATTGCTTCAGAGGCCTCTCTAGCAGAGACTGAGTTAAAAGCCCCTTTTAAATCAACACAAGTTTGTTTTTATCCCATAAGGCACAGTTGGTTAGCCCCAAAATGACTCCACTTTTCTTTTTAACATAGAAAAACAGCTGTTTCGTTCTGTGTCCTGACACGAAAGGAAAGCCAGGCTAAGAGGCAGCCAGCATTAGAAAACACAAACACAGGAATGTAAAAATAGGCAAAGAAAAAAAAAAAAAAAAAAAAAAAAGGACTATAGATAAAGGGTGGGTGGGGTGAACAGACAGAACCTATGAGCAGACAGCACAAGCTACTGCTGGCTCAGCTTTCTGTTCACCACGTGTCTGTCACAATCCCCAGCAAAATGGGAGCCAGCACATCAAGGACATTTTACTTTCCCATTTCTTGACCTTCGTTTCATAGAAAAATAAATATTCCTAACATGCGTTATCATTAAGGTGAAGAGCTGATCACAGCAGTATTAGACGCTTTTGATTCTTTCCCTACCACAGGAGCATGCAATCAATGCATTTAAGTACAGAGTTCCTTTCGCAGCAATTAAGATAACATAAGGGCCTTATTGAGTAAGCTTCCCTATAAAAGGCCAGAAGGAAGTGAAATGCATTATACAGCAATGTGTTACACACCCCTCTGGTCCAAAAAGGGATAGCGCTGAGCAAACCAAATACAACACAGGGGAGAAATAAAAATACCATTTGAGTTAAAGGCTGTTTTAATCCCTGTAATCAGGGTGAACATATGCCCTTTTAAATCAGGAATGTTTAAAAAAAAAGAAAAAAGAAAAACCCACACTGCAAGGTTCCACTGATACATGTGCAGTGCCGCACAATGACATTGTCACAAGTTTTCCTGATTTAAAGGGATATGTGTTAAACTTACATGGTACACCGGAGAGGTCTCCAACGCACTGCAAGACCTCTAGCATTACAGGGGTTAGAAGATGTTTTTAAATGAATCAGAGTTTGGGGAAAACGCAATTGCCCTATGTCGTGCAGCTGGTTCACTCCAGAATTGCTGTGCATTAGCGTTCTAAATAAGGTTCAATTCAGAGAAGAGGGAAGAGCAATTCTACAATAAAGTAATCACATCACATGAGACAAAACTGTCTGCTGATTCAAATGAATCTCTTACCTTTAACCCTTTGAATGACTGAACTACAACACATTTAAGGGGAATGACTGAGCAGTCTGGGGGTCAGGGGTCCCACTTAATTCAAATTAATCTGGGGAATTGTAATTTGTCCTCTATGACGAAGTTGGCAAGATCCAGAATCGCTCCATTTTATCCTTATGAATATGACCCTATGTTCAAAATAAAAGTGATGATATTCTGGGGCATACCAACTTCACTACAGGAGAGAACTAAAAAAAATCCCCATTAATTACAATGGGGGCTTTAAGCCCTTGAATGCTAGACAGACCTGCAATGCAATGTGTTGTAGTGCAGTTGGTTTGCCCCACAATTCCTCAACTTTTCTTTTGTGTTTGTGGATCTAAGTGCTGCACATTCCAGAAAAGTACACGATATCAGTTATATGAGGGTTACAGCTCACCAGGACAGCTGGTGAGCCATAACATCTGTAACAGAGGCTGCACAATTGCCACAGTATAACATCCAGTTAAATCATTGAACAGAACAGACTGTGATCATAGCAGAGATTGGTTAACTTAATAAAGTTTGTCATGTAAACAGCATAGGAACACTGGCAGCTTTTGACTTAGGAGCAAATTCAATCTCATAGATATATTCCAAAATTACAAACGGATTTGTTAGAGGTCCAATATGGTGCAGCTGGTTTTCTCAATATCTGCTTCACTTTCTTTGAACATATGGTGTAGAGTAACATAAAGGGATAGTAATACTTAAAATGTAAAAAATATATGTTGTAGGTTTTACCCCCCTGAGTAAAACAAGAGTACTCCCACTGCTGAAAGGTGTTTTATTCAAAAGTTATTACAGCTCAAAGTTGATTTTTTTTTTAGGTGCAATATCACAGTGGCCAGAAATTGTAAAGTGTCGCTGTTGCTACAACATCCTATGGAGATTTATGGTCCTGGGACCAGAGTGGTCCATAGGATGGTGTAGCAGCAGTGCCACTGTACAATTTCAGGCCACTTTGATATTGCTCCTATAAAAATAAACTTTGAGCTGTAATAACTTTTGAATAAAACACCTTTCAGCAGTGGGGGTACCCTTGTTTTACTCAGGGTGGTAAACTCTACAACATATATATATATATATATATATATATATATATATATATATTTTTTTTTTACATTTTACGTATTACTATCACTTTAATCTTCAACCAACCATTCACTTGTTCTGAGTCAACAAGGATAGCTCTGACAGTCTACACCAGAGATGGACAACCCAAGTCCCTATAGCTGTTGTACTACAACTCCCATCAAACCTTGACAGCCAACATAAATTGTATCCAGCTACTCATCTGCCACAGGTTGCCACCGCTGGTGCAGGCTATCAGGGATATAATAAAAAACTCAGGACAAGTGACAGCTTGGATGCCTGAATACTGGAAGCTGTATGTGTAAATAAAGAGTAAACAAACTGCACTAAAGGAGACCCCCAAACTAACAAAAAACCCAGAATCTGGCCTTTTTCAACCCATTGACTACTACAACAATCTCTAACACTTTGCAGTGCTGCTTCTATAACACTAAAGAGGTAAAAAGGTACATTTTACATTAAAGAGAAATTGTATTTCTCCCCTATAATGCAGAGATGACTTGCCCCAGAATAACAAAGTTTTACTTTTACAAATACAGCCACATGAGCCTTGTGAACAAACAAAAAGAGAAATTCTGGGGAAAAACAACTGAAACATAGCCACAAAAATAAATAAAATCAAGCTTTCACTTACATCAATTGATTATTCCTTTAAATACTAGAGATGTCTCCAGCATATAGCTTTGCAATGCACTGGAGACCTCAAGCACTGAAGATGTTAATCATCCCATTTAAATCAGAGACACTAGAGATTTGTTTGCCTCTATAGTATAATTATAGTGCTGTTTTCTTTGTACATATGGCCCTATGACCTCAGTTTTTGTAGTACCTCTTCAGGACCAGAGCTGGCAAGGATCACAGTCAGTAGGCTCACTGCAGTTACAGACTTCTGTGCATTTTCCTCTGTGATGGACAAATGGCTTCACATGGTTACTCGACACACTCACTACAAAACATCTTGCCAATCCAAGATTATACTTTCCCCTAGTTCCTGTGAATAACCAGCAGGTTATATATACTACATACCTTAACCCTTTAAGGATCAGATGGGTGTGAAACTCATTGCCTCTCTATGTACTGCACACTCCTCTGACCCTTAAGTTTAGTATGCAGCAAATGATCATTAGGCTTACTAAGATTATGCCAAGAGTTCACTTAGAAAATCATGGCCCTGGAGTCAAATGACAAGGACTGTGCCAATGTTACATGTATAAGATGAATATGGTGTGACAAGGAGGGTCACTCAAGTTACAGGAGTGCTAAATATTTTTATCCTTCACAAAACGTGTGGACACTGGGGAAAAGAAATGTTACACTGACAGGCCAAGAAAAGTTATATCTAAACATTTGGTGATCTAAAACTACTACAGTGAAATGAAGATCACCTTACACTTTTATGATGTCAAAGTACAACAAGTCCCATATTATAGACTGCATTTTATTGCAACCACACCTGGTTACTTTAACCCTCACATCTAAATAGGATGACCATGCACACAAGGTAAATATATCCAATGCTAACAAATGAATGATCATGTTTACTACTATGTATAGTGTCAATTACCCTGCAGAATGGTGTGATATCAAACCACCTGAGCCATCATTGCAAGGTCACTTGTAAACCACAATGCATTAAAGTCTACAATTGCTGCAGAAACTATTACCTGTCATTCCCTATCAAGGTCTGCTTATCATAATGGAAAAGTAACTTTAAGCACAGTACAGTGATTGACAGCTCAGTTTGTCAAGAGGATATTAGCAGATGAAGCATTTAGTTTCGAACAAGCAAAGTTTGTACCCCCACCATATATATTAGATGTGAGGTACTGATAACGTAAAGTGGACGTCATAAGACTAAATGACCCCCAATCAATAAGCTGCGTGGAAGACTAGCAGCAGAAATGTTAATAAAAGACAAAGCCTGCCATATCTGTAGGCGAGCACGTTGTACAGAACACATCCAGCCTATTGTAGGGCAAAAGTACAAGAAGACACACAACAGCCATTGAGCACAGGTCAAGGTTGGTCAACCACTGGTTGTTTTAGGACTGAATTCCCCATCATCCTTAACCCAACAAATGGCCAGCTAAAGCCGATGTGTGTTGTGGCTTAATTGCTGGGGAGCCATGGGTTGACCACCCCTGGGCTCATGCCCTCTCCCTTTATAATGGATAGAATGAACGTCAGGCACATTTATTTCAGATTAAATATAAAAATACATAGCTGGCACATGCTATGCACTTCATATAGAGTCTGTCTGCAACACATATAGATAAAAAAAACAATGCACCGCCAGCATGTGCGAAGCTCAGTCACCCGGGGGTACACTATACGTGTTTCCCTATCCATGCACAGATGTATGCAGGCTACTCACCGGCATGAACCGTGTCCCGGTACAATATGGCAGTGAGGTGCTAGAAGAGGTGGGGGGAAGAATGTGTCAGAGATCAGCAGCTGCTCCCTCCATCCGCGTATAAGCAACGCCACCAAATCCCCCACTGAGTCGCCATGGCAACGCGGCGCCCAATGGAACCTCCCCCGCCCTCAGCGTGTGGCGCGCGGGTCGATCACGCCCACTGCCCGGGAACATACCCGCCCCCTCTTTATTTAACTTTTTAATTGTTGTTCGCCTGAAAAGGGATTGAATAGAAATTAATATGGCGTAACACTGTATACATGACAGGAACTCGGATGTGAAGAATCTCGGATTAAGCCATTGACTCTTTTCCGTGTGTTTCTTTGGAAGTAGAAGAGTTGGGTGGGTCGGGGAGGAGTGTTGTTTTGTGACGTAAAGAACATGGTGGAGCCCTTGCTTTGCACGAGCGAGAGCTGCTGAACATGTGATCGTTAACCACTTCCCCGCTAGAAGAGGGATGGGCCGCGAGTCAGTTATAATAATAGAGGAAATGGTGACGCGGGAAAACGCTCATGCGCCTTTCACGCGATGCGTTGCCATGGTGCCGATGAGTGCGAGCTGCGGGCACGCGGTTGCGATGTCACACGGGAGGTCTGCTAGGAGGAAAGGGGAGTGCAGGCAATGTCACGTGACGGTGCTTAGGAAGTGACAGCCAAGTTGAAGCGTGGACGTGCAATGCAATGCGTGCACCAATGTGACATTGTAGCAAACCGGTTCATGTAGTGTTTCCTATTTACCGGTGAAATAAAAACTCGCAGTGGTGGAATTTGCATATTCGATCAGGTTGCGTACCGTGAATTGAGACCCTACGGATGTAGTGCACTACAGCTCGCATCATCTGGTTGGGGATTAATGGAGGGTATTCCAACAACAGCTTGGGGGCGTCCGTTTGTTTACTCCTGTATTAAATCAGTAGAAGAAATTGTTGGGTTTCTTCTTTAAAATTTATAATGCGTACGCTGCTACGAGAGGCTTAGTTCCATAGTTACTACAGTGACAAATATGCTAATTGCATTTTTCCCCAGGTACAACCCCTGATTTTGGCTCCATAGCACCTGGATACTGCTGCCCTCATTGTCTCTGGTTTTAAATTAGAATCTTAATCCCATGTTATATCTGCTTCTCATTAAAAGGGTAATAGGTTATGAGACTCCCATATGTCAATATTTATTATACTATTTTAAACCGTTTTTGGTGTAATGTCTGTTTGCTGTGAAAGTGTACTTTTAAGTCTGTTGCATGTGACTTCCTGATGTCACTGTGCTATAATATCATGAACTGCTAATGATGCTCTGTAATGGTACAACTCAGGGGAAATAAACTTGGAAATGTTAGTAACTATGCAGTTCAGCAGGTATAGTGCTAAAATAAACCACATCCAAGGCAGCACATTTATAGGAGAGAATCCCCTTCACTCTGCATAGGAGAGGAAGTCCTGGCACAGAATTACTTCTCCCTTCCCCACTACAGCCATTGTTTGTTCTTGTCCTCCTGAGAGGACCACACTCTTCTCCCCTTTCTGTGTTATGCAGTGGGGGACATCCGTGCATTGGTAATCTGCTCTGTCCTTTTCACTGAGCCCATCTGTGTCTGCACTGTATCTTTATTCCTGCTTTACTGCCATGTGGATGGAATTCTGTTTCGAAGGTAATTTTGGCTAGGTTTGCTGCCTCCTGAATCCAGTCCTGCTGTTAAGGCTTCCTTTGTATGTCTGTAACTGCATGTAAGGTTAAAGGGATATCTCCCTTCTATTTCTATTGTTCCTTTTTTTTCTGCAGTTCTTATTGTTTGGATTTCTTTCCCCTTCTTCCTTTTAGAATGTCTGCATCAGAAGAGTTCTTCAGGGGAATCAGAGAAGGCCACAGACCATCCAGGTCATCTGTCAAGCAAACACACTTCAGTGAATTTAGCTGGCCGCCTCCTGAAAATGTTTCTTCAAAATTATGTTCACCATGCCTCAGACACACTCCTGTGAGTCCAGCTGGTGAGGAACCTGGTCGATCTTCCATGCACAGTTTCTTATACTTGCTCCAGGTACAGATGCAGCAGAATGTTAAGCATATTAAAGCATCTAGTATGGACACCATTTACAGTTCTAAAATGTGGTCCTGAATGGAGAAATCCTCATAATCAGAAGCAGAGCAATAACACATCTTTTATCTATAAAAGTAATCTTCCAAAGAAGAATAAAGGAAAATAAGGTAAAATCCCTATCTTGTACCCACAGAAGGCATGATCACTGTAGTCAGTGCAGTGATGACATTAGAGGGCACTAAATAAGACTGCAATAAAGACCTCTTATGCAGGGGTCATCCTAACCCTTTCATTGCCAGAGGGGTACATAACACATTGCAAAGCAATGCATTGTGTACCCCGCTTGCACTGAAGGGGTTAAGAAGTGTAAAACATTCCCAATACACAATGTGATCACCAGTATCATCTTAGGTGAATGGCAGATCCTTAAAAAAAAAAAATTGGCCATCTCTAGAAGAACAAGAAATCATTCCAATTTGACTAAAAATCAGCCAGCTTCTAGTATCTAGGAAAGAAAAGTAGAAGACATCAAAAAAAGCCTTTGAAGCAGCTGCTGCAGGTCTCAAAACTACAGTTGTCAGATCATTACATATCTGTCTTTATCTGTCACGGTTACCCAGAGAAGTTCAGGAGTCAGTACGGTTTAGTTAATGCAGTTTATTAACAAATGACATAAAGAAGATATGTACAATATATACAATAGGAATAAGCACAGGATAATAGCCAGCAAGCCTGCTACCAGAAATAATAGGTTGCAATGCTAAACCACTGTGCTGGAGACTAGGCCTTAGCCACTGGAAGTCTCAGCTGGAACCCAGGATCTTGATCCGATGAAGAATGAGGTCTGACTCAGCCTGCAGTCAGAAGGAAATATCACTGACTCACACCTGGAACCAGTAAGGGTGAATACTGACTCACGCCTGCAGTCAGTAGAAATAAGGTGAAAACTGACTCACGCCTGCAGTCAGCTATGCAAGTCTACCAGAGCCCCAGGCCCACACTATATTGGCTGTCTGATCACCAGGGGAAAAGACAAAATAATAGTCAGACAGAGCCACAAGTCAGCACCAGAGGGTGTAGTTAGACAAGCTGGGTCATACACAGTTCAGATAGTCAGCCAGAGCCACAAGTCTGCACCAGATCGGATGTCCATTATTAGGGGTTAGGCAAAAGAATAGTCAGACAAAGCCACAGGTCAGAATGGATGGATGGATGACTAGCCAGGTCATACACAGAGCCCACGTTAACAGAACTACTATGAACAACAATGCAAGGGCATCTGAGTCAGGCTTCAGTCTGCCCTTTAAACCCCTCCACAGGAAGTAGGAGGAGCAGCTCAGAGGGAGGAAGTAGGAAGTTGGTACAGTACTACAGTAAGCAAACAGATAAAACAGAGGCCTGCTGCATGCTTGAAGCCTCGTGCCTGCAAATGATGCTGAAGTCAAGGTAAGCTGTAACATTATCTGACAGAGGAGGACCTAATGTCAAAATCTCCTAAAGAGGTCATCTTAAAAATCTAGTCACTATTATTTTGATGGTGTACTGTTTTTGTTATGCTTTTTTTTAAATCTGTCAAATCACTGTTTGAGCATCTTGACAGGATTTTTACAGTACAGACCACATTTTTCATTACCGATCACCTCAGCCAGAAGAATTGGATTGCACTGTGCTCTATCTTCCAGACAACCATTTCCTTCTTTTATGCAAACTAGAGTGATATCAAAATTACGCCCATAATTTGATTAAAGAGTTACATCACCATTTTTTTTTTCTTTAGAACAAAACTGAAGATAAACTCCACAATGTAGTTAAGAAGAGCCATCAAAACTTACCTATCCAGAACCAATGGATGGAGGAACGATCCAAACCTACTTCTTACTGTCACCAGATGGAGTGATTTACTACTATAACATTTGAAATATGTATCACTATGTTGTACTTTGTGTGACATAATGTACTCGTGTGTGTGTGTGTGTGTGTGTGTGTGTGTGTGTGTGTGTGTGTGTGGTGTAATACTGTAAGTCCTGTAAAGGGATTTGGCAGTTGGGAGCCAGAGTGCAGAGAAAAAAAGGTTAAGCCCAGCACTCTGGCTTGCTTACAATATAGTCCAGGTCTGTGTAACATGCTAAGGAATGATTGGAATGTTGATTGACTCCTGCTGTGCTTCCTTGACCAATCAGGGGAAGTTATTATGGTCCAGTTAAAATGCCCCTTTTTCAAGCCCTACTTTGTACTCTTATCTTGATAAGAGTGTCTGGAAATGTAGGCCATTCCCTGAATGGTCAAGCGTACCAATACTGTCCCAAGCCCTACTTTACATTCTAATCTTGATAAGAGTGTCTGGAAGTGTATATAAGCAGTGTGTTTCATCAATAAAGGCTGTCTGTTCTACCCTCCTTAAAGAGGAACATTCAGTTACTAGTAAGTTGCCCTTGTATTATTAAGCATATGGCAACAAGCATCCTAATACCTGTATTACCTCTGTAAAGTGCCACATTCTAAAGAAATCTTTAATCTTAGGAGACTGACAGGCAGGTTAGCCTATGGATCAAGCAAGCTATAATAGAAATATATGAAACTTCAGGGCTGGGCCTACCCTCAGGGTTTAGAAAGCAACCCACCAGATCGATGGTAGGGTCATGGGCAAAAAAAGCACAGGTCTCTAGTTCAAATATGCAGAGCAAGAAAATGGAGAAGCTTGTATACCTTCTACATGCACTAAAAGAATGGATGTGTCAACTTATGAAGAAGCATCTTTTTGGAGAAAAGGTTTGTTTGCAGTTACTTCTGTCCTAGCATAGTCCTAATTTGTGTACTCTCTTTACTATTTTTGGTTTTGATGGAAGGGCAAGTGTGAAGTCTGTTCTGTAATTCTTTTTTCCTGCATATCATAGGCGGCACAGGAGTTTCCTCCCTAATACATTTATTTTTCATCAGATCCATGTCAGTGTCTTTGTTTTAACTGGTCCTACTAGGTGGTGTGTGTGGGGGGATTTTAATTTGTGTTGTAGCGGCATTTCCGGTACTTTTGGGGTGGATGACCTCTTTTTATAATGTGTTGCCTAGGACATGCAGGAAAAGAAAGTTAACAGGTAGGTACATAATTCATTCTATTCCTGCTGCCAAAAAGGCTAAAGGGAAGGATCTCAAATCAATCTAAAAAATAAAAATACTCGCTCAATCTTACTGAAATAACATCCGATACAATAATGTCACTCACCACTTGAAATCCGAGTCGGCGGACCCAGTGCTGCTCCCCACAATCACAGCCCGATTCCACAGACTTGAGGACAACCGGAGGTCCACCAAAGCATCACCAGCCCAATCACAGTATTAAAAACATTCTATATTATGCAGATAAAAACATCCACTTATAGAACAAAGTATTATATAGCAGCAAAACACTGGATCATAAGGCTCATCACCTATCGTGTTTCGTAACTGTCAATGGTTACTTAATCATAGGAAAAGGGAAGGATCTTCACAGAAACAAGAGAAAGTAATGCCAAACTATAGGTCTCTAGTAAGGCATTACATGTCCCAGGAAGGATGGTAATAAACTGGAGTCATTCCAAATAAAAGCATCTAACATGGTGACAATCTAAAGCTACAGGATGGGAAACTCAGATGTAATGTGTGTAAGCACTACTTCACAAAGCCTGACTGTCCATTTTCCTATGTAATTAAAATACAGAATTTTACATAGTTCTTAGAACAGACACATTTCTGTCCCAGGAATTTTTGATTTATGTTACATTATTAGTCCCTACAGCCTATTCCAGTAGGCTATTCCATGAATTTGTGACCTTTTCTTTAAAGTAGTATTTATGCATATTTTTTATGAGCTTTCCAACCACTAACTTTAAATCGTGTCCTCTTGTTCTAGCATTTCTGTTTTTCTGAAAAATGCTTTTCTTCTGAACTATATTAAACACGTTTAATCTATTTTAATGTTATTATATCACTTCTCTTCCAAGCTAAACGTTTTAAGTTTGTTCAGTTTATCCTTGTGCATTTTTATTATAAATACCCTGCACCATTGTAGTGGCTTTTCTTTTAAACTGCCTCAGATTTATTAATGTTCTGGAGATGTGCCATTGACCTGCTGCTAATGCCTCTTCCTATACAACTAGGGATCATGTTGGATTTTTCACACTCTTTTATTGCAATGCTTGCTTACCTTCAAGTCTTGTGAAATAATAACTTCCAAGACTTTTTCAGCTGATGTTTTTGTCAGCAAATGTGCTATTAATCCTTTATTCCACCTCTTGGTTTCCATGTCCTAAATGCTTTTACAGAATTCAACATTAGATTCCATACTCTTTTCAATTCCTCTAATTTTCCTAAATCCTTATGCATCTGGTTTACCTTTCTTGGAGAGTCAACCCTGTTGAAGATTTTTCTTTTTTTTTTTTTTTTATCATGTACAAAAAAGGAACACCTTAACGTGATTACAGTTGTAATATCACAGATGAAGATGTCCAAAAGCTGTCACCTCTGGTACTTCATTAGTAATCTGTTCTACCTCAGAAAGAATACCATTGACATATTTTGACCTGTCTTTTAGCCAATTTCTTATCCCATCAACTTCTATGGAATCTGCTACTAAACTATGCTTACATTTTTCAGCTTGCTTTCACATGTTCATTTATTTTATCATATGCATTTACATCTGGTTTTATTTGTAATGGTTTAAATAGCCCATGGCAGGTACCTTCCCAGGGCCACATTTAGCATAAGGCAAATTTTGAGGTGTGCTGCATTGTGGATGTGGCCAGGGCAATCCCAATGGCCCATCAACAGACACCAGCTCATGTTTTATAGTGGCCGGTTTATCTACCAGTTTACATAAGCTTTGACTTATTTAACCTTTTGGGTGCTTCTCAATGTATTGGAGACCACTATATTATTCAAGAGGTTAAAAAAATATGCTTAGAGGTACAGGCAGTGGTTCCCAACACTATCTTCATTCCCACTAACAGACCATACAGATAGGATTTAATTAACCCACTTAGTGCCAGAGACAACACATTGCTTTGCAATGTGTTGTGTACCTCTCTGGCATTCAAAGGGTTAAGTGACTGAGATTCCGATTTAGTCACATGTAGTCAAGCTGGTAATTCCTTTAGTCATGTCCTGATAGGGGGTCATGAGGATAGTGTTGGAAACCACTGAACTAGTGGAATAGTTACAGACTAAGGCCTAGTTCATATCACAGCAATACAATGTTCACATTGAAGTAATTGTAGTTGGAAATATTACTCATGTGAATTACCCAACAGAAAACTAATGTATCTGTTCTGTAACACATGTTATTGCAACAAAATTGCCCCTGTGAACTGGAAGACTTTGTTGCAAGATGATGCAGCAACACAAGATTGCCATTGAAAATGATTCTAGCTGAAGAAGCCACCCATGTGAATTTCTCCATAGAAAATTATTCTGTCTGTTGTAAGAAACTTGTTACAACAAACTTGCCGGTGTGAACTAGGCTTTAGGGATTTTTCTTTGCCTAAGATGTCATGACGTGTGGCACATGAGATGTAAATCCTGCCTTGTATGTCCCAGAATAAAACACACACATACATATATATATCTGCACTGTTGGTATGCCTCGAAAAACACTAACATTGTTAACCCCTTAAGTGCAAGAGGGGGTACTCAAGGCATTGCTTCACAATGCATTGTGTCCCTGTCTGGCACCCAAAGGGTTAAACACTGGGTAAGATCAGTAGAATTTTGTATTTGTCTCCTATGGATGGTTTTGCTACAGAATTGCTCATCTGTTACTTTGTGCATTAGGCCCTGCGGCTTTTTTTTGCAACGTGTTGGAGTTATGTGTAGCATCCAAAAGTAAACAATGTAAGACTTGTTTTGGTGATAAGACATCGTTATTTATACCAGTTATTCCTGTAAAAACTACCAGATCTACATGTTTTCACTGCATTTATGTATAGGTTACATTTCTAGAATGTCTTTTAACATAATCACTTTAAAGGGATATTAATGTTTCTCCATAAATTAAGCTTCGATCATTCATAAAGGTTTTTCACCATGCAGAGCGTTATCACAATGCTGTACAGTGTTCAGTTCATGTGTAATTAGGTTATAAAGTGTCCACCTCCCGCCCCTCCTCAGATCAGAAAGCCAGTCCGGATCAAGCTCAACAAGGGACAATCTTCTGTGAGCATAAGAAAAAACCTACTCTCCTTCGTCAAGGGGGGCAGGGTTTTCCTTATACCAACACCCATGAGACTGACCCTCATTGAGATCTGTCTGGTCCGATGACCATATTCCAGATCTGAAGGGAGGCAGAGTTACATATGTAAAAGGGTGGGAGGGGTACTTTATAACATAATTATACATGAACAAGACACCATACAGCACTGTAATAATGCTTTGCATGGAAGGAAAACTATGATGAATGATCAAAGCTTTAAGTGGATGTGTCACCTATTTATAACATAGCCTAAATAGTTAGACTACATATCGAATACTTCTAAAACATTATTCATTTTTTTTTTTAAGTTTTATTTGTTGTAAATTTAACTAGAAAGCCTGTCCCCTAGCTACTTCTGCATAGACTGTGGTTACCTGCTCTGTAACCGCAGTCCGTCACACTGCTTCTGCTCCCCTCCCTCCTCTGTCTGTAAGCTGGAGCGGTCTCATTGAAGAGATCAATGTCTAGCCAGTGAGACATCTCCAGCTTACAGACAGAAGCCTCCATCATTGGAGGAGAGCAGAGGCAGAGTAGTCTATGCGGAAGTATCTGGGGCACAGACTTTCTAAGTTAAATTTACAACAAATAAAACTTAAAATAAAAAAAAAAAATAGTAACATTTTAGAAGTTCTCGATATGTAGCCTAACTATTTAGTCTATGTTATAAATAGGTGACACGTCCATTTTAATATATGGAGAAATATACTATATCTTTAAAGAGATAGTAATGTTTCATAATTAAAACAGCTGTAATTAATCATCATAGTATTTGGGCCTTGGAGAGTGTTATTTCAATACTGTTAGAGTTGTAGTTCAAGAGTACTTGAATGATAAAGTATCCTCCTCCCACCTCTTTTACTGATATAACACTGCTCACCTCAGAGCAGCAGGGAGTGTCCAGGTAGACTGCAGAGAGGGACAATCTTCAATTAAGATAAGGGAAAAACCTTAAAAACCTGTCAAGGGGGGCAGGGTTTTCATTGTCCTCACAGTAGAATATTTGACACTTGATGTGAGCTGTCTGGTGTAAGGACTGGATTCCACATTTGAGGAGTGGGGGATTACACTAGGTAAAAGGGACAGGAGGGGGAAACTTTATCATTCAATTACTCTTGAACTACAAAGCTCACAGTATTGAAATAACACTCTCTATGGCTCAATTGCTTTTGAAGATTAATTTGAGCTTCTGTTTTTGTGAAACATTGCTATAACTTTAAGGGAATATATACCCAAATTGATTTGTTAATTTAAATGGAGAAAACAGCTTGTGATTGTAAAAGAGCTCTCAAATCATACATATATTGTATTAGCATTTTTTTATTTAGAGTTATAGATTTAGGCTAATTATGGTGTGTTGTACAGGCACTTCCTATCTTGGCCTCATGGCATGATGTGCCTGAACAGCATGCCTAAATTAGCATAATATATAAATCTAAATAACTGAAAAAACTAGCTTTCTAAATAAGAAAATGATTAAGCTTATAGGTGATTCTGAAAGGTCTTTCATAATCACTAAAATTGTTTTTAGGTGATATTTCTCTTTAAAGGCACAATAAATCCTTTTTTTTGATGACATATAATATAAGACTTTTCATGTTGAGTAAAACAATGGCACTTCCAGTTCAGAAAGGTTTTTAATTGTAAATAAACTAGAACTAACTTGTACAGACTTTTAAAGGGATAGTAATGTTTCATAATAAAAGCAGCTCTAATTAATCTTCATAGTATTTGGACTTTGGAGAGTGTTATTTCAATTATGTCAGAGTTGTAGTTCAAGAGTAATTCAATGACAAAGTGTCCCCCTCCCTCCCCTTTTACTGATGTCACACTGTTCAGCCAAAGCAGAAGGGAGGTGCCCAGGTAGACTGCAGAGAGGGACAATCTTCAATTAAGATAAGGGAAAAACCTGAAAAGCTTGTCAAGGGGGGCAGGGATTTCATTGTTTTCATAGGAATAAGAGTGTCCCCTTCTGTTATCTGTCCAGTCTATTGACTGCATTCCACATCTGAGAAGAGATTGTTTACAGTAGGTAAAAGGGGCGGGAGGGGGAAACTTTGCTTGTGAATATCTCATAAACCGCAAAGGTTTGACAGATAAGACTTATATCATTCTTCATTTTTTTTTTTAATGCCTACAAAATAAAATAAAGTTAAAACGAAGTATTACTATCCCTTTAAGCAAGTTGCTGGCAGCAGAGCCAACTGGTGTCCGAAAGCTGACTTTATTTATAATGCACACCAGGAAGAGCTTGTGTCATTGATTGACTAGGTCTCTCCATAGTAAATTATAGGACCAGCACAGCCTAGTGAGCAGAACAGAATATTGCAGTTTCATGAAAAATCTAATTTGAGCTGTAATAACTTTTGAATGTAAAAATGTCCAACTGTGGTAGTACCTTTGTTTTACTCAGCAGGAGAAATCCTTCGATTATATCCATTTTTAATTAAACAAATGTACTAGTCCTTTACAATAATAAGTAATTTAGGTATTTGGTCACATTTTTTGTTTTGCAGATCTGCAATAATCAGCCATATGGTTTTACATCAGTGATTCAAAGGAAGAGGCTATTACTAGGATCTTACCTCAACCGAATAGTAATAAATCACTTGGTGAAGGGGTGATCAAAGTGTTATGCTCTTCTTATTTAAAGGTTTTTAACTCTTTGAGTGCTAGATGGGTATGCGCAATGCATTGCATACTCCTCTGACACTCAAAGGGTTAAAAGGGACAAAAGAGTTACAGTATACCTTCTTCTCCATATACCTGAAGGGCAACTATCATTTGTTAGTTGTCCTATATTGGCAGATCTGCTCTTCTGGGAGCAGACCTGGCAGTTAAGCTGGAGCTGCATTGTGAGCCCGGGAGCACAATAGGGGTCTGAAAGGAGACCCTTGATTCTCCCCCAGTTTATCTCTGCTGCAGTGGCAGGCCAGGTTTCTGTCTTGTTCAATGCATTTCCCCATAGACCTGTTATATCTGGCTTGAAACCCTGACTCACTGGGTCTGTAGAGAATGGTCAAGCAAATCTGCAGATTGTGGCAGAGAGACACAGACAGCCAATGAGGTAAGCTTTCTAGATGCGCCCCCCCCCCTCCCCCTAATGACTGATGGAAGCCATTTTGAAGCTGCATAGTGCATCTATAGGCTCTTTGTACTAAGTATGCTCCAACTGGCGTAGAATTAGTAAAATGGTAGAACTGCCTTCTAAATGTAAGTTATCATGTTTTACTAACAGTGCCCCTATGCAAGCAGACTTAAAAATCCCCCAAACTCCCCCACAGAGCTGGCATTGGAACAGAACCTGTATATTTGCGTCTCTCCATTGCAAACTGTGGTTTTCTTGTGCAGCCTCCATAGACCTTAGAGTTGTAAGCTCTTTATTACAGTCTGTGGGGCTGCCCCCAGTCTAACGAGACTGGACTGTGAGACTTCAGACACTTGCTGTTCAGTCTCTCTCATGGCACCAGTGAGAGCACACATGAGTTCTGTTTTCTCGCTGGATTGATGTTCTGTATTTTCTGTTTTATTACATTGTCTTTTAATATAAGTATTTAGATCAAGCATTTATTAAGTACTAGTTTAAAAGCCTGTGTACACGGGCCACAGTGCCATCCAGCAGCCTTTGGCTGGTGCCCGGAGCACCTCTGCTCACTGCATCGTGAACAGTCTCTACTGCGTATGACGGCTTCTGACAAACATCCTAGCGAATTATTATATAGGATAGTTTCTTTCAGTCTTGTATGGATAAATTGCTGCCACAATTACATGTTAAAGACAGAAGTTCAAAACTAAAATTGAGTAGTTCTTCAGCCTGCTGTTGCTGGACTATGAAGATGATTGGAGGTATAGTCCAACAACAGCTGGAGAACTGATCGTCTACACAATGGCAGCAAAAGTTCTCACTATTGGAGTGTAAAAATGTTGCCTAATCTGATGGGGCAAATGAGGTGATAGGGGGAATCCAGCACTGAACCCCTTGCTCACAGTGCTTAGAGAGATCAGCTACACCTCACTGATGAGGCCCAACAAGGCCGAAACGTACATCTGGAGTTGGCTGCTTCTCTTGTTCAGAGAGGAATTGCCTGGCATTTTGTGGTTGGACTGCTGTAAGGGCAGGACCAATATGATATGCTTTAGGATATTTCCTTTCTGTGAAAGGCACTAGTGCGCTAAAAGTGACTGCACCTTGGGTAGGACACCATTCCTATAGAACCTGCAAATTTGTATTGCAGATTCGTTCCTAGATGAGCATCTCTGACTTTTAATATACAGGAAACTCCCTCTGTTTGCCCTTGAATAAGTCTTTGTTTTGTAAGCAGTTGTATAAATAACGATAGCTGAAACCAAGACTTAAAGGAGAATAAAACTGTCAGTAGTTCCCTAATCCTGATTGCATATCCAGATGTTCAGTGTTTAGGATTAACCCATGAGCACAGTGGAATGCATGATCTGCCAAGGCACAGTGGCCTAGATTTAATAAACTCAATTAATTAGGCAATAATACCCAGTGTTGCACTGCAAAATAAATAAGACTGAGCATGTTTCCATATTTAGAATTAGATATGCATGGCAACTGTACATTCTCATCTGCCTTTTTGGCAGGAGATCAGGAGAACAGCGATAGTTGCTATAGCAATTCCTGAATAATCACAATAAGGTCTCCCTTAGAGTAATATAAACACAACATTATCCTATGGCCATCAGGAGGGGACACGACAAAAATCCAGAGAAGAGAGCACATCAAGGGATTTTCACAAAGAAAAGAGGAGCCATTTTAGGACAAACCAGTTTCACCATAAGGAACAACTTAAACATGCCCAAAATCTCATTGAATTAACCCTTAGAGTGCCAGAGGGGTACCCAATGCATTGCAAAGCAATGCATTGGGTACCACTCTGGCACTCAAAGGGTAAGTGTGCTGGAGACCTCTATAGCATTCAAGGAGTTAAAATCCCCTTTATTTCAGTGGAAATATTTATTACTTCCCTCTGTTGCATTTGCTTTGTGCAAGGAGAATCTTGTAAAGCCAACATAGTAATTTTCACTGGGTTGGCTATGCAGGCCCACTTTGCCAACATTTTGAAAATTACGAGGTTTGCCGCCAAAGGGTTAAATCAGTGGGGGGGTTTATTTCCCCTCCCCATGGTACACTTGGTTTGCTGCAAAATTGCTCTGCTTTGTTTGTGCATGAAGTTCTCTGTTTTATTGGAAATATCGCCCATGTGTAGGTTCTGCCTAGATTTATTCAAAGCATAGTGGGGACAGTATATGAATTTGCCAGTGCAGCCACCCTGACATTAGTGGCTGCACTGAAGCATGTGCACTACAGCATATGATTGGTCCAGTGCATATTGGTGGGGGGCGGGCATACCTCCAGTGTTGGGATTTAATGCCAGTAACACCCGCACCTCTGCACCATAGCAAGTGCAGAGTAATGTGCTGTCCTCTATGTAGTAATTCTTATTGGTGAGAAAAAGCAAAAAAAAATCTAGTTATATTTCTAACACACATGTCAACTACAGAAATACATATCCTGAAAATGTCAGTTTTAATGCACCCCTAACACTCATCTTGATTGCACAACATTGGCAATGGCTCTATCAGAATAATTTGTACCTCAGCAGGGGTGTAACTACAAGGGGTGCAGAAGTTGCAGTAGTGATGGGGTCCGTATCCAAGGGACCCTTCTGCTCTGCATTATACTGGCACTCCTATCATTGCCTTTGGCCACTGACATCACCAAATTGGCCGATGCCAGCCAGTAAGAATAGTGTCTACGAGCCCTTTCGTTAACCTTTTGACCTTTAGCAGTGCTTTTGACATGCTTCTGGCTCTAAAAGTGTTAATGCAGCATGTGGGTCTTGAATTATGATGTATTATCTCCCTTTTTCTGCAAACATATTGCTTTTCCTCTGTCTTTCCCCATCATGTGAAACCTTCTGAGATTCTCCTGCACCCTGGATCTGTGTTGGTCCTTATCTGCCATTAAATTCTGTTTCTGTACTGGATAATGTGTGCGCAAGGTGAATAGTATTCTTTATTGCTAACCAAATCCTCTTTCTGCATCCTTCCTAAAAACACTTCAGGAGAAGACTGAGGTACATCCTGTCCCCCTCTGTGGATATGTTATCCAAGACAAATTAAATGTTAACCCTTTGAGTGCCAATGCAGTATCCTGCTCACTGCGATGCAATCTGTTGGATAACTCTCTGGCACTAAGAGTTAAGTTTAGGGAACAAAATCAGTGGGAACTTTGGGAATTGTCATTTGTTCGCCTTTGCTGCTCCAGAATTGTAACTATTTAGCTTGATAAGACTTTTAACCCTTTATGTGGAAGAGGGGTAGCCAACACATTGCTAAGCTCTAGAATTGTATCTCTTTGACATAAGAGCCTTAACCTTTTGAGTGCCAAAGGGAGAACCCAAGCACTGACACACACACACCCACACCCAACTGTACAACAGAAAACAAATAAAACATCTGTTGCATTAAATATGGCTCTTACCATTTCAATATTAGAGAGGTCTCCAACTCATTGCAAAGAAATGCATTGGAGACCTCTCTAGCATTTAACCCCTTGTGTTCCAGAATAGTGAACAGTTTCTAATGAGTTGCTTAACTGCCTGACACTCAGAGGATTAAAGGGTTAAAAGCTCCATTTAAACCTATGGGAATCTTTATTTGTCCATCTGTGTTTTTGCGTCTATATGTACCATCTCTGTACCTTTAACTCTATGAGAGCCATCAAGAGTTGCCTGTCATGCCTTTACTTTTACCTGCTTATGAGTGATGCCTACAGCCTTTGGCTCTACATCTGTTACTCATGTACAGGTCCTGTCATCCTCAACTTCCCCTCTTGCTGTTTCAGGACTACAGTTTCCATCATCCGCAGCCCACCATTGGTCAGCTGGTAATGATGATATTTGTATTTAAATAACAGATGAATAGTCAAGTCATTCTCCCCAGCTCCTGAGCTGCAGTAATTCCCATGCAGCCCTGCAGTATGAATCTTTAATAAGCATACCATTCTAAAGGGATAATCTGGCAAATATATGTGGCATGTATGTATGCATGCCAATAGGGCAGAGGGCATTCCCAAACATTTAAGTCCCTATGGCAACAGAGGAGATAATGTGATACAAATAATAAATAAGGTTATGGTGGTCTAACATTAATCCAAGTGGTATCGATTGATTTCCCATTCCTCCACCCCGAATTGCATTATAATGGGGAGGGCTGAAACCGAACATGGTCCAGAGACATCGTTAGTATGACACGTCCATTGGACAGATTCTTTGATCCATTCCGTAGTTCCACACCCAGACTTTCTGCAAGATGTTATTATATTTCATTTCTAGCTTAAAAACAGAGCTTTAACCCTTTGGGTGTCAGAGAGGTATCCACGCATTGCAACGCAATGCGTTGGATACCTCACCGGCACTCAAAGGGTTAAGAACCGAGGAGGGGTGTGTACAGTGCATTGGTCTGTAATAAGTTTCACACACCTCTGGTCCTTAAAGGGTTAAGGAAATGACAAATGAACTGTACCTATGTGTCTGGTGTTATGCTGTATTACGTGTATGGAAAACACCTGTGACCCATATAGTGTGTAGGAAAATGCTGTCTTTACCAAAAGCTCTGTGGTTTTTTTTTTTTTTTTGTTTTTTTTTAACTATAAACAGTGGTGCCTATCTTTTCATATGCACTGCATACAGTACATGCACACTCAGAGGCCTGGACTGTTTTACAAGCCCCAAGACGGTTCACATTGCAAAACAATACTTCTGCAGTGTCTCTAGCATCCAATGGGTTAGCACTAAAATAATAAAGGCATCCTGCTTATGACTAAAACCCTACAGAATGTGTCAGTAGTTAAATAGTAATGGTTACAACGTCAGTATTCTTTAACCCAGTGGATACTAGTCATTAATAGTGTACCCCCCATGAAGTTCTTGTCCATCCCTTTTGGACTATTCCTTTAAAGGGCAGCTATAATCTATAATTGCCCTACAGGCAGATCTGCTTCTCTGGGAGCAGACTTTCCAATTAGGCTGGAGTTGAACTGTGAACCCTGGCACACCAACTGGAGGGTAGCTCATAGAGGAGACCTCCAATGTTCCCTCAGTGTTTCTGTACCACATTGTGCAGGTTAGTTTCCTGACCTGCACAATGCATGTCTCTGTAGTTCTACTGTATGGGGCTTGGAAGCCTAACATAGTAGATTTATGGCCAATGAGCACATAACCCTGAGAGGCACATACTTCTGGATTGCATTCCAGCTGAGAAGGTCAGTTTACTGTTCCTCTGAAAGGCTGATAGAAGCTGTTTTGGGGCTGCACAGAGCAATCATAGGCTTTTTTAAAGTCTACTCCCATTGGACCAGACTTAGTAAAACTTGTTAATTGCCCTTTAAGAGACCAGGGGACTCCATTTAGAGAGAATAGGTTAGACTGGAAGTATTTAACGTGCCGATTTAAGATAATTTGAAAAAACTTTGAAAATCACCTGTATGTTATGATAAGTATTTTTACTTAAAAATAATAGTTTATGAGATATTTAGCTTTATTTATATGTTGGTTTATGCAAATTAGACAGAACTGGCTGACACAACTGTGTGCCAGATATTAACATTTTATAGTATGCTCTCTCCCAGCTGCCTCTCCCTCATGCTTTGGAATTCAAAGGTTTAAAAGTAAGCTTAGTTATTTTTAGACTGTAGAGAGGTGTCTTATATACCTTCTTTTCTCAGTTACCAAAACTAGTAGGGGAGAGGAAGGAAGAGCATGAAGGAGTGGCAGTTGGGAGGGAGAGCAATGTAGAATATCAGTATCTGGCACACGGCTATACCAGCCAGTACTGCATAAAATGACAAAAAAGCTAAATATATCATAAATTATTTTAATTACAGATATGGCAAACATAACATATAGGTGACATCATTATTATTATTCGTTATTTATATAGCGCCAACTAATTCTGCAGTGCTGTACAATTGGGAATAGACATACATTGTTATTAAATAGTACAATCAGATGTGGAGAACAGAACGATCCTATACTTATGTTAGCCAGTCTTTATTTAATAGTGTTTTTTAGAAGATATTTAGCTTTAGTTTGACAAATTAGACAGTACTTCCTGGTAGGAAGTGACAGTTGGGAGTGAGAGTGGAATGTTAGTATCTGACACATCAGACTGTGCCAGTATGTCTAACTTGCATAAGCAACTAAATAAATACAGATAATTATCATATTAACTGTACTATTTTTTTTTATTATTTTGTTTAGAAAATGTTTTAACAGGAAGAATACATTGAGATTTCTCAAGTTTGTCTTGGAGAGTTTATAGCAAATATTTACATAAATAAACATTATACACACAGATAAATAATCATACATACTAAAATGTAAATGCATTTACATATTGTTTTTAGATTTTAAAATGCAGTTACTTTTAAGGATTTTAGACTGGGAGAAGGGCCATTAACACCAAAACATGAAAAAGGCTGAAATGCATTAAACAGTATGTACGCCTTCACAGCATTTTTCCCTTGGTGAGAAAGTTATACAAACTTTCAAAATAAAAGGTAAAAGTGGGTAGTTTGTACACTTTTTATCAGGCCTGTTATAAAACTGATAACACCATAAACAGTAATACTTGCTTACAGATTGTAGCTTTCCATACCTGGAAACCTTCATGTCACAAATCCTAGAAAAAAACACTGCAGAACTGAGGATAGGAGTCATATTGTGGTTGAGGCTTAATTCAGTGGGGCATGGATGGGTAGTTGAAAGGACTAGTTTGAAAGGAAATGTGTAGGAAACTGGGTGGTGTGGGTGTGGGCTGAACAGGTGGAAAGTTGGTAAGGTTATAGCTGAACTCCCCAAGTCAGAGAATCGGCCTTTGTACCCAAAGACCCGATATTTCAATCTGAAAACCATAGTCTCCAGGGCAGATACAGAGAGTTCCCAGGTATGGAATCAATCAGGCCAGTTCACTGGAACTCTTATCTCTTATTTATTTGTTTACCTAAAGCATGCTATGTATTGCCCTTATCAAGTCTGTAAACAGATGAATAGAAAAAGCACATAGCACATTTGCATCTTATTTTGGGGATAATTCACGTAAGAAATCATTTTCACAAATGCTGGCTGTGATGATCTCACAGAGTAAGCACCCAAGGTAAGGTTCCTGGTTAGAGTATGTGAAATTGATTCCCCCCAAAAAAGAGGTGACAGGCTGCTATTTGATATAAATAATTGATAAAAGCATGACAACAGACAATACAGGTATACTGCAAGGCAGGCTCCAGAGGGCCAGATGCTTGGGAGTGAAGATTAGAATATGTAGCTAGCTTGAGATGGGTTGCCTTGCTGCGGCCTAGGCTGAGCTAGAGATGCTGGCCACAAGGTCAAATTGGAGCTGACTGAAGAAGTTGACCCGCATTCCAGATGACAACCCAGAGAACAGCAGCTAACCACTGAGGTTAAAGAGGATACTGAACAAATGACCCACCTGCAATATAGTTGTTGTTGTACTGGAACTCAACTGAGAAGACAGAAATGCCAAGGATATACAAAAGGGAACAGGAGACCATGCAGACTCTCTGACAGAGAACAGGATAGTAGAAGTCCCACTGGTGGTCAAGGTGGTCTGTTTTCGACTGATGGTTGAGGTGATAGAAGCCCACCAGGGTCAAGACACATGGGAAGTCAGACAAGCCAGATCAGGAATGCAGGCAACGCAGTACAAGGCAGCAGACAGAGTAATGGTTGAATCAACAGAGTCAAAGTCGGTAACAGGATATCAGACGAACACAGTACCAAATCGCAGAACAGGAGAGAAGTCGAAGGAAGAGTCAGATCAATACACAAGATAACACTCAGGAACAAGACAGGAAAATCAGGGTCATGCTCTGGAACGCTTTCATCATGCCCCGCCCAAAAGCACTGAGGCTCTATGAAGGCTCAGAACAAACACAAGACAAGGCGGGCAACCAGGGAAAACAAATGGAAAACCAGACAAATTCACTGGCATGGTACAAATCTTTTCTTTTCTCAATATCAGGATTATATATATATATATAGATATAGATAATTAGAAAAGGATGGGGCAGCACCCGTGGGAGTTTTCAATAGGTTTATTAGAGATATGGAGCTATGAACATGGTCAACGTTTCGGTCCTATGTGGACCTTTATCACATCCACATAGGACCGAAACGTTGACCATGTTCATAGCTCCATATCTCTAATAAACCTATTGAAAAGTCCCACAGGTGCTGCCCCATGCTTTTCTAATTATCTACATATCATTAGGGATTGTGTACCTGGACATTTAATTCTTTCTGAGTGAGTGCTTTCCCCATCACTTTGCTTATATATATATATATATATATATATATATATATATATATATATATATATATATATAATTTTTTTAAGAGTCCACATTTCATTTTGGGACAAATAAAAAATACAAGATTTGAGCTACAGTTTTTTTTTAATTTATAAAAAGGCTGGCCCCCACCCTACTGACTAGGGGTGGTGGTCAATACTTTAGCCCCCTCACCCCAAAACATACTGATATGCTGATTTTGGTAGGAACTCACTACTCAGAGGCCTGGGGTGGTGGAGATGTTCAGTGACTTGCATCTTGCTATTTGACTCACACCCATATATATAGGGAATCTAAAAGCAGACCTAACTTTTCATCACCACTGGAATAATTGGGTTATGCTTTGATGGGGTCAGTATGCCCCTCTGGACAATTTAACAACCAAATCACAGCCTAGTAGTCACTCAAAACTAAACATTACTGTCCCCAAACCACAGCCATTACCTGCACCAAAATCAGAACATTCTTAACATTGTTACTGATGGAGATTTTGAAGTCTCACCACACTGCAAATAAAGACCTGCAAGTGCTTGCTTATTTAATGGTTCATGTGCCATAATTACTATTCTATGTACTTAATTGCAACAGCACCCATGCAGTATTACACTTTCTATTAAACAAGGGGCAAACATTCTGTTTGATATATATCATGTATTCCTATGCAGCATTTGCAAACATGATTTCTTATGTGCATAACCTATTGATATGTGATGATAGCAATGGGTGTGAAGGGTGTAAGCCCACAAACCCAATTTGCTTCTGCAAGGAAAATAATATGGGATAAGTGAAATGTATGTCATTTGAGGTAAACTATCAAGCTGGAGATGAGTCCCTGTGAAATGAAAAGGAAAGGCTTCTAATCTCAGAAAAATATGTTTTCGTTTTTTCTAATAAGCTTAATATCAAATATAGCCATAGATCAACCACCTTACACATTTATAGTAAGAGTGTGTTTATGACACATTTAAGAACTGTTATACAAACTAATTAAAGGGATAGTAATACTCCATTTAAACTTTATTTTGTTTTGTAGACATTAAAAAACGAAGAACGATATGTCTTATCTCTCAAACCTTTATGGTTTGAGAGATATTCACAAGCAAAGTTTCCCCTCTCGCCCCTTTTACCTAGTGTAAGCCATCTCTTCTCAGATGTGGAATCCAGTCCATAGACCAGACAGATAACAGAAGGGGACAATCTTCTTCCTATAAGAACAATGAAAGCCCTGCCCCCCTTGTCAAGTTTTTCCCTCTCTGCAATCTACCTGGGCACCTCCCTTCTGATCTGGCTGAACAGTGTTACATCAGTAAAAGGGGTGGGAGGGGGATACTTTGTCTTACCCTTGAACTACAACTCTGACAGAATTTAAATAACACTCTCCAAAGTCTAAATACTATGATTATTAATTAGAGCTGCTTTTATTATGAAACATTACTATCCCTTTAACTTTTACAAATGCTGGATAAATCATTAAGAGACTCAAATGCTTATGAAATCTATAAATTGTCTGTGATAGTGTCACTTTAATAGCCACTGATTGCTAGGGTAAATGACCCCTTTAAGCGTGGCGTATGGAAGTGAATACAAGCCTACAACTTTGGAGCCACACATTTGCAAATGCAAACTCAAAACTGAGCCTGAACCATAAGGAAAAGTAAAGCAATTCTGGGGCAAACCAACTGTTCTGTAAGAAACATACACATTCTTAACATTGTTATTTATTTAGACTGGTCTTTAACCCCTTGAATGCTAGAGAAGTATCATCAGAACACAAATAATTCATTGGCTTAACCCTCTGAGTGCCATAGAAGTATTCAACATATTGCAGTACAGTTATGGTACAACTGGTTTGTTCCAGAATTGCTCCCTTTTCTCCATGCATATTAGGTTGACCACATTTTCCATTCAGGGACACGTCTGATGACAGAGCAGCATATTCCTTCTCAGCTCTAATGTCACTGTGTGGGTGAGGCCACATGACTCACTGGTTGTCACTGTGCTTTCTCTAAGGTGACCACATTTCCATTCTGTCTTTCAAGGACACTGTGGAGACAAGAGCAGCAGAGTACTTGTCCTCTGTCTAAGTGCAGCTGGTTACTGCTATACATCACTAGATATCAGTGAGCAACCTGCTCTTTCTCCAGTGTACCACCGAGTCCCTAGGAGGACAGTCCCTTTTTGAGACCCAAATCCCCCTGTCCCTCTTTTTTACCTTTTTGTCCCTCTTTTTAGGAGATCAGAATGAGTAATGTGTATTACGTGGCTCCACAGCAATAAAACTCACTTAATGTTTAGTTAATGTTCGGTATGTGTTTATACATTAGTCTATATAAATAAAATACTTTGGTTTTGTGCTAAATCATTTATTCAGTTGCACAAAGAGGTGTCAATAGGTCATGAAATAAACAAAAAATTCTTTGTAATGCCCCTGCCCACCAGCCACCGCCCCAGAAACAGCACCTCCTCTTTGGCCATTTGAAATGTTGGGAGGTATGCATAATACAATGCATTGGCATAAAACATTACTCTCTTTAATTTCATAAAATCATATTTATATTACAAACAAATGGTTAGTATATCCTACAGACAGTTTTTAAATATCCTTAATTAAGTGAACATAGGGTTACAGGGTTAAAGGGAGGGAAATGTTCTCTCTTTAGAACCCTAATGCTTCAGGTGTATTGTGTGGCACAGGCATTCCACTTCGTTAATTAGGATAGGAGATACTCAGATGGTGTAAGTTTTATGAGGCCTTTGTTTACTTTTGAGCATCTTCTCTCCCCTACAGAAAGTTATCAGCTTTCATCTAAATACCCCAAACTCTAAGTTGTAAACCACATCTACAGAAAATTGTGATTTTATGTAAGTATGATTTTGTCTATGATTAAGTGCTGTTTACAGCGCAAAACGCGTTAGACCTTTAACCCCTTAAGGACCAGTGGTCCCTGGGTGTGCGGTCATTTGAGGACCACATAGGAAACTTTGACGTGCTGTCCCACGTGATTGATCACGTGGGGCGGCATGCCGAACGGGGGACTGAAAGAGATCGCTCCGGTCTTGGAGCGATCAACTTCAGTTCCCGGTATTACTTTTATTACGTAAAAGTACGTGAAGTGCCAGGACCGTCACTGGTCCTTAAGTGCCGGACCAGCGTGACAGTCCTGCCACGTCAATGGTCCTTAAGGGGTTAAGGTCCTGTTTGTATATGTCTCTGTTCTTTCTTTGGATTTGCCATCTCACTGGACTGATTAGATAATCATCAGCTTTCATCTAAATACCCCAACCTCTAAGTTGTAAACCACATCTATAGAAAATTGTGATTTTATGTAATTATGAAATTATCCTTCAGTAAGTCAAACTGCAAGCTTACCTACTTTACTCTCTCTAACACATGTATATGTCTCAGATATGATATTAATTTAATATGATAATCATAACATGCACTGAATAATTTGGGTTTCTCACAGCAAGAGAGTGAGCATGGTATTATTATCAGATTTATAAGCTTCAGCTACATATTATTCACATTCTTACAGCAGGGCTTATAATTTTAAGTCCTTTGCTACTAGCCAGATCTGAAAAGTTACTCACCACTGCAAGCCAAAACATACCCACCAGGGCTGAATTTCTACTCGCCAGGGCTAAATTTTCACTCGCCATTGGCTAGTGGCAAGTGGAAATTTTGAGCCCTGCTTACAGCATATGATTTACAGCATCAGGTAAGTTACAATGGCCGGGATTTACGAAGGGTTCAGTTGCCTGTTATCCAGCAAGGAGAGGAAAGTCTTGCTCACATACTCCTATCCAGTTAGTAACATGACATTGGACACCCACACCCACCCAGGTTTGACTTGACAGCCAGTATGTCAGTTTGTTCACAGGATACTCTGCCAAATGGACAAGAACATACAGCAAAAAGAATTAACAGCGCGTGCAATTAACCCTTTAAGAACTAGAGGGTTGCACAGTGCTTTAGAAAGAAATGTTTTGCACATCTCCCTGTTCCTTAGCCATTTGAATGTCAGAGGGGTATACAACGCATTGTAAACCAATACATTGAGCACCCCTCTGGCACTCAAAGGATAAACCAAATATGCATGTTTATTAGGCCACCAGGTATTGGTAGGTAATGTTTCGGCCCTTCCTACTCCTTTACCTAGCCATCAAAATGAACAGAAATATGTGAGTTATACAACCACATATTTGCATCCTAGAATCCAGAAGTACATCTACTTTCATCCTGTTGAAATGGAGACTGAGGTAACATGTCAACATACACTGGCCTCCATATTGTTGAGCCAAAAGCAATCACAGAGTCACCAAAAACAATCACCACAGATCTGCTATATGGTATGGCAAGGGCCTTTGGTTCAAAAGTAAAGTGGAGTATTTTGTAGCAAACCAACTACACAATAGATGACAAATACACAATCCCAAGTTGCTCATTGATTAAAATTGACTTCTAACCTCTTGAATACTAGAGGCTCCCCAATGCATTGCAAGGGGGTTCAAATTTTATATTTATCCCCTATGGTACATTTGGTTTGCCCCAGAATTACCCCATTTTTCTTTTGAGCACGGGGCCCTAGTTCACATATCAGTAATAGCCAACCATATTACTGATTCTGTTACCATAGTAGCAGACATCAGGATATTCTTTATACACAGCTAAAATACTATATAAGCATAATTCGGGATAGGGCAGGGGTGTCCAAATATGTCCTCAAGAGCCATATGCAGACTAGCATTAAAGATATCCTTTATTAAGTAATTTAATCAGTGGCTCATTCATCTTAACCAACACACCTGTCCTTAATCAGTGAAATCCTTAAATCCTGTCCCTTGAGGACAGGGGTTTGATGCCCAAGGGATAAGGGCTGATATCTGCCAATATAGAAACAATACAATGTACCTAATCCCTGTAAATGAAATAATTATGAGATGCATAGTAGATATTTTTATAGTTTCAGTTGCAGAACTAATGGGCTGCAGTGATTTATCCTACCATCAGGTCTTTCTTAGAAAAGAATGAAAAGTTTTGAATTAGCAGAATGGAAACTCTCTGGACAAAGGGAAAAAATAGGGTTTGAAGCCCAGTTCAATGTATTTGATGCTTCTAATGTATAGCATTGTATATGGCTTTATCTAGTGATATATCTTTCTACCTTTCCTTTGATTTCTATAATGATCTGAAGGTATGTTGAATCTCTGTACCCCTGCAACTAAAGGTATATAAATGTATACTGTGCATCTTATAATTATTGTATTTATGGGGATTAGGAATATCATATTGTTTCCATATTAGCAGACATCGGTCCTCTGTCCTGAAAGGTGTGGATAGGATGATAAAGCTGTGAATAGAGAACATCCCAATGTCTGCTGCTATGGTAACACAGAATCAGTAATGTGGTTGCCTATTACTGACATATGACTGGGCATAATCATAAAGAGGATTTGTAGTGACCATTGCCTGATCAGTCTGTGATTTTTTTTTTTTTGCCCCAACAAGCATAGTGGCCAGGGTATGTTACACCTGATTCACTTGTTTCCTGCTGTTTCAGTTGAACTGGAATGTGTGTACTTATGGGGTTCAGTACATTGGAGTTTGGTTTTACAGTTTGCTATTTTATGAACAATTATTGATAGAGGAGCGGGAAGGTCCAAAATGTTGCCTACAGACACTTGATGCCCAGCTGACTGTGCGGTATGATTTCTGTCAGGGCTGGTGAACCTTTTGCTTTGTATTGTTACCTCTTTGTGCCTTGGCAAAAACTATGTTAGACAATAGCACCCTGTTTTTGCCAGACATCGACACACAGACAGGGCTTTTCCATGTATAGCAACCTGTGAAGAATGGTTCCCTCATGTAATATGATCCTAGCCTTTGGTGAAAAAAAAAGTTGTTGCAATTTTTGAGTATAAGCGATTTTTTTTCTCTGTTTAGGAGAAGATCCGTGTGAGAAGTGGCAAATCTAACTTTCTGGCTGTTTCTGTGGTATATCTGTGAAAATAAAGATATGTTGTATAAGAACAGGATGAACAAATTTCTTTTGAAAACAATTTTTGAATATTAGGACTGGTACATTTTTATAATTAACCCTTTGAGTGCCAGAGAGGTATCCAACGCATTGCAAGGCAATGCTTTGGATACCTCTCTGGCACTCAAAGGGTTATTGCAGAACTACCACTACAAACAAACTTGCCCCCCAATAATTCCCCATCTGGCAACTAGCTGCTCAGTAGCGTTAGTTGCCAGAATTATTACTGCGTTAACAAGAATTATCCATTGCTCCTGGGTTGACAGGCACGAAACAGCAGACATCTTTCCATAGTGACATCTGTGTGTCTGCACTATCAGTCCCAGCCTGCTCTAGGAGGCGTTGGTAGGAGCCGTTCAGCTCCAAAAGGGACTGACAGCGCAGGCGTGCAGACATCACTATGGAAAGATGTCTGCGCTCCATCCTGCCTGTCAGTCCGGGAACAATGGATAATTCTCATTAACGTGGTAATAATTCTGGCGACTAGCACTACTGAGTAGTTAGTCGCCAGATGGGGAATTATTGGGGAGCAAGTTTGTTAGAGGTGGTAGTTCCGCTTTAAGGCATGCCATACATACACTTCCTGTCTTAGCCTAACTTTACATCCCTCACTCACTGACACTGCACAGCAATGCATTTGCTATCTCATCTGGCACTGAAAGGGTTAAATGTCAGTGAGGGAAGTTATGTAGGGCCAAAGCTGGAAGTGCACGCACTGCTTTCCTTATTTATCAAAATCTAAAAATTAAAATAACTCAAAAAGTCATTTTCTAAATAATAAAACTTTCAGTACAACATATAAGTGATTTTGAAAACGCTTTCAAAATCACCATACTTATTTGTGGGTGATAGGGTTTCTTTAACCCTCTGAGTACCAGAATTGTGTCTTACTTATTGCTTTGCAATTTGTTGGTTATCCCTCTGGCATTCAATGTGGGAGATTCACTAAGCGGTGATAAAGAGGTGATAGAGTGGAGATGACTTCTCCAGTTCCTGTGTTATTGTATGGAGCCTATTCACTAAGATCTCCAGATTTGAAGAAATCTTAGTGCATAGGCTCCATAGAATAACATAGGAAATAGAGAAGTGATATCGCTGGAGAAGTCATCTCCATTTTATCACCTCTTTATCACCACTTACTGAATCTCCCCCAAGGAATTAAAGTATTTAAAATGAAAACAGAAACATTAAGGGAGAATATGGGACCCTTCCCAATTTTTAGCATTTGTTGTTTAAGAAACTACCCTATGATAAATCAATTAAAATAAATACCTAGATAAATATGGACTGTAAAGTCCAACTATATGTTCAGCTATATTATTACTCCCACCCCCTTGGATGACTGATATTGCAAGAGCTCTCAATCATATCTAAGTGGCTAAGTCAACAATTTTTCTGCATATTTATCTAACACAAAACCACTACAAATTACAATTACTCACAGCTAAATACAAGTTACAACCCCTTGAAGCTGCAAAGCATTTGAGAACCTCCCTGTAACTCACTGCAAAGTAATACGCTGCCGTTGTATGACTTGGTAACATCATGCTGCCCCTCCTTCTGTAACTCCAAGACACAGACTAGCGAAGGGAGATAGAGCCGGGGCAGCATGATGGGATAGAGCGCTAGTCTCTGTCTTGGAGTTACAGACATTAGTTTGATGCTATTACTAAACTATTTATCAGTGTATCAGCATATTATTAAACTACGGAAGTGCTCCAAGGATAGAGGAAAGAAACATATGGCTCTCCAGATGTTGGAGACTACAACATGATTATTCCCAACCAGACACCGTCTGGGAGTTGTAGAGTCTGACAAAGGGAGAGTCAAAAGCTCTATTATTTCAGCGTGGGTAGTAAATGAAGACAATGCCTAATTGATTTACAGAATTCTAACTGCACTGACTTCTGGCAGTATCCACTGAGTACCAGATCTCTACTCATTCAGAGCTGATTTTTGGTTGGCTCCTTATGGCAGACTTCTCTGGCAGAATAGCAGTTGACCACTGTATGAAGACAGGGCAGAGTATAATTGATCTTCACATGGCACACAAAAAAATGGATAATAGCACTGATGATAAGCAGACCAAACAGTCCTTTCATGATAAAATCAATAAATCTTTATTTCAACATGATAAAATTATCATACATGCTTCATCTTGTTAGCGGTATCTGGGGGAGGTTTGTAGAGTGGCTTGATGTCAACTTATTTCACACCTCAGGGGTGCTTAATCATGACCACGTGGTCATGATTAAGCACCCCTGAGGTGTGAAATGCATTGGATACCACTCTCGCACTTAAAGGGTTAAAAGCATGTCTATCAGTAAGCAGTAATAAATATCAGACCAGCCATTGGTAGAGGAAAGCAGTCAGTCATGGGAACTTTGATAAGTGGCTTATCTGCTGGAACCATAGTAAGTTTAACCTTTGAGTGCCAGATTGGTGAGCTATAATCCTTTCCCCCAAAAAATATGCTGATCTGGATATATTCTGATTCCATCATGGAGTCTGATCTACTATAAAATATGAGCAAATCTGGACCAAACCAACTGCACCATAGGCATAGCTGGGAACTCTCCGGATTTGCACAGGAGATTCCGGTTTTCACTTTGCATTACTGGGTCTCCGGGGCAGAAGATGATTCTCCGGATGTGGGTATTGAAACTCTGCCCACTTCTGCTCCTTCCCACCCAGTTCCTCTGATTTCTCTCCCACTTCTCCTCCTTCACCAGCCTATTCTACCTATATCTGACTGGTTTCTCAAGCCCTTGCGATTAAGCCCCGTCCCTTTTTGGTGCAAATTGCATAATTTCTCTCCCCCAACGGCACCACAGGACTCCCCCACTGGAAGAGAAAGTTCCCAGGTATGACCATAAGGAACAAATAAAACATTCCCATTGATTTAAATGCTAGAGAGGCGTGCAGTGCAATGCGAGGAGACTTCTTTAGTCTTAAAGAGGATAAAAGTCCCATTTAAATCAAAGGGGATTTTGGTCAATTGAATTTGTTCACTATGGTGCAGTTTGTTTACTCAAGAATTGCACCTCTTTAGGCTGTTGAATGGCACCCCTAGGGCCACCTTTATCAAACAATTCCAAAGGAAAAGTACTATTCCATGTTCTTGAAATAAGAAGTCCCACTGAAAGTAATGCGAGTTTCTCTTTTATTAATACGTGCAGTTGTTCTGCACAATAATTTCTCTACTTGCAGTTAGATAAATGTGACCCATAGTGTCTTATTGCAAACATGTCCATTTTCCTCCTTGTATTTCTTTAACCCTTTGAGTTTTAATGCGTTGGATACCACCCTGGCACTCAAAGATTTAAACACAATTATATTAAAGGGACCTTTATGGTTTGAGAGACATTTGCATCTAAAGTCTCCCCCTCCCTCCCCTTCTCCTGACTTCAGTGCTCTACTGACAGCAGGGGATCCCGGTCCTGGGACAAGCCAGCGGCTCTGCAGCAGAGACAAAATAGTGATATTGGAAAATAATTACTTCATTGGAACGGCCTGGTTTGCAAGCGCACTTTATAGACCGTTCCAGTGAAGTACTTCTTTTTAAACAACATGATTTCGGCTCTGCTGAACAGCCTCCTCGAGTTGGCCGACACGGATCTCCTTCTGTCAACTTTACAGCTGACATGGGGAGGGACTTTAGCGGAGGATATGTCTCAAACCATAAAGGTTTGAGAGATGGGATTTGCTCCACATAATTTATTTTTTTTTAAATCTACAAAACACCATAAAATTATTATTGGACATTACTGTTCCTCTAACTAAAACTATTTATTTATATAATATACACTTTGCTATATTTTTTTACATTTGAAAATGCCATATGGGAATGGCTATAATTGTTATGATGTTTGACATGCCTGAGCTAGTCTCTCTGCTGCTTATAACTGCCCTCTGCTTATAACTCCCCTTAAAGGGATAGTAATACTTCGTTTTAACTTTATTTTATTTTATAGGCATTAAAAAAACATGAAGAACGATATAAGTCTTATCTCTCAAACCTTTATGGTTTAAGAGATATTCACAAACAAAGTATCCCCCCTGTTCAACCAGATCAGAAGGGAGGTGCCCAGGTAGACTGCAGAGAGGGACAATCTTCAATTAAGATAAGGGAAAAAGCTGAAAAACTTGTCAAGGGGGGAAGGGCTTTCATTGTTTTCATACAAAGAAAATTGTCCCTTGCTGTTATCTGTCTGGTCTTACAACCTGATCCACATCTGAGAAGAGATGGCTTACACTAGGTAAAAGGGGCGGGGAGGGGAAACTTTGCTTGTGAATATCTCATAAACCATAAAGGTTTGAGAGATAAGACTTATATCATTCTTCATGTTTTTTTAATGCCTACAAAATAAAATAAAGTTAAAATGAAGTATTACTATCCCTTTAAAGGGACAGTGCCACCTATGACAGTAAACAATGTTGACCCTTCAGCCCCACTACAGTAATTTTTTTTAGGATATCCCTGTTTGATTGCAGCTGAATCAATGAAAGTGGCAGAGCCATTGTTTGATCCACCTGTATGCAAGAAGAGATATCGTAAAAAAAAAACATGAAATGGCAGTGGTGCTTAAGGACCGACATTGCCTACTGCTGGTGCAGCAATATGGTATGGGAAGAAAATACAACAGATATGTGTTTTTATTTTTGTCGTCATGTCTTGTAGTGGTTTATGCAGAAAGAAAAGAAGAGTAATTCTGGAGCATACCAACAGCACCATAGGGTGCGTGAATATTTCCCAAATTTATATTTATTTAAATGGTGCTTTTCACTCCTTCAAAGCTAGAGAGGTATCCAACACATTTCTTGATTGGAGATGTTTCCAGAATTAATCTTTCATTTTCTTCCCTATGGTACAGTTGGTATGCTCCAGAATTTATAATATTTTGTTTTTTGCATATGGTTCTTAGGGCCATATTCATCAAGGTAAAGAGGCATAAAATGAAATATTCCATTAAATGAAATGGGTTATTTAAAGGGTTAGTAATGCCCAAAATAAAGTTTATTCAATATGGTAGATTTTACAAAAATATTTGGAGAAAGTCCTATCTCTCAAACAGTAAAGGTTTGAGAGATATTTGCCACTAAAGTTCCCCCCTTCCTCCCCTTCTCCTGACGTCAGTGCTCTGCTGACAGCAGGAGTTCCCGGTCTGGGGATCAGCCTGCAGGTGTGCAGCAGAGCCGAAATCTCGTTATTGCAAAAGAATGACTTCATTGGAAAGGTCTACAAAGTGTGCCTGCTTTGCAAGCACACTTTGTAGACCTTTCCAATGAAGTCATTATTTTCCAATATTGCTATTGCAGCTCTGTTGAAGAGCCTCCTCTTCTCAGCCAACATGGATCTCCTTCTGTCAGCTTTACAGCTGACATCAGGAGAAGGGGACTTTAGCAGCGAATGTCTCTCAAACCATAAAGGTTTGAGAGATGGGACTTTCTCCAAATACTTTATTTTTTTGTAAAATGTACCATATTGAATAAACTTTATTTCGGGCTTTACTAACCCTTTAAACACTTTATTGTTAGAATGGTTTCCAAAGCGTGGTTCACAATGCCCTGGAAACCTCTGCAGCATTCAAGCAGTTAAACACCCAAATTAAATCAGTGTAAATGTGTAGAATTTTAATTTTAACCCTTTGAATGCCAAAGGGGTACGCAACCCGTTGCTTTTCAATGCGTTGCTTACCCCTCTGGCAATCAAAGGATTAACTTTATGCTGCATTTAGTGTGCATCCAAATTATACCTCTTTAGTTTACTGAATACTGCAATGCTTTGGTAACAAGAGCTTTGTTTTTACATATAGGCTTGTATCCTTATGGTATATTTATTTTTAAATATGAAATATAAACTTAAAGGAACATTAACAACAAAAAATGTAATTGCTATATCATTTTTCATATCATGTAACATTCGGTTATTTTATGTTGGATCCCTAAATCTAATCCTAACTTGTATTTTTAATGTGTGTGTAGATTGCCCTGTATAAACAGAATTTGATTATTTGTTTGTGCACAGCTAATACTGTTAATGTATTGATTATTAGTGATCACTGGTCTTCTATTCAAAAAGGCTGATGTCTTATCTCAGGTCCATTAACAGACAATAAAACACTACCACTTCTGAGACACCTATCAAGAGTGCTCTGAAAAAGGGAGCTCCAGACCCCAGAAAAAGGCAGGCATGGGACAAAGAGCATATGTAAGAATAAATTTTAGGTCTCAGAAAAATAGACTTTTTATAAAGATTAGCATGGAGTAGAAGGTATTTTATAGCAGTTTTATAGCAGTGATGGTAGCTCCAAGGAGACATAATGCCAGCACAACTGTCCATGGAAACCACTAGCAGCAAAGCTCTTACAGTAGAAGATGTGTAATCCTTGAACCTACTATCACTGCTCTATGAAGACCTCTTCATAGTTAAGCATTTCTGTTAAAGCGGAACTGTCACCTGTTTTTAACCCCCCCAATAGCTTTTAAGTGCCGCCTTAGTCCAAAACAGACTGTTTTACCAGCAATAGATGAGTCTGCATCTTCTAACATGCTCCATTTCACTGAACAGTGAGGGAGAGTGCTGCCATCTTGTCTGTGTAGAACATGATTGGCAGCACTCCCCCCACCTCATTGCTTGCCTGTCCCTATCATAAAATGAAGTGTAGTAGCTGGGGGCGGGCAGCGATAGCTAGAGGGGATGGCCAGCATATGAACTATGTAAGTCATAGTTCTAATAACCAAGCATTTGTTTAAAAAAATGACTGCTCTAGTTTAACACATGTATGATTATATGGGTGCAAATGTTTTAAGGGTGAAAGTTCCACTTTAAACAAATTAAGAGACACTTATTCCCATAGATAAACGTTCATTTTCAAAATACCAGTCTCCTTGGGGCATATGTATAAAAGCAAAGTTGAGCAATTCCGGAGCAAACTAATTGCACCACTTTGGACAAATAAAAAAAAGTCCTAAAGTACCATCTATTTGACTCTTGAATGTTGGATATGTCTCCAACTCATTGCTTTGTAATGAGCTGGAGACCCTCTAGCATTCAAGGATTAAATGCCTCATTTAAATCAATCTGTTTTCTTTGCATATGTTATGTTTCATAATCTCACCTGGAGGCTAGAATACGAAGCTTCTTTATGGATACAGTTACTAGTCTCATAATCCCAACTCCTTCATTTCACAAAAGGAAACTGCAGCTCAGATTTCCACTATGAACTTGGATAATTGTCCTGAAGGGTTAGGGGATAGGGATAACACAGAGAGGTGACCAGCACATTGCAACTCAATGCATTGGATACCCCGTTAGCAGTCAAAGGGTTAAATGATAGCACAGTTACACAAGATAGCTGAATTAATAAAGTGATGAAAAAGACAAACTAGGGCAGATGTAAGCCTCTGGTCATAATGTTGAGCCACATAAGGTTGTCCATAGACACAAAACTGACAGCTGTAAAATGACACTGTGCGCTATTGGTTCCATATTAATAAACATACCCAGGGGATGGATCCTTGGGTCCCTTCCTATACTCACAAGTATTGAAGGAAAAGAATACAAATGTAAATGGGATTTATTTGCCAGATATTATTTAAAGGGATAGTAATGTCTCATAATAAAAGCAGCTCTAATTAATAATCATAGTATTTTGACTTTGGAGAGTGTTATTTCAATTCTATCAGAGTTGTAGTTCAAGAGTAATTCAATGACAAAGTCTCCCCCTCCTGCCCCTTTTACTGATGTAACACTGTTCAGCCAGATCAGAAGGGAGGTGCCCAGGTAGACTGAAGAGAGGGACAATCTCCAATTAAGATTAGGGAAAAACCTGAAAAACTTGTCAAGGGGGGCAGGGCTTTCATTGTTCTCATAGGAAGAAGATTGTCCCCTGCTGTTATCTGTCTGGTCTATGTACTGCATTCCACATCTGAGAAGAGATGGCTTACACTAGGTAAAAGGGGCGGGAAGGGAAACTTTGCTTGCGAATATCTCTCAAACCATAAAGGTTTGAGAGACAAGACTTATATTGTTCTTCATGTTTTTTAATGCCTACAAAATAAAATAAAGATAAAACGAAGTATTACTATCCCTTTAAAAATGCACAAGGGATGGATCCTTCCATTGATCCCTCTACTCTGTACTAGTAAAAGAAATAGAAATTCAAGGGGTTTTTTGATGCCTTGCACCACCACCCATTACCATATTGGACTGGGGGGTAGGTCAGAAGGGATATTTTGTTGTGATCAGCCATGGTACATAAGTGGTTAAATAGTTCTTTGAAAATAAAATGAGTCACACCAGTCAGCACTAGCATATTGGGAATCATGTAATTTCCCATACTCCCATTCTGTTATTGGCTGGAACTTTTATATACTGTTACTAGGTAATTTCTAGTCATTCACAGCTTTGACATCAGCAGAGACATGCTGGACAATAGATGTTTCTTTTGTTATCGTGTTGCAACTGTCATTGCACTAGTAATCTGTCTTCTGTTTTTTAAATGATGTAGGTTGCTGAATTTGCACTTATCTATGTGATAGCCACAACACTTAGATAAAAAGGCAAAAACATTTGTTGAAGCAATATTAAAGTACTCGCTCAGACAAAAAAAAGAGTTGGATATTCAAAGTTAAAGTTTCACTCAAATGAACACATGATCAGGAATTTGGGGTAAAGATTTCACAAACTCTTGTGTTTGTTGATGACATCATACTGGACATCACAGTTGACAAAATTAATGATATACATAACATTACAAATGAGATGTTATTTAAGAAGCACAATTGAGGGAAGAGCTAATGTTTGCAAAACTTTGATTGTTTTAGCCAAATCTTAATATTGAAATGCCATGGTTCATAGAAAGGAAGACCCATCCATTATTATTCTGAAGGACCATGTACTGGAATGTTAAGTTGTAAGTTAACCCTTTGAGTGTCACGGGGTATGCCATGCATTGCTTTCAAATGTGTTGCACACCCATTAGATGGGTAAGACTAAATTGCTTATGTAGGTATTTGTCATAACCATTTTCCAGATGTCATAGAAGCACAAATAAGGCGGATCTTGTCGTAAGAAAAGGGTGACTCAATTCTCCACCGTAGAGAACAAAGAATAATTCTCAAAATTCATATTGATTTAACCCTTTGAGTGCCAGGGGGTAGGCAACGCATTGCAAATCAATGCTTTTCCTACCCCCTAGCACTCAAAGGGTTAAATGGGCCTTTAAACGCCTGAATTTTAGAGAAGTCTCCAGCATATTGAAATGCATTCAAGGGGTTAACAGCCCCATTTAAATGAATGAGAGTGTTTATTGGTTCCCTGATTTACAGATGGTTTGCATCAGAATTGCACCATTTTTATTTATGGTCAGAGCTTCCAGGTAACTGAGTGGTCTGGAGAATGAAAACGAGTAAGGTATCAAGGAACATGAACAGTAGTAATTCAGAAACTAAGTTAGAATATCGCCTGGTAGGCTGAGTGAACTGGTAACAGATATGTATGGTGAGATAAGTTTGCCTCTATTCCCAGCTCTGAACAGTTGGGAAACTGTGGTGGAAAGTCAACCTGAATTGAGGCAAAAGATATCAAAAAGAAGTTTATTTGACATTGAATGACAAGAGTACATGGAGATAATTAGTTTGTGAGGGAACACTGAGCAAATTTCATCTCTTCCTCTGGGTTATTGACATAACGAGAAAAACAATTAGATTTCCATCTACTTAACAACTGTATAATGTGCTGTGGAACTTGTTGGCGAGATGCGGTGGTTTTTGCCCCAATCCTAAAGGAATGACCCGAATAAAGACTATCGTTTAAGCCTAGATGGAATAATAAGATGCGGACGTGTTGGGTGAACATAGTGGTACTTAAAGGTTTGCCCGAGAGTGGAAGGAGTGGATAAGTGCTGGGTTTGGTGCTTAACAGTGAAAATAGATTACGTAAAACTTGAGCCAGGTACCATCTGTCTTGGGTAGCGTGGTAAGTGATGAAGGTACCCTCTGCCAATTGATCTGTCTTTGAGGAAGAAAGAGAGAGAACGATGAATTGCCAAACATGACGTGACCCAATGTGAGACAGGGTGAATAGGAGTGTGAAATGGTGAATTCACTAGACCTAAGAAAACCATAAAAAGCCAAATAGATAGCTGCTAAAATAGTGTGATTAGTAATGAAATTGAAAGGAAGAGTGGAAAGAAGATCTACCAGTCTTTTGAAAAGAATACCATCTATCGGAAGACATGAGTGTGGAATGTGTATTTGAGATTTATGGATTCTCTTTAGAAATAACTTGACTTTATAGGATGAAAAGAGTGAATTGTGATTAGGAAAAAAAAATGCCTAAATGGTGCTGGATCCTGGCCAGATATAATTTAATACTGGAGTGTGACAATTTAAGATCTGATACACAGTTAGCTTCAGATGCTAGGATAATAGTGATACTGTAGGGTTCCTGAGGTTTGAACGTGGAAATGAAAGAGTGGAATGTAGTCCAGGCTCTATGATAGTTCCTTCTGGTATTGTTTGCGAGACCCCTTTGAATGATAACATTTGAAAATGCTACGTGTTGGTTTAGATCATAACTAGTTCCTGGAATCGAGGTGGTGAACATGGTTGGAAGTCTTCTTCCGGATTTAATTGGAAGAATTTCTGAAATTGAAAATGTGAGAGTGAGTCTGCTCTGTATTTTGATATCCTGGGAGAAAATGACAGTTAATTTGAAAACTGAATTTTAATGGCTCTAAGATTTGAGCCAACACCACCGGCTAAGCGTGGTGTGTTAATTGCTGTGACCAAACCAGAAACCTCAGACTGTGGAAGAGCTTGCATTTGGGATTCTTCCATTTTAAAGGTAAATCTGGGGAAGAAATAAAATCATGAGTTCTCAGAAAATAATGATTTTGATTGACATGAAAAGAAACACAGGACAAGTGACGGATTAGGCTACATGACGAGAGCCCAAGAAAATACGTGAATGAGTTGTGATTAAATATAGCATACTTACGTGACTATTACCCTGCAAACCTAGGTTCTGGAACCATAACCAATAAAGAATATCTAATATACCTTCTGTCCAACGGAGTGAAAGAAGGAGCTGTCAAACCTACCTCCCCGCGAAAAATCATGACCCAATGAACTATAGTGACTAATCCTTCGGCCTCTATATAGAGGTAAGGAAGTGCAATTAAATTGAAACAGTGAATCCTTCGACCTTTACTTAAAGGTAAGGATAGTATGCAAGAATCAGACCTACCCATGCCCACAGCATGAGCAACCTTTGGCCTCCATGAAGAGGTAAGGTGTGACTATGGAATGACCTTCGGCCTCTGAAAGAGGAAAGGAAGAGTACTGTATGGAACCAAACTGGGGTAAGAAAACATAAAACTGTGCTTCCTTCAGTCCCTGAGAAGTAGGAAGCAAATATAAATCAATGTCAAGACATTGACACGGAAGGTTAACATAATACGATATGAGTACCATGTGACTGAAACGTGAAAATATGGTAAAACAAGTAAAACAACTGAACATATGACGAAGAAATAATGAGGGAGAAACATGAATACATTTGACTGGGACATGAATAAAGTAAGAAATCATGCTGAGAACCTGTAGATCTTGGTATGCTGTAGTAACAACCTGTTATAAAAAATGAGAGAAAAAGGGGAATTATACTAGATTAGTAGAAGCGTCTATCTGGAAGTAAGTAAAATAGCCTATATGTGGGATGTGAACTAAACGGGTAGGTGATATTGAGAATTTAACCCGAATATGTGTCTGATGGACATAAATAATGAAGGGGCTGCGTAAAAGTAACTGTGTATAGGTACCAGTTGGTGGGGAAAAAAAACCCCGTTCAGTTGTATACATAGCCCTCAACAAGGCACCCAGCAATGGTGTTGAAGCGTACCTAATATGAACTGAAATAGAACCGGGGAGGTGAGGACCCTGAGAGGCAGCTGGTCATCTGAGCTTGCAGACAAACTTGCTGACGTCACGTCCGGTGGAAGTCTAAATGCGGAACTGACGTGGGAGCAAAAATATGGAGAGGTAAGGCCTTTGCATTGGAATACATTCTAGTTTGCATGTCGAAAAGCGTACTAAGATGTAAATAACCATAGTTATTGGAGATTCACAACTAAAATAAGTTATCATCTAAAACTCCAGCACTATATAAAATACTTAACGAAAAGAATGAAAGATGCATAATTTAAATAAGTGAAAAACAATTCTTACCAGGTGGTTTATGTGAAAAAAAGGACGCACCAATGTGACGTCACGTCTGATACGAAGTAAGGGAGTATGAAATACTGGTAAAGAAGAGCAATGAATGATTATGAGACAGTAATGTATGTATCCAAATATAATAAAATATTAAGAGCAGGCTTAGTTATGCAGAACTTAAAATACAAAATAACGTACGCTGTGCTATGACAACTGTATCAACGGATGATAAGCGAAAAAAGAGGAGTGACTTATCTGGAGCTCTATGGTCTTGAGAATAACCCGAAATACATTGAGATGGTCGGTGGGAGAATACTGGGGTTTAAATAGTCCTCCAGCTCCTCCCACAAATACAGGCAAGTGCCTTAAACTAGTACATGAGCCTCACAATGTTGGTATCCATTTGAAGTGTTGCATGTAAAGTTTAATGTCATAAAATGACGCGTGTGTTTTGCCGCGTCATTTGAAGTGTCGCATTTAACGTTTTGCGTCATAAAGTGACACACATTCTACATTTTGCGTTGCTCCGAATGGTGCATTCACCATTTCGTTCATTAATGTGTCGCAATATGGCTGCAATAATGACTCAATATGGGTGCAATATTGGCGTATTATGGGTGCAATAATGACACAATATGGGTGCAATATTGGCGTATTATGGGTGCAATAAGGATGCAATATGGGTGCAATATTGGTGCATTAAGTACGCAATATGGGTGCAATAATGACGCAATATGGGTGCAATATTGATGCATTATGGGTGCAATAGAGGTGCATTAAGGACGCAATATGGGTGCAATATTGGTGCAATATTGACGCAATATGGGTGTAATATGGATACAATATGGGTGCAATAATGACGCAAACTGGGTGCAATAATGACGCAAATTGGGTGCAATATAGAAGCAATATGGGTGCAATAATGATGCAAATTGGGTGCAATATTGGCACAAATTGAGTGCAATATGGGTGCAATATAGGTTCAATATTGGTGCAATATGGGTGCAAATTGGGTGCAATACTGGTGCAACATGGGTGCAATATGGGTGCAATAATGACGCAAATTGGGTGCAATGTTGACGCAATATGGGTGCAATAATGACGCAATATGGGTGCAATATTGACGCAATATGAATGCAATATGGGTGCAATACTAACGCAAACTGGGTGCAAAATTGGTGCAAGTTGGGTGCAATATTGGTGCAATATGGGTTCAATATTGGTGCAATATAGGTGCAATAATCACGCAAATTGGGTGCAATATGGGTGCAATATTGGTTCAATATTGACGCAATATGGGTGCAATATTGGTGCAATATGGGTGTAATATGGGTGCAATATTGGTGCAATATGGGTTCAATATTGGTGCAATATGGGTGCAATATGTGTGCAATAATGACGCAAATTGGGTGCAATGTTGACGCAATATTGATGCAATATGGGCGCAATATGGGTTCAATATTGGTGCAATAGGGGTGCATTAAGGGCGCAATATGGGTGCAATATTGGTGCAATATTGCCGTAAATTGGGTGCAATATTGGTGCAATATAGGTGCAATATGGGTTCAATATTGGTGCAATATGGGTGCAATAATAATGCAAATTGGGTGCAATGCTGACGCAATATGGGTGCAATAATGGCGCAAATTGGGTGCAATATTGGTGCAATATGGATGCAATATGAGTTCAATATTGGTGCACTGTGGGTGCAATAATAACGCAAATTGGGTGCAATATGGGTGCAATATGGATGCAATATGGGTGCAATAATGATGCAATTTGGGTGCAATGTTGACGCAATATGGGTGCAATAATGGCGCAAATTGGGTGCAATATTGGTGCAATATGGGTGCAATATGAGTTCAATATTGGTGCACTATGGGTGCAATAATAATGCAAATTGGGTGCAATATGATTGCAAAATGGATGCAATATGGGTGCAATAATGATGCAATTTGGGTGCAATATTGGTGCAATATGAGTTCAATATTGGTGCAATATGGGTGCAATATGGGTGCAATAATGATGCAAATTGAGTGCAATATTGGTGCAATATGAGTTCAATATTGGTACAATATGGGTGTAATAATGACACAAATTGGGTGCAATATGGATGCAATATGGGTGCAATATTGGTGCAAATTGGAAGCAATATTTGTGCAATGTGGGTGCAATATGGGTTCAATATTGGTGCAATATGGGTGTAATAATGATGCAAATTGGGTGCAATATGGGTTCAATATTGGTGCAATATGGGTGCAATATGTGTGCAATAATGACACAAATTGGGTGCAATGTTGACGCAATATTGGTGCAATATGGATGCAATATGGGCGCAATATGGGTTCAATATTGGTGCAATAGGGGTGCATTAAGGGCGCAATATGGGTGCAATATTGGTGCAATATTGCCGTAAATTGGGTGCAATATTGGTTCAATATAGGTGCAATATGGGTTCAATATTGGTGCAATATGGGTGCAATAGTGACGCAAATTGGGTGCAATGTTGACGCAATATGGGTGCAATAATGACGCAAATTGGGTGCAATATTGTTGCAATATGATTTCAATATTGGTGCACTATGGGTGCAATAATAACGCAAATTGGGTGCAATATGGATGCAATATGGGTGCAATAATGATGCAAATTGGATGCAATATGGGTGCAATAATGAAGCAAACTGGGTTCAATATTGGTGCAATATGGGTGCAATGTTGATGCAAATTGGGTGCAATATTGGTGCAAATTGAGTGCAGTATGGGTTCAATATTGGTGCAATATGAGTGCAATAATGACGCAAATTGGGTGCAATATGGGTGCAATATTGGTGCAATATTGACACAATATGGGTGCAATATGGGTGCAATAACTACACAAATTGGGTGCAATGTTGATGCAATATGGGTGCAATAATGATGCAATATGGGTGCAATATTAATGCAAATTGGGTGCAATATTGGTGCAATATTGACGCAAATTGGGTGCAATATTGGTGCAATATGGGATCAATATTGGTGCAATATGGGTGCAATAATGATGCAAATTGGGTGCAATGTTGATGCAATATGGGTGCAATAATGATGCAAATTGGGTACAATATTTGGTGGGTTTTGGGTTGGATTTGGGTTGGTTTTTGGGTTGGATTTGTGTTAGTTTTGGTGGGTTTTGGCTTGGATTTGGGTTGGTTTTTGGTTGGGTTTTGGGTTGGTTTTGGTGGGTTTTGGCTTGGATTTGGGTTGGTTTTGGTGGTTTTTGGTTGGCTTTTGTGTTGGTTTTGGTGGGTTTTGGCTTGGATTTGGGTTGTTTTTGGGATGGGTTTTGGCTTGGATTTGAGTTGGTTTTGGAGGGTTTTTGGTTGGATTTGGGTTGGTTTTTAGATAGATTTGGGTTGGTTTTTGGATGGGTTTTGGGTGGGTTTTGGTGGGTTTTGGGTTGGATTTGGGTTGGTTTTTGGTTGGGTTTTGGGTTGGTTTTGGGTTGGATTTGGGTTGGATTTGGTGGGTTTTGGGTTGGTTTTGGTGGGTTTGGGGTTGTATCTGGTGGATTTTTGGTTGGATTTGGGTTGGTTTTTGGTTGGGTTTTGGGTTGGATTTGGTGGGATTTGGGTCGGTTTTGGTGGGTTTTGGGTTGGATTTGGTGGGTTTTTGGTTGGATTTGGGTTGGTTTTTGGTTGGGTTTTGGGTTGGTTTTGGTGGGTTTTGCGTTGGATTTGGTGGGTTTTTGGTTGGGTTTGGGTTGGTTTTTGGGTTGGTTTTGGTTTGGTTTTGAGTTGGATTTTGGGTTGGTTTTGGTGGGTTTTTGGTTGGATTTTGGTTGGGTTTTGGGTTGGATTTGGGTTGGTTTTTGGTTGGGTTTTGAGTTGGATTTTGGGTTGGATTTGGTTTGGGTTTGGTGGGTTTTTGGTTGGATTTGGGTTGGTTTTTGGTTGGGTTTTGGGTTGGATTTGGGTTGCACCCATATTGCGTCCTTAATGCACCCATATTGCACCCATACTGCGTCCTTAACACACCCATATTGCACCCATATTGCATCCTTCATGCACCAATATTGCAGCCATATTGCGTCCGTATTGCACCCATATTGCATCATTATTGCACCCATATTATGACACGTTAACGAACGAAATGGTGAATGCGCCATTCTGGGCAACGCGAAATGTAGAATATGCGTCACTTTATGGCGCAAAACTTTAAATGCAACACTTCAAATGACGTGGCAAAACACATGCTTCATTTTATGATGCGAAACTTTACATACAACACTTCAATAGTAAACCCACAATGTTACCATCAGCCTTATTTCCTGTCCTACATTACTAATACTTGTTCTGAAGAGCCCCTTGTAGCTCTAGGTTTTCCTGGAACGTAGTTTGTGAACTACTGTGTTAAACACATTGAGAGTTATTCCAAGGCTACAGCTTGTTCTGAACCTTTCTCCTGGTTTGGGACAGTGGATCACCTATTATACATTTGTTTTTGGTAATAGTGACACCGGGGTAAGATGCTGGAATTGCTGTTAAAGGGGAACTACCACCCCAACCCAATGTACTCTCTAAGTCTTTGTCTTCCTAGCGTTATTAGCAAATCATAGTTAGTTTTCTCCAAAAAAGCGCTGTAAGAGCGCAATCTTTATACTAAATCTCTACCTGATGACGTCTTGCCCCTTAAATCCGTTCTGCGCATGAAAGCTATGGAGCCACTTGGCTCCATCGTACCTCCCTCCATCTTGCCCATCAATCGTATGTCATTGTCCTCAGCATCACGTGATCTGCCGCGCTTCTGGCATCAAGCTCAGTCAGGTCATTACAGCCTAGTGGAAACAGACCAGTGGTTTATATATATAGCGAGTGCTTCACATGCACCCGCTCCCACTAGGCTGAAATGACCTGACTGTGCTTGATGCTAGGAGTGCGGCAGGTCACATGGTGCTGAGGACAATGATGTACGACTGATGGGAAAGACGGAGGAAGGTACAGTGGACCCAAGTGGCTCCATAGCGGTCATGCGCAGAGCGGATTCAAGGAGCGAGACGTCATCAGGTAGAGATTTAGTATAAAGATTGTGCTTTTTTGGAGAAAACTAACTATGGATTGCTAATAACGCTAGGAAGACAAACACTTAGAGAGTACATTGTGTTGGGGTGATAGTTCCCCTTTAAATACAAATACCTGCCTTATGCTTATTTACTAAGCTATGTACAACAAGAAGCTCTCCTTTAACTCTACTTGTGCCAAGGGGAGGGCAGTAATGCAGTCTGTGGGCATTTTGAAGTGATCCTTTCGACAGCTCCTAGATCATGTACTAACCCTTTAAGTGCCAGAGGGGTACTCAAAGCATTGAGTACATCTCTGGCACTGAAACAGTTAACACGGTGTGGGCAACTTGGTTGCGGTAACTTTCAGATTGCGTGTTATATGGCAGGTGTATTGGACTTGCTGGCATTAAGTTCTAACGCTGTTATAATGTCTAGTGGTTTGCACTACAGAGATAATGCACTGCAGTTCATACCCTTCATTGCAGCTGCTGGTGTTAGAGGCAAATCTGTCACACACCTCACAGCCTTGTCTTGCTTCTCCTCATTTCTCTCCCTCCAGTCATCTGGTGTCCGGGCACCACTTCTATTAGTTTTCCTCTTTCAATCAGGATACCACAAGGTTAAGATCTGGGGACCACTGCTATTTTTTACATACACTTCCTTTGCAAACTAATATTTTGAAAGGAATGTCAGTGCCATGTATATACTGATGATACAAAAATCACTCCACCCCTGACCTTATCCTATGTCTTATAAATCATGACACTAGGGTTCATGTATAAAGACAAAAGCATTGCATATCTGGAGGAAAACAAATGCCCCTTATGCTTGATTTAAAGCGGCATTATCTTCAGTACTTAAGGTGTACTCTGATATTTATGCCCCACTGTCTTTCTGTAGTATCTACTTCTTTTACCTAAAGCTCAGTTTTTCAAAAACACATAACCCTTCACCTCAAATACCTCTTACTGTGAATATGTACACAACTATCTTACTTCAAAAGCTCATTGCCTCTGGGTCAATTCTCACCCACCCTCTCTTTCATACCTCACATTCCAGCTACCTTATGGTTCGTCCTACCTTGTTTATTGGACCCTCCACTTGACCCCTCCAGACCTTTGAAGTGCCTTGGAAAATGAACCTCTTCAGGGAAACCTATCAAATTATTTTATTATCTCTACCACCCCTCATCTTCAGCTGTTTTCTCTAACTGTATGATTATATCTCCCTGAGACACCTATTATACTTCATTATAGAATAAAACAGTTTATCTACACCTCCAGCGAACTGTTTACCTTATGCTGGCCTTTATTTAATGTTAGCAACTGATTGACTGGCCCACAGAGCACCTTGTAAGAATTAATCAATCCTGGTCCTCAAGTAACCCTAATAGTTCATACTTTGAAGTGGAACTAATACTTTATAATGACTTTGAAAGGGCTTAAAACTATAGTTTATGAGATATTTATTTTTATTTTTTCTCAGTTATGCAGATTATCCAGTACTTCCTAGTACAAGGCTGTGCCAGCCAGCACCGACAAATAAATAAACTGACAAATGAATAAAACTAAATATGTAGCTAACATGTTTATTTTTATATTTATTTAGAAACTTTAACCAGGAAGAATACAGTGTTTTTTTCCTTTTTCAAGTTAGTCCTGGAGGAGATATATATATATATATATATATATATATATATATATGAGAGAGAGACACAGAGAGAGAGAGAGAGATGATGATGATGAAATCTCTTTCCAAATCACCATCAAGTGGTTGTAAAGTGTTAGGACAACTGATTGCCCCCAGGGGGTGAACCTCTTGCTTTGCAAGGCCATGGTAAAGGTCCACAGAAGAGTCCAAAGAGTCAACACGATGTTGAGGAGGCAAGCCAAAGTGAAGAGGAAGCCGAGTCAGAGACAGGCTATATTCAGTAGGGATCGGCAAAAATGTTTTTCTCAAACCAAAATCGGTGAATAATGGCTCTTCCCACTTGGTGAATAATTTCCCACAAAAAGTGCCACTTTTTTAGCCTAGCTCATTGCATTGAAATCAACAAGAACATTGAATTTACACACAACACATAACAAATGTTATTTTATTTCCCAAAGGCATAGTATAAAAGGGGTATGAGGGTACCTGTGTTGGTAGAGTGCAGGGAAAGAATCAGTTGAACAGGGAATTTTTTTGAGGGGTTTTGTTGACTGGGATTGGGGGGACAGTTAATATAAAAATAAATACAATAAAAAAAAACATAAGATGTTATTAAGGGGTTAGTAATGTCTAACATTAACTAACCCTAATATTAAAGGTATTCAAAAGATAATCTTACTGTACCAAGTTGGATATCTCAAACCTTTATGGTATGAGAGATTTAAGCACTTAAAGTTTCCCCTCCTGCTGATGAGCTGTAAAGCTGTCAGCAGTGGATCTGAGTCGTGCAACTCGGTGGCTCTTCAGCAGAGCTCAATGAGCGCTATCGAAAAACAGATACTTCACTGGAACTGTCTACAAAGTGTGCTTGGTTTGCAAGCACACTTTGCAGACCATTCAACTGAAGTATTTTTTTTCAATAGCGCTCATTCAGCTCCTCTGAAGAGCCGCCAGCTGGTCTGGGACCGGGATCTCATGATGTCAGCTACATGCTGATGTCTGGAAAAAGGGGAGGGAGGGGGAACTTTAAGCTCTTATATCTCTCAAACCATAAAGGTCCAACTTGGCAAAGTAAGATTATCTTTTGAATACCTTCAATATTAGAGTTAGTTAATGTTAGACATTACTAACCCTTTAAAGGGGTCTGAGGAAGGTGCCTGGGTTGGTGGGTAGAGTCTGGGGAAAGAATCAGTTGAACAGGGATATTTTTGTGGGGTAGTTTGTTGACTGGTATTTGGGGGACAGTTAATAGAAAAAGCAAAATTAAATTTAAAATAAAATAAAAGAAATTGGTAAGTAATGTGACAAAGACAGGGACCCCCGACGGTAAGCTGTGACTAGAGCAGACTGATACTTGACGGGGTAGAGTATTTTGTAGAGGATGATTTGTAGGACTTAGACTTAGACCCAAACCCACGAGGAAACATTAATTTGTAGGACTTAGACTTATTAGAGGCCCAAACCCTGGGGAAACATTGATTTGTAGGACTTAAACTTATTAGAGACCCAAACCCTGAGGAAACATTGATTTGTAGGACTTAGACTTATTAGAGACCCAAACCCTGAGGAAACATTGATTTGTAGGACTTAGACTTGTTTGGCACAGGCCAGTCGTCTTCTTCTTGCTGATAGATTTTATCCATCAGCGGTGATTTTGGATACCGAGGCTTGAGCCTCACTACTCCATATTCTCGGGTTGGGTTTTAAGTCACAGGTTTGGATTACTCTTGATCTGTGTTGACTTGTCACAGTTGGGTTAGTTTCACAGGGTCTTCGCTGTGATGGGCCGCGGGTAGCGGTCGAAAGGGTTTGCAGTGGTGGCAGTGAGTTTTCTGATCAGAGGGTTTGGGTTCTGATCCAGTCCTTGGCAGAATTTCCTACTCAGCTTCTCTAGGTGTTCGTCCAACATCTCGATGTCCAGCTCCCTGTGAAGGTCAGCTGTCCTTACGAAGCTTGGAGCTCCGGACGATATCCGCAGGGCCTTGTTCTGGACTCTCTGAAGACTCTTCCGGTGTCGCTCATGGCAAGTGATCCATGCTGGGGAGGCATACGTCAGGGTAGGTCTGATGATTGCCTTGTAGACGTTAATCTTTGTCCGTAGTGGCATGGACTTGGTCTTCAGGAGTGGGTACAGTGCTGCCATCTTTCCTGTTGCCTTCTGCTGGGTATTCTCAATATGGCTTCCCCAGTTGAGCTTGCTGTCCAGGGTCACACCGAGGTAACGGCTGCTGCTCTCCCACTTGATGGTCTCCCCATTGAGGCTGATGTGGGGGTGCTCCTTGATCTTCTTTCTGGTAAACAGTGTTGCAGTAGTCTTACTGATGTTGAGTTCTATTCGCCAGTCGCTGTACCAGGTTGAGATGGTATCTAGTGATGCTTGCAGATTCTTTGCCACTTTGTTTGGCACAGGCCCTGAGGAATTAGTGATTTGTAGGACTTAGGTTTGTTAGAAACAAGAACCCCTCCAAATTTTTTTTTGTTGGCCTCTTTCTTATTTTTTTTTTTTTAAAGAACAAGCCCTGAAAAAGAAAAAAAATGCCCTAATGACCTAGTGCAGGCAGGTCATGATGTGGTGGCCAGTGGCCACTGTCAAATGTAATTGTGGAATTTGCGACTGCTGTTCTTGCTGCTGCTGCTGATTTGTTTAAGCAGTATGAGGATTAGGCGGGTCAAAAGGAATGGAATCAACAATAGCAATAACATAGCTGATTGATAATCATGGCTCCACTTGCCACTACGCCTGAGGCAATTGCAGCACCACAATTAACCCCTACCACTTCAGGTATATGTGGAAAAAAAAGAAGTTGACCAATAATGCTTCTCCACCTGCCCCTCCTCCAAAATCATGGGTGTATAGTTACTAGAATAGAACTTTTTCCTTGAGATCAGGAATTGTACCTCTCATCAGCAACTGCAATGTGTAGAGTGTGTGGTAAATGAGGAAAGGACTGAGAACAATGGGCACATCTGCACTCACAACCAGGGCCGGCCCAAGACATTGTGCTTTCTGGGTCCGAGGATGAAATGCTGCACCCCCCCAAACTACGCCCACCAAAACATGCCACATCCATAATTATATTAACCCCTTTCCTGCCCCAAAAACCACATAGAACTGAAATGTTTCATGAGAAGGGCGGGAGGATAATTATGATTAATAAATGTTGGTTATAGAGAGAGAGGTGTAACAGGTTCAGTGCCCAACCTAGTGGCCACATTGGGAAAACGCGGACTGATAGACTGGGGAGATTACACATGATATAAGCAGTTCCACAAATAGTAAGGTGACCAGATTTTTTAAATGAAATCCAGGGACATTTTTTTTCTCCACTGTCCACATACTGCTCACACTCTGTCCAACCTCACCACACACTGCACTGTTTGGTTAATTATATTTGTTTCAATTGTAATAAGAGACAAAAGCTAATTCTGTTAATTTTTTAGGATTAGTACCCATCTCTCTTACATTCAGATAGGGTTTTATGTTATCTCTGCCCATTTAAGGACAAAACATCACTATCACTTGTAAGAGACCTATCAAGATTGCTATGGTAACTCAGGGAGCCCTGGAAGAGGCAGAAATGGCTGCCCCAGAGAGCACATGAGGCAAATATAGTTGTTGATACCTTTATTGGCTAACTAAGCAGATTTAGGGTGTAAGCTTTCAAGACCTCTTCGGTCTCTTCCTCAGACATGTTATACAGATAAATATGAAAACATCTCTCTTATATACAAGTACACACTGCATTGTTTAGAGTGGAAATCGGATAAGAAAGCTCAGTCCAGATCCAGGTTCTTTGATCAGTCAATGTTAAATTGCAGTCTTACTCTGAGGAGTTAAAATTGTTCCTCCTGTATTTCTACAGCTAGCACGGTATCAACTCTCATCTGTTATCAACACAGGATAGCACATGTAAGACTATATTTCAACTGTCTATACCCTCAGATAATGGTGTTAGTGATTCTTTAAACTTCCATACAGGGAGGTCTCCAATGTATCACAAAGAAACACATTGGATCCAAGGAGTTAAAATGTGACATCAGCAACTCAGTTGGTCTGTTAAATATACACAAGTGACTGAAAGGAAAATCACTGTAATTTTCTAAGTGTGGTCAAGTCAATCGTTTCTCTTGTTCAAAGAGCAGAAAGGCTCATATGCGTCAGATAACCACTGCCCAATACATCAAGCAGGATACCCAGCAATCTGCCATTTTGTCCTGAGCAGAGAAATCCTGTAGCTTTAATTGCCAATAAATCAGCATGACCTCCGCCTTGTGACACTTTTTTTACAAGGATCTTTTCAAGCAGAAAATGAAGAGGCTGATTTTACAGTGTGCACACTGCCTGTGGTAAGATAACAGCAATAGCACACAGAGCCTCTTCCATTAAACTGTATGCTACATCATCAAGCACTCCATGAATGACACATTCTGTTTGTTTCCAGGCTATTTTCTCCAAGCAATAGAGTGATGACTTTGCTGTAATAAAAGACTAGCGAAATGAATCAGGTTTTGTTCTTGTGCAGAATCAAACATTTTATTACTCATTTATACAAATGCACGACACACTATGCAGAAAAAAAGCATTTTTAAATCAGGTGAGTACGTAGTGAGCAGGGCATTGTTATATTAATTCAGATCATAGGAACTTTACACTGGGAGTTATTGAGGAAGCTAAAAAGGTTTATTTTGGAGCAAACCACCTTTACCATAGGAGAGAAATGAAAAATCTTAGTGGTTTAAATGGGCTTTAACCCTTTGTATGTAAAAGAAGTCTTCAACACATTGCTTCACAATACGTTGGAGACCCATCTAGCTTTAAAGGGTTAAACCCCTCCTTAGATCAATAGGAATTTGGGGAATTTTTATTACTTATCTATGGTCTCGCTTTATTAGCCCTTAACTAGCCTTGTGTTGATAAGTAATTCAGAAGTGCATCTAGGGACAGTGGTACATTCCTCAAAAGACCAGACTTGGCCCAACCTAATGCATTATTAGTGCACTGTGCAGCCCACTTCCACTGCTGCTAGTAAGAAGATTCAAGGCTTTAAAGGGGAACTCTCATCTCTATTAATGTTGTGTTCAACTGAATGTTCCCTTGGAGTGAATTTGTAATCCTTTATTTTTTTTAATATAATGCTGTATTGCTTGAGATATTAACATGTAAAGTTAAGCCGGAGAGGTCAGTTCTGTACAGGCTGCTGTACAGCTCTGTACCACAACCTGTCAATCTTTGTCTGTTCCCCTCCCCAAGTATTGCCTCTGTAACGTGACGCCTTGTATCATAAGCTGGATACCTCCGTTATAGTTCCTTTCTCCCTCAGAGTAACACACCAATAGTATAACAAATCTCCTATTCCCAAACATCAGCCGAGACTTGATTAAGGGAAGAACTCTATTTTATTGACTCAAACACACAGCTTATATACACTACAGAGACTCTTATCAAGATCAGCAATGTGCAAATGAATACTTGGGACAGTATTTCTATGCTTGACCAATCAGTCACCAGCACCCTTATCAAGATAAGAATGCAGATTAAGACTTGAAATTATACATTCTTAACTGGCTCATCAATAACCTCCTCTGATTGGTCAAGGAAGCAGGAATCAATTAACATTCCTTAGCACAGACCTGGAGTATAGTGGAATCAAAGCCCAACCCCCACTATCTCTGCACTCTAGCAATGTATTGGAAGCAACTATGGCTAAGCTCAATCTATGGTTGTTAGTCTTTTGGGTAGAAATAGTCTGAAGACATGAGATCCCATATCTCTAACACACCAATATCTCCCATAGTTGCCACAGTTCCGTCACAGCCTCCTTCCCATCTCCTCCGATGATGGAGGATTCTGGCATATGACCTGGCGCGCTGTCTTGCAAATGCAAATCCAGGTCATTGTACAGGCACAAATTGAGCGCGTTCATGTTCTCAGTCCTTTATAAAAAGTGGCAGTCCGCTTGCCTAACTAGCAACAGAGGCAAGCAGACGATCGTTCATTGTGATCATTGGCCAGTTATTCCTTCCTTGCACAATAAAAAATAAAATTGCCATGTATGTCAATAAATGTTTTATTTTATTATAGACATCGCCAAAATGTAACCCTCTTAGTGCCAGAGATGTGTAAATCTGGGAAGGAGGCAACACTTGTGGAGGGAAACAGACGATGATTGACAGGCTGTGGTACAGAGCAATGAACTGATGTCACTGGCTTATCTTTACATGGCAATATATCGGGCAATACAGCATTATATTATAAAATAATAAAAGATTACAGATTCACTCCAAGCGAATATTCAGATGAAGACAACATTAATAGAGGTGAGAGTTCCCCTTTAAAGTGGAAGTAACACCCTATGACAACAGGTTAATTTGAAAAAGGCCCTGACAAAGGAATGTGTTGCAAGAAATATTGTGCTATTAAAGGGATAGTAGTGTTTCACAAAAACAGCAGCTCCAATTAATCTTCAAAGTATTTGGGCCATAGAGAGTGCTATTTCAATACTGTCAGAGTTGTAGTTCAAGAGCAATTGAATGATAAAGTTTCCCCCTCCCACCCCTTTTACCTAGTGTAAGCCACCTCCCCTCAGATGTGGAATTTGGTCCTGGGACCAGACAGCTCTGAGGAAAGCAGTGTTACACTAGGTAAAAGGGGAGGGAGGGGATACTTTATCATTCAATTACTCTTGAACTACAACTCTGACAGTATTGAAATAACACTCTCCATGACCCAAATACTATGAAGATTAATTGGAGCTGCTTTTATTGTCAAACATTACTATCCCTTTAAAAGCTTAAGTTTTCAACCAATAAATATTGGTTAAGTGCCAATTAACCCTTTAAGTGCCAGAGAGGTACCCAATGCATTGCTTTGCAATGTGTTGGGCAATCCTCCTGCACTCAAAAGACTAAACTGATACTGTGTTCTACTGCTGCCATCTCTCCTGTTTCTGCATTTTCAAAATAATCTGTATTTAATGATAGCCATTTCTATTTAACCCCTTAAGGATCTCTGATGTGCCAGGACCATCATGTCTGTCCTGCACTTAAGTACCAGTGACAGTCCTGGGACGTCATGGAATTCAGGGCTCCCTGTGTGGCTGCACGCTGTTCAGGGAGTCCTGAATCCAACCGTAAAAAAAAAAGCCCCGTGGTCCTTAAATCGGAACAATCATCCACATTATATTGAGCCCCAAATACTAATAATATACATATGCATCTACTTTCTTGTTATTTCAATAATAATTGTGGCAATAGTGAAAAATAGACCTTTATAGGCAGACAGGCATCGGCAAACAGTGCAGACATCTTGCAGAGGAGACATCTCTGCATCTGCTCTGTCCGTCCCGTTCTCCTCCACGATTGGAGAGTTCAATGCCTGGTTACCTTAAGGCACCAGAAGGGACTGACGGCGCAGACACAGATAGTGAATATGGCAAGGTCCCTGCCCATGCCTGTCTGCCTATAAAGATCTATTTTTCACTAATGGCGCAATTATTATTGAAATTACAAGAGTGTAGATGCATATCACTATTTTACTATATTAGTATTTGGGGCTCATTTTAATGTGGATGATAGTTCTGCTTTAAGTGCCGGCTGTGCTGCTGGTCTTTAAGGGCTTAATGCATTGCGTACCCCTCTGGCACTCAAAGGGTTAAAATAATAACTGACAAGATTTAGTGTTACTTGTCAGTGTGCCAGATACTAATATTCTACATTGTGCTCTCTACCAAATGCCACTCCCTTATGATCAGGCATTCAAAGGGTTAAATCTAATCTTAGTCATATTGTTTTTTTTTACTGTAGAGCGGTGTCTAAAAGAAGGAGCGGGAGGAAGGAGGAGTGTGAGGGAGTAGCCGGTGAGATGGAGACCTGTGTGGACATACCTGGAAACCCTCCAGATTTATCCCAGAGACTCTGGTTTTCAGAATGCATTACCGGGGCTCCGGGGTCAGAGACTAATTGTCTTGATTTGATGAGTTCAGCTATTCCCACCAGAACTCCAGCTCTGTATTCCACACTTGACCCTTATGTACGCTGTATGTCTCCCTGTACCACTTTAGACTGTATGCTTTCAAGCAGGGATCCCACTTCCAGTGTTTCACTTTGCAAAATTCTTGTTGCCCTGTATTGTCTAAAGCCTGAAATTGTAAAGAGCTGCGTACACTTGAGACGCTATATAAATAAACTCATTAATTCATTCATTCATAACCCCACCTACTTTCCAGTCCATTCAGCCCATTTCTTCCCCATTCTACCCATTTGTCCATCCATTTCAAGGCAAATCCCTCCTTTCAAGCACCCACTCCCACCCACCTGATTGAGCCCCACCCATAATATGAAGCAAAACTCATCATTTTGCACACTCCCATCCTCAACTCTACAGTGAGTGTTTGGCACACAGCTGTACCATCCAGCAATAACACATAAATAAAATTAATTGGCCATCAAGGACCCCCACAAGCCACCCAGTACCCTCACAAGCCACCCAGTACCCTCACAAGCCATCCAGTACCCCAAAAGCCATCCAGTACCCTCCCAAGCCATCCATTACCCTGACAAGCCACCCAGTACCCCCACAAGCCATCCATTACCCTCACAAGCCACCCAGTACCCACACAAGCCACCCAGTACCCACACAAGCCACACAGTACCCCCACAAGCCATCCAGTACCATCACAAGCCACCCAGTACCCTTACAAGCCACCCAGTACCCCACAAGCCACCCAGTACCCTCACAAGCGATCCAGCGCCCCCACAAGCCATCCATTACCCCCACAAGCCACCCAGTACCCCCCAGGCCATCCAGTACCCCCCAGGCCATACCCACCCTGGCCATCCATTACCCCCACAAGCTGTCCAGTACCCCCACAAGCCATCCAGTACCCTCACAAGCCACCCAATACCCTCACAAGTGATCCCAGTACCCTCACAAGCGATCCCAGTACCCTCACAAGCCACCCAGTACCCTCACAAGCCACTCAGTACCCTCACAAGTGATCCAGCACCCCCACAAGCCATCCATTACCCCCACAAGCCACCCAATACCCCCAGGCCATCCAGTACCCCACAAGCCATCCAGTACCCCCCCAGTCCATACCCACCCTGGCCATCCATTACCCCCACAAGCCGTCCAGTACCCTCAAAAGCCATCCAGTACCCCCCAGAAGCCACCCAATACCCCCCAGGCCATCCAGTACCCCCCTACCTGTTCTGTGTGCACTGCGTGGTGGTGGGTCTTCTTCTGCTGACATCTTTCCCTCACTGCTGCACTCCCCAGTCTGACTCCTGCTGCATGTACTGCTTGGTGAGTTGGTGGGCTAGGTGGTCATCATCCAGTCCCCTGTGGTGGGCTGGCTCTGAGTCCCACTCTCCCTCCCCTGCATCATCACGTGTCCCTGTGGGCTGTGATGACATGCTTGCACAGGCATGCGCAGAGATGAGGAAGAGGCACAGGAAGAGAAGCGCTTGCTGTCAGCCACTGCCAGACAGTAACGAGCAGTGTGAGTCTGGACTCTGGCAGCAAGTGGTGGACTGTGGATGACTCAATCTTGCCCGGCCACATAACAGATAGGAATGGAAAGGGATCTTATCATGGGCATTGGGCAGTAACAGTATTGTGAGGCCTCAGTGCCTCATGGAGCACAGTGCTCAGCCAGCGTCTGCTTTAAAAAGGCACGGGCGGGCCCAAACAGCAGACAAGCGGGTGGATACACTGGGACATTATTATAATATTAACATTGCTGGTGGAGGCAGTGGGCCTCCCCTCGGTCGCGGGCCCTCAGTCCATGACAGAACGCCAGAATGGTCAGTCCGTCCCTGGCTGCATTTGTCCCCCACTAATAATGCAGTGATCCCACTTTAGTCTGATGCTCTTAACCCAATCCTGTATTTTTGTATTGTACTATTACAATTCTATAAAGCTCTGTGTACATGAATGGCTCTATATAAATAAAGATACATACATACCTCTCAGTTAGAGCAAGCAGGGACATATCAGCTTGAATGATTAGTCTTGGGAGATTTAAGGTTAACCCTCTGAGTGCCCGAGGAGTACGCAACACATTGCAAAGCAATGCGTTGCGTACCCTCTGGCACTCAAAGGGTTAATATGACAAATATTTCAGTGTCAGCTTGTTTTACAAGTTCCCAGCTATGCTTATGTCTGTCCCACATATTGTTGAATTCCCTCACAGTATTAGTCCCTACCACCTCTGCTGGGAAGCTGTACCAAAAATCAATCACCCTTTCTGTAAATAGGTATTTATGCGTACTGCTTGTGAGTCTTCCACCCTCTTACTTTAGATCATGCCCGTTGTTCTAGTATTCCTCCTTTACACAGTGCATTAGAGAAGCTTCCAAAGGTTACATTTCCCTGCGCTACATCAGAAATTCTGGCAATAGATGCACTGTATATAAATATTTATCCATGGGTACTGATCTTTTAAACATATCTTTTATCGTGGATGTTCTAATGCAAGAATACATCAGTTATTAAGCTTTATGAATAAAAACAGAGTAGTTAGCAGTTCAAAGAAAATATTGATTTTTTTTTTTTATTTTGTTGAATACTTGTTGTTATCTATTGTGTTCCACTGAGTTCCAGAGGACAGTAAGTATATTGAATGCATAGATATATGGGATCATTCACAGGAATGCCACATGATATTACCCTGTGCAGAGACACTCTGTCTGTGTTGGGATAACTAGTAGCAAGGTACCCAGTTCAGACTTATTCATCAAAGATAAAGAGGTGTGGTTCTGGAGCAACCAACTGCTTCATGGAAGCAGATGAGCAGTCCCATTGATTTAATCTGGGCCTTGAATCATGGAGAGGTCTCCAAAGCATTTCCTCTGGCATTCAATATATAAAAAGCCCAATTTTAATCAATGAGTATTTGCAGAATTTTCATGTCAACCCTTCCTGCTAAGGTCCACAGAATCTTATGCAATGAAGTCTTTGGGGTGTCTGATATATCATCCTATGTATTTTACCTATAAAGTTTCTTTGTCAAGGCATCGAGACCCATTTGCTTATGTGTGGCGAGATTAGATAATATGTGTGGTCCTTTTGAGCCCCAGTGCCCGTTTTCTCACTGGGATCTAGGCCTTATATACAAGGTTGATCTTCAGATCCGTTTCCCTCCTCTCACATGGTTGCCAATGATTCATTAACTTTGGGGTGGGGGCTTTAAATAGAATGTGGAGTCTTACAATCTTTGTTCCACACCCCATGTGTTATGGGGTAAAAGCCACATTAACTGTGAGAGCGGTCTGAAGAATCCCCTCCCCCCAGCAATCACAACACCCCCTTCTTGAGCTCAGGGGTAGAGACAATCACAGCCAAATACATACAAACTGATACTCTGCTCCCAGTTTGACTGGCAGAACAGGATCCGCCCTAAAGCATAATCATAAATAATAATCCTTTATTTATATAGCGCACACAGATTCCGCAGCGCTTTACATTCATATTGGTTCCTGTCCCCATTGGGGCTCACAATCTAAATTCACCTATCGGTATGTTTTTTGGAGTGTGGGAGGAAACTGGAGTATAAATTAAATCTAAAGTAACTAAAGATACTGAACAGTTCATAATTATCCGTGTATTTCCCTTGATTTAAAAAAAAAAAAAAAACATACATTTGATCAAGTTGTACCCCTTTGAGTGCCAGACTATGCTGTCGCTCGCTGAGATGAGTATTTTATCATGTTAAAGGGATAGTAATGTTTCAAAATAAAAGTGGCTCCAATTAATCTTCATAGTATTTGGGCCATGGAGAATGTTATTTCAATACTGTCAGATTTGTAGTTCAAGAGTAATTGAATGATAAAGTATCCCCCTCCCGCCCCTTTTACTGATGTAACACTGCTTACCTCAGAACAGAAAGGTGGTGTCCAGATGGCTTCCAGAAAGGCACAATCTTCAGGGAGCATAAGGGAAAAACCTGTAAAACCTGTCAGGGGGGCAGGGTTTTCATTATTCTCACAGTAAGAAGATTGTCCGTTGCCGTGAACTGTCTGGTCTTAAGACCAGATTCCACATCTGAGGGGAGGTGACTTACACTAGGTAAAAGGGGCGGGAGGGGGATACATTATCATTCAATTACTCTTGAACTACAACTCCGACAGAATTGAAATAACACTCTCCATGACCCAAATACTATGAAGATTAATTAAAGCTGCTTTTATTTTGAAACATTACTATCCCTTTAAGGAACAGAGAATTTGAACACAATTTTTGTTTATTTTCATGCTGTTTTGCATGAGAACAAGCACAAAAAAGAAAACAAACTGTTTTTTCTTAAAAAACAAACATAAATGGTGTTTTAGCAATAACGTGAAAAAGCTTCAACTGAAAAATGGGTTACCATACTGGAGAGAATTTCTGCAGAAGAAGATATAAAAAGGGCAAAAAAATACAAAGCACTCATTAGTAAATATCGCTCAGTAAGGGGAACGTACAAATTCCATTGATTGCATAAAAATGCAATGTGTTTTCATACTAAACCATAAGTCAGAGGTGTCCAAGATTTTTCATTTCTGGGCCACATGATCAGGGCATTTGTTTATTGAAAACAATGGTGATTTATAGCCGTCAGCTATTAAATATGCATTTTGCAGTAATACATAAACAGTACAAAAAAGTTTAATCCGCTATATTTGTATAGGTACAATTATAGTCTTATTTCTAGTAATAGATCAAGTCAGTGAAAATACTGATATTTATAGATATTTATAGATAAATAGATATCTATATATAAATAGATATAGATATATAACAGACAGTTATTCTCAAACTTTTACTTGAAAATATTGGGCGGGCTACACCCTGGGATCATGCAGGCCACAAACTGTCCACTGGCCGCATGTTTAACACTGTCATGGTTACCTTGGTCGCAGCCTGTATCTCATAGCTAGGTTCTGCTCTGGGTAGCGAAGCTCAGGACCGGTGCCAGTAACAAGAATTCCCTTGCTGCGGCCTAAGCCATAGTAAAGTTGCTGGCCTCGAAGCCTGATGCCTGTCCCAAATTGAGCCGGTGCCCTGACCAGGATGGGAATTCCAGAGAACCGGAAAACTGACCCAGACCAAATGAGGGGAAGGATCCCAAGAGCAGAATACTTTCCATGGAGAAGAACAGGCTGACAATCAAATAGAGGGATAAGACTGCTACCAAGTAACAATGAGAATAAGACCACTGCTAATAGGGAAGCAACCCAGAAGACTGTATATGGCTGACAGTCTAATAGAGGGCTAAGACCGCCAATAGGATGGTCTAAAACTGCAGACTGAAGACAAAGTGGGATAAGACAGCTAACCACAGAAAGAAATCAACACTGCAGACCATAGACTAAGACAGATAAGACTGCTAAACAATAGGAATATTGGTCTGGTGAGACAGGCAACAATATTGGGCTAAGACTGTCAGACTAGCAAGCAGTCTTAAACTGCAGACAGATGCTTGACCCCAGCTGAGCCAGGGCCCTGACCATGATGGGAATTCCAGAGAACTGGAAAAACGGATCCAGGTGAAGGACCCCAAGGGCACAATACCATCCAGGGAGAAGAAAAGACTGACAATAAAATAAAGGGATAAGACCGCAACCAAGTTACAAGGAGACAAAGCCCAAGAGGACTAAGACCACAACAATAGGTAGGCAAACCCAGAAGACTGTAAATGGCGGACAGTCTAATAATGGTCTAAGACTTCTATAATGAGTCCATCTGGATTAAGACCACTATTAAATAGGGAAGCAACCCAGAAGACTGTATATGGCTGACAGTCTAATAGCAGGCTAAGACTTCTGATAGCAGAGGATGGTCTAAAACTGCAGACTGAAGACAAAGTGGGATAAGGCCGCTAACTCCAGAAAGAAGTCAACACTGCAGACCATAGAGTAAGCGGGATAAGATCGCTAAACTATAGGAGTATTGGTTTAACAAAACCGGTAACAATAGCAGGCTAAGACCTTTTGCAAATTGCAGACTGAAGACAATTGCAGATATGATTTGCACTGAAGTTATAAGCTAGTGGAGTTGTGTTCTCAGATTTGTGCTAAGGCGTCTGTAGTTTTTCATAGACACAGATGCTCAATTTGCAAATCTATATTAGGACAGGTTTCTGAATGTATGAGTATAAGCTGTAAAACATCTTGAGATTATATATGCATATATATATGCATAGAAAGGGCCTGCACTCACGGGGACTGACACGTCGGACATAATAAAAGTAATTTAGATTTTAAAGACCTGTGAGTGCGGGCCCTTTCTATGCATATTTAGTTTACTAGTCAAGCACCCAGGCAAGCTATCTTGAACGATGTGAGTGCCAACCTTTGGATCATTATTTTATATATATACTAGTTGAACAGCCCGTTACACTGGCCACAGTGCCACTGCCACCCGGTCGCGAGCCAGTCACGTGCAGTAGAGACTGCCCGCGCCACGACTGATAGGGAGCTGGACGCTCCTTCGGAGCGCCCAGCTCTGTATCAGCCTCGGCGCGGGCAGTCTCTACTGCACATGACTGCAGCACGCGCAGCAGTGTCTACTGCGCATGTCGCGGTGTTACACACAATTTAGCGAATTATTATATAGGATATATATATATATATATATATATATATATATATATATACAGGATGCAGAAGGTGAAACGTGCTGTAATCTTGGCTGCAATTTGTCATCTATACCATCACTTGCCTATGTGGACTGGTTTACGTTGGAAAGACTGTGACATCTTTTAAAGAAAGAATGGGTAACCATAGGGCAGGAAAAGAAAAAAAGTCTAGTATAAAAAACAACCGGTCGCCTTCCACTTTGCAGAAAACCAACATCCATTACCCACACTGAAATACATGGCTATAGACTGGGTATCCCCATTACCAAGAGGAGGCGATAGAGAAAAAAACTACTACAGAATGAGGTTAAATGGATCACTTATGTAGACACTGTAGCATCAAAAGGATTAAACGAACACGTCTCTTTTCATTGTTTCCTCTGAGTGTTAACTATATCTCAGGATTGGACCCTTGTGTAGTTCTAGCGGAGCACCAGACTTTGCACATTCCTTAAATACTTTAAGAGGAGCTTACAGTAATCTTGTATGCCATTTTTTCCCTTAATAATGCACAGTATGTACTTGAAAGATCTATGCATTATGAATGTTGTCTATCATCTTTATGCCTACGAGTTCGATCTTTGACTTTTAAAGACCTGGATTAAACTGACCTTAAGGATAAGACTCCATGAGTTCTCCTCAAAATAGGGCTCCCTCACTCTGTCAAGAGGCAGGTCCGGTAGAGCCCAGAGGAATCAATGTTCAACATAAGCAATACCGAGATGGTGTCCTTCAAAACTGTTCAATTTGGCACAAAGAAGTGAACTCACTGTACCCCACAATAGGGCTCCCCAGCTCTGTAAATAGCAGGCTGTGGTAGAGCCCAGGGGTCATCAGAGGACAGGATTCTTGATACAGTATATCCTGCTACTAAACGTGAGTTCCCACTGATTGCCACTAGGAGTTGCAACATTGTATTTCATCTAGTGCGATGTAAGCTTCATAACAGCACACGGAGGCCTTCCAGCAACTGATCTAACTCACAAAGAAAAAAAAATTTTCTTGATAAACTCTGGAGGACTCAGTAAGCATAAGTCTATGTACTAGCCTGGCTCCTTGTTTTTATACAATTAGCTTTGCAGATATTACCAACCACCTCTGTGAGCGGATATTGGTACCCATTACAACAGACATGGACTCACTACCAGTGGGACACAGTTTATGTTACTTCTTCTGGAATCATTGAGGATATTTGTGCACTTGTATTTGGAGGCTTCTGCTACTACACTATCTATATTAGCCATGTATTCAATACTGTCGGCTTTTGTATAGATTACCGTATTATACTTTTAAGACCCGCGATCTGTATTTTCTTCACAGGTCAACTTCTGAATCACTTTTTGACATTTGCTTCTGTTATACTGCATATAGTATACTAACCAAATTACAGTTACAGTATACACTAAATGATGATGTTATTTTTACTAGCCAAATAGGCTAGCATTTTTTTCAAACACGTGGTTCATTGAGGATGTTTAAACCCCTTAACGACCCTTGACGGTCATAGTACATCAAGGGTCGATTTGACTTAACGACCCATGACGTACTATGACCGTCATCGAGTTCCGGGCTCCCCCCGCGGCTGCACGCCGTTCGGGGAGTCCGGAACCCAACGGAGCAATAAAAAAAATTGCTCCGTGGTCGTCAAGTCAGTTCCGGTTCCGGATTCCCCGGTCGTTAAGGGGTTAAACATTGGGATTTTTTTAAATGTTTGTCTTGAGAACGGCCCACAGTAGGGTCGAAACGTCAACATCAATAAAAGTTTTTAATTTTATTTAAATCCTGCAAGTGCCTGCTTTTGATATCAAGATTACCTTTTGATACAACTATATATATATATATATAAAATCACAGTAAAAAAAATAATGTTCTGCCACTAATAATATGGCTCATGTATGTTCATTTATCAGGGGAATCACGTAAACTAATCTGACATATGTTTCACTAATGCTGCAGGTATAATCATAAAACATCTTTACTAAGCATGGAAAATATCTTGCATACATAACATAGCAACCAGTTAAGCATCCATAATTACATTAGCCTTGAGCCTGTAATTATGAGCACTGTTCAACACACACCTGTTTTGTAGCCATGCTGAAAGGGAAAGTCACACCAAAAATGTAAATATTCTTTAAATATCTTATACTCTCTGCGTAGTTCTGTAAAACATTTATGCTGGACCCTTAAAGTCATAAAAATGCTTTTTTTTGGTTCAAAGATTTACATTTCAGTGCAATAAAGCAACTGCTTGCTTGCATATTACCACTATTCATTTTCCGATCTTAGCTTTTATTTAGAAGAGCAGCATTCTTTTTAATAAGAATATATATACATAATATCTAAATAGTATAAAACTCTAGACTGCGAAGCTCCCTGTGTGTGTAACCGTACATGCGCAGTAGAGACTGCTGGAATGATGCAGTCATTCGCAGTAGACTTGCTGCAAGTGCTGATCCTGAGCAGGGAGCTCCGGAGGGTTCACCACCTGTCTGTGCTCCTGGCTCCGGGGCAACAGTCGGGGCTGCTGGGTGCACACTAGCCCGTGTATATGGGCTTCATACTATTATGTAATATGTATGTATGTGTTAAAGGGATTTTCCTGGGAAGTAAAGCAACAGTACACACACATGGCTGGGAGATTTCCTTAACCGTATGAGTGCCAAAGAGGTATGCACCTCATTATAAAAAAAATCCATTAGAACACAAACTGGCACTGTTGATTGACCCTCTGGATGACAGAAGGGTAAGCAATCCATTGTAATGTTGAGATGTAATAAGTTTTTAATAAAAAATCCAGCAGCAAAGGTATATTTGCTTTACATGAAAAGAACTATTGCATACATTTTTTTTTTCATATAAAAGGTTACTGCTCTTTAACCCTCTGTTCACCAGAGAGGTACCCAGTGGATTGAGTTGAAATAGTAACATAGTAACAAAGTTGATGAGGCTAAAAAAAAACAGACATGCATCCATCAAGTCCAGGCCATTCCAGATCACCCCTGTTGATCCAGAGGAAGGCAAAAAACAAAACCACTGAAGCCATTTCCACTTAAGCCCCAAGTGGGTAAAAAAATCCTCCCTGACTCCAAATGGCAGTCAGGTTGTTGATCCAGGGAACTATCTGCATTGAAGCCATCTTTTATAATTCTCAGTATTTTTCTGTGCTAGATAAGTATCCATTACATTTTTGAAAGCAATTACAGTATCTTCAAGCATACCATTCCGAGGCAGAAATTCTATAGCCCTTACCACCTCTACTCAAAAAAATCCCTGCCTTCGTTTTAATCTAAAGGGCCTTTTTTCTAGTTTTAATGGATGACCTCTCTGGCACTCAGGGATAAGGTATCTGCCCAAGAGGGCTGGAAAAAGTGCAGAGAAATTAAACAAAACTGATGATGGATGATTTTTGTTATAAAGCGAGATTAGCCAACTGATGTCTAAGAGAGGACATGATTAGTATTTACTCATATACTGAAGGCCAATGCAAATAACTCTCTGAGGGACAAATTGCTCAAATAGCTGAGCAATAAACAAGGAGTCATTTAGACTAGCGGAAAGGCCCTTTTGACTAAAGCAAAGGCATGGATTTTTTTTACAGTAAGGGCACTAAGGTAATGTAATTCTTTGCCAAAGGAGGCTGTGTTTGCAGACACTGTACATGCTTTCAATACATGTACTAGATACCTTTGTAGCTCATAACAGTGGATTGAAAATTCTGACAGTTGATTTCAATGCTTTTAGCTTGTTGATCAGATATCCAACTGCATTTTGGAGTCAAATAGGAGTGTTTGAACCCACCTGGGGCTTAAACCAAAATGGCTTGAAGAAGGTTTTTTATTTTGCCACCCCTTGGATCCATGTGTGATACAGCAAAGGCTGAACTTGATGAACACATGTCTTTTTCAGCTATGTTGTTGTCAGTAATCTCATCAGCTATGTAACCGTTACTATGTAGCGCATTAACCCTTTGAGTGCCAGATGGGTACGCAACACATTGCTCTGCAACACATTGCATGCCCCTCTGGCATTCAAAAGGTTCATAGATACTTGCTTTGGATATTACCTAAACCTGTAAAATATAAATGTTAATATGTGATTTTGTGCCTTTTTCTAGTAAAATTGGATTAAAAATATGTTGTAGGGTTTATCCCCCTGAGTAAAACAAGAGTACTCCCACTGCTGAGAGGTGTTTTATTCAAACGTTATTACACCTCAAAGTTGAATTTTTTTAGGTGCAATATAACAGTGGCCTGAAATTGTACAGTGGCGCTGTTGCTACACCATCCTATGGAGATTTATAGTCTACGTATCAGAGCAGAAAACACAAAGGGGGCATTTTCTTAATGATCCATTTTTCTTACAAAAGTTTGGTTGTACGAACAAGCAACTCTGTTTTTCAGACGGACGTTTCCATTGACCCTCTCAAGTGTCTTTTCTTTTATTTTCCTCCACCTAAATCTTCTAGGTTAAACTCTAGTTAAAAACAGATTATGTTTCTCTTGAATGTATCCAAATCACTCATTCCTCTAGCTTGGGGATCGCAGACTCCTCCATTAAAACATAATTGGCTCCGTACTGTTTCTTCTTATTTGAAACTGGAGGAATGCCATGCTAAAGCTTCTGATACATTATCTGAATTTTAGCATGACTGGGAGACCTGGTTAATGGGACATCCGATTGTATAATTCTTACAGATAAGATAGTAATAAATTCTCACATTGACATCTGCTAATATAGTGAGTTGACTCCTCATCCGTGGTGTTGAGTTGTTGCCTAACAGGGATATGTGATATCCATATAAGTCTTGGATCCATTTCGGCTGATGAGACTGCTGCTTCCCTACCCTCCTCTCTCCTTTTACCCCTTTTCCTCTTCTTCTTTGACTTCCACCTCTCCTTCTCTATTTTCTATGCTGACTCATTCATTATCTGTAATTTTTACTACAAATATTAATGCTGAGATATTCATATACTATTGTCCTTGTTGATGCTCTTAAATATTACTTCTCTCACTTGTAACACTGTTACTATTCTTACTTATGTTACAATACAATCTTCTTATTACTGTATTTACTGTATACTGTTTTTATCATTTTTCAATAAAGTCTTTATAAAAAAAATGGTCGCAGACATTCTCACGTTTAAGTGGGTCCCTTAATGTATCTTATTGCTAACGCAGTCAATTGAATGTCTCATTCTGCCATTTGTAGTATTTCTATGCAGGAAAATGGGCGCATTTCTTCATAGCGCAGGTTATTTAATTTATTACAGTTGTTCAAAAATTGACGGCAGGGTTTATTTTTTTGCATCGGGGACATTTAAATCAAAGCCAAAATGTGTCCTCTAAGGTGCAGTTTAAATGGAGATTACATTTAAATGGAGATTTTAACCTCTTGAATTCATGAGACTTCTTCAGAATTCAGTGAGTTAAATTTTCACAAATCAACTGTGGACTTTCTGCACTATTCTCTTTAGGACATCTGCCTCGATAAACTTCACTGTTGCCATAACAACAGAGAAAGCTTGATAAACTGCTTTATATAATTTTATGGGAGTAAGGGATGTGAGGGCAAAGATAAAAACAGATATCTGTTTTAAAATCTTTCCTTATAATGCTACAGTATCGAACCTTTGAATGCCAGAGGGGTATCCAATGCATTGCAAAGCATGCAAAGGGTTAAATTAATCACAAAAACGTTTATCTTAACTTTGTCCCCGGCGGCTCACCCAATTTATCCCATCACTGCAAGGAGGTCGTATTGGTGAGTGGAATTTTATGGCCACCTTGTTAACTTGAAGTGTCGGAATTGTTAAAATATGTAATGTTTTTTCCAATAGCAAGACATTTGTGTGCACCTGACTGTGGGTAAAATGGAACGTGACCACACCTTTGATGCAGTGGGTTATCTTCTTTCCTAAATGGTATACCTTATCTACCTTTTCGTCATATCTATAATTACAGCCATTTTTGTACAGACTGGTCAAATTTGAGGAATGTAATAAAAACAACGTATTTTGAGGTAAGGGTAATTTTGTTCTTCTGGCATACATTATGGTATGTCAGTTGTTAGCACTGGGGGGGGTCATTTCTCTTGGGAGAAGAGCTGTTAAAGGGGAACTACCTCCCCATAAAATCTTTATCTAAATGAAGTCTCCATCTGGCAACTAGCTGCTTAGTAGCGCTAGTCACCAGAAATATTACCTGTTTTAACTGATTTACGAGTTATTCCGCGGCTGACAGTAGCAGGAAGCATGGACATCTTGCCATAGTGACGTCCGTGTGCCTGCGCTGTCAGTCCCTTTTGGAGCCGGGTGGTAGTTCCCCTTTAATGAACACCGCAGGAATTTCCACAGTTTTCAATGATTTCAGTATCTTTAAAGGAGTAAAATTAAAAACATATTTTTTTTTCTGTTAGCACCATCTTCTTGAGACATTTTCCCCATGCTTGTAGTTAAAGCCATTTTACTGCAGGCAAGTCATATTTGAAGAATGTATGAACAAATGACAGATTTTGGTTAGGGTAGTTTTGTGCTTCAATCTCCCTTTGTGATATATGAGCACTTACCAATGGGGTGTGATTTCTCTTGGGAGAGAAGCTGATAATGAATACAGTAGGAAATCACATACTCATCAAAGATTTCAGTACCTTTTGAAGTTGTAAAAATGTAAATATGCCCTATTTCCTGAAAAAAATTGCACACAATACGCATGGGGTAGAAAGACATTATCCTCCATTTGATATGGGAGTTTGTCTTCTTTCTGAAATAGTATGTCTTGTGTACCTTTTCTTCTTGTCTGTAGTTGTTCCAAGCATTTAAGTACAGGTATGGCATAAAAAAGAAAAGTGGTAGAATTTGGTCCATAAAGTTTTGTGGTCCTGGTAATCCCTGTGGTATGTCAACTCATACCAACGGGATACCATTTTACCCAGGAGACCACTATGTACCTAATATGGTATACCCTAGTTTTCAATGTTTTCACTAAATATGAAAAAAAGTTTCTGCTATAGTGTCATCTTCTGGTGTTCTCATAGCAAACAACCTTTGGGGTAGAATTGCAAGTGACCATTCCCTAAAGTTGGAATATTGTGTATTTAAAAATATATATATATTACATGTAGGCTTACACAGTTTATTTCTCATTGTTGTACCTGAAATGCAGAGTGGTGCAAAATGAAATGTTTTTTCAATTGCTAATTAGTATAGGAATGGCTAAGAATTAAAACAGAGTTGTCATTCATTTTATTGGAATATAATTGTAAAAATATACATTTTTTTGCAGTTTGTGTAAAATGTTTTTTGTCCTGATATATGACATCTACAAACCAATGGTATCTTTTGAAAGTGCAGGGTCTGCCAATAAAGTGTGTGATGAGTGGGTTGTTCACAGAAAAGCACCAAAAAATTTTCATTGGACTGTTAACTGCAACAGAAGTGTGAACACTTACTTAGCATATGGGGGTTGGGGATGAAAACACTCAGAAGCAAAGCAGAAATTACCTCAAGTCAATGAAGAATGAGAAGACTAAATAGATTATTCTTTTCATGAAGCTGAAAAAGCTCTTTTATTCCCTCAAAGAGCTGGAAGTTTCAGTATGAATCATGTTTATATCCTTATGTACATAAATTATTGTGAATATAAAGATAAAGCTGGTATGGGCTTTTCACAAAATAAATGTACAATGTGTATCTGACATATAATAATGTTCTTTTCTAATCAGCATACTTGATATACTTAACTGAATATTGATAGTAACAGAACATTATTTGTATACTTTTTCTTTTAATTAGTTCAAGCGCGATTTCCAGCCGCTATCTCATATGGAACCGTTTGTAAGCCATATAATATGGAAAAATGTTATTATTTAGGACTTGTCTATACTGGGGTGCCTGGCATGGCTGGAAAGCTTTAACATATTTGGGCAACCAAAGTAGAAAACTGAGTTAACAGACAGGTGCACACTCCAGTGGCATAACTAGTCCTTGGAGGGCCCTAGTGCAAAAACTTTGGGGGCCTTCAAAACAAAAATAGTTTCACAGCGTCATAACTAGAACTTATTGGATGCTGAGGCAGATGGAGCTTGCTTCATGCTGATCCCAGCAAATCTGCACACTATGCACCCCTGTAGTTACAACCCAGAGGAGAGATGCACTAAGGTGTGTTAAAGTAGTGATAAAGAGGTGATGAAGTGGAGCTGACTTCTCCAGTATGATAATATCTCCAAATCCTATGTTATTCTATGGAGCCAATGCACTAAGATATCTCCAAATTGAGATATCTTAATGTATAAGCTCCAAAAAATAATATAGAAACTGGATACTTTATCACACTCTCGTTATCACACCTTTGTGCATCTCTCCCCTGGTGTTCATATTACTGCAGTTTTTAAGGAATATTAAAGAGGAAATTTCACCTTCAACCAACCAGGTCCCATTTAATTCTACTTTTAAAACTACCTATGTGTTGTTTTTTTGTTTAAATCACTTTATTTTTTCAGATATAACTCGTAAAAGTTTTCCTCGTGATGTTGCCCGTGGTACAAGTTGTACCTCAGGCATGTAAATGTAAGGCTAGCCATCTCGTGTGTGGTGGATTCTCCGCCCACCACTTTCTCTGCTCCTCCCGAAGTATATGCTTTCCATTGTGCTGGTGTCCTCCTCCTCCAAATTTAAACAATTTAAGCTGTTTACCAAGCAGCGTTTTCCACCAGCATCTTGCAATCTGAGGTTTTTAGAGCAGGATGTTGAACATTGTGTGAGTGTTCTCCCAATAGATTAATGTATGGGGTGTGTACTGCACTAGAATATGTACATAAAGGTAGTGCATCTGGCCCCCAAGAAAAGAGACAGGTTTTTAGGCAAATTAATAGGACGGAGAGCTCTTTCACTCTTCTAATATGTAATCAATTACATTGTAAGGGTAAGGAAACATTTACTTATCCTAAAACAGGGAGTTTTGCACTATGCAGCAAATTTAAAAATATTGGGGATGGTGTATATGGTGGATGAAAGCTCCACTGTAAAGGTGTCTTTTCTGTTTGTGTTTTAAAACACCTCCCAATAATAAACCCCTTCCCCCCCCACTTACCTTCCTATGGACAGAAAATCCTGGATTATAGGGCAAGACACGGAGGCTCTTATTATGCATTTAACTCCATACTTTCCTACTCAGCAGCAAAGGTTAACATTTAAATAAAGAGAAAAAATGAACCAGGTGTGCAACCCCACCCCTTATAATAGGTAACCAATCAAATCAATCAAGGTGTATAAGCGCTATAACAGGTAAATCCACTTCCTCTTTCTTTGCTGCTCAGCTTACAGATGAGTATTATTAACGTATGGCCTGTGTTCTGTTTGATTTTACCTTATTCTGCTTTACATAGTTTCATTTATCATTGCACTTAGTTAAGTTACTATTGTTATATTTTACTTTCAACACCACTTTCCTCAATTCTACATTTTGGCTGACCTATACAGTACTTTGCTACCTTTTATTAAAACATTTTGCCCCCCTTCTCTTCTTTTATTCCCTTTTATACCTATTATCTGTTTTATTCTTTCTGTAATTGTACCTTTATACTATTCTATGTGTCCGTTGCATTTATTCCTACCTTATATGCGGTAATCCCCCTTCAGGTTCTTCATCATACCACTCCATACCACGCATACTCCACAACTATTAAATCTTGTATCTTCCTCCTGTTTCATAACCACCTTTTCTTTTCACTTAATATGTATTACCATTCCTCTTATGAGCAATTGACTTGCTCTCTCCCTTCTATACCACCTTGTTGTGTCTCTGTTTTTCTCAGTTCCCTCAGTCACGCTCACCAGACTTGCAGCTGCTATCTTTCTTGTGGATCTGGTGGTTCCATTTTTTGTTATGCACATGCGCGAGCTACCTTAGAAGCCGATTCCAGTCTCAGACAATTGGCTGTGAAATTCGAACGCGTCTCTATTCCTCTCCTCAATTATATATTGCAGCTGTGGTTATTTTAACCATAAAATTGTATCACCTTGTACCCCCTTAAAAAATGCCCAAATTCCTCCTCATTTTCTTGCTGAGGTAAACGTGTCTGTCAATTCAAACTCTCAAGAAGCTATGGCTTTTACTTTTAAATCAAATACTGATCAATTACAAAACATTGTGGACCAGTCAGTGAACAAAACTGTTTCTTCAGCCATATCTGCTTGTATGAGCCAAATGACAGAAACGTTAACAAAATCTTTAGCCAATGCTTTCCAAAACTAGAAAAAGAGGAAATCTCCCTATACCTTTCAATCCAAATCTACAGAAAACAGAAATCTCTCTGACTCCTCTCCAGAGAGAATTATTGTTGAGAATATTGTGAAAAAAGAAAAACAAGACATTGTTCCTCTGAAAGAGAATCTCATAGTTCTCCCCATGACATGGCTACCAAACCACTTATTCGAACACATGACACACACTCGCGTACCAGAACCTCAACTCGGGAGGATGGCAGTGCAAGTTAGAGAAATAAGAGCAGGTCTAAACCTGACTCTTTTTGTCTAGATTAATCTGAAGACTCAGACTCTGAATATAAGGAACATACAAATTCAATTCATCTTGTGATGATTCTGCTTACTCCCCTGGGGATTCTGAAATTGATTTAGATTCCATAGATACTATGGATGATGATACTATCTTAGACGAACAAGGTAAACCTCTGTTCAACCCTAATGCAATCAAACATCCTAGATCTGCTGAGTGGGTCCCTAAGGACCACGTAGCGAAGTACATAGATCTTTGGGTTAGGAAAGCTCTGAATAATAAATCCAGGAACAAACTAAGATCAGGGTGCCCCAGACCATCTATTAACAAGACCCCACCATGGATCCACAAATGGCACGATATATCGCCAAGTTGGGCAGAGATCCCAGAAAAGGTATGGAAAGATAGTTAAAGCAATGTCAAGATAAATTGGTGGGTCCATTGGCAAAGTTGTTCAGTTTAATAAAATAATCCATTTCCAACCAGTCCCAAATAAATCTTGATACCCTACAAGGCTGGGTCCAAAGAACAATTTGCTTACTCTGAAATGCAAATACTGCCTTATCTACAGAGAGGCGTAGAGCTATACTTTTGCGTATTGATCTGAAACTATCAGAAATGGCTTCTACAGAAGTGGGCCCAGAGGCCAACAGCCTTCTATTTGGCGAATCATTTATAAAAAACCTTGGGAAATTTGTTAATACATTCATTGCACTCGATAAAGCCCTAACCTCTATTAAAAAGTTTTTTAATTGCAGGGTTTTTGTCAGGGCCGGGAAAGGTAGGGGTTGCTTTCCCGGACGACCCTCAAGTTCCTTTAGAGAACACCACAGGAACCTTCAAGACCCATCAGATCATGGTAGAGGAACATACTATCACGGTGCCCGTGATTGCTTTCCTTCTGTGTCAATTACCTTTAGGGCTCTCCATTGGCTGTATGCTGTTAGCCCGCCTATTATATTGCCTATATAGACTGAGTCTAGGCACCGTTTGGTTGCCCTTTCATGTTGTCTCCTTGCTGCTAGCAGCTCTGGCACGTTCCTGAGCTTCCTGGGCCCTTTGCTGTGTTCCTGCTGATGTATCGTCCAGTTCCTGTAGTCTCCTGTCCATTAGTTCCTGCTTCAGATCCAGATCCGGTTCGAGTTGCCGTCTGAGCTCCACTTCCTGCTACCAGTCTTCGCTGCCGCTGCTGACCCGGTTGACCGATTGTATGCTGGTTCCTGTCTTCAACTGCCAGTTCTATCCAGTCTCCCTGTAGCTGTTGTCGTTCCTGAATCTCCTTGGCGACATTTCTGTTCCCTGCTGTTATCCAGTCTCAGGTACTGGTTCGCTCCACAAGCCAGCTGGTTGTCTTTGCAAGTTACATCTAGCGTTCCACGTACAGGTACTCGCTCTATAGCCACCCGGCTGTTATGCAGGTTACGATAGTGTTCCACGTACAGGGTACTGGTTCGCTCCATAAGCCAACCGGCTGTCTTTGCAAGTTACAACTAGCGTTCCACGTACAGGGTACTGGTTCGCTCTATAAGCCACCTGGCTGTTATGCAGGTTACTAGCGTTCCACGTACAGGGTACTGGTTCGCTCTATAAGCCACCCGGCTGTTATGCAGGTTACTAGCGTTCCACGTACAGGATACTGGTTCACTCCATGAGCCATCCGGCTGTCTATGCAAGTCTGACTAGCGTTCCATGTACAGGATACTGGTTCGCTCCATGAGCCATCCGGCTGTCTATGCAAGTCTTACTAGCGTTCCACGTACAGGGTATTGGTTCGCTGAATAAGCCATCCGGCTGTCTATGCAAGTCTGATTAGCGTTCCACATACTGGATACTGGTTCGCTCCATGAGCCATGCAGCTGTCTATGCTAGTTTGATTAGCGTTCCACGGATGGGGTACAGGTTCGCTCCATTAGCCATCCGGCTGTCTATGCTAATTACGAATAGCATTCCACGTACAGGGTACTGGTTCGCTCCATAAGCCATCCGGCTGTCTATGTTGGTTACGAATAGCGTTCCACGTACTGGGTACTGGTTCGCCCCATAAGCCATCCGGCTGTGTATGCTAGTTACGATTCGTTCCAAGCACTGGTACTGGTTTGCTCCATCATTCCTTGTCCATTATCGCACCTTGTATTTCTGTCTTCCCAGTACATAGGTCGAGTGGTACTTTGGAGTTATATGGTCTGCTACCTGACTACCTTAGCCTCTTTTGTCATCACTAGTGGCTGCGGTGCCACCTTTGCAGTCACTGAGGCTGTTGGTTGTCATTTTCTCCTTACCAGGCTGCCCTGTCCGGTATATTGGTAAGGCCGGGAGAACTTATACCATTATCTTCTTGGGTTGCCTTACCTGGTATTGGCAGGGCCGGTAGAGCCTGTATTACACCGTTGGTCCACTGGCTGCCTTGCCCGGTATATTGGCAGGGCCGGTAGAGCCTGTCTGTTCCAGTACCAGTTCCTGGCTGCCTTGCCTGGTATTCTGGCAAGGCCGGTAGAGCCTGTCTGTTCCTGTACCAGCTTCCTGGCTGCCTTGCCCGGTATATTGGCAAGGCCGGTAAAGCCCATCCATATTTGTGCCATCTTCCTGGCTGCCTTGCCTGGTATATTGGCAAGGCCGGTAGAGCCTGTATCGTATTGTATTACTACCTTTTGCTGTCAATAAAGATATATGTATGAATGTGTATTTACCCTAAGGGGTGATCTTAAACTTTTCAATAAAGTTGTGATTTTACCTAATCTTGCATCTGAGAGTCTTAACAAACCGTGACACATACTCTAGGGACAACAGACAACAACCTACCTTCTATCTACCACGTGGCAGAACCTGAAGACTACAAGAAACCTTCCTCACTCCAGACCCTTCTCTGGTAAGTATATATCCTCCCAATCCCGGGGTGGCAGACTCACCCATTTTTTCCAAACCTGGTCTTGGATCATTCAGAATAATCGGTATTACAAACCATCCAAGGTTATCACATAGAATTTTATTCTAATCCTTAGCAGTCAAAAATACCCGATTCTATCCAATTTTCAAATGAAGATTTTCATCTGGTAGATTTAGAAATTGTAGAACTTCATATCACAGTCTCCCTTTGAGGCCTAAGCGATCCTGTGCTCTTACTTCTGTATGGCCACCGGCCAGCATGGCCTCCGGACACTTCCTCATTGCTAGAGTCATGTTATAGTCACTGGCACGGACGCCTGCTTATGGGCCTATTCTGTTGGGCCTAATTGGGTCCCGCCTCCTTCTGCTGCTTTATAAATCTCATTGAGGCTCGGACTTGTTGCCCTTTCATCGTGTACCTGTGAGTTGCTTCAGTGTTGCTCTCGTTTGACCCTTGCTTGGCTGCCGTGGTCTCTCCTGATCGCTCTGGCTCGAGACCTAGTGGCTGACTACCCGATCTGTGCATGACCCTGGCTTGTCCGATTACCCGCTCTGTTTTGACCTTGGCTGTGGCTGACTACCTGATTTGGCTCTTGACTGTGGCTTGTTTGACTTATGCGCCGTGCTGCCTTTCGCTCCAGTCTGACTACCACCTGTCTTGGCTAGTTGTGGGTGAGCTCCATCAGTGTAGAACAACTGCTACCTCTGTGGTAGAGTTGCTGGTTGCCTCTCGCTCCGTTGCCTCCATTTTGTGCACTGTTCAGTTGCCTCCTGGTCCTGTCATGTACACTCTGCTCTGTGGCCTATATACTGTGTGTCCTTCACATAATTACCGGTGTCATGGCTGGCTACCGCTGCTCTCTTGCCTCTGCTCTGTGCCTACCTATCGGGATATAGGTTACTCTTTGCCTCTCTCCTTCTACCACTCCGTGGTAGAGTCCCAACTTACAAGATGCCTGCCTCCCTGTCTCGTGTCTGGGAGTTTATCTGTTACTCCAGTAGTCCGGGATCCTGGCATTCCAGGTTTCCAAATACTCTGTGATAGAACTATGCTTGGTTCTGCGCCCATATATTCTAAAGGCTACAGACAACCGGCTACAGTTCAGTGTCATTCCTTGGGTACTGGACTAGACACTGTCCTCACACCTGTTCCTATTAGGTTGGGGAAGTGCTCGCTCTTACTTATTTTAATAAACTGGTTAAATTCAACTGTACCTGTGCCATGTGTTTCCTTTACTCTGGTGTCCGTGACATTTGCTCAGTGACCGTGACACTTCAGAAAAAGGGAACTATTATTCCAGTCCCTTTATCGACTCCAAGTTTCATATGCAATATGTTCCTGGTTCACCAAAAAGATTCTGGGGTCCGTCTAGTAATACATTTGAAAGATCTAAATACTTTTTCCTCTACAGACATTTAAAAATGGAGGGCATTCACAGAGATCTTCTTATGCCGTCAGACTGGATGGTCAAACTGGATCTAAAAGATTCCTATCTGATGATTTCCATCGCCAAACACCAACAACATCTTCTCCAATTCATTTGGAAAGAAACCACATGGCAATTTGCATGTCTCCCATTCGTTTTTTTGTCAGCCCGATGGTGTTTCATGAAAATCATGAAACCCGTGGTTTCTTTCCTAAGAAGCAGAGGAGTATGCATGATCATATTTCTCGACAATATGTTGATCATGTCCCAAAATTTCAATATACTTATGGCACATCTTCCCCTAACGATACAAACCCTCTCAAATCTAGAATTCATCATAAAATGGCAGAAATCAGTGACTCATCCAACACAATCCATAGAGTTCCGGGGGTTTGTTGTAGATTCCCTAAATTCAACTCTACACTTACTTTGCAACAAATTAAAAAATATTTGAAGATAAATCAAGCTAACTTTACAGACACCATTTATCTGAAAATGCTTGCAAGGATAGTCGGTCTTCTATCAGGTTCCATCCAAGCCATATTCCCAGCACCTCTTCATTATCGTGCTCTCCAAGTACTGAAAATTCTGCATCTCCTGGAAGGGCCTCAGTTATTCAGATCTGATCCCTTTTTCCTTAGACGCAAAAGAAGAACTTTTCTGGAAGTTCATGGACACATGGAAGCTTGGAACGGAAGAGCAATTTTCGGGATGTCTCTAGAACTCATAATAGAAGCCGATGTCAGCACTTTAAGCTGGGGAGCTTGATGCGGAAATATCACCACAGGAGGGAAATGGTCTCTTGAAGAGAAAGACCTACATATCAGCTGTTTGGAATTACTAGTGGGATCTTTCGCAATCAAAAGCTTTATGAAGGACTCATCAAACTTCTGTATTCTTTTAAAGATGGACAATGTATCAGCAGTCAGATACATCAACCATCTAGGCGGCACAAAATCGAACATTTTTGCAACCATGGCCAAGGAACTATGGCACTTCTGCCTGGACAGAAACATTTCAATTCAGGCGGAGTACCTACCAGGTTTATCCAACTGCATTGGAATTCCAGATAACTGACAGATTCAAGCGATTGGAAGCCTCACAATTTCACTTTTGCTAAACTCAAATCAATCTGGGGTCCTGTAGAATTAGACCTCTTTGCCTCCAGATTGAACACTCAACTTCCGAAGTTCTTCAGTTGGAGGCCGGACCCGGAAGCATTAGCTCTAGACGTCTTTCTTCAAAAGTGGCCCACAGTAGGGAGTTTCACTTTTCCCCCTTTGGCTATGATCCCCAGAGTCATTCTCTAAGTCAGGAAACAAGAAATCACGTTGGTCCTGATCACACCATTCTGGACAGCTCAACCGTGGTTCTCTCCACTTCTCGAGCTATCCATAGAGTTCCCATGTTATCTGGTTCCTTATCCCAACTATTACGGGGTCCAACAGGGAAACCTCACGACCTCCTACTTCAGAACCAACTGCATCTACTAGCGTGGCAGATCTTGGGAATCAATGGCTTATCGACGGCCTTTCACAATTGGCTCAACTCCTTATCTCCAAAGCTTGGACACCAGATACAAGATCATGTTATAGATCATGCTGGAAGGTCTGGACATGTTGGTGTCTGGAAAGGGATCTGGATCTCTTTTCTTCCAATTTAAGTTCAATTTTAAACTTCCCATCCTACTGCTTTCAACAGGGCAAAGTTTATAGGACTATCAATTGTTACAGGTAATCTATTTCAGCATCCCATAATTACATGGAAGGCTTTCCATACTGGTCAACACCCACTAATATGCAAACTTATGAAGGGCATTAAAATCTCTAGACCACCATCTTCCAGTTATTCTGACCTTTGGGATGTCAATTCAGTCCTCTCATTCTTAGAATCCTGGCCCCTAACGACAAATTATCAATTAAACAATTATCAGCTAAACTCACTATGCTTCTTTGTCTTATCTCATTCCAATGAGTATCCAATCTACACGCCTTAGACATTTCTCACAGATTTTATGAACCTGGTGAGGTACATTTTCTGATTACTAGACAAACTAAATCTTCTTCTAGAGAAATGTTTACCCAAGTTTTCCACAAAACCTTCAACTTTGTATTGTCCTTTGTTTAAAAGAGCATGGAAAATGTACATCTATTCTTAGAGCCATTGAGTCTCATCAATTATTCATTTCTTTTATTAAACGTTGTATGCAGCTTCTTTAGCCAGATGGGTTCGCTGGATTATGCAATCAGCCGGTACCGATACCAAACTTTTTGGTGCTCACTCCTCTAGAGGACCTATGACCTCTAAGTCTCTTACTTCTGGTGGCAGACTTGAAGATAACCTTAAATCGGCATATTGGTCCAGGGAATCCACCTTCAAAACCTTTTATTTCAAACCTATTATACATGTAGCGTCTAATGTAATAAGCCAGCTTTAAACTTGCATAATAAGAGACTCCATGTCTTGCCCTAAAATTAGTGGATTTCCCTAGTTATATGACAGAAAATCAGAATTTTATTTCTCTTAGGTTAAACGTTTCTACGGCTGATGACTTATGGATGCTGTTTTGTTGATTATTTTATTGTGAAAATTCATGAAGATACAACTGACCATATTTCCACTATATCAAAGAAAAGGAAGTGGATTTACCTGTTATAGATCTTATACACCTTGATTGATTATGATTGGTTACCTGTTATAAGGGGTGGGGTTGCACACCTGGTTCATTTTTTGTCTTTATTTAAATGTTAACCTTTGCTGCAGTGTAGTAAAGTATGGAGTTAAATGCATAATACTTGCCTACGTGTCTTTAATAAAATCCTGATTTTCCATAATATATCTAGGAAAATCCACAAATTTTATGTCCAAACAGGCAGATATGACAGTTTTTAGCAGGGCCACAGGACCTCAAACTCTGTTCACTGCATTTGGTAATCTTAACCCTTTAAAGGGATAGTAATACTTCGTTTTAACTTTATTTTATTTTGTAGGCATTAAAAAAACATGAAGAATGATATAAGTCTTTTCTCTCAAACCTTTATGGTTTAAGAGATATTCACAAACAAAGTATCCCACCCCTGTTCAACCAGATCAGAAGGGAGATGCCCAGGTAGACTGCAGAGAGGGACAATCTTCAATTAAGATAATGGAAAAAGCTGAAAAACTTGTCAAGGGGGGAAGGGCTTTCATTGTTTTCATACAAAGAAAATTGTCCCCTTCTGTTATCTGTCCTGTCATACAACCAGACTCACATTTGAGAAGAGATGGCTTACACTAGGAAAAAGGGGCGGGGAGGGGAACTTTGCTTGTGAATATCTCATAAACCATAAAGGATTGAGAGATAAGACTTATATCATTCTTAATGTTTTTTTAATGCCTACAAAATAAAATAAAGTTAAAACGAAGTATTACTATCCCTTTAAGGACCAGAGGGGTATGCAAAGTTCTGCTTTGTAATATTTTGTGCACCTCTTTGGTACTTAAAGGATTAAAGGGATAGTAATGTTTTATAATAAAAGCAGCTCTAAGTAATCATCATAGTATTTGGACTTTGGAGAGTGTTATTTCAATTCTGTCAGAGTTGTAGTTCAAACCATAAAGGTTTGAGAGATAAGACTTATATCGTTCTTCATGTTTTTTTAATGCCTACAAAATAAAATAAAGATAAAACAAAGTATTACTATCCCTTTAAGGATTCCTATGTATGCTGTCTGCTTCAGTTTGAAAAGACTGCCAGCAACCATCATGTCTCTCTCTATGGACATGATGCCCAATACCCTGTTATCTATTGAATGAAGACATAAAAGTAAAATTCAAATGGGCCATTAGTATTCCTGGCCATAGTATGGTTAAATAATTAGGAAGTGATAGTCCTCCTGCACTAATGTCACTATTTTGCACATATATTTTATGGGATTTTAGCACTCTTTTTGTTTCTCTAACTGATTTTTATCCAGGTCATTCAAGGTCAATGATGCAATACCTTCAGAACTTGTTATTACATGAGACCATCAAAACAATGTAACATTACTTGTGACCAGCAGGGCAATGTACAGTAATCAGTGTTGCCCAGCTGGTCTCATGTAATGCTTTATTGCCCTACAGATCTCATGCAGTAATCAGCTATTCACAAATAATGTTGTATTGTCCTGTTGCTTTCATGTAATACTCTGCTGATCTTATGCTATGGTATATTGTCCTGCTAGTCACATGTAATATTCTAGTGATTTTATGTTATGGTATCTTGTCTTGCTAGTCACATGTCATATTCTACTGATTTTATGTTATTGTATATTGTCACGCAGACAACCATATTAGCCGTTCATTACCTCTCCCACTCATTGACACTTAACACTTGGCATTGCCCACCTCCCTAATCACTGAATAGGCAAACTGTCAGTGAGTGGGGGAACTAACGGCTAAGACAGTTATAGTCTGTATTACATTCCTTAATTAGCATAATAAATAAATCTAAATAACTCAAGATAGTTTTCTAAATGAGAAAAGACTAATACAAACGGACAATTTTGAAAGCTCTTTTAAAATTAACAGAATTGTTTACAGGTGATAGTGTCCCTTTAAAAGGGTAGTATTACTTAATATGTAAAAAATTTGTATTGTAGTGTTTATACCCCTAAGTAAAACAAGGGCACTCCCACTACTGATTTTTTACTTTTATTTTTTTTACTCAAAAGTTATTACAACTCAAACATGAATTTTTTAGCTGCAATATCACAGTGGCCTGAAATTGTACAGTGACGCTGTTGCAACACCATCCTATGGAAATTCATGGTCAACAGCACCACTGTACAATTTCAGGCCATTGTGATATTGCACCTAAAAAAATTCAAGTTTGAGCTGTTATACCTTTTGAAACACCTTTCAGCAGTGGGAGTTCCCTTGTTTTACTCAGGAGGAGAAACACTACAATATATATTTTTTTACATTTTAAGTATTACCAGAGGGGTGTACAGTACATAAAGGTTTATATTCTAAAACACACACTTTAAAAAAACATGGAGCGCCGCACTGACAACAAAAGATAAGATGACGTGCTTCCTTTCATTTTAGAAAATTGCCACAAATTAATTCTGTGTAATAAGCTGTGGATTTAATTGTAGAACAACATTTATGTATATATCAAGAACATGTGAAGGTCAAACGCTAAATGACACACTGCATGTTTATTTATTGGTATGTATTTGTGTTTAATGCCTTTGAACTGTCTTCTAAATCAACATTTTTATTTATGTATCCTGAATCTATTAACACAGTGACTAAAGGTTTGTGTACAAAACTAATTTAGTGAACGTTTCCATAGACATCTTCCCTAATGGCACATATATTTCTTTACAATAATAAAAGAATTACAAATGCCACCACTTACATTTCTTGACAGACGCTATCCATGCAAATGAACAGCAGCATAGATCTGCAGATGAGAGAGCTTACTGTCGCCAAGGTAATATCACACAGGCAGTGTAATTATTCATGAAGATACAGGCCCGTATACTAAGGGTCCTATGTTCAAAAGAAAAGAAGATCAGTTCTGGGGCAAACCAACTGCATTATAGGGGACAAATACAAAAACTGAATGCTGATTAATTAAAAGGAAACCTCTCTGGCATTCAAGGGATTAAAGACATTTTAAATCAATTGAACGATTTAATTGTTACCCTATGGCGTGCCCCAGAACTGATCTACTTTACTTTTGAATGTAGGACCCTTAGGGCCTTATTCACAATAGATATGAGGAACAATTTGTTACAATACATTGGAGACCACTCTAGCATTCAAGGGGTTACAAACCCTTTAAAACCAATGGGAATTTTAAGAATTTGTATTCCTCCTCTATGGTGCACACCTACACAGTGGTGGTGCAATAATATAAGCAGACTAAACTGCAATCAGAGGGCCCTTCTGTGTGTATACAGTAGCATCTCTGCATATTACATAGTTACATAGTAAATTAGGTTGAAAAAAGACAAAAGTCTATCAAGTTAAAATTTTTCCACTGATAATGAGAATTATATTGGCTTTCCCGATTACAAAATGGGTATTTCTCTGTTTATCAGAACTTACTATTTTCCCTACTAATACACAGTATAACCCTGTATGTTTCCTTCTGCTAGAAATGTATCTAACCTTTTCTTAAATGTATCCATTGTATCTGCCATTACCACAGGCACGTGCAAGGAATTCCACAATTTAACAGACCTTACAGGCCTCCTTTCCTCTAATCTTAAGGGGTTATTTGATCAAGCCTAGGAATTAAAATCTCTCCAGAGAGATGCTTGGATTGACCTCGCATATACTTATATAATGTAACAAAATGTTGTCTAGATGTCATCTAGTCATTCTTCATACATCAAGTCCTCCATTCCTTTGGTTAATTTTGTTGCTCTTCGCTGTACCCTCTCCATTTCTAGAATATGCTTTTTCAGAACTGGTGTCCAAAACTGTACAGCATATTCGAGATGAGGACTTATCAACGATTTGTACAATGGCAAAATTATGTTATCCACTTTTGCTTCAATACCCGTTTTTATGCAAGACAGGAGTTTTTGTTTTTTCTACGGTAAACAAAATTGAATGGCAATATCTTATTAGAAATGCCGGAAAGGGGGTAAAGGGGAGCCCCATGTAAATTTTTCACTTAGAGCCCCAAAAACCTAGAGTCACCTTTGCACCTACATACTGAGTGGAAGAAGTCCCCATATTAATTTATTTTCTCACTTCCTTTCCCATAAGGGAGGGTAGAGGAAGGAATCCTGGACACATTTCTTGGGTATATGTATGATCAATATTGGGCTCTGGTCCCCATATTAACCTTTATTGTTTTGATTCCTCTCCCAGTGGGAGGGTAGAGGAGGGGGCCCTGGTGCATTTTACAGTGCTGTTGGTTTCTTCTTTTTATATATATATACTAGTTGAACAGCCTGTTACACGGGCCACAGTGCCACTGCCACCCGGTCGCGGGGCAGTCACGCACAGTAGAGACTGCCCGCGCCTCGGTTGATACAGAGCTGGATGCTCCTTCGGAGCGCCCAGCTCTGTATCAGCCGCGGCGCAGGCAGTCTCTACTGTGTATGACTGCAGTACGCGCATCAGTGTCTACTGCGCATGTCGCTGCGTTACACACGATTTAGCGAATTATTATATAGGATAATTTAGCTTTAACTGTTTGCTTGCTAGAGAGGCATAAACACATTATTTTACAAATTGTAAGCTGTATTGCTGCACGTTCATTTTGAGATGTACAGTATGTGTCTGTTTTGTAGTGTTTAATGGACCCCCTATCACCATCTAATAATAAACTACCATTTACCTTAATCTGGACAAAAAATCCTAAAGACCACTATGACTTAAAGACATAGTAATTCCTCACTATAAATGAAGATCCAATTATTCTTTATACTATTAAATAATGCTCTGTACCTTCGTCAATATTCTTATCTGTGTAGTTTTTGTGTAATTATATTTTAAATGTCCTCCCGCCGCTTTTACATACGTCACCACTCTTCCTCAGATCTGAAATCCGGGCCCATTGCATGAATGTTTACTTGCATATGATACCAGCCATATCGCCCACAAAAATAATTATAGTGAACTAATCCTTATGTATGAATACTCCATAATGTATCCTATTGGGCGACTTGTTCTTAGTAGTATAAACGACATAATTCACAGTAAAAACAGGATTTGTATAGAAATTGCATTTTATTTATTTTTTTGCCATCTGAGAGTAATGCATAGAAGAAAATGGGAATAATCATCGGACAGACCAACTACCACAGAGGAGAGAAATACAAATACAAAGGTCATTGATTTAAATAAGATATTTAACCCCTTGATTGTTAAAGAGTTCTATGTTAGAGACCACACTAGCATACCAGGGGTTAAAGTCCCCATTTGTTTTCTCCACTTCTTTATGCATAAGGCCTTTTGACTGCCAGGGAGGTGTCCAGTGCTTTGCAATGCGTTGGACACGGATACCGCTCTAACACTCAAACGATTATTCCCCCAGATATTACATCTGTCATCAGCCTCACTCTAGACCATCTGCCTGAAACTGCCATTTTTCTTTCCCTTCAAAGGGTCAAAATTAGTTTATACTGTTAGACTGATGCCTCATTTACATACTGAGAACAGCTGCACTTTCCTTAGTGACACTGAGAGAAATGCTGAAAGACTCAGTCCTTTTAATGGTAATTAGCCATCTGCTCTTTGCCATTAAAGGAACTGGGGAAGCCAAGCCACGCCTGCCCAAACAAATTAATGAGGGAAGGTGTATAGTTAATTGTCTAGCAGTCTGGTATCAGAATGTATGGATTCAAGCCAAGCAGAAGGACTTCCACAGTTGCCCTCAGAATGTGACCTCACAAGCACTAACAAAGACACCAGTCACTAGAATATTTCATATCTTAGCAACCCTGGAAAGGGACATTTGATGCATGTTTTTTCATAGGATGGAATGTTAGGCCATTGTATAGCAATGTTGTAGCAAGATATCTTATACAGGAGCACTTCATTTTAAAGGAAAGCTAACAGATCCTAAAAATAAATACTTAACTTAATCTTAGCAAAACATGCTAATGGTCATTATGATTTAATTCTGTGTTGAAAGGTTCCCCAAAATTATTCTTTAATTAATACGGGATGTTATGTCCATGGAGGCAAACACTATTATTTGTTACTGGATTCCAGGAACCTAAATTTGTCCCACTGATGTTTTCCTCTCCTCTTAAGAAACATCCAGTGGAAGGAGTTTAAGGTTCAGGAGTCTGATCACAAAGAATCATGCCCCCTTCAGTTGATATGATATCCAGTACTAAATAAATATTTATTTTTTATAACCAATCCACACAGAACTAATTAGTATAGGCCATTAAAATTTTCTGCCCAGATTAAACTTAATGGGGAGGGGGTATTAATATTAATAGAAAGTATTAATGTTCCATTTAAATGTTTAGCAACAGCACCACCCAGTGTTCAGACTACAAATGTTTTTTTCCCTTGTTGTCTATGGATACACCATTGATTCTCTACTCCTGTTCACTGAGTATTTCAACAGTTTAGGTTTTAAGGATATCCCTGTAAGAAATCCCTCTGAGGAGTCTGTGTCTGCACTTTCTGATGCTCTCCTGGGCACTCCCTACTAAGGGCTTTTTCAGCCTGTTACAGTCATGACTATGGGCAATCATAAAGTTTACTGTTTTTAGCTTTCCAGTCTATCCATGAATTGTGCCTTTCTTTCTCTGTTTTGACCTCATCCAAGTTATACGAGATACAGTACATCTGCCACCTGCCCAAGGCTACTGTCATTTTATATGGCCACCTATGAAGTCTGCCCCCTGCCCAAGACGACTGTCATTTTATATTACCACCTAAGGAGTCTGCTACCTGTCCACAACAAACACTGTCTGTCTGCTGCCTGCCCACGACTTCATGGCCTTCTACTACTGCCTTTGTCTGACTGGCATCAGTTGTCTCCTCCTCTGACAGTACCTTTACTACTCTTGGCTTCTCAGTCCCAGCAGGCCTGGCTTCAGTCCACATTCTCTAGTGTCTTCCATGCATCATCTGCTCCAGTACTCTGAGCTCATTCTATAGCCTAGGTACTACATTACCTAACATTTGTTCACTTTTCTTCTGTACTTGACCAGTCTTGGCTGGCATCTCTCTGCAGCCACAGTGTTGTGTGCTCTAGTCTTTTAACTCCTTCCACTGCTCCTGCATACCTGCTAGATGTGTGCATTCTAACCTGTCACTCTTCCGCTCGTCTTAGCAGTCAGTCTCTTACCACTCCGTTCTTTCAGAGTGGTGCGCTGTTCTTCAGGGTTGAGGTCAAAGCATCATGCCCAGATCAATGTCAGGTGTTGGTGTGCATGTCTGGCAGTCTTATCCTCCTGTCGACTGACTTTCATGGTGTTGTGCTTTCGTTGTAGTCGTGTCCCTAGTGCTCACTGGCAGCTTTCTGTTGTTTGGATCTTTGTCTACCAGTGTATGAACCTTGTCTTAGAACCAGACTATCCCTGTATTGCTGATTTGGATTTTGAGTATCACCTACTTGTGTTTGAGCCTAGGTTGTATACTGATCATCCTTTTGTCTGCTGATTCGGTTACTGTTTGCTGTCCACATGTTCTTTGACTTCAGCTTGTCTGACCATTCCTAGACTTTTCTGTGGCCCTACTAATAACCAGTCTGGTCTTCTTCTTCTGAGCTGTTCCACTTCTCAGGACAGCTTAGTCCACTTCCTCTTTTAGAGGTCTATGCTTATCTTTCCTACTGGTGTTGGTTTCCTTGGAGAGTCTGTGCTATTATCTGTAGCCTGCACACCCTATCTTCATCACCTAGTTTTCCCACCCCAGTTATCACTCTCCCCTGCAGAAGAGTAGGTGCTGTCTGTAGAGGGGTCTTCCTAGGCTCATTTCCATCTCCTCTGTGGTTTGTCATCCGGTCTTGTGGCTGGCAACTTTAGGTCAGCCCTCACCGCAGCAAGGTCACTCTGCAGTCAGCTTTCGATTCCCAAGCACCTCTCTCTATTGCCTCTCCCAAGCACTCCCTCTCTGCGCTTGGGTCTCTGTGTGACATAATTTTCTATTTTTATTCCCCTCTCATGTCCAGTCCAGCTTTCAGTGCAGCAGCAGTTCTATAAGTGTTTCCTGTTCTCATAAGTGCACTCTAATCAGTCTGCTCTTTTTTATCATTACAAAGCCCAATTACCTATACTCAATATTCTTAAGCAGCCAAAGGAGTTTGCTGTCCAGGATCCAGTACTCTGTTCCAATGTCTGGTTCTATACCTATTCTCTCCTCTGCCCTGCAGGTCTGTCTAATGGTCTGGACAGTCTGACCATGACATTCCCAGATCGAGCACATGTAGGCCAATTACAATGACTGAGATACTGATTACCCTCCTGTGATGAAAGGGGGATATCCTAAATGGCAACATTAGAAAAACAGTTTGAACACTGATTCAGTCACTCAAAAAAGAATCTTTGCCTTCTTCCAACAGAGCTGTTCACCTTGATGATCATTACTTCATGTAATGCATCGAGCAGAAACAGGCTGCAGTTTTGGTATGTTCTGCAATGAGAAAATCCAAGTTGCAGTGTGCCTGATGGGCGATTATGCAGATTGTTAACAAGTGATATTGGAAGCTTATTGCAGTAACTGGCTTACCCATGTGGATGTCTGATTCATTTGGTTGCTTGCTGCTGAACCACTCTTTTTCTGTCATCTCAGTGGCATCCTGGCACCTCTTCAGCTTTGTGACCGCCTGCCAAGGGATGGCTGGCAACTTGTGGTCTGAGGGCAAATACAATCAAGTAGCCCATTTCTATTTTTGTTCCAACCCACCCCCTTCAGTTAATTTTCAAATAGGCATTCATTTTGTGAAGCAAGTGATACCACGTGATACTACAGAACTTACAGTTGATATGGAGCAACACTAGTGATACCACAGAGCTTACAATTTTAGTAAAGCTACTGTCACCTACCCGCCGACTCCCTGCTCCGGTCTTCGCCCGGTCAGGTCTCCCGCGGCGGCTGCCGCCTTGTGCGCATGCGCGGGCGGCTTCCTGGTCTCGGGCTCTTTTCTCATGAATCCATGCGTCGCGTGCGGATGACGTTGCACGCGACTCCTATATCTGTGTGCCGATCCCCGGCTTCGGTGCACTGTTATAGTGTTCCTGAAGCCTGAGGCATTACTGCTTCTGCTGTGCAGACCTTGAGCCTCTCTTTGTGTGCTGGTTTCGCCCAGCTCAGACTCCTGGCCTCTCTGTGTTGACCCTGCTAGTTTGATCATCCCTTTGCCTGCCGAGTCAGCCTTCTCATCTCTGTGTATGACCCTGCTAGTTTGACCATCCCTTTGCCTACCGAGTCAGCCTTCTCATCTCTGTGTATGACCCTGCTAGTTTGACCATCCTTTTGCCTGCCGAGCTTGCCTACTTGTTCCGTGCATGACCCTGCTAGTCTTGACCATCCTTTGCCTGCTGTGTTTGCCCATCTTGTCCAGACGGTGTATGACCCTGCTGGTCTTGACCCTTCTTGGACAGCCGATTGGGGGTTCTCCTAGCCAGACGGCGTAGACCCTGCTTGCCGTCGTCTATTTGGAGGTTACTTCTGGCCTGTCGCAGACCACTCACCTAGTCTGACTCCTTTTCCTTCATCTGGAGAGTTTCAGCCACTTGTTGGCCTACGCACCCCAGCGACACACCCCACACAATGTTCCCTAGCCAGCGCTCTCCCCTGCAGGAGAGATTGTGCTGTTTATTGTCAGGCTATCCTGGACTTGCTTCCAGCTCCTCTGGGACGAGTCATCCAGCCTTGCGGCTGGCATCTTTAACCGGCCGTAGTCGCAGCAAAGCTTGTCAATAGGCAGCCCACGCTCGACCAGCTACGCACCCTAGCGACGCTCCCCAGCACTCCCTCTCTTGCAGGATTCCTGCAATTGGGTGACAGCTACTCTAGTGATACCATAGAACTTAAAAGGGAAATGGGTTATGGTACTTATGCAGCTCCATTTGCATTGCAGCTTTGTGGTATCACTGGTGTAGCTCCATTTACACCAGCAAGTGGGAAATTGAGTAAGACAGTGGCCTACCAGCCCAAAAATATGACCGCCCATACACTTTTGAACTATGTATTCAGTCAGTTTTCTTAGGAACCTTGTGTTGAAATTGCCTGGTCAAGTTACCCACTCTACCTCAGATTCCAGTGCCCCCCCCCCTTCCTGAACCACCACATAATCTTGGGGGAAGGATCCTTTCTGAGTACCTTACGGCACCATCGAAAGATCTTCACGATTTTCAGCTTTCATTATCTATCATTCTGCATTTGGGGTCCTGTCCTGAACCTATCTTCTCCTCCGTCAGTTCTGGGTGTGGTCATCCTAATCTGTTCCTGGCTAAAGTAGGGACAGATAATCCCATCTTGAGATCAACACGTTTACCATCATGGCATTTAGCCGCAGCAAGTGCACACTTGAGGCCAACAACACACACTAGCCATGTTCTCTCAAGCTAGAAGCAGAGGAAGGGTCTCCTTCACATTTCACAATACTTTGTGACAGCCAGTCAGTAATATATCGATGAAGTCTATATAAGCTTTCTATCTACATGTCCACCATGCCCTCATGCAATGGAATTGACAAAATAAAGCAGATACTTGGAAGTATGTAAGCTCAAAAATGTATGACCTACGCTAAAATACAGTGCAGCCAAGTCACAAATGTGAACTTATCCTAATACCTGATCAGTTGATGTGTCACGAGGACTAATGTCATGGACTAAGCATTCCACAGAAAGCAATAGTAACAACTCCTACTTGTTGTCACAGTTTGATCTGTAATAACTTCTGAATAAAGAATATCTCAGAGGTGGGAGTTACCTTGTTTTACTCAGTATGAATAGAACTAAAATACATGTACTTTTATAATGAACCATTACTGTTTCTTTAACACCTGGGATGCTAGACAGATTCTCAATGCCTTGCAAATCGAAGTGAGACCTCTCTATCATCCAAAGGGTTAACTGCAGCAATGTCAGTTTATTTAATGTCTTCTTACGTTAAATGCACATCTCATATTCACAACTTATAGTCCTGTCACCAAGGAGGAAGAAGGTCCATGGAGGATACATATTGTTTCCAAAGCTAGTTATTATATATATTTCAAGTGAACATACAAGTAGAAACCTGTTTGATTATCCCATGTGGCTATTCTCCAGCCAACAACCTTTAGGTAGGATGATAATTAAGCTATTTCAATTGTGTAACATTTTAGCTAACAACTGAGGGTGACATTGGAAGTGCTTTTCACACCTCCTGGTATAAAACCTAATTTACCTTATGTTGTAATCGCTATTTCTTTGTAATTAAAATAATTTTTAGAAACTAGCCTTCATTTGTGGCACAGTGTGGCACTGTATGTTAATTCACTTCTCTGCTGTACCAGTATTACCTGTTCTCAAACCTCCCCCACTCCAAAAATGCAGGTTTCCAGGATCTTCACAGTTAAACACAAGTGAATCCTGGTATCTCAGGCAGATCCTTCAGAATGACTGAGACCCTGATTAATTAACCTGTGTTCATCGGAGGAGATTCTGAAAACCTGCAACATTGGGGAGCCTGAGGACAGGTTTGAGTTAAGGTGAGCATGTATTCCTTTACATTGGGGCACTTATGAAAATGTCACTCTGCAGGACCCTAAACGAAGTAGTGCAAGCCTGCAATGTGTGTGTTTTTATGTGTCCCTGATTTAAAGGGATACATGTTCACCTTAGTCTGAGAACCACTGCACTAAAATGTCTCAGGGTGGAGAGATTTTAATGCAAAGGCTTCATGCGACTTCAAAAGATTTGGAGCAGTGTTTCTAGGAGTTAGTTATCAAGTCACAATTATTATTCTTTATTATTATTATTCTTTATTTCTATAGTGCCAACTTATTCCGCATCACTGTACAAACTGAATATGGAGAACAAAAGGATCAGAGGGCTCTGGTCGTGAGAGCTCACAGTCTAGAGGAAGGTTGGACACAGAAGGAGTAAGTGCTATTGGGTGTAAGTGCCTCCTGCCACATGAACTGTTGGTCAGTGGGTGGGATAGAGAAGTGCTACTGAGTGCAGTGGTCCAGGGACTACAATAACATGCCAGATTTTCAATGTGTTCCTGCTTAATTACAGGTGAGTAACCAGTGGCTCAGTCTTTGAGATTAAGCTGCATGAGCTTAATAAGGGAATGATGTCCTGAAAACCTGGGTGGGGCGATTCTCTTAAAGGGATAGTAATACTTCAGTATTACAAATCCCTATATTAAAGCTCTAGTAGAAAAAAACGTATTGCCCCCAGTGTCATCTCTCAAACCTTTATGGTTTGAGAGATGAACGCTTCTAAAGTTGCCCTCTCCCTCCCCCTTCCCCGTAGTCAGCATTTTAGCTGATTGCAGGGAAGAGAGTCATACGACTTTCAGGCGGCCCTCCAGCACAGCCTGATCTCGTTAACTAAAAAAAAAACTTTCACTGAAATGGTCTTCTACGTGTGCTTGGCTTGCCTGATGATCTCTGACCGGATTTCCCTGAGTCAGCTAAAATGCTGACTACGGGGAAGGGGGAGGGAGAGGGCAGCTTTAGAAGCGTTCATCTCTCAAACCATAAAGGTTTGAGAGATGACACTGGGGGCAATACGTTTTTTTTTAATAGGGCTTGAATATAGGGATTATACTATCCCTTTAAGTTCGCTGAATTAAAAAAATGACAGCGATAGTTTGGAAGTCACAGTCTGGTGTTCTGTTACCTATGTATGAACAACAAGAGAGTTACATAGGCATGCCGGCTGCTAGATTTACACCCATAGAAATCAGTGGAACAGCCCAAGTCATTTTCCAGTCTATTGTGTGAAGTGAGTGGTAACACACGTGGAGCTGATGCGTGTTCTGCCTGTATTTCTGCTCCTCCCAAACTGAGGTGTAGAGTCCCCAATGCATATTAATAACCGCTGTTGTACAAGAGAACAGCAGCAAAACATACCCACACATGTGCTCTGAGGCATCTCTACAACAGAAACTACAAGATGAAATAATTTGGGTCCAAAGCTCCCATAATAATTCCTCAACAGCACAAGGTACACCCTCCCCCCACCATCCTACAATAATAACGTGGCAGCCTCCCATCACCTTGTCATAACAGTAATACAAGTAAAAGAAATGTAGCCCCCATTCCTCTCATCCCCCCATGAAAGCACCAGCATCCAAGGTAATGGAGCCCCTACTCCTCCCACCCTCCCAGAACATCACCAACATTCAAAATAATGTAGGGCCCTCACAAAAAAGAACCAGTAGTCCAATAAATGTAGGCCCCTTTCCCCCAACCTTCCTGAAATAGTAATGCAGCCCCTCTAACCACTTACCTCTCATGTGAAGTAGTTACTGTGATGTCAGTGGTCCAGTGGTGTCCTCAATGCCCTGGTCATCATCTGCAGTCTTCTCCACAGTTTTAAAGAAAACCAAATAAACCTATGAACCTGCCGCCACCACTGAAAAGGAAAGGAAAAAAGAAAGAAACCCCCAACCATTGGCTAGAGGCAGGGGTTCCATTACAAGCATGCATGACCCCATCATCTGGATTGTGATTGGTCAAGAGGTGAGGTTACTCCAGGGCCTGTTCTGTGCCCTGAGTAACCCACCTCATAGCCAGTTGGAGTGTGGGAAGAGATTTGAACAAGGATTGGCCATGTCAAAGCCAATATCTGTTCATTTTTTACTCACATTGGCTAGGGCAAGAAAACACTTTGGTATGAATTCAGACTGGGATATCAATAATGTTATTTCATCAAATAACATTCACAAGAAGGTGATAGTGATTATGAATTTACTAATTTGTATATAATATAGGTTCCGTGTTTAAACTTGTTTTAATTAACGGGGTTTTGTAAATCAATTATGTCATGATTTTGTTCTGACCTTTTTACCTTTAAAAACCATTGTTGTGTACTCTACCCGGTAAGCCTTTAATTAAGCCCCTTTTGGGGTAAAATGTGTAGGGTAATTATGGTACTTGTTTTCATCTTCACCAAGTTTTTATGATACATACAAATAAGAACTTGTTTTTAGATAGAGTAGATGAAATTATTATTTGATGGCTTGCATGGATATGTTTGTTAATGGGGGAAAGAGGCCTACATTACTTGGACTGGTTTTTCTTTTTGGGAGGGTGCCTACATTATTTTGTATATTGGTAATATTTTGGAAGGATCAAGGAGTGGAGGCTACATTACGTTTACTGCTTTTACTGTTATGGGAGGGTGGAAGAGGGTAATTGCATAACAGAAACTAGCTTACAGTCAACATTTAACAGCCCAGTGCTGGGTCAAACATTGAGCTATTTTCCTTTGATCTTCCCGCTTCTCTTGGTATTTTGTGTGGGTAACAGTGAACACAAAGCTGCAACTAGTGTTAGACGGCAAGTTAGATTTGCACGGTCTATGTCTGTAACTGAGCCTGTGCGGCAGGTAATAGAATACCTCAGTTGGAGGGTTTGTTTGTCGGTCAGTAATTGTCTTTGCTATAATGATTTTTACTAGCCCTAATAATATCTGATATGTTGGTGCGCTGAGAATCACTGACTTGGAGGGCTTATGTAACTGGAAAGTATATCTCATCTCTATCCTCTCTAGGAGTATTCAAATGTTGACCCTCCATCTGTTGAGAACTAGAGCTCTCATCATCTCCAACCAGCTGTTGGCTAGTTCCCAACATCTAGAGGTCAAACAACTGACTACCCCTTCCTTATCCAGGTCGTCTTACTATATCAACCTTACTCTCATATACCAATACAATGCTATTAGCTGTTTGCTCTGCAATTGAACCCCATGGATATTATTAACCTCTCCAGCCCATTGCTTTGCAGTGCACTGGATATATCACTAGCATCTGAGGGGTTAAAAAGCTATTTTGTTAAATTCACCCCATAAAGATTAACAAGGGACTCTCTAAAATTAACCCTGAGTGTCAGAGAGATTTGCAGCACATTGCAGAGCAGTACTTTGTACTTCTTCGGCCCTCAAAGAGTTAAAAAAATAAGGTTCAAATACAGTACAAAAAAAAAAGGTTCAAATACAGTACAAAGATTTTTCTGGTACTATAGGAAAACAGTGGTGACTTGTTACTCTTTTGATTAAGTATTGTCTTCCTTTTGATCAGAGCCACAAAGACAAGACATTACTTTGTATTTATGACAAAAGACGATTAGTGTGCGTAGCATAGAGAGGGGTTATACAAGGACACATTCATCACAATGTATTGCAGTATGGTTAAAACTAGACTGCCTGCACTGTACATCTTAATGACATATCGTATCAGTCAGTTGTCCCAGGAGGTGGAAGAAAGATGGACATTTCAACAGGTAGCTGATCCACTGAATGAGTTCCAGTGATCTGGATAATGTCATATTGATCTCATTAATCTTTGTTCAGCTCCCTTAACTGTGGGGATTGTCCTGCTGTGGCTATATTGTGCTCTCTGAACAAATGACTTAAAGGAGAAGTAACACCAACAAATAATAACAACCCCCTTCCCCCCGCAACATGGCATGAATGTTGTCCTTGTGCCTTTATTCAAGAAATAGTGTCTTCAATCAGTCCAGGATGGAAGGCCAATGGAGGAGGACATGAGAGTTGATATTTTATCAGTCACAGTGCTTGAGACTACTTAATCCTCTAACCATCTGAGGACCCATTGGGCGAGCAAAACTTTGTGTTGTACACCCCTCTGCTCTTTAAAGAGTTAAGAGTACTATGTGTAGTGGAGGGATGTTGTGTCATGTGGTCCTTTTAGCTGCTGTCATGTTTGCCTGTGTGGACATGGCATCCAAGACTGTTAGAAGATGTTGTCATAGTAACAGTAAATAAGGCTGAAAAAAGATTTTACCTACTATTATACAGTATACCCTGAATGTTTCCTCTTGAAAGAAATGCATCTAATTTTCTCTTAAATGAATACATTGTATCTGCCATTATCACATCCTTGGGCAATGAATTCCACAATTTAAAGGGATAGTAATACTTCGTTTTATCTTTATTTTGTAGGCATTAAAAAAACATGAAGAACGATATAAGTCTTATCACTCAAACCTTTATGGTTTATGAGATATTCACAAGCAAAGTTTCCCCTCCCGCCCCTTTTACCTAGTGTAAGCCATCTCTTCTCAGATGTGGAATGCAGTCTATAGACCAGACAGATAACAGCAGGGGACAAGCTTCTTTCTATTAGAACAATGAAAGCCCCCCCCTTGACAAGCTTTTCAGGTTTGTCCCTTATCTTAATTGAAGATTGTCCCTCTCTGCAGTCTACCTGGGCACCTCCCTTCTGCTCTGGGTAAGGAGTTTTACATCAGTAAAATGGGAGGGAGGGGGACACTTTATCATTTAATTACTCCTAAACTACAACTCTGACAGAATTGAAATAACACTCTCCATGTCCCAAATACTATGAAGATTAAATAGAGCTGATTTTAATATGAAACATTACTATCGCTTTAACAGACTTTACTGTAAAAAAAAAACCCTTCCTCTGCCAAAGCTGACTCTCCTTTCATATAATCTTAAAGTGTGGCCCCTAGTTATTTGATTAGTCCATGGAATGAACAGTTCACCAGAGAGATCCTTGTATTGACCTCTCACATACTTGTACATTATGATAAGGTCTCCTCTTAGTCATCTTTTTCTCTAGAGTACATAAACCAAGTTTGTCTAGTCGTTCTTCATACATAAAGCCTTCCATCCCATTCAATAATTTTTGCTCTTTGTTGTACTCTCTACAGTTCCAGAATATCCCTTTTCAGAATCTGTGCCCAAAAATGCACTGAACAGATTTGTACTCTGGCAAAATGATATTATCAATTCTTGCTTCATCATCCTTTTTTTTGCAAGACAGGACTTACTTTTGCTACTGCTATTTGACACTGGTTACTGATTCCAAGTTTGTAAGTTTTTAAGGATTCGCAGGTATTTCTCTAGCAACGAGTCTACTAAAATAATTCCATTAAGTTCGTAAGTAGCATTGGGATTTTTTCTTCCCAAATACATAACTTCACACTTTCCCACATTAAACTTCATATTCCATTTGTTTGCCTACTCTGCAATTTTATGTAAATCCCTCTATAGAGAACAAACATTCTGAGCTTAATGTATTACCCTGCAAAAGTTAGTGTCATCTGCAAATATTGAAATATTGCTTTCTATATCTATTTCCAGCCCATTTATAAGCATGTTAAAAATTAGAGGACCAAGTACTGAACCCTGAGGTACTTAACTCCCAACTTTAACTGTAGTGGAGAATTTTCCATTTACAACAACACACCATTCCCTAATCTCCAACCAGTTTTCTATCCAGTTGCAAAGGTTATCCCCTAGCCCTAATTTCCTTATTTTATACCCCAGCCTCCTGCAAAAACTACATATACTACATCTACTGCTTTACCATTATCTAGGTTCCTACTTACTTCTTCATAAAAGCTCAAAAGTCTAGTTGGGCAAGATCTATTCCTCATAAAACCATGTTGATTCCTGACAATCTAAAAACAAGTGTTTGGTTTGATTATTAAAAAAAAGCACTAATGTGTGTATCCAGTTAATATATATATAAATTAAATGTCAGTGATGCTTAATTAGGAACAAGTCCTAGAGCAGGCCCTACTGGACTTTATCCTACCCAGCATGCAATCTCTTTTTGCTCACAGATACCATAAACAGAGAAGAAATATCCCAAGCACATCAGGCCGATTTGGCTGGCAAATCAGTAGGGGTGACTCCTGGGAGGAAGAACACTCCCCTGTTTCCATTCTACCAAGAGCCACAGAGTAAGAATGGGCAGGATCAGCATACCCTCTCACGTCAATGAGGAAAGCTTCCTTCACTGACGTGAGAGGGTTTCCTGATCCCACCCACTCCTACCAGGCTCTGGGTAGATTGGAAGCAGCGTAGCTCTCTTGCTCCCATGCTTCACCTCTATTGAACTCCCAGCCAAATCAGATGTGAGATCTGTAGCTGGGGAGGGCATCAGGATGCCCCACCATGAGGTTTGACTTAAACTTAACCCCAGAGGTGAAGCCGTGCCACACACATCTGCTAGAAGTAAAATTATAAGAACAATACCTAACAGCATGGTATCTAGAATACTTGCCATTACATTGCTGTAGGCAACCTTCTTCACTCCAGCTGTTGAGCTGGTTGGGGATGATGGGAGTTGTAGTCCACAAGAGATTGTGTGCTGAAGACTGCCTACACTGACTTAACATTAAAGTGGCAGTGTTTGCAACATCCTATTTTTCTTACTTTACTAATATATTTATTAAATATTTTAAAGTAACCCTAATATCTAAAAACAACTTTGATAACTTTTAAAGAGCTTTCAAAATCATTTGTATGTTGTATTAACATTTTTTATTTTGATAACTCATTTTTCAGTTGTTTAGCTGTATAGATTATTCTAATTAAAGCATGAGTGCAGGCACCTGTCTTATCTTTGCATTACCTGCCCCACACACTGACACTTAACCATTTCAGTGTAAGGGGAGGATTGCACTGAATGCATAGGATTAAGTGTCTATGAGTAGGGAAGGTAATGTAGGGCTAAGACAGGAAGTGACTGCATGGCATGCTTTCATTAGCATAATCCATTAATCAAAATGACTCAAAAACTAGTTTAAAAAGCAAATAGGTGATTTTGAAAGCTCTTAGATTGTAAGGGGCAGGCTCGCTTGCCTATAACATTCTCTAAACATAGCGAATTTATTAGGACCTAAATCCCAATAGATAAAGTGCATACTGGGACTTTCAAAATTAATTAAAAGAATGGGCCTTTATTTAGTAAACGCTTTGGCCTTATGAAAGGCCTTTCTCAAGACAACCAGATACCGGCAAACTGTTGTTGTCTTGAGGAAGTCCCTTCATAGGGCCGAAAATGTTGACTAAATAAACACCAATTTTTTTTCATTCATTTGAAAGTCCCAGTGCATGCTTTATCTGTTGGGATTTAGGTTCCAATAAATTCGCTATATATAGAGAGAATGTGATAGGCATATATAGAGAATGTGTGGGATATCTCTCTGGCACTCAAAGGGATCTAAGAATAAAGCTATATAAAAGGTATATTTATGCACTGAGGACATTCAAATTTCAGCACCTGATCTGCACAGTGGTGTTTACTAATGTGCAGATTATTCACATGAAATAAATTGGACATTTCAACGTTTTTGCAGCTTGCAATGATTGGCCAACTCATTGGTTGTTAGTCAATAATATATGGCTAGTGCCTAAGTGGACTGGCCATGTTTATCACCTCCACAGCCCCTCCCATGAATTGCGCTTCCTTACAGAGGTAAGTAACAGAGCAGTATGAAGAACCCCTGAGGCCCCTGGCAGAGTTGTGAATGGATGCTGCGAACTGTAGGTTTACATTTAGGTTCAACACAAGTTAAGGCCCCCAGTACGTATGGACATACATTAAAATGCTCCAGGTAAGTACACATGGGCGACTTAAACTGCAACACATTCAAATCACCTGAGTGAACCTGCCCCAAACATATGGTCATTATTTCTTTGGTCTTGTCATCTATTAGGTAACACAAGGAGGAGTGAATAGGTCATGAAACAGCCTACAAATTCTCATAATACCCCACCCACCAGTCACACCCCCAGCAACACCCCCCAAAACACAATTGTCCCTCTTTGGCAATTTGAAATGTTGGGAGGTATGCAGGCCCAGTTAGGGGTGGCATTTGCCTGGGGTATTAGTTGGCACCTTTAGCAAAGTACATCTTTATCTAAGTACTAAGAGTTAGGCAAGAGAGTTGGACAAGAGAGAGACAGCTGCTGCAACCACTTAAAGACAAGAGGAAAGTAAACACGCTGAATTCAGATTGAAGAAACAATCATTACCACCAAGCACTGACATTTGCACCTTCTATCGAAACTACTGACCACCGGATGCAAGAAACCAGTATTACCAGGACTGAATTTACAAACTGCTTAGTTAACCACTAAACCTTTGATGGAGAAAAAACAAAACTTGACTCTGATTTCTTCTCCAACCACCATTAACCATTACAACATCTACCTCTCCTGATCATCAATGGATTACTTCGTTTAACCCTACATTGACTCCTACCCTCACCAAATACTTCACAGTTCAGCAACTGACTCTCCTCACCATCCCTGGCACCTACACTTTCTGCTCCGTGGACTGACCCTTGATTGCCAAGTCATCTGTACTCTCCTGGATCACAGACTGTTGCACAACTCTACTGCCAATTCATTAAACCCACTATGGCCAATTTAACTCCATGCTTTGTCATCACCATTCTCACCTGCATAAGACTCTCCTCCTCCTGTGTCCACATTAAGTGTCACTCCATTCACATTGCATCCTCAATTCTTCCCTCTCCACTTCTCTACTCTCATGAACTTTCTCATTCCTCCACTACCTATCACCACCATCTCCTTCTACCCCTGCAAAAAAGCCCCGCTGCTTCAAATCTCACTCCCACCTTATGTTCCTGTCCCTTCTCCTCCTGCTCACTGCAGGTGACATCTCACCTAATCCAGGCCCCCCTTCCATTCTTTCTTGTACAGCAGAACCCACTCACATGCGCAACATCAACAACCTAATAACTGTACCACGTCACCTAACCTCCCCCCTTTTGTTTTGGTCTCTGGAACGCCCGCTCTGTGTGTAACAAACTAACAGCTGTTCATGATCTGTTCATTTCTCACTCCCTAAACCTCCTAGCCATCACAGAAACTTGGATGAAATCGTCAGACATTGCCTCCACTGCTGCACTCTCACATGGAGGCCTTCAATTCACACACACAACCAGGCTTGGCAACAGACAGGGGGGTGGAGTGGGCATCCTGCTGTCCCCTAACCATACATTCAGGTAATCCCCACTGTTCCTTCTCTCTCCTTCCCTACATTTGAAGCTCACACACTTTGCCTATTCTCTCCCTTCCCCTTGTGTGTTGCTGTCATATACAGGCCACCTGGTCCCACTACACAATTCCTTGATCACTTTACCTCCTGGCTCCCTCACGTCATGTCCTCTGATGTCCCAACTCTCATCCTGGGTGACTTCAACATCTCTTTAAATAATCATAACACCCCCCTCCCGCCCTCAAACTCCTCTCCTTAACAACATCCTTTGGTCTATCACAGTGGGCCAGCTCTCCCACACACAGTGATGGACTTGATCTTCACTAACCTCTGCTCGTTCTCCACTTCTCTAATGTCCCCTTTCCCCTCTCTGACCACCACCTCCTCACCGGTAACCTCATCATACCACGTAAACCCATCCCCCTGCCACATTCAAGAGCATGTGGAGAAATCTGCATACTCTTGATCTGCAACAATTTTCCACATCCCTGCAACCTTTTCTCAACTCCATCCTCACACATACTTGCCCAGACAAAACTACTGCTTTCTGCAACAGCACTCTCACTTCAGCCCTTGACACAGCTGCACCTGCTACTCCACGCCACCCAAGCACAAGCCCATTACAACCCTGGCACACAAGACAAACACAATACCTCTAAAGGTGCTCACGCACTGCCGAAAGGCACTGGAGGAAATCGCACTCTACAACTAACTTCATACACTACAAATTAATTCTCTGTTCATATGGCTCTGCCCTCTCCCTGGCCAAACAGTCATACTTCTCCTCTCTAATCTCTAATCTTTCCTGTAACCCGAAAAGCCTTTTCTCAACCTTCAAATTTCTTATACACCCACAAACACAAACACCTTCCACTAACTTTTCTGCCCAAGATCTCACCACCCACTTCAAGGACAAGATTGAATCTATCAGACATGACATTTCATCACTCCCACCCCCACCCAGCCACCTTAGCCCTGTCACCTCTCCAGAATACACACTAAGCTCCTTCTCACCCATCACTGGGGATGAAGTCTCCCTTCTCCTCACTCGTTCAAACCTAAACACATGCCCTCTCGACCCAATCCCATCTCAGCTCAGTCAAGAACTTTCCCCTCAGTCCTTACTCTCTTTGTTAACCGGCACCTTCCCATCCTCTTTCAAACATGCACTAATCACTCCCATCCTAAAGAAACCCTCCCTGGACCCAAACTCACTGTCAAATTAACAGCCAATTTCTCTACTCCCATTCGCCTCCAAGCACCTTCAGCATCTTGCATATAACCGGCTCACTAAATTACTCTGCTCCCATTCCCTGCTAGATCCCGTGCAATCCGGATTCCTCACTCATCACTCCACTGAGACTCCCCTCACTAAAGTGGCCAGTGACTTGCTCTCTGCCATGTCAAAAGGCCACTACTCCCTACTCATTGTTTTGGACCTATCAGCCGCCTTTGACACAGTAGATCACCCACTCCTCCTCCAAGCCTTCTACTCCCTAGGTCTCCATGACACTGCACTCTCCTGGTTTTCATCTAATTTCTGCAACTGCTCGTTCAGTGTTTCCTACTCTGGCTCCACTCCCCCCCCCCACACACACTATCTGTTGGAGTGCCTAAAGGATCAGTACTGGGACCCTTGCTCTTCTCAATCTACACTGCGTCCCTTGGAAAACTAATAAACTCCTTTGGGTTTCACCATCATCTCTATGCTGTGACGCTCAAATATATCTTTCCTCCCCAGACCTCTCCCCTTCCCTCCTGTCCCGAGTATGTGACTGTCTGTCTGCTGTGTTCTCCCGTCAGCTCAAACTTAATCTTGGCAAAACTGAACTAATTATCTTCCCTCCATCTACAACTAGCCTTATCCCAGATATTACCCTCACCGTTAACAACATTACCATCATACCAAGCCGTATAGCTCGTTGCCTGGGGGTCACATCCAGTCAATCTCCAACTCATGCCCCCTCCATCTCCTCAACATCTCTAGAATCCGACCCTTTCTCACACAAGACACTACCAAAATTCTAATCCAAACACTCATCATGTCCCGTCTTGACTACTGTAACTCATTACTAATTGGCTTTCCTCTCACCCGACTAACCCCACTACAGTCCATAATGAACTCTGCTGCAAGACTAATCTACCACACTCATCGATTCTCTAACACCAAACCACTACAATGGATCCCATTAGCATACAGGATTAAATTAAAAATTCTGGTGCTAACACCGCAACCCCCTATTTCATTTCTCATTTCCAAATACACTCCTACCCGCCATCTTTGCTCTGCACACGACCTTCTGCTCTCCACAGCTCTTATCACATCCCCCCACTCCCGCCTACAGGACTTCTCCTGTGCTGCACCTCAGCTCTGGAATTCCCTCCCCCACCCCATCAAACTCTCCCCCAGCCTTCAAATCTTCAGATGCTCCCTGAAGACTCACCTCTTCAGGGAAGCCTATCAACTGCCTCCATAAACATTATCACCAAGATTCACCCCTTGCCCGGACCACTGCACTCAACAGCACTTCTCACTCCCACACACTGACTGGCAGTTCATGTGGCAGGAGGCACTTAAACCCAATAGCACTTACTCCTTCTGTGTCAAACCTACCTTCCTCTAGACTGTAAGCTCCCACGAGCAGGGCCCTCTGTTCCTTCTGTTCGCCACATTTGATTGTACTATTTAATACCTCTGTATGTCTATAAATAAAGAATAATAATAATAATAATAATAATAAAAATTAAGCTTGTCCGTGAAGTTTCATATGCTAATGAAGTTTTTTCATTTAGTTGTCATATGCTAATTAAGGTTTAAGTGACATTTCATATGCTTCATATGGGTTGGAAATTGGCAGACAGATAGAATTCAGAGTATTGGTAAATGGGAAGTTCTCCAACTGGACAAAAATGATAAGTGGAGTACCTCAGGGATCTGTCCTGGGTCCAGTGTTTGATGATGACACAAAATTAAGTAGGGTAATAAAGTCTGAACTGGATGTGTCTTCATTACAAGAGGATTTGGACAAATTGGGTAACTGGGCAGACAAATGGCAAATGAGATTCAATATAGGCAAGTGTAAAGTTATGCATTTTGGGTGTAATAATGAAAATGCAACATATAGTTATATGGTGTTTTTTGGGGGAAATCTACTAATGAAAAGGATTTGGGAGTAATGGTAGACAATAGACTTAACAGTAGCGCGCAGTGCCAGCTGGCAGCTGCAAAGGCCAACAAGATATTTGCATGTATTAAAAGGGGTATTGATTCACGGGAGGAAGATATTATTTTCCCTCTTTACAGGTTCATGGTAATGTCACTGTTATCAAGGAATGGACAAGAGACAGTACAGATAATGAAACACCACCTCTATTGAGCAATAAAATATAAAACGTAATCAATAATAACAGAAGAGAGCAGAGTGTAACTCAAGAAGCCAGCGGTTCCTACCAGCAATAGGAGGCTGCTTCAGAGTAGACCTCTCTACTAGAGACTGGGTACAAAGCTTCTGGTAGTCTCTGTAGTAAGCGAGTAATAGCACCAGGCTGGGGCTGGGACCCAGAACTTGTATACAGTACAGGTCACAAATAGAGAGGATCAAACTGACTAAGACCTACAGCCAGTGTTGGATGGTAGTGCAGATATGCAAGGCAGCTGAGTAATGTGACCAACAGATGCTAAAGATCCCAGAGATCTCCCAAAGGATCGAACGCAAAAAGGGACACTCCAACTGACTCAAACTTGCAGTCAGTATCGGTGGTGAAAATTACCACAGAACAGGATGCAACGAGGGAGACTCAAACTGACCTGCAGACAGTATAAGCGGTATAAACTAGGCAGGGGTCAATACTAGAGCAGGTAGTCAGCCAGAGCTGATGGTTAAAACCAAGCGGATAGTCAGACAAGCCAGGGGTCAATACCAGAGTGGGTAGTCAGCCAAGCCACAACACTGGACGCCAGTGGGACAGGAATACAGCCAAGGATCATACACGGGCACAAACTGGAACAACTGCACTGGAACGCTGCGAAAGGACAAATGGTGTGGTGTCTAGGCAGTTTAAAGGGGAACTACCACCCCTTAAAAACTTAACCTGTGCTGATTCTTCATCTGGTGACTAGCTGCTTAGTAGCGCTAGTCGCCAGAAATATTACCTGGTTCTGAAGATTTCTGCCTTTTTCGGACGGTCACTGGAACAGGAAGCACGGACGTGTCTTCACAGTGACGTCCGTGCGCCTGCGCTGTCAGTCCCTTTTGAACCGCGCAGTGCAAAAGGGACTGACAGAGCAGGCGCACGGACGTCACTGTGAAGACACGTCCGTGCTTCCTGTTCCAGTGACCGTCCGAAAAAGGCAGAAATCTTCAGAACCGGGTAATATTTCTGGCGACTAGCGCTACTAAGCAGCTAGTCACCAGATGAAGACTAAGCACAGGTTAAGTTTTTAAGGGGTGGTAGTTCCCCTTTAAATAGTGATTTCTTCACCCCTAAGAGGTGGAGCACAAAATGCCCCTGTCCCTTTACGAGCCGGACGCGACATCACTAGAAAGAATCCCAGTGACGTATGCCAGTCTGTGGCCAGCGGGGAAAGTCGAGTCGACGCGGCAGGAGCCACCAGCACAGCATGGAAAGATCAGCGCCCAACAAGACTTTGGCGTCCGGTTCTCCCTAACACGAAATGCACAAAGCCGCGAAGCACACACAGAGGGGACCGGCCGCCCTACTGAACACCGGGTGGCTGGCTACCCACATAGGTAAGCGCAAACGCTTACAGTTAAGACCCCACCTAGAATTTGCTGTTCAGTTCTGGGTGCATTTTGTGAAAAAGGACATTATGGAACTAGAGAAAGTGCAGAGGAGGGCTACAACACTAATAAGGGGAATGGAAAGTTTTACCTATGAAGAAAGGCTAGAAAAGTTAAACTTGTACACACTACAGAAACTGCGTATTAGAGGGGATATGATAACATTATATAAATATGTTTGGGGCCCATACAAAGGGCTCTCCAAAGACCTGTTCATTAACAGAACAGTACAAAGGACAAGGGGTCCCCTGCTTAGACTTGAGGAAAGGAGATTTCATCTACAAAAGTGGAAGGGATTCTTTACGGTAAGGACAATAAAGGTATGGAATTCACTGCCTGAGGAGGTGGTGCTATCGAATACAGTAGATGCCTTTAAAAAGGGTCTGGATACTTTTTAAAAGAGCAAAATATAAAGGGTAAAAGCATAGAGGGTATTGGGATTAATATTTATTTAGTGCTGGTTTTTTCAAGGAGAAATTTGATTACCACTTGGAATCAAGAAGGAATGTTTTCCCTCCATTCAAAGCAGAATTTGAAATTGCTGTATTGAGGGGGGGGGGGTTGATTTCTTTTGGATCAACAAGGGTAAACAGGAATAGGAAAAGGGTTGAACTTGATGGACACAAGTCTTTTTTCAACCTAAACTACTATATGTACCTAATGATGATTCGTGCAGTACCAGGAAATGTTCACTTTCAATTTGCCCAGAAATATAAATGTGAACGTCTCCTAAACTAGAGATCTGCTGGAAGTTTGTTTGACATGACATATAGGCAGTTTTTAATGCAGTTTTCAAATATGTTAACCTGAATTAGGGTGAATGATCCATTTTAACAAGATAGGTGTCCTTCATACAGGAGTCATGTACATCCATCTAGTTATTGTCTGCATTGTATCTATTAAAGTCTGCCTTTAGATCAAGCCTTCTCACAACAAATAGCAAGCTTCCCTAGACCTGAATGGCTCATAAAGATCAACTGCCTTTATCAGAATGTAAGCTATGACTAGCAATAATTACAACAGAGATCAAATGCACAAAAATAAACTAGATAGATGTTCCCCTCCCTAGCTGCTGTATGCCTACCTAAATATTTACACATACTGAGCCATACGATGACCTAATTAAGTAATAAGGATTTGGCATGCGTGTTAGAATCCAGAATTCCCCTAAGGCAGGGTTCACAAGGGCAACTCTTTGTGTATGTCTATTTTGATGCTTTGCAATCTCTCAAAACCATCAGGCTTTCTTATTGCGTCTTTAACGCAGTGTTACTGCAATTGCGATTAAAAGCTAATTTTTTCCCCATTTTTGTACTACTGCAAAAATGCATGAAAACATGTTTTCATGTGTTTTTATACATTTACATCGCCCATGTGAACCCGCTATATACTGTATATTCCCTTGGTTATACAATAAACAAATGTATTTTGTAGTCTCTTTCTGTTTTTGTTACAAAAGGTTCATGAGATGTTGAGATGATGTCATGACTAAAATGACATCACATAACCATACCTGGGAACTCTCCGGATTTGCCCAGGAGACTCCGGTTTTGACACTGCTTTATTGGGTCTCCGGGGCAGAGGCTGATTCCTCCGGATGTGGGCAGTTTATATTGAAACTCTGCCCACTTCCGCTCTTTCTCCCTGCGTTCCTTCTTCCCCCAGCCTTCTTTTACACCTCTGTCACACCTTTAAGCCCTGCCCCCCAACTTGTGTCAAGCCACGCCCCTTTTTGACACGATTCACATAATTTTTCACACCCCCTAAGGCACCAGAGGACTCCCCGGAGAACAATTAAAAGTTCCCAGGTATTGCTGTTGTGCAGTGAAAATGAAACATTATTAATGCTGACTCTTACACAGTGTGCAGATTCAGGACATGTTTGCACTTTCAGTAATTTCTGCTGGCACATTAACGCTTTGAGTGCCAGAGGTGGTTGCAATTTTACAGTACATCAACACTGCTAAAAAAGAACTCTGCATCTTGTTTCCATGACTACGTCCTACTTAGAGCACATTAAAATGATACATGCATTTTCCCAACTCCGTTAATAAATTATTGTGGCTGATGAGGATTTAGCCAGCTGGATTGTTTTGCATAGTAAAGAAAATTGATTTGTCACATAATGCTAGAATTCTCTCAGTTTTTAAATCCTACTTTATGGATGATAAAAATAGTATGCTCTATAGCAATCATTGATATAATGTTGTAGTATTTTTGATTAATTATATCTATTCTGTCAAAGTGCACAGATAATTATAGAGAAACAATGGGCATCATTTAGGCTAACAAAAGACCTAGTGATTTTAACTGCAAAGGATTAGCAATGCAGCAGACAGATGAGGGGACACATCTTAATCATTCCCTTAAAATGTCAGGAATTCAAAGATTAAGTGCTCTTTGATTTGATGAATAAAATCTAGAGAGATGAAAAGAGAAGTATGGAATGGAGATGGCTTCAACTCTTGAAAGAAGAAAGGACTGCCTTGCTGCAGTTGAAGTAAAGGCGATTCTCATTCAAAATGTTATGTACGTCAATTGCTGGACAACTTATAAATAGGCCTTTCATAATCTTGTTCACACTTTTCATATAAAATTTCCAATTCAAAATGCTTTTGCACCGCTAACAATACCACTTTAAACCACTTAACCTCTTGTGATTTGACAGCATAAAAGGTGCACAGCAAATCTCCTCTCGAGAGAAGATATACAGACTTCTCCTTGACTCGGATCCAGGATCAACATTCATAACATTTCAAGAGCATGATTTGAAATAAAGAACAGCATATGAGATGTAAAAGAGATTGCCAGAGCTCTATTGTAGAAACAGATAGCACACTTGGACGGATGTGCACATACCCAAAATTGCCATTCAGTTAGATGAGGCTATTAACTCCTTGGTCTCCAATGCACTCCTTTGAAGGGGCTAAAAAATGAATGGAGTTGTCGCCGTTCATCCCTTATGATGAAACTGGCTTTCCTATTACTGCATTTCTTTTAAATGCATTAGCCTTATTATTGATTTCTTTATCTGATGACTCTCCAAAGTAAATCTTAGTGTGTTATGGCCTAGAGACCTAAGAATATTTATCACAGCATTTATAAGCTTGATGTCCTCTGGTAAACTTGGATTTATATGGAAATGCGTAGTTGACAGCCAGATTTAGGGAATGTTATTAAATTATAGACATTTTGAAGGGCAGTTATCATGTTTTATTGAGCCTTCTCCTATGTTAGTAGATGTGGTAAAAAGCCTGGAGCTGCGCAGCCCAAAAATGGCTCCTGTTAGCTGTTCTTTTGGGAGAAGGCTGGAACGCAAACCAGACGTTTGTAGCTCACAGTCATAAATGTGACTGGTTGTGCATGTAGCCTCTATAGACTCCTAGTGTCAGGCATGGATGCCCCTCATAGGTGGTCTATGGAGGCTCACAGTTCAGTCTCTCTCTTGTGCTGGAGGCAGGCACACTTTGTAGACTGTTCTAATGAACTACTTCAGTTCTGCTGATGAGCCATCCGATCCCAGGACCAGGATGTCAATCTATAAGCTAGAGAGTTGACATCTGTTAAAGGGGCAGGAGGAGGAAACTTTAGAAGCTTATAACTTTAACTTTATTTTATTTTGTAGGCATTAAAAAAACATGAAGAATGATATAAGTCTTATCTCTCAAACCTTTATGGTTTAAGAAATATTCACAAGCAAAGTTTCCCCTCCCCGCCCCTTTTACCTAGTGTAAGCCATCTCTTCTCAGATGTGAATCTGGTTGTAAGACCAAACAGATAACAGCAGGGGACAATCTTCTTTATTTGAAAGCAATGAAAGCCCTGCCCCCCTTGACAAGTTTTTCAGGTTTTTTCCTTATCTTAATTGAAGATTGTCCCTCTCTGCAATCTACCTGGGCACCTCCCTTCTGCTTTGGCTGAGCAGTGTTACATCAGTAAAAGGGGTGAGAGGGGGATACTTTGTCATTGAATTACTCTTGAACTACAACTCTGACAGAATTGAAATAACACTCTCCAGAGTCCAAATACTATGATGATTAATTAGAGCTGTTTTTATTATGAAACATTACTATCCCTTTAAACTAGCATAGTTTAAGAGATGGGACTTACATCTTTTCATTTATTTTTGAATATGAACAATTTTAGACTTCAGTAAATGAAGTAATACTATGCCTTTAACCCTCTGAGTGCCGGAGGAGTACGGAATGCATTGCAAAGCAATGCATTCCGTACCCCTCCGGCACTCAGAGGGTTAAGCTCTAGTCTCTTGAATGTACATGAATTGCCTTACATATTTCAACTAAATACATGTTTATCAGCAGGGCTAGATTTCCATTTAGGAAAAGCAGGCAACTATCTATTATGCTACATTTTGTGGGACATCTTGGTTGTGATGGCCATGGCCTCATTCTGCGTTATGGGCGTAGACAAATCCCAATGTCTCTGAACAACACAATAACTCCTTGGTTAGGGTGGGTGGTTCATTTACAAATTTATATGCTCATTTTCTGGTTATTAGCTAATTCTTGAATGACAGAGAGGTCTTCAAAGTAAAGGAAAGGTAAGGGAGATGAGGAGCATTGTAAATATGTATAAATGTGGTTTGTTCCAAAGTTACTACAGCTCAAACTGTTTTTATTATGTTTTTTTTTAATAAAAAAAAGTGTCAGTAACAGTGCCACTTAGAGTACATACAGTTATTCTACTGCATCCTGTGGGGAAGATGAGCCACTTGCTACAGTTCTATACAGAATGTGATAGTAACAGCTCCACCACTTTGTAACAGTGTGAAAGGTAATAACATTTGAATAAAGCATCAGCCAGTAATAGGAGCTTCCTTGTATTACTCAGCAGGAAAACTATGTCAAATGAATGAGTATTCCAGTATGTAATAATAAATTTTTTTATTGGACTAACATTCAGTATTATGAAAACAAACTTTCGAGAGATATCTCTTGACAGCTTGTCTTTGTAATATGTAATGTTAGTCTAATAAAAAAGGGATTACATATTGGAATACTCATTCATTTGACATATCTATAATACATAGTTAGAGTTTTCCTGATATATATATATATATGTATATATATATATACACATACTAATTACAAAGCCCGTATACATGGGCTGATCCGGAACGGGGAGCTCCGGCTGGGTGACAAACTGTCACCCAGTGCCTCCGCTGCTGCCCCGGAGCTGGGAGCACAGTCAGGCTGTCAGCCTTCCGGAGCTCTCCGTCCCCCGGATCAGCCCATACTGCGAGTCCCCACTGCGCATGTGTGGTTACGCACATAGTGAGCGACGCATTCTAGGACTTTATGTTATAGGAGGATATATATATATATATATATATATATATATATATATATATATATATATATATATAATTTATAGTTTCATAAAAACTTTACCTGTCCATTGATGTTTATCTGCTGGCTACAATCTACAATTTATTAAATGTCTCCATGAATTAGTGCGAGTGTCTCAGGGCACAAAAGAGTAGGGGAGGAAAAGATATAGGAAAGAAACAGAGAGAGAAGGAGAAAGAGAGAGAACAAGAGAGAAATTATAGTGGAGGAATGAAATAAAGAGAAAAGCGATAGCGGGTTTAATTGGAAAGAGATAGTAAGAGAGGTTTGTGAAAAATATGGAGCATTTGGGAATTAAAAGAGAGACAATGAGATTAGTCTTGGAGGAAGCAGGGGGACAGTTTAGAGCAGGGATATGTGGATGTTTGCATTTTGTCCTTGTGGGAGTTTCAGTGGAAAGTAGATACCTTCCTCCTTTCTGTAGAAATTCCCATGGGGAGGAAAGGCAAGTGATACTTACCCCAGGAAGGTGAGAAACCTTTCTTCCATATGTTGTTCCTCTGCCAAATTCCACATTGCCAGTTTCTGGTGTCCCATGTTTCTGAGCTTTCTGTGATGACATCAAACACTTCATCATTCATACACACACACATGCACTCACACTCACTCATTCTGCCACTCTGAAGAAGTCAGGCGGAAGGTCCACAGAGAGGTGAAATAGAATGTGCAAGGTAGGAGGGTAAGAGAGGCTGTGAAGAAAAACAGAGAGTCATATGCACAAAGCCAGAAGTGAAGCAAATAAACATTCTAATTAATTTAAAGAGATAGTAACACGTAATATGCAACAAATATATATTGTAGGGTTTATCCTCTTGAGTAAAACAAGGATACTCCCAGTGTTGAGAGGTGTTTTACTCAAAAGTTATTGCAGATCAATCTTGATTTTTTTTTAGGTGCATTATCTCAGTAGCCTTAACCCTTTCAGTGCCAGAGGGGTACGCAATGCATTGCAAAGCAAATTTTACAGTGGCGCTGTTGCTACACTCTTCTATGGAGGTTTATGGTCAACTGACCAGAGCTGTAGCAACAGCGCACTGTACAATTTCAGGCCATTGAGATATTGCACCTAAAATGTCAATTTTGAGCTGCAATAAAGTTTGAATAAAACACCACTCAGCACTGGAAGTACCCTTGTTTTACTCAGGGGGATAAACCCTACAATATATATATATTTGGCATATTATTGCTATCCCTTTAAATGGGGATTTTAGCCCAATGAAAGTTGGGGAGGTCTTCAATGCATTCAAGAGGTTAAAAGCATCTTTTAAATCAAAGGGGATTTTGGAGTTTTTTGGTACTCTGTGGTACACTTGGTTTGCCCCAGAATTGCTCCACATGCTTGTATACATAATGCCCATTGGAGACCATAACAGTAATGGAACTGCACTGTCTTGTTAGGACTTGGTTTTTCCCAAGCTCAAAGAAGCATGTATACAAGTGATACCATGGTATGCTACAGCAGATGCTAGCTAGCCTAAATTTTAATCTTAAATTGACAGGCCTCATTAGCCTTTCAATGAGTTACAGCTCATTCTAATGCAGCCTTTGTAATGCATTGACTTCTGTTGCTCATTCACAAGCTTTATCAAAGAACAACTCATATGCAGAGCTTCTCCCATAAAATGGATCCCACGTCCTGCTGGGTAGATGCAAAGAGTTTCTCAGTGATCACTTGAGGCTGACGTACAAAGAAACGGGCCAAACCAACTGCATTATAGGCAACAAATAAGAATTACCATAGACTTAAATTGGGATTTTAACCCCTTGCATACTACACATGTCTCCAATGCATTGCTTTGCTATTCCAGGGGTTAACCCTTTGAGTAACAGAGGGGTATGCAATGCATTGCTACTCACCCCTCTAGCACTCAAAAGGGTCCAAAGCCCAATTTAAATCAATGGGAACTTTTTTTTGTTCTTTTATTTCTGCTTTTTGTTCTGTATATGTCACCTGTGGTGCAGTTGGTTTACTTTAGAAGGGATCCACTAAATCTTAGTACATCTGCCTTATGATGTGTGTGAAGATATGATGATGAATGATATTCAGGTAATGGTAATGATATATTTTCACTTGTACATAATATTGTGCCATTGAGGAAGGCAACTTTGTATTCACTCTACAGGTAAGATTTAATACAATACAAGTGCAGGGAAGAAAGACAATAGTGAATAATGCATTTAGTGGGCAGCTAACATAGTGAAATAAAAAAGAGAATTTAGTGATGCTTATGGATAAATCCTTTGTCTTAGTCCATGGAGTTAACCCTTTGGGTGCAGAGTAGTGCACAATTGTGTTCCCTTCTGGCACTCAAGAGGTTAAGATCCCTCCACTAGGAGGCAGTGCATTTTCATAAAAAGCCTCTGGAGGAGACAAACCCTCTCTCAGCACTGCTTAAAGGGATAGTAATACTTTGTTTTATCTTTATTTTATTTTGTAGGCATTAAAAAAACACGAAGAACGATATAATTCTTATCTCTCAAACCTTTATGGTTTATGAGATATTCACAAGCAAACTTTCCCCTCCAGCCCCTTTTACCTAGTGTAAGCCATCTCTTCTCAGATGTGGAATGCAGTCCATAGACCAGACAGATAACAGCAGGGGACAATCTTCTTCCTATGAGAACAATGAAAGCCCTGCCCCCCTTGACAAGTTTTTCGGGTGTTTCCCTTCTCTTAATTGAAGATTGTCCCTCTCTGCAATCTACCTGGACACTCCCTTCTGCTCTGGCTGAGCAGTGTTACATCAGTAAAAGGGGCGGGAGGGGGATACTTTGTCATTGAATTACTCTTGAACTACAACTCTGACAGAATTGAAATAACACTCTCCAAAGTCCATATAATATTATGATTAATTAGAGCTGTTTTTATTATGAAACATTACTATCCATTTAACTCACTACTTAGCTATGTCCACCTTCAGTTTTCATTAAGCAAACCAATCAAGCCATCTAAATAGCTCTCAACAAACATGCATTCAGTGTGATCCCCATGTTTTTGGTACCTGGTCACAATTCACTGGCTGCTATGGAATGATCACATTTCTGCATGGACTCCTAATTCATCCCACATAATAGTGAGCTGAAATGGGACTCCAGTGGGATGAAACAGTGACAGACCTGGGGGGTAAATCCGGCCTCATAAACAGACACACAGTGGGGGTTGGTCACTAAGCGTAATAAACAGGTGATAAAGTGTTATTCTATGGAGCCAATGCACAAAGATTTCTCCAACTTTGGGGATCTTAGTGAAGAGAAGGTAACCAAGACTCTGTCTTCAGTGAATAGTGAATGCAGCATGTTAGAATTAGCCTCCTGCTTCTACCTCAGCATTCTCTGGAGAGAGGCAGCAGAAGGCGGCTTATTCAAACATGCTGTATCCACTGTTCGATGCTGACAGGGTCTCATTTATTTTCTTCTCTTGTGTACAGCAAAAAAAAAGAGTATAAGAAAGTGCTGGCATTACTGTTGCAAATTACTTTCATAACAGGCAGATTATATGATTAGCTTTCATGTGCAGCTGTGATAATAATATTGCTAAATAAACTGAGGTATAATACAGTGTATGTGAGTTTGTGAATACCGCTGCACAGTGCAGTTTGCTTGGGGTGGCACATAGTGAATGGTCTATGACTACCAGTTGGCAGTGGAGCTTGGCTAGGATGCCATGTATTTTTGGTTCTGTGAGACTACAAGTGAACAGTGGAAAAAAGATGGGGTACCACAGAGTATGTAGTTCTCTGGCTGCTAGACATTGTATGTGGGTCTGTGACTACCCATGGGACAGTGGAGGAAGACTGGGGTGTTATACATTATGCGTAGTGTTGAGCGAGCACCCGGATGCTCGGGTGCTCGGGTGCTCTGACCGAGCACCCCCTGAGGCTCGAGTGCTCGGCCGAGCACCCGAGCCCCATTGGAATGAATGGGGCGACACCAGGCACCCCCTGCTCTGATGAGGGGAGGGTGCCTGGTCAATGCCCCCTTCATCTCCGCTATGCCCCCTTCATCTCCGAATGCCCCCTTCAGCTCCGCAATGTCCCCCTTCAGCTCCGCTATGCCCGTCTTCCACAATGTGCCCCTTCATCTCCGCTATGCCCCTCTTCCACAATGTGCCCCTTCATCTCCGCTATGCCCCTCTTCCACAATGTCCCCCTTCATCTCCTCTATGCCATAGAGGAGATGAAGGGGGACATTGTGGAAGAGGGGCATAGCGGAGATGAAGGGGCACATTGTGGAAGAGGGGCATAGCGGAGATGAAGGGGCACATTGTGGAAGACGGGCATAGCGGAGATGAAGGGGGACATTGTGGAAGAGGGGCATAGAGTCTATGCCCCTCTTCCACAATGTCCCCCTTCATCTCCGCAATGCCCCCTTCATCTCCGCAATGCCCCCGTACCTCCAGTCCCTGGTGGTCCAGCGGAGCTTCCTCGGATCTGTGCCTCTTCCGGCACAGATCCCCGCCACCCGAACATGGCGGGAGAGCACATGGCGGTACTCGACGAGTACCGCCATGTGCCGAGCAGAGCGATGCTCGAGCCGATCCGAGCATCGGCCGAGCACGCTCGCTCATCACTAATTATGCGTGGTTCTGTGGCTACCAGTGGATAGTGTAACAAGGCTGAGTGACAGTGTATGTACACCTTCTAACATTTAAGCTCTATTTCCACTAAAATTCTGCTTTATTTTTATGTGTTTTCTTTGTTTTAATACATACAAAGGCAATGGCTCCATAGGGCTATATGTCTTTCTTTATCTGATTTAAAGGTCCTGAAACTGGTGTTTTTCACAGCAGCATCTGCCTCACTGGAAGCAGAGCACTAATTAACTTCATGTCCTTCTTTCAAAAGCTTAAAAGTTTGGAGATATAGATTTGTTGATGGCAGTGACGTAACTAGTCATTGGAAGGCCCAAGCACAAACATTTTTTTGGCCCCCTAAGACAAAAATATTTTCGCAGATGCACAACTAGAACCCATGGAAACCTGGGAAAGGTGGGGCCCCCTTTGGATGCTGGGCCCTGGCACAACTGCACCATTTGCACTCTCTGTAGTTATGCCCCTGGTTGATGGTAATCTCAGGCTGCATCTCTAAGAGATATTCGGCACTCACAGGTGGTCCTGCACTGTGTGAAGGGCATAGTAATAGACAGTTCATCAGATATGACATCACATTTGCTCTCTGTATATCACTACACCCACCATGCAGCACAGGGCCACCTGAGTGCTCTGGCAAAGAAATCTGTGATGAAAGAACTGCTGATGACAGGACCAGAAGAGAAGAGGTTCCTCTCTCTGGAGGGGGTATCCTTTTTTTCTGGATTAAGGGGGGGGCTGGAAAGTGAAAAAAAAAACATAAAAAAGAAGCACGAAAATTAAATAATGCTGTGGATGGGGTTAAGACTGGGGAGAGAGGTGAAAAAAGATAATGAAAAATAATGATATTGTCTTGCCTCAATGCCTTATTCATAAATCTTTATCAAGGAATATAATGCAATAACATAATTCTTCTATTGTTTATGTTTGTCTTTTTTCCATTTCAGAAACACTTTGCAGTTTTTTAAATGGAGATGCTTTCACTGACTCTGCTAGACTTGTGTTCTAGCTCTTAGAGCTAGTTCAAACCCTGGACTGAGCACCTCTATCACTTGCAACACCTTTCTTCAAAAACTCTCCCGCACAAAGGCATACACATCCAGGTGACAGCCTTGCATAGCTGCTCGACTGAAGCTTAGTGTTTGTACACTCAAGATGTCCTAAAAGCCCTGGTGGAGTGAGCCATAACACAAAAGGGTACTGGTTTCACATGGAGAACATAAACCTGTCTAATGGTAGACTTAATCCAAGAGGCCATATTTTTACAGTTGCCTGACCACTTCTTGAACCCTCGGGAATAACAAAAAGGATGTCCATCCTACAGAAGGATTGAGTTTTTGCACGTGTGACTGAGACACCGTTGTGCAACATCAAACGTGTAGTTATTGTTCTTCTTATTTACAGGTCAAAGACAAAGTGAAGGGATGACAATGTCCTGGTTCAGATGGAAGTCTGACACCACCTTCGGCACGAAACAATGTCTATTCGAAAAAATACTTGTCAGAATGAGAAATCAAAAACTATGATTCTCATGAAAATGCATGCAATTCCATCAACCTGAACATACAGACATTAGGAAGTCAGTTTTCAAGGTAAGCCAGCTAATGGTCACTGTAGCAAGGGGTTTGAAAGCAATGTGAACAAGTCTTTTAGCAAACATCAGAATGTCCAGATTGAGAGCAAGTTGACACTGTTATAAATGACAACACTATAATTTCTACTTTAATTAAACTAAAGCACAACCCATATTTGAGGAGAACTTTTGTTCCTTGCACTATCCATAATAAAGTGACCAGATCACGTGGTAAAGCTTGGCTTTAAGCATCATCAAAATGACCACAGCAGAGAAGCCCTTTTTTCTCAAAATGTTGGCAGCTTGTCTATGTCTGGGTGATGCACTGTCCCTTGTGACGGCATATCCCATTTAAAGATTGAGAAAATCCATGTGCCAAGCTCTCTGGGGCCATTCTGGAACTATGTGGATGATGTGATTTGTCAGTCTTGATCTTGAGAATTACTAGAGGGAAACAGAGGTAGAGGAGGAAATTTGTATACTAGACTGAACTGAAAGGGTATTAACACAGCATATACCACAAAGGCCTGCGGATCTCTTGATTATGTACAGAGCCTTGGTATTTTTTTCAAGATGCCATCAAGACCATTTCTATTATTCCCCATTTAGATTGACTGTTTGAGCTCTCACTCTTTTTGATCTAGTACCTGATGACTGAGGAAGTCTGCTTCCAGTTTTCCACCCCTGGACTGTAAATGACAGAGATTGCTAAAACATGCAACTCCTCCCATAGAAGACAGTATCCTCTAAACCTCTTCTCAGGATGCCTTGCTCTTGGTACCTCCTTGACGTTGTATGTACACCACTATCATGGCATTGTCCAGTTGAAATCACACTGGATGATCCTTCAGTAAAAAAAGACCAGTGTGCCAGTGCCCTGCTGAGTCCATTGACCCAGAATGGAGTGGTGCATAAAAACTGCTTGAGAACCAAACAGACTGGCATCTGCCATCACCATTTGTCACTCACTGACCAAGAATGGCTTTTCCATGCTCAGGTGATTCATATCCATCCAACTCATGTGAGACCACTTTTTTATACCCTCCAGCTGAAGGAACCTCACATGTTTCATTCTGACTCAATATGTTATAAGTATTTCACATAATATTACACATTTATATGCTACATGTCGATTCAAGATAGCACAGATATTACACATAAAGGCAGTAAAGCAAGCAATTTAGTATGGGGTGGCTGAGCCTCCCCAAGCCTTCTTTATTCTCCTACAATGCTCGTTGGTCAATCCATTATAGTTTAAAATTCATTCCGGTCAGTATGTGTACAATGATGGCATTCGCCGCTCCTCCAGTCTCCACCCTGGGCTGGCATTCTTCCCTCCCACTCGTTGCCACCTCCATCTTTTCTGGGGAAGGAATGGAAGGTGGCAGTGAGTAGGAGGGAAGGACACCAGCCTGAGGTAGAGACTGGCTAAATTGTGAATGCCATTATTGTACACATGCTGACCATAATGCATTGCAAGCACTTACAGATTTACTGAAGAGCATGTTATGAGAATAAAGAAGACTTGCAGAGGCTCATCCATCCCAAACCTGATTGCTTAATTTAGTGCCCTTATGTGTAACATTTGTGGCATCTTCAATGAGTTTGGAGCATATAAGCATGAATAATATTATGTGTAATGTTAGTACTATATTGAGTCAGTATGAAGCATAGGAACATTGGTTTAATATGTCTCTTCTCCACATGAAGCTCTGAATTTGGATCAGCTTTCCAGTGCTATATTCATTAATTTGTAGATTATTCTTATCTCTTTCAGTGCCACAGGGATATACAATGCACTTTCATATGGAGCTGAAAGGGTTAAGGAGTGATGCTGTTTGTGATGCTGAAGTCTGAGAGCATCTTCTCCCCTCCCCAGTGGGTAAATGTGTGTGTCTGTGGGGGGGGGGCAGAGTAGATGATCTCAGACTTCAGGGTTGTCCTACTGATGTTGAAGTATAGGGGGTTGGGGGCATCCCTTATACATCACCAACAGTACAACAACCCTGTTAATGATTACATTATGTCACCTTCCTCTTGCATACTTAATTCTTATTGCATATGATAATGTGTGTCTATATCGGCAAGGCAATGTGCTCTCCACCCATCACCAGACACACATCACCATAACATCTCCCCCTTTAGTGGCTCCCCCATAATTTACCTAGTGGCCAACACTGAGTCCGCTCATCACCTCCAAGCACCTCAGCCACATGCACATCAAAACACAGCAGTTTCTGTCCACATTAAAAATTACTGGATGGTCACAAAGGCTCTTCAACATCAAAGCTTGTCAACTTCTTCATGATGCTCCAGCCATGCTGTCTCTTAAAATGTTTGGCTGTGGCACCACATAACATACCTCCCAAGTGTCCCTCTTTAGGAGGGACAGTCCCTCTTTCACACCCAAATCCCCCTGTCCCTCTTTCCCACCCTGATGTCCCACTTTTTAGGACATCAGACTGTGTGGTGTGTATATAATGGTATCACATTGCTCCACAGCAATAAAATTCACATTTGATGTTTGTTTAAACATCAGTATATGTGTTTAAACATTAGTCTGTGTAAATAAAATACTATGGTCTTGTTATAAGTCACTTATTAGGTTACACAAGGAGGTGTCAATAGGTCACAAAATAGCCTAAAAATTCTCTGTAATGCCCCGCCCACCAGGCACACCCCCAGAAACACCCCCTAAACCATAAGTGTCCCTCTTTAGCAATTTGAAATGTTGGGAGGTATGATATAATCACCTACCAGATATCTCTACTGAAACAAATAAGGAACACCCCTGAATAAGTAGTGGCCACAGGAAATAACCCTCAAGGATCCCAGATTCCTGTAAATATGCTATACGTTTTGGCTTTAAGCAGATACTTTACATAGTAAATTTAGTAAATTAGGTTGAAAAAAGACACAGATCCATCAAGTTCAACCTTTGCCTAAAGTTCCTTCCTATATAAAATGTTAAAGCTCACAAGTTTACAAGTTAATGTCAGCCCCAACCAATAGGAATCAGCAATTGGCTCTTTGGAGTTCGTAGCACTGCTCCACAGAAGGAATCCTGAGGACTGTAAGTTTTAATGTTGCTTTTCCCAGTGGTGGGAGTTGCAGCGTTTTACTATTAACCCTTTGAGTGCCAGGGAGGTATCCAACGCATTGCAAAGCAATGCGTTGTCTACCTCCCTGGCACTCAAAGGGTTAAAAGATTTTCTCACATATCACATGCTACCTTTAATTTTTTTCCATGTGTTTGGTACACTGGTATCAATGTAAGTGATTCTTCCAAAACTAATTAAAAAAGTATATTTAAATAAGTGATGATTCAAGTGGAAAATGCAAGATCTGGGACTAAGTTAACCCCTTAGATGAGAAGTAATGCATTAGAGAGATCTAGTTTCAAAAATGTTAATATTTTCAAGGGTCTCTGGGTCAGTTTATTTTGAAAGTTCTCATGAATAAAAATCAACCCAATTCCAGAAGCTGACCTCTGGGACCATTACAGCCTGAGGATGGAATGTGTCTGAATTTCTCAGATCACTGTACACAGATCTCAAGTGTTCCTGTAAGGGAAAAGGAAAATATATTATTATGATTTAAACATATTGAAGTGTTCCTGTAAAGCAAAAGTGAAAAGATATTTTTATGACTTAAACATATTGTTGTGGATATACTTTGAAGAACTGGAGTATTTTTTGGGGCAAACCAACTGCATCATAGGGCAGAAGTTGATTTAAATGGGGCTGTTAAAGGGATGTTTCACAAAAACAGCAGCTCCAATTAATCTTCATAGTATTTGAGCCACAGAGAATGTTATTTCCATACTGTCAGAGTTGTTCAAGAGTAATTGAATGATAAAGTTTTCCCCTCCCGCCCCTTTTACCTAGTGTAAGCCACCTCCCCTTAGATGTGGAATCTGGTCTTGAGACCGGACAGCTCGCAGCAAGGGACAATCTTCTTACTGTGAGAACAATGAAAACCCTGCCCCCCTTGACAGGTTTTTCAGGGTTTTTCCCTTATGTTAATTGAAGATGGTCCTTCTCTGCTATCCACCTGGACACCACCTTGCAGCTCTGAGGTGAGCAGTGTTACACTAGGTAAAAGTGGCTAGAGGGGGATCCGTTATCATTCAGTTACTCTTGAACTACAACTCTGACAGTATTGAAATAACACTCTCCATGGCCCAAATACTATGAAGATTAATTGGAGCTGTTTTTATTGTGAAACATTACTATCTATTAAACTTTTTTTTTAAGGACTACGGACATACATGTACATCATGGGGAAAACGTGCGTTAAGGACCCATGATGTATGTATGTCATGGAATTTAGGGGTCCCCGCGCAGATGCACACCTTTTGGGGACCTCTGATTTCAAGAGGTTAACCTCTGGTCCTCAAAGGGTTAAAATGCAAAGCAGCGCGTTAGTGACCTTTCTAACATTCTAAGGGTTGGGCGGGATTTCAGTGTCTGACATCACCAGAAGAGAGGAAGGATTATTTCCCATTGCCATAGAAAATACAAGAAACTTGTCTGAATCTTGTCCTAGAAAGCACCAACATATTAAAGGGATAGTCACCTTTATTTTTTACTTTATTTATTCTGCTAGTCGATCTATATACATAAAAGGTAATGTCACAGAGTACCAAAAAAAGCTATTTACCTATATAATACTATACAGAAACCACAAAAGTGACTATTTACAATGCATCAAGAAAAGCTCAGAAAATACAACTTTTAAAACTGTATTATATCTTCCCATAAAAATCACTAACTTCATCCAAAATTTTATGAGAGTAAAAGACAGAAAAAGCACATCTCATGGAAAAGTGTGAAATGTGAGACAATTCATGGGAGGAAATCTTCAATGTTCCTCCACATGGAACAACAATCAGAGCTTGGCACTGAACGCTTTTCAAGAGCCTAATAAAACTCTGATACAGTGCAATCCATATGAGGTATGTTACTACAGCTGTCACTAGAAAAATGGTGCCGAAATCAAAATACCAATCTCAAACGCATGCACCATATACCCAATCAGAGTAACTGAGCCATGAGAGACAAGGAACACCAATGGTGTAAGACACACCTTTGTATAATTGTACATTGTACAAGGGACAACTAAAGAGGAAATGATCCATAGATTGATCTTTACCAGAACATTCCTCCATAAGACATTCATGGCTAGAGAACTTTGGATACAACACTCCTAGAAATTAGATTGGCCAACCCTACCTTAAAAAACACTGTCTGGGCTGTCTCCCTGGACAAGTGATGCCTGGAACTGTAGGGATGACTTTCCAATCTAAAATCATCGTAGAGACAGTCATCATCTACTCAGGCATCAGGCCCCACTCAGAATCTATAAACCATGGTTGATGAGGTTGGGAGATGGCCATGTGGCACCCTGATGTTCTTCACACTACCATCCTCCACCCAGGCCTCAAGCAAATGAGGCCTGAAAATATATACCCATCTAAGTGTTACCTCAAGGAAGAGGCTTCTAAATTTTAGTTTTAAAAAGGTATATACAAGACTTACCCCTGGATTAGTCCTAGCCAACCTACATTTTCCTGGCTATATATGTTATAATCCTCTTGACAGGGTATGTATGGTTCTGTGACTACCAGTGGGGCAGTAAAGGAGTGTCAGACAGTGTATATATGGTTCTGTAACTACAATTAGAACAATTCTGAATTGTTAGACAGTGTATGTATTGTTCTCTGACTACCAGTGGAATCTCTCTTCATTCCCGCTGCTTCTCCTTATGAATAAAACTGTACTTCTTTTACTACTGCAGAATACATTTTTGGAGAGCCTATGTATTTTAACTTGTGTTTTGTTTTTTAACTTTTATTCTCCTCTTCTGACAACATTCTGTCATCTCTCTAGAGAAAAAACCTGGAACCTGACTATAAAAGCAAGGCTAGTGGTAAAATATACCACTGTCCATGCTGTAGAAAATATTGCTCTGAGTGACCTTAGGAAACTCTCTCCCTCCATTAATTTAGTCCATATAACATATAGAGTACTTAGCTTTCTGTATATTGTGTGGATGTACCTAATTACATCCTCCAGACATCTTTACTAATATCTAGAGGGCTCTTCTAATAAAGGTCTTTTCTATCGATCCCAGTTATGCTATACATACTTGGCTCAAACTGAGCCATTGAGCATGTGTGTCAATTTCTCAGTGGAGCTGTGTTTCACAGGGTTCCCAATGCTGGTATATACAGCTTCACTGAGAAATAGACCCCAAATAGATCATTGACTCAGTGCGTTACAAGTCAGGATGTGTGTGTACATGATAGACAATCAGAAAATACCTCACCAGTATTAAGAATTAACTGGGGATTCCGACAGGGACCTGCACACACAGCATGCAGAGTTCTGAGCACTCTATATGCTGTATGTGATGAATAATCAGAGGCAGAGAAATCCCTAAGCTCCCTACTGCCAATCTTTTCTGCAGCAGAGATAGTGTTACGTTGCACTGCTAAACCTGCTTTTATGATTGGAGCTCATGTCCTCCCTATAGAGAGAGAGCCTGATGTCAGAGGGAAAGAATTATGTGGCTCCACATGATGTACCTTACAATAAGAAGCACAAGAACTGAAAGAGGTGTTCCAGTAAATACAACAGTGGGGTACATTTATTGTAACAGTTAGAGAAACAACATGAAGGAGGTCTAAGTGGGTATTAGGAGATGGACAGACAAGTGTGAGAGCACCAAGTGCTGTAAATTACATGGCTTATTTCTTCAATAGGCTGTGCCTAATACTAGTGCTTCAAAAATATAGGATTTAAAGGGATAGTAATACTTATATTAAAGTTGAGGGTTTTTTTTTAACACATAGCACTATATTTGAATACTTACAGTTTTGTAGTTTAAGAGCTAGTCAGCCCAAAAGGATCCCCCTTTCCCTGTGTCACGCGGCCTCTCAGTCTGTTCTGGATGGAGAGCAGTGAGGGACACTCTTCAGTAAGCATAAGGGGGCGGAGTTTTCCTTCTACTTACTGACTGAAGATTGTCCCTCTCTGCATCCATCTGGTCCCACAAGCTGATTACAGATCTCATGGGAGGTGGCCAGAAGGGGCGGGAGGGGGAATCCTTTCAGATTGAATAGCCCTTGAACTACAAAACTGTAGGTATTAAAATATAGCTGTTTGTTAAAAAAAAACACCTATAGGCAAGGTAGGCGCCGGCCTAGGGCGCACATGTACTGGGGGAGTGGGCATGCAGCAGAGAAGAGCTGCGCCCGCATGCACCACGCCGGGAACCGCAACACAGTCAGGTCTGTGTCACTACTGCGCTCCCTCATCGCAGTCGGCTCTTTAGTAATGCAGAGCGCGCTGGGAGTCATGATCTCCTGGCGCGCTCTGCATTACTGAAGAGAAGACTGTGCAGGAGCTCCAGCAGCTACAGATATGTGATGGAGGGCAAGTTGGAGCTGATGGAGGGCCAAATGGAGCTGATGGGGGGCAAAGTGGAGCTGATAGGGGCAAAGTGAAGCTGATAGGGGGCAAGTTGGAGCTGGTGGGGGCAACGTGGAGCTGATAGGGGGCAAGTTGGAGCTGGTGGGGCAAAGTGGAGCTGGTGGGGGCAAAGTGGAGCTGGTGGGGGCATCTCTTACAGGCATCTCCAGACCAGGGACAGACTGGCCCAGGGGGCAGAGAGAGGACAATCATGAAAAGAAGTAACAATCAGGAAAAAAGGTGGGGTATAAGTAGGCGGGGTATAAAGGGGTGGGACACAAGGGGTGGAGCCAAATGGGCAGCAAAATTAGGTTTTGCCTAGGGTGGCAAAAATCCTTGCACCAGCCCTGCTTGGAGCTCAACATTTATACAAGTATTACTGTCCCTTTAAGGGTAGTTTTTAAAAATGGAGGGGTCAATTCTAAACATAGGGAGAGCGGTATGGCATTTCAGAAGTAAGAAGGAGAATGTGAAAAAGGTCTGAGGCAGGAGAGGGCAGTAGGTATGGATGGTGTAACAAGAAGAGGCATTGGGCTGAGCAGAGGATTTGACCAGGAATGTAAGTGGAGATGGCAGATGAGTGAAGAAAAGTAAGGGGTGCTGCTAAATAGAGACCTTTAAAGGTAAGGAGGATTTTGTAGATGATACAGTTCTTAATAGGAATTCATGTGAGAGATCTAATGAGAAATTAGCAGATACAGGTTTTGATGAGATTGTGATGATTCATGCAAATATGAGGTGAAAGACTGGAAGAGGACACATCCATTTTTGTACATTGTATGAAACCGTGAATTGTAGAAAAATGTATAATTCTGCAGAGAAAGCCAGAATTGATTGATTTTTTTTATTTACAAAATGTTTTACCAGGAAGAATACATTGAGATTTTTCTCATTTTCAAGTATGTCCTGGAGAGTTTTCAGTAAAGGGTTACATAGTTACACAAAAAGAGAAACCATTACATATACAAATACACATAAATATACATTCATATTAAAAAAATTATATAAGTTACGTACTGTTTTTAGATATAAATAAGCATTTACTTTTAAGGATTTTAGACTGGGAGCAGATCTGATTATTTCAGGTAGATTGTTCCAGGCCTTTGGATCTCTGAAGGAGAAGGCAGATCGTCCTGCTTCTTTCTCATAGTGTGGTATACACAGTGAACTGTTAGCAGTGGAGCGGAGGTTATAGCTATTATGGAGAGCTGAAGTGAGCATACTGCTCAGGTAGTCCGGTAGTTTTGCTACATTTAAGCAAATTAATTAAATTTCATGTCAGTAAATGAAAGTGAAATATATGATCACCTCCTCAGCCCAAAAATAAAATCCTAGTCTAGCCCTGATCAACTACCAGTAATGTTATTAAAGCTAAGTGCCATGATCACGGCCCAACCTATTGCATCTTTTATTAATACCTCTTCTCAGATGTATAATCTGGTTGTAAGATCAGACAGATAACAGCAGGGGACAATCTTCTTCCTATGAGAACAATGAAAGCCCTGCCCCCCTTGACAAGTTTTTCAGGTTTTTCCCTTATCTTAATTGAAGATTGTCCCTCTCTGCAGTCTACCTGGGCACCTCCCTTCTGTACTGACTGAGCAGTGTTACATCAGTAAAAGGGGCGGGAGGGGGATACTTTGTCATTGAATTACTCTTGAACTACAACTCTGACAGAATTGAAATAACACACTTCAAAGTCCAAATACTATGATGATTAATTAGAGCTGCTTTTATTATGAAACATTACTATGACTTTAACCACGCAGGCACCGGCAGGGATCTTACAGGAAGCTCTCTCTGTGCCTGCGCTGTCAGTCCCTTCCTGTAAAATATGGTACAGTGGCCGTCAACCGCCAATCCTGGATTTGAAGGGGACGGACAGCGCAGGCGCAGAAATGCCAGCTTTGCAAGATGTCTGCGTTGTTCCCTGGTGCCTACCTAGTTAAAAGGTGATTTTTTTCATTTATTAAGCAATTTGTTTTATTTTGAAGTATAAATCTGTCTATATCGTTAATGTAACAAATGCTCTGCGGAGCTTTTTTAATCATATGAAAGTTTTGATTTAATGTTTAGCCCCGAGTCTTCTATATGGATTTTATTACATGTATCTCTATGTTTAATTACTTATAGTTCTGTAGTTCAAAAGATATTCAGACTTAATGGGATAGTAAGCACACGTAGAAGATCATTTCAGTGAAGGATTTTTTTCTTCATTAATGCGATCTCAACTCTGCTGCAGAGCCGCCGGATGGCCCCAGGATCTGATTCCCCTACATACAGCCTGACGCTGATGTCAGGGAAAGGGGAGGGAGGGGGGACTTTGAAATCAATTTTCTCTCAAACCATAAAGGTTTGAGAGATGTGATTGGGGACATTAAAAATCTTTTTTAACTTCTACAAGATGGGGATTATTAAAAGTAAAGTATTACTATCCCTTTAAAGGATGCCCCTCCTCTGGCAGCATCACGCTGCCTCTCTTTCTAGTCCGGATGGAGAGCGGTGAGGGACAATCTTCAGTAATCAAAAGGAAAATCCTGCCTTCCTTCTTTAAAGCGGAACTACCACCTCCACTAAAGTCACCCTGCAATACTTATGCAGGTGGCGACTAGCTTTGTAATCATTATTTTACCTCTCAAAAGTGCCCACAAATAAAGTTATCCTTAAGCTTCCGAGACTGATGGGCAGGTTACTGCAGCCTGTGCGCCTGCACCGTCAGTCTCTTCCAGAGCCGTCCGGGACAGTGCAATGCCTATGAAGGGTGACAGGGACTGACAGCGCAGGCGCGCATTCAAGATGTCCGTTGTGATGCCTGGCTTCTGGTCTTGGAAGCTTAAGGATAACTTTATTTGTGGGCACTTTTGAGAGGTAAAATAATGATTAGTAAGCTAGTCGCCATCTGCGTAAGTATTGCAGGGCGACTTTAGTGGAGGTGGTAGTTCCGCTTTAAGAGGGGGTAGGGTTTTCCTTATACTTACTGACTGAAGATTGTCCCTCACTGCATCCATTCGGTCCCACAACCGGATTACAGATCTAAGGGGAGGTGGACAGAAGGAGAGGGATCCTTTTACCTTGAATATCTTTTGAACTACAAACATGTAAGTAATTAAACATAGAGATACATGTTATAAAAACCATATAGAAGACTCTGAGTTAAACTTTAATATAGACATTACTATAAAATCAGGCTTTTAAACCCTTGAATGCTAAAGAGGTCTCCAAAGCGCAATGTGTTGGAGACCTCTTTAGCATTCAAGGGGTTAAACAGCTCTATTCAGGTGCATGGGAATTAAGGACATTTTGTCTCCTATGGAGCGTTGGTCTACTCCAGAATGACTCTAATTTCTTGTTATTAATATGGGCCGCTGTTCTTTACTGAAAAAATATCATTTCTGGCTTTCTCTGCAGAATGATACATTTTTCTACAATTCTTAGTTTTATACAATGTATCTTTCTAACAGTGCTAAGATTGTCAGAACTGATACATTGTCTGTGTATGTGATCAGAATCACAAGAAAAAAACAGACATAACCCTCTGTCATTTTCACTCAGATCTCAGGAAGGAGGATTACTAATGGGACAGGAGGGTTATGCAAATACAGACTCACACAACCGCTGTCTATGCAGTCCCTCTGTCTCTGAGGATGAGACAGGGTGTACAGACAGAAAATGGTGTTCAGGGCGTACAGACAGGTGACCCAGAACGGAGACAGAGGGAATGCTGAGGTAATGGTATTGCTAGAAGAAATAGAAAATGTATGTTTGAGGTAGGAGAGCCAGGAAACATCTTGATTGCAGAACCCAAATGTGTGGAGAATCTGAGCAAGGAGAGAATGGACAACAGTATCAAAGGCAGTGGACAACTCAAGGATGAGAAGAATAGAGAAGTGTCCTTTAGATTTTGCAACCAGGAAATCATTTGCCACTTTACAGTGGGCTGTCTCTGAGTGCCCATACCAAAATCCATAATGCAGAGGATAAAAAGATTATTGGAGTTAACTAAAGAATAACTAAAGTACAATGTAATGTGAAAATCACATTAAAGGGGCAGTGAAATAACTATAGTAAAACAGCTTTGTGTTTTTAAGTTTGTCTTCATCTCTTATTCACATATTTTATCATATAAAATATTAAAAATAGTTTACTTCATTGCCATAGCAACACAAGAAGCCTTCTAGAATCCTTGGTATCAGTCCTTTCCCCTCAGGTGATGTCAGCTTCTAAAGTCTCACACATCATTATTCTCTGTTCATGCTGATCACTGGCTTGCCTTACATAATCACTGACTTGCCTTACATAATCACTGACTTGCTGTACATAATCATCACTGACTTGCCTTACATAATCACTGACTTGCCTTACATAATCATCACTGGCTTGCTTTACATAATCACTGGCTTACTTTACATAATCACTGACTTGCCGTACATAATCATCACTGACTTGCCTTACATAATCACTGACTTGCCTTACATAATCATCACTGGCTTGCTTTACATAATCACTGGCTTGCCTTACATAATCATCACTGACTTGCTTTACATAATCACTGGCTTGCCTTACATAATCATCACTGACTGAAATGGCTGCCTCCACAGGGCACATGTGGGACTAGATTTTAGGCCTCAGAAGACAAGTAGAGAATATTTACAGATGCCAACATGAAGTACAGGGTATTTAGAGGTTTAAAACCCCAGTTTATGTTTAGGTGTTAGTGCTCCTTTAACACTTGAACGCTGAAGAAATCTCATAAGCATTGCTTTGCCATGCTTTGGAGTCCTCTTTGTAACACTCAAAGGATGAAATGAAGAATGGCCTGAAGAAAGAGACCAGCTGAATTTGCCAGACCCAGGAAAATTCAGAGAAGGGTCATAATATCCAAAACTAACTATATTTTGTCTAAAGATTTTGGGGTCACTTAATAGACCCCCATATATTTTTGTTATAGCACAGGAGCCTTGTGTAATGTGCTATGCTGAAGAACGATCAAGAACACAAAGGGCCATGCGATAAGAGTTCTCCCCTGCTGTACATTTATTTAAAGGGATAGTAATGTTTTGTTATACAAGCAGCTCAGTTTGTTCACAATAGTACTGATGTCTGATGCTCACACTGCACATAGCTGTCTAGTTACATTATAATTCTATGATGAAGTTTTTCCCTCCCACCCCTTTTCCTGATAGTAAGCTCTTCCCCTTAGATCTGTAAACCGGTCATCGGACCGGACAGATCACAATGAGGGAAAATCTTCCCTGTGTCAGTAGAAGGAAAACTTGATGAAGGAGGGTAGGTTTTTCCTAATACTGACTGAAGATTATCCCTCATAGTGATCCGCTGACAGATCTGAGCCATTAACGCAGACGTCAGGAAAAGGGGCGGGAGGAGTAAACTTCATCATAGAATTACAGCGTAACTAGACAGTACTATTCACTATGACAAAAGATCTGAGCTACTTGTCTAAGGAAACTATCCCTTTAAAAGGATAGTATTACTTCAAAATTAATATCCCTCATATTGTAGCCCTTAATAAACTGAGTTAAATGACACCAGCGGCATCTCTCAAACCTTTATGGTTTAAGAGATAGCCGCTTTCAAAGTTTCTTCTCCCCTGCTGTCAGCGTTCTGCTGCCAGCAGGAGAATCAAGCGGAGGTTCATCAGCAGAGCCGATATCTCGTTATGGAAGGAAAATGATTAATTGAAACAGTCTTCTACATGTGCTTGGTAACCAGGCACACATAGAAGACTGTTTCAATTAATCATTTTTCCTTCCATAACAAGATATCGGCTCTGCTGAAGAGCCTTCGTCTGTCCCGGGACCGTATTCCCCTGCTGGCAGCAGAACGCTGACAGCAGGGGAGAGGAAACTTTGAAAGCGGCTAACTCTTAAACCACAAAGGTCTGAGAGATGCCGCTGGTGTCATTTAACTCAGTTTATTAAGGGCTACAATATGAGGGATAGTAATTTTGAAGTAATACTATGCCTTTAAGTAGAGGTGAGGAGTGTACTATGGAGGCAATTTTTAAATAAACTCTGTAGTACATACCATAAAAAACTCAAAGGGCCTTATTCACTAAGCTAAGGAGGTGTCATTTTGGAAGAAACCAACTGCTCCACAGAGGGAAAATAAAAAGTCACAACTTAACCCTTTCAGTACCAGAGGGGTATGCAACGCATCTGTTTAGCTTGATGAATAAGGCCCAAAGATCATATCTATATTTACATTTGAGGTAACACCTTCAGACCAAAATCCAATTCAACTTCAAGGGACAATGACATCAATAAACAAAAGTGGCCCTATGATCTGGTTTCAAGAAAAAAATTATTTACAGCAAGACCAACATATTTTAATTACACAGACTAATTTATAAACATACTAGTTGAAGAGCCCGTGTACACGGGCCACAGTGCCACCCAGCAACGGCCGCAGTGCAGTCATGCACAGTAGAGACTGCCCGCACCTTCGGTGAGCAGAAAAGACTACAGTCTGAATTCAGAGCGCCCTGCTCCGTTATCAGCCGTGGTGCTGGCAGTCTGTACTGCACATGACAGCTACTGACAAACATACATTTAGCAAATTATTATATAGGATATATACTGAAGTTTAAACAAACATTAAAGGAATAGTAATTCCTGAAAACAACGCAGCTCCGATTGATCCTCCTATAACCTGGGCCATGTAATGCTGTATTTCAGTATTTTCCATTTTAGAGTTCAACATTAATTCAATGCTAAATGATCCTACTCCCTCCCTTTCCCCTAAGACACGCTGCCTCTCTCAGCCAGCCTGACAGTGCGCAGCAAGGGCCAATCTTCACTGAGCAGAAGGAAAATCCTGCTCTCCTTCGTCAAGGGGCAGGGTTTTCCTCATATGCAGTGGATGAAGATTGTCCCTCACTGTGCGCTGTCTGGTCCCAGGACCGGATTCCACATCTGAGGGGAGTCAGCATACAGGAGGTAAAAAGGGTGGGAGGGGGATCCTTTGAATTACTGTCGAACGCAAGAAGGAAAATATTGAAACACAGCATATGGCCTACGTTATAGGAGGATCAATCAGAGCTGAATTTTTTTTCAGGTATTACTACTATCCCTTTAAAGAGACACTAATGTCCCAGAAAAATTGTCTCCAGTTTTGTAGAGGTTAAAATAAAAAACAATATGCTTCAAACCCTATCTATGGTTTGAGAGATATAGACATTGAAAGTTCCCCACTCCCTTCCCTTCTCCTGACATCAGCGTCTAGCTAACAGCATGAGATCACAGTTTGGAGACCAGCCTGCGGCTCTGCAGCAGAGCCGGAATCGTGTTATTTAAAAACAATTACTTCATTGGAAAGGTCTGCAACGTGTGCCTGGTTTGCAAGCACACTTTGTTGACCGTTCCAATTAAGTAATTATTTTTAAATAACGAGATTTCAGTTCTGCTGCAGAGCCTCCTCGAGTCGTTCGACTCAAATCTCCTACTGTCAGCTTTACAGCTCACATCAGGAGAAGGGGAGGGAGGGGGTAACTTTGAATGCCTATATCTCTCAAACCATAGCGGTCTGAGAGATCGGATTTGGAGCATATTGTTTATTATTTTAACCTCTACAAAACTGGAGACAATTTTTCTGGCATATTACTGTCCCTTTAATGTGAGTTTTATTGCTCTGGCGCATTGTGATACACTTATATACACATTACACAGCCTGATCTCTTACACACACACAGGGACAGATTGATTTGGGTATCACAGAGGGACTGTCCCTTCTAAAGAGGGACACTTGGGAGATATGCCTTTGTTTATTGGGCTCTCAGGCTCTCTATGACTATCAGGCTTCTGTATAACCTATAATTTATTATGGCCATACTCCGCTAAATGATGTACATCCAGGAAATAAACTCTTTTTCTTTTTTTTTTAGAAACGAGAGAGGCAGTCCTTCATTTGGTCTCCTCATCTCCAAAGGAAGCAGAAGCTGCAGGGGGGAGGTTCCATGGGGGAGGTCTCCATCTGGAGGACAGAGACCCCAGAAAACTTTAAAAAGTTTCATAATGATACTTTCTTGCATACAGGTAATAAGAATACCTTTGTCTATTGGAGTTAGTGTCCCTTTTAACATTTGAATGTAAAAACACATAGGTAGGGCTCGAAATTTCCACTCGCCATTAGCCAATGGCGAGTGAAAATTTAGGCCTGGCGAGTAGAAATTCAGCCCTGGTGGGTATGTTTTGGCTTGCAGTGGCAAGTAATTTTTCAGGTCTGGCTAGTAGCAAAGGACTTCACCTTTTAAGCCCTGTAAGGGCTTTTCCTTCTGAATAAAACAATGGAACTGCTATTGCAGGGAGATTTTTCATTCAAAATGTACTATAGCTCAGACTTGCAACTTCCTATTGTGGCCACCAAGAGGTGCTGTTCCTCTCACTTTTTTATGGAGATCCACAGTGAATGTCTCCCACAGAGTGGATTATAAACAAATGTCACTGCTGGTAGCAGTTTGATCGCTTTGAAAGTTTTTTTTTAACTTTTAAATTGGTAATTTCCCATCAGGGTGAATGCTCGTGTTTTACTTTACATAAAATGTCCTATAAAATATATTTTTTTTCATAAACTCCTGTAAGTTTTGTTTTTGAGGTAAAAGGGCAGTTAGAGATTTCCAATATTTTTCCCAGAGGAAGAAATTAGTGGAAAATAGTGATATTGTGTGTGCTTGAAATTTCTTGCTTTGCTGGAACATCTGCACCACTGAGTGAGAACATCAGAAGTCAGCATAGGAAAACCTTTCAGAGGTACGTCTCACAGCAGTTTCCTCCTTGCGGGAATTTCCATGGGAAGAAGGAATATAGCCCCCTTTTTTAGGAAAATGGATCTAGTGCACAACCCTAGTGACAGTCAAATCACCCTTAAAGTGGAACTTTTACCTTAAAGGGATAGTAAAACATAAATAATGATATAAGTATTATCTCTCAGACCTTTATGGTTTATGAGATATTCACAAGCAAAGTTTCCCTTCCCGCCCATTTTACCTACTGTAAACAATCTCTTCTCAGATGTGCAATCCAGTCCATAGACCAGACAGATAACAGCAGGGGACACTCTTATTCCTATGAAAACAATGAAAGCCCTGCCCCCCTTGACAAGCTTTTCAGGTTTTTTCCTTATCTTAATTGAAGATTGTCCCTCTCTGCAGTATACCTGGGCACCTCCCTTCTGCTCTGGCTGAACAGTGTTACATCAGTAAAATGGGTGGGAGGGGGACACTTTGTCATTGAATTACTCTGGAACTACAACTCTGACAGAATTGAAATAACACTCTCCAAAGTCCAAATACTATGATGATTAATTAGAGCTGCTTTTATTATGAAACATTACTATCCCTTTAAAGAGATAGCAAGGTTTCAAGCTAATGTAAGCATTGATCATTCTCCATAGTTTTTTAACACTGCGGGGTGTTATTACAATACTAAAAGCTTTCTAATTTATGTGTACTTATGTTATAATGATATATTCCTACTGTCCCTTTTATCTATATAATGCTGCCTCAACACAGCCCGTCTGGATGGATCACATAAGGAAAAACCTGCCCTCCTTACTCAAGGGGGGGGGGCAAGGTATTCCTTATGTTGACAGCCAGGAGATTGTCCCTCACTGCGATCTGTCCGGTCTGATGACCGTATTACAGATCTGAGGGAATGGAGCGTTACGTAGGAAAAAGGAGAGGAGGGGGATACTTTATAACATAATTACAAATAAACTGGCAAGTTTATAGCATTATAATAACTCTCTGCAGTGTTAAAAACTATGAAGAATGATTGCATTGTATTGTATATTTTTATTTATGTAGTGCCAACCTTTGTACTTGGCACTTTACAGTTCACATTTAGTATAAAAAGGGTACAGTAAGTGCAGTGCTTAAGTGCTTATATAGACAATCATAATGGGAACACCAGGTGAGTATACATTAGGATTAAAGGTCCCTGCCCTGTAGAGCTTACAATCTAAGTAATGATTAACGCTTACTAGAAACATTACTATCCTTTTAATTAAAATGTGCATATTTTGAAAGCTGCGTTAAAAACAGCCTAGGTTTCATGTTAACCAAAAGACCAGCAAATGTGCAGTTAAGTAGATATTCATACTTGTTACCATATGCTAATGTATGATAACTGAGGTACCCTGCAGTATCAGTGACATTGCATATGCTAATTAAGTTTTTCAGTGATGTTTATTATGCTAATGAAGCCTTTTGGTGATTATACATATGCTAATGAAGATGTATGTGACATCTCATATGCTAATTATGTCCTGGGCTGTACCAGGACATTTTCACTTTCACAGAAATAAAGGTGTGAACATCTTCTAGACTATATCTCTGATGGACCTCTGGATAACGTGACATAGAGGCAGTTCTGACTGAAGTTTTCAAATATGTAAAGAACATTCAAGGTGATAGGTCCACTTTAATGGAAGGGAATGGAAATCAAGTGCATTGTCTTCATGCTTTAAACATTTGGGTGTCATTCAAAGGGTTAAATATGACAATGTTAATATTTTTATTTTTTATAACCCCTTAAGGACCAATGACATGGCAGGACCGTAACGGAGGTCCTGCACGTAACCCCTTAAGGACCCATGAAGCGCCAGGACCGTCATGGGTAAACTTGCCATAACTTATGGCAAGTTTACCCATGACGGTCCTGGCACGTCATGGAATTCAGTGGTTCCAGCATGGGTGCACCCCCCTCGGGGACCCCTGAAAATGATCTGCAAAAAAAAAAAATCCCCATGGTCTTTAACCCCTTATGGGGGGTCATTAAGGGGTTAAAAACAGTACACAAGGCCTGATTTTCATTTTCATCACCAATTTCATCTGATACAATGTACTTGCATAAAGGAAAAGTAACACCTCTTAATAGTAACCCTCCCACTTACCCTACTATAGCCAGAATATTCTAATGGTCACATGAATTTTTCCCTTTCGCCTTTGTTAAAGAGACACCATCTTCAGTTAGTCCTGGATCTCAAGTCCATGGAGGTGGCCATAACAGTTAATGGCAGTGTGTATGAGCCTACCTAACCATTTAAGGACCAGATTAAGCAATGCATTGCACATCAAACTGGTTCTTACAGGGTTAATATTACCATATGCAGTGACAGATTAAGGTCCTGTGGTCCAGCCAGCAACTGTCATGTCTGCCTCCACAGCAGGACTGACTGAAGAAATTATCTCTTCAACCAAGGGTCAAGGGCACAATGTATAAAGGACATTATTATTTTCTGAACATACTAAGGTAAATGGGGGATTATTATTATTAGGAGGTGTTAGTTCTACCGTAAATTCCTTCAAATGCAGATACAGGGCCCTATCCACAAAAGAGGAGCAATTCTGAAGCAAACCAGCTTTTAAAAGCCCCCTTTGCTGCACTTGGTTAGCTATATAATTGTTTTTCTTTTCCTTGTGAACAAGGCCTGTGTTTCATTAGTCTTAGCAAGTTTAATGAATGTTTTTCTCTTTTTGAGTTCAAATCAATTAGACAATATTCTGGATTAACTTCAGTGTACACCATGGTAAGATTAAGGTGACCACATATACCTTTAAATCAGGGACACTTATAAAATACACACATTGCAGGACAGCACAGGAATCAAAGCAACCCTGCAATGTGTTTATGTTATAAATGTCCCTGATTTAAAGGGATATGTGGTCACCTTAGGTAAGATCCAGCATGTTGTTGTGGGTGTTTTGACATGAATTTCTAAATTCTATGTTGATACAGTTACTATGACAACAGAACCATGCTTGCAGGTTAATAAAGTCTGCCATCTAGTGGCTGGCAGAGGAAAACATCTGTATAGAGAAAATTATTTTCCTCTAAAGTAAAATCTAAGAATAATTAATAAATAAAAATCAAATTATATAAAATGCATAACATAATCAAATGTGGCACTAACCTTGCAGGTCATGGTAAAATGTACTTTGTTAAAATAAATGATTATAAGTTTTTTACTGAAAACTGACCTCGCAGGAACCAAGACCAAAAACAAATGAATTAGGTTAATATCACATACCTACAGCTGGCATGTGCAAAAATAAATTGTTCTTATGTTACATTCCTAAAATGTAATCCTGAACTTGCTTTATAATGCATATTTAAATTGTCCTGTTCAGTCCTATTGTGAACTGCTGACTGACTTGATAGGTACAGTGGGTATTGATTGTGATTAGTGACCACTGCTCTTGTATTCACAAAGATGGTTATCTTATTCCAGTCCATTTAAATAGAATCCCGAACAATAGGAGCCTTGGAGCCACGAAAAGGCATAAATATCTACCTAAACCTCACAACAACATTGAGACTGGCATAAATTACAAGGTATTTAAAGGGATATTAATATGTTAAAAAAAAATGTTTTTTTTACATTTTAAATCTCTTTAAAATGTATTGCCCAAGTCTTCTGTATATTAAAAGAAACTAAGTCTAAGTGCTTACTTCTTTCTAGTTCAAAAGTTATGAAGCACTAAAGATCCCCAGCCGGCCCCTTTCTGTCCGCCTCCCATTGAATCTGAGATCTGGTCGTGTGACGCGATGGCTGCAGCGAAGGGAAAACTTCAGTGAGTAAGTATAAGGGAAATCTTGCCCTCCTTGACGAAGTAGGGCAGGATTTCTCTTTGCATACTGAAGTTTGTCCCTCGCTGCAGCCATCCTGACAAGCCTGTATCTTCTGAGTGACGTGGGGAGAAGGGGCGGGCGGTGGATCTTCAGTGCTTCATAACTTTTGAACTACAAAGAAGTAAGCGCATAGACATAGCTTAATATGTTCCTTTTAACCCTTTGAGTGCCAGAGTGGTACAGAATGCATTGCAAAGCAATGCATTCCGTACCACTCTGGCACTCAAAGGGTTAATATACAGAAGATGAGGGCAAAGAATTTTAAATAGACATTATCACTTTAAAGTGGATCTGTCACCTAGAGAAAGTTTGGCTTTACTACGAATTGAGGAGACTATAAGAGTGAGTATGATACATTTACTGGTTAAGTAAGAGCCATATTTTCAAAAGAAAAGTGGAGGACTTCTGGAGCAATATTTTCACTATAGTGGAGAACTAAAAAATAAAAAAATTCCCACTGATTTAAATGGGGATTTTAACCCCTTGAATGCTAGAGAGGTCTCTAATACATTGCTTCATTGGAAACTTCTTAAGCATTCAAGGGGTTAACACCACCATTTAAAGCAATGGGAATTTTTAGTTCTCCCCCTAGTAAAAATTGTTTTTCCCAGAATTCCTCCACTTTTCTTTGAACATAAGGGCCTTAATAGCTTTAGGGTGCAAGCTTTCATTAGGTCTCCTTGTCATGCATGTTATAGAATGAGAGATGAATACTACAAATATGGATACAGAAAGTGAAATAGATTGCATATATGATACAGCAGATAATCAGCACACATTCACATACTTCCCAACATTTCAAATGGCCAAAGAGGGACACTTGTGTTTTAGATGGTGTTGCTGGTGGTGTGTCTCGTGGGTGGGGCATTACTGAGAAATTTTCAGTCATTTCATCACCTACTGACACCTCTTTGTGTAACTGAATAAATTATTTAGAGCAAGTCCATAGTATTTTATTTACACAGGATAATCTATAAACACATATACTGACGTTTAACCAAACATTAATGTGAGTTTTATTTCTGGGGAGCAATGTTATACACTTATATACACAGCCCACAGTCTGATCTCCTGAAAAGAGGGACACCAGGGTGGAAATGAGGGACAGAGGGACTTGGGTCTCAAAGAGGGACTGTCCCTCCTAAAGAGGGACACTTGGGAGGTATGCATTCATTGAAGTGGGAAATAAATGTTCTTGATTAAAGCTACAGTTGACAAACTAAATAATACCTTAGACATCTGTAGAGACAGCGTTTAAAGTCTGCAATAAAATCGACCTCCCAGTATGCAAATGTCACATTATTCCATACAATAAACATATCTTACTAAGAATTACCTTATACATTTTTCTTGAAAGCTGCAATCTCTCCAAAAACACATTGACCAACACTGAAGTTATTACTAATAACTAAAAATGTACGTACTGTACTTCATGTTAGCGTCTGTAAGAAAAATCTACTTTTTCCACAGCTCCAGGGCTTCATTTGTCCAGATTATATTTACACATGCTAGCTGTAAGAATGTGTAATATAAAGTTCTAGCAACCTATTTTTTGGTGTTTGTGTTCCAAAATGGAGTGAATTCTTATATCAGTTTACATAATTTTATACTGGGAGGTAAATTTTACTGCAGACTAAGGAGTAATTCAGACATAGCTTTTTGATAAGAATGGCAATCATAATGGATTCCAAAGTATTCAAGAACTGGGATTTACATTTCCATGAATGTGTTATAATTATCTGCTGTACGACTTATGCAGTGTATTTTACTCTGTGTATATATATATATATATAGTCTAATTTATTTCCATGTCTAAAGATCATCAAAGATCCTCAAGTACAAAAATTCTAATTGATTTGTATGTCATTTTGACCATTGTGTCCAAACCATTGATGAACTTAACAAAATCATGAAAGGTATTCTCGATGAACAAATTATCAATGTATCATTTGCATAAAAATATATGATCCTTGTATTTGTTACAGATGTAATTCTCTTCAAACTCATGCATGAAAGCGTTGGCGACTCTGTAGCTATGGCACCACCCATGGATGTACCAGATGTCTGCAAGTAATACCTTCAAAATAAAAAATATATATATACATATTTTAAACATGCTTCCAGAAGAAGTAGATAGGAGGACCAATATATATAAAATATATTGTGCTGATATACTTGAGATTTAATCAATGTTTTCTGTACTGCTTGAATGCCTTCATTGTGTGGAATAATTGTATAAAATCTACCAAAGTCCATGGAGGTTAGCAAGACCTCAGATTCAGGTAGAGACACTTGTCTGATGATTTCAATGAGGGCTGGAATACCTTTTATGTTCATAGGGAAGGCTTTGTACACTGCAAATGAGCACTCACAAATTTAGCAATGGGTTGGAGAAGACTCCATCCCTGGGAGGCAAATGGCCCCAGTGGTGGATGTATTGTGGATTTATGGATCTTGATCAGTCTATAGAGTACTGGACAAACAGGGTATTCTTCTTTAATATATTTTACTTTGTTTACAGTAATAAATTTGTTATTTATCTGTATCATAATAGTAGTCAAATGTGCTTTCACTTCCAATGTAGGATCCTTAATTAACTTGCAATGTTTTTCCATTGATGATTTGTTCATCGTTTGGCCGGGCACAGAGAATACCTTTCATGATTTTGTTAAGTTCATCAATGGTTTGGACACACTGGTGAAAATCTCATACAAATTTGACAAGGAATTTAATTTTTGTTCTTGGGGATCTTTAGAGATGGAAATAATTTACACAACAGGCTATATAGGAAGCCAACTGACAGAAATAGTTGCTTCTGAAGCTGTACTCAAGATAGTCCTGCATAATGATTGTTCTACCCTTAGTTGCAGGACATATGCATATTGTGTGGTTATTGCTTTATGTTCTTCAGCAGCTAAAACTGGAATGAGTAAAAAATTAGTGCAATTGAGACTCTTCAGTGTCTAATCTGACTTGCATGTTAAATGTTTAAATATAAGATAGATGTCAGTTGATTATATTTGCTTCTTATATTGAACTGAGACTTTTTTAGATTCTGTCAAGCTCTGTCCTCTGCTTCTTTCTTGGTTTGAACTGCTCTTCCTACCTTAGCTTCTGGGCTCTGAGTCCTTTTTGATTGGTCCTCGAGACTTTAAGGACAGGTTAGAACAGAGCCTTGCCCAATTATTCGAGTTTGTTTGTGATTGACCAGATTTTGTTAGTGTCTTCAACCTTGGCTTGTGTTTCTTTGGATTTTCCTCCCAGTTGTTTATTCCCTGGCTTAAGCTTACTGACACTCCTGGAGACCTTGGCTTGATTTTGGCTCCCTCATGCATGATTCTATCCACACCATATGGCATGTTTGTTCTTTGGGCCTCCGGGCCCTGTGTGGTTGCACTCACTCCCCTACCTATAGCCTCCACTCTACTTTTGACACAGACGACAGGTGCTGTTTCCTTGGGAAAGTGTTGTTGACATTTACCCCACAGTCTGGCTTAGATTTGGGCCTCTGCTTCTATTTATGCTTTCACAGCTGGCTCAGCCCGACAGTTAGTTCCCCACTGCAATGTGAGTTGAAACTTAGCAGGCAGTGTCTGTCAGATGTCCCATCTCGCTGTGTTCTGGGGTGTTCGACTAGTTACCCATTCCCTGGTCTGCTGGTCTGGGTAGGTCAGTGTGAGCACACTCCTTTCTCCTGTTGATACCTTGGTCTTTCTCCTATATGGGGTATGAGTGGTGTGAGGTTGAGCGAGTAATAGTTGGTCTCTTGGTGGTGGTGGTATCCTGCTCTACTCTGCTGTTTCCTTTCTCTGGGGTGGTTTGAGCCCTTGCCTTACTACTTGTATGTGCTTCAAGCCATTGTTGGATATCCATCACACTTGTTTCATTTGTCAGAGCTGGCTCAAATCTTAGTCAAAGATTCATAACACTGGATATATCTACTGGGTTCTATTTGACCCCAGGTCAAATCTCTATCAGGGGTCTACTCCTACCTTCTCACTCTCAGATATCTTCACCTGGGGTTGGTGAATAGAATCTGTGTCTTGCTCTAGTCAAATTCTGGGCAGTCCCAGTCTGCTGTCTGCTGTCAGTAAAGGGCCATTCCTTACTGGCTGCTGGTCAAACCTTGAGCAGTCTCAGCCTGCTGTCTGAGAAGGGCAATTCCCTATTGCCTTCTGACTTTATAATAAGCATTCTTAGCCTGCTGTTCCTGGTGGGCTATTCCAGGTTGCTCCATGTTTTCTTACAGACTACTGCCCCAGTTGTCTGACCTTGCTGTTCTCCAGAATTTATAGAAGAATATTTGCATCTCAAGACCTACTGGGTCCTCTGTCCAGAACCTTCAACCGGTCCACATTTATTGTAATGGTCACTACACTGGTCAGCCAGAGGTAAACCGTAATATATGAATGTACACCTCCTGAAGCCAGACCTTGAGAAGGAAAAACTACCCAGGAAAAAAAGCAAGAGGCAATTGCTGTGAAGGATGGTAAATAGCAACAGACAAATGAACAAGTGTGCAGGTCAACAAAGAGAACCAGGTCCTATTACAGTATCCCTAGGCAGCCTAGCACTCCTGTGCTTCCTACCTCTGTATGGCAGCTGGCCGGCATGGCCTCCGGCCACTTCCTCATTGCTGACATCAGGAAACAGGCACTAGCATGGACGCCTGTTTATGGGCCTATTCTGGGTGGCCTAATTGGGTCTTGCCTCCTTCTGCTCCTTTATAATCCTCCTTGAAGCTAGGAGTCATTGCCCTTACGTGGTGTTTCTGCTCAGTATGCTTTGCGCTCCATTGTGACCCATGTCTGTCTGAGAACTCACTCTGTGTATGACCCCGGCTTGTCTGACTACCCACATCAGTTCTGACCTGTGGCTCTGGCTGACGACTCGATCCGTGTATGACCCCGGCTTGTCTGACTACCCACATCGTTTCTTACCTGGGCTCTGGCTGACTAACTCGCTTTGTATTGACCCCGGCTTGCCTGACCAGAGGCCCTGGCTACTACTTGCTCAGTGTAGTCCCTGGTTTGCCTGACCAGAGGCCCTGGCTACTACTCGCTCAGTGTAGTCATCGGTTTGCCTGACCAGTAGCTCTGGCTCTACTCACTCTGTGTAGTCCCCAGTTTGTCTGACCTGTGGCTCTGGCTGCTTACTCGCTCCATACACTACTAGCTTGCCTGACCTGTAGTCTTGATGCTCTATGGTTCTGGTCTGCTCTTGCTCCCTGTTGCCTCCAATCGCAGACCGACGTGGTGTCTTACGCATCTGATACTATTCTCACTGTTGTCCCACTCGAGCTGCTCCCTTAGTCTCGGTTTCTCGCAGTAGTGCAGTGCACAGCACAGTGTGCATCTCCAGAGAGGACCTTGGGTCCTATCAGCCTGTGTCTGGGTTTCTGTGTGGGCTTTACCATTATTGCTGTATTTATTAATAAAGGTGGTTGTATTTATATATTCTTTGCGTCTGTCCTTCTTTGCCTGAATACCGTAACAGGTCCCAAGAACTAATAAAATCCAAAAGCACCATACCAGTAAGGATGATCCAGAAGAGTAGCCCCACAACAGCTCAATAAGGCAGAGATCTGGTGATATGCTGGCCAATCCATTATAGATAGAATTCCAGCCTACTGCTTCTTCCCTAAATAGTTCTTGCATAGTTTGGAGCTGTGCTTTGTCATTGTACTGTTGTAGGAGGAAACTGGATCTGATCAAGCATCGTCCACAGGCATTGCAAAAGGGAGTGATAGCCTTCTTTCTTCAAGATCCCTTTTACCCTGTACAAATCTCCCACTTTACCACCACCAAAGCACCCCCAGACTATCACATTGCCTCCACCATGCATGACAGATGGCATCAAGCACTTCTGCAGCATCTTTTCATTTGGTCTGCATCTCATGAATGTTCTTCTTTGTGATCTGAAAAACCTGAAACTTAGATTCATCTGTCCATAACACTTTTGTCTAATCTTCCTCCAGTGTCCAGTGTCTGTGCAGTTTTGCCCATCTTAATGTTTTCTTTTTATTGGCCAGTCTGAGCTATGGCTTTTTATTTGGAACTCTGCCTAGAGGGCCAGCATCCCAGAGTCGTCTCTTCACTGTTGACGTTGAGACCTGTGTTTTGGCGGGTACTATTTAACGAAACTGCCAGTTGAGGACCTGTGAGGCATCTGTTTTTCAAACTAGACAATCTTGTCCTCTTGCTCAAGTTGTGCACTGGGGCCTCCCATTCCTCTTTCTATTCTGGTTAGAGCCAGTTTGCACTGTTCTGTGAAGGGAGAAGTACAGAGCGTTGTATGAGATCTTCAGTTTCTTGGCAATTTCTCACTTGGAATAGCCTTCATTTCTCAGAACAAGAATAGACTGATGAGTTGCAGAAGAAAGGTATTTATTTCTGGCCATTATGAGCCTGTAATTGAACCCACAAATGCTGATGCTCTAGATACTCAACTAATCTAAAGAAGGCCAGTTATATTGGTTCTTTAAAGGGATAGTAACACTTCGTTTTAACTTTATTTTATTTTGTAGGCATTAAAAAAACATGAAGAATGATATAAGTCTTATCTCTCAAACCTTTATGGTTTATGAGATATTCACAAGCAAAGTTCCCCTCCCCGCCCCTTTTTCCTAGTGTAAGCCATCTCTTCTCAGATGTGGATCAGGTTGTATGACAGTACAGATAACAGAAGGGGACAATTTTCTTTGTATGAAAACAATGAAAGCCCTTCCCCCCTTGAAAAGTTTTTCAGCTTTTTCCATTATCTTAATTGAAGATTGTCCCTCTCTGCAGTCTACCTGGGCATCTCCCTTCTTATCTGGTTGAACAGGGGGGGGATACTTTGTTTGTGAATATCTCTTAAACCATAAAGGTTTCAGAGATAAGACTTATATCATTCTTCATGTTTTTTTAACGCCTACAAAATAAAATAAAGTTAAAATGAAGTATTACTATCCCTTTAATAAGCACAACATAATTGCAAAGTGGTTTTATAATGATCAGTTAGCCTTTTAAAATTTTAAACTTGGATTAGCTAACACGTGCCATTGGAACACAGAAGTGACGGTTGCTGATAATGGGCCTCTGTACTCCTACGTAGATATTCCATTAAAAATTAGTCATTTCCAGCTACAATAGTTATTTACATTAACTATATCTACACTGTATTTCTGATCCATTTGATGTTATTTTAATGGACAAAAGTTGCTTTACTTTCAGAAACAAGGACATATACCCTATTTGTCTCTTGCACTATCCAAGGATAACACAGTACCACCCTTTACCTTTAGTGAAAATTGAAATGTGGCTATATGTTGTACTACACATTTGTCTGTAAAATAAATAGTAATTGAGAAATTGACATTTAGATTTTTTGGCACAGTGTGGCACTTGATGCTATTTCACTGCACAGAATGCTAATTAGCTCTGTTTGTGATGAAACCTAATGCCTGTTGTAATATTATAAATACCCCCAATATGATGGCTCTGCTTAGATTAATTCATAACACAGTGTATGGTAATATCAATATACTACACAAAGAAATTAACATAACGTGTCAGATTGCCACCCACAAATAAAGGTTATTTAAAAAAAAAAAAACTATACCACTAAGAATTGAGAGTATTGTATTGCGATTAGAAGTCACTGCTGTTGTATTAAGATTATTGGTTCTAAAGGTTTTGCTGCAAAAAATGTAATGCAGTTTGGGCACAAAAACAGCAGCAGAATACAAACTTGATATTTTGCTAACAGCAATAACTGAAGAGAGGGAATTGGAAGTTATTATTTCATTTGACTTGAATGTAGGCAAACAATTCAGTATAGCAGTGGGAAAAGGATACTGGGTTATATAGGAAGAGGTATTAGCAGCAGGAAGAGATAAATATAAATATTAATGCAAATGTATAGATCACTGGTAAGACCTGACTTGGAGTACTGTGTATAGTTCTATTGAAACGTATATGTATGTATATTTGTATAATTATTTATATAGTGTCATTCATGTATATAGTTCTATACAGAAACAGTAATAAATTCAAAAATACAATCCAGGGATAAAAACATCAGGCTAAAGGGTGATCATCATTACATTATTAGCAGGGGATATGGGCATCCAAGTATTTCATGGGAAAGGGACCCAAAGAGCTTAGGACATTAGTAAATTGGACACATTAAGGGTTTGATTTAAAGGAATGCGATAAAATATGCTATAGGGCCACACTGAGTACCGACCAACATAATAAAATGTCAATGGCCCTAGCAGCTAAAAGCAGAATGGACGTTAGGCCACAGAAATGGAATTGTGGCTAAATGTCCATTTTGTGCGTTAAATTCCCAAAACACCGCTACATAGCGGCAATATTGGGAAAGTTAACCATCGGTACCTGACATACGGTCAAGCACCAATCGTTAACCTATTTGTCTTAAACTTACCTGTCATCCACTGTCTCCTTCTATCTTAAGTCTGTATTCTCTTCTCTTCTGTATCTTCTTTCTTCTTGTGTTGTAGCTACAAAAAGCTATAAAAATATTAGTACGTTTTCATCAAATAACACTCACACTTATACATAGTATAACCCCTTGCATGCCAGAGGGGTACGCGTTGTGTACCTCTCTGGAACTCAAAGGGTTATACCATGTATTAGTGTGTGGGCGAATATCAACATGCCTCCAGTTATTGAAATGTTTCCAACTGTGTAAAAATAAGTATTCTGATATTTGTGAATTAATGTACTTAGCTTTTCCTTTGTCTCCGCTGCTGTGTGTGGCCACAGAGGCGATGGCGGCGGAGAAAGTGATCTGTGGAACAGACCTCCTGTCCTTCTCTCACGGGCCAATGTCGGTTCCACACTGAGGGAATTTGAACAGATACTGCCTTTATATATGGGCAGTTTCTGTTCAAATTCCCTCACAGCCATTTGCTGGGATGTGCCAAAGTTCTCCAGATTTGCACATGCCGCTGAGGTTTAGTATTGAAACTTCTCCAAAGTTCTACATGACCCTTAATTGTGCGACATGGTAATGTTGCCCTTTTGATGCTGGAGTGTCACAGTGCCTTACCTCGGCCTGCGTCATCTGGCCAGGCACTGCTGGGGAGCTGGGTTCTAGACTGACACTCCGGCGTCACTACCGCATCCCTCTCTGCCTGCGACCTGGTCACGTCTGGTTCCTTGTTACTGGCATCAGGAATCAGGCACTTGCCTAGACACCTGTTATAGGCACAGCCTGGGGGACCTAATTGGTCTCGCCTTCTCCTACTCCTTTTTAAACCTCTCTGGGTCTATCATTGCTCTTACGTTGCTGTTCAGTGCAGTACTAAGTTCCAGTTGTTCCTTGATTCTGTGTATGACCCGGCTTGTCTGACCATCCATTCTGGTGCTGACCTGTGGCTCTGTCTGACCATTCTCTCTGTGTGCTCCTTTGACTATTAGGCATCCAATCTGGTGCAGACCTGTGGCTCTGGCTGACTAACCGCTCCGTGCATGACCTGGCTTGTCTGACTATCCTATCAGGTGCTGACCTGGGGCTCTGTCCAGTTATCCTCCCAGTGTTGCTTACTCCTAGTGGACATCCTATTTGGTGCAGACCTGTGGCTCTGGCTGAGTAACCTCTCCATGTATGACCCTGGCTTGTCTGACTATCCTAGTTGGTGGTGACCTGTGGCTCTGTCTGTTTTCTCCACTGTGTTGCCCCATTTTCCACAGACATCCATCCTGCTGCAGACCTGGGGCTCTGGCAGACTCCGGCCTTACTGACTGCAGGCGTGAGTCAGTAGCCTCCCTTGTTGGGACCTATCAGGAGACCGTAGGGTCTATTCTGTGTTCCATTCATTACTACTGAGACTCCAGTTGGCTCCGGCCTAGTCTCCAGCAGTTGTGGTTGACCCATTGGCAGGATTCTCTTGTCTCTAGCCTTTTCAGTCACCCTCTGCTTGTTTATTATTGCATTATACCTATCATTCTAATAAAGGTGATTTTAACTATACTGTTTGACTCCTTGTCTTGCTTGCAAACCATAAAAGGGAGTCAATCTGATCTTACCCTGTCGATGGTCTCCAAACAGAGGGAGACATCTCAATAGTAAACCCAGGATTGCTAGGCTAGAGAGTAGTCTTAAATCAGGAAAGGTTGGCAACAGTAGTCACCTCTTCAGTACAAGATAAAAAACATGAGAATCGTCTTTAATCAGGCAGTATCAGCAGCTTCAGGACAAGAACGCTAAGCACTAGCACGCATAGATTGAATGTGCACCGTAGAGAAAGAGAGGGGAGGATTTAAAGGCAGAAGGTAGACAGAAATGACTGTCAGGGAGTAGAAGGAACTGAGAGAGGGAGCAAAAAAATGTATCTGACATACAGAATAATGTGTATAGGTTCTACTTTATGGAAACGGTGAGAGATTTATGGAACAGCACCCCAGCTGAAGTGGTAGAGGCTAATACAGTAAGGGAATTTAAAATATATAAGATAGACTTAAAGGGATAGCAATGTTTCACAATAAAAGCAGCTCCAATTAATCTTCATAGTATTTGGGCCATGGAGAGTGTTATATCAATACTGTCAGAGCTATAGTTCAAGGGTAATTGAATGATAAAGTATTCCCCTCCCGCCCCTTTTACTGATGTAACACTGCTCACCTCAGAGCAGCAAGACTGTCTGGATTGATTTCAGAGAGGGACAATCTTCAGTGAGCATAAAAACCTGTCAAGGGGGTTAGGGTTTTCATTGTTCTCACAGTAAGAAGTTTGTCACGTGCTGTGAGCTGTCTGGTCCGAGGAACAGATTCCACATCTGAGGGGAGGCGGCTTACACTATGTAAAAGGGGAGGGAGGGGGATACTTTATTCATTCAATTACTCTTGTACTAGAACTCTGACAGTATTGAAATAATGCTCTCCATGGCTCAAATATTATGAAGATTAATCAGAGCTGCTGTTTTTGTGAAACATTACTATCCCTTTAAGTCTATTCTGTCAGCTATGTAATTATCTGGATAATGTGTAGACTGGATGAGCTGATTCTTTCTTGCTGTCAAATTCTATGTTTCTGTTCAGTGTAGCACAGACTACAGGGAGTGTACAAATAAACCAGTGCAACTCATGAGCTGCACTTATATATAGATTTCTAATCACATGCCTCTGCTTGTGCTACATTACAGATGCATTGGTTCTCAACCCCTGCCCCCAGGCAGGGCTGTTTTTAGGCAATGTTAGACTCTGAGTAAATATAAATTACAGGGCTCTTAACCCCATGGATGCTAGAGGTCTCCAATGCATTTCCTCACAATGATTTGGAGACCTCACCAGCATCCAAGGGGTTAAATAGCAAACACATGTTTCCCCTTCTGCTAAAACTGAGCTTTCACGCTTATTAAAAGAGCACAGTTCTGCGCTACATTATATTTAACTTGATATCACTATGTGTGCTCACACCCAGAGATTACTAATTGCTTACACCTACAGTAGCTTGACAAAATACTGAGTTCTCATGCACTTTACACGATTCTGAGCATTAAGAAAAGTTGTGCAATTCTGGAGTAAACCTACTGCATTATAGGGATCAATGAAATTGAGTTTTAACCCTTTGAATTCTAGGTCTGCAATGATTTGTGAAGTAATGCTTTGGAGACCTCTTTAGCGTTCATGTTGCTAAAAGCCCCATTTAAGTGAATGGAAATTCTTATATGTCCCCTATGGTGAGGCTGGTGTGCTCCAGAATTGCTCCTGTTCTTCTTAGTGCATCATTCTCAGAGACCAGACCATATTATGTCCTCTGTATCATAGGGGACAAGGAGATCCAATGGGATTCAAACTGTGATGTATGAGGTCATATTTTTTTAATGGGGGACCCTTCCACCAGCTGTGGGCAGCTAAGCACATTATCCCAAGGATTAAGGCTCCATAGGGCCCTAGGCAAGGTACCAATTTGGGGCCCCATATTTCTTGATTTGACGCTTCTGACACAGAGTTCTGCTAGTAGATTCTGGCATTGTGGGTCTAATGGAAGTGTGAACAATTGTGTGATGCTGGTCTCTATCAACTAAAAGGGTGTCTGACACAAGATGTTAGTAAAGTTTCTGTTTGTGCCGTAATGGATGATCCGCCGCTGCATTATCCTGTTAAAACTGCCCTACCCTCAGTGACCATAACCGACAAGGACTTCAGGATTACCCTGACTGAGCACAGGTGAGCTTTAACCCCTTAGTGACAGGCCGTGTGTGCACGCGGCCGTCACTTAACGCCTGGCAAACATTTTTTTTTTTAAACTAAATGATTCCGGAGTCCCCGAACTGCGTGCAGCCACGTAGGGACCCGGATTTCCGGGACGTACCTGGCACATCCATTGTCACTAAGTGACAGTTTTTGCGGGACGTACCAGGTAAGTCCATTGTCCTTAAGGGGTTAAAGTGATAGAAATGGCTTAAAATAATAATAAGTAATATTGTAGATAGAGCAAGACCTATCTCTCAAACCTTTATGGTTTGAGAGATATAACTTTTTAAAGTTCTCCTCTCCCTGCTGTTAGCTGTAAAGGTCACAGCAGGGGATTCAAGTCAGCCAACTTGAAGCGGCTCTTCAGCAGAGCCGAGATGCCGAAATCTAGATAGAAATACTTCACTGGAACGGTCTACAAAGTGTGCCTGGTTTGTAAGCACACTTTGTAGACCGTTCCAATTAACTATTTATTTTTCGATTTTGGTATCTCAGCTCTGTTGAAGAGCCGCAGGATGGTCCCCGGACCAGGATCTCGGGCTGTCAGCTAGATGCTGACATCAGGGAAAGGGGAGGGAGAGGAGAACTTTAAAACGTTCTATATCCCAAACCATAAACATTTTTTATGGTTTTGCTTTATCTACAATATTACTTATTATTATTTTAAGCAATTACTAACCCTTTAAAAAAATGACTGCACTTCTGTCGGGTACTCTTCAAGGCCTAGCTTTTTAGTGGTCTCTGAAATCACAGGTTGAGAACCAATTCATTAATACATACTGGCACACATGTCTTATGCATGGGGATTGGTTCAAGAAAAACACAGACCACTAAGGATGGGTTTACTCAGGCCACAGCTTTATTTATTAATACATGTTAACCATTTAACATAACGTTCCCTTAAACTTTAAGCCCTTGCCAATAACCAATTTTGATATGCCAACACCTGCCTATCCTCCCTTTTTGAGCCGTAGGCTCAAACCCCCAAACTTGTCTCACCTTACCGCCCCCCATTAGCTGGTCAATGCAGCTCAATGAGGCCAGTGTCTAAACCCGCGACACAATCCAGGTGTCATTACCCCTAGGCTGCTGGCCTACCATGTTCATGTAACATATCCAATTTAAAGACCTTCTAAACATTGGCAAGGGCCAAAAGCGTCTACCTACTCATTAGACCTTGCCCCAAAGCTGCAGCCTGCTCCAATGCCCCCGCCAACTCCAGGATGAAGAAATCCAACCCCAACTCGTTGGGGTGGATGCCGTCAGCCCCCTGTGGTGAATGGGCAATACCCCCTTTCCACAACATACCTGGACACCCGCCGATTCAACCGAATCCGACTCCTATCCAGCGCCCGCGGATCACGGGCGCCAGCCCAGCGCCGCCTCAGCATTATCTCCGACCAGATAATCCACAAACCTTGAAAACATTGTAGCAACCGAACAAAATCCCCCAAAACATTCTCCCCCAATAAGCAAGAAGGTATAAACCCCAGATCATTACCTCTGAGGTGGACCAACAAAACATTAGGAACCACCCCCAAAGCAAGGACAAGTCGAAGCACCTCCGGCAAAAACTGCGACCAGCACATGCCCCGGTACCCGAACTAGGAGACCCAGCCCAAGGAGCCATCAATGGACATCTGTAAGCCAATGTCACGAACCGCTGCCTGCCGACTCACCCAGAACACAAACGAGTGGCCAAGCATCCACAACTGTGGAACCACCACACCTGAAAACAGAAAAACAAGAAGTTGTAAGAGACCAGAAGACGCCAGACTTAAACCCCCAAAACCATACTAGGCTTAACATAGGACTGAAAACGTCTAGATTCCCAATGGCCAATCCTCATGATTGACTCAGCCCCCAAACCCATCCTAGCCGCCTCAGTGGCCGCACCAATACGAAAAGAATGCCCGCCGAAATCCCCAGGCGGGATGGGCAAAACAGAGAGACACTGCTTAAAAACACCCAGGAACTGATAGCAAGTAAGAACCACCCCATCCTGATGCACTAACATCAGCCCAGCCACCGCCGGACGGACCCCTAGGTAACGACGAACGCAGCCCACTGGACACACCGGGGAACCAGGGATGCTATAAAGGGTCACCCAAACCCCAACCCCCGACTGATCGGTTTTTGACCGATGTATGCAGAAGTCAAGCGAGCTTACCCCCAGACGAAAATCCTCCACCCGTACGCCACCCGGCCGGAACTTGCTCCCGCTCACAAGTTCACCATTGCGCAATGCCCCGAAAAAGGCTAACATAAAGGCCGCGCCGAACAGGAGTGCTTCATAAGCACTATAACAAATATCCTGCAACACACCCACCAACCGGCCTAATAAGTGGAATGAAACCGGACGATGAGAATCCACCGCCGCAGTCCCCAGCCTCAAACCCCGAAGGGCCATCCTAACCACAAAGTCCTTGATAGAGTCCCCCCATCCCCGAAGCTTAAATCCAAATGCCAGGCCCGACATTTTTCCAGAAATCGCTGCAACGGAGAGCCCCCTGTCATGCCAATCCCATATCAGCCACAATACTCCGACCCTCCTCTCTGTGTCAGTCAGGAGAGCGCCTGAAAGACGTTCCAGGCCATTCCATTCACCCAATGCTGCAGAGTAACGTGCCCAGGTGGTCGGCAAAACTGAATTATTTACCCAAGTGTTAACGTCACTCCACCACGCTCCCACAGGAAAGCCGGGAAGGCATTCCCAAAGCCTTCGCCCCAGGGCAGGCGACCTGAAATGACGCCACCTGAAAACAAGATAACGCATCAGCTGCAACATTCAGCACTCCAGGCACGTGACGCACCCGAAAAGAGACATTCAACCGCAGAAAACACAAAACGAAGTACCAAAGCAGTTCTAGGACAGGGGGAGAAGAAGCAGTGAGAGTATTTACTGCCTGCACCATCCCCATATTATCAGAATGGAAAACCACCTTGCCATCCCTCATCTTATCCCCCCACAACGTCACGGACACAACGAGAGAAAAAAAACTCCAAAAACCAAATATTCTTCGTCAGTCCCACATGAGACCAGGATAGAGGCCACCGCTCGGCGCACCAATCACGACCGAACAGAGCACCAAAGCCCAACGACACGGCCGCATCCGTGTACAATTCCAGCTGCTCATTAGTCCATACCGGCGACTGCCAGTAAGACCTTCCATTATAATCCGACAGAAACATCTCCCAAACCCCCAAATCCTCTTTGAAAGGCAACATCATCCTTATGCGATGATGAGGCTTCGAGGCACCCCCTGTAGCCTGAGCCAGCCACTTGTTGAAGTCTCTACCCATCGGCATAATCCGGCAAGCAAAATTAAGCTTGCCCAACAAGGACTGCATGGCTCGAAGGGACATCTTCCGAGCCCCCCGGCAAGCCGACACTTACTTTTCTAAGGCATCCAATTTGTCCTGCGTCAATCTACACTCCATGGCAACCGAATCCAACTCGATCCCCAAGAAGCGCAAGCAGGTTGTCGGTCCATACGTCTTCTCCCCGGCCAAAGGGACCTCAAAATCAAAGCAAACTCGCTGCAAAGTATCCAGCAAGCGCCGGCAGACATCCAGACCCCCTGGACCGACACAAAGAAAATCATCAAGGTAATGCAGGATGGAGGAAACACCAGACTCCCTGCAGACCACCAATTCCAGAAAGGTGCTGAAACGCTCGAACAACACACAGGTAATAGAGCACCCCATGGGTAGACACAAGTCGACATAGTAATCCTTCCTCCACCCTGCACCCCAAGAGATGATGGCTGTCCGGATGCACCGGGAGAAGGTGGAAAGCCGATTCCACATCAGCCTTTGCGAACCAGGCACCCCGGCCGGCTCTGACAGCCAGGTCCACTGCCTTGTCAAAAGATGCGTAGGAAGCACTACACAAGGAATGGGTCAATTGCATCGTTGACCGAAGACCCGTAAGGGAAAGATAGATGGTGTATGAGCCTGAACTTCCCAGGCTCTTTTTTGGGGATCACGCCAAGCGGCGAAACCCGAAAACCAGGGAGAGGCGGACACTAAAAAGGCCCTGCCATCTGGCCCAACGCCACCTCCTTCTCAACCTTTCCCCTAAGAATCCCCGGGAACCAGGAAGCCACCTGTAAATTAACCGCCTCAGACGCCCCAAACCCCTCCTTCTCCGGTATCTGGAAACCAAACTCGAAACCCTCTTCCAAGACCCGCGCCGCTTCTGTATCCCTGTAAACCCTTAGCCAAGGGCGCATCCTGTCTAACGGAAACCGGTTTCAAGCCCTTTACTCCCCACGGCACCACTTTTTTCAACACCTTTTTGCTTTTTGAAGCACTTGCCGAGTGGGTGAGACCCTGAACAGCCCGAACATTCATGTTTAAACTTACAGGATCCCCCCACTTTCACTGCCCCTTGTTGAATTGCCAGTAGAAACCGACCTTCTTTTTGGAGGCTGCCTGCACGGCGGGGAGCCCTAACCCCCCGGTGCCGGACTGAAAGGACTGCAGGCCAATGGGAGAACCAACTGGATGGGTCATCAGAGAAAGCCACAACCCTATGTCCGTGTGATCCCACAAAATACTGGGACGCACCGCCATCCTCTGGCGGAACTGCTCATCGTAATGCCACCACGCTAGCCCACCATAGGTCATGCAGGCGTTCCAGATAGTGTCCTGGTAACAGAACAACGAGGAGTATTTACCAGGGAACCGTTCCCCTATCACAATGGCCAAGATAGAAAAAGCCCGTATCCAGTTCCCAAACACCTTCAGGATCCTCCAGTAGCGACGGCGTTCCTTCTCCTCCTACTTCTCTACATCCTTATCTTCCTTTTCCCGAGGCGCCTCATCCAGCAGAAGAAGTGAGAAAATCTCTACAAACTCACTCCGCCATATTTTTTCCCGTACTTCCCCTTTCAGGTGCATTCCTAGAGGACCAGACCAACACATATATGCGGCCCCATAGGTCGCCGTTGGAACCCCACCAAAGTGAGGCCCCCCCAGCTAATGACCCCCCAGGACCTAAACCCTGCCATGTGGAATCCCCTGAACTCAAGCCATACACCAACCCAGTTGTGGGGATGCCCATCAAACTGGGAGCCCCAGTAATCAGGTTACTCCCTCCAACCCCTGGAACACCCGCCGACCCCGGGAACATAGCAAGGGGCCCACCTGACACAGGTGCCCCACCCAAGTTGGGGGACACCATCCCCTGCAAACTACCTGCAGCGGGCAAACCCGGTACAGGAAACCCCCCCTGAGGCCACATTCACCATCCCAGAACCAACCCCTTGCAGACCCACAGACCCTCCCACGGGCGCAGTAACTGTAGGACCACTATCCACTGACACAGACCCAGTGGACCCCCAAACCCCCGCCAGGGGAAGCAACCCACTTGGACCCCCTAGAGCCCTGTCTTGCCAAGCGCCCAACGCTTGTCGTAGAGACCCCACTGCTTCTGAGCCTTCGATCCCGCAGAGCCCAACAATCCTGACAGCCCCGTACCTGCCCCCAGCATAGGCACTGCCGGTAGGGTCTGTGTCACTGTGCCACCCGTCATCACCGTGCCACTGGCGTCAGCTCTCTGTAGATCAACTCCCGAATGACGACCCTGTAGCAACCTGGAAGAAAAAAGGATGAAAGACATGTAACCCAACAGCCGACAAGCCCCCCTCAACCATTATACTCAGGGTGAATGAAGCCCCCTCCAGGGGCACCCGGAGATACCCTGCCGGGAGAAGACCACCCCCAAAAACACCAAGAGTAGGTGCATACCCCACTGCAACTACCCCCACCTAAACCAGAACTGTGCATGACCAAAAGAGAAGGCAGAGAATACCCCCATATCATTTTTTTCAGTGCATGAAGTGAATACTGCATTTAAGAAAAATGTTGTTTTTTTTTGCACTAATAGCCCCCGAATGCACAAGAAAAGCACCCAACCGCAACATCCAGTGCAGGCCCCAGCCCTCCGCAGGAGGGAGACCATGGAGACCAGGGACCCCATCCACACAGCATGAGGGACCCCACTAACATTATAGCAGGAGCACCGGACCATACACCCAAAGAACAGTGGAGGGGGGGGGGGAATCAGCCGACCTGACCGTGTTAGGAAGGAAGGACCAGGGGAGGAAGGTAGGAACGAGGACCAGGGAGAGGACTGGAGCACAGAGTGGGAGGAGGGGGAGAGGGTAGGAGACCATACAATACAGGGCCAAGTCCATCATAACAGGGGGAAGTCACCTGAGCCACCTCACATCCAGAAAGGCTAGAGTGACTCCTATCGCTCCTGGCAGACTCCCACCCGCTCTGCACCAATCTCCTGGATGAACGCCTGTCTGAAGGCGAAGACTCCTCCCTCCTGTTAGATCCTCCGCACCCGGAGGAAGCTCCGGCACTCCGGTGGGCAGCCTCCACACCGTGGGCAGGTTCCCTTCTTGTTCCCCTCTTCACCGGGCTAATGCTACTCCTCCGGCTGCAGGAAGTAGAGGCGGCCGGGCACGAGTACTGCGCACTGGCCGAACTGACCCACCACGGAGAGACACTTCACCCTGCCTCCGTGCGAGCTGCTCACGCAGCCAGGAACCACCACCAGCCTCCAACAGGACTCGGACCTCCTCCAGTAAACGATCAGACGCCATAGCCAGGTAAGGACGCCCAGAGCAGCAACTACCTAACACTGTGGAGTTCTTCTAATACTCTTTAGCGAATCCTGCTAAAGAGGAAACTGCATAATTTATAGCTTTTATTCTTAGACCACCCTCTACACCTCACTTCCTGTCCCATCAACCACCTCTTTTCTTGCCACCCCCAGCTCAGACATGCCTCCCCTCCTAATTCTTGGGGAGTTCTTTTCTGCCACCGCACAACATCGGTTTGAACAAGCCACAGGTGTAAGGAAAAATACATGTCAGACAGGGAGCAAAGGAATGTCACCAGAGGAATGTCTCCTTTAAATCAGGAACGTTTATGAAAACATCAGTCTGCAGACTTGTACAGGAATTAGTGCAAACCTGCAGAGTGTGTATTTCATGTGTCCCTGATATAAAGGGATATGTGGTCACCTTAATGTCACTCCCTGAATCAAGACAGTTTTAAGATCTTCTGAGGCCCCACAAAAATTATGAAAAAAAGGCTCCAAATATAGACAATTGAAGGGGATTATTTTAATCCCTTGGACACTAGATATGTGCCCAGGGCTGTAACTAGATCCTACTGGGTCCTGGGATGAAATCCGAAGCCCCCTCCCCCTCCACACACACAAGCACATTGTCTGGAGCAAGTATGAATGCCACAATCTGTTATATAGCTCTCTGGTGATCAAAGTGTTAATGGAAAAAAGGAAGTGGCTCAACAATGTTATTCTAACCTCAGAGGCTGTCAAAGGCCATGTGTGTTGATGTCAGTGACCTCTAGCTAAGATAGGAAATTGGTTAGGTTATAAAGGGTTGTAGGATAGTGCAGAGCTGAGCCCCCACTTCGCACCCCCCCCCCAAGATGCCAGGCCTCCTTCACAATTACACCCTCTTTTGTTTATTTATTTTACATTAAGTTAACCACCCATTACATCTGAGGTACTCCTAGGGAATCAACCTTTGGTACCTATAGCCCCCACCCATTGAAAAAGCCCAACTCTTCCATTGACCTCTCTTGCCCAGTTTACTGTTTCCTGGCACAAAAATATCCTTACCATATTAAAATAAACAAATACCATTTAATTAACTAGATAGTTTAAACACAGGGGTGTTTAAACTGGCCAAATCAGTAAACAGGACATTACAGCAAGATACACAAGGTAACTCTGTATGGGCCACTGTGGGTGTGTGTAATGGGGGTCACTGTGTGTGAGTATGGGGGTCACTGTGTTTATGTGTGCATGCAAGGCCACAGGTGTGACTACTCTGTGTAAGAGTTAATGTGGGCCTGTGTGGGCGACTACTGTGTGTAAGGATTATTGTGGGTCTGTGTGGGTGGCTACTGTGTGTATGGGTTATTGTGGGTCTGTGTGGGCGACTACCGTGTGTAAGGATTATTGTGGGTCTGTGTGGGTTATTGTGGGGCTGCGTGGGTGACTACTGTGTGAAATAATGATTGTGGTTCTGTGTGGTTGACTACAGTATGTAAGGGTTATTGTGGGACTGAGTGGTGACTATTGTGTTTAAGGGTTATCTTTCTGTGTGGCTGAGTACTGTGTGCAATTTGGTCCTTGTGATAACTACTGTGTGTAATGGTTATTGTGGGCCTATGTGTGTAAGGGTTATTGTGGGTCTATGTAAGTAAGGTGTGTAAGGATTATTGTGTGTCTGTGTGGGTGACTGCATGTGCAATGGTTATTGTGGGTCTGTGTGGGTGACTACTGTGTGTAATGGTTATTGTGGATCTATCTAAGTGACTCCTGTGTGTAAGGATTATTGTGGGTCTCTGCAGCTGAGAGTGTGGAGGGTGGGGCGGGTTTGGTTTGTGTGTTTGTGCTCAACAGCACAGATGTGGGTATATGGCTGAATGATTTAGTGTAACGGTTAATGTGGATCTGGGTGACTAATGTGTGAAATAGTTATCTTGGGTCTCTGCGGGTGACGGTGTTGGGGGCTGGGGTTCACTGTGCGTGTGTGTGTTCTTATCTGCATACCTGGGAACTTTCAATATTAGCTACCTTTAACTTGATACAACTTTAATATCTCACTGACTAAACACAAACAAGACAAGCAGGACATCTATCCTGTCTTTCTGATACAAATGGATGCAATTTAGAGACTAAAGAAACATGTAATTGGTGCAGATCATATAGTATATAACTCTGAACTCTCTCACCCTGAGATTTTGGCCTTTAACCCTGAGATTTAGGTCTAAACCCTGAGAGATCCCAGGTATGCTTATCTGTTTGTGTACAACAGCACAGGTGTGGTTGTATGGGTGAATGCTTAGTGTAAGGGTTAAACTGGATATGGGTGAGTAATGTGTGTGTTCAAGTTATTTTGGGTCTGTGCGGGTGATTACTGTGTGTAAGGGTTAATGTGGGTCTGTGTGAGTGAGTACTGTGTGTAATGGTTATTGTGGTTTTATGTTGCTAATTACTGTGTGTAATTGTTATTGAGGGTCTGTGTGGATAACTACTGTGTGTAAGGATACTGTGGTTCTGTATAGCTGATTACTGTGTGCAAGGGTTATTGTCAGACTGTGTAGTGACTACCATGTCTAAGGGATATTGTTGTTTTGTGTGGATGGCTACTGTTTGTAAAAGTTAATGTGGGTCTGTGTGGGTGACTACTGTGTGTAAGGGTTATTGTGGATCTGTGTGGGTGACTACTGTGTCTCATGGCTATTGTGGGTCAATGTTGATGACTACTGTGTGTAATGATTGTTGTGGTTCTGTGTGGGTGATAACGGTGTGTAAGGGTTATGGTAGGTCCAAGTGGCTGGCTACTGTGTGTAATGGTTATTTTGAATCTGTGTGACGGATTACTATGTAAAAGTGGTATTGTGTGTCTTTGAGAGTGACTGCTATGTGTAATGGTTATAGTGGGTTTGTGTGGATGACTACTGTATGTAATGGTTTCTGTGGGTGCAGAGGGTGCCTAATGTGTGTAATGGTTATTGTGGATCTGGTGGGTGACTATTATGTGTAATGGTTATTGTGGGTCTGTTTGGGTGACAACTGTGTGTAAGGGTTATTATGGGTCTGAGTGTCTGACAACTGTGTGTATGTGTTATTGTGGGTCTGTGTGACTGACAACTATGTATAAGGGTTATATGGGTCTTTGAGAGTGACTGCTATGTCATCTGTGTGGATGACTACTGTGTGTAATGTTTTTTGTGGGTCTGTATAGGTGGGCATTTGTGTGTGTGCGTGTGTGTATATGCATGGGCATGCATGTCTGTACCAGGGCTAGCTTTGAGAGACAGCTGGTGGAGCCTGCTTGTGACTGAGGGCAGGAGGGGAAACAGCTGTGAGAGATAGCTGGGTGGAGACTTAGAGAGAAGGAAGTGATTGCATCAAACAAAAATGTTAACTTGTTCACTGCACATTAACCTGATGCTCCTTATCAGGAAGAACATTAGATATAGCCTCACGTAAGCACAGGCGGATCAATTAGTGACTAGATTCCAACAGAAACTATCATTCTATTGTTAGTACCACCTGTGGTCTGAAAGGCTATCTTTAAATCCATTCATGTGGTGGGTTGCTGTAAGCATAGTGGCTGTAGTTGAAACCACCCACTGTATGCCATATTGTACTACAACAAACTGTCTCTTTAAGAATTAGACATCTGATCCAATGCACTGTTATATAAAAAAAATATACATGTTCAAAAAAGTCCAAAAATATATTCTATTTAGCTTAACATTGACTAGACCCCTATCAAGCTGATCCAGAGGATGGAAAAAATATAAATATATTGAAAAAACCCTAACGCCAAGATGGCAGCTAGAGAACCCTGCAGGTTATCTGCTAAAGCGGTCTACAAGTAATTGCGAAGAAATGCGCTGGAAACTTCTCTACCATCCAACTTTTACAATCAGCTTTACTAAAAGGAACTAATTAAAAGTTAGTTAGTGTACCCATGTATATACTATTTTACTACAAATGGATCTAATCCTTTAGAAAAGTTATCTACTGTATCTGCCATCACTATCCTTTGGTAGCCTAGACCAGTAGTTCTCATCATTTTTTGCTTAGGGCACCTTTAATACATAATCTAGAGTTTTCAGGGCCACCCTAAACATTTTTATTTCATTTGTCATGGGAGTTATGAAGGGTGCAAACAAACACTATATAATTATTCTTAGGTCTCACAATCAGTATAACAAAAATAACCACATTTTGCATACAAAATTCCATAAAAATACATCTGAAACTCAGTGCTCACATTTTTATCAAAGTCTTTATAGAAAATAAGGGGAGCGCTAAGTGGGTGTCTGGTCAACACCACAAGTTGTAAACAATCACTTCCTCTTCTGGAGGTGAAAACATGAACAAATTCCATTTCTACTTGGTTTGGTAGATCAACAAATACAGGGACATGTAAAAACTACATGCAGTTAGGCTTCATGATACTCATACATACAAAGGGTCCCTATGGGACTCATCTCCTCATTCCAAATCTGTAAAGTCACACCGCGATTAAGGGAGGAACCTTATGTGCACCTAAGCATTGTGCTTCTGCAAGACTTTCACGGCTGGAGGGCATGCATCGAGTGTCTCATAAAATACCCAAGTGGATGTTCGAATTGAATAGGCAGCTGGCAGATTTGTACTGGGGTCCTCTCCCTCTCCTTTTACCTTCCCAATCTCTGGTCCATGATTTTTATAGCCAGCTCCCACTATTCTCAGCTCTCTCCTTTCTAGTGGCTTCTCTTTCCCTTTAATGATTCATTTACTCTCCTTCTCTTTAGTAATGTAGGAGCCACTATTGGATGATAGATCACTGGTCCTCTGGCATTTGTTGTTACTGCCTACACATATCATAAAGAACATAGCAGATTTCTGAAACATGCTACGTGATAAGTACTAGGATGTTGAATATACTGCATAGGGACTCATTCAGCTGATCCAATCATTCCATGCTGTGTCACTGTAATTTCCTTTATTCTTAAATTGTAAATTCACGATGTGTAAATCGTACACGTAATATGAATTTCTTCTTAATTAAAAAAAAGCAAGCACTCGCAGATCTTAGAAAAAAATAAAAAAATGTTTATTGAATCAACATTTCGACCAGACAGCACTAGTCTTCATCAGGATTGAACAAATTAATTGTAACTATATTTCTAAAAAGATACACTGAATAATCCCTAAATGAAACACTGTTCATACCTGCAGATCAGGTGCTATCAGTGATAACATCACCTAATACCTCTCCTACATGTGAAAGATGGGTTAATAACCCTTTTGGTACTGCTTCTACATCAGTCCACCCGCCTACGTATAATGAAGTGCACAGTATATAAAGTCTCTACAGACATAAAAACATGTAGATAATAAGGTGGAAATTCAATTCCATATACATCTAATTCTATATCAATGACTATACACCATTTAAACTGCCATATATGTAAAACTAGAAGTCCAATATATGCTGTGATTAAACAATGAATCCTCCCAAATCAATCCGCGTTGACTATCATGGGATGGTCCTGATTTTTACCAGAAATGACTGTGCTAATGTCTGTGCAAAATCATGGAGATCTGCAATGTGTTGGCCCTTTAGGAATGCAGTTTGTGACCCTTGATCTAGACAGAGCCCACACATTGGGGTTATTTCTAATAGCATAATGAGTGATACATTTGACCTCATACAGAACTAATTAACATTCAGTGCAAGGAATTAGCTTAAAGTGCCACACATTACCACCAAACTATAAAAGAAGAAGTAACATGTTCCGAAAAAATCTCCTACTTACCTTACTTTGGCCAGAAAATCCTAATGGCCCCAATGAATTTTGCCTTTTTGCTGTTGTTTAACAGATAACATCTCCAGTCAGTCCTGGATGTTATGTCCATGGAGACCTACAGTCAACAGAACAGGAAGAGTACATGAAACTACTTAATGTTTAAGAATCCATGCTCTGTGTAAAAACGAATTGAGAAGCAAATTGTTGCATATCCCACTGGTCCTTTCAGGGTTAAGATTACCATATACCAAGATTAACTTGAACAACGAGGAGAGTTTGTGTCCTGTGGTCCGCCTTGCAACTGTCATGTCCACCTCCGTAGACATGACATTCAGGACTGATTAAAGATGTTATTTCTTGAACACTGGAGAAAGTGTAAAATTCATAGGGATATTGTGATTTTCTAGCTGTAGATAGGTACATGGGGGTTATTTTTAGGAGGTGTTCCTTCTACTTTAACAGGATAGTACAGACATGCCTCTAGCATATAAGGCATTGATGGGCAACCTGAACCATTCAGACAGTATGAAATACATCTCTCCTTATGGGAGTTATTGTCAACAACTGCTGGTTGCCAGTCCTTATATGAGGGGTTAAATTCATGAGGAGCATACTTTATTTTTTAAATATTGAACCTCATATGCCACGTTCAACCCAATTTCTAATTTATTCTAAACCCTTTTTAGAGAAACAAAATTCTGCCTGATGTTTATGACCTTACACAATATTCAGAAATAGGTGTATGTATAAGTATTCTGGGATGGAAGATATTCTTTAGAAAGTATGGCCTTCTGCCTCTCCCAAGACTTCCATCAAGAAGGCCCTTTCAGTGGAAAGCTGCCATATGACGTACTGAAGTAAATGAGTGAGTATGCGCATGTGTGAGTGATGATGATATATGTTTGCATTATGACATATGCAGGGGTTCTTAAAGACATGTATGTGCAGAAATGTCAGGAACTCACTGAACACAAGAACAGTAGAATGTGGTACAGAAACAGAGCAGGAAGGGATCACCTACTGAAATCAATGGGCTTGACCTTCCACAGGTACATTTTATCAGATGCTCCTTCTTGTGAGAATTTCCACAGAAAGGAGAAGCATCGTTCCCTTTCAATGGAAATTCCTATGGGAAGGAAAATAAACTATTTGCACCTCCCAACTCTGGAATCTACAGGGGTTCAATTCAGGAGCACATCAGTTTCACCACAGGGGACAAATGAAAATTCCCATTGATTTAAATGGGGCTTTTAAACCCTCTATTGCTAAAGAGACCTCCAAGGCATTGCTTTGCATACATTATTTTCCAGGATGCTGAATGTAATCCGTATTAACCCTTTGGTGCTAGGTCCAGATTTAAGTCTAATCCTCTTATTGCTGTAAGGTATGCTTGCTTCTATTACTTAACTCTTTGGATGCTAGAAAGGTCTCCAAATCATTGCACCACACAAGTGGTGAAAACCTACAGCCCTTCAGCTGTTGTTGGACTACAGTTCTCCTTATCTCAAATGGTCAACAACTGGAGTGCTGCATTGCCCTTTTCTGAGTTACACTGATTTCTCCTCAAATACAATCTATAAAGACCAGCAATAGCTAACTCTGGTCCATAGCACAGCATGTTTTCAAGTTATCCCTGCTTCAGCACAGTTGGAACAAAAAGTAGCTCACTCACTTTCATTAATTCCCTGCATTCTATGCTAATTAGCACTGTTTAAGGTCCAACTTACTGCTCACTGTGCTATTAGAAATATCCCCAGTATCTGAGCCTGCCTACATTCATTCATAGCACAGTGTGTGTTAATATGGGACCAGCACAGAAAATAATTGCAGGGCATCGTGCACTCAACAAATAAAGTTTCATTTCTCCAAAGCTACTGATATGAAAACAAATAGCTAGTACAATGTATAAGTAGTTTATAATGCCCTTTAAAATGGACTTAACTTATCATAGCAAAGCAATGCAATGAAGACCTCTCTAGTATTCAAGGGGTTAAAAATATCTAGTCAAGTGCATTTGAATTTAGTAATTTTTATTTGTCCCCTATGGTTTACTCCAGAATAACCCCAGTTTGCCTTTATAAATATGGGCTATAGATTGCTCTGGTCACATCCACAATTCAGAATGTGGGTGTGGCCAGAACAGTTGATGCTCCCCTTAAAATTTGGGGCTCTAAGCTGTAGCCTACTCTGTCTATTGGGAAATCCAGCCCTGACAATACTGCAATTAAATACTTATGTTAAAAACAATTAAATGTAGCAATTCTGGGGCCAGCAACTGCATCATAGGGAAGAAATACATTTGAAACCAGACGTTTACATACACTATATAAAAAGACAGATATGCATGTTTTTCTCACTATCTGACATGAAATCAGAATAAACCTTACCCGTTTTGGGTCAATTAGGATTACCAAAATTATTTAGATTTGCCAAATGCCAGAATAATGAGAGAGATAATTTTTAAAGGCATTTTTATTACTTTCTGCAAAGTCAAAAGTTTACATACATTTCATTAGTATCTCTCTCTCATTAATCCTAATTGACCCAAAACAGGTAAGGTTTATTCTGATTTCATGTCAGATATTAAGAAAAACATGCATATCTGTCTTTTTATATAGTGTATGTAAACTTCTAGTTTCAACTGTATGACTTTGACAAAATAATTTTAACCCATTAACCCTTTGAGTGCCAGAGGGGTACGGAATGCATTGCTTTGCGATGCATTCCGTACCCCTCTGGCACTCAAAGGGTTAAATGCTAGAGCGCTCTCCAATGCATTTCTTCACACGTTATATTTCAGGATAAGGAACGAATAAAAAGTTTGATTATTTCCACTGATTTAAATTTGACTTTAAAGGGATAGTAATACTTAAAATGTAAAAAAAATATGTTGTAGGGTTTATCCCCCTGAGTAAAACAAGAGTACTCCCACTGCTGAAAGGTGTTTCATTCAAAAGTTATTAATTTTCAAAGTTGAATTTTTTAGGTGCAATATCACAGTGGCCTGACATTGTACAGTGGCGCTGTTGCTACACCATCCTATGGAGATTTATGGTCCTGGGACCAGAGCTGTCCATAGGATCGTGTATTTTTTCAAAATATGTTACAAAATAAATACAAAGCAAATTAATAATATAAATACACTTGCAAAGGGTTACATCTAGGTAGGTGTCATGTTAAAGTTTGGGAAAAACACTGACTGAATGGCTCACTGAATTGTTAACTGGAACAGATAGCTATAGACTACAACATCCAATAAAAAGTATGTAGCTACAACTGACGGCTGTATGAAGCACACAACCTCAGTAAGTTCTTTTGTTAAACAATTTAAAAGCCACTCATTTCTAGGGTACAGCTGATTTGGGGACCAGAAAACTGACATTCAGCAGGCAGTTTAGGATTGACAAATTAAGTTTGAGACTTAATTTGCTTCACGTTTGGCAGTGCTGCTTTCAAAGACCATAATAGTTGAGACTTGATAGTATCCACCTGCCTATGGGAGGCTAAAGGAAATGAAGGTGAAACAACAATCTAACTGTTGATTACATTTTCACAGCATACAATTGGCTGCTAAGCTTTGTAATAGAGCTGTGCAGTGTAGTCCCTATTAATTTGTTAGGTCAACTCCTATGGTAGTAGACGTGTCAAATAAGAGTTTTACTTTGAGGGACCCTTTCCTGTAACTCCTTCTGTAGATGCACTTTAAATGCATATTATCAACAATATACCAGGCACGGGCAAAATACTGCCCACAGGCTGTGTGCGGCCTCCAAATCAATTTAATATGAACCTTTGGTCTGACTGTTTGTACACAAACAGCAGTTCTGTTATACTTCTGGCTTTCTCTGCAGAGGTTAGAATGATACATTTTATCACAAATCATATGTTCTATACAATGTACTGTATAGTCCTAACAGTGCAGAGAAATACAGCTTTAATGTACATATACACATATATCTGTGTATGTGCATATGTATACACATACAGGCTCACAATGAGAGTGTGGCTCTCATTGTAAAGTCATTGCCCATCCCTGCTTTATTACTTACTCCCTCTAGTATTTTAAATTGTATTTTCCCTATTTTTACAAGATTGAAAGCTCTTTGTTAAGGATAGCTTTAGTATTGACAGTTGCAAAGTAAATTAGGTTGGAAAAAATAAAACCAAAAACTTGTCTATTGTGTCAACTTTTGACACAGTATATCCCACAAAATGATAGCTACAAAATCAGTACTGACTCAAGATGGGTGTTTGTTTATTTATCAGAACAAATTCCTATTTAATCCACAAACATATGGCATTAGTCTGCATGTCCCCAGTGGTGTAACAAAAGGGGTCGCAGGGGTCACACCTGCGACCGGGCCCGTCACTCCAAGGGGCCCGGCCGCCCCCTGCGAACCCATCGCCACTCGCCCACAGCCCTGCCCGCGGCAGCTCAGCTGAACTCCCTGCACTCTAGTAATGCAGAGCGCTGGTAGATGACATCTCTCAACGCTCTGCATAACTGAGAACCGCGCGGGAGATGGAGGTAGGAAATGTACATGGGGCAACGTGAAGATGGGGGGGGGGCCGGCAGCAATTTCTGCACCAGGGCCCGGTGGCTTCTAGTTACTCCACTGCATGTCCCCTTCTGCTAGAAATGCATTTAATTCCCTCTTAAATGTATCCATTGTATCTGGCATCATCATAATTCTAGGTAAAGAATTCCACAGTATAACAGGCCTTTCTTTAACCTAATAACTTCTAATCTTTGGGAGTGTGCCCCTTATTTGATCCTGGGTTGGAATGAAATATTCACTTGAGAGATCCCTGTGTTGACCTTTCATATACTTGTACAATGTATTCATTGCACGATAACCTGACACACTGCCAGAAAATACACTAATCTCAGAAATTCCACTATTCTTGTAAGGGAGTATCAGGTTGCCACAGGGGAAATAATACGTGTGAAAAAAAGCAATAGCCCTCCCCTCCCATACTGGCATTCGAGATATTACCTAAAGGTGGAGACCATTCACATATCAAACATAACTTTTACTGAAGTGAAAAAATAAAAACTAAAAACAAAGTGACTCTACCAAGAGAGTTTCAGTGTGGGCTACTAAGTGTATAGAGAAACCTGATAAGTATTAGTGTCCTTCTATGAAGGTACATGCTGGAGGAACTTAAAGTGACAGTAATGTTTCACAAAAACAGCAGCTCCAATTAATCGTCATAGTATTTGAGCCATAGAGAGTGTTATTTCATTACGGTGAGCGTTGTAGTTCAAGAGCAATTGAATTATAAAGTTCCCCCTCCCGCCCATTTTACCTAGTGTAAGTCCCCACTCCTCAGATGTGGAATGCAGTTCATAGATCAGACAGCTCACATCAAGGGTCAAAATTCTTACTGTGAGAACAATGAAAGCCCTGCCCCCCTTGACAGGTTTTTCCCTTATCTTAATTGAAGATTGCCCCTCTCTGCAGTCTACCTGGACACTCCCTGCTGCTCTAACTGAGCAGTGTTACATCAGTAGAAGGGGCGTGAGGGGGATACTTTATCATTCAATTACTCTTGAACTACAACTCTGACAGAATTGAAATAACACTCTCCAAGACCCGAATAATATGAAGATTAATTAGAGCTGCTTTGATTATGAAACATTACTATCCCTTTAATGCTGTTATTACAGAAAAGGGAACTTAATGCTGTTATTGTCAGGGTTGAAAGTTGGCTCATAAATAGTAATACACATGATGAAATCGGAAGTGATATGTTACATACACTAAAGCATGCAAATCACCCCATATACATATCAAGGGTGATACCGCCAAAAGTGTGCTAGTTCTCAAAGGACAGTTGCTGGCTTGTCACTGATTCACTAGAAGGTAGATATGTGATAAATGAGTCTACTTAATGTAGTGGTCTGTTTTTACCATGTATGTATATGATGCCAAGGTGTTGAAACCGACTTGCCACTAAATTGATGGACAACATTAACAAGTTGATCAGTGCTGATTGAGAAAATACTTGTATCAAAAAAACATATGCCAAAGTGAAAAGCTACCGGCTAAACAAAGTGAAAATCAACCCTGGTGAAAAAATCACTGATAATTTGTAACAAAAGTGTCTGCCTGGGGGTTGACTAGATTTCAGAGAGATTCATTCACTAAACAAACATATAATGTCTGCTGTGAATGAGCATTGAAATATTGTTAAGAACACTTTTAATGCGTTCTGTATAGATCAGTCCTCTCAGTATAAGTAAGACGTAGGAATATATATACATTATTGCAAGTCTTCCTGCAGTAATGTTTAGTTGTGTCCTTTTAAAATGATAGTCCTAAATTCAGGAAAATGGAACTATACCCTAAGAATACGTTGCTCTTAATTTCTCTAACACATTGACTTTCTTAGGCAGGTGTCGTTTATACAGCAGCCAGATTTTACCTAGGTAAGTTTTTCTGATGAATACATTAAAGGGATAGTAATACTTGAAAATAAGTTTATTTTATGTTGTAGCCCTTAAAAAAACATGAAAAATGATATAAGTCTTATCTCCCAAACCTTTATGGTTTGGGAGATATTCAGAAGTAAAGTTTCCCCTGGAGTGACGTCATTGCTCCACCCTTCAGATTTGTAATCCGGTCCAGGGACCGGCTGTGCCTCTCCAGAAGTGCTGAGATCACCATCTTTAAAAAGAATTTCTTAATTGGAATGGTCTACAAAGTGTGCTTTCAAGCCAGGCACACTTTGTAGATAGTTCCAGTTAAAGGGATAGTAACACTTCATTTTAACTTTATTTTATTTTGTAGGCATTAAAAAAACATGAAGAATGATATAAGTCTTATCTCTCAAACCTTTATGGTTTATGAGATATTCACAAGCAAAGTTCCCCTCCCCGCCCCTTTTACCTAGTGTAAGCCATCTCTTCTCAGATGTAAGTCTGGTTGTATGACAGTACAGATAACAGAAGGGGACAATTTTCTTTGTATGAAAACAATGAAAGCCCTTCCCCCCTTGACAAGTTTTTCAGCTTTTTCCATTATCTTAATTGAAGATTGTCCCTCTCTGCAGTCTACCTGGGCATCTCCCTTCTTATCTGGTTGAACAGGGGGGGGAAACTTTGTTTGTGAATATCTCTTAAACCATAAAGGTTTCAGAGATAAGACTTATATCATTCTTCATGTTTTTTAATGCCTACAAAATAAAATAAAGTTAAAATGAAGTATTACTATCCCTTTAAGTAGTTATTTTCAAAGATAGTGATCTCGGCACTGCTAAAGAGCTGCCGGTTGCTCTGTGGACCGATTTCCAAATCTGTCCACTAGATGGCAGACTTGGCTGAAACAGCAAGGAAAAGAGAATTTTAATATATTTTACAAGTGAATATCTCCCAAACCATAAAGGTTTGGGAGATAAAACTTATATCATTTTTCATGTTTTTTTAAGGGCTACAATATAAAATACAATTATTTTCAAGTATTACTATCCCTTTAACCCTCTGCAACGCGTTGCGTACCCCTCTGGCATTCAAAGGGTTAAGAGACCCTTATTCTTAGGGTATAGCTCCTTTGATCTGATAAGGTTCTGTTTAAATCAATGCACTTCTGCCAGCTTTCAGCCACAATTCTGTGTACAAAAGTCTTCCCCTTGCTGTGTGATACTACATCAAATGCTTCTGTAAACTCTAAATCAGGGTGGGTAACTTGAGGCACTCCAGCTGTTGAGAACCACAATTACCATCATCCACTGCCAGCAAGCTGACTGGGAATGATGGATATTGTGGTCCTCAACAGCTGGGCAGTTCTCATTTTGCCCACCCCTGCTGTAAATAGGTTACACTTCCTTGGTTTAGGTCACTGCACTTACACATTTAGGGTGAGATGTTCAAAAAGTCATCATAATGAAAAACTTGTTGGATCACGAGTTGGTGGTAAAAGTAGGACAATAATTTCAGAAGTAAATCCATCAAATCTGAAAATTCATCTAAAGAATAAAAAATGACGGAAAGAAGATCTCATTGAACATTGCCGTTAAAAATTCTGATCTTAAAAACTGTCTTTCGTTTTGTCTTTGAAAAAATATTTTCAAAGAAACAAAGACTTTTTTTGTCTTTAAAACAAATTTTTCTTCTCCAAGTTTAGACCATTTTTATTATGTCGGGAAAAATGATGTTAATCAGACAAAAAAATGACGTTCAAACAAATATTTCTGAAAATACCTTACATTATGACAGAAGATTAAACCACACCCACTTTTAAGACAGAGATGGCGGAATTGGATGCAAAAAATGATGGAAACATCTGAGAATTGGCGGACCATGGTGTAAGAACTTTTTTATTCTGATTACAGACAATTTCAGTTACCACCACTTTCTGAACATCTCGCCATTAGTATCGCTTATTTTCTAGAAACACTCTGATAAAAATGTGCATGTTGTACTTCCAATGCTTATGTTTCACTGAATGTTTTTGTCATTCAGACCATGAGACCTAACAGTAACTATATATTCAGGTACTGGTTCCCTTCAATCCAACTTTGACAAATTATATAAATTGTTAGGGATGCCCAAAAAATTCGTGGATTTTCCTAACATTTGTGATGGAAAGTCAGAATTTTATTAAAAACACGAAGGCGAATATTATGCATCAACTCTCTTCACTGCCACCCTCAGCAGCAAAGGGAAACTTTATTTGCACAACATACATAGAAAACTTGATAGTCATAACTCCTCCCAATAACCAATCATCATTCTACCGCCCCCCTATAAATAGTCTTCCTCAATAAAACACTCCCTCTTTCTTTGTGCGATCATCTTCACCGCAAACTCTGCAACGGAACTTGATAACATCGTTGAAACAACTGGAACAGAAGTCCCCTGCACACTGATCCAAACGTCAGCAGGGCAGCACTGCAGCACTGAAGATCATAGAACCGAAGATAACAGGACCACTATGAATCCCTAGTCCGTTCCATCAAGAGATTATCCTAAAAGAAAACAAAAAGAAAATAACAATAGGGAGGGAAACAGGGAGGGATAATATTCGCCTCCGTGTTTTTAATAAAATTCTGACTTTCCATCACAAATGTTAGGAAAATCCACGAATTTTATGTCACACACGGAGGCTCATATTATGCAAGTTTAAAGCTAATAATAAAACATTGCAATATATAAATAAGTACAATTCCTAAGACAAGAATCAATCAAAGAAAACAATCACAGAGCCTGAACTACCTGATTAGACACATGAGTGATAGGTTTACAATAAAATTCACGAAAAGTGGATTCCCTAGACCAATCCGCCGCTCGCAGGATATCCTCAAGCCTACTACCAACCTGTAAAGCCATGGATGCCATTGCACCCCTAGAGGAATGTGCCCCAAACAAAGAAACGTCAACACCCGCCAATTGCATAATCCACCGAACCCAACGGGCCAAAGTGGCCGCAGAAACAGGCAAGAACGGGCGGCGAAAAGAAATCAATAATTGGGAATAAATCCTATTCCTTAACGATTCAGTCCGAATCTCATATTCTCGTAAACACCTCACCACACATAGCTGAGGTTTAGCAGGAAAAGCCGGATAGGAAACTACACGCAAACCAGTCTTAGTGCGTCGAACTAAACGAAATTGCACCCCAGATGGTGTAAAGGACCGATTACTAAGATCCAAAGCCTTAACATCCGATACTCGTTTGAAAGAAATAAGACATAACAAAACAGTTAGTTTGGCCGATAACTGTTTAAGGGACAAAAGTTCATTTGGAGGCCAGTTCTCTAAGAAACGCAGTACATCCGCAACACTCCAAGTATCAGAATACCGAGACTGAGGAGGACGCGAAAAACGAATACCACGCATAAGACGACACACCAATACATGCTGACCAACAGGATGGCCATCCACAACAGAATGTCCAGCAGATATAGCTGAACGGTAAGTATTTATAGTCCTATAAGCTCTTCCTAAATCAAACAAATAGGAAAGAAAATTAACAACCTCTACAGGAGATGCTGAAACGGAATCCAAACCCCGTTCCAGGCACCAACGACACCAACAGGACCAGGCAGAAGAGTACACGGCCCGTGTGCCTGGAGCCCATGCCTCAGCCAATAACGACCGAGCTGATTCCAAAAACGAACCAGAGCCTGAGGAAGGCCTGAAACCAACCAAGCCATCAATTGAAGTTCCCCCGATATCACAAGATCGTGAGGATCGCCGATAGGATTGATAAGGAGAGAGGGAAAAACCGGAAGTAGACGAGGTACGTCCACCGCAAGTTCCAACAGAAGGGGAAACCAGGGTTGTGACGGCCAAAAGGGAGTTATCAGGACAACTGTCGCCTCCTGACGCCTGATCATCCAAATTGTACGTGAAATCATGGCGAACGGAGGAAAAGCGTAACAAATCCCCGGAGTCCAAGCCTGTAAAAAAGCATCGGTAGCAAGGGCCTCCGGATCCGGTCTCCAACTGAAGAAATTGGAAAGTTGGCGATTGAGACGAGACGCAAACAGATCGATGCGTAGAGGACCCCAAATGTCCACAAGATGCGAGAACACCTGATTGTGCAACATCCAGTCTCCCCGATCGGAAAGGAACCTGGAATTCCAGTCTGCTACCGTATTTGAGAGATCAGGCAAATGCTCCGCCATGATCGTTACATCTCGATCCAAACAAAAATGCCAGAGATCTTTTGCTAACTCTGCCAACTGCCTGGACTTCGTGCCTCCCAATCTGTTGACATATTGGACTGCTGATACATTGTCCATCCTGAGTAAGACACAACATCGCACCTGGTTCTTGAGCAAACTTTTGATCGCGAATGAACCTGCCAAAAGTTCCAGACAGTTGATATGGAGCAAGGTCTCCTGAGGCGACCACTTTCCGCCGGTAGAAACGTCTCCTAGTCGAGCACCCCAACCGAGAAGGCTGGCGTCTGATTCTATAACAAAATCTGGAGCCGAACCGAAAATGGCCCTGCCGTTCCAGGCGTCCAGATGCTTTAGCCACCATAACAGCTCTTTTCTGGCGTCTGATGAAAGCGAGATAAGATCTGTGAACCCGAGGCCGTTGCGTAAATGAAGGCCCTTCAATCGTTGCAAGGCCCGATAATGAAGGGGAGCCGGGAATATGGCCTGAATGGAGGAGGACAGAAGACCCACCACTCTGGCCAACATGCGCAAGGAAATTCAATCCCTTCTCAAGATCGTCCGAATCTCCTTGCGTATATTGCGAATCTTCGCCCCCGGTAAACTTAAAGAGGTGTGAACGGAATCGATCATGAACCCTAGAAACTCCACGCATTGAGACGGAACCGTCAAGGACTTCTCCCAGTTGAGCAGGAAACCGAGTTCTGTCAACAGTCTGATCGTCCAATCCATGTGAGTACACAACAGTTCTCTGTCCTGAGACATGAGAAGCATGTCGTCTAAATAAATAATCAGACGTACACCGCGACTCCTCAAAAGGCTTACCACTGGTTTCAGTAACTTGGTGAAGCACCAAGGAGCAGAAGACAAGCCAAAAGGAAGGCAAGTGAATTGCCAAATCCGATCCTGCCACCGAAAACGGAGAAAAACCTGGGAAGACGGAGCCATAGGAACGGTTAGATAGGCATCCTTCAAATCGAGTTTGATCATCCAATCCGCCGGCAACAGAAGATCCCTCAAAAGATGGATGCCCTCCATCTTGAAATGGCGGTAAAGCACAAACCGATTCAGGTCGCGTAGATTGATCACCGGTCTGAAACCTGAGTCCTTCTTTTTCACTAAAAAGATATTGCTCAGAAAACCCTTTGTCACTTCTGGAGCCCGAATGATAGCCCCTTTCTCTGCCAATGCCTTTAACTCTGTGTCTACCAATTCTTTGTCTACCCCGGAAAATAGAAAAGGAGGGGGAACTACGTCTTGAACCGGTGGGGCATAAAATTCTATATGGTAGCCCCGTACCGTCTGAAGGATCCACCGATCCGCAGTTATCCTTTGCCAATTTTGGAAAAAATGTAATAGCCTGCCCCCCACCCGAGCCGGGGAAAAAAGGGTAAACAACGGAAGACATACCTGTGTAGGATCGAGCACGAAATTGTGTTCTGCCAGCTCTAGATCTCCATGGTCTGCCTCTTTGAGGGAAGAACGGACCTGGCGGTTTATTGTCCTGAGGTGGTTGTCCCCGATAGGTAGGGTACGAGGGGCCTTGAAATTTTTGTTGAAAGAACTTGGACCGGCCGGAAGAACGGCCCCTACCTCTTCCGGCCCTCTCAAAAATTTTGGGTTGAAATACTTTCCTCAAAGAAGATTGAGCCTTATCCAAGGCAGTAAATGAGGCTACAAATTTGCCCAATTCTTTAATAAAGTTGTCTCCAAATAATTGGCCTTGCGCAGCCGGACCAGGCTCAGTAGTAGCCATGTCTGCCAATTTGGGATCAATTTTCAATAGTATGGCCCTGCGACATTCTGCTGCTAAAGCCGCATTGGCATTACCAAGTAAGCAAATGAGCCGTTGAATCCAACCCCTAAGGATTTGGACATCAACCTGTGAACCGTCCTGTAAGGCTGCTTCAGTTAATTCAAAAATTTTGGTCGCTGGCCCTAACACATCAAGTAATTTATCTTGGCAAGCCTTAAGAGAGCGATCAATCCCTTTTCTGGGATCCTTACCGGATTTTTGGATAAATTGCACCATTTTAATGTCAAACTCCGGTGTCTCGCAGACTTTGTCTGGAATAGTAGGTCTAGGGCATTCCGCCCGTAACTTATTTCTAGTGGTGCGAGTCAAAGGTTTGCGCACCCACATTTGTAAATACTGAGCAATATATGGGATGGGAGTCCACTCCGAAGAACGGGGATGCTTAATCCCCTCCGGGTCAAAAAGAGGCTCCCCTTGAACATCAAGAATAATCTTAGAAGGCTCACTAGGGCGGTCAGTAGCTACAGGTTTTGCCTTCTTCGGAGGTACAACTTCAGAATCACTGTCCTCTTTATCAGACTGAATCCAGTCAGAGTCAGAATCATCCTCGCTAGAGGAGGAACAATATGAGTCAGGCTTATTACGTCGTTTACCTTTGTGCCTCAAAACTTCTTCCCCTTGAGGTGGGGGTCTTAGGTGTGGGCCAGAGCCGCACGGATCAATTGTAGTCACAGCAGTATGACCATTCTCAGACAGAGGTAAAACAACAGGGGTACCTACATTATGCTTCCTCTTTTGGAGACATTTACCACCCTTCTGGATATGAACAGAGGGGGTTAAATTTGTGTCACTTCCCAGACCAGGGGTTCCATCAGCACAGGATTGCAAAGCATAATTTCCCGTATCTGTATTAGTTTGACCTAATGCTACAGCAAAAGATTCTGCAAAGGTTGCAGAGAGCTTCTGCATAGCAGCCTGCACTGACTCTTGCATAAAACGTTTGAATTGATCAGGAGGAAGGGAACGGCCAGAAAAGCCAGCAGATCCCCTTAAACCCAAATCTGCATTAGCACTAGGTTGATCACCTCTAGAGTAACCAGGTTGATCACCTCCAGTACCAGACAGATCAGGGTAATCACTTTCCCCACTAGCGTCCGACATAATAATAGTTGAGAAAAAACAGAGACAAATAAAACAAAAAACTACAGGAGAAATACCTCCAGATAGTAGTAAAACGCAGGGAAAAGCAAGCGCACTGTACCTAACAGGGAACACCACCGGATAGAAAACAAAATGTCGGGCGCATCCGAAGGCTCCTAGATAAGGACCGCCTCACGCATGCGCCCGACACTGACGAGAGCAAAAGCCCGCGAAGGAGAGAAACAGACAGCGCATGCGCTGTCCACAATGAAAAAAGGGCCTAGCAAGGCCAAGCAAACACCCAGGATGAATTAGAAAGCGCTCCCCGAATGGAGCGAAAGATGCGCGCAACAAGGAATGAAGTCAGCCAAGGCGGACAACTTCAAACCAATCGGAGGCACAACACAGAACTAAGGTAACACATAAAGCAGATTGGAGGAACAATAACGCGTTGAAAAGAGACACAGTAAGAAAGGACAATAATAAGAAGGGAATTTAGTAAAAACTCCAAACAGTCAGGATAATATAAACACTATACCTTCAAGGAGAAATGAAATGAATACTTATCTGAGGGCTAGCAGCAAAGAAAGAGGGAGTGTTTTATTGAGGAAGACTATTTATAGGGGGGCGGTAGAATGATGATTGGTTATTGGGAGGAGTTATGACTATCAAGTTTTCTATGTATGTTGTGCAAATAAAGTTTCCCTTTGCTGCTGAGGGTGGCAGTGAAGAGAGTTGATGCATAATATGAGCCTCCGTGTGTGACATAAAATTCTAGATTGCATGTTAGGAGTGCCTTGAGCAAAAGTGATTGAGAACCACTGATCTAGGCTCATAATTACTTCTTAACTGAAACACAGGAGATTTGTTTGGCAAGATGTGTGCCTTATAAAACCTCATTTATTTGGACTAATAATTTTGATTTTACAGTATATTCCTGGCTATATCCCAAGTAATTCCTTCAAGTAATTTCCCCCTTAAAGTTGTCAGGATTAAAAAATTATAATTCCCAGGATGAGTTCTAATTTTCTGTCTCAACAAAGTCACCATAATGACTTTCTGCCAATCTTGTGGCACTGAGCCTGAGCTCATGTCTCTGAAGATTGAAGGGTAATCAGCGACTTAGTGATTGCAAATGATCTATGGTACCAATTTGTAAACAGGGATATCTTTGTGAGCAGATGTGTTGTTGTGTTTCCTAAGGACTGGAACTGAAAATCACTGACCTAGACCTTTATAGATGCAGTGTTTAAAGTGATAGTAATGTTTCAAAATAAAAGCAGCTGCAATTAATCTTAGTATTAATCATAGTATTTGGACCATGGAGAGTGGTTCTGAGGTGAGCAGTGTTACATCAGTAAAATGGGCTGGAGGGGGATACTTTATCTTTCAATTACTCTTGAACTACAACTCTGACAGTATTTAAATAACACTCTCCATGGTCCAAATACTATGAAGCTTAATTGGAGCTGCTTTTATTGTGAAACATTACTATCCCTTTAAAGCGATAGTAATGTTTTACAACAAAAGCAGCTCCAGTTAAGCTTCATAGTATTTGTGCCATGAAGAGTATTATTTCAGTGCTGTCAGAGTTGTAGTTCAAGAGTAATTGAATGATACTCCCACCACTTTTACCTAGTTTTAGGAATCTTAAGGAATCTGGCCACTTGACTGTAGAAGCTAGCAGCAAGGGATAATCTTCTTACTGTGAACATAAGGAAAACCCTGCCCTCCTTGACAGGTTTTTCAGGTTTTCCCTTATGCCCACTGAAGATTGACCCTCTCTGCAATCCATCCAACAGTCTTGCTTCTTTGAGGTGAGCAGTGTTACATCAGTAAACGGGGAGGGAGGGGGATACTTTATCATTCAATTACTCTTGAACTACAACTCTGAGAGTGTTGAAATAACACTCTCCATGGCTCAAATACTTTGAAAATTAATCGGAGCTGCTTTTATTGTGAAACATAATATTATCCCTTAAAAAACACTATTGTAGTAAGTAATGTAGTACTTCAAGGCTTCACAACACACTGATTACAAAACACTGGTCTATAGTATAATGATTTTTTTTTTTTTACAGTAATTTGACAGTTGTAAGACTATAGTTTTGTTGTGGTCAGAGCCAGATATCCCATTGTCCACAGTATGCAACTGTCTACAATGCAAAATTTTAAGGGGCACCTCAGATGTACTGACCCACTCCTTTGTTCAAAATTTTTGTACAGAAAAAAATGTATCTTTTAAGATTATTCTAAGTCTGTCTTTCGCTCTGTAACATTTATAATGGTTGTAAAATTGCAGTTCGTACAAACTGATTGCAGCCAATCTGCATGCATATTTTTGGCACTCAAAGGGCTAATGTCATGTGAGAGATCATACCTTCTCATTGGCCTGCGCTTTCAGTGTTCTAATGAACAAAAGATGACATTTTCAAATTTGTTGGAATATGCTTAAAAATGGTTTCAATATTTAGAACAATTATTTAACCCTTTGAGTGCCAGAGGGCTATGCAACGCATTGCTCTGCAATGCGTTGCATACCCCTCTGGCACTCAAAGGGTTAAATTCTATATAATTTACCTACCCTGAGCTCCGACATCACTAGGTACCGAAATACAATGCTAGCTACCATGCCTCTTCACCCATTCACAGAAACAGAAGCGTATCTAGCTAATGGCAAAGAGGTAGGGACATTTAACATGCTTTTCATTTCCATCGATCACATACCTGTTCAGAAATAAGGTATAGAGAGTCAGGTGCATGTAAAAGAAGTAGAAAGAAAAAGAAAGAAATTGAAAAAGAGAGCTGGAGAAAGAGTGTTAGAGATGCAAAAAAGATAAAACATTTTGAAAAGAAAATAAGTGATACACTGAACACTTGCAATTGAATCCAGCACAGTATTTGTTATAGTGGATTTATTTTAATAAATACTTGTTTCCAGTGCTGGGTATATAATGTATAATTGTTTGTGCGGTCATGATTTTGAACATTAGTACATTTCTTTAATAGTCTTGTATAGATATGGCCAGGATATACAAGGCATTGCAAAGCACTGGATACCACCTAGTACTCACAGGGTTAACAATAAGGCAAATTGTGCTGCTGGCCATTGTCTGCTGGGGAAAGGAGCCCCACAATCACAGATAAACTGTCATACCTCACATTTTGGATACTGCTGGATCTCCTTCTCCCTGACAATCTGATACACACAATAAAACCAGCTCAAAGTATAAAGCCACGTATAAAACCTCAGAAATATATGAGAATGGTGTCAAAACTTAGCACTGTGTGAAGTCATTATTTTATTAAGTTACTTAGCATTGTGTGAACTTAGGTGTTACCACACAATATTTTGTGACACTAAGGGTATGGGTGAGATCATGCTAAAGTGGAAGGAACATCTTATGACAGCTTAGATTTATTTAAACTTAAAAAAAAAAAAACACTATATGTTTATTAGACATTTTTATGTAAAACAATATTTCATACCTCCCAACATTTCAAATAGCTAAAGAGGGACACTTTTGTTTCAGGTAGTGGATATGGGTGTGTGGCTGGTGGGCAGGGCATAACCAAGCATTTTTAGGCTATTTCATGACCTATCACCACCTATGTGTGTAACCTAATAAATGATTTATAACAAGACCAATGTATTTTATTTACACAGACTCATTTATAAATACATATACTGAAGTTTAAACAAACAATAATATGAGTTTTATTGCTGTAGAGCAAAATTATACACCTATATGCACACTAAAAAATCTGATTCCCTAAAAAAGGGACATCAGGGTGGGAAAGAGGGACAGGGGGATTTGGGTGAAAAAGAGGGACTGTCCCTCCTAAAGAGGAACACTTGGGAGGTATGATATTTTACAGATAATTTGTCAGTTTATTCAAATGACACAGAACTAGCAGGCACAGCTTTGTGTCAAATTCTAACTTTATATCCTGTTTTTCCTTCCAGCTACCATCCTTTATGTTGTTTTTTAAACTGTAGAGAGGGGTCTTAAAGGGATAGTAATGTTTCATAATAAAAGCAGCTCTAATTAATCACCATAGTATTTGGGCCTTGGAGAGTGTTATTTCAATTGTGTCAGAGTTGTAGTTCAAGAGTAACTGAATGATAAAGTATCCCCCTCCCACCCCTTTTACTGATATAACACTGCTCATCTCAGAGCAGCAGGGAGTGTCCAGGTAAAAAAGAAGGTCTAAAAGAGGGACTGTCCCTCCTAAAGAGGGACACTTGGTAGGCATGCTTTATCATTTAATTACTCTTGAACTACAATGCTCACAGTAATGAAATAACACTCTCTATGGCTCAAATACTATGAAGATTAATCGGAGCTGCTGTTTTTGTGAAACATTACTATCACTTTAAAAGCCACCTATATAGAAAAGTAGTATCTGGCACGTGGCTGTGCCAGGCAGCACTATAAAACTTGTATAAACTAGAAAATAAACAAGCTAAATATCTTTATAATTCTACATTTAAAAAACAACGAACATAACATACATGTGATTTTGAAAGCGCTTTCACATGAACCTAAACTGTCGTAAGGTATTTCTTGCACTTTTAGCTACTATAAGCTTGATTTGTCACTTTTAGAAGCAGGGTAAAACCAGGGTAGCTATCACTTAACCCCTTAGATACTAGTGAGTTTTCCAGCTCATTGAGATCTCTGTAGCACCCAGTGGGTTAAGGGGCTCCTCTACTTTATATTCTGCCAAGGCCCTAGCATTGGCTTAGAACGGACTTGGACATGACACAATTCATTTTACACATAACCAAAAAAACAAACAATGAATAAAACTGCTTTCAACATAGGGAAAATAGATATCTCGGTTTATAAAGTGAAATGTAAAAAATGCAGTGGAGAATGGTACAGTAGTGATTGTGAACAGTTGGTATATTTGGTATATTTACCACACAATGCGTTGGAGACCTGTCTAGCATTCAAGGCTAGTTATCCCCTATAATGCAGTTGGTTTGCCCCACAATTCCTCAACTTTTCTTTTGTGTTTCTGGTCTGAGGCTGCACATTCCAGTAAAGTACACAATATCAGTTCTATGAGGGTCATGGCTCTAAAGATGTTTTGGTTCTGGAGCCAATCAGTCTTACCATAGGGGACAACTAACATTTATTTAAATGGGGGTTTTAACCCTTTGAGTACCACAGGGGGACGCAAAGCATTAAGCGCTTGAATGCTAGACAGTTCTCCAGCACATTCTGAAGCAATACGTTGATGACCTCTCTGGAGTTCAAGGTATTTTGAGAATTGTTATTTGTGCTCTGTGGTGCAATCGGTTTGCTCCTGAACTGCACCTCTTTAGATTTCTGGACATGGTTTGAACTATCCCTCCATAGGCCCAGATATTAATCTGGGAGGTCATCCATCTTCCCTCCATTTGTTATGGGACTGAAATTCCCATCATTGACAACTGCCCATTGGTTGGATGAGGATGATGGATGCTGTAGTTGAACAATAGGCTTCCCACAAATGTTTTTTTAGCAATACAATAATATAAACTTTGAGGTAGTTTGTTAATCACAAATGAAATAAGAATAGTAAACACAAAAAAAGCAAAATAATTCAGCAAACAAGAAAAGAAAATATCAATGTCACTGATTTCAATGCAGCTTATACTTTAGCCCTTTGAGTGCCAGAGGGGTATGCAACACGTTGTCACTCAAAGGGTTAAAGAGAAAGTAACTCGTTTCCAGACAGCTTTCTATCAGGGACTGCAAAAGCAGAGATAGAGATACAATGTAAAAAAAGATGATGGAAAATAGAAAAGACTGCTTCCTGTATATTAAATACAGAGTACTAAGTGCTGCAGGGATAGTGTTACATTGCTCTGGGCTAGAAAGGTATCCATTACTTTTTAAAGCAATTACAGTATTTTCAATCACAGCATCCCGAGGCAAAGAATTCCATGATTTTACTGCCCCTACTGTAAAAAATCCCTGCTTTTGTTTTAGTTAAATGCACTTTTCCTTTTATCTTAATGGATGCCCTTTTGTTTTTTGCTCAGCTCTGTGAGTAAATAGATCCTTGGAGAGTAAAACAAGGGTACTCACACTGCTGGAAGATTTCTAATTCAAAAGTTACCAAAGTTCCTACAAAACTGCAATTTTCTATTGTGGTTTCCATACTTTACTATAGAAAGCTATAGTCTATGACCCTCACATCTAGTCTAAGCTCTCACATCGCAAAAAATGCATTTTGGACACCAGTTGGCACTATTGTTCTTTGATTAAAAATAAGTTTGAGCTGTAATAACTTTTCAGTTACTTTTTTCCAATTTCTTTACTCAGCAGGAAAAGTCATATAACATATCATGTTTCATTATTGGAGAGTACTCCAGTGCATTAGAGATTCATCTGTCCTACAAGTAGTTCACAAATTAATCCTTTAAGGACCAGGTGGATGCCCAATGTGTTGTGCAGCAATGCATTTAGCACCCCTCTGGTCCTGAAATGGTTAACAGTATCAACTTTAGCTTAACCCCTTAAGGACCCATGACAGTCCTGGACCATCATGTAATTCTGGGCTCCCAGCGCGGCTGCACGTCGTTCGGGGAGTCCAGAATCAGATTAGCAAAAATCTGCAGCGTGTGCGCACGGCTGGTCCTTAAGGGGTTAAATTATTATGCAAACATTTATCAGATTATTATTGCTTTGCATATTCTTTTCTAACCTAATGATTTCAAATGTGTTGCAGTCCTGTCTGGCATTATAGGATTTAATATTCCCTGTGATAGAAGAATATATTTGTCATTTATTGGCACATTGGTTTTAGAACATAATACCATTATACATAATGAAATCCAGAAAAGATCCTGATGTAGAGCTATATTAATGTTATCTTTAACAAGAGAATCCATGCCTCTTAAGATGCAGTACAAATCACTGAAGACTTCTGTAGAATCCAAGGGGTTACGAATATACCATTAAACTACATCCATCGGTCTAATCATCAAATGATGTGCTTTCATTAACAACATATATTTCCATTAGAGGGCAGTAGTTGCCTCATTTTTAAAATATAACATTAATGTATAGCAATTGAGATATGCAATGGAGGACGCAGAATGTGATTCTTTCTGTTATAAGTTAACTCTTTGAATGCCAGAGGGGTACTGCATTAGACACCCTTCTGATACTCATAGGGTTAAAAAGCTGAATAACAGAATAGTTACATGACAAATCAGTTTTGCACTAGGTGTCAATCAAAATTCCTCAAATTCCCATTGAAATAGTCACTGTAAAATAATAATCTGAGAACAACCTTTTTTGTCTCTGCAGGCAGGACCTGGTTTAACCTCTTAACGACCGGCCGATCAGCACGGCGCGGTCAGTTAAGGACCACAGAGCATTTTTTTTTTTTTGCTCCATCCGCTTTCGGACTCCCCGAACGGCGTGCAGCCGTGGGGGGAGCCCGGAATTCCATGACGGTCACAGTACGTCATGGGTTGTTCAGTCAGATCGACCCATGACGTACTATGACCGTCAAGGCTCGTTAAGAGGTTAAATCCCAGGCTCCCCTAGGCAAGGAACTCTAAGCTCCCTTAGCTCTGAGCATGGCCACACCCCCACTTCTTGCATGACCCCACCCCCTGCCCCATCCACTGTTTCAGGGCACAGAAAATACCCTATAACCTGAAATAGTCTATTAACCCCTTGGTTGCTAGAGAGATCTCCAATGCATGCTTTCTGGCATCCAAGGGGTTAAATAATAACCTGTAAAGGAGTATAAAACCGGTTGCAGGGACACTGAAATTGCTCTGGCCACACCCATAACAGAGGATGTGGGTGTGGCCAACATTCAGCAGCAGGATAGTCCTACACGCACACAAACATGCATACACACACACATACAGCATATATTCATTATGAATCATTACTGCTACTGTAAATATCTACTAACTTCTAGCTATATGCCCATAACACAGAACCTGACATGAATATATTTTTAAATCTAACTAGGTAAATGGCAGAAAAGGAGGGGCAATAGGTTCTAGCTTTGTTTCTGTGAAAATATTTTTGTGTTAGGGCCCAAACATTTTTTTAACACGGGGACCTTTCAGTGACTAGTTATGTTAATGCATAAGGAGCAATGTTCTTGAAAACTGACTTATAATACACCACTCATGCATTTGCACGATTCTGAAATGACATTACAGAATTTACAAGTCACATACAAATAAATAGAATGGAATGTTTCTTGTCAAGTTGCCTAGGAGATTGGGAATTTTTAATATCTCTCTGGCCCTAAACAAAAGGAAACATCACATTCCTTTATTTCTCTGGAAGATGCTGTTTACCAACTGCGTGCACACTTTTTCCATTCATTTTTCAAATGAAACAAACATATATTACACATTGAAGTAATGTATTGGACACTCCTCTGGCACTCAAAGGATTAAAGGAGAACTAACACCTCCTATTATTATTTTTTTTTTAAGTTTCAAAAGCTTTAATGAGAAATAACGTGTACAAGAAATTCAATCAGATATACAATAGTCAGTAAATGAAGCATATCTTGACATGTAAACATTCTCATAAAAACATATATAGAGAATATAAACATCATATTGACCTGGTAATACATTCAAGACAGGTATCCAGTACAGTCAAGAACCGTCATTTTACCCTGAGAGAAATATCATCAGAGTCACAGGGGTATCTCAACCCTGTCAAGGGCAAAAGGGTGTCAAATGGAAGAAAAGATCATGAACATAAAGACTAAACAGGCAATAGTGCATATGACAGGAGCAGAAAAGGAGCATTAGTCAAGTTGGAAAGGAGAGGGGAGTAAGAAAGGAGAAAATCTCAGGGAAAGTAGGAAGAGACACCTCCAGACAGGAGGTTTAAACGTCTGAGTAAAGAGGTAGAAAATGGCGAAAAGAGAGTATAGAGAGGAAAGGTGGGAGAGTAGGAACAAATAGACAGTAGAGGAGAGAAGCAAGAGTGTAGATCGCAGTGGGGATAAACATTACAAAACCGGAGGGGGAAGTCTAGCTCAGGTAAGCATTATAGTAAGCGTTCCATGGTCCCCATACAGACCAAAAGTCATCCCATTTGTGTGAGGCGGTAGCATGCATCTTCTGATAGGAGAACTCAGTTTGAGACTAAGCGATCCAAGCCGCTAGGGTCAGGGGGCGAACTGACTTCCACTGTAGAGGAATGATTGATTAGCTGCATTCATTAAGGTTAGAAAGCGTTTGAATTTCACACCTCCTATTAATTATACTCCACTCTTACCTTGACAGAAAATCCTAAATGCCTCTTATTAATTTTGGTCTTGTGCCTTTGTTTTAGAGTGAGTAAAGTGCGGTACCACTACCATGTTGGCCATAGAGACTACTAGAGTAAAAATGATACCTTTATTATTAACTGAATGGAAGATAATAGGGGTTATGCACTAAGGCGTGATAAAGAGTGATAAAGTGGAGATGATGTATCTAGTGATATCACAGCTCCAGTTCATATGTTATTCTATGGAGCCTATGTGCTACGGTCTCCATTGCTGGAGAAATCTTAGTTCATAACTTGCATAGAATAACATAGGAACTGGACAAATTATATCACTGGAGAAGTTATCTCCACTTTATGACCTCTTTATCACGCCTTAGTTCATCTCCACCAACATCTTCAATCATTCCATTATGGAGAAATTGTGATAAAGAGTTGATAAAATGCTTTACTTTTTATTATAGCAAACATAATCCTCTATTTTTTATATACACTTTGAGAAAAACCTAATACTAATCTCTAAAATAAAGTGTAATGTCTGTCAACCCAGCCTTGTTCCATTGTCCACTGGTAGTCACAGGACCACACAAATACTGTCTGACTCTTCAGCCTTGTTCTACTGTCAACTGTTTGTCACAGACCCATACGTTGGACATTCTTAGAAGTCAGCACTAACCCAAGGATAACTGGAGGAGCTCTACAAAAGTTGGACCAATATATTGTAATAAAAGTGAGAGTGAAAAAATGATTTTACAAATAAGCACAATGTAATTAAAAAAAATCATGCTTAGTCACTGTTAGTCACAGGACCACACATTTACTGTCTGATAACCCAGCCTTGTTCTACTGTCCACTGTTAATCTCAGGACCTCACATATACTGCCTAACATCCCAGCTTTGTTCCACTGGCTACTGGTAGTCTCAGGACCTCACATATACTGTCTGACACCCCAGCTTTGTTCCACTGTCTACTGGTAATCTCAGGACCACACATACACTGTCTGACACCCCAGCCTTGTTCTACTGTCCACTGGTAGTCACAGGACCACACCTACACTGCCTGACACCCCAGCCTTGTTTTGTCATTACTTACGTTTGGGACAGCCACTTGCACTTCTTCAGTGATCACGAGGGTTAGAGAATAATTACTATAGATAGAAGCTGTAAATAACAAACCTCTATCAGGATTGCCAACCTCTGGCACATGTTTGGTTTTTTGTTTGTTTTTTTCTCCATACCCTTTTCTACTTACAGTCAGCAAATTTGACAAAAGTTGTCAACCCAGCCAGATATATAGACCACAATAGCATTCATCCCAACATTTCAAATGGCCAAAGAGGGACACTTGTTTTAGGGGGTGTTACTGGGGGTGTGGCTGGTAGGCGAGGGCATTACCATACCTGGGAACATCTTCTTTTTCACTACCCGGGGGAGTCTCCTTTGGTGCCGAGGTGGGAGACAGATGATGAGATTTGCATCAAAATGGTCATGGGGCTCAACCATGAGTGGGGGTGGGGCTTCACAGACCTTGAAAATGTGCATTGAACCTGCTGGGGAAGGAGGAGAAGTGGGTGGGAAATGGGAGAAATAGAAGGGGAAGGAGCAGATGTGGTCAAAGTTTCATAAGAAACTCCCCACGTCTGGAGAATCAGCCTCTGCCCTGGAGACCCGGTAATTAGAAGCCAGAACCGGAGTCTCCAGGGCAAATCCGGAGAGTTCCCAGCTATGGGCATTACCAAGAATTTATAGGTGATTTCATGACCTACTTGCAAGTTTGTGTATCTTAATAAATGATTTAGAGCAACACCAAAGTATTTTATTTACACAGGCCAATGTATAAACACATAATATGATATTTAAACAATCATTAATGTGTGTTTTATCATTGTGGAGCAATGTGATACCCTTATACACACACACCACACAGTCTGATCTCCTAAAAAGAGGGACACCAGGGTGGGAAAGAGGGACAGAGGGATTTGGGTCTTAAAGAGGGACACTTGGGAGATATGCAATAGCGTTACAAAAAAAATACAGCTCTGAGTGCTCTGTATTTTGTAGTAGTAGTGGTAGTAGTAGTAGTAGTAGTAGTAGTAGTAGTAGCCTTTTCTAAGTTGTTTTACTATTTTTACATTGTATATTTGTTAGCTTGTTACAAGCTCTCTGAAAATATATACAAATAGCTCCCCATCAGGGACATAAAAGTATTAAAAAAAAAATAGTAAAAATGATAGGCAATTTGACTTAATATACTATGCATTTGTAGAATATGTAAAATCAAAAAGAAGGTTGACTTTCACTTTATTAACAATTTCATCGAAAAAAAGACTTTCTTTGTATTATTGTAACCGATATGATTTGATACCTCTCTGGCACTGAAAGGGTTAAGCTTAAGATCCGTCTAGCATCCAAGAAATTAAAATTAATTATTTAAGAGGAATATTTGGATATTATTATTAATAATTATAATAATAATAATATTAATTAGAAAGTTCTTTTAGTTATGATGTTATTAACAGAGTCAAAAAATAGAAAAGGCTGTAAACTTCTTACCCATTTCCGATAGTTAGTAATGAAGCTCCACCAGGCTTCTTAATAAAACACTAATGTCTGAATTCATCAGGCTACAATCTGAAGTCTCCTGTGATAATTTGACCAGATTCCCACTGTGGAAGAGACAATTGCTTTATACATTCTGGGTTAAAGGCTAAGCAAGAGTTACTTTCAGAGCCCAATAAAATAAAGTGTTATAAAGTCCCCTTCACTAGTCATTGTCACTTTACAAGGAATCCCCTGTGCCAATAAACACTTCACAGACCAATCACATGAAGGATCAATTAATCATGTTGGAATGGATTGTCTTAAAATAAATAATAAATCATGTAAGACGTGATGTGGTTGTACTAATTTTTGTACTTTAAGAATGTAACTGCCAGAGTAGAAGATGATAAGGCTGAAGTGGGTTGTAGCATCCTGGCAATCCAGGTCAATTTAAGTTTTTTGTATAACCAAAGCACTTGTCAGTTGTGTCTCCCAGGCCCTGCACCCATGACTGTGTTTTTCTTGGGCTCGTCACACCCATTATGACCTCTATAAGACCTCACTATGGAATGGTCAGGTTAGGTCTACATTCCTCCCAACATTTCAAATGGCCACAGAAGATCACTTGTTTTAGGGGGGGGGTTCTGGGGGGGTGGCTGGTGGATGGGGCATTACCGAGAATTTTTACATTATTTCATTACCTGTTGACACTTCGTGATGTAACTGAATAAACTATTTGGAAGAAGACCAAAGTATTTTATATACACAAATCCTATATAATAATTCGCTAAATCATGTGTAACGCCGAGACATGCGCAGTACACACTGCTGCACATGCTGCAGTAATGCGCAGTAGAGACTGCCCACGCCGCGGCTGATACAGAGCTGGGCGCTCAGAAGGAGCGTCCATCTCTGTATCAGCCGTGGCGCGGGCAGTCTCTACTGCGCGTGACTGCTCCGCGACCGGGTGGCAATGGCACTGTGGCCCATGTAACGGGCTGTTCAACTAGTTAATGTATAAACACATATATTCAAGTTTATACAAACATTAATGTGACATTTATTGCTGTGGAGCAATGTGATACACTAACCTCATAGATAATGTCAAATTAACCTCATAGATTTTGTCAAACTAACCTCACAGATTTTTTTGACTGGGTAACTAAATTAATGGACCAAGGGGGAGCAGTAGATATAGCTTATCTAGATTTCAGTAAAGCAGCTGACACTGTCCCTCATAGAAGACTCATTAATAAATTGCAGTGTTTGGGTCTGGATGTAAAAATAGTTAAATGGATAAGACAATGGCTGAGTGACAGGAGACAGAAGGTGGTAGTCAATGGAGAATATTTGGACGAAAGGAGTGTTACTAGTGGGGTACCTCAGGGATCTGTACTGGGGCCCATTCTTTTTAATATCTTTATTAGTGATATTGCAAAAGGTCTTCAAGGAAAGGTATGCCTTTTTGCAGATGATACCAAGATCTGCAATAGGGTAGACATTAGTGATGAGCGAGCACCCCAATGCTCGGGTGTTCGGGTGCTCTGACCGAGCACCCCCTGAGGCTCGAGTGCTCGGCCGAGCACCCGAGCCCCATTGAAGTCAATGGGAGGACTCAAGCATTACACCAGGCACCCCCTGCTCTGATGAGGGGAGGGTGCCTGGTCCATAGGAAAAGGGAAGAAAAGGATGGAAACACCACAGAAATGGTTCAGGGACAGCATAGGGAGGATGTCTGGATGCATCTTGGACTCCAACATCGCTGCTGGGAACGATCTTTCGCCCGTAGTACGCCATTTTTACAGACTGACCATAAAACACACAAAAAGGAAAATAAAAACGACTTTAGGCGAAAAATTGTTACCAAACAATATTTGCTGTATATTTACTTGTATATCATCTGCAAATTCTCCCAAAAATTTCCTTGGTTTTCGGAAGTAAGGCCATGATTAAGAGGGAAACGTGCGCAGAGGCAAATTCTCCCAAAAATTTCCTTGATTTTCAGAACTGAGGCCATGATTAAGAGGGAAACGTGCACAGAGGCAAATTCTCCCAAAAATTTCCTTGATTTTATTGAACTGAGGCCATGATTAAGAGGGAAACGTGCGCTGAGCCGACCATCTAAAACATTATGGGTGAGGGTCTGCTGCAGAGCTGACCATCCTAAACATTATATGCGAAGGCCCGCTAGTGAGCTGACGCTATAAAACATTATATGAGAGGGCCCGCTAGAGAGCTGACCCAATAAAACATTATATGAGAAGGCCCGCTGGTGAGCTGACCTATATAAAAATTGTCAAACAGGGCCCGCTGGTGAGCTGGCCCTATATAAAAATTATATCACAGGGCCCGCTGGTGAGCTGGCCCTATATAAAAATTATAGCACAGGGCATATGGAAGAGGAGGAGGAGGATGAGAAGATTAAGAGTCAACCATATACCCGTTTTTTGGGTGGAAGGGGTGAATGGGAATACAGAGTATTCCCATCATTGTAAATAACATATATAAAGTGAGTTTATGTTCCCCCGGGGCTTTCCTCCAGTGGAGTGGAGAAGTCAGGGGAAATCCAGGCCTTGTTCATTTTTATAAGTGTCAACCTATCAGCATTGTCGGTGGAAAGGCGGATACGCTTATCTGTTATGATGCCACCAGCAGCACTAAATACCCGCTCAGACAGAACGCTGGCGGCAGGGCAGGCCAGCACCTCCAAGGCGTAGAGTGCCAGTTCATACCACGTGTCCAGCTTGGACACCCAGTAGTTGTAAGGCACAGAGGGATCATTGAGGACGCTGACACGGTCTGCTACGTACTCCTTCACCATCTTCCAAAACTTTTCCCTCCTTGTGACACTAGGCTGCGCATCAGGGTGAGGGTGCTGGCGGGGTGTCATGAAGGTGTCCCACGCCTTGGAGAGTGTTGCCCTGCCTTTCTCGGAACTGCTGTGTGCTCCCCTTTTCTCCCCTTCTCGGTTGGCCAAGGTAGCACGTACTCTGCCGCCAGCGTTGTCAGATGGAAAATTTTGGAGCAATTTTTCAACAAGAACCTTCTGGTATTGCACCATTTTGCTTGTCCTCTCCACCGGAGGAATGAGAGATGAGGAATTCTCTTTGTAGCGGGGGTCCAGAAGGGTGAACACCCAGTAATCCGTGTTGTCTAAAATGCGTGTAACGCGTGGGTCACGGGAAAGGCAGCCTAACATAAAGTCAGCCATGTGTGCCAGAGTACCAACAGGCAAGATTTTGCTGTCCTCACCAGGAGGATGACTCTCAATCTCCTCATCCTCTTCCTCCTCTTCTGCCCACCCACGCTGAAGAGATGGAACTAAAGTTCCATGGCTACCCCCTGTAGCGGAGACAACCGTGTCTTCCTCCTCCTCCTCCTCCTCCTCCAATTGTCGCTGAGAAGACGAAGTGAGGGTGCTCTGGCTATCACCTTGTGTAAGCTCTTCCTCCCCCATTTCCACCTCTTCCACATGCAAAGCGTTGGTTTTAATTGTGAGCAGCGAGCGTTTCAGTAGACACAGAAGTGGGATGGTTACACTGATAATAGCGTTATCGCCGCTCACCATCTGTGTCGATTCCTCAAAATTGCGTAAAACCTCGCAGAGGTCTGACATCCATTCCCACTCCTCACTTCTGATTACAGGAAGTTGAACGGAGAGGCGACGACCGTGTAACAGCTGGTACTCCACTACTGCCCTCTGCTGCTCACAAAGCCGGGCCAACATGTGGAAGGTGGAGTTCCAGCGCGTGCTCACGTCACACAGCAGCCGGTGAGCTGGCAATTGTAAGCGCTGCTGCAGCTTCAACAGGCCGGCTGAAGCTGTTGATGACTTACGGAAATGTGCACACACGCGGCGCACCTTGGTCAAGAGATCATGCACATTGGGGTAGGTTTTTAGAAATCGCTGCACCACTAAATTAAATACATGCGCTAGGCATGGTACGTGTGTGAGCTTGCCGAGCTCCAAAGCCGCCACCAAGTTACGCCCATTATCACACACAACCATGCCTGGTTGCAGGTTGAGTGGCGAGAGCCACTGCTCGGTCTGGTGACTAATCCCCTGCAACAGCTCTGAGGCCGTGTGCTGTTTGTCCCCAAGGCAGATCAGCTTCAGCACGGCCTGTTGACGCTTCCCCACTGCAGTGCTACACTGCTTCCAGCTACTGGCTGATGGGGGAGTGGCGGTGTGTGTAGAGAATTCGGAGGTGGAAACGGAGGAGGAGGAGCCAATAACGTAGGTGCTGGTGGAAACCCTGATGGAGGTAGGGCCCGCAATCCTCGGCGTGGGTAGCACCCGTGCCATCCCAGGGTCCGAGTCGCTCCCAGCCTCCACGACATTCACCCAGTGTGCCGTCAGGGAAATGTAGCGTCCCTGGCCACAAGCACTTGTCCATGTGTCAGTCGTTAAGTGGACCTTCCCAGTAACTGCGTTGGTCAGGGCACGGGTGATGTTACGGGACACATGGTGGTGTAATGCGGGGATGGCACACCGGGAAAAGTAGTGGCGGCTGGGGACCGCGTACCGAGGGACAGCTGCTGCCATCAGGCTGCGGAAGGACTCAGTGTCCACAAGCCTAAATGGCAGCATTTCGATGGCCAGTAATTTTGAAAGGTGTGAGGTTAGTGCTATGGCCTGTGGGTGGGTGGCTGGGTACTTTCTCTTGCGCTCAAATGCCTGGGGTAACGACATTTGGACGCTGTGCTGGGACTGGGAAGTGGATGTGGTCGCTGATGGTGCTTCAGATGCTACAGGTGCAGGGCGGGAGGTATGCGGGCCTGCGCCTTCGACAGGCGATTGGCCGGCACCGAAAACAGGGGAAGAGGAGGCAGTGGTGTGGCCTGCAGACACAGATGGGCGATCCAGGCGTTCCTCCCACTTACTACGGTGCTTGGATGCCATGTGTCGGATCATGCTGGTGGTGGTGAGGTTTCTAGTGTTCATGCCTCGGCTCATTCTGGTGTGGCACAGGTTGCAAACTACAATTCTTTTGTCGTCCGCACTTTCCTTAAAAAAACGCCATACCGCGGAACACCTACCCCTTGGCAAGGTAGATTTACGCAAGGGGGTGCTCCGTGGAACATTTGCGGGCCGGTTTGGTGCGGTCCGCCTTCTTTCTGTAGCCACACCACTGCCTCTTCCAGCCTGTTGCGGTGCTGCAGATGGCTCACCCTCAGGACTGCTGTCATCGCTCGGCTCTACACCTTCCCAGGTGGGGTCAGTCACCTCATCGTCCACCAAGTCCTCCTCCACTTCCTCACTCTGATCATCCTCCTCAAGTCTTGATCCCACCACATACTCAGTCATTGACAACTGTATAACATTCTCCTCAACAAGGTCTTGAGACGGAAATAGTGGTTGATTTAATGGCAACTGTGTCTCATCATCATCATCATCATCCACTACTTCCTTTGACCTTAAATGCCGTTCACATCTGTCATCTTCTTGAGATTGGGTAGCCTCTAGAGGTTGTGAATCAGGGCACAAGATGTCATGTTCCTCTGCAAGCGTGCTTGGAGAGAGGGTCAAATGAAGGATTGGTGATGAGACGAGCTCCTCACTATATCCCAGTGTGGGATCACTTCTTTGACCAGACCGTGTATGGTGGGAGGAAGGATGATCAGAGTGAGGATTATGTTGACCAGACTCTTGGCTACTGAGAGTGGACTTGGTGGAAGACAGGGTGGTGCTTAACCGACTGGAAGCAGTATCAGCTGTCATCCAACCGACCACCTGTTCGCAGTGGTCGGACCTCGAGAGTGATGTCCTGCGACGCCCTGTAAAATTACACATGAAGCTAGGTATGGTGGATGTCTTTCTTTCTTGTGCTCTGGCACCAGGCACAGATTCTCCGCGTCCTGACCCGCGCCCTGAACTTTCAGGATCACGTCCACTTCCCCGTCCCTTTTTACCCGCCTTCTTCATCTTACACAGAATATGTGACTTTAATATTTGAGTTTGAAAACTTAACAGTATTTCTTATTATTCTGCAACTGTACAGAGTACACAGAATAGGCTGTTAAACGGCGGTGAAACACACTGAATGGAATATGTGACTTTAATATTTGAGTTTGAAAACTTAACAGTATTTCTTATTATTCTGCAACTGTACAGAGTACACAGAATAGGCTGCTAAACTGCGGTGAAACACACTGAATGGAATATGTGACTTTAATATTTGAGTTTGAAAACTTAACAGTATTTCTTATTATTCTGCAACTGTACAGAGTACACAGAATAGGCTGTTAAACGGCGGTGAAACACACTGAATGGAATATGTGACTTTAATATTTGAGTTTGAAAACTTAACAGTATTTCTTATTATTCTGCAACTGTACAGAGTACACAGAATAGGCTGTTAAACGGCGGTGAAACACACTGAATGGAATATGTGACTTTAATATTTGAGTTTGAAAACTTAACAGTATTTCTTATTATTCTGCAACTGTACAGAGTACACAGAATAGGCTGTTAAACGGCGGTGAAACACACTGAATGGAATATGTGACTTTAATATTTGAGTTTGAAAACTTAACAGTATTTCTTATTATTCTGCAACTGTACAGAGTACACAGAATAGGCTGTTAAACGGCGGTGAAACACACTGAATGGAATATGTGACTTTAATATTTGAGTTTGAAAACTTAACAGTATTTCTTATTATTCTGCAACTGTACAGAGTACACAGAATAGGCTGTTAAACGGCGGTGAAACACACTGAATGGAATATGTGACTTTAATATTTGAGTTTGAAAACTTAACAGTATTTCTTATTATTCTGCAACTGTACAGAGTACACAGAATAGGCTGTTAAACGGCGGTGAAACACACTGAATGGAATATGTGACTTTAATATTTGAGTTTGAAAACTTAACAGTATTTCTTATTATTCTGCAACTGTACAGAGTACACAGAATAGGCTGTTAAACGGCGGTGAAACACACTGAATGGAATATGTGACTTTAATATTTGAGTTTGAAAACTTAACAGTATTTCTTATTATTCTGCAACTCTGCAGAGTACACAGAAAAGGCTGCTAAACTGCGGTGAAACACACTGAATGGAATATGTGACTTTAATATTTGAGTTTGAAAACTTAACAGTATTTCTTATTATTCTGCAACTCTGCACAGTACACAGAATAGGCTGCTAAACTGCGGCGAAGCACACTGAATGGAATATGTGACTTTGATATTTTAGTTTGAAGACTTAACAGTATTTCTTCCTATTCTGCAACTCTGCACAGTACACAGAATAGGCTGCTAAACTGCGGCGAAGCACACTGAATGGAATATGTGACTTTGATATTTTAGTTTGAAGACTTAACAGTATTTCTTCCTATTCTGCAACTCTGCACAGTACTCAGAATGTGCTGCTAAACTGCGGCGACGCACACTGAATGGAATACGTGACTTTGATATTTTAGTTTGAAGACTTAACAGAATGTGCTCTAATCTGCAACTTTGCACACTAAACAGAATGTGCTCTAATCTGCAACTTTGCACACTAAACAGAATGTGCTCTAATCTGCAACTTTGCACACTAAACAGAATGTGCTCTAATCTGCAACTGTGCACACTAAACAGAATGTGCTCTAATCTGCAACTTTTCACACTAAACAGAATATTTTTTTTTTTTTTTTTTTTGTTTTTTTCCCCCCACACAAAATAACCTGCTGCCCCCACACACAGTAGTCCTAAAAAGGACTTTTGGTTCTTTTTTGTCACAATTTTTTTTTTCCTCCCTACACTGCCTTTCCCTTCCTATCCTCAGCTCTCCCTGGCTCAGACTGAGCCGAACTCGATGGTCAGGTGCTATACAGCACCTGACCACGGGTTCTGGCCAGCCAATCAGTGTAATGCCAGCAGCCAACATGGCTGCTGGCATTACACCGATGTCAGAGCCTCCCTGCACGTTTATTGGCTGCGCAGCAGCCGCAAAACGTGCGGGGAGGAGACCCGAACATGGCGGGCGAGCACATGCGGTACTCGTACGAGTACCGCCATGTGCCGAGCAGAGCGATGCTCGAGCCGATCCGAGCATCGGCCGAGCATGCTCGCTCAACACTAGTAGACATTCCAGGGGGAATAAGTCAAATGACAAATGATTTAGGTAAATTAGAAGAATGGACAAGAGTGTGGCAGATGCAGTTTAACGTTGATAAATGTAAAATAATGCACTTGGGACATAAGAATCCAAAGGAAAAACATACTATTAAGGGTACTGTGCTGTCAGAGACAACAGGGGAAAGGGATTTGGGAGTAATTACTTCTAATGACTTAAAGGTAGGCAGACAATGTAATAAAGCAGTCAGGAATGCAAGCAGGGTACTGGGTTGTATAGTTAGGGGCATTAGTAGCAAAAAAAGGGAAGTGGTCATGCCACTCTACAGATATCTAGTTAGACCTCATCTAGAGTATTGTGTACAGTACTGGAAACCCCATCTCCAGAAGGATATAGATACTCTAGAGAAAATTCAAAGAGGGGCTACTAAAATAGTGACTGGTTTACAGGAAAAGAAATATCAGGATAGACTAAAGGATCTGAACATGTATAGCTTGGAGGAGAGAAATGAGAGGGGGGATATGATTGAAACATTCAAATACATGAAGGGATTCAACAATGTGCAGGATGGAAGTTTATTTCAAAGGAGTAAAAATGTTAGGACAAGAGGCCATAGTCTAAATCTAGAGGGACACAGGCTGTAAGAAAGTTTTACTTTACTTCACTGAGAGAGTAGTAGATAAGTGGAATAGCCTACCAGCAGAAGGGGCAGAAGTTAATACAGTGACAGAATGTAAGCATGCATGGGATAGGCATAAGGCTGTCCTTAACGTAAGAAAAGACCAAGGACCAAAAAAGGTTTGAGGTTTTTACTGTAGGAAAATGGGCAGACTAGATGGGCCAAATGGTTCTTATCTGCCGTCAAATTCTATGTTTCTATGTTATATACTCACCACACAGACTGACCTTCTAAAGCAGAGGGACCAGTGAGGGATGAGAGACAGAAGAATTTGGGTCTTAAAGAGGGACACTTTTGTTTTAGGTGGTGTTGCTGGTGGTGGGACTGGTGGGTGGGGCATTAGCAAGAAATTTTAGGCCCCCAAATATAGATAACATTCTCGGACCGTCTTTAGTTGTAGCCTTTCCTTTCCTTTTATTTCTTCCTCATTGGTTCTCAGAAAAGATAATGAAGAAGAAGAAGATAGAAGCTCACTGACAATATTCTCATCTTGCTGGCTGGCAGTGGCTGTGTGTGATGATGTCAGCAACTAACAGTCTAGATAGAAGACTAGTCTGATTGTAATGGGTTGCAAGGTAGTGTACAGCCAACAGGTCCCCTTGGATGCTGGCCCCTGTCACAACTGCACCCTCTGTAGTCAAGTCTCTGAGTATACTACAAACTAAACTAATGAATTGTAAGGGCATACAAGGGCAAACCACAGGGTTTTTCCACTAGCCTAGAAACCCCCTTTTACATCTTTGCCACATTAGATCAGAGGATCAAGGCTTTAGAAGCATATTAATGCTATTTGTGTGTGCATATGTCTGTGTCAGAAGTAGGTATTCTGCAGTACACTGCCTGCTGTTGGACTACATCTCCCATCATCCCTGGTCTGTGCAAAAGAAATCTGAGTTTTGCATGCAGGATTAGACTAAAAGAGAAAGTAGCTAGAAATACCAGTCCCATGTCCTAGACCCTAAAATACTGGAATAAGGAAAGATATCTGGCAAAAGAAGGAGCATCCAAAAGCAGGGCTGTCCAAGTTTACTCCTCAAGGGCCAACAACAGGCCAGGATGTAAGGAGTTAATCAGTGGCTCATTCATTGTGACTGACTAACCTGTGCTTAATCAGGGAAATCCTTACATCCTGTCCTATTGATGGCCCTCGAAGACTGAACTTGCACAGCCCCCAAACAAAAACATAGAATTCTAATCCAACCGGAGCTAAAAGAAACTGATATACAACCCTCTAGGTGCTAGGGGCTGTGCAACAGATTGCGGAGCAATGGACTGTGTACCCCTCTAGCTCTAAATGGTTAATGAGACTAATACACATAAAAGAACATGACTCACCATTAATAAACCTAATAAACATCTAATAAAACAGCACCATTATGAACTATAAGCATATACAAAAGTGTAACACCTTCTATGGCCAAGCATATTATTTTTAACCGTCTGAGTGCCAGAGAAGTACCCAACGCATTACAACACAATGCATTGGGTACCTCTCTGGCACACAAAGGGTTAATAGACTAATTGTGTTTCTTTGCGCTCCATGGGCTGTATTCAATAAGGTGTAATACTGGAGCAGTGTGTGTGTGTTTGCCCTACAATTTCACCTCCTTTTGATGCGGAATTACACAAAACAACAGCTGCTGTTATTATTATAGCATACTTTAGATTTTTCGGAAACCTCTCTCTGGAAATCCTGGGTTTGCCCTTGGCACACATACAAGGGTTACTGGCTAGGGGCCCAGAATTTTAGGCTTCTGTATTGTGCAATCTTTACATTCATTGCTAATTAACATGACTCTACTTAACATGACTCTAGTTGCCAGCTTCACCTGTTTCTAGCCTACTACAGACACACCTGTGTGACTGCACTGGAAAACCATGTCAGCTCTTGCTGCCGGATCCACTTTGTCATCTCCAGTTGCTAAACCAGAGGCGTGAGATTTATCTGAAACAATGCAGGATCTAATGTTGACTTGGGCTGATATGCACGCAAACAGAATTTCTTTGACATGAATGTGATCCACTTAAGTGTGCGATAAGTCACCTGACTTTATTTACATGTCTGATGATAAATATAGCTGAACAACTCCTAATTAAAATGGATTTGAAAATTAGCTAGAAGTCATGTAATTAAACACAATTGATTTGGGGAATCTAAGTTTCCTTGTAAAAATTACTTGTGCATTAGTAAGATTTTTATTGTGATCCACAAATCATTCTGATAGATGAACTTTAGAACAGTTTTACCAAGCGCTAAGGGCCATACTCAACAAAAAAGATGAGCAATTCTGGGGAAATGCAACCAAACCACAGAGGAGAGAGAAAAAAATCACACCTATTTTAAAGCAGAACTATCACCCAAATTAAAGTTACCACTAAATAATTATGCACATAACGATAAGTATTTCCATACTAGTCCAGCGTTATTGACAAATCCAACTAGTTCTGAGACAAGCAGGCATCAGCGCAGACATCTGGCCAAAGACACATCTGTGCACCTGCACTGTCCATCCCGGTTTCCTCTATTTGTTGCATTGTACCTTAAGGTACAGGAAGGGACTGATGGCGCAGGCGTGCAGATACCTCTACAGTAGGCTGACCAGACCTCACCTTTAAAGGGATAGTAATACTTAAAATGTAAAAAATAATATGTTGTAGGGTTTATCCCCCTGAGTAAAACAAGAGTTCTCTCACTGCTGAAAGGTGTTTCATTCAAAAGTTATTAATTTTCAAAGTTGAATTTTTTAGGTGCAGTATCATATTGGCCTGAAATTGTACAGTGGCGCTGGTGCTACACCATCCTATGGAGATTTATGGTCCCGGGACCAGAGCTGTCCATAGGATCATGTAGCAACAGCAACACTGTACAATTTCAGGCCACTGTGATATTGCACCTAAAAAAATTCAACTTTGAAAATTAATAACTTTTGAATGAAACACCTTTCAGCGGTGGGAGTTCCCTTGTTTTACTCAGGGGGATAAACCCTACAACATATTTTTTTTTACATTTTAAGTATTACTATCCCTTTAACTAGGGATGTATAGGAGAAATGCATACTGCAATGATTTCAGTGAAGTACTGCAAAATGGCTATTTCCCATGTGTCCCCGGTAAAAGGTGAGATCTTGTCAGCCTACTCTAAAGCAAGCTGCTTGCCTGACTGTCTCAGAACGAGTTGGATTTGGCAATAATGCAGGACTTATTCAGGATAATACTAGTATGGATATACTTATCTCTATGTGCATAATTATTTGGGGGTAACTTTTATTTGGGTGATAGTTCCTTTTTAAATGGGGCTTTTTACAACTTGTAATGTTTTGCAGGCCTCTCTAACATTCACAGGATTAAAGGTTCCATTGGAAGTGGAGCTGTCATTTTAAGATGAGTTTGTTTTGTTTTTTGGAGCATTACTATCTGCCTGTTTATATCCTAGCCATGTTTCTTTCTACTATTTGAGTGCCAGAGAGGTATCTGGCTCTAAATGGGTTCAAATGAATAGCTTTTGCAAAATTAACCTTTATGTTTTGATGGCACACTCTAGCATTTCATGTTAATTCCATAAACTGCATAATTAGCTAGGTTCAAGTCGAAAATAACTGTGCTATTAGAACAGCTACCAGTGTGTGGGCTTTGCCTAGATTCATAGCACAATGTGCGGTAATATTGACCCAGAAAAAAAAAGTAATTAGCATAGAGTGCCACAGTGTTCCACCAAACAATAAAAAGTGAATTTATCAAAAACTATTTATATTATAAACAAATGGCAGGATAGATAGAATAACAGAAAATATCCTATATAATTAATTGGAATTAAATTAGACCAGCGGCATCTCTCAAACCTTTATGGTTTGAGAGATATCCGCATTCAAAGTTCCCTCTCCTTCTCTCTCCCCTGACGTCAGCGTTATAGCTAACAGCAGGGGAATCCGGTCCGTGAGCAAGTGGCGGCTCTGCAGCAGTGCTGAGATCACGTTATAGACACACAAATCCTTCACTGAAATGGTCTTCTATGTGTGTTTGTAAATCAAGAGCAAACCAAGCACACGTAGAAGACCATTTCAGTGAAGGATTTCTGTTTCTAGAATGCGATCTCAGCACTGCTGCAGAGCTGCCACTTGCTCATGGACCGGATTCCCCTGCTGTCAGCTATAACGCTGACGTCAGGGGAGAGAGAAGGAGAGGGAATTTTGAATGAGGATATCTCTCAAACCATAAAGGTTTGAGAGATGCCGCTGGTCTCATTTAATTCCAATTTTTAAGGGCTACAACATGGGGCATAGTAAAAATTAAGTATTTCTAACCCTTTAAGTGCCGGCCATGTGCGTGTGCACCAGTCCTTAAGGTGTTAAGGGCCAATAGGATTTCTATCCATTGTAAAGTAAGTAGGAGTCCAAAAGATGAATTTGCATGCTGCAGAGCCTCTGTGTCAGCTGACACGGATCTCCTGCTGACATCTTTACCGCTGACAGCAGGAAACATCAAACTTTAAATGCAGATATCTCTCAAACCATAGAGGTTTGAGAGATACCTTTTTTTTGCATTCAATACAATTTTTGAAGCACTACAAAATGCTAAATATTTTTTCTGGGACATTACCATCCCTTTAAAAGCTCCTTTTAGAAGAGTGTGAACTTGTATTTGTCCTTTATGGGGTAGTTTAGTGGTTCTCAGTCTTTTTTCCTTCTTTTCTGCTCATGACACCCCTAAAATGCAGTCAGAATTTTCTGGGGCACACCTAACACTTTATAGATCAGATCTCAATCATTAATGAGGGAGACAAATACATAAATAGATATATAGTTATCTTTAGGTCTCTCAATTAGAATAACAAAAGCTCACATATGTTGTATAACTATTTCCATACATGGTGTTGAAACTCAACATTTACATTTGATAGAAATAGAGGAACACTAAGCAGATGTCCGTGGCACATCATACTAGTGGAGATCCACTGGGGTAGTTGGTTTGTAACATCCATAAACAAATAGCGGCTCCAGCAGTAAAGGAGTTAACTTAATCATTCATATGGCAGTATAGTGCTGGTTTCACTTTAGTTTTCTGGTGCATTGTTTAAAGGGATAGTAACACTTCGTTTTAACTTTATTTTATTTTGTAGGCATTAAAAAACATGAAGAATGATATAAGTCTTATCTCTCAAACCTTTATGGTTTATGAGATATTCACAAGCAAAGTTTCCCCTCCCTCCCCTTTTACCTAGTGTAAGAATCTCTTCTCAGATGTGAATCTAGTTGTATGACCAGACAGATAACAGAAGGGGACAATTTTCTTTGTATGAAAACAATGGAAGCCCTTCCCCCCTTGACAAGTTTTCAGCTTTTTCCATTATCTTAATTGAAGATTGTCCCTCTCTGCAGTCTACCTGGGCATCTCCCTTCTGATCTGGTTGAACGGGGGGGGGGATACTTTGTTTGTGAATATATCTTAAACTATAAAGGTTTGAGAGAAAAGACTTATATCATTCTTCATGTTTTTTTAATGCCTACAAAATAAAATAGAGTTAAAATGAAGTATTACTGTCCCTTTAAAGTGTCGCTTTTCTTATGTGCCACCATGGAGATTCTCAACAACTCCATATAATGCAAACAAACAAAGATTGTGGCTGTACTAAAACAGAACCTTTAGACACTTTATCACCATGTAAAAACAACGATATCTTTATTTTTGACAAACATGTACATATACAACTTCGAGTTCAAAAGCATCCATATAGTGAATACATATTACAGACCGTCAGACGTCTTCATGACTAAGCGTTATTACACTCGAAACTCGTTGAACGGTTAGCTCATGTCTGCTCATGAAGATGTCTCACGGTCTGTAATATTCATTCACTGTATGGATGCTTTTGAACTCTAAGTAGTTGGTTTGTCCCAAATATGATACATTTTTCTTTTGAACATAGTGGCCAAAGTATACTGGTTTATAGAAAAAAGCTCCATAATTATGCTGTTTAGTTTTGGAAAAGGTAACTATTGTTATGCAATATAAAAAATACAGAAACTTTTATCAAGAGGAACTTTTCCCTAGAAATAAGTATGTCTTATTTTATATAATGGAATGATTTACCTGGCTAAGTGTCACACATTAATCGGGAACATGTATACAGTGTATTTGTGTACATTTGATTTTACTTGTAGTCCACTGTTCATTGATTTTATTCACAAACCTGAATTCCTTACAATCTGTTCTGGTTAACTGAAGGTTGTTGTGAAGAGGTATGACCTAGAGGAAGGCCTGATTAGAGATCACTATAACCAGCAAACGTTAATGCAAAAAATAATTAAAAAATAAATAACAAGATATATACCTGATAGCTATATAATGGACACCTACCTAGGTAAATCAGTTTGAGATCTACGTATTCCTAGAGTATAGTACTTCTAAATAGTGAAATTATGTCTAGTAAAATCTGAAGGAAAAATTTAAGACACCAAATAGAATGCATATGTCTAGTGTGTAGACTAAAAGCTATTCGAGGCTGTGGAAAGCCAGAGTAGAATCAATAACAAAGTCCCAGAATAATGTAATATAGACTTTTATTTATGGATTTCATTTAGTGGACTCTTTAATGATAATATTTTTGACCCTCGCACTACTCTCAAAGTCAAGGCTACACTGACAATAAAAGAAGCACAGTGTTAAAGTGATAGTAATGCTTCATAATAAAAGCAGCTCTAATTAATCATCATAGTATTTGGACTTTGGAGAGTGTTATTTCAATACTTTCAGAGTTGTAGTACAAGAGTAATTCAGTGACAAAGTATCCCCCTCCCGCCCCTTTTACTGATGTAACACTGCTCAGCCAGAGCAGAAGGGAGGTGCCCAGGTAGACTGCAGAGAGGGACAATCATCAATTAAGATAAGGGAAAAAATCTGAAAAACTTGTCAAGGGGGGCAGGGCTTTCATTGTTCTCATAGGAAGAAGATTGTCCCCTGCTGTTATCTGTCTGGTCTATGGACTGCATTCCGCATCTGAGAAGAGATGGCTTACACTAGGTAAAAGGGGCGGGAGGGGAAACTTTGCTTGTGAATATCTCTCAAACCATAAAGGTTTGAGAGATAAGACTTATATCGTTCTTCATGTTTTTTAATGCCTACAAAATAAAATAAAGATAAAATGAAGTATCACTATCCCTTTAAGACTTGAAATGTATGTAAAATACCTCACTTTTTATTGAATCTACAAACAGTATTGCAGTTTCTTAATTTGCTGCTGAAGGTTAGAGGTCAAATAATTTCAATTTGTTGCATCTTATAAATCTGTATTGATGAAAAGGGAATAGATGATATTATGCACAGACCCAAAGTGCATGTATCTGTTAGACAGAGCCTCAAATAGACAATAAAAATGTTCACCATTGGAAAATATAGGAAAAATATATCCTCATTTTTGTAGTAAAGCACTGGTTCTTAGCCAGAGTACAAAGGCACTTTGATGAGCTGTTAACAGCAACATCGGGTATTACTATTTTTCTATGAAAGTTATGACAAAAATGTGAATATTGAGTTTCAAATGTATATTGATTGAAATTATTACTTACAGTATGTTTAAGTTTGACATTCTGATTGTGAGACAGAAGAATAACTAATAATAATGAATTATATATTTTATTCTTCATTATCTCCTTGACAAATAACCTATAAAATATTATGAATGCCTTTAAAATTCTAGACTGGGTGCCTAGTGCAAAAAATACTAAGAACTACTGTTCTAAGGAGATATACATCAAAAGTGTGTGTCTTGCTGTTAAATTCCTGTATCTTAACATAGTAACATAGTTGATGAGGCTGGAAAAAGACATGCGTCCATCAAGTCCAGCCCATGCCAAAAACACCCCTGTTGATCCAGTGGAAGGCCAAAAAAAAAGCCCTCTGGAGTTATTTCCAATCTAGCCCCAAGTGGTGAAAAAAAAACTGACTCCAGATAGTTTTCCGGATCAACATCCTATCTGCTTTGAAGCCATCTGTCATAATTTTTAATATGGTTCTGTGCTAGATAGACATCCATTGCTTTTTTGAAAGCAGTTGCATTATCTGCAAGCACAACATCCCGAGGCAAAGAATTCTATAGCTTTACCGCCCTTACTGTAAAGAATTCCTGCCTTTGTTTCAGTCAAAAGAGCCTTCAGTTGGTGCCAAGGTATGAAGCCCAATATGACCTGACTGTACCTTCACTAATATCTAGGCATTTAATAAAATGAAGGAGAAATGTTTCATTTCTAACTGTAAAGCTTATACATGCACATTTGGATTACAGTGGTGGAAGTCCTCCAGCAGGCTGGCTGACAGAGGGAGCAGAGTCTTAGAGAAAGTTTTACTTCACTGAGAGGGTAGTAGGTTAGTGGAATAGCCCACCAGCAGAAGTGGTAGAGGTTGATACCTCTATGCATTGGATAGGCATAAGGCCATCATGAACATAAGATGAAACCAAGTTCAAATACACTGCCATAGGTTTCAGCCTTGCACTAAAGTCCCTTTGTTTCTTTTCCATACAATAAATCACAGTCATTCATTTTATTCATCCTGATCAGCATCTTGAGCCAATGAACCCATGGAGAAATATACTGGCTGACCAGGGGTTCTGCCACAATAACAAAATAAGATAATGCTCCTCTCTTATTAAAGGGGATCTATCACACCTAAATAGTTAGTTTATGTAGCGACTAGATGTTATAACATTTTCATTTCTTTAATACTTTTTCAGCAAAATAAAGATTTTTATAAAAAAAAATGAACATTATATAACATCTAGTCGCTACATAAAATAACTATTTAGACCAACATGGATAGGGGTGATAGATGCCCTTTAATGATCAGATTGCCTCAGCTGTCATATGGTTGTGAAGTTGCTAATGACTATGAGTCGTGTCCTTTCGTGTTCAGACCATGCTTCCAAAAAAAATGAAAAGCCATTAAAAAAAAAAAAAAAAAAAAATAACAACAAAAAGGGAAGCCAGCAGCTACACTGTGTCCATTATGTAATAATGGTTCTTTTTTAAATGCCTGAACATAAAACCAAATAATTTTCTTATTTTTTATTGAAGATGCCCATTCAGTGACATCTGAAAATGCTTAAATTATGCTTAAAAAAACACTAATGGATTAAAACAGAGAGTGGTTTGTCAAGATAAGAATAGAAAAATCACTGCTAAAAGATATAACCAGAGAAATGTTAAGTGTAAAGTTTTACAGAATAGAAAAAATATTCTGTTAGTGTAGTTTGCAAAGTGATGGATCAGGTGCGGAAGGAGTAATGCTTGAGGATGGAACATTCTGTGGTTAATATATCAAAGGTAAGGATTTGATACTCTATTTGAATGTTGTTGTTCTCAGACATGTATTTACGTGCGAACATGCTTAACAAATGTACACAATTTCTTAAAGATACATTCCCAAAAGAATTCTATTTAGCATTCATGTACACATCTTGAAAATTAATAAATTTAGACATACACTTTTACATAAGGTTTACTATTGAAATGTCGCCTTGTAAATAGCGACAGTCAAAAAGGCAACATTAAAATGTCACCAGTGTCAAAACAGAGATGTCAAAATGTTGGCAGCATAAAAATAGCGACCTTACCATGAAATATGTCACAGACGGGCCTGGGAGCTTCTGATTATTCGCTAATATTTTTGTTTACAGTTTTACACAACTACTAACACCTTGGATACTGGAGAGGTTTCCAGTGTAACACTCCAACATTAAGAGGTTACAGTATCAGTGCTCTTGATCTTACTTTGTCTCTATCAGTGCTGAGAACCAGGAGCCCTCGGGTTTTCAAATATTTTTCTCAAGCAGGATTTTAATATATCCTTATAACATAAAAGGCCAGATGTATGTTTGTCCGATGCAGTCATGCGCAGTAGAGACTGCCCAAACGCAGATGTTTGTCCAATGCAGTCATGCACAGTAGACACTGCCCGAAAGCACAGAATGCTGGGAGGTGTAGTTCTGCGGTTTTACGCATTTTGGCCTGTGTACACGGGCTTTTACACTAGTATAATAAGCATACCTGGGAACCCTCCGGTTTTGCCCCGGAGACTCCGGATTTCAGACTGAATTACCGGGTCTCCGGGGCAATGTGTGAATCACCGGGTGGGCAGAGTTTAAATAGAAACTCTGCCCACTTGTGCTCTGTCCCGCCTGGTTCCTCCCACTCCCCGCCCTCTTAGATACATTTTGCAGTTTTTTTTTGTCCCGCCCCCTCTGTGACTAAGCCCCGCCCCTTTTATGACGCGAATTGCGTCATTTTCCTCCCAGGTCAGCACTGACAGGTTTACCATCCGGGTAGCCCTGTTTCAAAAGTTCCCAGGTATAATAATAATAATAATAATAATAGGTCAACACTCTGAGTGCCAGAGGGGTGTGCAATGCATTGCTCCACAATGTGTCGACACCCCTCTAATACTCAACGGAATAATATCTGTATATCAATATATTCAATATCATTTCAGAACAAACACACATTTCTGATGTTGTTAGTACTGACAAGAAAATATTAAAGAAATCTTCTCACCACCATAGTGGTGGTGTAGGAGTGTCAGGATTTGTGTCTGCAGGGTCCCAGAAGCTGCAGCTCCCGGTACTAGAGCCCTCAGGCAATGGACCAGACCCTGGGCTGGAATCTGTTATACTGAGTGGGCTGCGTAGGGAGATTGGGGAGGAAATACTATGCAAAATACCTTCTGGATTAAAAGTGTATCCCATCACCAACATATGTATGATTGTATGCATGAGTGTACTTGTCTATAGGGATAAGTAATTCTTAATTGGGTTAACCCTTTGAAGAGCAGAGGGCTCCTGGTTTATCATGAAGGGACTAACCAAACCCATTTTCATTACAGTGCCACCCTGCTGTACAACTACAGAAATGATCTGACCTACAGGCTTTTTTGTTCCCAATGTCCAATTTGGTGAAGTTGTCCCAGCACTTAGTTATATTCATCTTCTGCTCCATTGTGCTTCAGACAACAGGGCTGACATTGCCGGACACCTGCTATTTTTAAAGGTGAGGTGACACAGGCAACATTTTTACTCCACCGCTTGTGCCATTTTGACAAGGTCAACATTTTTAATGCACCCTTCTGACACAGGAGACATATTGATGTCAGCCTTTTGATGTGGGTGACGTTTTGATGTTGCCCTTTTGACCGTCCCCTTGCTCTCAGTGCCTAGGGAATCCTGCTGCACCTCACTGATGACACCCTTGTATCTAAAGATTCCATTTCAGAATTGAAACTCCAAGGTCTACCATGGAAGCGCTCTCCCCAGGAGACGTCATGGCAACAGTGGATTTAAATGGACTCCTGTTTACACATCCCATTGCACCTCTGCAGTTCCTGGTGGTGGTGGTGGTGCCCTAGGCCAAGATTTATTTACCCTTGATCACTTTTCAACCAGAGCTTCCAATTCTAAATTAGATAAGCATTTATATCAGTAGTCTTTAATCAATATCATAATTCAGAGTTAACTTTACCAATTGTAATACAATTTACTCCCTAATATACATATAACTATATGAGTGTGTATTTTTTTTGGTTAACCCTTTCAGTGCCAGTGTATGCGTTGCGTACCCCTCTGGCACTGAAAAGGGTTAAGACTTAATTTGCATCGAAAAGGGGTATGAATACTGATATCAAGAAGGGCTTTTTAACCTACTGAATGCTAGAGAGATATTCAACAGATTACAAACCATTCAACTGCTTTATAGCCTCATATAAATGAACAGAAATTTGAGGGATTTCATTTGTGCCCTGTGATGGAGTTAGCTTGCTTTTGAACTGCACCTCTGTAACTTGATGACTAAAGCATTGCATCTTGAAAATGTTGCAAAAGATCTTTCTCATGCAAGGTTATTAAGTGTGTATCTCTATACATGCATTTTTGCATACATACATTCATCTATAGCAGTGGTTCTCAACTCCTGTCCTCAGGACCCACTAACAGGCCAGGACTTAGGGATTTCTCTGCTAGAGCACAGGTGTGGTGATCAGAGGCTCAGTCATATTGATTAACTCACCTGTGCTCTAACAAGGAAATCATCAAATCCTGGCCTGTTAGTGGGTCCTGAGGACAGGAGTTGAGAACCACTGATCTATAGCACAGCCATCTTGCCAGCCTCCCTCTGTCTTTAAATGGATAGTAATGTCTCACAAAAACAGCAGCTCCAATTAATCTTCATAGTATTTGAGCAACAGAGAGTGTTATTTCAATACTGTCAGAGTTGTAGTTCAAGAGTAACTGAATGATAAACTATCCCCCTCCCGCCCCTTTTACTAATGTAACACTGTTCTCCTCAGATGTGGAATCTGGTTGTAAGACCAGACAGATAACATAAGGGGACAATCTTCTTACTCTGAGAACAATGAAAACCCTGCCCCCCTTAAAATGTTTTTCAGCTTTTTCCCTTATCTTAATTGAAGATTGTCCCTCTCTGCAGTCTACCTGGGACTGACCTGTTCTGAGGTGAGCAGTGTTACATCAGTAAAAGGGGCAGGACGGGGATACTTTATCATTCAATTACTGTTGAACTACAACTCTGACAGAATTGAAATAACACTCTCCAAGGCCCAAATACTATGAAGATTAACTAGAACTGCTTTTATTATGAAACATTACTCAGAAGCTAGAGATGTTTCCAATGAATTGCTTCACTACTTGGGAGACCTCTGTAGCAATGGGATAATCTCTGATTGTGCTTTCCCATTGTTTCCTGCCTATGCATAGCAGCTTAGTGCGTGAGGAGTGGAGTCAGACAGGCAATTAGCATATCAGTCATATCTTTAGGAGAGTAATCATGCCAGCATGCATAGTAATTAGCTATTAATGGGAGAGCTTTGTATACCTTTTGAAGACAACTGGGCTAGATGGTGGTGATAGAGTCTTATTGCCTAGAGCATTGGTTCTCAACCTGTGCCCTCAGTGGCCACTAACAGGCCAGGATTTGAGGATTTCCTTGTTAGAGCACAGGTGAGTTAATCAATTTGAATGAGTTTGATCAACTCACCTGTGCTCTAGCAGGGAAAGTCCTGGCCTGTTAGTGGCCACTGAGGCATGGGTTGAGAACCACTGGTCTAGAGACAGACAGTTTTACTTCTATATTGCCCATATTTCTCCATGGTAGGTCCATATCGAATCTCAGTCCATTTCCTTGGAATGTTGCGATTTATCCGTGGAAGACCAGGGAGGTGTGCAAAAGCATTACTGCGCAATGTGTTGCAGACTGCTCTGGTCTTCAAGGTGTTAAAAGACTCCTTCTTCCCATGAGAAAAGTTAAGAGAGTGTGTTTTAAACGTGTGTCCTACAGTATTGTGGAAATAAATAAATAAACATTGGTATGTTTAAAGTTTAATGTGCAGGTGTGTATAGAGTGTTATAATATACAGTGGCTCAATGAGGCCGATCTATTAACCCTTTGAGTGTCAGAGGTGTGCCCAATGCATTTTGAAGGTTAAGAGGAGCTAGAACAGGGCTTGGCAACATGAGGTCATCCAGCTGTTGAGGACTACAATTACCACCCACCCAACAACCTAGGGAAGCTCTAATTCTCAATAGCAGGAGGGTTGCAGGTCGTCCACCCTGAACTAAAACAATTCTGGCTCAAACTATCTGCACCATAATTTATAATGGGATTTAACCCCTTGAGTTCTAGAGAGATCTCTATTGATAAGCAATGAACTGGAAAACTCTATATTATTCAAGGGGCTAAAGGCCCAATTTAAATAAAGGGGAATTTACATTTGTCCCCTTTGGTGCACTTGGGTTACTCCACAATTGAGCACATTATTTTAGCACATAATCCTCAGTAAATTCTTCTTTGCACCAGATGTTAGACATATCTACATGAAAGAGCTTTATACTTCCTAGGGAGTTGGGAAATGAGGTGGGGCTTCTTGATTGGTGGTGTTAGGTCTCCTGGGAAGAGAATGAATAGCAGAGGATAACCTCCTCATCATCTTAGCTGTTGTCGTCAAGGCATTGTTATATAATGCTTCATAAATCCCTTAAATGTTATATATGTTAAGAAAACCCTGACTCGTCACAGGGGAAATATACTCTAGGAATACAGGGCTCTTAAAAATATAAAAGCAAAAAAAGGCAAATTAATGAAATCAATATGGGGCCTAGGGGGCCCACACTGACACACACACTGGCCAAGCTTAAAAAAAATAAAAAAATAAAGATTGATATGGTGTCCAGAGCCCCCATATCAATCGAAAAAAATTTCCAGGACCCATTCTTCTATACTCCTTAAGGGAGATGATGTGGAAAAAAACAGGACCCTTTCCACCTCTTTATCAGGATGTATGTATATAAAAATCATACACAAACACCATACTATGTGGGGAGGGGTCCTGTCCCATGTCCTTAATAAAACCTTTAAGTGCTGAATAGATGTCCAGCGCATTGCATTGCAATGTCTTGCTTACCTCTTGGTACTCAAAGGGTTAATTTAATATGGGGGTTGCAGACCTCATATTGATTTCTTACACTTATATTAATATGGACCCCCCTCTTATTTTTTACCACTCATTAACCCCTTCATTGTCAGTTTGGAGGTTTCAGGGATGGCAAGAGATTGTGTTTTGTTAAACTTAGCAATCAACCCCACATTTGCCCAATCAGTAAGATAAATACGATCTGGCAACAAAGATGTTAAACGCAGGTGATTGGGATATGGGGGGGGGGGGGCGCTTGTGAACATTGGGACTCAGGCAGGGGACCAGGGACAGGCTACTGCTCCCCCCAGTTTCCACTACCTGATTCAGCCCATGGAAAGCTGTCCATATCCATTGGACTTACTAGGCTAGTCACTTTTGGATCGTTATGAAGCATTTCTCAGCACTCCTAAAGAATTCCAAAGGGGTGTTTTTAGAAGAAAAAAACCCCCTCTGACCTATAGGCAGAATGTGATTGCAGAAATGACCACAGCTGGAAATACCTTTCAAAAAGGAAAATACAAATTCAGTGGAATGGCATATTGGCCTAAATGGGGACTTTAACCCTTTGAGTGTCAGAGAGATATCCAAACTAACAATCAAGGTGTTAAAAGCACCATTTAAATCAAAGGCAATTTTGGATTAATAAACTAAGAGATGGGAAAGATGTTTGGGTAGTGGGTATGACCCAAGGTGGGGTTGACCTGTCTGGGTGATTGAAAGCCAGGGGTATTTAGAAGTGATTTTCCCTCCATCGGAAATTGCCATTTCCCTCCCTAACCTCCACTGTTTGATATTAAAGTGGAACTATCATCTCTATAATATTGTCCCCAATACATTACTAATATAGTGATAGGCAAAGGCATTCTTGCATTATGTTTAATAAGTCAGCGTTATTGAAGTAATCCACCTGAGTCTGTGCTGTCTGTCCCTTGCACTGCCCAGATTGGTGGTGACATGCGTTGGTTACCGTAAGGTAACGGAAGTTGCTGCCTGCGCAGGTGCACAGAGCTTCTCTTGTAAGCTCTATGCCCTGGATGCCTGCAGAAGAAGCTGGATTACTTCAATAACGTGGACTTATTAAGCATAATACAAGTATACCTTTGCTTATCTCTATATTACTAATGTATTGGGGGACAATATTATGAAGATGATAGTTCCACTTTAATGATGTTCATTATTATTTTTATTATTCTTTATTTATATAGCGCCAACTAATTCCGCAGCGCTGTACAATTGGGTTATTACTGCAGGGGAAGTTCTAGATGATAGATGAGACACCACCTTATCCATTGTAACTACTGGCCAGTGTGGCAGTAGCAGTATGGGACTGGTAATACATATATATGAGCAAGCTGAGCAGTAAATTATTATCTGTTGCACAAACTGACAACTAATTGAATATGAATAAAAGCTGTGGTCATTTTCACTGCCAGTATTGGTGTCTGTGGTATTTCATCAAGAATGTTTTGCTCATACCCTTACATTAGTTATCCTCCATAGTGCAAAAGGTTTGCTCCAGAATGACTCCACTTTCCTTTGGATACTTCAGAGGCAAAGACAAGCTTTTTCCAGTGGGATGAAATGAGCTTGCTTTTTGACATGATTCCCAGATACAAGGATAGTTGTTATTTCTATAATGTGAGATAATTCTGCAACAGAAATGTGTACATATGTGAATGATAACATGCTCTGTCATCAAATATCCCACACCTCCACATGAGTCCATGAGGCTTAGTCATGTGTTGAAAAGAGATAAAATATATACAACAGGTAGGTAATTCCTTGATTCTAGAGAACTAATATGAGAATCCTTGAACTGTTAGTGTAACCCTCTGAGTGCCAGATCAGAATCTAATTGTAGTATTTATTTGACGTTTAAAAGCATACACACACAATAGCTCAAAAGGATAATTGCAATAAAATAATTATTTATTTTTATTTCATTGTGAGTGTAAAAACAATGAGTAAAATAGTATAGGGGACGACCAATATTCAAAAGTACTATATTTATATATGTTGTGCCTATAATCGGGTAGACCAAGGCAAATGCACATACCAAACTAACCAAGTATTTTACTGGGCAGGGATCAAGCTAGGGTTTATTCCCAGGTATGAAGAACAACATAGATAATAAGCCCAAACAAGAAATATACAATAAGTAGGGCCAATTTTGAGTTGGCGTCAAAGATGCAGTGCACCATGCCCAGCTTATTTACCGGTCCTGTGCTTATGGGGGAGGAGTAGTGACCGGGAACTGCGTGACTAGCCTTCATCGCCTCTGTCACTGGCTCCACTTTACTATTCTCTGCTGCCGATTAATTTGGGAGGTAAATGGGGACTCACCGAGGAAGCCCACATCCCTGTCACATCTGTAACTGGCAATGGATCCACTATGCTGCCTGTGTTAATGTGGGAGAGAGGACGGGCAGCCAATCTCTGCCACCTGCTGTACCACCCCCACCCTCTCCAAAACTCTGTATAAACAAACACAACAGAGAGCCCGCGTGCTGAACAAGCAAGCAGCAGGGAGCTTGCCACACGCCACAAGGCAAAAGTGGGTGTGAGTTACTAATGAGTAGTGTTTTTTTACTTTATTACTCTCTACATATACTTTGTGTTCTGCCAATGTGATGGTCTAAGTCTGCAGTTATGGTGTACATGGATGTCTGGAGGAGGAGAGGGGTGCAATAAAGGACATATGCCCCCCTACTACACTTCCCCCCTCCATGTAAACATAGGGGATGGGTGGGCTGGCCTGGGGGTCATATTATCTCTTTGCTCCCACCAGAAAATGTTTGCAGATGCCCATGACAGTGTATGTCTCAGCAGTGAGCTTATACTGTGAGCCAATCCTTGCAATTCATAGGTGGCAAATAAAAAAAAGCCAATAATTTAAATTTGGCTTTTTAACCATTTGAATCCCAGAGATGAATTATCTGGGGAGGCAGTATGTGTGGATTTATGGCTACTGTGGTATCACTATTGTAGCCCCAGTTTAATCATAAGCTCTATGGTATCATTTGCAGCTCCATAATTTCAATTGTAGGTTGTGTGGTATCAATTACATTGTTCAATTTAAAATGTATGCTCTATGGCATCACTAATGTAACTATATTCCATATACCCTTGAATGCTAGTCAAGGCTTAACGTTGCAAATTGCAGTATGTATTATAGACCTCTGTAGTACTCAAGTTAGAGGTTAAAATTATTTGGGAGTGTATCATCCCCACATTTTAAATGGAACTTTTTAAAGCCCTTGAAAGCTAGTAAGATTTCCCATACTTAGCTTTACACAGTATTTAAAAGGCTTAAGAGTCCAATTCAAAGGAGTTCAGGGGTGGAATTACCCACAATAAGCATCACTGTAATATCTCCTATCTTTATAAACTGTTATTACATTATTAATGGTTTGTGTCACTGTGATGATAATATACAAAGCTCACAGACACACAGGAAAAAAGGTTTCCAGTATTCCAGCCTTCCCTTGTTCTTTATGAAAAAGGATTCTAAGGAAGCCCCTATCTCAACCCCATTCTTCTATGTGTACAACAGATCAAGAGAAGCAGGAGATTGAGGGTAGTCTTGAGGTCAATAAATTGAGGAAAAATAAATTGGAATCATTTTTATTATTTTTAGGGAAGTTGACTATTGTGTCTTTTTCAATCATCCTTTGAAAGATTTAAATTGAAGCATTATTACTCTGTGGATCAAAATAAGTCAATTTTGAAAGGCGATGTAGAGTCTAACGTTCCTGGTTCTTTAACAAAGTACCCCTTAAAGGGATAGTAATACTTAAAGGGATAGTAATGTTTCATAATAAAAGCAGCTCTAATTAATCGCCATAGTATTTGGACTTTGGAGAGTGTTATTTCAATTCTGTCAGAGTTGTAGTTCAAGAGTAATTCAATGACAAAGTATCCCCCTCCCGCCCCTTTTACTAATATAACACTGTTCAGCCAGATCAGAAGGGAGGTGCCCAGGTAGACTGCAGAGAGGGACAATCTTCAATTAAGAGAAGGGAAAAACCTGAAAAACTTGTCAAGGGGGCAGGGCTTTCATTGTTCTAATAGAAAGAAAATTGTCCCCTTCTGTTATCTGTCTGGTCTTACAACTAGATTCCACGTCTGAGAAGAGATGGCTTACACTAGGTAAAAGGGGCGGGGAGGGGAAAACTTTGCTTGTGAATATCTCTCAAACCATAAAGGTTTGAGAGATAAGACTTATATCGTTCTTCATGTTTTTTTTAATGCCTACAAAATAAAATAAAGAAAAAATGAAGTATTACTATCCCTTTAAGATGTATAAAAATATATGTTGTAGGGTTTATCCCTCTGAATAAAACAAGGGTACTCCTATCCTATTGACTGCTCTGGTCCATAGACCATAGATCTCCATAGGATGGTGTAGCAACAGCACCACTGTAACTTTTCAGGCCACTGTGATATTGCACTTAAAAAAATTCGAGCTTGAGCTGGTATAATTTTTTAAAAAAATATCTTTCAGCAGTGGGAGTACCCTTGTTTTATTCAGGGACATAAACCCTACAAATCATATTTTTTTCACATCTTAAGTATTACTATCCCTTTAAGATGTAATGTACATGTAAATTTATGTAGCTCTACTCACCAATCAAACTTAGAGTAAAAGCTAGTGGGAACAAAGGATAGACCCCCTTTGGAGAAGTCTGGATTTGGCCATAATCAGTGTGTGTCATGAAAGACTGTAGACTAGGTTTTCAGTAAGGGGGGTTTAGATGAATTGTCTGATTTTTACCCTTGTCCCCCCACACCCCATCCATGACCTCTTGTGCCACCTCTTATGCCCTCTTGTGCTGTGGTTGTTACCCCTAAAAAAGTGGCTTCTGAACAACTGCTATCAGCTTCTGAATCAGGGGTAGTGGATAGTGTCTTGTCCTTGGCTATAAACCCCAGTATGTAAGGCTTCTGTTTGTGTTGTCTCATAATCTGACTTGTCAATCTCCCCAGTGATCCACATACACACCCTGTGTTCCCTGAAATCATCCAGAACTTTGTTAAATGTGTCTCTTTTTTATTTAGCAAGTTTATTTATATGAATTTTAATATGTTCCTCACGTTTCTTCAACCAATCTGTACCTTTATCTCCTTTTAAGGATTCAATCTGCTTACTGTCATTGCCTCATTATCCTTGTTTCCAGCCATTGCAGAAAATCCTTCTTATGGATCCTATGTGTTACTGTATACAGGGTCTTGCATGAACAAAACAAAAAAAAATGAAATTCAAAAGTGGGTGCAAAATAACGTACAAAATACTAACAGGTGATCAGTATGCCATATTATACATGGGTGTTTGATGTGCACTCCTAATCCAAGTGACGTATCATGTAACGGTCTACTGCTTCTTCTGCTGTATATATCAAACAAGGGATAATAACACGATGGTAATGAAATATATCATAGGCACTTCAGAAACAGTACTGGTTGCAGGCGCACTCTTAGCTCAATGTGCAAAAAAAGGTCCAAAGGCGGACCAAAGGACCAATTATGTTTGAAAAAAAAAATAAAAATTGGTGGAAAGACAGAATTTCTCCCCAACACATGGTAATTTTCTCTTCTTTTCCCACATGCATATAAATGGGTGTCAGGCTCTCACAGAATGCCATTCTGTGTTTGTGAGAGGAGAAAGCAGAACGTTTTGGAGCTAGAGAAGGCAAGTGTAGTTCAAGCTTAGTTTACGGAGTCTTGTAGGCAGGAAATCTGTTCTCTTTATTAGGGGAGTCTGGGGGACAGGAAAAGAGTTAGAACCCAAATACCCCAAAATTCAGTGTGACTGACCAGGAAGACACAAGAATCTGTGTTCCAAGTTGCTTCCTAATCTGGCTGTTATCTCTGTCCTACGAGAGTCTAGGGGTGTAAGAAGGTAGTAAAGGTGTTTTACCCCAAACTTTTGTGTGACAGGCAGCTGTGATCCAAGTTCCTTTTTGAACTGGCTATTATCTTTGTCAGGGGAGTCTGGGGATGTGAGAAGGGAGCAAAGGAGAATTACCCCACAATTCAGTGTGACTGGCATGGAAGACATAGGCAACTGCGATACAAGTTTCTTCCTGATCTAGCTGTTGTTCTGTTCTAGGGGTGCCTGGGGAAAGAAACAGTTGAACAGGAAGTGTTTTTTTTGTTTGCTTTTTTTTGTTGACTGTGATAGAGATGGAAGGTCAGTTACTTAAAATAAATAAAATTAAAAATGATAAGTGACAGGGACCCCAATGTGATCTCTGGATGAGGCACACTGATACCAAACGAGATAAGAGTATTTTGTAGAGATCCAAGACAAGACTTTACACACACTCAGTTCTATTGCGTACTTTACAGTAAAAGCACACGCAGTAGATGCGTAATATCCAGCAAATACCTCCAAGGGGAAAAGTAAAAAGAAATTGTTTGAGACCTCTACAAGTCTAGATGAATATAAAAGTAGTGGGGAAGAAGAGGCTGGCAGTGCTGAGGATGACCTAATGACTGATGATGTAGAATATATCCCTCCACCATCCTCCTCTTCTACAGATACAGAAGACGTTCAGAGTGAGAGAGATGATTACATGGCCAGAAAGTTAGCAAAAAGTCAAAGGCTCAGAATTCCACAAGGAGCAAAGTGCCTGTGTAACGGATGCTGGTACGAGGACCGGGTCGCCTTCTGTCTTAGTTCCTGGGTCTCTCCTTCTCGACGCCGGAGTGGCGCCGTCGAGTGCACCGGTCGAGCAAATCAGCGTTCCGGAGGTCGACTCAACATGGCGTAGAACCTCGGGAAGACCGAGTCTGCCTCGAAGGATGCGGCTACCGGAGGGGTCACGGCACTCGAACACCGTCGAACAAGCACAGGAACTAATCAGGAAAAGGGTAGCAGGAACCACAGTCTGTATCCCCAGCCGTTCGAGCACTCCGGTGCTCGACTCGAAGGTTGAAGCTTTAGACAGAAGAACCACAGGGCAGAGTCCACGTTGCCGCCTGACAGGATACGAAGTTCGGTAGGTGGATCCTGGCAGCAGACGGACGAACGTACAGGAACCTGGTTCGAATGGGCGGCAGAGTGGCCACTTTTACCATGGGAACAAACAGACTCCAGGACTCTGGTTCACTCCAAATGTAACACACTTTTATACAGTTTACAACATGGTACCACAATAGGAAGGGGAAGGGCCAGGCATTCTAATGCAGGCTTGGCCCAGGGACCAATCATACACAATGGGCATATTACACAGGGCACAACAGACCAATGGTGACGGTGAACAATGGACCAATGGCAGAGGGAACAAAGGGACCAATAGTAACTAAGGGAAACAGACCAATGACAGATGAGCAACTGAACACAACTGCCAATGGTAGGGGTAACATGATTAATCAACGTCTGGACAAAGACAATGGACTGATCAGAGGGAATACACATCTGAGAACTGGGCCGGGGTTGAAGCACGTACACACTAGTTTGAATATGCGGCTTCAACCCTGGCCAATCAGTGTGCGCAGTGAGTCGTACGTCGGCCAATCCGGCGTCGACTCACTGCCTCCGGTTTCCCGCGTTCGAGACGGCATTGATGCCTCGAACAAAGGAACCGGGGAACCACCAGCTTCGGTGTTCGTGTATCCCTCAATACATTAAACATACGATATTCGACAATATACAAACGTACAATATTCGACATAAAACCTTGTAGCATAATGCTAGGGGAACCCCTATCAAATCAAATAAGGCCACAGGGCCATAGTCTTTAAGAAAGATTGTTCGTGGTCCAGACAAGGGCCTAAGTAACGGATAACATCCGTTACAGCCTGTCTGTAAACTGTTTGAGAAAACAATTAGAAAGTCTGACCCTGGACAAGCGAAGATGGTAAAAAGTACAGTCATCATCATCACAGCTTCCAAGTGCAAATCCCACTCAGCCATGCACATTAATAGTGTTAAGTAACCAGCAAAAACACAAGTTAGCAGCATCTACAGCTTTGAGTGTCTTGCTGCTGTTGAAAGTGCAGCACCTGTGACACTAAGTAGTAGCACAAATTCAGCAACATCTAGCCCCAGTAGTAGTAGCAGCATCTCAGGAACCTCGCAGTCTATGAAGTCCAAAGTATAGAGATACTTCACTCAGGATCCAAAAGCTAAGCATGTTTCTATCTGTTTTCTGTATAAGCAGCATGTGAGCAGGAGAAAACCAGGCTCTCACCTAGACACTTCTTCAGTAAGTTCCCACCAGAAGCAGAACCCAGGTCTGACTGGGAGACACATCATCAACAGGTCAGAGGTGCCACGACTAGCAGCAGCAGAATTACTCCTAAATGTTCCAGGGGCTCTGGGGCACATAATAAAAGTGCTGTTAATGTGTCAGAGAGTGTGCCAAGATTTTCTGCTGCTGTTGCAGAGGAGTATGACTTTGAGTTTGTTTTTGGAGATGACAAGAGTCACAGAGTGCCTACACATACCACCACCACAAGTCATGTCATTAAAGCAATAAAGTTACACAGTTCTTCTAATATGTACTGCTATCCCACACTTAAAAAATAATGCAAACCTATGCCATGGAATGGTAAACTTGACAAAATGTTGGCAGTTGTCATGCTGCCCTTTACTTTTGTTGAAAACGAGGCTTAAGAACTGATGTCATGTGTTGCACCCTGCTGGAATATCCTGAGCTGCAGTCATTTTTCAAGGATAGTTGTGCCAATATTACATAAGCAGGAAATTAGTGTTGTGGGCAAAGAACTCAGCATACTAACAACCTTTTCAACACACAGATTGTAGGACTCACAACTTTTACTTTCAGCTATTTATTTCTCAGCTTCAGCCCTCAGAAGAAGTAATATTGTGGTGGGAAAACATAGGTGAAAAGTTTATTGGCAATGACGAAAAGGAGAAATCTTTCTTGATAAAAGTGAAAAATCTTTTCTCGAAAAGTCAAGCAGGAAATTTTTCTGACATTTCACCCACCCCTAATTCTAATCTTGTGTAGGGGATAAGACAAATATTTAGATAAAGGGGAGGATAAAGGACATCACATACGACAAAGAGAGAGATGCAGTAAAGTGTGATAAAGTAGAAAAAAAAGATTACTTTTCCAGTGATATCACTTCTCCAATTCCTATGCAAATCTCTGGAGTCTATGTACTAAGATTTTGCCTCCTTTTGAGATCTTAGTGCATTGGGTCTATAGAATAACAATAACTGGAAAAGAATTATAAATGGAGAAGTCATCTCTAATTTACCTCTTTATCATTTCTTAGTGCATAACCCCAAAGTCTCTAAATGACTATTATAAGTGTCCATAATCGGCCACCATAAATCCTTGTTGAATACGGCTGTAGATGTGCATTAACCTAAAGAAAAAGTGAAATAAATCCAAATGCAGATTTATCTTGTTGTAACAGTCATTGTCTCTTGTGCTTCAAAGTACAGTCAGACCATATGGAAAGAGAATATCCTGATTATGATGATTATATAGCAAAATCATGAACAATCCAATGTATTTATTAATCCTCTGTGAGGTACCTTTTAGGGGGTTCAAGCAAGATAAAAGCCAACATCAAGTAGAATTTAATCCAGCTTGCTAGAGTCATTGATGTACAAATAAAAAAGGGCTTGTCTGTTTTGGATAAAGTGTATATAAGTTGTAGTATATCATACTATGGGGAGAACATCCTAGTTCATGGCCGACAGTTAAGGGCCACGGAGCATTTTTTTTTTTTTTTTGCTCCAGTGAATTCCATGACATACATAACTGCAATGGAGCCTTGATGGAGGTTTTCCCTTAACAGTTACAGCACTTCATGGGTCCTTAAGGGGTTAAAAATGCCACCAGTGTGTGGGTTCCACTGTTCATATCACAGTGTGTGCAACCAATAAGAGTTGATTTATCAAAATCTAGTTTATATTAAACAAATAATATTGGCATGGCTTTGCATGTGTAATGTATAAAACCAATAAAAAAATTTCTATCCAGTTGTCTGCATGACTAAATAAAATATATATTATATATAAAAAAGAAGAAATCCACACCACCACTCTCTGGCTCACACGCTCCACAATGATACATTCACCTGCAGCGGCTCACAGGGGAGAACGATGACCACATCAGTATATTGGTTGTGCTCTTGCACTTGACGGCTTAATACAATGTCCACAGAAGGTTTTTGCTCCTCCTCATCAATCACACATCAGCCGGGGGACGCCTGCACCATACAAGTACACTGTGAGTGCTCATACACACAAGGGGTTAATATATCATCCTCTGCAGAACATGGAAGTCCAACTTAGTTTTCCATGTTCTGTGAAGGACATTCTATTAACCCCTTGAGTGCATGACCAATGACACTAAACTTGTATAGTGCAGGTCTCCCCCGGCCGATGCGTGTCAATCACTTGATAATGACACGCATTTTCAATGAATATCACTCTTCCAGGTCACAACATCTCCAGGAGAATGGCCTCTGACTCATCCAGCACGTCCCCTACCTTGTGCATATGCGTGTACTGGCAGTTTAATGCCTTTGGAGCATACTGTAGGGGTGGGAAACCTACCACTCCTCCACCATCCTCTGCTTTCACTGTCTTCAAATGTTCTAAAAACATTCCTTTCGTGATTCTTGGTCATAACTCAACATTGGCAGTCACATTAACCCTTTGAGTGCCAGAGGTGTGCATACACATTGTTTCTCAATATGTTGCATACCCCTCTCAAACGGTTAAAGTATCCTTCCTACCCCCTCAATGTGTTTTGCTCTATGTATGTATGTGCATCTGTGTATGTATAAGTGTGTCTATGTATGTGTTTGTAACCCCTTAAGGACTGGGAAAATCTGGGGTGGTTTGCACTGAAGGACCAGAGCAATTCTGATCTTTTTAACTTTGCTTTTGTTCAACAGTGTTTTCCCTTTATGTCCTTTATTTCACCCACACAAATTATACACCATTTTCTCATGCACAAGTAGAGCTTTCTTTTGATACCACACATATACAGATAACCCACGATTTACTTTATTAAAAATAAAGAAAACTGTACAAAAAAGTAAAAAAAAATTTATTGGTTTGCTGGTGATCATCTGTGCCCAGTGGGCTACATTTTTATGAAGACTGAATGAAAGGTCATTCACACCTATAAAGTGTGTAATTTCGCTCCCTCTGGAGCGACAATCCCCATGTCTCTCACTCCCTATTTTCCAAGTTTTTTGGAGATGTGATAGTGTGGTCTGTATAAGTGTATTACATTGCTCCACAACTGTAAAACTCCCTTTAATGTTTGATTAAACTTCAGTAAATGTGTTTTTAATTAGTCTGCGAAAATACTTTTTTTTTTTTTAAATCTAAAAAGGACCAAAGTGTTACTGCAAGTAGGTCATAAATGGACCTACATCCATCCTGCCCCCCAGCTCCAGCAGTGAAGAGTGTTTCACAAAACTAAGCACATTGCCTTTGTGAATGAAAAAGCTGGTACGCGTGACGATGTAGAAGCGATCACATGTACTGGAAAAGCGGAGGACTAAAACTGAGCACTCCGATCCTGAAGCGCTCAGTTTCAATCTTTGCAGCATGCACCAAGGCGCGCTGCTATAATTTAACCATTGACATGCCAGGACTATCATGGGTCCTTAATGGAAGTTTACCCATGATGGATTTGGCATGTCATGGGTCATTAAGGTGTTAATAATATCTACTACAATAAAAAAAAATTATATATTATATCTCTCTCTCTCTCTATATATATATATATATATAAATAAAATAAAAAAAAACAAAAAAAAAAAACAAACAAAAAAAAAAAAAAGTCGGGCAACACCGTCCCACACTGCTAGTGTTTTATAAAGGAAGTGTGTTATGAAGTTATACTAAAAAAGGAGTAGCAATTATGCGTGTTACCCACTGCAATGCAACCTAATGCACTGGATACATCACTGACACTAAGAGGGTTACAAAATTAAAAGTAGATTGGCATCCAGGCAAATCCAGAAAGGAGGCAATATTTTTAGTGACTGTCTTATTGCAATTTCAGTGCTTAACCCTGAAAAAAAAAAAAAGGTGTGTAACGCATTGCAAAGCACTGGTCAATGCACAACTCTCCACGTGACAGTGTGGGCAATTGTGTTTTGCGTATTGAGTTATGCTTTTTGCGTACTGCATAAAGTTTTGCGTATTGCATGTATGTAAGTAGTGCATGTGTGATTATGAGCATGTGTGTTCATTGTGTGTTTTGTGTACATTGTGTATACTGTGGGTATGCATTATGCCTGTGTATATTACATTTATGTGCCCAGAAGTGCTTAATCACAGTCATGTCTATGATCAATACCTTAATGACTGATGATGTGCCAGGACCATCACGACTGTCCAGGCACATCCTGGACGATTGTGAATGCAGCACAGATCATGTCTGTGGTGGTGGTGCGGGGGAAATGTACCTTGGTCCTCCAGAGCACCCCACCCCCAGACCATGCAGTCCTTACGGGGTTAAGGACTGTTGGTTGTGAAGGCGTGTATTCGAGAGGTTATTTGTTTCATGCTATATTCCTTTTTTAAGTGACTAAATAAAATGTTCTTGTTTTTATCTTGAGTGGAGGTTTAGGAGTGCAGAACTTTTTCCATAGTAAGAACATAAGTAGGTCGTCAAAAAGTTATATAAAAGAGGCGAGGTAAAAATAAGAACTGTGTTCTAGATTGTGTTAAAGGGGAAGTAACACCACAAAACAGACTGGCTTACATTTACTTGTACATCAGACTACAGTATCACTGACCATTTTCTCCAGCCAACCAAGTAACATAGAAAAATGCTAATTTCTATTACTCATCTGCCACTATATTAGCCATCTGTGCAGGTAGCCATTTTTATATGTGCATTGTCTGTGGGGGGGAGAAAAAAAAAAAAAAAAAAAAAAAAAAAAAGGACCAATCTGAAAATCTCTGAGGAAAGTATCCATTGCAGCCAAGCATTAGACTACCTTAAAGGGATAGCAATACTTAAAATGTAAAGAAAAAAAAAGACATATTAAGTATTACTATCCCTTTAAATTGTCAATGATTGCAACATTAACAGGGATTGTGTATAGTGGGTGGGGCTTAAGGTCAGGAGGTCTGGCATGTTGCAAATATAACAGTTTCCCTTTTTACCTATGTTCTGACTTTAGATATAATGCTCAGGCAAAATAAGTGTTTCTGGGGGCTAGTAGCATGAATTTTAATTTGAAATTTAATGAAAGGAGACGGAGATTTAACTTTCTTGCAGTCTTCAGTCCCAGCTAGCACTGCTTCCCATGGGGGATTCAGCCATGTAACTGACATTATTACATTCAAGCGTGATGACAGTTATGGGACCGGAAACCGGCTGAACCACCAGGTACAGGATTTTTTCTTGAGCTGAGCAGGGGGGAGGCCCTTTAAGTGATTTTACCTTGCCCCCTCCCCACAACTGACACAAAAGTATACTCATTTGAAAGAGGGAAAGCTCCTCTTTTAAATGAGGTACTCATTTGCCAGATTATGTCACGAACACGTGATATTATAATACATTATATTGTGGGGAAGATAAGAGCTCTTTAACAGCTTCTCTCTCTAAACTCTTTTAACTTAAAAAAAAAAAAAAAAAAAAAAAAAAAAAAGAGGGGAATCCCCTCTTTCATTCAAGGGCACTCTATTGAGTGCAAGGGAGAAGTGCAATCTATTAATTAACCCACTGAGACTCAAATGGTCAATAGTGAACATGGGAGGTGATCTAGTGATCATCCAGCGTGCTATATGGTGTGCGAATGTATGGTGGACCCAGATCCCACCCACACGCATCTGCAGACACACATTTACATGTGAGGCATATATACAGCAGGGGGACAGGTTACTCACATCTGAAGAAGGAGTCTCTCTCAGCTAATGGTACACGTACATTCATACTTTTTAAAAATATTGTGGTATATATGGAGCTATGGATATTCCAGTTTTTTCAAGCATATCTGTATCTTTGAAGTGTGCGTGTGGGGGAGGCCTATTTTTCCTAGATCACTACCTTCTGGATATATTTTCATGCTGCATCTGGGGGGGGGGGGCATGTGAATCCTCAATTTTATGTGTCTGGTTTTCAACTTTCCATAATAATATGCCTTGTCTACCCTTTCCCTATATGTGTAATTATTACCATTTTAGTAATGGCATGTAATAATAGAAAATATGTAGGATAGGTGTGGCACTTTACCACTGTGTCTTACAATAAGTATTGGACTACAAAAGGAAGTCTCATTACTTTCAAAAAAGTTTGTATTCTTGCAGTGAAATGTTACAAAAAAAAAGAAAAAAATATATATTTTTCTTTTTTTCCCCCATACTGCCACCTTATGGAAACATTTATACTCACAAGCCATGGCGTAATATAACAAATGACCACACTCAATTGATACTGATTGGCTGCTACCTTTCCCCCCATTTCTGTAACTATTCTTGCCAATTTAGTACAGTCGGGAAACAGAAAAAAATGACTGCTGTAGTTTAGTCCTCCTGGCACCCCCTACTGTATATGTCACCCCATGCCACTGCAGTACCATTTTCCCCTGGCTTGCAGTAGGCACTGTCTACAGTAGGACATTTCCATGGAAACATTTGTGCTCCCCAATGTAGGAGCAGAAAGGTAAGCAACCCTCTATTTCATGCAGTGGGTTGTCCAAAATGGTATGCTATAAAGCGGAACTACCACCTATTTTAAACTTTATGTCAAATAATTACCCAACTGGCAACTAGCTTCTCAGTATTTTAAACTTTATGGCAACTAATTCCCAATCTGGCAACTAGCTTCTCAGTAGTGCCAATCGCCAGAACAATTACCTGGTTAATGAGAATGGTACCCTGCTCCGGGGCTGACAGGCAGTAGAGAGCGCAGACATCTTTCCATAGTGACACCTGCACTGTCAGTCCCTTTTGGAGCTGAACAGCTCCCAGCAATGCCTCCTAGATCAGACTGGGACTGACAGAGCAGGTGAGCAGACATCACTATGGTAAGACGTCTGCACTCTCTACTGCCTGTCAGCCCTGGAGCAGGGTATAATTCTCATTAACCAGGTAATTATTCTGGCGACTAGCACTACTGAGCAGCTAGTCGCCAGATGGGGAATTAGTTGCCATAAAGTTTAAAATAGGTGGTAGTTCTGCTTTAACTTTTCTTCATATCGATAGCAGAACATATTTGAAGAACACCAGAAAAATAAGACTCTAGTAGTTGTACTTTTGAGCTTCTGATACCCCCTTATGGTATTTCAGCTCTTAGCAATAGAGTGTTTTTCTCTTGGGAGAGGAGCTGCTAATGACTACAGGAGGAAAGTCCATGGTTTTCAAAGATATCTGTATCTTTGGAAGGCTAAAAATAAGAACGCACATGGTTTCCTATAACATTATTTTCTAGAAACAGTTTTGTACAAAAACATTTAGTGCATGTATGTCATAGAAATAAAAAAGCACAAAAAATGACGGATTTTGGTCCACACAGTTTTGTGGGCCTGGCACACTCTGTGGTATGTCAACTCATATCAGTGTGGTACCATTTTACTCTGGAAGCTTCTAGCTACCTGTTTTTTTTTTGTTTTGTTCTATAGCACCATTGTTGGTGATTTCACAGGAAACCAGCCTTGGGGTAGAAATGTAAGTGACCAGTCCCCAAAACTGCATTTGGGGATACATGATTTGTTTCTCATTAATTTATACAATTAGTGAAGCACAAAAACATATAGAAACATGTCCAGCAGGGACAAATGTAGCTGAGCTGTATTAATAGCAAAATCAAATCAGGAATAAGTATAGCAAGCTGTGAATCACATTGCCACATTATACGTATTTGTAAGAGCAGGACGGGATAGACAATATCATTCTCTCACTGGAAAGCATCCGTCAAATACTGTTGCATTTCCATGCAATGTCTGTATTTCTATCTTCCTTCATTTCAGCCACTTGTGGCTCCAAAACAGCTGCTGCTTCCTCCATTCCACCTGAATCCTGCTGTTCCGATTGCCCAGAAACTTGTCCTAACTTTTGAAATAATATGTTGCATCAAATATGATGTCTTCATCATCACAATTCCATTATTGCAATACTATGTCCGTCATTAGGGGAGTTGGCTCTGCCAAGTCAGATCACCACCGGAGCTGCCCACAGGCATAACCTCCAAGACATTCTGCCCAGGCTTTTTCAAGATATGCAAACACATATATGGGTGCTTCCATATATAAGAATTTGTGCCTGCCAAAACACACCCAGGGGTGACAGTAACGAGGAGTTACTGCTCCCATTGGGTGACTCAATGGGGGCATGAATCATGTAGGGAGTTGGCCTGCCCACCACTATCCAATAAAACTTACAAAAAAAACAAAATGGCTGCCCCCTTACACTGCTCTCCTCTTCCTCCCTTTATCCACACTATATCAACCCCCCCAGCTACTCCCACTGGAGTCCCAGGACACACAAGCTATGTGTGTACGTGACTGTGGTCTGTTTGTATGTATCTACGCATGCATGTGTGCTTCTCTATGTATAATGATATGTATTGTATATGTGTGTATGCATCTCTATGTATGTATGATAATACGTAAGTGTGAATGTGTGCGTCACTATGTATGATAATATATATGTGTATATACGTGTGTGTGTGTGTGTGTCTCTGTATGTATGTGTACACTCTGTAGAACAAATTACACACCCAACACAACACATTTCTATCCACAAATTTAACCTAACTGAATATAAGGGGGGGGGGGGGGGGGGAGGAATGACAGGCAACGCCGTCCCATACTGCTAGTATGCTAGTAGGCTGGTGAGATAGCTCAGTGGTAAAAGTCCCTGACTATGGAGCCTATTCCAATCGCAAGGTTGCAGGTTCAAATCCCAGCAGGGTCAACTCAACCTTTCATCCTTCCGAGGTCGATAAAGGAGTACCATAAATTGGGTAATAATAACATCTATTATTTCAGCTGCCGATTTGGTTAATTCCGAGAGCGTGCGCTGAAAGCGCTTTGAGTCCCACTGGGAGAAAGGCGCTATATAAATACTAGTTATTATTATTATTATAGTAAACAATAAAACCCGAAATGAAGTTCCACAATATATTGGAGTTGCTCCCTGTCCTTACAAAAATTGAAGATAGCCTCCACCTCATATTCCTCATGGCCGTCAATCATGAAATGAGTTGGAAGATAAGGAAGGTCTATCGACAGTAATGGTGGGAGTAACTTTAATTCCAGCACAAAGGAAATACATAGCCAAAAGGCATATCAGGCCCAGCAAGGAGTTTAATTGGGAAATAGTAAATTCAATAAGGAAGAAACTTGTCCAGCTCTTTCTTACTGATGGTACTGTGGATGTTACTGAAGTTTTCAGGGATGACTCTTTACTGGAAGTAAATGAAGCAAGCCAGGTTCCTTTGTTAGTCACAGTCCATCACACAGCTTTGCTAGAAGGCCATCTAATTGTCTTTTTTTTCCTGACCTGTGCTCTCTCTAGTTTCTAAACCAACCACACACACAGCCCATATGACTATTTAAAAAGTCTCTGTTGAAGGGAAAGCTCAAGACTGTATCACTTTTAGTGAAGAAGTCTCCTTTCTTGGATAACTTAACACTTTTGTCCAGGCTTTCTTGTCTTTGTCCAGGGTATTTTTGACACCCTTTGCTGTAGTGCCTCAGTAGAAGCCACTGTACTGTAAGTGTTTCATGGCAACCAGACTGTGGGGAAGTAAGCCATCACATTTCACATCTTCACATTTGAAACCAACTGAAATACGTGGGCTCTGAAGGTGGCCTTCTGGAGAAGATCTCTGTGAGACTGTTTAGTCCATTTTTGACCTGAGTGTCATTATCTCAGTTAATGGCTACTTTTTATATCTTTATGGAATATCTGCATCCATTCAGGAGTGTAATCTTGTATTGTGTTACTGAAAAAGGAATAGGGGAAAAAACACACACAACTTAACTTTTATTGACTTTTCCCATAATTAAAAACTGTATCGTGAAATAACATGTAAAAGCTGTGGCATTATCCAGCTCGACACCTAGAGCTCAGGTGGTGGAAGGAGACTATAGTGTTTTCTGAGGATCTGTAAGAATACACCAAACATTTTCTTTTGCGGCTCAGACACATAGATTATCTTTTTCATTATATGGCAAGGATCAAAGGAAGTACTTACAGAATCTCCAACCTTAATATATGAAATGGACAATTTCAGTCTGCTGATTTTTTGGATTTGACCATTAGTAGGGGCCCCAATTATTTCTCAAAGACTAATCTCTATGGGAAACAGCTACAAACAGCTGGTTACACTTTTCTAGCCATCATCTCAAAATGAAAAAACATCTCTGCGAGTGAATTCCGAATATTACTCAGGAATTGTAGAGATGTGGACACGTATAAAGAACAAATCGGTTGAACTCAGAGAGGGAGATCCTTAGAAATGGCTCACAGTAAAACTATTATATAAAAGGATTTCAAAAGAGTGTTAAATACATTCTGAACATACCTACTTTTCCAACATAAACCCAAAGCAAATGACAAAATTTGTATAATTTACATGTATTATAGTCAGTGAGACAATCTTGCTCAATTCCTTAATAAACGCTGGCAGATTCTTAGATGTGATGTGGAGTTACAGTCCAAACAGGATGAGAATGTTTTGATGGGCTGCCAGACAGCACCCAACTTGCATGGCAAACTGGTTTAGCCATCTTCGTAACAAACCAATTGTGATGGGGTTACATACAAGTGGACATTATCCAGCATGCCAACCACTAAAATATATAAAGATTCATTTTGACAAAGTTCAGGTCAAAGATTTCATTTCGCGCAGGCTTCCTCTGTCATATTGTTTACAGTACACATGTGGTCTTAGATATATCAGAAAAACTACAAGAAAGCTTAAGATCGGAGTGAGGGAAAATGTCAGTAACATCATAATGGCTCCATAGGACATTCAGGAGGTTTGTAAACTCACATCTGTGGGTAAGCACTTTTTGGAAGTGCACATAGCTAACCCTAATGGTCTCAAGACTTGGGAGTTACAAAGAGTATACACCTTTGTGTAAGAGGTTGAGATGAGGATTTTACATGGTTACATAATGGGGGGGGGGGGAAATCGGTAGATATTCATGTTTAGTTCTCTCTCCCCCTATGGAATAAATGAAGAATGTCTTGTGATGTTAATATACAAGATGGTCTACCTTTGTCTTTCTTCCCCTTTCTTTAACATCGGATTTTATTTATGTATGTGGTCTTTAAATCTGCTAAAGAGATGCTCTATTACATTTTTAATTGATTAAGTTATTACCTTTATTATGAGATCCAAACTTTTTTCATGTAATTTTTCTTGTTTTACAGAATGACTCTTCATGCCAAAAGATGATTAATATGCACTTTTTTCTGCCCTTGTATTTTTCTAGTTGTTTATTCATATAACGCTTGTGCTGGTTTTACAAACTTTCATAATATGCAGGTTGACATTAACCTCTTTACCTTATTTTTAATCTTTTATGCTTCTTGCGATTATATCTTATTTCTTGGGAAAAAAGAATCTACAATTAGGTTTTTACATTTCTATTCTTCCCTTGTTTATGGAAAAGGTGAAATTTACTCACCGATATTTGGTTTTCCTCTGTGTCCGTCCACAGCAGGAAATCAATGGGTTAGCTCCGCCTCCCAGCTGGTAGGACCAATTAACAAACTCTTAAAAGAGGCTCCTGGGAGAGAGGATTCAGTTAAACTTTTGTCCAAGCTACACACAAACATATATATACATACATACATACATATACCCATATAAACATAAACACCCACAAGCACATTACTGACCAAAATGCCCAGATGGGTGTCCCAAATATGGGAGGGTGTGCCGTGGACGGACACAGAGGAAAACCAAATATCGGTGAGTAAATTTCACCTTTTCCTCTGTGTCCTTACCACGGCAGGAAATCAATGGGATTTCCCAAAGCAGTAAAACTAGGGAGGGATACTAAACCTCAGACAGGCACCACCGCCTGTAAGACCTTCCTGCCGAACTTCGCATCAGCTGAGGCCTGGACGTCAAATCTGTAGTGCCTGATAAAGGTTGACAAGGAAGACCAGGTCGCTGCCTTACAAATTTCTTCTGGTGAGGCTACCGCCTTCTGGGCCCAGGAAGTTGAAATTGCTCTAGTAGAATGTGCTTTAATACCTAATGGAGGATCCTGACCAGCAGTCACATACGCCAATTTGATGCAATCTCTGATCCATCTGGCGATGGAAGGTTTGGAGGCAGCGGAACCTTTGAATTTTCCGAAGGAATGAACAAACAATGATTCTGACTTGCGAAAGGATTTAGTCCTTTCAAGATAGGTAGAAAGGCATCTGACCAAATCTAGGTTGGAAGATCTTTTCCTTGGGATGCTTAGGATCTGGACAGAATGAAGGTAAAACAATCTCCTGGCTAAGGTGGAATTCTGATGACACCTTACATCTGAAGGATGGTCTAGTTCTAAGTACCACTCCAAGGAAAACCTCAAAAACAGCGCAAACATAAAAACAAAGAGAATCTAAGTGTAGTAGTCTTTAATAAAATATCTCATGAAACATAAAAGAAATGCACTTACAATAGCCCTACTTGGGCTTTATGCGTAGAATAAAGGTCCTTATGCTTGTAGTCCCAAACCGTGTTCTCAGTAACTCCTTAGTGCTTTCTGTGTCTTTAAGAACTCGTTCTTACATGTGCCAGTACAGGATTCGTCTGTTGGCTGTAGAGCAAAGATTTGCACACTAATCCCTTATTTCCACGTATTTGTCCATCCACACAGTCGGCATGGAAGAGAGGACCGGAACGGTCACTTCGTAGTGAGCTAAGCCCGCCCGAAACCTCGTGGCGGCTGCAGCATCCAAATGCCGATACTAAGGATGGGGAAACTGGGGCGGAGTAACAGGTCTCAGTAGGGACGTAGGAGGGACCTAGGTATGAAGCGCTTCTTACCTAGGTCCCTCCTACGTCCCTACTGAGACCCGTTACTCCGCCCGTTTCCCCATCCTTAGTATCGGCATTTGGATGCTGCAGCCGCCACGAGGTTTCGGGCGGGCTTAGCTCACTACGAAGTGACCGTTCCGGTCCTCTCTTCCATGCCGACTGTGTGGATGGACAAATACGTGGAAATAAGGGATTAGTGTGCAAATCTTTGCTCTACAGCCAACAGACGAATCCTGTACTGGCACATGTAAGAACGAGTTCTTAAAGACACAGAAAGCACTAAGGAGTTACTGAGAACACGGTTTGGGACTACAAGCATAAGGACCTTTATTCTACGCATAAAGCCCAAGTAGGGCTATTGTAAGTGCATTTCTTTTATGTTTCATGAGATATTTTATTAAAGACTACTACACTTAGATTCTCTTTATGTTTTTATGTTTGCGCTGTTTTTGAGGTTTTCCTTGGAGTGATTCATTGCAACGGTGGACAAGGCCACCAGCTATATCTCATCCTGCTGCAAACATCATTGAACTTTCAGAGTACATCCATTTTCCATCAATCATCATTCATCCATCATCATTTACCACTATATATGTTTGAACAAAAGGACCATTAAGCTCATCCATTCCATTCATTTGTATGTACTTTCTACATTCATTCCATCTAATTATTTTCTTTAATCACAGGGTTTTATTTACTATTTCTTTCTGTGTTTTTAGGCTATTGGGCAGTGAGCGCCACTTAGTTTAGACATTTTTTTAGTTTATATTGCCTAGTTCTAAGTACCACCTTGTCTTGGTGAAAAGATGTATAAGGAGGTAAGCAGGAAAGGGCTTGCAATTCACTAACTCTTCTGGCTGAGGTTATAGAAGTCAAGAATGCTGTTTTAAGAGTCAAATTCTTTACAGAGATTGATTGCAGAGGTTCAAAGGATTCACGAGATGCCAGTTGAGTGAGAACCCAATTCCAGGTCCCATGCTGGAATGATCTCTCTAATGGTAGGTTTGATCTTAGTAGTAGCCGTCATGAATCTTTTAACAATATATTCCTCCGCGAAAGGGGTGGCCAAAACTGCTGATAGAGCAGAGAGTTGGACTTTTAATGAAGAGGGTTTTAATCCTTTTTTAAACCCTTCCTGCAGAAATTCCAGGATGATACTGGAAGAAATATCTTTTCTGGATAGCTGCTTCTCAGAACACCAGTTGTGAAAAATGGACCAAATTCTATACTAGATCCTAGAAGATGACGAACGTCTTCCTGAAATAATGGTGTTCGCGACCTGAGGGGAGATATTTTTTAAACTAAGTGATCTCCGCTCAGCCTCCAGGCCGTTAGCTTCAAGAATGAAGGGTTGGGGTGAAGAATGGGACCCTGAGATAATAGATCTGGAAGTAAAGGCAGGGGATAAGGAGGTAGAATGGACATCCTCACAAGATCCGCATACCAGATTTTCCTGGGCCAGTCTGGAGCAATCAGAATGATCTGGGCCCTGTCCCTCCTGATCTTCCTTATTACTTCTGGCAGAAGAGGGAATATGTAGGCCAACTGGAACGTCCAGGGAAACTTGAGAGCATCCTGCCCCAAAGCTTTGTGGTTCCTCCACCTGGAATAGAACAGCTGACACTTGTTGTTCTTGTCTGACGCCATCAGATCCACTACTGGATGACCCATGATGGATGTTATGGTCTGAAAGACTTTTTCCTTCAGGGACCATTCGCCTGGATCCAGAGCTTGACGACGGAAATCTGCCTGGGTGTTTAGAGACCCTGCCAGATGAGATGCTGATAGGTGGGACACATTTAGCTGAGCCCAATTTAGGATCTTTCTTGCTACCGCATTCAAACTGCGACTTCTTGTTCCTCCTTGATTTAAAATGTAACTGACTGCAGTTGCGTTGTCTGATCTGACACAAACCGCTTGCCCCTTCAGGGGTTTGCTGAAATGTTTGAGTGTCCTCCATATGGCTTCTAGTTCTAAGAGATTGATGTGGAACTTGCTTTCCTTCTGAGTCCAGAGGCCTTGAACCGTCTTCTGGTTGTAAACGCCTCCCCATCCTGTGCTGCTTGCATCCGTGGTGACTATATGCCATGTGGGATCCAGGATGGTCCTTCCTTTCTGAAGATTTTGGTTCCTGAGCCACCAAGTCAGCTCTATCTTTGTGGCTTGCTTTAGGCGGATTAGCTGTGAGAAATCTCCTGGATGTTTCCTCCAACTTGTCAGGAAGTTGTCCTGAGTTCTTCGGACATGGAATTTTGCCCAAGGAAGTATGTGCACTGCTGAAGATAGGTTGCCCAACAGTTTTGAGAAGTCTTTCGCTGTGTGCATCCTCTTTTGAAGGAAGGCTAACACTCTGGATCTGATTCTGGCTTGTCTCTCCTCGGATAGGCAGGCTAGACCCAGTTGAGTGTTGAATTGAATGCCTAGAAACACTAGGTCCTGGGATGGAATCAGCTGGCTTTTTCGGTGATTGATGACCCAACCTAGCAGAGACATAAACTGTAGGCAATGATGCGTACTTTGAATGGCTTTTTCTTTGCTTTCTTCTATAAGGAGAATATAGTCTAGATAAGGTATTAACCTCATACCTTCTTTCCTTAGTGTTGCCATAACTGGAGCTAGGACCTTGGTAAAGACTCTGGGGGCAGATGCCAATCCGAAAGGAAGAGTCTTGTACTGGTAGTGTTTTCCAAAAATTGCAAACCTCAAGAACCTTCTGTGGGATGATAGAATAGGAATATGATGATAGGCATCCTTCAGATCTATCTTTGTGAGAAAGGCTTGAGGGGGAATTACCCGGATTACTGATGCCGGAGTTTCCATTTTAAACCGTTGTGTCTTGATAAATGAGTTGATCCATTTGAGATCTCGAATCATACTTAAACCACCCGAGGATTTCTTTACTGGAAAAAGAATTGAGTAAACTCCAGAATGCCTCTGGTCCAGAGGCACCTCCTCTATAACCTGGGCTTCCAGAAGATCCTTGATCATTTGGACAACTTTGATCCGGAGTCCTCTGTTCGTCACTTGGGATGTCATGAATCTTGACATGGTTGGGACAGAAAGAAATTCTAAGGGGTATCCCATCTCTACTATTTTCAGAACCCATTGATCTGGCTGGATCATTTTCCAAGACTCCAGGAACTGACCCAGTCTGCCCCCAACTGGGAGTAGAGATGGGGTCCTGTGCTCTTCATTGTGATGATTTTGGGAATTGACCCTTTTTGGGAAATTCCCTCCTGGATCCCCCTCTGGGATTTGGTGCAGAACCTCTCTTCTTCTGGTCATAGCTCCGTCCTGGCCTGTATTTGCTTGCTTCCCGAAAGGATTGCTTACGAAACCCTGAAGGAAAAAGGGGATCTGTTCCTTCTGTCTTGAGGAAGGAAGGTACTCTTCCCTCCTGAAGACTTCTTGATGATCTCTTGCAGACGATCCCCAAATAACATTTCACCAGAGAAGGGTAAGGAGACTAGACGGTTCTTAGAAGAAGCATCTGCCTCCCATGCTCTAATCCACAAGGCTCTTCGTGCAACTACTGAAAGGGCTGATGATCTGGCTAGTAGTTTAATGACTTCCAAGGACGCATCACACGAATAATTGATCGCATCTTTGATGGAAGCAACCTCTTTCAATAGTCTGGAGCGGGACACTGAGGAATCAATTTTTTCTTCTAATTCAGTCAGCCAAATCCTAAGAGTACGGAACATGCAAGCCAAGGCCGTGGCTGATTTTAAATTATTTCCAATGGCTGCAAACTGCTTTTTCAAAGCACTGTCCGCTCTTTTGTCCATGGTGTCTTTCAATGTAGCTCCATCTTCTAATAATATGGTGGTCCGTCTTGAAATCTGAGCGGTGGCTGCATCAATTTTAGGAGGGGAGGTCCATGCTGCAGTATCTTCATCAGCAAAGGGGAACATTTTCCCAAAACGTCTAGACATGGCTGATCTGCGATCTGTCAGTCCCCATTCACCTTTAATAGTGTCTTGAGTGGACTTGTGCACAGGGAATACCAGAGCAGGCGTCTTGTGACCTATAAATGCTGCGTCCATAATATCTAACTCTTTCTGAGTATCAGAAAGCCCCAGCGTCTTCCTTACAGATTTAAGAAGACCCTCCAATTTTTCCAGGCTAAATGAACCACTTTCTTCTGTTAATTCACCTTCTTCAATGGATGAGGCAACAGAATCTATATCCATAATACTGCCTTCATCTTCTATCTCATGCATAGCATAAGTACCTTCCTCTGGATCTGACGCTCTATGCCTCTTCCTGGATGATTCTTGCATCGCGGAGAAAGTCTCCTGCATGGAAGACCTCATCCACCCAAGGAAATCCTGGAATTGAGCAGGAATTTCAGTGTTGGCCACTTTCTTCATACAAGCTAGGCATAGCTTAGCTGGATCTGAGGCAGAAAGCTTATTATCAAAGCCTGCACAAGTCTTGGTGGTAGGCTTGTCTTCTTTGGGAGTCACTGCATCTGTAGCTGCCTTAGTCTTATCAGAAGAGGATGATTTAGGAGCAGTAGACATGGTACTCAACCAGAGGATACAGACAAAGCATCAAATCAGCATAAAAACTGAAGATCACTCACCTAATAAGAGCTCTATTTCTGTGGAACAGGCTCTTTTATCCTCCAGGATGCTGCCATGCTCAGGAGACGCTGAAAACGCCGAAACTGGAAGTGCGTTCCACCGGTGGAACGCATCGGGCCGAACTTCCGGTTTCGGCTCTGAATAGGAACGCCGACTTCCCGCGCGCCCTCTTCATACTGGATGAAGAGTAGAGTGCGCAAGAGGCAAGGCAGCGCTCTGAAGACGAGGTCTGAATGCTCCCTGGTCCTCATGCGACCTATTCAGGTATGAGGACCGCAGTGCTCCCAACAATGTGTCCAGCGTTTGCAGGCTGGACACATAGATAGAAAATAACAAACATAAAACTTGAACAGCAGGAGACCAATGGCCTCCGTGTACCAGCTTGGTAGAACCAAAGAAAACTGAATCTTCTCTCCCAGGAGCCTCTTTTAAGAGTTTGTTATTTGGTCCTACCAGCTGGGAGGCGGAGCTAACCCATTGATTTCCTGCCGTGGTAAGGACACAGAGGAAAACTTGATTTATTGTCCTCGTGTCACTCTCCATGCTTTTTGAAATGCATTGCAATGGACTCCAGTATTATTTACATACATTTTTGATAACTGATAGATCATCAGAGTAATAGCTCATCTTCTGATATTTTTGTTGAGATGTGTATGGTGGGACTCATTGTTTCTAACTGATATTCATAATTATAAATGTCAAGCATTACAGCACAAGAATGTGGTTATTTTCACGTTGATGCAAATGTATCCCCATTGCCTCAACTAACTGGTTTAAAACCTTTTTTTTTTTTCCTTTTTAAATGTACTATTTAGGGCATTCCCATTTTCTTTTATTCTTTATAGACCCCACTTTCAGCATGACTGCATAGCTGGGATGGAATGCAACATTTGTTGACAATTGACAGGAGCCAATCAGATTTGTCTGTCCACAAATCAAACCAGTCTGGTCTTAATCACTTGCGTGATTTACATTTCCTTTAATTACTTAGATGATTTGCTATGGCTGACCCATTAACTCTTGGGGTTTAAAAAAGTATTGTACTCAGCCTTGGCATCTCACATCTTGCCTTTAGATGACTTTCTGATTAAACTTGTGTTTTGTGATCTTCTAAACATTATTTTTGCCAAGCTGTGCTGCACCTTTAATTCACAAAGATTTTTCAGTAAATTAATGGATAATTTTATCCACAATCTGGAGTCTAGCACTCTTTTTGCTTATTATACTGGGGCATTAGCAACCAAAGCAAATTCTATCAGGTATTGTTTAGTCCCATTGGGAGGATTTTGTCATCTTCTACAGTTTATTTATCTATCATATTGTTTTTTTTTTCCCACAATGTCTTGCCTTTTGGTATATATACATACATGTTCATGTTGATGTGTCTGTGATAATCCGATATACTAAGCACTTAATGTTAGCTGCCTGGTTAGACTCTGAAATAAATTCCACACAAAGATGACAGACTGCTATTGGATATAAATAATAAGAGAACAACAAACAATACAGGGTATACTACAAGGTAGGCTCCAGTGGCCTGCTCTCTAGGCCGCCATGCTGCAGTCTAGGCCGGGTTAGAGATGCTGGCTGCTAGGCCTGCACCCCAGATGACAACCCAGAGAACAGCAGCTACCCACGGTGGCTGAAGTAGATAACAGGACAAGTAACCTACTTGCAGTATTATGTGTTCGTTGCAGTACAGGAACTCTGCAACCTGGAGCCTGACTAGTGACAATAGAGAAATTACTTTCAGATAACTTCTCCTAACTGTTGTATGTACCTATCCTCACCTTTGAGTGTAGGATTCCTCTTCATCTCAAAAAAGACAGATCCTTGCTCCCCTGCATTGACTACAGTAGATTTAATAAGTTCATGGATAAGACTAGGTACCCTTTCCCATTGATAGCGGAGAGTTGTGCCTTACTGAAAGCCATGGTATCCACAAAGGAATAAGAAGGGAAGATAATATTTAATACCATATTTGACTATTAAAAGCACCACATTATGCCTTTTGGTTCTGTAATGACCCAAGAGTCTTCTAGGCCTCTGTATAAGACATCTTTCGTGACATAAAATGTTAACACGTCAGTGTATTTAGACAATATGCTGGTCTATTCCTTGGACATGCCCCTGCATCAAGAACTCACGAAGGTTGTTTCACAATGCCTACAAGAGGTGAGAAACCACATATCATTCCTCAGTAACATCATCTCAGATCATTATCTTGAAATGAAGCCAGATAATGTTTCTGTTGTCATTCAATACCCTATACCTAAGAAACATGTAATTCAAAGATCTCTGGGGGGTTTCCAACTAGCAATGTAAATTAATCTGCACCTTTCCCAATGTTATTACTTCCCTAAGTAGGCCGTGAATCCTCATAGTCACCTGAAAGCATGGTAGCCTCGCAGATATTTTTCCTTTGCCCCGATTTGTCTTCCTCACAAACTTTCATTATAGAACTTGAAACTTGGGGTGGGACAGGAGCCATGCTTTCCAAAATACTTTTGCTTTTCTAAGCAATTAGGAAGAAACTATAATCTTGAAGAATTGGGATCTCAAAGAGTTCTTCTTTCCATATTATCTTGAAGGGCCATAAGAATCTAATTTGGAAACTACACAGCCTGAACCCAAGGAAAGTGAAATGGGCATTGATTTTCACCACATTAAATCATATTAAGTGGGGTCAAATAACATTAATGCAGAAAGGAATTCAACAATTTTAATCTCCATCCATGGCTGAACCTATAGCCACCATTCCCACTGATTCCATTATTTCAGCTCTTTCCAATATTCAGGATGTCCAGAGAACCACCCATACTGATCACCCCAGCCATCTCCCACTAAACTTATAGCCACTGAAACACATTTGATCTGACCCACCTTCTTATGGAACTCTCAGACATAGGTGGAAACGAACAAAGATCTCCATGGAAATGTCTTAGGGTTAGCAAAAAGTCTGAAACTTAGTAGACTTGCTACACATGGAGAAAGTGACACATTGTGTTTTTTTTCCCCGTGAAAATTCATACAAGGGGGGATACAAGGGACTTTTCATCCATGACCCCCCCCCCCCCTTCTCTCTCACCACTGGATGCATATGGCCATGGATTGTCATTGACGTCCTTCCCACCATAAGCTTTTTTAGAATCTACAGTCTCAGAAAAATGTGATTTAGAAATATAGCCAGTTGAATCATGAGTTATGTCCAGGTGAGGTGTGGGTCTCTACCAAGCATCTGATTTGCGATCAACCCTTTTCCCAGTTGGGACCATGTTTTATTGGACCTTTCAAGGTGCTGTTTCCAAACAATGATGTCACCTTTCAACTCCTAAACATTCAAAATTATTTCCATGTTTTGCTGTTGAGACCAGTCATGAAGAATCAATTCTATAGTGCTCATAATCCTACTGGTCTGTGGTGGAAGATTAACAATAAGTATTTTGGTCAGGAAAACCCTTGATTCTCATTTTGTTCATGGCACTGCAGTACCTTACTAACTGGAAAATACAGTCCACGGCAATGTAGCTAAAATACCCAGTTCTTATACCCACACCTCTGAAATCCACTGTTTCAGTGCAGAGATGCTGGTTCACCCATATGACTCCCACTCAAGGGAGCCGTCGTCCATGCTAACTGCTGATGCCTTGTTTTGCCATTTCCACCTTCCCTGCATGATTTTCTGATCCTTTATGCAAGTATTTCCAACTCAAGGTGACACTGGATCTGGAGCACATTTGCATTTGAATAATCTCCATGCCGTCTTTGCCTGTGCAAAGAGTTTTCATCTGAACTTGGATGTAGTTATCCAGTTGTTATCCTGTGTACAAGATGTCTCATATACACTTTATGAACATAACCTTACTGCTCTGATCTCTGCTTTGTTTTATGCTGGAATAGTATAAATTCTCATAGTTGGTCCTTAAGCTTCCCCAACAGTGCAAGTATTAATTATATAGCAACACCACTACAACATTTTAAGCAGTGAGGTATCCGTTACCCTCTCCAAACCCAAATGTTTATTTTAATTATTTCCTCAATCCTTTGCTTTTCTTTTTACTAGGAACTGAAAAGTTTGCTGTCAACACAGCTCAAAAAAATTCCCGATACTTCAACAAAGTAATAAAAGCAATCATATAGAAAATGCCCCAGCAGCAGATACAGTCCACTGGAAGCTGACCTGTAGACGAAGAAGGTGGGGTCGCACTGTGAACTCTTGCAGACCATGGCGGTGGTCTGAAAAATACAAAGATCTTCGGAGCTTGATATTAAATCTATAGAGATCGCACAAACAATTTAGAAGTTTGTGGCTCAGAGCCACATACTCCGATGTTGCGTTTCAGTTGAGTGACCCAGACTTTTTTGATTCCGCCCAGTACAGCTGATATGAGTCGTTTAATGAAGCCCATGACACTTTTTTAAATTAACCCTATGAGTGCCAGATGGGTGCTCGAGCGTAGCGTACTCTGGCACTCAAAGTGTTAACGCATGATCTATAAAAGTGCATATACCATGAACTTAGTCATCTGTGTCAGATAACTGAAGAGAACGAAGCTACATCAAAGAATGGAAAGACAGAAAGTAAACCTAAAATACGGTTTTAAAAAACAGTTGGGAGTGAACATTTATCTCCCTTTAATACCTGCTCTGTTATTGGGTCTTGACGTAATGCACTGGAGAACTATCTAGCATCCAAGTAGTTAAAGAGATTCTGCAACAGATATTTTAGTCATTTAGTCGCACAAGGTGCCATGGACTAAGTAGATGAGGTGGATTTTCCGACCAGGTCTGTCAGAGTGTAGAGAGTTAAGTGGAGAAATCGCAGATTCGAACATACATACATGGCGAATTTGGTTTCGTTTGAGTACCTCCAGAAAGACAAACCATCTCTTAGACTCCTAGCAGAGCCGGGATCTAAGTCAGACACTTGCTATATTTGTATCTCTGCCCACAGGGCTGTGCTTTCCTGCCCAGAAGTTGAGGAGTCACGTCCTAGAGCACTGCGTCACCACGAAGATCTTCACGCTTCCGACCCACTGGGTAACTATTCAGCGCAGCTCACCTTTATACGATGTGTGCATGCAATACACATAGCCGAAAGGGCCCCATAGCATCAGGAAGATCTGTCCAAAGCTTGTGTGTGTAACCATATATACTAACCCCCATAGCGTTACTGTAGGTATGTCTAAAGGCTCAGCGCAACTCCACCCCAGCCACCATCTTTCCTGAAACAGGCTCCGGTGGCGAAGAAACAATGTCGCGGATTGGTCGTGGCGGTGGCTGTAAGTCGTACAGAGGGTTGTGGTAGGTTGAGACTGTGGCTGTGCGTTGTGCCGGGGCTCGTGATTGGCCGCAGTGGTCAAGGCTGTGACTTCGCATATCCCCTCCCCACCCTCCCCCAGCTGTGTGACTGTGTCTCTGGCGGTGTCAATGGCTCCTCCTGCCGCGGATAGACGGGGCTTACGGGAGGGGATCTTTTCGGGGCTCCTGTGAGAGCTCCAGACACCGGCTGCAGGGAGACGGAGGGTCAGAGGAAGATAACGACAAAGTCACGGAGTTGTGGGAAGGGTCGCGTATTCACTCATTCTAACCCCCGCACCGCTTGGCACCGACACAGGCGGACGGACAGGGCGAGCCCAGCTCTGCGAGCAGCAGCCAGGAGCCCGGTCTGCGGCCCTCACCCGACAGTCAGCAAATGAACTCGGTCAGGGCAGCGAACAGGAGACCCAGGCGAGTGTCGAGGCCGCGCCCGGTGCAGCCGGAGAGAAACAACGCCGGAGAACGGGGTAAGATGGGGCGGCGGGGGAGTACACTGGGGGAGGGGGGTCGTGGAGGCTGTCTTATATGTGCATCGCCAGGCTGCATTGCTGGGAGTCTACTCCTCTAGTAGCCTCGGGGGGCGCTGCCAGGAAAGTGCGCGGCTTGTCCTGGGCTAGGGCCTCAGGCCGCGCTTTGTCTGTGTGGAAAGCAGAGACTGCGGCCCAGCAACCGCAGGACACAGCCCGAGAACAACAAGCACGGGTTACCTGGGCAAAACACAATATAGCAACGGCCCTGTCTCATACACAGCAACACTGGTGTACTGTATGGACTCTAGACACAGGCCTTATGCACTAAAGAGAATGGGTGATATTCTGTGAAAAGCCAAATGCACCATATAGGAAGAATTTACACTACTATTGAATGAAATGGGGGATTTAACACCTCGAATGCTGGAGAGGTCTCTCCTTAATACGCAGAAGACATGTCTAGCATTTAAGGGTTTGACTGAAATAGTCAATGGCAATTGGGTATATTTTCATTCGTCCTACGGTTGCTTTGCTCCACAATTACATTTCTTCCCTTTTGTACATAAGGCCCACTGTGTCAGACAACCATAGAGACACATAACACAGAGAAGCATTACAAACACTGACATCAACAGCTGTGTTTCACAATATACTGTGGTGTCAGAGAATGGAATTTTTTTTTCTACATGTAATCTATGAGCAATACACGTTAAATATTCCAATATAAAATTAGAAATGTAAAATAAATGTTTGTTGTACTGTGGAATTAAAACAATGTTTCAGTATTGGTAACTTAGAAAAAAATGTCCAAGTTCAGATCCATTTTTAGAAAATGTTTATAATCTTGTATATACTGCCTTGATAAATTTAGTCCTATTTTTTTTTTTTTTAAACAATAACATTTGCATTATGATTTGGCTGTATTTCAACTGCAACTATAACAATAACGGTGTTGGTAATTTCTCTGTTTTTAATAATTCACATAGTTCTATGATTTGTAAATTGAGTTTTAACCCCTTGGGTGCTATGGCATCTGTCTCATTGATTTGCAATGCGGTTGATCTCTAGTGTCATAAAAAATAACTCCACAATATAAGGCAAATGACAACTATTTATATATCCATTCTATTCATATCTTTTATTCTGTGAAGTAATGACCAAGATCAAAATCTGTTTTGTTTGCATATTATCCAGACAAAAGCAATGTGGAGTAGTGACACTTTAGTAAGTGCACACTGTCCATTTCGTAGCATCAACCTCTCCAGTGAATATCAAAGCAACCTGTGCAAATGAACAGTGGGATGTGTGTGTGTATATTTAGCAAGTCTATCAGGGTGAATACATTTAGATTTTTTGGAGACATTTGTATACATCTAAATTCACACATCCACATACACTGGCTTTTAACTTATTTTTATGTACTGATTTGTCTACAGGATTCTGCAGGGTTTTATGTATCCTAAAGGGGGTTAGTAAAGCATTTTCATGAAATAGCATACATTGTAGAGCTTTTTCTGCTAAGTAAAACACAGGTACTTCCTCTATATAATATAGTCTTACAACTCCTTTGAGCATTTACAGTAGAGGACATTGATGTATTTCCTTGGTGCACCTGCTGATACATTTTGCATCAGTTCCATAAAGAATTGCATGCGTTTAACTGTATGTCTTATATGTAATCCTAATGCAAGTCACTCAAATCATATCTGGGCACTTCAGTTTATTTTCCCTGGTTAATAAGTATTTAGTTTGTATTACAGAGCACTTTGTTAATTTTAGATGCAAAACAAAAATAAAAAGCAACTAAAAAATTATAGTAAGAGCAGGACGTAGTTAAACTATATACTGTATCATAATTGAATATTAAATAGGGGTTATCTAAAGATGATATTCAATATACACATTTTTTTTATATTAGTTTGGTATAATAATTATAAACAAGAAAAATTATGCAGAAAGCATACTTTGTATAGCGACCATAGCAAAGTCCTAGCCAAATGCACATTGAAACTCGCAATTTACTTGCTTGTCTTTAAGTACGCAGTTGTCCATATTCGACAAGTTCAAGAGGTGCAATTCTAAGGCAAACCAATTGCGCCATAGGGGACAATAATTGTAACACTAATTCACAGTGATTTGAATGGGCTTTTAAAAAGACAGGGACACTTACATTGAAAAACATATATCACATTTTATCTTTCTGAGTAATATGAGTACTCCCACTTCAGAGAGATGTTCTATTCAAAAGTCCTTTCAGCTTAAATTTGCATTTGTTTGGGTGTAGTACTATGTTCTGACACTATATAGTGTTTCTTTTACTACATTAGTCTATGAATCACTATGCTTAGTTGACTATAAAACCCCATAGGATGCTGTTGCAACAGCGCTGCTGTAAAATTTCAGGCCATAAAAATATTGCACCTAAAGCATTGCACTGTTTTTTTGTATACAATATCTCTTAGGAGTGGGAATACCCTTATTTCACTTGGCAGGATAAACCCCACAGTATATATATTTCAGCATTAAGCATTACCATTTGTTTTTGAATGCTAGAACAGGGCTTGACAAATCTTGTTTGAGTCTGGGAGTCAGACCAAAAATTTGGGAGCAGATTCTGCATCAAAGAAGAACCTTCCCTCAGAGCCTAGAAGAACAAGGTGCAAGCAGTCAAAGAGAGAGAGTATGTGAGTGTTTCTTTGGCTACTGATAGAACAAGGCTGTACTGCCAGTGGAACCAGGCTGGGTAGGGGTTCAGACAGTGTATATGGGGAATATGTGACTACCAGGGCAGTGGAGCCAGGCTAGGGAGTTGCTTAGTTTATGTGAAGATTAGTGGGCAAGGGAACAATGCTGGGGGGAAGGGGAGGGAGTCAGGCACACTCCATGGGGATCTGTGGCTACCAGTGGGCAAGGGAACAAGGTTGGAGGGGCATCTGCTAGGGGGATGTGGCGCTACCAAGGGGATAGAGGGGGAGGGTGGTCAGACATATGTGGGGCTTTGTTACAGCATTGTAACCAAGTGGGGGGAGTGTATGGCTGCCATGGGGCCAGGCTGCTGATGTGGGTTATTTTAATAATAATAATAATAATAATAATCCTTTTCTTTTCATTTATTTCTTTCATATTTTAATATAATTAGCTTCCCCCCATATCAGACCTAATGGCTGAACTTTCGGTCCCCCCCCAGCTATTGAGATCCCTGCTGATGGTGCTGGGAGTTAAATGCAGGTGACTAGGAGGGGCAAGTCTCTCTCACCTGTTTCTATGCCTACCTTAACTTTCGTGTAGGAGTTGGCAGTATCGGGGAAGCCTACTCGCATCACCTGGATCTGGTGACATGAGGAGGCTTCCCCAACTGGACAGAAATATGATGAGCTTTGGGGTCGGACTGAATTCCTGAGTCAGTGAAGTGGTGCATGTATGTAACACTCCTACAAAATGTAGGAGCAAAATGAAAAATTTCAGAGTTTGGACTCCCATGTTTGTAGGATTTTTCAATTCCTGGGTTAAAATCACAATTTAAATCTATGAGGATCTTAATTTCGTTGCTGTGGTGATCTTCATCTGCTTCAAAATTGTACAACTTCAGCTTGATGAATAAGACCCAGTATGCAAGTTGTGTATTGTGGTATGCTATACCTCTGCATGTTACCTAAGGGTGCATAGTTTTTACAAATGCAGATCTAAAAGTTGGAACTCTGTATCTGGCATAATTTAAGTATTGTCACGCCTATGATTCAAGACAAAAAAGGTAAAAGTGTATATATAATATATAGAAAGATAGGTGGTCCATGGAAACTGCAGTTATATCTATTAATCCTATGCCATTGGATTGTAATGGGAGCTTGCTACTATATTGAGAGGTACTACAATGACCAGAGTACATGAGAGAACAAAACAGTAGAAATAGGAGAGCGCTCTCAGAACATTCAGCAGCATGTATAATAAACACTCATACAGTAATGACAAAATATTTAATATTAAAAGTATAAATATGTAAAAGTACATATATTATAAATCCTATGTAGGATAAAAAATAACCCAAATAGATGCAGAAATTAGCTCAAAAGACTTCACTAAGATGAATAAAAACTGGAAGAGATCTGTGTATAGTTCTTAAATCACAATGTCCGTTCTCCCAATATACAGGGTTTTCTGTATGGTATAGTGTCCGCTTTTCAATACCGATATATTTTCAAATCACTTTTTAAGGTGGGTGAAGTAGTAACCTATACAGTAATGATACCTGTAGGTGATGGAATGTATAACCTTCAGTAATGTAAAACTGTAGTAATATTTATCTTCTTCACCATCTTTAATATATGTTTGGTTACAATAAGACTATAGCAGGCAGAGACCCCAATACCTTGTAGCTGATGGTCTGTTATCGGTAGATATGTAGGGAGTGGTGAATCAGCGGGCAGGATATGTTATTGCCTCCAGTCTCTATGTTGGCTCTTTTCTGTGTACTGGGAATAGAGGGTTAGCGGGCAGGATGTGATGTAGTTACCTCTCATCTGTATGTTGACCCTACTCTGTCTCCTAGATATTGGGTATCATATGCAGGGGTAATTTCTCTTTTAAATGGATTTCAAAATGGATGTCTGTCACTCAACACAATAACTCGGTTGGGAATAAATTTAAAAGCTGATAGTTCTTCTCCAATGTGTTTTGTATCAAAATTATACTTCAGGGTGTAATATAAAGTCAGTACCTGAAGACTTGTCATCTATTTAAATGTGCAGCCATTGTCCTAGGTAATCAAGGCATCTCTCATTAATTTAATATGATTCATCTGATGATGTATAACGTTAACTTTTTTCCATTCATTAAAGCCATAAGGCATGCATAACCCCCTGAGCCTCCAGTGTGCTGTGTATCTCTCCAGTGCCCAGAGAGCAAAGATATTACTGACTTAATAATTTACATTATACGTTTGGTGATCTTATGTATGAGTTCTGTTATCATGTTATCAAGTCCACTTTGAAATCACTTTAAAAGAGAGAAATTACGCCTGCAGATGGTGGGTAAACTATATTGCATCCTGCCAGCTAAGCTCTACTCCCAGTACATGGGTACAGCAGAATTGTGGGACAGAAAAGAGCCAACATAGAGAGGGAGGCAATACCTTTGTATCCTGCCCGCTGATTCACCACTCCCTACATATCTACCGGTAACAGACCATCCGCTACAATGTATTGGGGTCTCTGCCCGCTATAGTCTTATTGTAACCAAATTATAATAGAAGATGGGAGGAGACCGTCCAACATTATTACGGATTTACATTATTGAAAGTCAGACATTCCATCGCCTACAGATATCCTATGTTACTACTTCACCCACCTTAAAGTGATTTGAAAATATATTGGTATTGAAAAGCGGACACTATACCGTATATATCTGAGAACGGACATTGTGATCATAAGAACATACAGAGATCTCTTCCCTTTTCTTTTTCTTCCTTTAGTATGACATTGTTCTATTGAGCTCATTGTTACATCTATTGGGTATTTTTATCCTACGTAGGATTTATAATATACTTTTATTTGTATTTTGAATATTAAATATTTTATCAATAATAGTTTTATTATATAATCTGAAAGTTCTGAGAGCGCTGTACTATTTCTAGTACAAAATAAAAAGGTACCTTTTTAGCTATGTTTTTCTCACATTTACTGCAAACTGATGTTCAGACTAGAAGCTTATTTTCTAGCATGCATCTATATCTCTTTGAGGGAAATTACAATGTTTTACTAAATCTGCTCCTGTAGGAGCAGACTTGGAAAATAGCTTGGGGCTGTGATGCACAGTCCCAAAATGGCTCTTGTCATCTCACTACCCTGGCTAACGGCTGGCTGTAACACATCTTGGAAGCTTTTGTGGTTGTTTCAAACTTTTTGGGTTGCATGCACAACCTGCATAGACCCTAGTGTTGGGCTGAATGAGACTGAGCTGCCAGAGTTCAGAGTCTTGCAGGAGCAACAAGAGAGCCTGGAGGGGTATGTCTCTCTCCATCCTCTGTTCTGCACCCCATTGGTTCACCTGTTTCACAATATAGTATTGGCTTTATTGCAGAATGCTCCCAGGGGACTAGATCTGCTGCGTTGGGTAAATTGAGTATTGAGGGTAAGACTATAGTTGCCACCTTAAACATATTCTTTCCTTCTGTATATACAAATGCAGCAATAATGGCTGGCTTTGGGAAACAAAAAAACAAAGAATTTCCTCCATCATGTATATGGTTTACGGAGGATGAAGTCCAAAAGAAACTGCAAATGTTATGGTGAATAAAGCACCTGGACCTGATGGCCTACACCCAAGAGTACTTAAGGAACTTAGCACAATAATATCAGGACCATTGCACTTCATATTAGATTCCCTTTCATCAGGCATAGTGCCCTGTGATTGGAGGAAAGTTGATGTACCTACTAATTTACTTGCCTGTTGCGCAAGACATACTTGGAAAAACGAGAAATCTCATTATATTCTGCATGGTGAAACATTTTCTAAATTAAATAAAAGGCTTTGTTTTGGGAGGTGATATCTGTGCATGGATAGAGAAGTTATTAAGTGATGGCAGAGAGTTGTTGTAAATGGAACCTCAAAGAAAGATTTAGGAGTACTGATAGACTTCTCACAATAGTGTGCAGTGTCACTCACCGTTGCAAGAGAAAATAGGGTACTATCCTTTATAAAAGGGGTATAGATGTACTATACTTGGTAAGGCCTTGTCTAGAATATGATGTACAATCTGGACAACAATTAAAACAAATACATTATTTAACTAGATAAAGTGCATACTGTGCAACAAAACTGATAAAAGCATTGGAGGAGCTGAGTTATAAAGAGGGGAGTAGCCAAACTGGATTATTATTTTACATTAGAAAAGAGACATCTAAGGGGGTGATATTACTATTCACAAATATATTAAAGTTCAATACAGATGACTATGTAATTATTTACTCAAAGAGCTCAGCAAAGAATTAGGTCATCTATTAAGACTAGAGGAAAGGAGCTTTCTGCCAAAACAAAGGCAGGGACTTTTTTATGTAGTAAGAGCAGTAAAGTTATGGATTTTTTTTTGCCTCTGGATGCTGTGTTTGTTGACAGTTGATTTCAAAGCAGATAGGATGTCATTTTGACTCAATAAGGAATTTGTTTTTGTTTGGAACATAATTGAAAATGGCTTCAGTGGTGTGTGTTTTTTTTGTTTTGTTTTGTTTAGTTTTTTTTTTTTTAATTCATGAAATTGTAACCTGTTATTCTCTATTAACCTGTACATAGCAATGTGGAATTAGGGTCAGTAATGCAATATACAGAAAAGAAACAACCACAAAAAATGCTCAACAAATATGTTCAAAAAAGTACACTGTGTAGGTGATTTCTTTTGGCCATGGAGGGGACAGGGAGAATTTTGTAACTTAACTACTAGGATGTGTGTTGGGACTATCTCCATTATATCTAGCAACTTGGTAAGTTTTAACCCCTGAGCTATTGGAAATGGTTATTGGATAGTCAGGGGGGTACAATGCCTACATTTTCGTTTTGCTTTATGGGTTTACTCTTCCTCTAAGCTGTGGTGGAATTTGTAGTTGTAAGTGCAAGTGGTGTGTCTATTTAAAATAGGACTACAAATCCCAGCTTGCATTACTCCACTCCCTTCCACCACTCAAACAAAATAGTGTAGTAACCCTCATTCTATGTTTATACATATAAACTGGTGTACATGAATTTGATACGTTTTTATGCACATATGCGGTTTTTCACAAAAATGTATTGCTTTAAACTGAAAAGGGTACAGTCGGTTAGTCTATTTTACATATATTTCATTAAGCCCTTAAAGAGGAGAGGTACTATATGTGCTTTTAAAAATTGACATTTTTTTTTTATTTTGACCTTTGACCAGAGGCACATGGCTATTATCTTTGTTTCAATTGTTAAATATATTACAGGATTAGATGTTGCCACTTTGAAATAATGCACAGTATAGATGCATTTATTTTATGGAATACACAACAATGATTTATGTTTTTGCTGCTAAGGCCATTACATAACTTGGTAAAGTTAATCTTTGCTATAGTATCAACATTGGCATGTGTGTTAACCAGTAACCCATAATAGTCATATGCACAGTGTTAGAAGTGGTGCAAACAAACTGCCATAGGTTACACTTTAAGATTCCCATTGATTTAAATGGGGATTCTAGCCCTGTGAATGCTAGAGGCCTCAGGACACTTTTTTGCAAATCATCGGAGATCTCTAGTATTAGGTCTGTTTGCGGTGAGTTGGTGTGACATACGGGCAGTCTTGAATAGAGAAACTATACATAGGATACTACAGATATAATGCTGAAAAGGACATAGGTAGATATACCTGACTTCTGTATGAAGGACACCTACTTAAGCAAGTCTGTTATTTTACTCCCTATGGTTCCTTTTGGTTTTACCCAGAATTGCTCTACTTTAGATTGTGTAGTTAGCGATGTGTGTATAATTATGTGTTATTTCCAAGTGCAACTCATATGAACAGTCTAGTGCCTAATTGCCCAATAGGTAGATCGCTATCACCAAGTGTTTACTGGTAGACACTGAAAGATTCATGGTAATATAGGATTTGCAGTGAAGAACACTCTAACATTCAAAGGTTTAAAAGCCACACCTGATAATAAATGTGGAGTCTTTGTCCTCTATTATTACAATTGGTTTGGTTCATTACTTTTGTTTTTAACTTTTACACAATTGGTTATCTTGTGTAGCAATTTTATTCTGCGTAGACAGGCAATATAAACATACAGATGTTGTGCAGCATGTTTTAATGTATGGTGAAGGACAGTTGTAATGTGCTGGTAAGGTACCAGGTCATGTTTGGATGACTTTGAAAACAGTAGGTCTCATGTCGCTAAAGTCTGGGCATCCTTGGTCTAGTATAATTATGCGTTGACACTAGAATTAGAAAAGTATAGCGTTTTATGGAGTTATATAATTTTTGTGTCTCCTGTCTTCCCATATTATTTGTTTTGTGTATTAAGATATACTGACTTGTAGAAAATTCTTCGGGAATAGAGTTGAAGCTGAATGTGACATGAATGAAACGTGAACATATACTATAAAGTTGGATAGCCATTTTTAAGGAGCAGTTATCATAACAAATTTATTAAACTAATGAAGCAATTTTTGCGAGCACATTCATTTTAAAAGGGCCTAAGATATGAAGCAGGTGAATGTGCTATGTTAAAAATTTTTGCATTTACATATTTGAAAATCTGCATTTAAAACCCTACATGAAAACAAAAAGAGACGTAAAGGGAAAGGACCAATTCAATGTCTTACTTTGAATGCCATATCTGTCATAAAAAAATCATGGAACTTAGACACGAGAACCAAATTAAAACATCACATCTGTTCCCTTGGTTAAATTGTATGTCCAAATCTATTAGATGTTCTGTTTATTAACATATCTCCACCTAGCTGCTATATGAGAATAGAGTGCTATTTTAAAGAACACTTTTTAATTAGTGATCTCCAGACTGCTCAGCAGTTCACTAATAGGTCGATAGAGTATTATTTTTACAGTATCATGTATTGCGCCAACCATGTATTCTATACATTGCTGTTGTCTGTGTTCTCTGCTTCTCTCTTCCTCACTGAATAGTGAGGAAGAGAGAAGCAGAGAACAGAGCTTCCCAGTGACTCAAATAGCCAAAAATGACACCTGCGGTAGTTGGAGTGGTGGACATAAAAGAAAAGAGGCGATAATAAATAATAAAAATATATTTTACCAAACAATAATTTGGGGTAGAAATGTTGTTTGTTCTAATTTACTAGAAATAAAGGTTGTCATGTGACATTCAATGTAATACACTGAGCTGGTCACTTTTGGGTGTAGGGTTTAAGAGTGGAAAAGTAATCCTTTTTCCCCTTTCTATCTCTTCCTCGCTCTTGTTTTCTTAGTAAATATTGTATTTTCCAGCTTGACCTGCTGTGTACAATTTTTAATTTTTTTTTTCATACTGATTTGGACCATTCACAGCCACTATTTTGTGTCATATTAACCAAAAGTCCAGCAGATGTACAGTTTATTAAATATTCACACTTTTATTTCTTGGAAAAGTTAGTCTCCTGGTGCTGCACATTGCTTAATTAGCATATGAAGTATCACTGAAAAGGTTCATTAACATATGAAACCGCATAGGTACTGTAATTGGCATACATTAGCATACGGTACCAAGTATGAATATCTCCTTACATGTACATTTGCTTATCTCTTGGCTAATTTAGCACACAGGTAGTTTTAAATCAAATTTTCAAATTTGCAAATTCGAATCAATGGGACAGGACCTCTTTGCTATGTGTAACTCTGCAGTCCTTAAAGGTGGCAATGTTGTAACAACTGCCCACCGGGGCTGGACATTTCCATTAGAGTGAAAATTTGAGAACCAAAAATATGTGGAAAAGTTTTATAGAATATGGAAAATAAACATTTTGTAAGGCACTTCCTGCTGAGTATAACAAGGGCACTTCCACTGCTTATTATAGCTTACACTTTCATACTTGGTGGATACTGTACTGTCATTTTATTCTGGAGCTATTGCTGCAGAAGTCAGTGGAGAACTATGTAACACAAATCATCCGTAGTGGGGCAGTGGCAACAGCACCACCCTAAAATGACAGGACATGGAGTTACTGGACCCTAAAAAGTATCTCACAAACATACACCCTTTTTATTCTACATTATGTAATACTTTACCTTTTGATATTGAGAAGGTTTAATCAGAACTTTTGTATACAGAGAGCCACTTCTGAGGAGAGCATGATAAAACCCAAAGCTACATATTTAGCTGAAGATGAGTGGGGAAAAAGGTGAAATTTTCTCACTGATATTTGTTTTCTCTGTCGTCCAATACAGGTTACTGGTAACTCTGGGAGGCGATCTGTCCCTTTAAGTAGGCAGGAACACTTCTCTAAATGTATGCAGGGGGTGGAGCTTTCCTAGAAAAGTCCCTCCTAGGGTCTCCCTTAGGATTTTGAGGTTGCCCTTTCTTTGAATTGTCAAAGGGTCTGCCTGGCCTGTATTTCCTAGCCTTACAAAAGGGCTGCCTGCGAAATCCTGATGACCTTGGGGATGCTCCTCTGCTTCTAGGTGCTTGAGATAGAAATGCGCTGTTGCCATCTGAGGATCTTTTGATCTCCTCTAGGTGTTCACCAAAAACTTTGGATCCAGCAAATGGCAAGGACACTAGCCTGTTTTTAGAGGATCCATCCGCTTCCCAGGCTTCTATCCATAAGGCTCAACGGTGCAGTCACTGAAAGGGCTGATTATTTTGCCAGTAGTTTAATTGAGTCTAGAGAGGCATTGCATGAAAAATTGACTGCCTCTTTAATGGAAGCTACCTCTTTAATAAGCTTGGATCTAGACACATTTGACTCTATCTTAGGATCTGGCTCAATGAGCTTGAAGAAAAGAGTACAGAAGACGCATCCAACTGCCGTAGCTGACTTCAAATTATGCTTGATCGTAGAAAATTTGTTTCTTTAAGGCTGAATCTGCTCTCCTGTCCATGGCATCATGAAGCATAGTACCATATTCTAATAGAATGGTCGTCCTCCTAGAGACTTGGGCAATTGCTGCATCAGCCTTGGGAGGGGACGCCCAAGTGAATGCATCTTCCTATGCGAATGGGTACATTCGCATACATTTTCTGGAGAGGGCAGATCTTCTATCTCCAATCCGTGATGTTGTTAAAGCTGAGTGGAATCTTGATTTATGAACTGGGAATACTAGAGATGGCTTTTTCCGTCCCAAAAATGCTGCATCCATAATGTCCATTTCTTTAGGGGCATCAGTTAATCCAAGGATCTTCCTCATAGATTTGAGAAATTCCTCTGGTTTATCTAAACTAAAAGAGCCTGACTCCTCAACCAATTCCCATTCTTCAGAAGAGGAGGCTGGGGAGTCATACTCCATAAAGCTGCCCTCTTCTTCTTCCTGATAGGTAGAGGGCCCTTTGTCAGGATCAGCAGGTCTTTGCCTTTTTCTAGCTGAGTCTTGCATAATGGAGAAAGTCTCCTGCATTGAAGACTTCATCCATCCTAAAAAAACTGAAAAAATGGGATGGCATTTCTGTGTTGGCTAACTTCTTAAGGCAATCACCACAGAGCTTGGAAGAATTTGTGCTAGCTAACTTATTCTTGCAATTTGTACAGCATTTTGTTTTTGGGGCTCCTGGATCCTCCTTAGGGCCACCTGAGTCAGATGCTGCTTTGGTCTTGTCTGCAGAGGTTTTTGCAGATGAGGACATATTCAGGCAGATAGAGGCAACAAAACCCCAGAAGAAACCCGCACAAGCAATTTAGAAATTATAGTTTCGCTGCTCTGTAGGAAACCTTGCTTAAGAAGCCAGAAACCAGAAGAAACGCCAAATCCAAGCTTGCGTTCTATCAGTGCAACGCATGAACAGTACTTCCTGCTGAAGTTGCTAAAAGAATGATCTCAATTCCTGTCTGCTTGAAGGATCACAACCTGCTTACTCAGCGTGGAAGGCGATGCAAGGTATGTCCAACCAGCAAAACGGCACCCAGTCCCATGTGACCCTGCTTCAGGGTATCTGGGCTTGAGACGGTAGTTTCATGCACATCGCGAGTTACGGCAGTGCGCGTTGCATAAAACAATAAATATCCCAAAAAGAGCGGGATGAAAGAAGGCATAATAGCCTCTGTCCTCCCAGCTTGGTAGGACCAACTAAAACTGAAGCATCCCTTCCAGAGCGCTCTTTTATCTTTAAGATGATAGCTCCACCTCCCAGCTGGTAGGACCAATCACCCATATTTTTTTATGCAGTGGTAAGGACACAGAGGAAATCGTATTTTGTATCTGGAAGCTTCTGCTTCCCTGAATGGAGCAAATATGAGAATTTTACATATGCTGCAGTTTCTTCTCTAGGAAGCAATCGTTTTCACACAGATGCATGCTGAAATGTTAAAATATAATGCTTTAACAATGGATGCCTCTGCTGAACTACTGCAAAATTAGGGCTGAGTTCTGTTGCCGCTTGTTAAGTGTTATTATGGAATATCTTGTAACTAAAACCAGTAGTAACGTTATCACCTGCATTGGAACCCCCCCCCCCATCCTATATTATAATTTGCTAGGATGTTTGTCAGAAGCTGTCATGCGCAGTAAAGACTGCCCGAACGCACAGAATGCTGGGAGCATTCTGTGCTTTCGGGCAGTCTCTACAGTGCATGACTGTCGGTGGAAGGATGCAGAGCAGGACCGGCCTCTTAGCCCATTGAGTGCCAGAGGGGTACACAACGCATTGCTTTTACGCTGGTTTATATATAAAACAGACATGTGACCTATAGCTAACCTTGACTGAGAGGAGCAGTCTGTTCACCAAATGAATTTTTCGCATGTGGAGCAGGGCAGTGTTTCTCAGCCTCGTTCCTTAAGTACTCCCCTAACTGTTCAAGCTTTAAGGACTTCCCTGTCTCAGCACACGTTAACAAATCAGATTGCATTTGTGCACTGGTGCTATTGGTCATTACGAACGAATAGCTTTTCTTCAAAACCAGTCCACTCTTTATTTTATTTTATTTTTTTTTGTTTTCTGACAAATTAAAATGTTGTTTCACCCTGTCCTTGGTTTTGTTTGCCTTCACATCTGATCTTGAATTAGAACTACTGGCAGTGAGCTGAATACATATTCCTGGAGTCGGGCAGATAAATTAGGAAGTGGGCTGGATTTAAAGAGTGCACAGACTAGTGGTGGTGGTAAGCTGTCATGCATTGATGAACTAGTGTTACAAGAAAAGGAGGAGGAACAGGATCTCTTCCTTCTAGCCAGGGCACCAGATATGTAAACCACAGTATATTATAATGGTGCATATACACATTAGTGTTATAGAGGCTTGGATTAATTGCCATGTTTAAAATGCTCTTAATTGCTTACAGTGGATATCAAAAGTGTACACAGCCCTGTTAAAATGCCAGGTTCTTGTGATGTTAAAGAATGAGACAAAGATAAATCATGCCAGAAATGTTTCCACCTTTAATGTGACCTATAATGTGAACAATTCAATTGCAAAACAAACTGAAATCATTGAGGGGAAAAAATAAAAAAAACTCCCAATAACCTGGTTGCATAGGCGTGCACACCCTTAAACTAATACTTTGTTGAAGCACCTTTTGATTTTATTACAGCAATCAGTCTTTTTGGGTAGGAGTTTTAGCATGGCACATCTTGACGTGGCAATATTTGTCCACTCTTGTTTGCAAAAGCGCTCCAAATCTGTCAGATTGCGAGGACATCTCCTGTGCACAGTCCTCTTCAGATCACCCCACAGATGTTCAATTGGATTCAGGTCTGGGCTCTGGCTGGGCCATTCCAAAACATTAATCTTCTTCTGGTGGAGCCATGCTTTTGTGGATTTGGATGTGTGCTTTGGATCGTTGTCGTGCTGAAAGGTGAACTTCCTCTTCATCTTCAGCTTTCTAAAGGACGCCTGAAAGTTTTGTGCCACAATTGCCTGGTATTTGGAACTGTTCATAATTCACTCCACCCTGACTAAGGCCCTGGTTCCAGCTGAAGAAAAACAGCCCCAAAGCATGATGCTGCCACCACCATGCTTCACTGTGGGTATGTTGTTCTTTGGGTGATGTGCAGTGTTGTTTTTGGCCATAAAGTTCAACCTTAGTTTCATCAGACCGTAACACATTTCCCATGTTCTTTTGGGGGACTTGATGTTTGTTATTGCAAACTTCAGATGGGCTTTGATGTTTTTCTTTGTAAGAAAAGGCTTCCGCCTTGCCACCCTACTACATGGTCCATTCTTATGAAGAATACCGGAGATTGTTGTCTCATGTAGCACACAGCCAGTACTTGCCATAAATTCCTGCAGTTCCTTTAATGTTGCAGTAGGCCTTTTGGAAGCCTCCCTGACCAGTTTTTTTTCTTGTCTTCTCATCATTTTTGGAGGGACGTCCAGTTCTTGGTAATGTCTCTGTTGTGCCATATTTTCTCGATTTGATGATGAGTGTCTTCACTGTGTTTCATGGTATATCTAATGCTTTGGAAATTATTTTGTACCCTTCTCCTGACTTATATCTTTCAACAGTGAGATTGATCTCTGCGGACCATGGTTTTTGCTCTGAGCAAATGTCAGGAAAATCCTACTAGAACAGCTGAACTTTATTTGTGATTAATCAGTCACATTAAATGATGGCAGGTGTGTAATGACTTCTGTTTAACATGAGATTGAATGTCATTGGTTAATTCTGAACACAGCCACATCCCCAGTTATAAGAGGGTGTGCACACCTATGCAACCATTTTATTGTGAGTTTATTTTCCCCCCTCAACGATTTTTGTTTTGCAATTGAATTGTTCATGTTATAGGTCACATTAACGGTAGAAAAAGTTCTGACATGATTTATCTTTGTCTCATTTTTTAACATCACAAGAACCTGGCATTTTAACAGGGGTGTGTAGACTTTTTATATCCACTGTAGTAGCTCTTCATAGTACCTTTTACTTTACTATGTAAAGGTATATAATGCTCATTTCCAATTATTATAGTCCTGTAAGAGTTCTTTTAATCTTTGATGTTCTGATGTATAATCTAGAATCGAACAGCATTGTGCAAAGTCTGATCTACCTGAGCATGTGATGGCTTTTCATATTTCATCTGTGTCCCTAACCAAGACCATGGAAACTAATGGGTAAAGTGTCTCCTCCCTCTAGCTAGTGTAGGACCAATCAAAAACATAAAAGGCTGCACTCCAATTATCTCTCCAGTCTTTTTTGGTCCTACATCCAGCTGGGGTAGGAGAGAGTGAGATTTGCTCACCTTCTTTATTTTTTAAAATATTTTTTCCTTACCCGATTTGAGCCTTCGGGCATATTGAGCACATTCATTGCCGTCCAGATATGGAGCATAAGATCCGCGAGTCAGCCGGCGATGGCACAAGAAAAAAATCTGCTTGAACGCGGCTGCAGCAGCAGGAGGCAAACAAGCGGAAGCATGCTCTCTCTCCGATGGTAGAAGCGGTCTGCTCCGGCTGAGACCCTGCGGCCCTGGCTACAAGCCAGAACGGAATAGGAATCTGAATGGTGAGTTTTTTTTCCCCTCTAATTCTGTCGGTTATGACTGCATCTGGTAGGCCTCTGCATTCCAAGATGGAAGGCACGCCATTTGCTAAAGCCTGTTTAAACCCCCAGGGTTGTTTTGGCATTGGGAGCTGTTGGTAGTTTTTACTACAGGCAGTTTTAACGTATATTAATAAAAGTTATATTTTAATTTAGAAATGGGAGACTTCCTCCCTTGCCTTATATCCAATGGCGGCTACTCCAAAACCGAGTACTTCAAAAGAGAAATCTATCGCAGAAATTAAAGACAAGGCCCCTCTGAAAAGCAGAGCTTATGTAGGATGTGACAATAAATTGAGTTCCTCAGATCCAGCTAAACTATGGGAGGAATGCTTAAAAAAATTGCAAGCACTGAAGTTCCAAGTCAAATATCGGATTTCCTGTCATGGATTGTCATCCATCCCTAAAAAGAGACAGATTAGAGGACCCTGAGCAAGGAACCTCTAGCAGAATGGGGAATGTGGAAGATGTCCGTTTTAAAGATATTTTATCCCAATATTCCTCAGAAGAAGAGGGGCAGATTATTGTTGAAGAGGAAGGTGCATTTTGTATGGAGAAGATAGACCCTTTCTTAAAACTGATGAAAAAAACACTAGGCCTGGTAGAAGAAACTAGGGAACAGGGCATTTTAGATACTGCCTTCCAAGGGAAAAGGTAATATTCTCCAGTGTTCCCAGTCCATCAATCCTTATCTGACCTAGTAAAAATTGTATGGTCAAAAGGAGACAAAAGAATCTCAACATCTAAATTATTTAGTAAGATGTACCCCTTTAAGGAGGAAGATACAGCTGCCTGGATATCTCCACCTAAGATAGATGCTGCCATAGCACAAATGTCCAAAAAAAAAAAAAACAGCAAAAACTGCCATACCCATTGAGGATGGATCATCGCTAAGGGATAGTATGGAGAGAAGGATAGAAAATTCCTTAAAGAAACAATTCTCTCTTTTAGGGCAGTCCATGAAGACAGCTATGGCATGCATAACCAGAACTTTGTTATCAGAGTTGGAGCAGAAGTCCAATGTATCAAGGTCAAAGCTATTGAAGGAAGTAGCAAATATAAAAGAAGCGGTAGCATTCTCATGTGATGCATCCTTAGACAGTGTAAGATTATCAGCAAGATCTTCATCCCTTCCAGTTATTTCCAGAAGGGCATTAGGGTTAAGATCTTGGGGAGCAGACACCTCTTCAAAAAATAAGTTGGTCTCTCTTCCCTTTTCTGGAACTCTGCTGTTCGGGTAACAGCTAGAAGAAATCATAAGAAAGATCACTAGGGGTAAAAGTTCTTTCCTTCCCCCAAGATAAAAAACACAAATCTTCTTCTCAACGTTCTTTTTGGAATAGACTGCAATCCTTTCAAGATTCCAGATGCTACCAACAGTCAAGAGCATTCGATTATAGAAAGCAAACTTCCTTTCAGCCAAGAGGTTCCCTCCTTCCTGAATAAATAAGAAGGAACCAATTTATGAGGGAGTTTCCTTGAAGGTCGGCGGACCCTGTTTCCGGTTCCAGGAGGAGGTCGATTGGAACTAATCGGACAAGAATGGATGACCTTGACAGCCCCAGACAAATGGGTAATTCAAGTATTGGAAACAGGGTGCCTGCTAGAGTTCGAAGATAGGTCTCCAAGAGGCATACTTCCACATTCCGATCACATTAAATCACAGGAGGTTCCTGGGATTCTGTCACGAGGGGCAGCATTGGCAATTCAGGGAGCTGCCCTTTGGTCTGACCTCTTCTCCAAGGATCTTCTCCAAGATGTTGATAGTAGCTTTAGAGCCACCAATAATCCGAGATACTGGCAAAGAAGCATGTCTCTTAGACCCTTCTTCATCTGCACCAGTTGGGCTGGATAATAAACGAACAGAAGAGTTGCCTAAATCCAACCCAGAGACTGATATTTCTAGGTCCGTCTATAGACATCAAAGAGGGCTTAGTTACACTATCTTCAGAAAGGATAAAGAACATAATCAAGAAAGTATAATATTTCAGAAAAGACTGTATACACAGCTCAGGATTACGTGGAAGTACTGGGATCCATGACCACATCCATACAGGTGGTCCCCTGGGCAAGACTACACATGAGACCGCTACAACGCTGGTTCCTGGGAAAATGGAACAAGAAGATGGCAAATCCAGCACAAAGAATACCTTTGCCCCCCAGAATGAAGAAGCAATTTTCATGGTGGACAAACAGACGCAATCTTCAAAAAGGAGCAAGTCTAAAAGACACTGTCTGGGAGAAAATCTTCACAGATGCGAGTCTCAAAGTATGAGGAGGATGTTGGAGAGACAATATCGCACAAGGAAAATGGTCAAATCAGGAAAAAGATTCTCACATAAATCTGCTAGAGCTGAAAGCAATTTCCAAGTGTTTAAAAAAATCAAATATTACCTGAAACACAAGAAACAGCTAGCTAACAATCAAGCCAGATTCTGAATTGGCCAGAACAAAATCTGAGGGCAATATCGGCCATTCACATTGCAGTAAACAAGAACATGCAAGCGGACTTCCTGAGTCGAAACAGAGTGGACCAAGGATTGTGACAAGATGAGGGTTACCGGGGATAGACCTCATGGCGTCATTTGACAACAGGGAGTGCCAACAGTTCTTGTCCTGCTCATATCATCCTTAAGCACTAGGAGTGGATGCCCTGAGTCTACAATGGAGGTTCAATCTGGCATGTATTCCCCCCCCCCCCATTCCGATGATCCCAAGAGTCATTAGGAAGAACAGACAGGACAAGGTCACAGTAATTCTGATAGCCCCTTACTGGCCCAGTTCTGAGTTTTCAACAAAAGGGATTTTAAGAAGGGTTGCGTCCTGCGTCTCTGAAGGTTCAACTGTCTACAATTTCAGCATGCCTACTAGTGAAACAATTTGCAGAAGAAGATATTGTAAAGAAATATTTGAGAGCAATTGATAAGGATAAAGGATATTATTGCTCCATGGGACTGAAATCTAGTTCTAGACCAACTAGCCAGATCATCAAGATTTGAACCTTTAGAGGAAATTTCGATAAAGTTCCTGACCCTAAAAGTGATCCTTTTAATAGCCGTAACATCGGCAAGAAGACTTGGCAAACTTCAAGCCTTGTCCTATAAAGAACCTTATACTACTTTTCACCAGGATAAGGTGGTTCTGTGCACTAAATCAGAATTTAGATCCAAAGTAGTATCTTCCTTCCACTTGAACCAGGAAATTGTTAGCCTCCTTTTTTTCTCAATCCACAAGGAGAGAATGTCACCTGCATAACTTTAGATGGAAACACATCTTCAGAAGCCGAAACCATTCCGAAAATCGGATTCCTTGTTTGTGCACATTGCAGGGAGATTCAAGGGTTCATCTGCATCCAAACAATCCATTGCCAGATGGATAATGGAATGTATCGGACTATGCTATCTGTTAGCTGGAAAAGACCCGCCTATGATTATTAGAGCACACTGTACTAGAGCAGTACCTTCTTCTTAGGCAGCAAAGGGGACAGCTTCTACTGAGGACCTGTGTAAAGCAGCCACATGGTCCTTTATATCTGCCTTTATCAAACATTACAAGACTGATGTTCTGTCAGCCTCAGATGCCAGAATTGGAAGAAAGGTCCTCAAGTCGGCTACATAAAGGTCTGGGTAAGGCTGGATTTGGAGATATATATAATAATTATAAAATTTTATTATATAATAAATATATATATATATATATATATAGAATATAAAAATGTCCTTTGCTACTAGCCAGGCGGCTAGATGCAGTGCTGGTAGATCTGGATGAAGAACTGCACTCTGGGACAGTAAGTCTGGGACCATGGGGAGTATGCACGGATCCTCCACAGCCAAGGACTGTAACAGGGAAAATCAGGGTCTCCTGGGCCAGAAAGGAAGAATGGCAATTGCCTGGACTTTGTCGATCTGTATTTTCCTGAGGACTCTGTAAATCATTGGGAACGGAGGGAAGACATACACTATCTCCTTGGCCCAGCTGACTGAGAGAGCATCTGTCCCCAGGGTCTCTGGAAGGAAAGTCCTTGAGTAAAACCTCTTCAATTTCCTATTTGTTGAGGAGGCCATAACATCCACTGTTGGAGTCAACCAAATCTGAATGATCTGACCAAAGATCTTCAAGCTCAAGGCCCAGGAACCCCAGGTCCAAAGTTAACCTGCTGAGAAAGTCTGCCTGGGAGGACCTGGAATGTAAGCTAGTTATATTCTTCAGATTCTTGATAGCCCAGATCAAAATGGGATTCACCTCAATCAGAAGTTGACTGCTTCTAGTACAGCCTTGATTTATTTATATTTTATATATGCTGCCGCAGATCACAAAATGTGAATGTGGTGTTACAACTGTATATTTAAGGGTATTACTATGCACAATATGTTTATTTTAGTTGTGAGGTCTAACTGTATTTGTAACCTTCATTACACCCTTGACAAATGAAAAAAATAGGGGTGCCCCGAAAATGCCAGACTGCGTGTTAGGGGTGCCTTGAGCAAAAAAGTTTGAGAACCACCGAGCTATCGCATCAACCTTGTCCATAAGGGAGGAGACCCAGATCACCAGCAAGGGCAGTTGGATTCAAAACCAGGAGACACAAAGTTCGAGACTCCAGGAAATTCCAGTCAGGAAACTGATAAGAGGAAGCAGTTTTCCTCCCAGACATCTAGAGGAGGGTTCAAGAAAGGCCCCTTTCTTCAAGTTCAATTTCAAGAAAGATCCCCAGTGAAGTAGAGCGGGCCCTGTCTCCTATCCCAGTAGGGGGTTGACTGGGTTTTTTTTTTCTTCATGCTTGGCCATCGGGCCTATTCCAGACCGGTGAATACATCAGATATTGGAGACAGGGTATCCGCTGGAGCTAGACCCCATTCCTGCCACCCATCTGAGATCAATATTGAAGATTCCATCAGATCCCCTCAAGGCATCAGAGATCAGGAGAGCAGTACAGGACCTACTGGAAAAAAATGTGATAGAATACGTTCCTCTTGCCCAAAGGAACTTGGAATTTTATTCTTGGTTCCCAGAGTCTCTGGTGGATTCAGGACAATCTTGGATCTAATGTTACTAAATTCCTTTGTGAAGACTCGTCGCTTCACGATGGAGTCGGTAACTTCAGTCTTGAAGGGCATTCTGGAGAAATCTTTTCTAACAATCATAGACTTAAGAGATGTGTTACCACCACATCCCAGTCATGGTGTCACACAGGAAGTACCTGAGGTTCTGCTTGGAAAGGCAGTATTACCAGTTCAAGGCCCTGCCTTTTGGCCTCTCCTCAGCACCCATGGTATTTACCAAGGTTCTGGCCATATCACAGCAGAATCTGAGACTAAAAGGCATATGTGTCATTCAGCATCCAGAAAATAGGCTACGGAGCACGCTGCTCAGAGCATAGGGATTGTGCAGGAACAAGGATGGTTAATAAACTTCCAAGAAAAAAAAAAAAGCCAGCTGATACCATCACCTTTCAGGGAATAATAGACACCTCCAAAGGTATGGTTTATCTAACAGAAGAGAGCATTTTTCCAAGATAAAAGCGGAAGTCAGGAAATTAAAAAAAAATATATATATATATATATAAAGAGACCTTGCTCGTGTCCCAGGATTATATGAAGCTTTTAGGAGTGCTGAATTCCTCAATTCATGTAATTCCATGGGCAAGGTTCCATCTGTGTCCTCTGCAGAAATACTTTCTGTATGGGACAAGAAAAATCAAAACTAGAGATGCACCGATACCAATTTTTTAAGACCGAGTACTGATACTTTTTTTCCAAGTACTCACCGATACCAATTACCTCCCTCATTGACTCTCTATCTCCCTTACTTTTGCCTCTCTCTCCCCTTCTTGACTCTTGATCCTACCCTTTTGCCTCGTACTCCCCCCTCCTGATCCCCCCTCCTTTTGTCTCCTAATCCTTCCTCCTTTTGCCTCTTCTCCCCCCCCCCTTAATCCCTTTTGCCTCTTTTTCTCCCTCCTTGACCCCCCCGCCTCTTTCTTCACCTGCTCTTGATGCCCCATCTTGCCTCTATTAATCCCCCTTCGTCTGCCTTACCCTCCTCTGCTGGATGCTCTCTGTTCTCTCGCGAGTCCCGGCAGAGGTCAGCATCGGAGCATTGCCATAGTAACCTGCGGCAACGCTCCAACGCTGCAGGAGGGAGAGAGGCGACCGGGGAGCATTCTGAGCAGCTCCCCGGGCTCCCTCACTGGAACACCGACCCTGACACAGGGTATCTGTGCTGGCATCGGCCACATTTGCGCGGGTACAAGTACTTGCGCAAATATCGGTATCGGTGCAACCCTAATCAAAACAAGTCTCAGAAGATCCCATTGCCAGGGAGATCTAAAAGTCTTCTTTGGTGGTCCAGCAACAGAAACCTCTCAAGAGGAGTTCCCTTAGAACAACCAGTATGGGAAATAGTGACCACAGATGCCAGCCCCTCACGTACAACAGTCCAACCGTCCAAGGGTGGTCCCCAGGAGAGTGGAGATTATACATAAATGTCTTAGAATTAAGGGCAGTGGCAAACTGAAACTGTTCAAGCCTCAAATACTTTAAAAGCCAGTTGTAGTCCGCTCCGGCAGCAGTGATTTTAATATATATGGTCGATAATGGTTAATAAATAATAAATAAATAATAAATAAATGTGACCCTCCAAAGCACCACACCTAATTTTTGAGTTCTCAATAGGGGTTGACAGGAGTACATAAATCCTTTGGATACTGGTGAGGCCTCTGCTTTCTATGCAATGCACCTTGAGACATCTCTAGCACTCAATGGGTTAATGCAAAACAATTTTAATTATAAAAAGGTGTACGCTCTTAGGCAAAAGAGTATGCAAGCTTCTTTTTGAGGTGAAAATATGGTGTGTATGATGTGGTAGAGGGAGATTCTCCTTTTCCCACTGTACCTGAAAACCGACTTGGGGAGGCCACAAAAGAAGCTTCTGAGGGTCACATACGCCATTCTTTCTATCTGATGTACAAAACTGCGCTTTAATTCCAGAATTGTGGTTCCTGTCTTTAACATTCCTGGTTGCCAATAAATTCTTTTGTTGTTCTTTGGCTATGTGAAACTGAAGGAAGATTGTGCCTGCATTCCTGTGAAGCTTATCCAGGTGATCTGGTGTTCTTTGTGGTCATTAAGGGGTAGGTGGGGGGTGTATTTACTAAACACATCACATGACTTCATATCATGTGGCCTTCCTTAGGGGTTCTCAGGTAAGCTGCTTCTGTATTATAAACATTAATTTTACTTTTAGGATAAAATATAGCTTCCTCTGTTGGTACAATAAATATATACGTGGGTACTTTTTCTTGAGTCCCAGGAGAAGCATCATGATCACCTGCGGGATATATGACTTGATTTGTGCCACAAAGGGGTGGGTGCAGGGCTTAACTGACTGACATAAAGTGGGCGGGAAGTGGGACGAAAATGGGCTGAACAGGACAGGAAGGAAGAAAGTCACCACCACCTGAGACTCGGCCTCTGTCCCAAGATGCAAGATAATTTACTTAAAAAAACCATGGTGTCCAGGACAGATCCAGAGATCCCAAGTATATAAGCTTTTGTGAACAGAGTCCCCTCTACCATTTCTATCCTTTTGTTAATTTGTCATGTTTCGGTCCCCTAATTGGGCAGTGCTGTGGAATATGCTGTCTTTTTTAATTAATTATAATACTTTGTATTTGCAATTATTTATGTTTTAGTATTGACAAAGTGAAAATTATATAGTAGTTGAAAGTGGGGGAGATTGCTTTAAATTGGATTAAGTACACTGGTGAGATCTTAAATGTTTGCTTTTAAATTCTGTAAACAAGGCAGCTTTGTGTAGAATTTTTTTTTTTCTTTTTTTCTAATTAAGACAGCCTTCTGTGTATGGGCAGCATGCAGCCCTCAAGATGCTGTGGTAGTTGTAGTCCAACACCAGCTGGAAGGCTGCATGTTACCACCTCCTAATGTTAAGGTTATCTGCTGAAATAAAGGCCTCTCTTCAGGCTTGTGTTCTCTATCCATTTCATTTTGTCCCCCCCTTCCCCCCACAGCAATCCAGATCTTTGCGGTGTCTATTTAATCATCCTGTGTGCTGCATTTCCAAGATCCTTTTGTCTTTAACTGTTTGGAGATTATGGGGAGGCTTCAGCCATTTCACTTTGGCTTTTTTTCCCTCTCCTCCTCCTTCAGATTAACAAAACCAAAACCTTATTTGGCCTTGCTGGTAATTCCAGACACATCCTCCTTCCTGCAGCAAGTGACAACAATATTTTCAGATTCGTTGTATATTCATGGTGACCTTTAGGGGTGTATATTAGTGGTTAGCTTTTTTTTTTTGTGGGCACTTAAGAGGTAACTATTTATTCCATCGAGGATCAAAGCCTTACATTGTCCCTTATATTGGGATACAAATATAGATATGATATGTAATATAAGCAGATAGGGGGAATATTCCCCAATAGCTTGCACTCCTTTTCTGATTTGGTCCTAGAATGACAGTCTGGGTTCAGGAACAGCCAGCATTCGATGGTGCATATGTATAAAAACCAATCAACTTTACTGGATATTTATACCACTAACCATCCTGCAAACATTAGGATAAGTGGGGATTTATTATTAGTGGTGGTTTTGTTCTTTTAATTCCCCACAAACACTTGAGAAGAAAACTGTACAGTACATCGAGGTGTGTGTGCGTGTGTGTGTGTGTGTGTGCGTGTGTGTGCGTGTGTGTGCGTGTGTGTGTGTGTGTGTGTGTGTAAAGACTAAAATTAAAATCACCTGTGATTCAAGTGGACCTGTAAACCCATTGTGTGCAAGAGCTCTCCAAAGCATTTAATGTTCTTTTTAACCCCTTAAGGACCATAGGCATTCATAGCATTGACTCAGCTATTCTGGACTGAAACTTTTTTTGACCTGTTAATCCTCCAGGAAAAAACAATTTTTCAAATGGTGACTTATAAGCTTTTATTATTTCAACGTACTAGTCTCATTCAGCATAGAATAATTTATATTAATGCTAGAAAAGATGCATTGTGTTGCTTAGGAGGAAGGGATAGAGATTCCAATGGTAGTGACAGAACCATGCATGTGTATGTATGTGGTGTATATTATCCTCTTTCTGAACATTACTTTTATCCTGACAAAGGGGTGCTTAAAACCCTGAAATGCATTGATCTTCTATTAAAGAAGAGGAGGAAGGACGTATATTTGAGGAGAATATCTACTGAGAACAGGGAGGGAGACTAAAAAATGGACTACAAAGCCTTCGCCACAGAAAGGGAAGAAGACCGACAACCAGTGTGTAATTGATGAGGGATACATTCAAGGATGATTCTAGAGAGCAGTATACAAACAGAAGAGACCTTATTATATAGGTTTATGAAGCAGAAATGACAGAAAAAATTTGTATTTGCAGAATCTGGAGTGGTTTGTTCTAAAACAGAATGATCCCCCACCCCACCATAGCGCTGTAATTGTTTATATAGATTACACCCACTATTATCTTGTCTTTTAAGACCCTCAGATCTCAAACATTAGTTGTATATCCTGTTGTTTCCAGTATGGTTGCTTTTGGTTTAAGTGATTTTTGTCCCTGAATAACGGGCATCCAACATATTCTGTTTCTTGACTCGTAGTGTTTGTGGTCTTTCGAGGGCTGCTATAGTCATAGAACCACACATACAGTCTGACACATCAGCCTCGTTCTGTTGTCCACAGATGTAAGTTACTGCTGCATATTGAAGTTTATGGGATGCATTTTTTTGTGTAGTGTACTCACACACAAGGTTACATATAATTTACAGAAGTTAAAATGGTATCTGTGTAAGCAGCAACCTTTCATTAATTTAATAAATGCTAGCAAAAGGATACTGCGTTTAAAAGGGAATGTTGAAAGGGAAGAAAGAAGTTCCATAGGAAACGAGGTTTATGTGATGGAGTTATAACTTTATTTAAAGAGAGAGAGAGGAAAAAAAAAACCCAGCACTGTGATGTTGGTTTAAGCGGATGGATCCCCTTATAAAAGGTGTTACCATCCGGCTTTGTTAAAGTTATTCTAGAAAAGCTGTTTTTCTTGAAAACATTTTTTTAACTAGTTTTAAAAATATCACCTTTTCTGTGCTGTGCACTTCAGTATTATGTGCACAGCTCTTCTTCACGTCCTATTTCTCCTCCCACCTCGCATTCATGCTTCCCTTCGGTGTGCTGTGATTGGCTCCTAAACCTCAGTGTAATGCTAATCGCAGCTTGCTGTAACTCTATGAGCCGTTCACAGCACACTGAAGGGAAGTGTGATAGCGATTCCTGGGGCAGCTGGGAGGGAGGTGGGAGGAAAAATAGGAAGTGCAGAATAGCTTTGCCAGTCAGCATAATGGGACATGCTGTTTCTTTGGCACAGCTCTTCTGCACTTTAAGAGGGAACATCTTTATATAAAAAAAAACAAACAAACAAAAAAAAAAACAACAACACGGCTTTCCTATAATAACTTTTATTAACAAAGCGGATGGTAACACCTTTTTATAAGGTGATACATCCCCTTTAATTGAAGTTCAATACCTCTGTGCTCACTAAGGTTGTGTTAATATAAGAGAAAGTATGCACCACTGGGACCCTACGGACAATAGACAAGATTTTGACATGACTCTTGCACTTAACCTATGATTAACCTTTTTATTACCACTTTTTTCTGGATGGTTGACATATTCTCCACATTTTGATATTTACCTATTTTTGAATGGTTACTGAAGGAAAGTTTTCTTGTAAATAGAAATGTATATATTGTCCACCCCCCCGCCACAGAAACTTAAACATTCTGCTAATAGTATGCACTATTCATGATATACTTGTTTGCTGTAAAGTTTTTATTTTTTAAAAGCCATATACCCCCGATTACACAGATACCAAATATATATAGATTTAGTTTATATGTGTTGCCAGCCAAGGCCCTAAGGTAACACAATTTCAAAACTGCATTTTCAGTTTTGACCTAATAATGCACATTTATTGGTTACGTAGTAAAATGAACAACAATAACAAAGTGCATGTATATATGTGTGTGCTTCGGGTTTGTTATCAGGGGTTGCGGGTGGAAAATGCTGACTGGTTTAGGTGGAGGCATAGCCCCCTGCCTTTTCAACCAAACAAAGCTGCTTAGCCAATAACAGCTGTAAAGTTGTCAGAGGCAGAATCTGGTTGCGTGACCAGGCCCGGCACTTCAGGAGCGCTGACATCGAGAGATCGAACTGTAAATACTTCATCGGAATGGTCTACAATGTGTGCTTGCAAACCAGGCACACGTTATAGACCGTTCCGATGAAGTATTTATAGTTCGATCTCTGTCAGCGTTCATGAAGAGCTGCTATCTGACCCAGGAAGCAGGATCTCATGCTGTCAGCTATACAGCTGACACGTGAGACCATAAAGGTTTGAGAGATAGGAATAAGGGCATTACGTATTATTATTATAGTAATGTTGCATTAAAAGTTTTTCCACGGGTCTTCTGTATATTAAGATTAACCTATTGCACTGTGTCTCATAACTTTACATGTTTGTAGTTCAAAAATGATGAAAAGCTAAAGATCCCCCGCCTGTCCCTTTCTGGACGCCTCCTACCAAATCTGTAATCAGGTCATGCGACTCGCAGGCTCCAGTGAGGGACAAACTTCAGTAAGTATAAGGGAAATCCTGCCCCCCCCCCCCCTTGAGGAGGGAGGCAAGATTTCCCTTTGCTTACTGGAGTTTGCCCCTCTCTGCAGCCGACCTCCCCAGCCTGTATCTTCTCTGTGACATGCCAGAAAGGGGCGGGCAGTTGATATTTAGCTCTTCATAACTTTTGAACTACAAACTAGTAAGGTAGAGCAATAGGTTACTTTTAACATACAGAAGAGTCTGGGAGCGACTTTAGAGGCATTACTAACGCTTTAACAGTTTGTGTGAGTTTGTCACACTGTAACTTTCTGTAGGTGGTACTGTATGTTTCACTTTCCATGTACACCAAAATCACATTTTACAACATTTCAAACTCTGTAACAAAAAAATTAAATATGAATGCCACATATGTCCTTGGTACGCTGATATCCATCATATCCATGCCCAAAAAAGGATATCTGTCCATGGGGCTCCAAATTGGTAACCTTGCATCACAGAATTTATCTTTCATCTAATGTGGAACACAGAATACCATGAGGTAAAGTCCCCTCCTCTGGAAGGCACAGCACTTTAAAAAAAAAAAAAAAAAAAAAAAGTCTTTGAGGTGGAGACTCGCTCCTTTCTTCCATTTTACCCCTGTCCGCTAACACTCAGTTTTAATTGACCCAGTCATTGAAAGGGTGTATTGACACTTTTTTTTTTTAGTTAGCGGTCTTCTTTTTTTTTTCTTTTTCTTTTTTTTTTTTTTTTTCTTGTGTGTCCCATCCATGGCAATGAAAGAATGGGTTTTGACTCTGCCTCCCAGCTGGTAGGACCAATCCCTCAACTATAAGATCTCTCTGTGTCGGCGTCTTGGTGTCTGTCTCTCTTGATCGATCTTGAACAATCTCATTAAAGGTTTTCCATATTGAACATGAGAAAATAGAATTTTTAGTGAAAGTTTGTTAAATCTTTTTCTTTACTCCATATGGAACACAGAACACCTGGGAAAAAAATCCTTCCAGAATTTTCTTCCCTGGGCAGTGTGGAGTCCTCTTAGGGTCTTAGTTTTAGGAGTCTCCATTTCTTCTTTCCCGCTTTTTTTTTTTTTTTTTTTTTTTCTGCTCATACCACACAAATCTGGAGACTGGGAGTTGACCTGGAGGCATGAGGAGGGAGTCTCCTCCCCCAAAGACCCTGTCTTTGAGGAGGGAGCTCAACCCCATGATTATTGTGTTCAATATGGACTAAAGAGAAGGATTTATATAATTTTTTTTTTTTTTCATAAAGTTCACAGCTTCTTTAAATATAACTTTCTTTGCAGCCTTTTTGTGGGCTTCTTTGTTATTTAGTAAGGGATAAACATTGCCTAGTATAATGCATTTTAGGCAGTAACCTAACAACGTTTTGTTGACACTGTTTGTTTGTGTTTTGTGTGTATGGTTCCCTGCAATTCCCACACTGAATGCATAGCAGTGTGTTGCTATTGCATGTAATAATTCATTTTGTTTATTCTTTAGGCAGTACCTTGTTTAAAAAAAAAAAAAAAAAAAAAAAAAAAAAAAAATTAAAATAAGCAATGTGAGGTTAAAAGGCATATAAACTCTTTAGTTTGAGTTTACATAGTCTACACGTACAAAATGTGTATAGTCAAATTGTCTTTACATATTATGCTCTTATAGAACACGTGGAGTAAAAATAGTGTTAAATTACTGTCATGGAAGTCCTTTTGTTCATTCCTGATCCAGCATTCCTGTAAATCAGTAATTTGTATGGCAGAGAAATTGATCAGATTAGTACCAGGGCCAGATTTGCCTGCCATGCAATCCTAGGCAAGTTGGGTCACTGTAGGTGCCCTTCACTATGCACATGGCCACACCTCCATTCCTCACATGATCCCCAGGAACAAAAAAATATCCTTGCCTTTAACTTGCAAGAACGAAGTCCCTTTTTAGTGTGTAACTATCCACTTTTTGTTTAAAAAAAATAAATAAATAAATATATATATTGCTCCAAAAAAATAAAGGGAACACTTAAACAACACATTGTAACTCGAAGTCAGTCACACTTCTGTGAAATCACACTGTCCACTCAGGAAGCAACTCTGACTGACAATCAATTCCACATTCTGTTGTGCAAATGGAACAGACAACAGGTGGAAATTATAGGCAATTAGCAAGACACCCCCAATAAAGGAGTGGTTCGGCAGGTGGTGACCACAGACCACTTCTCAGTTCCTATGCTTCCTGGCTGATGTTTTGGTCTTTTTTGAATGCTGGCGGTGCTTTCACTCTAGTGGTAGCATGGGACGGAGTCTACAACCCACACAAGTGGCTCAGGTAATGCAGCTCATCCAGGATGGCACATCAATGCGAGCTGTGGCAAGAAGGTTTGCTGTGTCTGTCAGCGTAGTGTCCAGAGCATGGAGGTGCTACCAGGAGACGTGGAGGAGGCCGTAGGAGGGCAACAACCCAGCAGCAGGACCGCTATCTCCGCCTTTGTGCAAGGAGGAGCAGGAGGAGCACTGCCAGAGCCCTGCAAAATGACCTCCAGCAGGCCACAAATGTGCATGTGTCCACTCAAACGGTCAGAAACAGACTCCATGAGGGTGGTATGAGGGCCTGACGTCCACAGGTGAGGGTTGTGCTTACAGCCCAACACCGTGCAGGACGTTTGGCATTTGCCAGAGAACACCAAGATTGGCAGATACACCACTGGCGCCCTGTGCTCTTCACAGATGAAAGCAGGTTCACACTGAGCACATGTGACAGACGTGACAGAGTCTGGAGACGCCATGGAGAACGTTCTGCTGCCTGCAACATCCTCCAGCATGACCGGTTTGGCGGTGGGTCAGTAATGGTGTGGGGTGACATTTCTTTGGGGGGCCGCACAGCCCTCCATGTGCTTGCCAGAGGTAGCCTGGCTGCCATTAGGTACCAAGATGAGATCCTCAGACCCCTTGTGAGACCATATGCTGGTGCGGTTGGCCCTGGGTTACTCCTAATGCAAGACAATGCTAGACCTCATGTGGCTGGAGTGTGTCAGCAGTTCCTGCAAGAGGAAGGCATTGATGCTATGAACTGGCTCGCCCGTTCCCCAGACCTGAATCCGATTGAGCACATCTGGGACATCATGTCTCGCTCCATCCACCAATGCCACGTTGCACCACAGACTGTCCAGGAGTTGGCAGATGCTTTAGTCCAGGTCTGGGAGGACATCCCTCAGGAGACCATCCGCAACCTCATCAGGAGCATGCCCAGGCGTTGTAGGGAGGTCATACGGGCACGTGGAGGCCACACACACTACTGAGCCTCATTTTGACTTGTTTTAAGGACATTACATCAAAGTTGGATCATCCTGTAGTGTGGTTTTCCATTTTGATTTTGAGTGTGACTCCATATCCAGACCTCCATGGGTTGATAAATTTGATTTCCATTGAGAATTTTTGGGTGATTTTGTTGTCAGTTCATTCATTCAGCTCTAGGATGTGTAATCTTAGTGTTCCCTTTATTTTTATAATGACCAATATAAATATAGATGAGCTTGGAAAAAAAGCACAAACTATTTTAATGAAAAGGGACAGGGTGTATGCCTCTGTTGGACATTTTTATATGTAATTCTATTTAGTAGAATGACTAATATAGTGAACATGCAGATGTGCTTGAGTGCTTGCTGGATGTGGTGTTTTTACTTGAGCAAATCTCGTGCATCATTTCGGTCAGGAAAACAGTGGACATTGCTTTTGTTTTTTTCTCCCATATAATCAATCTCTTGGACATAAAATAAACCAGCATATTTAACTAGACTGGTTCAGTAATACCAGCTGAGATTTTAGCCTTGATTTGGTATTCCTTCCACACTATCAGAACTTCATATAATATTTCCTTCATTTTATTTTGTTAGAATTGGCTCAAGGAAGATGACTTATATCTCCTTATTTTCGATTTGTTCAATGGTTTTCTTTCTCTCCTTGCATGTCTCTTGTCTCCCCCTCCAATTCTTCTTGGTGTGATTTATATCTAATCAATTTGTCTTCTTTAGCCAAGTATTTAACTTGGATATTTCATTTTGATATTTAGTATACATTTGAATTGATAAAGGAAGTCTGTTGCTCTCGAAAGATTGTCCTGAAAATTGAATGTTAATCTAATAAAAAAGGTAATGTTACATACTGTGATACTAATTAATTTGGCATATAATATAAATATATATATAAATCAGTATTTTTGCTTTGTGATTCCAATTTTGTTGTGGTTTTTTAACTTCCCAGTGGTGAAACTTTTTTTACTTTTAAAGCGTAACTACCACCGCAAAACAACTTTAGCTTAAATAACTCATCTGCCGACTAGCTGCTTAGTAGTGCTAGTTGCCACAATTCTTACCTTATTCAATAGATTTATCCTTTCTTCCATGGTTGACAGGCAGGAAGGATCACGGACATTTTGCCATAGGGACGTCCACGCGCCTACTCTGTCAGTCCCGGCAAGCTCTAGTAGGCGTTGCTAGGAGCCGTTTGGCTCCGGAAGGGACTGACAGCGGGCACGTGGACGTCACTATAGCAAGATGTCTGTGATCCGTCCTGCCTGTCAGCCATGGAAGAAAGGATAAATCTGTTGAATAAGGTAATAATTGTGGCGACTAGAGCTACTAAGCAGCTAATTGCCACAGGGTTTCTGCGTTCCTGGCTCAAGGTCCAGTTCCAGCCAAGAAACTGTCATCTCTAGTGGGGAAATTCATTTCCACCATAGCAGCAGACCCTTTTGCCATGGCGCACACCAGGGAACTCCAGCGGTTTGTGATCCAGGTGTGCAAGGATCAGCCGGACCTTCTGAAGATGTCAGTGTCCCTCCCTCTTCAGGTGGAACTGAGTTCGTTGTGGTGGCTCGACCTCTCCACTCTGCTGAAGGGCAGTTCCTTCCTGGTATCCTTCTGGACCACAGTGACGACGGATGCCAGCCTCTCCGGCTGGGGAGCGGACCTGGGTCGTCTGAGTGCTCAGGGTCGGTGGTCTCCGGAGGAATCTCTCCTTCCCATAAACATATTGGAGCTTCGGGCGATATTTCTTGTCCTTCGTCATTGGACATCTCAGCTGGAGGACTGTCCAGTCCGGGTAGAGTCAGAGAACGCCACGGCCGTGGCTTACATCAACAAGCAGGGTGTAACATGACGTCTTTCCGCTTGGTTAGAAGTCAAGGCTGTTTTGTCTTGGGCGGAAGAACACGTTCCTGCACATTCCTGGCTTAGACAACGTCATGGTGGATTTCCACAGTCAACACACAGTGGACAGCGGAGAGTGGGAGCTGCACCCAGAGGTGTTCACCCTCATTGTTCAGAAGTGGGGTCTTCCTTACATCGACCTGATGGCAACAAGACACAACAGGAAGGTTCCGAGGTTCTGCTCTTGGTGGAGGGACCCTCTAGCTCTGGCTGTGGATGCAGTGACCATTCCTTGGTTATTTCCTCTGGCCTACATCTTTCCTCCCCTCCCAATGTTGCACAGGGTGTTACGGAAATTACCACTGGAACTCTTTCCAGTTATTCTGATTGCTCCGTACTGACCTCACCAGGCTTGATTCCCGGAGCTTCTGGATCTGTCAGTGGCGAAGCCATTCTGGCTCCCTTGCCATCCGGATCTTCTTCTATAGGGTTACCCATGGCAGGAGGATGTTCATTGTCTTGTCTTGACTGCTTGGAAATTGAATCTTCAATATTGAAGAAGAAAGGGTTTTCTTCTGGTGTGGTGGCTACTATGTTCAGTGCCCGCAAACCTGTTTCTTCCAAGATCTACCATCATGTCTGGTTGACCTTCCTATCTTGGAGTGCCGATAAGGACTTGTCTCAGGAATTTGATCTGCCTACTGTGCTGACCTTTTATGCAGGACAGTGTGGATAAGGGCCTCAGTTTGAGTTCCCTTAAAGTTCAGATGTCTGCTTTCTCTGTTTTGTTTCAGAGACGCATTGCCATCCTTCCTGGAGTCAAGGTTTTCTTCCAGGGCGTTGCTCATACTCGTCCTGCCTTTAAGATTCCTGCTTCTCAGTGGGATCTTAACTTGGTTTTGGGCGTTCTTCAGTGCCCTCCTTTTGAGTCTTTGGCTACTATTCCTCTACGTCTGTTGACGCGGAAAATGGCCTTTCTCCTGGTGATTGTGTCTGTCTGCCGTGTCACGGATTTCATGCTCTGTCCTGTAAACCACCCTATTTGGTGTTTCACAAGGACAAGGCAGTGCTTCGCACCTCTCAGGATTTTCTCCCGAAGGTGGTTTCGGAGTTCCACATCAATCAGGTGATTGTGGTGCCCTCTTTCTGCCCTGACCCCACCTCTGACAAGGAGAGGGATCGCCACTTGTTAGACGTGGTGCGTTCTCAGGTTTTATGTACATCGCACTGAGTCTATCAGGCAATCTGACACGTTCGTCATTCCTGAGGGTCCAAGGGCAGGGAGACCTGCATCCAAATTGACTTGCTTCTTGGCTCAAGTCCACTATTTGTAAGGCTTATGAGCTGAGGAAGAAGCCTGTCCCTTTCCAGTCACGGCTCATTCTACTCGATCTGTTGGGGCCTCTTGGGCTTACAAGAATCAAGCCTCTGCTGATCAATTGTGCAAGGCTGCCACCTGTTCGTCTGTTCACACCTTTTTGAAGCACTACAGTGTTGATGTACTGGCATCAGCTGATGCCAGCTTTGGGAGGAAAATTGTGAAGGCAGTTTTGCCTGTCTAGGATTTTCTTTGGTTCTTGGTGCTTCCTTCACTTTTGAGCCCAGTTGGCTCTAGTTCAGTGTGCTGTGTAACAGTTGGGGTGTTACCCCGGTTCAGTGTCAGTTGACACTTCATTGTTTTTGTTGGGCTACCTTTGATCTGATGGTTCATATATTTTGGTGACTTTGGGGGCTTTGCGCCTGGTCCTTGTCTTACTTCCCGCCTTTGGGAAACTCAATGGTTGGACATCCCAGAGTTACCAGTGACCTGTATTGGACGACAGAGAAAAGAGGATTTTAGTCTTTCTTGTTAAATCCTTTTCTCTTAGACTGTACAGGTTACTGGTCTCCTACCCTGTCAAGGGACCATGCTTGGCTCTCCTGTGGCAGACCGTGGGGGTCCTTCGGGGTCATGATCACAAGAGTCTTCTTTCCTTCCACTATTTAGTCAATAGGGTCTCACATCTTTCTGGAGCTTGTTGGCTAGCTGCAGCCAATGAGGGAAGGTAGGCTCCACTCCATGCATACAATTCTAGAATTGTTCCTGCCTACAATTAAAGGGACAGATCGCCTACCCAAAGTTACCAATACTCTGTATGGACTAAGAGAAAAGGATTTAACAGGTAAGACTAAAGTCCTCTTTTATTAGATTAACGTTCAATTTTCAGGACAATCTTTCGAGAGCAACAGCCTCCCTTTATCAATTTAAAAGCATACTAAATATCAAAATGAAATATCCAAGTTAAATGCTTGGCTAAAGAAAACAAACTGATTAGATATAAATGACACCAAGCAGCTAGTCGCCAGATGGGGAGTTATTGTTTATGGATCTCAAATCACAAACATGAACTGAGGTTAGAAATCTTTGAGTGCTAGTTGGTATTAAAGCGGAACTTTCATCACATTAATATTGAGCCCCAAATCATAATTACAGTAGCGATGTGTATAGACTTGTATTTTCAAGTATATTTGCAGCATCGGTGAAAATAGAACTTTATAGGGAACAACGCAAACATCTTGCAGAGATCCCTGTCCGTGCCTGTCTGGCTAAAAAAATGTGTCACTAATGCAGCAATTCTTGAAAATCCAAGTAAGTCTATGCATTTCGCTGTTGTAATTATGATTTGGAATAGTGTGTGTAAATAATGTGGGGTGAAAGTTCCTCTTTAAGCAGTGCATTGTACATGTCTTTGGCACTCAAAGGGTTAAATTGTGAAATGTGGCCTGCTTTCATCTTTTACTATACATTCTTTTTTCATGTTTAGCAAGGAGTCAAAAATAAATTGCAGTGAATGTAGAAAAATGTAAAGTATCCCTTTATTATGTTTGACTGCATGTAGTATGTGAGATAGAGATATAGATATATATATATATATCTATATATATATATATATATCTATATATATATATCTATATATATAGATTATATATATATATATATATATATATATATATATATATATATATATATATATATATAAAAAATTTATGTGTGGCCTTGATTTCATCTTGAATTTGTTGTTCTATTCTCCATCAGGCCTTTGAAGGGGCAAAACTTTAAACAACTTTTTTTTAACTTCTAAAGTGGTAGACACCAGATGAATTAGGCAGTTCTAATATTTTCAATCTTTCACAAATCCAGTGGTAGTCTCAGAACCATTTTGTACCACGTAGCCTTATTCTGCTCTCGATTATTGCTTAAAGTTTTTCAGTAGAAACACTCTGTTGGAACCCTAAAATTTCCTTAAAAGATGTGCATTAGTGAACCACTCCTCTACTAGATATTAACCATTTAATGTTACCTTTTGTTCTGCAGATGAAGTGCCTGCAGACATGGTTGCAGAAGAATCAGGTCCTGGTGCACAGAATAGTCCATATCAACTTCGCAGAAAAACTCTTGTCCCTAAAAGAACCGCTTGTCCAACAAAGAGCAGTATGGAGGTGAGAGAATAATCTGCTGTTGTATGTCCTGCTCATGTATTTGTACCTTTACCGGATATGTAGCCTTCAGTGTTAAAGAAACTGTAATATAGAAACCTGTAATGGCAGTCTGTATATTTAAAGGGACAGTAAAACTGGTGGACAAAATATAAAATTTAGTAGCTGCACAGAATTGTAGCTGCCAACTGAGATTTGTAGTAATAATTATAGAGAAGTACAAAATAACTCCAAAAAATGTAGGAGGCAGAAGTATACTTTTAAGCTCCTTGGAATTTGCCACCCCTGTAGTAAGTAAAATATTTTGAAATAAGTCAAATTGTTCATTGACAACAATAGAATTATCCAAAAAAGTTCAGCTTAAAGGGATAGTTATGTTTCACAATAAAAGCAGCTCCAATTAATTTTCATAGTATTTGGGCCATGGAGAGTGTTATTTCAATACTATAAGAGTTGCAGTTCAAGAGTAATTGAATGATAAAGTATCCCCCTTCCGCCCCTTTTCCTGATGTAACACTGTTCTGCTCAAAACAGCAAGACCGTCCAGATGGATCTCAGAGAAGGACAATCTTCAGTGAGCATAAGGAAAAACCTTAAATACCTTACAAGGAGGGCAGGGTTTTCCTTATGCTCACAGTAAGAGGATTGTCCCTTGCTGTGAGCTATCTGGTCAAGCGACCAGACTCCACATCTGAGGGGGAAGTGGCTTACACTAGGTAAAAAGGGCAGGATAGGAATACTTTATCATTCAATTACTCTTGAACTACAACTCTGACGGTATTAAAATAACACTCTCCATGGCATAACTACTATGAAGATTAACTGGAGCTGCTTTTATTGTGAAACATTGCTATCCTTTTAAAGGGGATCTATCACCCCTATACAAGTTAGCCTTAATAATTAGATTATATAGCAAATATTTGTAAAAGTATATTAATTTTGTAGTTTAAATCTATATTTGGCCGAAATTTAAGTAATAAACGCTGCCCTACACCTACTTCCAGACAGACTGGTTACCAGCTCTGTACCTCAGTCTGCCACTCTTCCTCTGCTCCCCTCCCTCTATCCAGCCTACTCCAATGATGGCGGCTTTCTCCTGTAAGCTGGAGCGATTTCATTGGCAGAGATTATTAATATCTAGCCAATAAGACAGCTCTTTAATCCTTTAGTGACTAGGGTGTATAGGTATATAATGTATATTTATTATAATATAATATTTTAACCAGAGCAATTTTGGTCTTTTTACTATGCCTTTGTTCAACCATATTTTTCCTCTAATTCACTTAGTCCAGGCACGCAAATTATATCCCTTTTGTTTAAGGGTAATGTTAAAAAAAAAAAAAAAAAAAAAAAAAAAAATGCCCCCTGGTCCTCAAGTGCTGGCCGCGCGTGCGCCGGTCCTTAAGGGGTTAAGGACCGGTGATGTGCCAGGGCCGTCATCGATGTCCTTGTCTTAAGGATAGGCGATGGTCCGGGCACATCAAGGGTTAACTTTCTCATTGCCGCCGCAGAGCACGATGGGAGAGCAGCGTGCTGGTTGATATGTGCTCTGGAATCGGAGCACTTCGTTTCAGCCAATGTCGGCATTATTTTCACATGTGATTCGCTGAAATAGCGAATGAAATGTGTTCGAAGCCATATAACAGAAGCAGTGTTTGTAAACACTGCCTCTGTCCCTTCTGTCTCCCACACACGTGTGAGAAGACAGACATTGTTTGAAAGTGTATCTAGTGTTCCAGAAAGTGTTGTAGCCTTGCTACAGAAAAAAAATTGAAAATTATTTTGATTCCTCTCCCGCCCCTTAGCCCCCCCCCCCCCCCCGAAGAGGGGTTTAAATTTTTTGCATCTGATTGAGAAGCCACTGATACTGCCTCAGACTTTCATATCACACAGTTTACAGACCGCTACAGTGATAGCTCTAGTGATAATGATGGGCCTTCTACTAAGAGGCATATGGTGCCGAGAGCTGCCCCAAGTTCTACCCCTCATCCTGACCCTAGGGAATGAGTACTACCAGTGAATTATGTCCAGAAATTCCTGAATTCATAGGCAACCTCGCAATTCAAGTGGATGTGGCAGGATTTATCCATGAGCAGTTTATTTATTTTTGGGTGAAGACCTTTTTGGGGGAGATTTTATCAGACAAATCTGTATGCAGCCCAATACATTGCGATAATCCCTCATACTTCGTTACAATGCAGAAATCATTGCAGCCAACAGAACTGATTGAATTCACACACTTTTGGGCTGTAACAATGACTATGGGGGTAATTAATTATTATTATTTTTTTTTTCCTTCAGAAGTGTATATTCTCCCCAGAAACCAATATGCATAGATGAATCCCTAATGAAATATAAGGGAGAGTTTGTATTCAAACAATATATCCTCTCTACGCCTTCCAAGTTCGGAGTAAGACTTTATAAAATGTGAAAGTGCCACGGGCTATACTCAGGCTTTCAGAATTGGGTACGTTATGGCTTGCAGTGGCGAGTAACTTTTTTCAGGTCTGGCTAGTAGCAAAGGACTTCACATTTTAAGCCCTGCTCTTTAGACACATGTAGACAATTTTTATACTAGTGCCCTATTATTGAAACTACTTTTTTTTTTTTTTTTTTTTTTTTTTTGTCACTGGTTGCCATTTATATGAATCAGACTGCAGTTTATAATTCTTATATAGTCTTCAAATTGGCAAACCCTACTCCAAAATGCATTTTTTTTGTAGATTCAGCTTCATATGATTTCTAGTTCTTTGTTTCAAGGGGCACCAGAAGTTATACCTCAGAGGCCTGGTGCAGCACACTAGCCATTTAAAGTCTTCCCCCCCCAACCACCCAAAAGAGACCCACACATGTGCTGCCAATTGTGCTACAGCAGTGGGAAATGAACAGACACCACCTTTTTCACTGTCTTGATTACCCTTCAAAATCTGGACTCTGCATTGGTGACTGTTTCAAACAATATCATGTAAGTTTAATGCAGTAGTGCAGTAAGAGTTATCATTTGGCCACCCCACCTCCCTGAAATATCCTGTTTATTTTTCCGCACAGCTCTCTTCTTAGATCTAATGCTGAAAATATAATGGGGAGCAATGCATCCTAAGTCCCCCCCCCCCATGTCTGAAAATAGCATACCTTCATGTTCCCAACTGGACGCAGTAGATCCCCCAAACCCTAACCCTAAATCTATGCATATGGGGCATTCCTGTACTCAGATGATGTAGTTGAACATCAGTCAAAGCATTTTAAGTCTCTTAATATTCTGTGCTTGAAAATGCACAGCAACACTGAAATATAAATGAAATAAGTGTTCTTTTTTCTTACGGCAGGTTTTGGGAGGGATTGGTAGTAAAATGACTGTGGAAAAAATTGTCAAACTGAACCTTGAATGAAACCCAGGGTCGTCTACTTTTCTAAAATATGTATTTTTTGGGAAAAATATTAAATGCAGCATGCCAAACAGCCCCAAATGAGACATGGCACCAGTTAAGCAAGCTGTAAAAATGCCATGTCTGAAAATGGAAACGCACATATTCCCAAATGAGCACAGTAGCTCCCTTCAAACCATGACAAAACCTATGTATATGGGGCATTGCCATAGTCAGAAGATGTAGCTGAACACTAGACAATGCATTTTTAAAAATGTCTAAATATCTTTTTCCTGAAATCCACAGTAACATTGAATATGTGGAAAACACTTTTTTGCTTACTGCAGGTTGAGAAGGATTTCGTGACCCTGTTTAAAAAACAAAACAAAAAAAAAAAAAAACAGGGTTGCTTAATTTTCTAAAATATACAGTTTTTGGGGAACAAATTTAAAATGGAACACTGCTAAGCAGCCCCAAATAAGTCATGGCACCAGTAAAGCAAGCTGTGAAAATTCCATGTTTGTTCACAAATTGTTCCTGTAGCACCCCAAACCTATAAACCTATGCTCTATTGGGGTATTGCTGTACTCAGAAGTAGCTGAACAATAATCAATTCATTTTTTGTTTATCTGCAACTATCCTGTGCTTGAAATTCACAATAATATTGAAATATAAGTTTGACAAACCCCTGATTTTTTTTCTTACTGCAGGATTTGAGAGAGAGAGAGTGGCAATAAAATGGCTGCATGAAAACACACCTAAAATGAAAGCCTATGTTGTCTGCTTTTCAAAAATACACACTTTTGGAGCACTCGTGCACAGCCCCAAACGGGACATGGCTCCATTTAAGTAAGCTGTGAAAATTCCATGTGTCAAACTCGAAATGCGCGTGTTCCAATTTGGGACCCATAGTTGTCCCCCCCCCCAACCCTGACACACCAATACATAGTAGAATTAACAGATGAACACTAATTCAATGCATTTTTTAATATCTTCAACTATCATGTGCTTGAAATCCACCACAACATTGCAATATAAGTGTGAAAAAAAAACAAACACAGTTTATAACACACATAAATGTGGTATCAAAAGAAATTGTCTACTTGTGCTAAAAAAAAAAAAAAAAAAAAAAATAATATATATAATGTGTGTGTGTGTGTGTGTGTGTGTGTGTGTATATATCATTTATTATTTTTTTTTCACAAAGACATACTCAAAAAGGACAAAATTGCTCTGGTCCTCAAGTGCAAACCACCCCTGATTTGCTTGTCCTTACAGGGTTAAGGAGAAAAGTCCACTTTTAGCAATTGTTTTGTTTCCTGTAACTGTTAAACAATCACTGCACCTTAAAGCAAGAGTAATGTTTACCAAACACAGCAGCTCCAGTTAATCTTCATAGTATGTATGGCATGTAGTGCTGTATTTCAATACTGTCCTTGTACTAATTCAAGAATAATTGAATAAGAAAGGATCCTCCTCAAACCTCTTTTGCTGACGTAACTCTAATCTGGAAACTGCAGGGTTTTCCTTATACTCAGTGTATGAAGATTGCTACGTGCTGTCCGGTCCCAGGACCGTATTCTACCACTGAGGGGAGGCAGCTATGGGTAGGTACAAGGGGCAGACGGGGGATGCTTTCTCATTCAGTTACTTTTGAAGTACTACATGGACTGAATTGAAATACAGAGCTAAATGGCCCAAATACTATGAAGATTAATTGGAGCTGCTGTGTTTAGGAGACGTTAGTATCCCTTTAACCCATTGAGTGCTAGAGGTCTCCAAGCATTGGTAGTAACATGTTTGCTACCTCTCTAGCATCCAAGGCTTAAATGGCTCTTGACATATTTACTGACTGTAATCAACAAAAAGCAATTTTTAGATTTTAAAACTTGTAAACCTATTTATTACTAAAAAAATGAACTTTTGTCTTAGGAAATGGTTAGACATTTTGTCACTAGAGATCTGATAAATTGTATTAACTTTTTGCTAAAGGGTGCTTCTACTTCAACCACCGAAAACTTTGGCCACAGAGCAAAACGTGCCAGAGTGTCTGGGAAATCACAAGACTTGCCTGGTAAGTTGTATATCTGCATGTTTGTTGGAGAACACTTAGGACTTTTTTCATGAAGTCAGAGATGCAAGTGTGTTGCCAACCAGATGCACCACAGGGGAGAAATGACAATTGCCATTGATTTGAATGGAACATTTGCACTTAAAGCGTTAAGGGATTAAGAGGGGTATCCAACATATTACCTTGCAATGTACTGGAGCCCTGTCTAGTGAACATGGGGTTAAAAGTCCTGTTTAAAGCGGAACTACCACCGTACAACATCTTTAGCTTAATTAAGTCCCCATCTGGCGACTAGCTTCTTAGTAACGCTAGTCGCCAGAATTATTACCTTGTTTAATAGATTTAAGCTTTCTTCTATGGGTGACAGACAGGACGGAGTGCGGACATCTTGCCATAGGGACTGACAGCGCAGGTGCGCAGACGTCACTATGGCAAGATGTCCGCGCTCCGTGCTACTGTCAGCTGTGGAAGAAAGTATAAATCTATTAAAAAATTTAATAATTCTGACGACTAGAGCTACCAAGCAGCTAGTCGCCAGATGGGGACTTAATTAAGCTAAAGATGTTGTGCGGTGGTAGTTCCGCTTTAAACCAGTGGGAATGTGCATAATTTTCTTTTAAAAGTGATAGTAATAGCTACAATTTAATACTTTGATAAAAACAGACAATGCTAATATAAGTTCATTGATGTTAATCTGGTCTCAAACTTGTATAGTTTGAGAGAGATACGTTTATAAACTTTCCCTCTCCTTTCACAGACTTCAGCTGTCAAGCTCTCAGCATGCGACTCGGTGGCTCTTCAGTAGAGCCAAAATAGCGCTATGTAAACAATAATTCATTGCAGCGGTCTACAAAGTGTGCCTGGTTTGCAAGCACACTTTCTAGACCGTTCCAGTGAAATATTTATTTTTACATAGCACTATTTCAGCTCTGCTGAAGAGCCGCCGACCGGTCCCGGGACCAGGATCGCATGTCAGCTACAGGCGGAGGTCTGTGAAAGTGGAGGGAGGGGGAAAGTTTATAATTGTGTATCTCTCAAACTATATACAAGTTTGAGAGACCAGACTAACATCAATGAACTTTTTTTTTTTTTTTTTTTTTTTTTTTATATCTACAATCTAATACTTTGATAAAAACAGACATTACTATCACTTTAACCTTATCGTGCAGTTAGTCGGCTCCAAAATCGCACCTCTGACTTGAAGGTCTTAGCCCTTTGACTGCCAGAGGGGTAGACAGTGCATTGCTCTGCTTACTCTGGCACTCAAAGGGTTAAGAGCCATATGTACATAAGGAGATGGGGAGCAATTCTGTGGCAAACCGACTGATAATTGGGAAACTAGTAAACATTTCCACTGATGCAAACTCATTGAATGTTATCTTTAATCCAGTGTTTTGCAATTCAGAAACCTCTAACATTTAATATATTAAAATCTGTATTTAAGTCTTTTTTTAAATCCCCCTTTTTTTAAACCAGTTGGTTCCCCCTAGAATTGCTCCACTTTTATCTTTTTGTATGTGGCCTCATTTCAAAAGCCTGTGTTAGAGGATTAGCATTCTGCAACACTTACACAGCTGTTTGTGGAATTCAGTGTATGAAATAAACTAATGCTCCAGAAAGAGAAGTAAGATGAATACCGTATGTTTCTGAATATAAGACTTTCTATGACAAAAAAGTACCATCAAATTTGTCTCCTTGTACTCTGAATACTTTTTAGTGAAGAAAAATCATGCCTTCTATACCTTTAAATGCTCTGGCATGGCACTTCATAGCTCTTCTTCACTGAAGACAGAAGGAAAATCCATTGAGGGGGTGGAGAATACTGCATAGTACTTCCAAAGTGCCTTTTTTGTCTCTATTGCAATCATTCTGATACACTGCTGCTGACCATGTGCACGGATTGTCAGGAAGTGGGGCAGCTGTTTTATTTTCTGCAGAGTCTCGCCGGTTGTTGTGCATTGAAAGTGGTGGTGTAGCAGTGCTGTGGTGATATCTGCATGACAGTATTTGATCACCACAATAATACTGCACTGGCCATTTCAGAGCCCTCCTCCCACCTCAGACATGAGAGAATCAGCCTGCAGAAAGGAAATGGTTATCTGCCCCATGAGGATGGGGATCCATGCACATCAGCAGCACGATGCCAGAGCCAGGTGCCAGAGCCAGGTTCTTTAACCTTGTTCATGGTAAAGTATTAAGTAAGGAATAAATTCCAGACTTGCTGTGACATTTTTTTTCTTTCAAAGAGTTTGGTGAGTCTTTTATTTTGAAAAAAATACGATAACAAATAAAATAAAAAATTGGTGTTTAGCTTTGAAAAACAATTGACCTTATTCATCAACTAAAGTGATTCAGTTTTGGAAACAATGCTGTAAAGTAAGAATGCATTTTGTTAATTGATAAATATAAGCTATTAACATGTCTTACTGAAAACAAAGTGATTGAACAGAAGAAAAACGTAAATCAAATCCATATTTGTTCTGACCACTCTTTGCCTTCAAAACCGCATTCATTCTTCTAGGGTCACTTGCACAAATCAGGGATTAGGTATATGATAAAATTATACCAAACAGGTGCTAATGATGACTTCATTTAATTCGTTATAACAAATGTTAAAAGCATAGTAATGACTGATTTTAACAAAATTTAATATTGTAGATATTAAAAAATTAAACTGACGCAAGTCCAGTCTCAAACGTGTATAGTTTGAGAGATATAAGCTTATAAAGTTCCCCCCTCCCTCCCCTTTCACAGGCGTCAGCCGCTAACTGACAGCATGAGATCCTTGTTCCGGGACCGGCTGGCGACTCTTCAGCAGAGCTGATATACAGCTATCTAAAAAGAAATACTTCTTTGGAACGGTCTACAAAGTGTAGGCACACTTTGAAGACCATTCCAATTAAGTATTTCTTTCTAGATATCGATATTTCGGCTCTGCTGAAGAGCTGCCGTCCGGAATCTCATGCTGTGAGCTAGAGCGCTGATGTCTATGAAAGAGGAGGGTGTGGGGGGGGACTTTATAAGCTTATAGTTTGAGAGACCGGACTTGCATCAGTTAATTTTTTTTTTTTTAATATCTTCAATATTACATTTTGTTAAAGTCAGCTATTGCTATCCCTTTAAAATAATTTTCTCTGTCGTCCAATACAGGTTACTGGTAACTCTGGGTAGGTGATCAGCCCCTTTAAGTAGGCAGGAACAACTCTGAGAAGTGAATGCAGGGGGTGGAGCCTACCTTCCCTCCTTGGCTGCTGCTAGCCAATCAGCTCCAGTAAGATTTGTTCCTTGTTGAAGACACAAAGCAAGAGAACAGTTCTGCTATAGTTTTAGCATTTTATTATTTTCTGTTCGATATGGGATACCACCATTAGGCGGATTACCATCACTGACAATTCCCATTACCCAAATGTGGATAGGTCTGTTTACCAGGTGCTTTTGTGAACCTCAAGCCCTGGGGGGAAAAAATCTTAGTTGCAAGTTCTTTCTCCAGGAGTTGCCCACTGAGGCTTCTTCTTGATATATGGTAATCTGAAGACAAGATCTGCAGGAAAGGTGAGCAACCCTTTGAGTGCTGAGATCCACATGTCCCGCAGTGCCCCTCCTTTGGAGTTCCTGTTGCACACTCCTGCACTCATTTTGGCTTATCTGTATGTCTGTTGGGTGTTTTGGAGCAAGTTTCTTTGGTAACGTAACTCTTTGGTTGCTGGTTTAGCATCTTTTGGGGGGTTTTGAGCACTTTCCCTACTGGGTTCAGTGTTTATTGGGTCTAGTGACATATTTTAGTTATGTTTGGTCCAGATTTACTTCACAGTTACAGCTTTGCAAAAATTGTGGTCACTTTTACCGCATAGATGCCATTGCTCCATTAATTTCTGTGGGACTGTACAGCTTGGGACATTTCTCTGCAACTGATCAACATAGCGACTTTAGAAACTGCTCATTTTAATTGTTTGCCCTTGCTCTACTATCCGGTCAGTGTTTAGTGTCTGTTGGGGGGCTCGGAGGCTTCGGGCACTGTCGGGGTACTTTTTCTGGGAAAACTACATTTCCCTTGAGCACGTGCATCGCGAGCTCGTCGTGATTGGCTCCCATCACGGCAGCCTTTTTGTGTCTTCCCAGAACGTGTATCCTATGCAGGACTTGGACCCTCCTTCTCTCCTTAGCAGATTAACACTTTGCCTGCCCGATAAGTGTATTTTAGCAATTTCTGGGGTGAAATTTTAATCATACATACTGTTTTGGGGTATTTCCTTACTTTGAACGTTTTGACACTGTGGGAATGTTTGTTCCTTTGGAGCTTGGGGCTAGGACTAAGGACGCTGGGGGTCTCTGTGTCCTCCTTTGCACATTGATCCTCGTGTCAATCAGGGTTGCCTAGAGAATTCTCAGGTCATTTATGCCCAGCATGTTCTGTTGTCCCTGAGTTTCCCCCAGGGACCTCTAGTCATGCATTAGAACCAGTTTGGGTGCAAGAGTTTAGGCTGCTACTAGAGATATACACAACTCTTCCATCCCAGTTACAGGGGGTCTTCCGCTCCTGGCAGACCCTTACTTCTATCAGATCCTCCCTACTGAAACCGCAGGGAGTACCTGCCGTATCAGATTCCTCTGATGAGGAACTGTTGGTGGATTCTGATGCTGAGGAATGTTCTGCAGTGGTCTCATCTCAGTTTTTTGGAGACACCCCCCCCCCCTTTGAGACTGACCTGATCCCTCTGCTGAGGACCTGATCAGAGCCATATTAAACACCCTAAACATTCCCATGGTTCAAGAGGTTTCTTCAGACCCTTCTGATGTACTTCTGGTGCCCAAACGGCCCCATACTTGTTTTCCACCTAACCCCACTCTTGACCGGTTAGTGTCTGACGAGTGGTAGTTTTCTGACAGAAAGCCTTCTGTCTCCAAGGAGTTTGCTAAGCCTTACCCCCTTTTCTGATGCGGCGCTAGCTCAGTGGGTTCATCCCCCCACCAAGGTGGATGCCCCTGTTTTCTAGGCTAAGTCCACTGTTTTGCCTGTTACTGATGGCTCTGCTCTTAAATACTGGTACTTCCGTACGTCCAGCATTTGCTGCGGACTGGGTAAATAGGGCCATTGCGGTTTGGACTGAACAGCTCACGCTTGCAGTTCGTCAGGGAGCTCCTGCTTCTGCCGTGTTGAGACTTCTTGTCAACATTCTGAAACCCAGCATTAGGTCTCTGCTGCCTCGATTACATCTGTTGGTGGCAAGGGTTTCCACCATGTCTGTGGTTGCCAGACGAGCTCTTTAGCTCAAGATCTGGTCTGTTGACACTGCTTCTAAGAAAGTATTGCTCTCCTTGCCCTTTCAGGGCACTTCTCTGTTTGGGCCAGTTCTTAAGGATCTGATTAGGGAGGACACAAGAGGGTAAGAGTACCCTCCTGCCTGTGGTTTCCAAGAAGCAAACTCTTATCAAATGTTGTTAGCTTTTTCGTGCTTCTGGACTGAGACTGACAGGCGAACCAGGCGGTTTCCCGCAGCTCCGCTCTCCTCCTCCAATCCCAAACCTCAATGGAAGCCTAAGAGCTCCACCAAGCCCAAGGCTTCCACACTTTCTACGGCATGACTTGCCGAACCCAGGTCCCCACTCTTCTGTGGGTGTGCCACTACTGCAGTATCTGGGAGGACTCTGTGGTGAACCCTTGGGTTATACAGGTAGTGGCAGAGGGGTACAGGATCCCTTTCACCTCTTCCTTCCTTCAGGTTTTTCCCTTCTTGCACTCCTCAGGGTGTAGAGAAATGCCGTCTGGACAAGGCAGTTCTGGAGCAGTTTCCTGTTAAGGACCTGTTTGTGGTTTCCAAGGAGGACTGCGGCTGTTGTCCAGTTTTGGACCTGAAGGATCTCAGTTCTTTTGTGGTCAAGACCCATTATCACTCACAGTCCTTAGGGACTCCTAATGTTACCATGTCCCCTGGGGAATTCCTTGCTTCTCTGGATCTTCAGGACACATCTGCACATCACCATTCATCCGGAGAGCCAGCAGTACCTCAGATTTGCCTGTGAACACTGGCATTTTCAGTTTTCTGCTCTTCCCTTTGGTCTGACTATCATCAGATCGCCCACAGGGTTTCCACTGTTCTGGCTCACAGTCCAGTTACAGCCAAGAAGTTGTCCTCGCTAGTGGGGAAGTTCATTTCCACCATAGCAGCAGTCCTGTTTTCCATGGCTCACACCAGGCAACTCCAGAGGCTTGTGACCCAGGTGTGCAGGGGTCAGCCAGACCTCCTGAAGATGTCAGTGTCCCTTCCTCTTTATGTGGAACAGAGTCTGTCATGGTGGCTCGACCTCTCCAATCTGCTGAAGGGCAAGCCTTTCCTGTTGTTCTTCTGGACCACGGTGATGCGTTATGCCAGCCTATCTGGCTGGGGAGCAGTCTTGGGTCACCTGAATGCTCAAGGATGGTGGTCTCCAGAGGAATATCTCCTTCCCATCAAGGTCTTGGAGCTTCGGGCGATATTACATGCCCTTCGCCACTAGATGTGCCAGCTGGAGGACTGACCGGTCCGGGTTCAGGCCGACGACGTCATGACAGTGGATTACATCAACAAGCAAGGCGGAACAAAAAGTCTCGCAGCTTGGTTAGAGGTCAAGACTATTTTGTCCTGGGCAGAGGAATATGTTCCTGCCATATCTGCAGTTCTCATTCCCAGTGTAGACAACGGAGAGTGGAAACTGTATACTGAGGTGTTCTACCTCATTGTTCAAAGATGGGGTCTTCCATGCATCGACCTGATGGCGACAAGACACAACCGGAAGACTCTGACATTCTGCTCTCGCTGGAGGGATCCTCTAGCAGTGGATGCATGTCCATTCCTTGGTTATTTCCTCTTGCTTCCATCTTTCCTCCCATTCCCATGCTGCACAGAGTGATAAGGGAACTGAGACTGGAGCGCTGTCCAGTCTGATTGCTCCGTTCTGGCTTAGCCAGGCTTGGTTTCCGGAGCTTCTGGATCTATCTGTTGCGGAGCCTTTCCAGCTCTCTTGCTGTCCGGATCTTCTTCTACAGGGTTACCTGTGGAAGGAGGATGTCCATCATTTAGCTTTGACGGCTTGGACATTGAATCCTCACCACTGTGGCAGAAAGGGTTTTCTTCTGGTGTGGTGACGACTATGCTTGGTGCACGCAAGCCTGTTTCCTCTAAGCTTTACCATCGAGTCTGGTCTTCCTTTCTCTGTTGGACCTATCTCCGGATTTTGATTTTCCTACGGTCCTGTCCTTCCTACAGGAAGGTGTGGACAAGGGCCTCTGAGTTCCCTTATGGTTCAGGCATCGACTCTGTTTTTCGTTCAGAGGTGCATTGCTATTCTTCCTGATATCTAGGGTTTCTTCCAAGGCATTGCTCATACTCATCCTGTATTTCAGACTCCTGCTCCTCAGTGGGATCTTATGTTGGTTTTGGGCGTCATTCAGCACCCTCCCTTTGAGTCTTTGGCTACTATTCCTCTACATCTGCTGACGTGGTACATTGGCATTTCTCCTGGCAATCGTGTCTGTTCGCCATGTCGTAAAGTTGCATGCTCTGTCTTGTAACCACCCTTTTTGATGTTTCACTAAGACATGGCGGTGCTTCGCACTTCACAGGAGTTTCTCCCGATGGTGGTTTTGGAGTTCCTCATTAATCAGGAGATTGTGGCTCCTTCTTTCTGCCCTGACCCTACCTCTGACAAGGAGCAGGATCTCCACCATTAGACAATCTGATGCACTGTTCATCATTCCTGAGGGCCCCAGGGCAGGGAAACCTAAATCCAAAGTGACTATTGCGTCTTAGATCAAGTCCGCTATTAGTAAGGCTTACGAGCTAAGGAAGAAGCCTGTTCCCTTTCGGGTCACAGCTCATTCTACTAGATCTATTTTGGCTTCTTGGTACAAGTATCAGGCCTCCGCTGATCAGTTGTGCAAGGCTGCCACTTGGTCGTCTGTGCGCACCTTTTCGAAGCACTACCGTTTTGATGTGCTGGCATCGGCTCCCACCAGCTTTTGGAGGAGGATCCTGGAGGCAGCCTTGCCTGTCTAGGATCTTCTTCGGTTCTTTGGTGCTTCATTCTCTTTTGAGCCCTGTTGGCTCTAGTTTAGTATGCTGTGTGACAGTTCCTGGGGTGGTGTTACCCCTGTTCAGTGTCCATTGACACTTCATTTGTTTTGTTGGGCTATCTGTGACCTGATGGTTCCTATATGCTCTGGTGACTTTGGGGGCCTGGCGCCTGGTCCTTGCCTTACTTCCCACCTCTGGGAAACTCGATGGTTGGACATCCCAAAGTTACCAGTAATCTTTATTGGATGACAGAGAAAAGAGGATTTTCGTCTTACCTGTTGAATCCTTTTCTCTTAGTCCATACAGGTTACTGGTCTCCCACCCTGTCAAGGGACTGTGCTTGGCTCTCCTGTGGCAGAACGTGGGGGTCCTTTCGAGTTCATGCTCACAGGAGTTGTCTTTTCCTTCTCACTACCTAGTCAGTAGTTAGTGTCTCATCTTACTGGAGCTGATTGGCTAGCAGCAGCCAAGGAGGGAAGGTAGGCTCCACCCCCTGCATTCACTTCTCAGAATTGTTCCTGCCTACTTAAAGGGGCTGATCACCTACCCAAAGTTACAAGTAACCTGTATGGACTAAGAGAAAAGGATTTAACAGGTAAGACTAAAATCCTTTCTTCTATGGTTATTTGTTTAAGTACTGAATATGACTGACTACATGTTAGGTTAAAGTGAAATATATGTCAAAGGTGATGGGGAAATAGAAGTTTTGAGTCACTTAATATCTGAGTATCAAAAGTAAGTGGTGTAAATTAGGCGAGTGCTAGTTAAATTTTTCAGAGGAGGTTGCACAACATTAAATAATATATTTCAGCACCTTTTGTGAAAAGTGTTAAACAATTATTCAAACAACATCAGAAAAAAAAATAAAAATACATTTTTGGGTATAACAATGGCTTGAAATAGTGTGCAGAAATAATGGAGGATTTAAATGGCTCTAAATCTCTATCTAATAAATATCAAATGACGAATAGTATAGGCTAATGAGAGCTGAAATTATAAATTCAGACCTGGTGAAATATTAAAAATTTACTCTCCTAACATTTACGATTTTATAGTCTTAATCTCAATTTGTACTTATACTAGTAATAGATAAAAAGTATTATTGGTTTTCTTGAAGGATACAAAGACAAAGTAATTGTAGTCACAAACCGAGCTATCCAGTATTGTTATCTCAGAGGAGCACAGATTCAAAATATTCATGTAAAGAGAAACAAAAAAACAATTCATATTGTAATCTGCTTCATACCGGGAAGGTCCAAAACAGGAATAAAACTTTACTGCATAAATTGATAGAAGCCGTCATGTGTAGTAGAGATGGCTGCAAGCGCTGCAGTCACACGCAGTACAGACTGCCCGCACCACGGCTGATACTGAGCGGGGAGCGATCTGGTGTGGGCAGTCTCTACGTTGCATGACTTCACCGTGGCAGTTGCTGGGTGGCACTGTGGTCTGGGTACACTAGCTCTTCAGCTAGTAAAACCTATATCGGTGCTCGCACTTGACATAGAGCCTGGGCGGTAGAAACCAACCCAGGATTTAAAGTACTAGTAGGGGTAATTATAAACAGCCCTCAGTTGCCCACAGTTTTTGTAATCCAAAGTGTTCCATATTAAATATAGTAGCATTGTTTAGATATATTAAATATGTAGGTGCAAAAGGTACTGGGCACAAAATATAACACTCCAAGTAAAGATATATGAATGGGTGTAGATGAAATAGGTATAGTATTTATTAGTAAAAATTAAAATGCTGGAAAATAGTTAAAAGCTACACCATATGAACAATATTATACAAAGTAACAACAAAAAGCTCAATGTGTTTTAGCCTTCAAGGCTGTTTCATCAAGAGCACAAAAATGGTGTATGTGTAACATTAGCAGTGTGCAAGTATTTAAACACTCTGAAATGGTGTTTATTCCTTTTAATCAATTAATTAACATTCTTAAAGGCAGCGTTATGCTATATGCAATCGGCTTCACTAACAAATATATATAATATCTATTCTATGAATTAACTACACTATTGTGTAGAATATCAAAATACACCATACATGAATGGCGGAATAAAGAGGTTTTACCACTGAAAAATAAAATGGTTTGATGTAACTTTATATATTATCTTCTTACAGATGGCGTACAACTCTGGGCATTGTCCTTCTCAGATAATATGTATTTAATGTAGTTTGTACTGATTAGCACTAAAAGCAGTTATTGTGATTAGTACCCACTTCTCTTGTATTCATACATTTTCATACCTTATTTTAGCCTGTTCACAGGACTGCCAGTAGGAGCCCTAGCTCCCTGGAAAATGCAGGAATGTCTCCTCCCTCAGAGCATACGTAAGACTAGTTTTTACAGATGTTAGAATAAAGTGCAGGATAATCAGTAATCAAGTCTTAATGGCTCCAGTTAATTTTTAGGAGTTATTGTTCCTTTGATGGGGGGGAAGAGAAGAGATAGATATAAATAGTTGTTTGCCCATATAGGTCCTTACTTGTAGATTTACCTAGACTAGAAATTCTGTAAAAGTCCAGTTCTGCACTTAAAGGCCCTTTTTAGTACAGAGTCAGAATTAAAAAAAAATAATTATTAGTTATGTTAAAATGGCAACCAACCAAAAATGTGCCTCTTATTTGTTAGAGAGCATTAATGTAAAATGAAATCCAATAGATTGTGTGATAAATAGTATATAATATTTACTACTAGTGTTCTATTATCAAGGCTGAACCATTCTACTGTCAGAGGTACGCATCAAAATAAAGTATAGATCATTAATCTGCAAAAATTGTGAGAAAATGATTGACGAATACAACTTGAATATTAGTGTCTTGCTTCTTATTTACATATAAGGACAGATATAGACAACAATATCTTATTCCGGTGTGAGATGTTACTACACTACAGACAACTAAATCTCATTATGTATTATATGATTTCTATTTTCAAAATAGGTGGCAGGTGCTTAAATGTAATATACATAAAAATTTTACATTTAAGACCTGCACTAAAAAGGGCCTTTAATTGCAGAACTGGGCTTTTTTTTCTACAAGTAAGGCACTAGATAGAAATAGCTGTTGCCTATCTCTTCTTGTTAATTCTATATTTTCAATATAACACCAGTTGATTTAAGTTTCTGTTTAATTGGGGGGGGGGGGTACAAAATAAAAGTTGGACTGAGTGAAAAAAATGTAACCCTATGAGTTAAAGGGTTAGCCATGTTTCCTTTGCAGCTAGGATCCCTCTATATACTATGCATCGTAGCTCCCTTATCTTCCTATTGGCAACACTGCAATATTTCAGATGCTATTAGATCATTTGGTCGGATCTGAAGTAGTAGAGCAGGGTTTTCCTTATACCGGATGGAGGAAGCTTGTGCCTCGTTGTGATCTGTCCGGACTTCAGATCTGAGGGAAGGTGGCTTGCTTTCCTGTAAAGGGGTGAGAGGGGGACAATTTATGATCTAATATCGGAAATATTGCGATGACTGCATTTGGAAGATAACGGAGCTAAAGTACACATTATGCAGAGGGATCCTAGCTGCAACGTTAGGGAAACTTTAATAACTTTAATGTTACCTGTGGCTAATGGCTATAACAGAAATGTGTATGTAATATGGTGACCTCATATTACACGCTGGAGACTGTGTTTAAGTGCCTAGTAGTGTCAGATCTGTAAAAACATGCCACTGTTATGAACAGACATTACAGTGGGCTTTATTCAGGAACACAAAGTGGGGCCATTCTGGAGTAAGACTTACACCATAGGGGAAAAAATAATTTCCATTAATTTAAATGCTGGTTTTTAACACCTTGAATGAGTTCTGCAATGCTGTATGTTGCAGACCCCCCTCTCCCTTATTCAAAGTGTTAAAAGCTCCATTGAAATCTCTGAATTTAGGGATTTTTTGTTTACCCCAGAATAGTTTCTGGTCAGGCACAAGCAGTTTTACTTTTGGCCATTGCTGGGAAAATTTGCTTATCAAGATTGGTTTAAATTATCTATTTAGAGAGAGAGGGAGAGAGAGGCAAAAGTACATTTGGGTTTAAAAAACTTTCTAAAATGCCACTGTTTTTTCTTTTAAATAGCCGCCCCTGCAGAACAGTATCTTCAGGAAAAGCTACCAGATGAAGTGGTCCTGAAGATCTTCTCTTACCTGTTGGAGCAGGATCTCTGCAGAGCAGCTTGTGTTTGTAAACGCTTCTCAGAACTTGCTAATGATCCCATCTTATGGTGTGTAATTAATAGTTCTAATTGTGTGTTTCATTTTTAAGTGGTAAATTAAATTCAGAATACGTAGGCTAGTTAGTTGATAAAGCTGTAGTTAGGGAGTGAAGGAGGTGCATTTCTGGGTCAAACCAGCTTTACCATAGAGAATTAATGTAAGTTAACCCAGTGATTCTCAACCAGGGTGCCGTGACACCATGTTTTCTATGAAGACTAACAAAAATGGACTTTTAAATAAAGATTTATAGAAATTGTTATGCACAATATGTTTAGTTTTGTTATGATTATAGAACCTAATCATAACTGTGTAGTTTATGTACTGTATTCTTCTTTATGCTCTTGATAAAGTACATGAAATATGTTAGGGGTGCCCCAAATGTTCTAGATTACTTGTTAGGGGTGCCTTGAACAAAAAAGATTGAGAACCACTCTTCTAACCCCTTGAATGCTTGCCAGGTCTCAGATGCACTGCTCTGCAATGCATTTGAGACTGCTCCAGCATTCATTTGGTTAAAGCACCATTTAAATCTGTGTATAGTTTTTGTTCCCTAGTTGGTTGGAATTGCTCATTTTTAGTTTCCTGAACCTGGCCAAAAGGCTTTCATCTCCCATTAAAGGAAGAAACATTGGGGTTTAAAAAGCTTTATTAAAGGGTTGGTAATGTTTCCTTAACCCGTTAAGGACCCATGACAGTCCAGGACAGTCATGGGTATATTCCACCTAAGGACACATGACGGTCCTGGACCGTCATGGTATACATGATCACAGCGTGCCCTCGTGCACGCTGCTATAATTTATTCCAGGCTGAGCCTGAACGCTCTGGTACCGGAGTGTTCAGTCTCAGCCCTTCTCAGTTGTGCCGGGTCATGTGATCACTGAAGCAGCGATCACATGTTACCAGCATTGTCAATGAATGAGACAGTGTGATTCACACATTGTGTCTGAGTCTCTCCTCAACCCATCTGTCCCTTACCAGCAAAGTAAGGGACAGAGAAGCAAAGAGGAGACACCTACTGGAGTAAAATAAATCAGCAGCTGGGGTTATTAACCCCTTCACTGCTGTGCTGGAGGCTGGCTGTTAGCAGGTCAATTTTTGACCTGCTAAAATCAACTTTTTTAACCCCTTAGTGACGGCCGCGTGCAGAAGCGGCCGTCACTTAACGCCCATCTAACATTTTTTTTTTTTTTTTCAGAAGAATCCGGAGTCCCCGAACGGCGTGCAGCCGCGCAGGGATCCGGATTTCCTGGACGTACATGTACGTCCTCTGTCACTAAGTGACAGCCACAGAGGACGTACATGTACGTCCATTGTCGCTAAGGGGTTAAAAGACACAACACCATTTTATTTATTTATTTATTTTTTTCCCCTCCAGAAAAAATTTTTATTTAAAAAAAAAAAAAAAAAAAAAAAAGTAAATTACCAAAAGTGGAAGTGTGATTGTTGTGGAGCCATGTCGTACATTTATATACACTGCCCAATGTAATCAATAATAAAAGTGGGAAAATAGGGTGGGAAAAAGGGACATGGGGATTTTTCATCCAGGGGGACAGTGCCCACTTAAAACTGCCCATTTTGTAGGTATGACTGACCGGTCATGCCTTTCATGCAGTGTCCATAAAAATTTAACCCATTGCGCCCAAATGATCCCAAGAGAAAAATAAAATGGTGTTTTTTTTTTTTTTTTTTTTTTTTTTTTTTTTTTTTACAGTTTTCTTTAATTTTACTAAAACAAATGGTGGGCTATCCATATAAGTGTGGTATCAAAAGAGTCCTATTTGTGCGTAAAAAAACGGTATATATAATTGTCATGGGTAAAATAAAGTACTTGGAGGGAAAACACTGTTGAACAAAGACATAATCAAAAAGGTCAGAATTGCTCCGGTCCTTAAGTGAAATCCACCTCAGATTTTCACGGTCCTTAAGGGGTTAACATTTCAGCTAGGATCCCTCAGTATGTGTACAACAAGAGACACGCTTCCTTCATCCAATATAAGGAAAACCCTGCTCTTGATAGAGGAGGGCAGTTCTTTCCTTCTATTTAATTAAGATTCAGGGGGACAATTTATGATCTAATATAACTGGAATTATTGCGATGTCTGCAACAAGAAGATATCTGAGCTAGAGTATACATTATATGGAGGGATCCTAGCTGCAACAGCTAGAAACATTACTAACCCTTTTAATTGGTTTGTATCACTAAAAGGTACCCCTAATTTGCTGTTAAAGAAATATTATAAGACAGTTATTTTCTCTTCCTTATTTCCCTTCTCCTTCCATCTTCTCTCTTTTAGGTCCTGTGTGTGATGACGGTGAGATGAAATCTCCAGTTTCCATGTTAGTCTATGAAGCCTGGGCACCAAGGTCTCCAGACTTGAAATGTTGGTGCATAAGCTTCATAGAGTAACATAAGAATTGGAGAGTTAATGTTTCTTTCCACTTTATCTCCCCTCTCTCTCTCTCTCTCTCACCTTGATACATCACTCCCCTAGGAGTAATTTTGGAGCAAAGCAATTGTATCATGGTGGGCAGCTTTAAATACTTATTTATTTTTAAAGAGGCTTTTAACTTGAATTTTAGAAGTCTCCAACATGAGAAGCAATGCTTGGTGTATTTGGGGGATTAAAAATCCAATTTGAATCAATGGTGACCCCCCCCCCCCCCCCCCCATACAGATGGATTGATCCTGAATTACTTCACTTTTGTATTTTTAGAATAGAGCTACATATGTAATCTTTATCTACCAGTTTCCTCCCTTCCTGTTACCTTACAGCTCCCCTGCAGTGTCCTACTACCCCTTCCAACTTGCAATCCAATCATGAACTTCTACCTCCCTCCTCATGTGAAGTTGATTACTGTTTCTCAAATTGTGCTGCCTTGACCCCCAGGGTCCTCTGATAATGTATAAGGGGTTCCACAAATGTGAATGACAGGCAAGTGTACAAGACTGTGGTGGCATATTGTGTATGCGTGAAATGTGGGGGGTTTTTTTGTTGTTGTTTTTTTTTTTTTACATTTCCCTTACAGTATGCACTGTAACAACATGGTTCCCACAAGGAAAATTATGTATAATTATCAGATGCAGTTACATGGAAACAATTAGATTTTAGCATAATGTTTTTCAGTTGCCAATATTCAAATACATTTGATATACTGTGCTAATCCCCTAGATGTATTGTATTGCATTGTAATTGTTTGGAGACTTTATTAGCATCCAAGGGATTGAAGGGTTTAATTTGGGTTTCAGTTGACACTAGAAATGTTTTGTCACAGTATAGAATGTTGGAGAACCAACAGTTGCTGAAGAAAACCACATATTTCTTATGTGCTTCCAAGCTCAACACACTAAAGGAACACCACCTAATACCACTGCCCCACCCGAACACATGCGCGCATACTCACCCTTTTCCGTTTGTCATCCCACAGTGGATTGTGGTCACCATAGATGCTAGCCTGCTGGGCTTAGTATTCTATCCTTGGTCCCCTGAAGGCCCAGGCCCTTTGGACCAGGGAAAAGAGCCTTTTTGCCTTCAAAATCCTGGAGTTAGGATCGATCGGTATAGCGCTACGCTACTGGTCTCATCCCCTGTCAAGATGTCCAGAGAGGATCCATTCAGACATCTCAATGACAGTCGTCTGCCAAGGATGATCTAGAAGCATTCAACATAGGTGGAATTTCAGAAGATGAATGGTGGATTTCATGTCTTCAGGCCTGAACTGCAAAGTTCTTCGGTTTTGTTTCGGGATGCGGAACCCTCTGGCCTTTGCGGTGAATGCGATGACAGTCATGGAATTTTCATGTAGAGTTACACGTCTCTCCCCCCTTCATTTCTGCTTTGCTCCAAACTAGAAGGCCAGCTTCATCCAAGGCCTATCATAGGGTTTAGTACCTCTTCTTCTAGTGGTGTGTATGTTGTGATTCACATCCATGACATTTTAAGCCTCTGGTGGTCTTTGCCTTTCTTCATGATGGTGTTTAGAAAGGGCTTTGTCTTGGTTCTATTAGAGTTCAGATCTTGGCTCTTTGTGCTTTAGCTAAGTTTTGCTTTGCTCCCTGATGTGAAGACCTTCGTTCAGTTGGTAGCTCATGTCTAAATTTTGTCTTTAGGGATCCCATTCTGTGGAACTTGTACTTTATATTAGGAGTGCTCAGAAGCCTCATTTTTTAAATCTCTTTCAACTCCTACTTTTTGTCTCCCAACGCTCAAGACAACCTTTCTATATACAGTTGTGTACTCCCTTATGTTTTCAGACAGAAGCAATCTGTGCTTTCTTCTAAATAAAAAACATGAAACAAACTTCTTTAAACTGGCATTAATTTTGTAAAAATAGGAAAATGATATAAAGGGTTTACAATTGAAATTGATACCACAGATTGCAATTGAAATGGAACTACACCAGTGATGTCATGGAGCTTGAAATTAAAATAGAGCTACACTAGTGATACGACCTAGCATACAATTGGAATGGTGCCACACTAGTGATACCTCAGAGCTTACAACTGAAATGTAGCTACACTAGTGACACCACAGAATTTACAGTTCCATAACTACAAGTCTGTACTCATTGAATTGCAAGCTCTGTGGTATCACTAGTGTAGCTATATTTCAGCTGAAGCAAGAGATGACAGAAAGGGAAAATGAGGGCTGGGGGGTGGGAAGAAGTCAATGGGGGAGAAGGAAGTTAAGAGGCACAACAGAAATAGCATATTTTAACCCAGTGTTGTCTGCTGGGTTAACTGTGTAAGAAAATATCTGGTGGCAGCAAACTATTCCTGTGGAAATGTGACATGGGCTTTAAGGCATAAAATATCACTGATCCTTAAGCGGTTAATCAATGCCTTATGTTGCAATTGAAAAACATTTATTTTCAAAGGGTTAACATCTTGCTAATTTACTTTGTACATAAATAATATAAACTTACAACACAAATTTATCCCTCAGTACAGTTAATCCTTTGACTGTCAGTCTAGTACTCCGGTGTAAACCATTTGAATGCTATAGAGCACTGCAGTGCTTTGGTACACTCACTGAAAGGGCTACTATATTGACACCCTCGTTGGTCCTTAAAGGGTAACATTCAGGAACCGGTACCTTCAGTGCAATGCTTTGCGTACCCCTCTGGCACTCAAAGGGTTAAGGTAACCGAAGGGACTGACTGTGCGGGCTCGCAGATGCCTCTGAAGCAAGAAGCCTGTCCTTCTCAGAAGATGTAGGATTTCTGAATAACGTGCTATTTATGCTGGATAATAGTACCATTTGTAAGCTTATCACTATATGACTAAGTATTGAGGGAGGGGAGTTATTTGGGGTGATAGTTCCCCTTTAAAGGGCTAAACCGAAAATGTGGGCAATATTTCAAGTCTACTATTACCAGTGAAGTGGAAGGCAATGGGACTGATGTCTTCAGCAGCTGGCCAGATTAGGACTCTTTAACAGCCTCTGGATCTTGTCAGAGGGTAGACTGCTTATGTGTTATCGGGGCAGTACTGGGTTGTCAGAGGAGTCTTTCGCTCCTACCCTTGTCACACTTCCTCTCAGTTTAAGCGCACTGTTCACGTCAAAATAGGAAGTGTGTGACAAGATCCGATGCTTACCTGGTCACGTGAACCGTCTTCTTGTGTGGCAGGATATGATGCTGCCCTGGCCACATTCCTCCATAAAGTCCTGTGCATGCCAGTAGTGGCACATGTGCCCAAAGTTGTTTCACATCAAGCAGAAAACGGTCTTTCCTTCTTTCTGTCCAGGCTGTGCCCAAGGTTACTGTTGCTTCCTGTATCAAGGTGACAATCCACCAGGTGTATGTTCTCAGAAATAAACCTGTTCCCTTTTGTGTCATGGCACATTTCACCAGATTGGTGGGTGCACGTTGGACCTCTAAGAATCAGGCCACTGCTGAGCAGCTGACAAGGCAGAAACATGCTTGTCTCTACTCACTTTCACCAAATCGTGTGACTGTCTAGGCCTCGGCTGAGGCCAGCTTTGGCTGGAAGGCCCTTCAGGCTATGGTGCCTGTATAAGGGTCGCCCTTGCGTTTTTCCTCTCAAGGGAATCTGTTTCCTGTTTTGTTTTCTGTTTTGGTGTGTAAGTTTGGAGTCCTTTTGATAATTGAGGTCCATGTTGTACCAGTTGGTCCTGTGGCAACGTGTCTCCAGTGGAGGGATTTTTCTTTTTTTCCCTCCCAAAAATCTTGGTGGATATCTTTGTATCCTCATGGTTTATATATTCCACATTAAAATTCTTTTCTTAGTCCATGTGGAACACAGGAGCCTGGATTAAAAAAATAAAAAAAAACTGATTTGGATCCCCAAGCAGAGAGGTCCTCTTGGGCTCTCTGTTCAGGAGATTTCATTATTTTCTTTCACTTCTACTTTATCTTGGCTTTGCTATATGTTAAAACTTAATGTAGCAGGTGGGGGTAAAGTAGAGGGAAGGATGCAGTATCTTCCTCATGGACCTTCAGGTGAAGAGGACTTTATCCCTATGGTTCCTGTGTTCCACATGGACTAAGAGAAGGATATAACAGTAAGTTTGCTATAATTATCATGTTCAAAAGTGACATCTCCAGTTTAGAACAATGGGGATGTTTTTGTTCCATATGTTGCAGTTGGTTTGCCACAGAACTGCTCCACTTTGTCTTTATATATAAGCCCCATTGTACAAAAAATGTTGGTGTGAAATCAGACTAAAGAATTTTGGAGAGCTTGTGGTGATTATGCAGTTTAATCTCTTGGATGTTATAATACTGTCATAATACTTCCTTTTACAGTACAGTAGAAACATATAAAGTGGCTCAATCACCACTTTACAAGTTTTGATCACTATGTAGAATACTTAGTGAATAATTATAAAATGTTTTTTTTTTTTTTTGTTTTTTTTAATAATGTTGTTTGTGAGAAAATTACAGTTTAAAGTATGCCCAGCAGCCTACTTCTGGGTAAACTGCTCTTGCTGCACAGCCTCTGCTCCCGTCACTCTCCCCAGCATCCTCCGATGACGGAGGCCTTCTGTTAGTAAGCTGGAGCGATCTCATTGGCAGAGATTGATATCTAGCCAATGAGATCGCTCCAGCTTACTAACAGAACACCTCATTCATCGGAGGATACTAGGGAGAGTGACAGGAGCAGAGGCAGTGCGGCAAAAGCAGTTTAGCTGAAACAGATTCAGTGATCTCACTGTCAAGGTAATAAGTGTTGACAGGTGAATATAAAAAAAAATAATGAAACATTATTCATTTGCACCGTATTTAACCCCTTAAGGACCGGGAAAATCAGAGGTGGATTTGACTTAAGGACCGGAGCAATTCTGACCTTTTTGACTATGTCTTTGTTCAACAGTGTTTTCCTTCTAAGGCTTTTATTCCATCCACATAAATTATATACTGTTTTTTTACAAACAAATAGGGCTTTCCTTTGATCCCCCACTTATATGGATAACCCACCATTTACTTTATTAAAATTAAAGAAAAATGTAAAAAAAATGTAAAAAACCCACCATTTTTGTTTTTTCTCTTGGGGTCAATTGGGCGCGAAGGGTTAAATTTTTATGGAGACTGCAGGAAAGGTATGACCAGTCAGTCATACCTACAAAATGCGCAGTTTAAAGTGGCCACTGTCCCCCCTGGGTGAAAATCGCCATGTCCCTTTTTCCCACCCTATTTTCCCCCTTTTTTGATCATTACATTTGGCGGTGTGTGTAAGTGTATTACATGGCTCCACAACAATCACACTTCCAATTTTGTTTCTTGAGATGGTTTTTTTAAAAAATAAAATATTTTATTTGTTAAAAAAAAAAAAAAAAAAAAGTGTATTTAGCAGGTCAGAAATTGACCTGCATCTAGCCATCCTCCTGCACCAGCAGTGAAGGGGTTAACACCCCCAGCTGCTGTATTTTTTATTTCCACTAGGTGTCTCCTCTCTGCTTCTCTGTCCCTTACTTTGATGTAAGGAACGCATTGGCAGAGAGGAGACACTAGAGGCAGTAAGTAGCACTGCCCCATTCACTGATTTAGAATGCCGGTACATGTGATCGCTGACGCAGCGATCACATGACCTGGCACAACCGACAGAGGCTGAGACTGAACGGTCCGGTACTGGACCGCTCAGTCTCAGTCTGGAATGAATGGTAGCAGCGTGCACGGCGGCGCGCTGCTACCATTTAACACTTGACGTACCAGGACCGAGTCAGACTTAACAGATTTTAACCCCTTAGCGACCCTTGACGTACCAGGACCGTCAAGGGTCGCTAAGGGGTTAAAATCTGTTAAGTCTGACTCGCTGTAAGCACAATATTGGTTCTCAAAGTGGGGGAAAAATGCCCATAACACACATTCTTTGTAATTTTTTTAATTTGTATTTTTATCCATTAATTTATTTATCTATATTTAATTTATAGGAAGCGATTGTACATGGAAGTATTCGAATATACGCGTCCAATGATGCATCCCGAACCTGGGAAATTTTTTCAGATTAATCCTGAAGAATATGAACATCCAAACCCATGGAAGGAAAGCTTTCAGCAGTTGGTAAGAAAATGGAGCCTGTGTCCACCATATTATTCATAATTTAGTATTCCATTTATTGTTACATAAGCACAATCCAAGTGCACTAGGAACTAAACATTTTCATTTATTTTTTCTTCTTCCCAAAATGCCCTTTAACGTAAATGGGATTAAGTGCAGAACAGCCATGATGGTCCTGGAGCGTTATTGGTCCTTAAAGGGATAGTAATACGTTGTTTTATCTTTATTTTATTTTGTAGGCATTAAAAAAATATGAAGAACGATATAAGTTTTATCTCTTAAACCTTTATGGTTTATGAGATATTCACAAGTAGTTTCCCCTCCCGCCCCTTTTACCTAGTGTAAGCCATCTCTTCTCAGATGTGGAATGCAGTCCACAGACCAGACAGATAACAGCAGGGTCTTCAAAGAAATTCGCGATCGCTTCAAGCACTATTGATTCAAATAATGGATTGTACTCACCCTTAAGTCAAAGGGCCGGCGGACCCGGTGCTACTCCCGTCAATCGCAGCAACCGATTTCCACAGACAAGAAGACCACCGTACGGGAGCGCTCACGGGACCACCCAAACTCAATATCACCACATTGAATAAAAAACTATCAAGTTTTATTAAATTGTAGATAAAAACATCCAATACATGAACCCTGTTCCCCTCACGGGGATACAAAGCCACAGCACATACGCCTAACGTGTTTCGTGTAAAGACACTTAATCATAGGCAGGGGACAATCTTCTTCCTATGAGAACAGTGAAAGACCTGCCCCCTTGACAAGTTTTTCAGGTTTTTCCCCTTATCTTAATTGAAGATTGTCCCTCTCTGCAGTCTACCTGGGCACCTCCCTTCTGATCTGGCTGAGCAGTGTTACATCAGTAAAAGGGGCAGGAGGGGGATACTTTGTCATTGAATTACTCTTGAACTACAACTGTGACAGAAATGAAATAACTCTCCAAAGTCCAAATACTATGATGGTTAATTAGAGCTGCTTTTATTATGAAACATTACTATCCCTTTAAGGGGTTAACACATTTTAGAAAATGTTAGCTAAGTGCTGGTATTTAAAGAAGCTATTTGATTGAGCATTTCTGTACTCCTAAAACACACAGTTTGTGAATTGCATTGAAGATTGTTGTAAACTACGGTCACTCAATGGATTAAAGTTATGTACATAGTTAAAGGGATAGTAATGTCCTTTTAAAACATAACTAAATATTGTAGCTATTAAAAAATAAAGTAAATGATCACAGTCCAATAAAAGTTTTATAGATATTCCCCCCCCCCCACTGATGTCAGCTGTAAAGCTGACAGAAGGAGATTCTTGTCGGAGAACTTGAGGCGGCTCTTCAGCAGAGCAAAGATACTGAAATCTAAAAAGAAATACTTCATTGAAACGGTCTACAAAGTGTATCTGGTTTGTAAGCGCACTTTGTAGACTGTTCCAATGAAGTAGATTTTAGATTTCATTATCTCTGCTCTGCTGATGAGCCGCCTGCTGGTCCCCGGTCCAGGATCTCCTGCTGTCAGCTTACAGCTGACGTTGAGCAGAGGGTGGGGGGGGGCTTTAAAACGTTCTATCTCTCAAACCATAAAGGTTTGAGAGATGGGACTAGGATCATTTAGTTTATTTTTTTAATAGTTACAATATTTGGTTATATTTTAAAGACAGTCACATTACTAATCCTTTAATTTAAAACTTTCAAATATGGGGCACTTTGCAATTGTGATGTAACATTCTGCAAGTGTACAGTATGAAACGTTTAACATTTTGAGTACCAGAGGGGTATGCAAATCAATGTGCTGCATACCCCCTGGCACTCAAAGGGTTAAAGCTCTTGGTAGCCCACTGCCACTGTAAAATAGAGACGTTGTACTCTTAAAAAGAAGCAATAAGAAAGTAACTAGTGTTCTTTCCTGTGCTAACATCTGATTAATTTACTTTTAAAATGGGCTTTTGCATTAAAGCATCTGTTAAGCTTGTTTACTGCTTTGAGTGCCACTCTCATGGCACTGCTGTAAAGCAATTGTGACTGGTTCTTAAACTTTAAACTTAAAGGGACATGAAAGGTTATATTTCGTAGTAACCAGGTTAATCCTGCCAGCTGTCACCATTACTTTAGTGCAGTTTTTCTCATGCACTGCAGTAGGAAATGACATCCCTACCCAGCAACATCTGGTATTTGTCATTGTGTCATTTGCAACATCTTATCTTGAGATGGCTGCAAGGTCAAAATGGATTTTACTGCAGTTTTTACATTTTCAGAGTTGTAGATACAGTAATGTGTAGGGTGCATAACATTTTTTTTTTATTTTTAGCTGCATCATAACAACCAGTTAATGACCCTTTTATGATTTAAGGGCATGTTTTTGCCTTTTTTGAGGGAGATGACAGTAGTAAAAACTATGAGCGAGAAACCGCATAGAGCTTGCCTTCTTTCATTTGGCCTTGTGCATGACGACAGTGAAGCAATTCTGCACTAAAAGTGGTCAGATAAAAATGACTAACGTTAATTTTTTAACTCTTGAATGATAAAGGTCTCAAGCAGAAGGTTAGGGGTCTCTCTAGCTTTAGAGGGGTTAAAAACCCAATTTAAATGTTCATGAATTTTAATTTTTCCCCTTTATAGGGTAGTTTTATGATTTTGCTTAAACTGTGAATATTCAACTGTTCATTCTTAAAGAAACAAAGACAGGACAAACCTCATTATATAGAGCAGTTATTACTTACTACAAAAATTATTAATTATTACCCCTGCGTGGTTCTAGCTGCTTGAGGAGGTGGAGAGAGGTGATTTGCAGGAAACATGAGTAACTAACTATACAAGCTTCATCAGACAGGTCAGAGAACAAAGCCCTGCTGAGATTAGATTCCTCAACCACCATGCCAAATTCTCTATAAATAATGCATGGATTTAAAAAGCAACAGATCATGGTATAAGCAATTTGATTATGTGTAAGTAATAGGTCTACTTTAAGAAGAACCAGTATAGCCTTTTAGTTGCTGTGCCTCTTTAGGGCAGATGAACGGATTGCAGTTCCAGTTCTCGTTTTCATGAAGTGGTAGACTGTAAGCCAGTAAGAGTTTCCAGGAACACCGCGGATAGACCTTTATCTGTTTTGGATGTTGGACTGTATACAGAAAGCAAAAGAGCAATTCTGGAACAGGCCAGTCGCACTCTTTGACAAATGTGTTTATTAATGTAAAGATGGATTTTAACTTTTTGCATGATAGTGCTGGCTCCAGAGCATTACAAATCAATGTGATGGAGACCTGTCTAGTATGTAAAAGTTGGTTTGCTCCAGAATTGCTACCCTTCTGCCTATGAATGTTCTGCATCTCAAATATACCTTCTGTAATGGTTTATTAGTCTCTCCCTGTACTGCTGCTCAATGCACAAGTGACAGTTATGACAATGCAGTATATGTGTAAAGGCAAAGTGGAGCATATCTGAGGCAAAACTGTCAGATACATCACGCCTCTCCCTGTCGAGCCTACAGTTCACCACCTTTGTTCTCTCTGCCAGCCCTTTTTCTGTCTTTCACTTTTTGCATCTTGGGCCCCTCTATTTACCCTGCTTCCTCAACTGCACTTTATCCCGTGGGAGTGTATTCCTCAATCCAGGATGGCCACATCTGCTTTTGCAGCCCTTGGTAGTGCACGAGAGAAGATGGGACTTATTTGGGGGTTCATTCTCACTTTTATGGGGATTCCTATGCTGAAGAAGGTGAGGCTGATGCAGATTAATTAGATTCATTCCTTTCATTGAGGGATGTCATTGAAGAGGACACTTGGCTGAGGGACTTAGAGCGCTTCTAGAGACCGTTCAGGTTTTGGAGGTCTCTGATTCTAGTGTCTATTCTTCAGACATCTTCCAGAGATGTAAAATAGGAGGTACCCATTTTTCCTTCCCATAATTCTTCAGATCAGGTTCTTCTGGAAGAATGGAAGACTCTAGCAGATGACTGTTTCTCAAAAAAATGCCTTTCTAATCTCTACCTTTTCAGCTGATGCTTTGAAGCAGTGGGCTACCCCACCTGCAGTTGATATCCTATATCTCGCCTTGCCAAGAACACCACTCTGCCTCTGGCAAAAGCTGCGGATCTTAAGGATCAAGCCAGTAAATGCTTCAATTTCCAATTGGAGATTAATTTTGCGGCCATGGGTGCCCCACTTTTATCCAGTTTTGCTGCTTCATGGGTTACTTGAACAATGACTGTCTGGGGTGAACAGCTGTCGGATGCCATCCTAGGGGATATTCTCAAACATGTACTTTTGATGCTGCTTGCCAAAATCCTTGAGGTAAATGCATACCTTGCATAAGTGGACTTTGATGCAAACAGGTTACCTGGAAAAGCCTCAGCCTTCTCATTAGCTGTAGTTCGGACTCTGGTCAGCTGACCAAATCTTGAGCCACAAACTTCAAAGAAGTCCTTGGTGTCTCTTCCCTTTGTGTGCAAACAGTTGTCCTTGTCTAGGTCAGGGATAAACATCAGTCACTCTACCGGAGGCAAGAGTACCTGGTTGCTTCAAATCTCTCCCAAAGCATTCCTTTTTTCAGAAGATGATTTATGGTTTTTGTTACCTCTGCCAATATGGGGTGCTTAGGGTTGAGCTGCCTACCACAAAGCCCAGACAAGCCTGGGCAGGCAAGAAGACTGTTAAGAAGCCTAAGGTCGACAAGCCCACTTGTGCAGGAATTGTTGGATTTTGGTCAGTCTCTTTTGGTGGATGCCTCCCTTGATTTCGGTGAGCTATCATTGGGTTTTGCAGGTAATATTGGAAGGATACCGCATAGACTTGAAATCCCCTTGCTCCTCAGTTTGTTTGTGGTTTTTTTTGTCCAGAGATCCTCGGAATCTGGTTTAAATGGGGGGGGGGGGGCTGTTTCTTGAAGCAGTATCTTCCCTGCTAGAAAAGCAGGTGTTGGGTCCCCATTCTGTTACAGGAGCGCTTCACTGGATTCTACTAAAAGCATTTCATTGTTTCCAAAAAAGACTGCAGCTACTATTCCTATTCTGGACTTCAGTGTCGCAACCGTTTTGTGCTACCTAGGCAGTTCAAAATGGAGTCTTTCCTCCCTGTCATCTTGGCTCTGTGTCCCTAGAAGTTCCTTGCCTACCTGCATTTCCAGGATGCTTACCTACATGTTCAAATTCATCTGTATCATCAGCGATTTATGTGTTTTGCTTTTCATGGTAGCCACCTTCAGTTCATTACTCTTTTGGTTTGGCGGCCTCTTCGAGGATGTTCACAAAGATCATGTCCACTTTGGTACCTCAAATCATCGTTCAAGGGATCTCTTTGACTCCTTATCGAACTGATCTTTTACTCAAGACTGCTTCCGAGGTGACTCGCGTATGCAGATTCAGTAGTGGGTTTCTATTCTTCCCAGGTCCTTCATTTCATACCCCTGATGAAGTCATAGATGTATGATGAAATGTGTTGGGTGTTTCAATAGTATTTAATTTGTTTTTTAAAGATATTTTGCGGAAGTTTGTAACTTTTGTAATGCCAATAAATGGAGGCTTTATGAATTGGCCCAGGCAGTTTTTATTTCATTTTGTTCCCTTGAATTGAGACCTTGGAGAAAAAAGTTTGCGATATAGAAGAGAGGATCAGGGATCACATTTGAAGAGTCCAAAAACCCAGACTGGTTTAGCCACCACGTTCTGTTAGAACCCACCTAAGGGGGGGGGGGCGACAGCCAGCTGGTATTGAGGGGTCACATGCCCTGGTAGCCAAGAATACAGTTTCAAGCAAATCTTAGAGGATAAGAACCCATGAATAAGAACCGTGTTTGATGTGGGACTCTCTTTAAGTATATTCTTTGGTGCCTTATCATACATTAGAGTGCATAGTAATGCACACCAATGTTAGGACTGGTATATTACTTCCATGTACACACAACCCTAGTGATTATTTTTTATTTATTTTTGTAATTTTTTTTTTTTTTTGCATTCTTTCATTTCCTAGGCATGATTTTTGATACCCTCTAAGTGTGAGGGTATTTCTTCCAGATGACAAGACTGAGTCCTTGTCCTTTCAGGTCTCATGCAATACCTGGCTGTCACTGATGGTGCCGTTTCACACAAGGGAATTGCAGTTGGACATTCTCTGGAATTAGTCCAGACACCAGTCTCATTTCTCTCATGTCATGTCTTCACTGGTGGCTTCAGCAGTTCCACCTGAGATTGTGATGGTGATTTGTCTTCCTGGAATAGAATGTGGTCACCACTGATGCGCCAACCTGCTGTACTGGGGTGCTAATCAGGGTCCCCTGATGGGCTAGGGTGCTGAGAGCGGTCAGGATGGAAAGGTCTTGTCACCCTAACTGCTCCTTTCTGGCCCTATCAGACCTAGTATTCAGATCTTCTCAATCTGCCCATAGTGGGGCCTTTTCATCTCACCTTCTGACCTATGGCCTGGGATGCAATTCTCATGTGAAGAAGCTGGCTTTGATGGCTTGGCTTTGAGGCCAGCCTCTTTGAGAGAGAGGTTTTTATGACTAATTTATACTATGCTCCAAGCTAGAAAACTGGTGTTGTGTAAGGCCTATCATAGGGATTGGTACCTGTTCTATCCGTGTGTTGATCATAGTTCACAACCTCAACCTTTCAGGCTTTTGGTCCTTTTGGCTTTTCTTTAAGATGGTTTTCAAGAAGGTCTTATTTCTATTAAGGTGCACATGTTGGCTCGTTCTGTTTTCTTCCAGCGTTACAATTCTTTGCTTCCTGATTTGAAGACTTTTTTTGTACAGGGGTTAGCTCATGCCTACCCTGTCTTTCAGGATCCCACTCTTCCATGGGACTTGAACTTGGTACTAGGAGTTTTCCTGAAGCCTCCTTTCAAGTTCAAGCCTTTTGTCTCCTGCTTTCTTGCTTCTGTGACACTCAAGATGGTCTTATTCCTGGCCATTGTGTCAATTCAGAGGGTGGCCAAACTCCAGATTTTGTCCTGTAAGCCCTATTTCTGTTTTTTCACCAGGATAGGGTGAATACCTATGGGCCTTTTGTCCAAAGCTGTTTTGGAGTTTCACATCATCCAGGAAATTGTCCTTCCTTCCTTTTGTTGGACAGGAACTTCATCTGTTGGATATATGTTATGTTGCTTAAAGTAGTACTTTCATCACACACACACACACACACACACGCATCCATTTCGGAAATCTGGCACTTTCTGCCATCCTTATGGGTCTGTGTGCAGGCAAAGCTGTGTCTAAGATTACTGTGTTTTCCTGGATCAAGGTGAGCATCTGACGTGTATGTCCTCAGGAAGAAAAATGCTCACTTTGGAGTCATGGCGCACTCCACCAGATTGGCAACCGCCTCTCGAGCATGTAAGAATCAGGCCACTTCTGAGCAGCAGTAGGCAGGGGTAAAGTGAAGCGAAGATACAAGTCTCGTCTCAGACAGAATTTAATGGTAAGTGTACTAAAATCCTTTTTTAAATGACCCTTGTCGCTGAAAATTACACTTTTACTGAGCTACAAGAAAATAACCGTCAAGCTTTAGCTTAGCCTTACTCTGTAGAAAATGGAGCTGTAGCTCCGGTGTTGGGAAGTAGGGCTTATTTCATTCCCTCTAGTGGTTGCGGCCATTTTCCTGTAGCGCACCATAGGTGTCACTTTCACAGCAGTTAATTTGCCTTCTAGTGTTTACTAGTGTCGACGACATGATCATGTGATGTTGCATAATCCTGTCTGCACATTGTCACGGGATTTCGTAGTAGTGTCTCTGAATGGTAGAAAGGAAATGCTAATCTACCCTTACCCCATGGAAAGGGTGGAAGCATTTAACTCCTTAGATTCATGAAGTCTCTATATGGCACAAAGAAAACAGTATATATGTTTGCTTGATGTGTGGTATTGGCATAAATCCTTTTTTCCTGTATAATTTAGTCCATTTTATTTTACCTCTGATGAAGCCTGGTCATGCGGGTGAAATGCATTAGGAAGTTCAATATAGGGAATCATTGCTGTTAAACAGGGTGTTGTGGAGTGGGATCTAATTATGATAGACTAGCTACGGTTAGACGTTTCAGCAGAATCGGAATTTGAACACAGGGTATCGACATAAGTAATCACCGTATGTTCGTCTCCAGTTTAAATATAGTGAATATTACCTTATAGGTGATGGCTAGGATCTTTTGTTCACTTTATCTGGAATACTCTCTTAATAAGAGGGTTTTGATAAGCTCGGCATGCAAGGTGCAATTGAATTGTAAACGCGAGACTAAGCTACCTATAGCCCTGCAGCACAATTTGCAGCACAATTAGCTAGCTACCCAGAATCATTGTGCCTTTATTACAGTGTGTGTGTAAGGGATACAACAATATGGGTTGGAGGAGAGCAAGTTGCTAGGTCCCTTGGGAAAAGTGCTGCAATTTTGAATGGGCAATATATAACAATATAGGAACTTGTTTAGTCTAATATACAATCTATCCCACTGATGTACTCTGAGTGGACAGTTTCCACGAGCCGATGTAATAGAACATTATAGGAGAAGAATAGGTGTATTCATTCCCTGCTCAAGTGTTATACACTATTGCTGTCTTTGAGTTCTCGAAGTATAGTGATATTTTCGTGTATTAATTCTGAATGAGGAGTCTCTCTTAATGAAATCTGTTATTTTGCTAGCTTTCTTCTATAGACCAACATCACAGCACTTATTTGCTGCTTTGTATGTATGTATATATATATATATATGTATATGTGTATATATATATATATATATATATATATAATATATATATATATATATATATATATATATATATATATATATATATATATATATATATATATATAAATATGTGTATATAAAAGTGTGTGTGTATATAATGGGTACGTGTAATACATTGATGTACCTTAATATAATAAACAGTGAGAACAATAAAGGAATAAATTCCCGACTATATGTTTTTTAATTTTCCTTTCTTCTTTCTCTCTATTGTTTTTACTATTACCCTTAATCAAGGTTGTACTAATAAAGCATATGGGACTATTTTGAGTGCCAATTAGGTGGTCTTTTTTTTCTTTGTTTTGATTGATATAGTCTAACCACTAGGCACCGACACTTATTTCAGTGTTAATATCCAGATTTATTCCTGCTGCAGATTACTCCATTCTCTTGCATTTTATTTTACAGTTGTCACTGAATGTTAATACTTTTTTGCTTTACAGTACAAAGGAGCACATGTTAAACCTGGGTTTGCGGAACACTTTTACAGTAACCCCACAAGGTACAAAGGAAGAGAAAATATGTTGGTAAGTGTGGCATTTTTCCATGGATGTTGTATACTGGGGTGATTCTTCTGGACATAACAGTGATCACTTTTCATTCTTCTAGTACTATGATACCATTGAGGATGCCTTGGGTGGTGTTCAGGAAGCACATTTTGATGGACTAATCTTTGTGCATTCCGGAATCTACACAGACGAGTGGATCTACATAGAGTCCCCAATAACCATGATTGGTGCAGGTAAGTTTTTTGACATCCATAATACATTCATTTTATTGTGAGTGACCAAGCCAAATCGGCTATTTAAATCCTAATTAAAAATTAATATTAACCCTTTGAGTTCCCGAGTGTTGTCCAACTCCTTGCTTCTCAATGCGTTACACTCCGCTGGCACTCTGAGAGTTGAAGATTCTGCAGATACTGATGGTGAACAGACGGCCTCTTACTGACCTTGTCCGTTTGAGGTATCGCAATATTATTTAGAGCATTAGCACATCAACGTAGGTGCAAAGGGCCTTTTGTTATGCTTCTGTGTTTTATTAATGGAAATATATATATTTTTTTTACGTAGTTCTCAAGTTATTCAGTATAGAAGGATCCCCCTTCTGATACGTCACTGCTGCAGCTGTCTGGTCTGGATGAATGCAGTGAGGGGCAAACTTCAGTATGCAAAGGGAAATCCTGCCCTACTTCATCAGGGGGCAGGATTTCCATTATACTTACTGAAGTTTTTCCCTCGCTGCAGCCATCTGGTCCCGGGACCAGAATGAGGATTCAGTGGGAGTCAGACAGAAGGGGCGGGAGGGGGATCCTTCTATATTGAATAACTTGAGAATTACATAAAAGTAAGGAACTAAAAATAGCGCAAATTGTAACTTTATAATAAAGAAGACTCCGCGACAGGCTTAATTTAAAACATTACTGCCCCTTTAAAGCGAGGTCTCTCATGCTCTTTTTGCAATGCAAATAAGACCTGTCTAAGCATTCAGGGGGTTCAAATACCAGTTAAAATTGGTGGACATTTTTAGTTCTTCCCTAGTGCAATTCCTCCACTTTTTGTTTTGAACAGATTGTCTTAACCCCTTATCGACCGGCCAAATGGCGCGGTCAGTTAAGGACCACGGAGCATTTTTTTTTTCTTTTCTTTTTTTTTTTCTTTTCTTCTTTCTTCCGCTTCCAGACTCCCTGAATGGCGTGCAGCCGCGGGGTGGCTGGAATTCCATGACGTTCAGTCAGATCGACCCATGACGTACTATGACTGTCAAGGGTCGTTAAGGGGTTAAAGGCTTAATTTTTTTAAAAATATATATATTTTTTTTTTGTTCTAGGTTTCTAATACATATAATGGATATAATTTTGTTTCTGTTTACATTTCTGCTTTGTTTACAGCACCAGGAAAGGTGGCAGACAAAGTGATTATTGAGAACACTAGAGACTCCACGTTTGTTTTTATGGAAGGTTCAGAGGATGCCTATGTTGGATATATGACAATCAGGGTAGGTCATTAAACTTGTGCTCTGACATGTTTTAAAACTTTACAAATTTAGATTGTCATTACAATTTGTGGGTACAACTGACAATTATGTGACAACTTTTCAATCAGTGAGGCATCGTGTGTGTGTGTGTGTATAATATATGTTTCCTCCTGGAGTGCAGGACACATCTCAAAAGACTGAGTCTTATAGGTAGACGCCCTCCTCCTACACCTCAACTCCCCCCACCCCCCACAAACGCCCAGAATTTGTGTGTCCTGCCTGAAGCTGGCAAGGCAAGACACAGTCTTAGTTTTTTAATTTTTTTTTTTTTTTTGTATGTTCAATATAGAGCTTGTATAATCCCCCATGGGGGGGGGAGGTTACCATTATTGAGCTTCCCTGGAGTGGATTGACCAGTGTACAGGTGCTTTGTGCACCTTTCAAGCTTTCCCTCCTGACAGAGTCTTTTGGGACTCTGCTTCTCTCTACAAGGTAACCTGAAAACAGAAGACTAGTAAGTAACCCTTTGAGTGCCTTGGTCCACTTGTGTCCCAGTCATATTGCACCTCCATACAGAGGTGTTATCAGCCTTGGTAGGCTCTTGCACTCACTTTGGGTATATTTCTATAACTGTATGTTATCTCTGCTGAGGCTCTGGGGTATAGATGGCTGCTTGTTTCTATTGGGTTAACCTTTGCACTGCCGTTTTGGCTATTTTAGTCTTCCTTGGGGCTTTGGGTGATTTTTCACTTGCCCTCCACTTGTACCTTAGTTCCCCCCTCACATATACTCTGTGTTTTTTGTAGCAGCCCCCTTTCAGAATAGAAGCCCGCCCGCAGCCTCCATCTTTGCTGCATTAAGTTCTATGGGTAACTGTTCTATGGGACATATCTCTGCAGCCGTTTCAGATACAACTGACAGGGCTCTATATTCTTGTCGTCTCATGCCCTAATATCTGGTCCATTTAAATATCCTGGGGGGTCGTGGCGATTCCAAGAATGGCGCTGTAGGCATTGCTAGGCAACCGAGAACACTACATTTGCCACCATTTAAATGTGTACTTAGTGTTTGTACTTTTTTGTGGTCTTTTATTTACATTTTTTTTTTTTTTTGTAACTTTCTGTAATATTATTTGCCACTTATTTTTTTGAGATGTGCAGGTTCGTGAGCAATGTAAGTAATTTTTGTATATTGTTTATATTTTCTAAATCTGATGGATATTTTTTTGACTTGGGCTGCTTTGAGGCAGAGTGCATTTCACTTGTCTATCTGCATTAGTGCGCAACCCCAAGTTGTTGGGGTTTTTTTTTTTTTTTAATTTTAATATATATATCTCTGCAACTGTTTCGTATACAAACAGGTAGAGAGGACTCTATTTTTTTGTCTCCTCATGCTCTATTATCCGATCCACTTCTTAAATGTCCAGGGGGGCGTGGTGATTCCACGAACTGAGTTGTAGGTGCTGCTAGGTAACAGCAACAGAGAAGACTACGTTTCCCAGAATTTCCACTTTGTGGGCTTCCGTTTGGCTGTCTGTTTTGCAGTGGATATTTTAATTATCTTGCTTATACTATGCAGAGGTAGACTCTCCGTGTTCTCCTTCTCCAAATTAACATTTCACTTGCCAGATAAGTGTATTTTCTGTTTTTTTGTAATGGTAATATATTGCTCTGGACATATTTCTAGTATTTTATATTAGTGTTCGGACACTTTATTGGGAAGTATGTTGGCCCCTCATTGGCATGGGGGTATATACGATGCAAAGGATTCAGGGCCGTACCTTAACCCGCTCATATTCCTCATGCCAAAGCTGTTTCCCATAGTGTATTCTGGATCTCTCTGCCCCTCTTGCGCTGCAGCCCCTACTATTCTGCCTGGGCCCTCCAGCACCAATCAAGAGCCAGCTCGGATCAAGACAATACTGTCTTCAATGGCCCAAATCTCCTTCTCTTTACAGGGGATGCTTCAATCTTGGAAGACCTCACTCCATTTAAATATATGGCCTCCATTCCTACGAGTGTTCCTTGGGTTCTTGCGGCTTCTTCTGAGGAGGAATTGTCAGAAGGGGATGAGGATGATGCTGAATATGAAGACGTATTCTGTCTACTCATATGGAGATTTTTACAAGGCTGATCCCCTTCCCTCGGCTGATGGGCTTATTATGGCAGTTTTGGGGACCCTTCGTCTCGGACACCTCTGATGAGAGGACTACTTCTGTGGATGTTTTCCAGAGGTGTAAGAGGTCTTCTTTCTTTTCTTCTAATGCCACTCTTGACCAGATCCTTCTGAATGAGTGGAAGACTCCGAAAAAGTGTATTTCTCAATAAGAATTTTGCAGTGCAGTATTCTTTTTCTGAGACTGCCTTGGCCAGTGGGCCTCACCACCAAGCGTGGATGCTCCTATTTCATGTTTTTCATGCTCTTCCTCTTGCACATGCCACAGACCGGAAGGAAAAAATGGTATATAAATTGTGTGGGTGGATTAAATGAATTAGAGGAAAAATAAACAATGGCATACAAAGAATGACAACATTTCTCTGGTGTAAAAACTGACACTAAGGGGTTAAATGAGTAACATTATGGTTAAACGGATATGTTAGTAATGCTTTTCATGAAGAATAAAAAAACTCTACTACTTAGAAACCCTTTGTTCCAAAGTTAACACAGTTCAAACGTTTTAATAACCCTATCACATGGTGTATTGCATTTTGTTGGAGAGGTAAGCCACTGGCTGCAAGTAACAAATAAAATGTGATTGTAATCTCTCCACTACTTCATGACTGAACAGTTATGACATCTGAATAGAGCAACTGCCACGAGTGACGGTACCCTTGTTTTACTAAGAGGGCAAAGGCCCTATATAATTTTTTTATTTATTTATTTTTTCCATAATCAAACTTTACTAATCCTTTAATGATTTTTCACTCCACGGTTTAACTGATGTTTAATATGATGAGTTGTAGTTTCAGAGGAGCACTCCCAAGTGGACTGATGCCCTGCCGTCTGTACGTCTTGAATTGTACCAATAAACACTACCTTTTTACGAAGTTGTAAAATCAGCATGGAGGCTGAATTACACCTGTGTAGGCAGGGGACATTTCTTATTTACAATACCTTTAATTAAATACTTGTTTATTCTTGGATGTGCTTCCTCATATATCACTTAGTCACATTTTTTTGCACCCATGTGCCATTGCAGATGAGAAATTCCCATATACATATTATGCTGGTCCCACACACAGACGGTCCAACGCCAAAATGTCAGGGAAATCGAGAGACAGCAAAATCTTGTATATTTCAACTTTTAGTGGACCTCATTAGTGAGGTGCAGTTGATCCTGTCCAGGCACATGGAGATCAAGGGCTCATCCCTGGGATACCCATATACTTAAACTACAGAACAAGTGGTTTGACAAATACACAGTGAGAAAGAATAAAGCTTTTGTTTGTTCGGGAGCTGCTCATTACTTTTTCATTTCCACGTTCCATTGCAGAGAAGGAATTCACATCCGTCTGGTCGTCGCGGTCCAGCTCCAACATGTCAGCCATATCTTGGGTATCTCGCATATGGACCCTTGCTCTCATCATGCCTAGAGGGTATCTGTAGCACCTCACTGATGAGGTCCTCTAAAGGGTGAAACTTCCGGTGCTTCTCTGTTTCTCTCGTTCAATGAAAACTTGCTTGTGTGACCAGACTGATATAAATATGGAAGTTTATCTGCAGTGGCACATGAGTGAGAAACGTGACAGAGAAACGGCCAAGGAGGAACCATCTCTGAGAATAAAACACTTAATGTTTTGTTCTTGATGTGCTCTTGTCCTCCCCCCCCCCCCCCCCCCCTTACTGTCTTCTAAGTAACATTGTAGAACAAACCAGTTGCGCCATAGTGAACAAATACACATTTCCAAAATTTTCAACTAATTAGATTAGGCTTTTAACTCCTTGAATGCTGGACTACTACTTGGCATTTCTTTGCTGTGAAAGGTTTAAAAGCACCATTTAAACGAATGTCATTTGTCATCTTTTGTTGCAGAAGTGTTGTGAAAAAGAAGCAGAAATCTAAAATTAGTGGTTTATTAAGTCTCATCCCTACTAATACAAATTACACTTACAATTACAGAAGCAGCACAAGCCTATCGCCCTCCTGCCACAATGCTTTGCCCTGACAGTCTTTCCTTTTCTCTATCAACCTTCTCGGTCTCTTCCAAATACCAGTCCACCAACGGATCAGTCTGTCTGAATACTTGTTCAGATAGTCCAGTGTTGATGGCTATATCTCATAAATAGTGATACTTTCCTTTTTAGTCCCGTGTATATGATAGCATTCCTAAAAACCTGGTAGGTCTCACAAGGGGAAGGTGTTACCTACAGGGAATACCTCTGCAGCTCCATGTCTGTAGTGAATGGATACCCCACACTTATTGAGGATTGCTCTGCCTGCTTTGTAAAGGGTTAGAGAGACCCCTTTGTGGGGCTTCCTTATATACGCCTTATATTTACTAAAGTCCATTAACATAAGAATAATAAACTATATAAAAAAGTACAAAAACTGGCACAATTCAATAAAGTGTAATCTACTTAAGACACTGGATATATTTTATCCTCATTACTACTGTTCATCCTCGTTTTTGTGTGAGTGGTCTGTTATTTTATTGTAACTACTTTTGTTGTGAAGGGAGGGTATTGAGGTTGTCCACAGCTGTCCCCTAGGCAATTGGCACACTTTATTAGTACTTGATACCTACTTTGTTGCAGTACATAAATGAATTTGTAATGGTCATAGATGTAAAAAATGTACGAATTTTTTCATTCCCCTCCCCCCGTCCCAAAATTGAGATTATTGGCGCGCTGCAAGAAACATGCGCAATCGCTATTTCCTGTGTGAAAACCACTAGGGAATAGGTTTGAGCATTATTTTGTTGAATTGCACATGAAAAAATCAAGATTAGCGAACAGCTGCGCATATTTATTTTTTGTGGGTGTGGCCAGGATTAACGACTCTGTGAGTGGAATAGTGAATGCGCCTAATGCAGGGAGTGCTATTCAGAATTAATTTATATGTTTGTGTAGTGTTGTCGTAAAAAGGATTTTTTTTTTTTTTTTTTTTTTTTTTTAATGCGCAATTCAAGAAGCGTTCGGTATTCAGCTTCCTGGATTAGAACATGTGCAAAATCTATCTGCTCCCAAAAATGCCTTTAGCAGATGCGAACATTTTTTTCCATCGCACCATATATTCTGTATTTTGTTCAGTGGTTTTAAATTTTCTTTCAGTTTAATCCTGATGATAAATCAGCCCAACACCATAACGCCCATCACTGCTTAGAGATCACGGTGAACTGCAGTCCAGTCATTGATCATTGTATCATTAGAAGTACTTGCACAGGTAAAAGTTGTTTGTTTGTGCTTTTCACATATTCCTGTAGGTATATGTTGCAGTTTTTTTTCTCCTCTTCTTCTTTGAAGATTTAGATATGAATGTTTATTGTACCCAAACTGACCTACAGAATGAGTACCAACTAAGTTAACCCTTTGAGTGCCAGAGGGGTACTCTGCGCATTGCAAAGCAATGTGTTGCGTACCCTTCTGACACTCAAAGGGTTAAAAGAAAAAGGTGCTCCCACTGTTGGGGATTCCTCTTTCAAGTGTTACAGTGCACACTTGCAATTTATTGACAGTTTGAGTTTTTTTATTTTATGGCTATTCCATTTCATTGTGGCCCTGCTGCAGATGTATTCTGTGGAGAGCTGAGTGTCTGGCTATAGCTCTGTGCTGTCATCAACTCGGCTGTCAAATGGGCTGGCTGTGAAAAACATAAAACCCATATTACAAAAATGGAAGTTATGCCTTAATATCGTGTGACTGAAGCAGTTTAAAAGGATAGTAATACTCTGTTTTATCTTTATTTTATTTTGCAGGTATTAAAAAAAACATGAACGATATGTCATCTCTTAAACCTTCATGGTTTGAGAGATATTCACATGCAAAGTTTCCTCTCACTGACCAATCTAGCTGTCAGATTTGGAATCTGGTCCGCGGACTGGCCGTGGCTCTACAGCAGAGCTGAGATCATAAGATATAGTTCGAATAGTCTACAAAGTGTGCCTGGTTTGCAAGCACACTTTATAGACCCTTCTAATTAATTTTTTTTTTTTTTTATCTCTTGCGATCTCGGCTCTGCTGAAGAGCCACCGGTTGATCTGCGGACCTGATTCCAAATCTTACAGCTAGATGGCAGACTTGACCGTTTTGGTCAGAGAGGAGAAACTTTGCTTGTGAATATCTCTCAAACCATAAAGGATTGAGAGGTAAGACTTATATCATTCGTCATGTTTTTTTAATGTCTACAAAATAAAAGAAGATTAAAGGGATAGTAATACTTCGTTTTAAGTATCCTTGGTTTAACCCCTTAATGACGACTGGCCGCGCAGCCGGCAGTTAAGGACAAATGCGAATTCAGCAAACAAATAGTTTTGTTTAATTTTGTGTGACTGTTACCTTTTGCGTGGGGACAGCTGACATTTTGCCCCCCCCCCCCCCCCCCCCCCTCTTCTTATTTCTTTGCAGTTGGCTCTGCAGTATGTGTGAGCGGCCAGGGGGCTTGTCCCACTATCAAACACTGTAACATCAGTGACTGTGAAAATGTAGGATTGTATATCACAGACCATGCACAGGTATCTTCATTTTCTATTTTACAAATGTGTAACTTTTTATCAGTAGGGGATTTATGAGGGCAATGAGAGTTTTATGATTGATTTTGTAACTTTTTATCAATAGGGGATTTATGAGGACAATGAAATCTCCAATAATGCTCTAGCTGGCATATGGGTTAAAAATCACGGCAACCCTATTATTAGGAGAAATCACATACATCATGGGCGGGACGTTGGTGTGTTCACGTTTGACCATGGCATGGTAAGTATTTATTTGATTATGGTTCATGTTTTTGTCTTGCTTTTCATTTTTCAAAGGAATGCCAACACCACCTAATAATAACCCCCACTAATTTTAACCCTTTGAGTGCCAGTGGGATTGGCACTCAAAGGGTTAACATGTCTGGAAAAGATTGGATTTGTGAAATCAGTCCATGCAATTGGTCGTTCCCTGCTGATCTGCACAGTTTGTATCTTGTTAGCAGCTGTCATGTCCTCCACTTATGACAACCAGGACTGATTAACAGTGTTATATCTTGAATCAAGGAGCACAGATGGAGCATTAGAATTTTCTGTCGATAGTAAAATAAGTGGAGGTGATATTATTAGGTGGTGGTATTAATGGGATCGGTTGATGTTCATTTAAATATAAAGGATCTTCTAACATGGCACTTAATTCTGTGATAAAATGAAATTCCGTTTGTCTGTAATAGAGGTATCACGAAACAGTGATTGTTTTCAGGATATCTCTGCTTGATTACAGATTGATAAGTGACTGTGCCTCTCATTGATCCACCAGTACTCAAGAAGGGATTATATTTTAAACATTCACTGTTGGTAGTTCCTGTTGCCCAAGCTTGTTACCCCTGGTCTGTAGCATTTATACCAGGGCTGGCCGGTTTGTGAACGTCCATCATACTAGTAAAAGGGTAGGAAACCTTTGGTTTGCCAGCTGTTTGGGACTACAGCCAGGCTTATTAGCTAGAGACCTAAATGTTCCCTACCCCTATACTAGTGTACTTTTCTGTTTATTAGACTTCATTTACATTGTGCTTGATGCAGTTGAGCTACTGTTATTATGTGAGGAATTGGAGGATGCATTTTGTTTGGGATGTATGCACAATGAGAGGAGCAAACTGAAGGGGACAATAGAAATCACCATTAATTTAAATGTTGTTTTGAACCACTTGAATGCTAGAAGTCTCCAACAATTATTCTCAGTGTGTTGAAGACCTCTTTACCACATCAGTGGGAATGTTTGTCCCCTGTGGTGCAGGGTTTGCTTTAGAATTTTCTGTTTTGCATTGCATACTTCCGGTCATGATTTCTTATATCTGCTGTACATTATAAAATTTCCTTTGCTGCCAAACTATGTCCCTGCATTGTTGCACCCTTCCATCCACTCCACTTTGTTCACAGTCCTGGATGAAGATCTTGCCATCTGAATCAGTCCTGTAGGTCAAGGGTAGTCTGTTGCTGGTTGCAGATGACTGCAGTTGTAGGTCCAGCAATTGACTATTTCTGCTGTAGGTTAATTCTATTGGAATTAAAAGGGCATCCATTGATTGGACTCCGCTGAGAGTTAATGGACCTTATTGGCTTTATCAGATCAAACCCCTAGAAATCATGTACAAGTGGGTGGTGTTTCATTAGCATGACAGTTCTTTAAAGTTGGAAGTGTGTGTGTTTATATTAAGTGTGTATACATGCGCACATTTGTGTGTGTGTGTGTATGTATGTAATTAATATATATATATTACATATAATAAATCAGGATATGTAGCGAAGGTGAATGGGAGGTGATAGGCGACTGGTAGAGTGTGCTACTACTGTACTGGCAGTGGAGAGACTGAATGAGGACTGTTTCGGCACACAGTAGCTTGTATGGGAAGGGAAAGGCTGTCTGAGAGTGGGGTTACGCATGGAGTGCCATGGTGTATGAAAGATTTGTGGAGGAACAGTTTGCTCCGACTGACGCTGCAAACTGACTGCAGCATGGGGCAGGTGTGATCTTTTGTTGAGAATGTGTGTGATGTGGCATTTACAGTGGGTGAAATCTGAGGGGAGTGTGGTTGAGAGAAGGAGAAAGTGGATGACACGGGGTGAAGATGAAGGAGACGGGACAGTGGATTGAACAGTTTGGGAGAACGTGAGTGCCATGAAGTCTGATCCGTGCAATTGTAAAGAAGGTGGTTTGTTTTGACAGAAGATGAAGGGGGCAGGCAAAAAATTTGGGTTGGGGAGGGAAGGTGGTGAAAGGGAGTGGGCTGGGTTATGCCATAGTAGCTTAAGGTGCATAGCAGAGGGGCAAAGGGATAGAGAGATTAAATCAGAAGATAGAGTTGAAATTCAAGGTGAGTGGAAGGGACTGCCGAATTGCAGGCCAGGAGGGCGGATAAAGTGGAAAGCTGATTGGAGGGTTGGTGGCTGGCTGAAGAGGACTGCTGGATTGGGTGACAGGTGGATGAAGAGGAGCTGTTTGGTTGTGCTGGTCAAAGCAGACATAATAGCTGTGACAGTGGAAGTGTATAGAAGACATCAGGAAAGTGCTATAGTGCTTTTTCTGCCTCAGTGCATTAATTGTTGCTTTTGTTGATGCTGTGATGTGAGTAAGAGTGAATTTATACTTTATCAGGTAGTGTAAGTGAGCTTCAAGACACACACACACACACACACACACACACACACTAAATAAATAAATATATATATATATATATATATATATATATATATATATATATATATATATATATATATATATATTTATTTATTTATTTATATATCCGATTTGAAGAATCATATCCAAGCATAAGTAAGGGAAGCACTTGGTAAAGGCCACAATCGCTGGCTGAAATGAATGAATAAAATTGACCTGTTTCAATACAAAAGTATCCAGTGAGTGCTTACTGTACTCATGCTTTTATAAACAGAGATAGATGTAGACATAGTAGTTTAGTTTCAACAGGGTTTGTTTTTGATATTTCCTACTTCTAAGCCTTAAACCCTTTGAGTACCAGAGTGGCTTGCGTTGCGTTGCATATACCCCTCTAGCAGTCAAAGGGTCAATTGCGTTGTTTTTGAGTCCTGTAATGTTGAGAATAAGGCTAGTAAACATCCTTTGCTAATTTGCGCAGAATAAAAAATCCTGCATAAGACAAAACTGCACCCTAGGGGACGTACACAATTTCTGTGGAATTAAACAGGGGTTTCGGCCTTTTAAATATCAGGTGTACAACGCGTTGCTTTGCTTAGCAGTGTGTTGTAGACGTCTAGAAATTATAGGGTTAAAAGCTTTATTTAAATAAATGGGAATTGTGGTTCTACCATTCCCCTTTTGCTCATTGGCTTGCTGTGCAGCTGCTTGTCCTCTGCTTTCTGAACAAGGCCCATGCTGTGTACTAGTACATTTCACAACTGCCTGTTACACCTCAAAAGTCTTTTTCCAGGTATTATAATCCTTTTGCTTCCTTGTTTTATTAAAGGGGATCTATCACCCCTGTACAAGTTAGTCTTATTAGTTAGATTATTTAGCGAATATGTTTAAAACCATATTTATTTGTTTTTTAAAAACTGTATTTGGGCAAAAATGTACCTGCTCTGTACCTCAGTCCATCACTCTGCCTCTGCTTCCCTCACTCTATTCAGCCTCCTCCGATGATGGAGGCTTTCTTTCTGTAAGATGGAGTGCTCTAATTGGCCAGAGATTGATATCTAGCTGATGAGACCGGTCCAACTTACAGGCATAAAGCCTCTGTCGTCAGAGGAGGCTGGATAGAGGGAGGGGAGCAGAGGCAGAGTGACAGACTGCGGTACAGAGCAGGTAACTGCAGTCTGTCCGGAAGTAGGGTGCAGGGCACTCTTTAAACATAAATTTTTGCCCAAATAGAGTTTTTAAAAAACGAATACAGTTTTGAAATTATTCGCTAAATAATATAACTAATAAGACTAATTTGTATAGGAGTGATAGATCCCTTTTAAATTAGACTTGGGGGGGGGGGGAATAAAAACGCTAGTCACATGTAAATACTTTGTATTGTTTGCAGGGATACTTTGAAAGCTGTAACATACATAGAAATAGAATAGCAGGCTTCGAGGTGAAAGCTTATGCCAACCCCACGGTGGTTAGATGTGAAATACACCACGGCCAGACAGGTGGAATATATGTCCATGAAAAAGGGAGAGGCCAGTTCTTAGAGAACAAAATCTATGCAAACAATTTTGCTGGTGTATGGATTACATCAAATAGTGACCCAACCATAAGGTAAGTTATACTCCAGAAATACTAATACACAATGTCCGTATAAAGAACAGTGGTTACTGAAAAACAGCAGGTTTTCTTTTGCATAAGTAGAGTTGAACAGAGGTCCTGAAAAATCACACTGTTTGGGTTTCTCATGGACTGTTTAAAGAAAAGAAAAAAACAAAACAAAAAAAAAAAAACTATGAACATTGAAATGCTTTTGTGTCCTGATCAATTTTTTTTTTATTTCTCCTAGCTTTTGAAGAATGATACATAAGACTGATTTATTTTGCATCAGTTACCTTCAGCTATGTAATGTCAGTCATGCTTTTGTGATTATTTTCTTTATTTAAATTTTTTTTTTTTAACCAGGAAGAGTACATTGAGATTTGTCTAATTTTCAAGTATCCGTTAAAGAAGTGTAGCCTGTTAAACTACAGACATCTCTATCCTGTAGTAGTGTTATTATATAGTAGTTGACACCAATGAAAGGGTGCGCGTTATGGGAATTAATATTTTATATAGATAGATATGCCTGCAAATATGCCTGCATGGCTATTCCTCATCATGAAAATTGTGCACCTGCACTTTGGGTAGTGTGTACAAGAGAGTATGATCTGTAGTGCATACCGGACAGCATACTTCATAGTTACTTAAGAAAGCTCGGAATGCCTGTCCTGTAGCAGAGTCTCTTCACCACCTCAAATACCTCCAACACTGCATGTTTTAAGGATCTCCCTGCTTGACTGCAGGTGAGTTATTGGATCTTTCAATCTGATTAGGCCACCTGTGCTCAAGCAAGAAAATCCTTAAAAGCTGAACTGTTAAGTGTACTTGAGGACTGTGGTTGAGAAATTCTCCTTTATAGCATGCATAGGAAGAAATAATGTTTTGTAGATTTTCTCAGTGTCTTGTTAGTCTAAAGTTGGAAACAAGACTTGGAGGAACAGAAGACCCCTACACTTCACCATTGCCCACCCATTTGAGCAGGCTGTGTAAAGGGGAGAATTTCCAGAGTGGAGCACATAGTAAATGCAGTTGCAGGATATGTATAGTCAAAATAAGGTGGAACTGTTTTTTTTTTGTTGTTTTTTTTTAATTGTAAAGAAAAGTCTTTCTGGGGGGATAAAAGTTTTCAGAGGCAGATGGTGAATAACCATGTTGTGGTCTGTCAGGTGGGAGGGAACCTGCAGTCCTACTGCTCTTCTTGGGATACTGTTCCAGTTATCCTCAGCCATCGTGGAGGTGGACTTGGTTCTCTTGTTGCCAAACTTCAAAACAATGAAGTTGTTCATGCAACAAAGAATCATGTCAGCCTCCTATGGACATGAAATGCAGAACTAAGTAAAAATACATTTTGCAGAACAAGTCCACATAGAATTGATTTATAGAAGCAAATTAAAGGGACCATAACCTTTTATTCTGAAGATGGAAAAAATAATCAAGTATAGGCAGTTTGAATTTACATATCCTTCAAGTGCGTAATACACAGTTCAAATGAAGGGTCACTATTCTCAAAGGGATAGTAATACTTAAAATGTAAAAAAAAATGTTGTAGGGTTCATCCCCCTGAGTAAAACAAGAGTACTCCCACTGCTGAAAGATGTTTCATTCAAAAGTTATTAATTTTCAAAATTGTATTTTTTAGGTGCAATATCACAGTGGCCTCATATTGTACAGTGGCGCTGTTGCTACACCATTCTATGGAGATTTATGGTCCCGGGACCAGAGCTGTCCATAGGATCATGTAGCAACAGCGCCACTGTACAGTTTCAGGCCACACTGATATTGCACCTAAAAAATTCAACTTTGAAAATTAATAACTTTTGCATGAAACGCCTTTCATAAGTGGGAGTACTCTTGTTTTACTCAGGGGGATAAACCCTACAACATTTTTTTTTTTTTACATTTTAAGTATTACTATCCCTTTAAGATGCTGTCCTAATTTCAGTACATGGAAGTTTTGTACCTTTAAGTAATGTAAAGTCTTTGTATCATCTTCACTGTTTGCTTTAGAGACATCTCCTGAGATTGATGGAAACTGTTAGAGAAATTGTTTGTGTTGCATACATGTCTTTATTCTTGGAGTCATAGAAGTAGGAACTTGTCATTAAGTTAGACTGACTTTTAATGATATAATGTTCGCACCCTGTCAACCCACTTCCCACCCTCATCCTGTTGTGTTTATGTACTTCAGCTGTTAATGATATTGCTCCAGTTCTTACTCATTATTAGCATATTTAATATTCTTCCTAATTGTTCTTTGTACATGATTTTATGACACTGAACAACATTAAAAAAAAAAAAAAAAAAAAAAATTGTGAGCAAAAGATAAGCAGTTATGCATCTTGGTAATTGTAGTCCCCAAAAGCAAAAGTTGCCTACGTATGTTCTAGCTTCTCATTGAGAGTGATGAACTGGGGCAAACCAGCTGCACCATGGGTGGCACATACAAATTCCTATTGACTTAAATGGTGCTCTTAAACCCTTCAGTGCTAAAGATGCAGGGCATTGGAGAACATCTTTAGCATTCATGTGCTACAACAGCTAAATGAAATCTGTGGGATTTGCGTTTGTCCCTTGTGGTGTATTTATCCCCCACCAAATTGTACCACTTGTTAGTACAGCAACCTTGCTGGGGTGTCTCTGTTTTGCACCAGTGCTCTTGTTGAGTTGTATGCAAGTTTTATTCAGTTGTAGACAACAGTTGGGCACTCCTGGTCAAATTACATGTTTTGTTTATTTTCTAAGTGAGTAGACAATCTCTGTAGTGAGCAAACTTAAACTTAACCTATTCCTGCAAATTGTAATGCACAATTACAATCTACTTGCTGAATTGAACAGATTGAATAAAACAGGAAATATGGCATATGCAGAAGTTTGGCCAGCGTTCCAGTTGATCCACTAATGTTGACTCATTAATCCTTAATCCTTGTTCCTCTCAGGTGTTGTGTTTACAATAAACAATCATGGGCTCCTCTAAGCAGCTGAGTGAGGATAAGTACAGGTAATTGACTTTTACAAAGCTGGGAAAGCCTATACAAAAGATATCAATGTTTCTCTGTCATCCAATACAGGTTACTGGTAACTTTGGGTAGGCGATCCGCCCCTTTAAGTAGGCAGGAACAATTTTAGAAATGACTTGCAGGGGGTGGAGCCTACCTTCCCTCCTTGGCTGCAGCTAGCAACCAGCTCCAGAAAGATTTGTTCCTTGGTGAAGATAACACAGGCAAGCGAACAGTTCTGCTATAGTTTTAGAAATTTTATTATTTTTCTGTTTAGATATGGAATACCACCATTATGCAGATTATCATAACTGACAATGCCCTGAGATGTGGCTAGCTCAGTATCCAGGTGCTTTTTGTGGACCTTAAGCCTTGAGGGGGAAAAATCTTGATTCCAAGTGCTTCCCCAGGAGTTACCCACTGAGGTACTTCTTGCTACATGATAATCTGAAGACGGAAGATCTGCAGGTAAGTTGAGCAACCCTTTTAGTGCTGCAGGTCCACTTGTCCCACAGTGCCCTTCCGCACAGGGGTTATTCCTGGGAGTTCTTGTTGCACACTCCTGCACTCACTGGGTCTTTCTGTTTTGTCTGTCAGTGTTTGGAGCAACTTTATGTAGTAAATTAACCCTTTAACTGCTGGTTGGCATCTTTTGGGGTGGTTATTGGCACTTTCCTTACTGGTTTCAGTATTTTCTGGGTCTGATTACATGTTCTAGTGATGTTTTATATATTTTTATTCTCAGTTATAACTTTGACAAAATTGAGTGGCCGCTCTTTACCGCATAGACGCCATTGCTCCTTTCACTTCTATGGGACTGTACAGTTTGGGACTTATCTCTGCAACCGCTCAACTTAGCGACTTCAGAGATGGCTCATATTAATTGTCTGACCTTGCTGTATCATCCGGTTCACATTGCAAGTGTGTTGGGCGGCTCAGGGGGCTTCGGGCACTGTTGGGTTACTTTTTCTGGGAAAACTACATTTCCCATGAGCACTTGCTTCACACACTTGTTTTTGATTGGCTCCTGCCACGGCAGCCATTTGTGAGCTTTACAGAACGAGTATCCTACGCAGGGCTTGGACTCTCCTTCTCTCCTCTGCAGATTAACCCTTCGCCTGCCAGATAAGTGTTTTAGCGATTTCTGGGGTGAAATTTTAATCTTACACACTGTAAATTAGGTGATTAATTATTCTGAATGTTGACACTGTGAGAATCTCTACTCCATTGGAGCTTGGGGCCAGGCCTAAGACTAAGGACGCTGGGGTCTCTGTATCCCCCATTACGCATTGCACCTCATGTCATACAGTGTTGCCTAGAGAATACTCAGGTCATTTATGCCCAGCATGTTCTGATGTCCCTGAGTCTATTCCAGGGACCTCCAGCCATGCATTAGAGCCAGTTTACGCGCAATAGTTCAAGGCTGCTACCAAGGACCTCAGGTTTACATTGCAACTCTTTCCATCCCAGTTACAGGGAGTCTTCCATTCCTGGCAGACCTCTTCCTCAGTCAGATAATCTCTGCCCAAACTGCAAGGAGTACCTGACGTTTCAGATTCCTCTGAAGAACAACTGTTGGTGTATTTAGATGTTGAGGAATGTTCTGCTGTGGGCTCCTCTCAATTTTTTTGGGATCCTTTTGAGGTTGATCCAGAACCCTCGGCTGATGGCCTGATCAGGGCCGTCTTAAACACTCTAAACATTCCCCCAGTTCAGGAGGTTTCCTCAGATCCCTCTGATGTATTCCAGGAGCCTATAAAGCCCCATACTTGTTTTCCGCCTAACACCACTCTGGACTGCCTAGTGTCTGATGAGTGGAAATCTCCAGACAGAAAGCCTTCTGTCTCCAAGAAGTTTGCTAAGCTTTACCCCTTTTCTGAGGCAGTGCTTGCCGAATGGGTTCATCCCCCTAAGGTGGACGCTCCTGTCTCAAGGCTATCCAAGTCTACTGCCTTACCAGTTCCTGATGCGTCCTCTCTGAAGGACTGGGCTGATAAGAAGCTTGAGGTTTCCCTCAAGTCCATTTTTGCCACTGCTGGTACTGCCATACGTTCAGCGTTCGCTGCGGCATGGGTTAACTGGGCCATTGCAGTCTGGACTCAACAACTCACCCTAGCTGTACGTCGGGGTGATTCCTCTTCGGACATGTTGTGGCTTCTTGCCAACATATCTGAGGCCCAGCACTGTTTCTGTTGCCTTATTTGATGCTATCCGTCTGTTGGCAAGGGTTTCCACCATGTCTGTGGTTGCCAGACGAGCTCTTTGGCTCAAGATCTGGGCTGCTGACATCGCTTCTAAGAAAGCCTTGCTGTCCTTGCCCTTTCAGGGTACATCCTTATTTGGGCCAGATATTAAGGATCTGATTAGTGAGGCCACTGTCCTTGGTCCCCAGGAAGAAACCTCCTCTCAAGCATAACAGATTTTTTCGTCCATTTTAGACTGGGACAGTCTGGCGAACCAAGCGGTTCCCTCAGCTCCACTTGCCTCCTCCAAGCCCAAACAGCAATGGAAGTCCAAGGTCTCCTCCAAGCCCAAGGCTTACAAAACTTCTCTGGCATGACTCACAGAACCCGGGTCCCCATTCAGCTGTGGGTGGACGTCTTTTTTTGTCACTATCACGGCATTTGGGAGGATTCAGTGGTGGACCCGTGGGTTTTACAAGTAGTGGCTGAAGGGTACAGGATCCCTTTCGCTGCTCTTCCTCCCTTTTGCTTTTCCCCCTCTCATACGCCCTAGGGCATGGAAAAATGCTGTCTCTTCTACGGTGCTATCCAGTCTTTTTGGACAAGGATGTTCTGGAACCTGTTCTAGTTCAGGACAGAGGTACGTGTTTTTACTCAAATCTCTTCGTAGTGTCAAAGGAGGACGGCGGTTGTCGTCTAATTTTGGACTTGAAGGATCTCAATTCCTTTGTGATCCTGTCTCATCACCAGGAGTCTCTGAGGATGGTGATTGCTGCTATGGTTTCAGGGGAATTTCTTGCTTCTCGACCTTCAGGATGCGTATTTACATATTGCCATTCATCCAGAGAGCCAGCAGTATCTCAGATTTGCCTGCAACCAAGGGCATTTTCAGTTCTCGGCTCTTCCCTTTGGTCTGACTACAGGGTCTCAGGTCTTCAACTGTGTCCTGGGAGCCTTAGTGTCTGTCCTCCACCGGAACGGCATCAGAGTTACTCCATACATGAACTAATTGCTTCTGAAAGCCTCCTCTGCGGAAATTCTTTGTCAGCAGGTTCAGGACTGCATTCTCGCTCTCACCCATCATGGGTGGATCATCAACTTGGACAAGTCTGATCTTGTCCCGTCCCAGAGTCTGGTCTTCCAGCGCCTTCTCTTTGACAATCAGCAGAGCATGGTGTTTCTCACGGAGGAAGTGGCTCACCAGATCTCACACAGGGCTTCGGCTGTTCTAGCTCAAGATCCAGTTCCAGCCAAGAAGCTATCCTCTGGTGGGGAAATTCATCTCCACCATGGAAGCAGTCCCCATTGCAACCTTGCCAGTTTAACCTCTTGCAGTCAGATAAGTATATTTTAGGGGTATATGTGCATTTTCTTATACTTTTCAAATGCTTTGTCCTTCTTTTGTTTTTGTTTTTTTTTTTTGTTTTTTTTTTTGTTTTTTTTTTTGTTTTTTTTTTCTCTTCTGAATGTTTCCGATCCCAAAGGATACATAGGGAACTCCAAGATCCATGCTTTGTATCTGAAGGTGGCTCAAGTGATATCTTCGCTATCAATGATATTGAGGGAAAATGAGAGTACTATATTGCCTGGTCTCTGCTTTGTAAGCCATACTCTGTGCTCAGTTTCACAAGAGGAGCTGCAATTGAACATTCTCAGGAGCTGGCCAAGACATCGCCATGTCCCTGTCTCCACGGATTAAAGAGGATCTTTGGTGGCTCCACAGTCACAATTTAACACTGGGGTGTGAATTTGTCATAGCAGAATAGGTAGTGGTCCGCACAGAAGCCAGCATGACATGCTGGGAAGTGACCCTGTATCTCCTAATGCTAAGGTTGCTGGAACTTAAAGGAGCATTTTCTTCCAATCAAATTTTTTTTTTTTAAATATGGTCCATTCACTTTTGCTCCACCACTGGTCCTATGCTGTGACGGGAACACCCATGAGAGTCCAATCAAACAATAAGACCATGTTCACATATGTTGTTTTTCAATGAGGAACCAGAATAGAGTCCACTTAGATATATGTTTGGGAGCCTCTTCAGTGGGTTGAAGCTCATGTGCTAGCCACCTCGGCAGTTAACATCCCAGACATGGAAAATGTGGTCATATGCTTTCAGTGTTGCCCACATCTGGATCCTGGGATTTCGGAATGCAACCAGAGTATGTTCAGCCAGATTGTCCACCTTTGGGGACTTCCATCTGTGGACCTCATGGTGGCCTGCCAGAACCAGAAGGTTCCTGTGTTCTGTACCAAGAAAATGGATCCACTAATTTTAGTGATGGACATGATGTCCATTCCATGGAACTGCCTTCTGGCATTTGTGCACCCATCATTTTCCCTGATTCGCAGGGTGTTGAGAAGATGGAGAGTGCTTCATTTATACTGATCACCCCTTTTTGGTCCTTCTGGGCTTGTGTCTCAGACCATCTCTGTTTGTCCATTGCAGAGCCATTTCACCTGCAACGGAGAACAAATCTCCTGTCCCATGGCCCAGTTTGTTATCCTCCAGTGGAAAGGTTGGCTTTGACAGCATACGTTTTAATGCTAGCATCTTGTAGAAGGGTTTCTCTGATGCTATCATATCGACTATGCTCCTGGCTAGGAAGTTGGTCTTTTCTAAGGCTTATCATAGGATCTGGTCATATTCTATCTGTCGTGCAGTGATCGAAATGCTTCCCCACGACCTTTCAACCTTCCTATGATTCTGGCTTTTCTTCAAGAGGGTGTCTGCAAGGGTCTCGCACCGAGTTCTGTTAAGGTATAGATCTCTGCACTCTCTCCATTCTTTGAAAGAAGCATATTGTCTTTGTTCTCTGTGGGATCTGAGTCACTTCATCATATCTCCTGATGAAGTGACAACACAGTCATGAAACTCGTTGAGCTAAGCTATTGTTATATTGATTTTATCTTAGATGTAAATATAGTAGCAAAAACATATAAAAAATTTTTGTTCAGCCTTATCAACTGTTACTATGTTATTTAAGTCACATTTTGTGCTGTGGACCTTTTTAGGACTGGAGTCTGCCGGCGGTCATCTTTGCTCATGTTCTATCATCTTGTCCACTTTCGGAGTGTTCAGGGAACACGACGCTGCCTGAGTGCATATGTTGCTAAGCAACAAGCAGTACAGAAGACTACAATTCCCATAATGCCAGTTTACTGGAATTTCTTCTGCATGGCTCTCTCTTCTGGTGGCCATATTCTCATTTGCTTATCCTATACAGAGGCTGATGCTCCTTGCGCTGCTCCTCCAGATTGACCCTTCACATTCCAGATAAGTTCAATTTCTGGGAGTTTTTGGGTAGTTATTCTGGGGACATTTTAGTCTAGCTTTTGCTAGGTTGTGGGCATTTTCTGAAGGAAATATCACACTACGGGTCATATGGGGAACGACAAGTCAAAAGATTCTGGAACTTCCCTTACCTCTTTCTTCTCCCCCCCCCCATACACACACACACACTCACTGTTCCTTATGCCATACAGGGTTACCAAGGGAATATTCATGGTCTCTGCCCCTCATGCTGTGGTCCCTACTACACCATCAGGTCCATCTGGCACTGAACAAGAGCCTGTATAGGTTAAAACTCTACTCTCTTAACTGGCACAGATCCCTTTTTCAGATCAGGGGGTTCTCCATTCTTCAAAAACTATGCCCCTCTTCAAAGACTTTGACCCCGTATTCAGTGAGCACACTCAGGTTATTGGGGCATCTTCTGAGGAAGAGCTGGTACCAGAAGAAGAGTATGAGGATATGTGTTCCTCCTATTCTAATGGAGATTCCTATGAGACTGATCATGCCCCCTTGACTGAGGGACTCATCAGGGCAGTGCTAGGGACCCTCCAGGTCTCTGACACTGCAGATGGGACAGGAAGACTTCACCTGTATTTCTCTCCCAATAACATTCGTCGACAAATCCTTATGGATGAGTGTCAAACTCCTGAAAGAGATTTTCCTGAACACACACTTCTCTAAGCTATACCCTTTTAGTGCTGCATCTATGGCGCAGGGGGCTTCTCCCCCTGCAGTTGACCCCTCCCTCATCTTGCACTTGGCGAAAAACTCTGCTCTTCCCCTGGTGGATGCTGTGGGGGGATCAAGGACCAGGCTGTAAGCGGCTCGACTCCTTACTCAAGGCCAACTTTTCGGCTACTGGTTTATGTTGAGGCCTATTTTTTCCTCTGCCTGGGTCAAAAGGGCTGTAGCTGTTTGGGGTGAACATGCCATGTGTGCTGTTGTAGCTAAAGAGCACTTGTTGGTTTTGGTTGCCAATATTATGGAAGCCAATGCCTACATTTCCGTGGCCTTGTTTGATGCTACCAGATTCTTGAAGTTCTCCGCTTTTTCTCCTTCTGCACTCAACACCTTGTGGCTTAAGATTTGGTCTTTGCACCAATCTTCCAAGAAGTCACTGGCACCTTGTTGACTCAGCTTTCCACCAGAGTGTTCCTTTCTTGTGAGGAAAGTGCTTGGTTTTCCTCCCCCTGCCAAACAGAGGCACAGAGAGTGCAAACCTTTTAGATGTGTGACACACCCCGCTGCAAAGCCCAGGCAGTCCTGGCAGCCGAAGTGATCAGTTGCAAAATCAGTCTGTCTGACAAACCTCCTAAGCACGGCAAACGGAATCCTGCTCTGTTATTGCCTGTCATTTTTTACTTAGAAAATAAACAAAATGTAATTTTTTTCAGGGATGCCCAAATTTTTTCCCAAACAGCTGTATATGTGCCAAAATTAAGTGTTATATTACAATGTTGGTGTGTGTTTTTTGTTTTTTTTAAGGGGAAATGCAATTTTCAATGGAAATCAAGGTGGTGTATATATCTTTGGAGATGGAAGAGGCCTTATAGAAGAAAATGACATTTATGGTACGTTCTCTTTTTTTTGCATTGCTTTACACACATCTCTGATGAATGGTTAATGACCAAGTTTGGAATTTAAATCTATTTCTTGTGTTAACAGGCAATGCTTTAGCAGGCATTCAAATTCGGACAAACAGTTGCCCTATTGTCAGACATAATAAAATTCACGATGGTCAGCATGGTGGGATCTATGTGGTAAGTGTTACTGAGGCTGATATATTAAAGAGAAGTGCATTTTTTGTGGAGCAACCCAACTGCACCATAGCAGACAAATAAAATGTAGATGTTTTCCTGCTGAGGGGAATAGGTGCATTACTACTGTTGATAAATTCTTTATTCAATATTTATTACAACTCAAGAGAATGCCACTCTGTTTCTGTGTTTAGAGAGCCTTATACAGAATGTCTTAATGGGAACTAATGAGACTGCAAGAAATCAAACAAGTTTAACGCTTTGAGTGCCATGGAGTTGTCCAATGCATTGCAATGCCTTGGATACACCTGGCACTCAAAGGGTTATGATGATATAACTTTAAAATGAAGTATCTTACACTGTTTTACTCAGATGTCATAATAAAATATTACTATAATATTATTTAAAAAAAAATTCTGTCATCCAATACAGGTTACTGGTAACTCTGGGTAGACGATCCATCCATTTAGGCAGGAACAATTCTAGAATTGTATGCAGGGGGTGGAGCCTACCTTCCATCCTTGGCTGCAGCTAGCCAACCAGCTCCAGAAAGATTTGTTCCTTGGGGAAGATAACACAGGCAAGAGAACAGTTCTGCTATAGCTTTAGATGTTTTTTTATTTTTCTGTTAGAAATGGAATACTACCATTAGGTGGATTACCATAACTGACATTGCCCTTAGATGTGGGTAGCTCAGTGACCAGGTGCTTTTTGTGGACCTTAAGCCCAGGGAGGGAAATTTTGGCTACAAGTTCTTTCCTCAGAAGTTGTCAACCGAGGCTGCTTCTTTAAATATGGTAATCTGAAGACAGAAGATCTGCAGGAAAGGTGAGCAACCCTTTGAGTGCTGCAGGTCAACATGTCCCACAGTGCCCCTCTGCACAGGTGTTTTTCATTTGGAATTCCTATTGCACACTCCTGCACTTTTGGTTCTATCTGTATGTCTGTTGGGTGTTTGGAGCAGGTTTATGTGGTATTTAACCCTTTTAGCTGCTGGTTTGGCATTTATTTGGGTGGTTTTATTACACTTTTCCTACTGGTTCAGTGTTTTTTGGGTATCCTAACATGTTTTAGTGATATTTCATGTCTTTTAATATTAAACCTTCAATTTTGTAGAATGTGAGTTCAAAGGCAAGCTTTACTGCATAGGCGCCATTGCTCCATTCACTCATATGGGACTGTACAGTTTGGGACATATCTCTGCAACCGCTCCACCTAGCTACTTCAGAGATTGCTCATTTTGATTGTCTGCCCTTGCTCTATTATCCGGTTCATGTTTCTAGTGTGTTGGGGGGGCTCAGGGGGCTTCAGGCACTGTTTGGGGTACTTTTCTGGGAGAACTACATTTCCCATTAGCGCTTGCTTCCGTGCTTGTTTCTGATCGGCTCCCGCTGCGGCAGCCATTTTGTGATGTTTCCAGAACGAGTATCCTATGTGGGGCTTGGACTCTGCTTCTCTCCTTTGCTGATTAACCCTTCGTCTGCCAGATAAGTATTTTAGTGATTTGTGGGGTGAAACTTTAATCGTACACACTGTAATTGGGTGATTTCTTATACAATAAGGTTATTGACACCGTGAGAAGGTTTATACCATTGGAGCTTGGGGCCAGACCTAAGACTAAGGATGCTGGGGTCTCTGTATCCCCTATTGCGCATTGCTCTTCCTGTCATTCAGGGTTACCTAGAGAATTCTCAGGTCATTTATGCACAGCATGTTCTGATGTCCCTGAGAGTCTCCCAGGGACCTCCATCCATGCATTAGAGCCAGTTTGGGTGCAAGAGTTCAAGGCTGCGACTAGGGACCTGAGGTCCACTTTGCAACACTTCCATCCCAGTTACAGGGGGTCTTTCATTCTTGGCAGACCCCCTCCTTCGTCAAGTCTTCCCTGACAAAGCCTCAGGGTGCACCTGACGTGTCAGATTCCTCTGAGGAGGAATTGTTGGTGGATTCAGATGTTGAGGAATGTTCTGCGGTGGGCTCCTCTCAGTTTTTTGGGGACCCTTTTGAGGCTAATCCTGAGCCCTCGGCTGAGGGCCTGGTAAGGGTTGTTTTAAATACCCTAAACATTCACATAGTGCAGGAGGTTCCTTCTGATGTCTTTCAGGAGGCTAAAAAGCCCTTTACTTGCTTTCCGCCTAACCCCACTCTTGACCATCTTGTGTCCTCCACCAAGACTGCATCACAGTTACTCCATACATGGACGACCTGCTTCTGAAAGCCTCTTCTGCGGAACTTCTTCATTGGCAGGTTCAGCAATGCATTCATGCTCCCACCCATCACGGGTGGATCATCAACTTGGACAAATCAGTTATTGTTCCATCCCAGCGTCTGGTGTTCCTGGGCCTTCTCTTCGGTACCCAGAAGAACATGGTGTTTCTCACGGATGAGGTGGCTCACCAGATCGCCTACAGGGTTTCTGCGATACTGGCTCTAGATCCAGTTCCAGCCAAGAAGCTGTCCTCTCTCGTGAGGAAATTAATTTCCAGATGCGATACAGTTTGCCATGGCACATACCAGGGAACTCCAGCGGTTTGTGATCCAGGTGTGCAGGGGTCAGCCGGACCTTCTGAAGAAGTCTGTGTCCCTTCCTCTTCATGTGGAACTGAGTTTGTCCTGGTGGCTCAACCTCTCCAATCTGCTGAAGGGCAAGTCCTTCCTAGTTTCCTTCTGGACCACGGTGACGACGGATGGCACCCTCTCTGGATGGGGAGCAGTCCTGGGTCGCCTAAGTGCACAGGGTCGGTGGTCTCCGGAAGAATCTCTCCTTCCCATCAACGTGTTGGAGCTTCGGGCGATATTTCATGCCCTTTGTCATTGGGCATCTCAGCTGGAAGACTGTCCAGTCTGGGTAGAGTCCGACAACGTCATGGCCGTGGCTTACATCAACAAGCAGGGAGGAACAAGAAGTATCGCCTCTTGGTTAGAGGTCAAGGCTATTTTGTCTTGGGCAAAGCAGAAATGACAAGCTATGGGCAAACAGACAAAACCATGGAATTTCCTCCAACATCTACATGGCTTACTGAGGACAAGGTCCAAAAGAGACTGGAAAGGGTTATAGTGAATAAAGCGCCTGGACCGGACGGTATACACCCAAGGGTACTTAAGGAACTTAGTTCAGTAATAGCAAAACCATTATACTTAATATTTATTGATTCGCTTTCATCAGGCATAGTGCCCTGTGATTGGAGGAAAGCTGATGTAGTTCCATTGTTTAAAAAGGGAGCAAGATCCAAACCAGGAAATTATAGACCTGTGAGCTTGACTTCCATAGTGGGTAAGATACTAGAAGGGTTATTAACTGATAGTATTCAGAACTATGTGAAGACAAACAATATCATTAGTAGGAATCAGCATGGTTTCATGAAGAACAGATCATGTCAGACTAATTTACTTGCATTTTATGAAAGAGTGAGTAGTAATTTGGACAGGGGAATTGCTGTTGATGTAGTATACTTGGATTTTGCAAAAGCCTTTGACACAGTGCCTCACAACAGGTTACTGCATAAATTAAAAGGCTTCGGTTTGGGTGGTGGTATCTGTACATGGATTGAGAACTGGTTAAATGATAGATGGCAGAGAGTTGTTGTAAATGGAACTTTTTCAAATTGGTCTAGGGTTATAAGTGGGGTACCGCAGGGTTCAGTCCTGGGCCCAATGCTTTTTAATTTGTTTATTAATGATCTAGAAGTGGGAATTGAAAGTAGCATCTCAATCTTTGCTGATGACACTAAGCTATGTAAGGAAATACATACAGAGCTCGATGTTTTTTCCCTACAGAAGGATTTAGATAAACTAAGTGAATGGGCAGAAAAGTGGCAGATGTCATTTAATGTAGATAAATGTAAGGTTATGCATTTGGGTTGTAGAAACAAACTTGCTACATATACTCTAAATGGGAAACAACTTGGGAAATCCTCATTAGAGAAAGATTTAGGTGTACTGATAGACAATAGTCTTCACAGCAGTGTGCAGAGTCACTCAGCTGCTGCAAGAGCAAATAGAGTACTAGCCTGCATAAAAAGAGGTGTAGAAGCAAGGGATGCTAACATTATCCTACCTCTGTATAAATCCTTGGTTAGGCCTCATCTAGAATATGGAGTACAATTTTGGGCGCCTGTTCTAAAAAAAGACATTACTGAACTGGAAAAGGTGCAGAGACGTGCAACAAAACTGATAAAGGGATTGGAGGATCTGAGTTACAAAGAGAGACTAGCCAAACTGGGTTTGTTTACATTAGAAAAGAGACGTCTAAGGGGTGATATGATTACCATTTACAAATACATTCAAGGCCAATACAAAGAACTATCCAATGAATTATTTATGCAAAGAGCTGAGCTAAGAACAAGAGGTCATCCATTAAGACTTGAGGAAAGGCGCTTTCGACTAAAACACAGGCAGGGATTCTTTACAGTAAGGGCGGTAAGGCTATGGAATTCTTTGCCTCGGGATGCTGTGCTTGCAGATAATGTAACTGCATTCAAAAAAGCAATGGATGCCTATCTAGCACAGAACAATATTGACAGTTATGACAGATGGCTTCAAAGCAAATAGGATATTGAGCCGGGGAACTATTTGACACACACACACACACACACCTACATTGGAAATTGCTCCAGAGGGCTTTTTTGTTGCCTTCCTCTGGATCAACAGGGGTGTTATTGGCATGGGCTGGACTTGATGGACGCATGTCTTTTTTCAGCCTTATCTACTATGTTACTATGTTACTATCTGCAGTGCACATTCCTGGCGTAGACAACTTCATGGCGGATTTCCTCAGTCGACACACAGTGGACAGCGGAGAGTGGGAGCTGCACCCAAAGGTGTTCACCTTCATTGTTCAGAAATGGGATCTTCCTTACATTGACCTGATGGTGATAAGACATAACAGGAAGGTTCCGAGGTTTTGCTCTCGATGGAGGGACCTTCTAGCTCTGGCAGTGGATGCAATGTCCATTCCTTGGGTATTCCCTCTGGCCTACATCTTTCCTCCCCTCCCCATGTTGCACAGGGTGTTAGGGAAATTACGACTGGAGCGTTGTCCAGTCATTCTGATTGCGCCGTACTAGCCTCTCCAGGCTTGGTTTCCGGAGCTTCTGGATCTGTCAGTGGTGGAGCCATTCCAGCTCCCTTGTCGTCCGGATCTTCTTCTACAGGGATACCTGTGGAAGGAGGATGTTCATAGTCTAGCTCTGGCAGCTTGGAAATTGAATCTTCAATATTGAGGAAGAAAGTTTTTTTCTTCTAGTGTGGTGGCTACTATGCTCAGTGCCCGCAAACCTGTTTCTTCCAACATCTACCATAGTGTCTGGTCGATCTTCCTATCTTGGTGTGCTGAGAAGGACCTGTCTCAAGAATTTGATCTGCCTACGGTCCTGGCTCTTTTGCAGGACGTGTGGATAAGGGCCTCAGTTTGAGTGCCCTTAAAGGTCAAGGTTTTCTTCCAGGGCATTGTTCATATTCGTCCTGCCTTCAAGAATCCCGTTCCTCCGTGGGGTCTTAACTTGGTTTTGGGTGTTCTTCAGCGCACTCCATTTGAGTCTTTGGCTACTATTCCACTATGCCTGTTGACGTGGAAAATGGATTTTGTCCTGGTGATTGTCTGTCTGTCGTGTTGCGTCGTTACATGCTCTATCCTGTAAACTACCCTATTTGGTGCTTCACACCTCTCAGGAGTTTCTCCCGAAGGTGGTTTCGGAGTTCCACATCAATCAGGAGATTGTGGTGCCCTCTTTCTGCCCTGACCCCACCTCTGACCAGGAGAGGGATCTCCACTTGTTAGATGTGGTGCATTGTCTCAAGTTTTATGTACATCGCACTGAGTCTGTCAGGCAATCAGACACGTTGTTCGGCATTCCTGAGGGTCCTAGGGCAGGAAGACCCGCATCCAAGATGACTTTCTTATTGGATCAAGTCCACTATTTGTAAGGCTTATGAGCTGAGGAAAAAGCTTGTCCCTTTCAGGGTCATGACTCATTCTACTTGATCTATTGGGGCCTCTTGGGTTTACAAGAATCAGGCCTCTGCTGATCAGTTGGTCAAGGCTGCCACCTGGCCATCTGTGCACACCTTTTCGAAGCATTACTGTATTGATGTACTGGCATTGACTGACTCCAGCTTTGGGAGGAAAATCCTGGAGGCAGTCTTGCCTGTCTAGGTTAATCCTTGGTTCTTAATGCTTCCTTCTCTGTTGAACCCTGTTGGTTCTAGTTCAGTGTGCTGTGTAACGTTCCTGGGGTGCCTTACCCCTGTTTGGTGTCCGTTGACACTTCAGTAGTTGTTGGGCTATCTCTGATCTGATGGTTCATATCTGCTTTTATGACTTTCCGGGCATTGCGCCTGGTCCTTGCCTTACTTCCTGCCTCTGGGAAACTCAATGGTTGGACATCCCAGAGTTACCAGTAAATGTGTTGTATGACAGAGAAAATAGGATTTTAGTCTTACCTGTTAAATCCTTTTCTCTTAGTCCATACAGGTTACTGGTCTCCCACCCTGTCAAGGGACCATGCTTGGCTCTCCTGTAGCAGACTGTGGGGGTCCTTCAGGGTCATGCTCATAGGAGTCTTCTTTCCCTTCTACTATCTAGTCAATAGTGTCTCAAATCTGGAGCTGATTGGCTAGCTGCAGCCAAGGAGGGAAGGTAGGCTCACTCCCTGCATACAATTCTAGAATTTAAAGGGGCGAATTGCATACCCAGAGTTACCAGTAACCTGTGTGGACAAAGAGAAAAGGATTTAACAGATAAGACTAAAATCCTCTTATAACACTAATGTAAATGTCTAACTTGTCTACACTTATGCATTTTATTTTCCAAAATAAAGCATGAAAAGGGACAGGGCGTGATTGAAGAAAATGAAGTGTATAGCAATACTTTGGCTGGTGTGTGGGTGACAACTGGGAGCACGCCAGTTCTACGGCGGAACAGAATTCACAGTGGAAAGCAGGTAATTTTGAATGAGTCTGATCTCATCCTGGGATGCAGAAATCATAACACTTTGTGGGAAAACTTACCAGTCAGAAAAAACGAATTGTCTATCTAATATAATATGTTTTATTTTACATGTCTGTTGTGAAAGCACACAGTCCAGTATCATTTCTCTTTCCTTATTAACTAATGTTTCTCTGTTGTCTGTCAGGTTGGAGTATACTTCTATGACAATGGCCATGGTGTTCTAGAAGACAATGACATCTATAATCATATGTATTCTGGGGTTCAAATACGGTAAGGTTTATTTTCTGTTGCTTGTTTGAGAGATTGCAGGAAAGTGCTTGCTTGTATGCAGAGTCTTCACAAAGCTGTTTTACCTATTGAGTGTCAGAAAAGTAGCCAGCTCCTTGCTCGTCACCCATCTGGCACACACTTTTGTGCTCTTACTTAGTGGTGAATATATTCCATGTATCCTTAAAGGGATAGTAATGTTTCATAGTAAAAAGCATCTCCAATCTTCATAGAATTTGGGCCATGGAGAGTGTTTCAGTATTGTCAAAGTTGTAGTTCAAGAGTAATTGAATGATAAAGTATCCCCCTCCCACCACTTTTACTGATGTAACACTGCTCACCTCAGAACAGCTGGGAGGTGCCCAGGTAGACTGCAGAGAGGGACAATATTCAATTAAGATGAGGGACAAACCTGTCAATGGGGGCAGGGCTTTCATTGTTCTCTCATTAAGAAAATTGTCCCTTGCTGTGAGCTGTCTGGTCTGTGTACCAGATTCCACATCTGAGGGGAGGTAACTTACACTAGTTAAAAGGGGCAGTAGGGGGAACCTTCATCATTCAATTACTCTTGAGCTACAAATCTGACAGTATTGAAATAACACTCTCCATGGCCCAAATACTATGAATATTCATTGGAGGTGCTGTTTTTGTGAAACATTACTATCCTTTTAAGTAGTTTTTTTTGCTTCCATAAAGTATTAATTTACATTTATTTTTATATATGTGTAGTGAATTCTCAAAGTGCATTGTCTGCATTCAGGCTTGATCAGTATATGGGTACAGTTAAGTCCTGTTCTCTGAAAAATTAAAGCCCCAAGGCACGGTTATTGGGCTGTATATAGCAATATGTTTCTTTCTGATTTCTGGTGGAAAATATGAGACCAGTTTCTTTCTCTAAAATGACTGTTGTAATAGGTGGCTGTTTTCAGTATTCCCTGTAAGGCAGACATGTCACACGCAGCATCTTGCTTTTACAATCTGTGGCTTGCTGGACTTTCAGTAGTCGGGCCAAGGACTTATTCCTGTGAGTGTGTCCATAAAACAAGCCTCTGAGTGCCAGAAGGGTCAAATGTCTCAACATGACTTCATATCGCTCAAGCACACTGGGGCTTGACTAACCTGGTGGTGGTATTTTATTTCTTACATCCAATGTGGAACACAGGAGCCATGGGGCTAGGCACTTCACAAAATGAAGTGCCTGAGGGGGAGACTCCCTTCTTTCCCCCCACCCCTCAGTTTCAAGTGACCTAGCCTCAGAAAAGGGGCAAATTGGACCTGTTCTTAGATTTGCCTTTTTTATTTTTGCCTTAAAGCTCTATAATCCCACATTAGGCAGGCTCCTATTAACTGGAGTTGGATTGCCCAGTTCACCAGTGTATTTCTGGACCATTTCCCTGTAGAAGTGACTTTATTCCAAGTCTGTAGCTCATTGCTGAACTTCTCCAAGGTTCTGTATTGATATTGTTGTAGTATGAAGACAGACTGGTAAATTAACCCTTTTAGTGTTGCAGTCCATACTACTTTGTCTGTGGTCTTGGCACCCACTATGAAGTTGTGATAGTCTGTCTTATGGTTTCTGTGCATGTGAGGAAGGCTGCCTTTAGTACTGTGGGATCCTAACCCTTTCTGTAATGTATGATATCTTCTCCTTTGTAGGCTTTACTCTATTATAATTTTCTGGTAATTTGCTATATATATAAAATAATACCTGTGTGTGTAATTTTCTTTCCACCTTCTTTTGTTTTTTCCTTTTTGGTACCAAGCACTTTAAGAACAGAAGCCTGTGAGGCAGCTATCTTTGTTCCATAGGAATATATGATGAATTTTGCAGGAACATATCTCTGCACCCGTTTCACCTACATGGGTCAGAGTTGGCACAAATGAATCGCTATTGTATTATTGGGCAAGTGGAGCTGGGAGAGAGTCTCAGCCTTTAGGTAGCATCCCCATGGTTCCTGTGTTCCTGAAGGATTTAAGGGAAAAGGATTTATTTGGAAGTACACAAATTCCCTTTTACATATATATATATATATATATATATATATATATATATATATATATATATATATATATATATATAATATGCAATAAAGGTTGGCAGTGGCATTCATATCAAATAGTTATTTATAGAAAAATAAACTGGTGCACGTCCCATATAATATGCATAAATGTCGAGACAGCACTCAAATAGTGGATGAAGAAAACCGTGATTTATTCCATGCCGGTATCTAATACACCAAACGTTTTCGGTCCTTCAAAGGACCTTCATCAGGGTCATACAGAATTGGAAAATCAGTGCAATAAATACCTGTGTATGAAGAGAGACTACCAATCACCTCCACACTGAACGCTGGACCCAACCTCGTGTCACGCTCGTACCGGGAACCGGGTAGTGACGTCACACACTGGGGGGTCATAGTTCACTTGGGGTACACACAAAAAAAAGTAAAGGAAAAAAAGGAAAATTAATAGAATTAAATTAAAGGACTAACTTGCCCTAAATAGTACATAATTATTTTGGTTGGTCAGACAAATACAGGCACATACCGGAGGTCATCCGCCGCACCCGATCGCCACCAGACCGGTGCCAATGTGGTACAGCACAGTCCGCCAAGATGGACCAGACTCCAGAGACCAACATGTCAAACAAGATCAAAAGATCAATAGCATACCTGTGCATGAAGAGAGACTACTACTACTATATGCTGGAGACCCGGCAATGTGTTGCACTGTAGAGCGGCTGACGTACGACTTGATATAGTTGGTTTTAATGTCTATTTCATTGCCTGGATTTGTCTGAGCAACCAAAATAATTATGTGGTATAAATCACGGTTTTCATTTATGCATATATATATATAATTATATATATAATTATAATGTCCAGTACTGCACAGGGATTGTGCTAGTCAGTAATCAAGTCAATCACTTGTATGGTGTCAGTTACACAATGGTAACAGTGAGAAGATTATTATGCCCTGCTGGCCTTTTGGTTATGTGTTAGAGCACCCTCATTGAGCTATCACTGTGGGCACTAGATTAGGGTGCCACTTAATTTCTTTGTAGATGTGAATTATTGTCAGGAAAATCTTATGTGCAGTATTCTTTTTAACATTTTGAATGTGAGCCCTAAAATTAACCATACAGTTATGATTTGTATACCCTGCTTTACGTCATTGACAAATGACCCATAAAATGTTAGTGGTACCCTGAAAATCCAGACGTCGTTTGGGGTACCTTGAGCAAAAAAGAAAAGATTGAAAACCACTGTGCTAGCTAGTTTGTTAGAAAAAAACAAAATTGTTACATCTCATGTGGGCCACAGATTTCACCTGTGGGCAGCATATTGGACGCCTATGCGTTGGTATGAACTGAAAGCATTTCAGACATTTACTAATATAGCCTCAGATATTTGAAACGTTGTAAATGCTGGCTTATTAGCAAAACTTATATTAATATGTACATTCTTTTCTAGAACGGGAAGCAACCCTAAGATTAGGCGCAATAAAATCTGGGGAGGACAAAATGGCGGAATACTTGTATATAATTCTGGTATGTCCATTTTTTACTTTCCTGTGTCTTTTGTGTAAACCAAATTGTCAATTGTATTATTTACTTTGCATTTTCACCACCTACTTTCAGGGCTTGGATTCATTGAAGACAATGAAATTTTTGATAATGCAATGGCTGGAGTTTGGATCAAAACAGACAGCAACCCAACGTTGCGGAGAAATAAAATCCATGATGGCAGAGATGGAGGAATTTGTATATTCAACGGAGGCAGAGGTACAAATTATTTATATATATATATATATATATATATATATATATATATATATATATATATATATATATATATATATATATTAATATAATATATATTTTTTTTTTTTTTTTTTTTAAGTTTACATTAACTGAGCCTAATGCCACCCTGACACCATCAAAAAGTAACTCTTTGTTTATAATGTGAAACTAGTACTAGTGGGTTACATTGTGAACTGTTTGAACCAAACTTTTCAGCATGTCTCAGTCATCTGACTTGGCATTTTTAGAGCAATTTCCACTGCCAAAAGAGCACTTTTCTTGTTATTCTTCTTACCCTATATTCCATCTGGATTATGTTATGTTATGTTATGTTCCGAGATTTCCAAAGGGGTTGCCTTCATTAAACACTGGTGTTGCCTTCATTGTGTCCTACCTAACCCACGAAATGATAAAGGTAGAGAACAGCCTGGATTACATGTAGTGAGATGCCAGAAATTTCTACCATCGAAACGGATTATTTCACATCATTTGTTTCTTTCACAGTAGATTTCTAAAAGGGCAGACAGATTAAAAAGACTTTCTTAATTTATTAAATGGCCTATCGAACAAACCTACTTACTGTACATGAACCAGTTCTTTTTACAATTAGTCAATTCTTCAAATTTTTTTTGGCATACCCTAGGCCATCAGATGCCAAGATCTGGCAGAAGAAAATATGAAAGTGGCAACTTGGTCTTCAGTTTATGCTTTTTAGACTATTCAGCAAACTTAATGTTTTGTCTTCAGCAGATGCTAATTTGCAGTCACCAGGTATCTCTTTTGGGCTTTCTAGGGTGATTTATTAGTCTAGGGAACCGTTACTAATGGTTTAATAGTCTTAGACACTTTGCCTGTAAGGATGTCTGATTATAAGGGACATGGGGCTAGACCTAAGGACTCAGGGGCGCCACTTACTTCCTTGCTTACAGTTCCTCATGTCAAACGGTGCTCCCTAGAGAGTATTCCGGATCTCTCTGTAGCTCATGTATTGTAGCCCACTGCTACCCCTCCAGGACACTCCAGCACTGAGCAAGAGCCAGCTTGGGTAAAATAGCTATTATCTACAGTGGCCCAACTTTTTCTCCCTCTCCTTCAATTCTGGGAGTCCTCACTACATTTAAATGTGTGCTATCAGCATCTCCGTGTTCCTACACTTCTAGGGGCCTCTTCTGAGGAGGAAATATGAATGGGGAGGATGAGGAAGGGGAATATGGGGATATGGATTCTTCCTACTCCTATGGGGGCTGCTATGAAACTGACCAACTTCCCTCAGCCAAGGGATTCATTAGGGCTGACTTGGAGACCCTTCAGGTCCCTGACACCTCTGAGGGGTCTTCCTCTGTAGATGTCTTCCAGAGGCATAAGAAATCTACAGTTTTTTTTTTCTTTTTCCCCCCTAATGCCACTCTTGATCAGATCCTTCTGCATGAGTGCAAGACCCCTGATAAGCGGCTCTCAATCACCAAAAGGCTTTTTAGACAATACCCCTTTTCAGAGGCAGCTTTGGAGCAGTGGGCCTCTCCTCCTACTTTAGATCCTCCAGGCTAGCCAAGTCTACTGCTTTGTCATTGGCGGACACAGCAGGCCTGAAGGATGCAGCGGATAAAAAGTTGGATTCTGTGCTCGGGTACTTTTGCTTCCACTGGAGATGCACTGAGGCCTATTTTCGCCTATGCCTGGGCAGCAGGGCTGTTGTGTGCGGAGAACACCTTATGGAGGCTGGCTGTGTGTCTTTTTAGCCAAAATAAGAGGCTAACATGTTTTGAGGCAGTCAGATTGTCTGCTAAGGCCTCAGCCTTTTCAGTTACTGCATGACACACCTTGTGGCTTAAGATTTGGTCTGCGGATCAATCCTCTAAGAAGTCCCTGTTTGTACCAGAACTGAAGCAGATCATCAGTGATGCTACTGGAGGCAAGAGCACCTTGTTGCCTCAGATGCCCTCTAAATGTCCCACGATGGGGAGAAAACTGCATCTTTTCCATGTCTCCGCGCCCCCCCCCCCCCCCCCCCCCACACACACACACACACAGCTCAAAGGCCGCAAACCTCGCAGCGATGTGCCCAGGGGAGTATCTGGTGTCTTTCAGGATGAGTACCTACACATCCCTGTTTATCACGACAGCCAACGATATCTGCATTTTGCCTATGACTCGGGGCACTACCAGTTCATTGTTCTGCCATATGACCTGGTTTATGCTCCCCGGGTGTTCACCAGAGTCATGGGGACCTTGGTGGCCTGCATTCACACCTGGGGGCATTTCTGAGACACTCTATCTTGACTTCTTTTTGATCAAGGCTCCTATCAGGGAGCTCTTGGCCCAGCACGTCCATGACTGTGCTTCTCTCCTGGTCCACCATGGGTGGATCTTGAACATGTTTACGTAATCTTCATTGCAATCTGAGGAGCTGGTTTTCCTAGGCATGATGTTCAGCGCTCTCCTAGCAAAGTCTTCCTCACGGAGGACAAGATCCCTTCAGGTTATGCAAGAGGTGTCTCAGGCCCTGGAGTGGCCCTCTGCCATGGTCATGGTGAGGTTCTGGGCAAACTAGTGTCTACACTAGAGGTGGTGCCTTACTCTCAGGCGCTCACTAAGGAGCCCCAGACATGTCATCCAGAATTGGTCTGGGAATCCAGCACTTCTGGATTGGCAGATCTCCCTCTCGCTAGAGGCCAGAAGGGACCTGCAGTGGTTGTTGCACAGACACAGCTGAAACAGGGGAAATCCTTTGTGGTCCTGGGATGGACTCTTGTCATGTCGGATGCCAACCTGAGCTGCTGTGGTGTGTTATTCGGTCATCTGGGGTTCAGGGCAGGTGGACTGCAGAGGAGTCTCTTCAGTTCCTCGGTGCTCTGGAACTCGGAGTGATCCACTGCTGTGGCTTGCATCAACTGTCAGGAGGGCACTTGATGTGCCCAAGAATAGGACGAGGTGAGGTACATTCTAGGTTGAGCAGAAGCCCACATTACAGCCATCTCTGCCGTTCACATTCCAGGGGTAGAAAATGTGCTGGCAGACTTTCCAAGCCACAATGATGTGTATCTGGGAGAGTGGGAACTCAATACAGAAGCATTCTACCTGATTGTGGGGTTGCAAACATTAGACCTGATGGCCATGAGGGAAAACAGGAAGGTTGTAGTCTTCTGCTCCCACAACGGGGACCCTCTGGCATTTGCCGTTAACTTAAAGGGATAGTAATACCTAAAATGTAAAAAAAAATATGTTGTAGGGTTTATCCCCCTGAGTAAAACAAGAGTACTCCCACTGCTGAAAGATGTTTCATTCAAAAGTTATTAATTTTCAAAGTTGAATTTTTTAGGTGCAATATCACAGTGGCCTGAAATTTTACAGTGGCGCTGTTGCTACACCATCCTATGGAGATTTATGGTCCCGAGACCAGAGCTGTGCATAGGATCGTGTAGCAACAGCGCCACTGTACATTTTCAGGCCACTGTGATATTGCACCTAAAAAATTCAACTTTGAAAATTAATAACTTTTGAATGAAACATCTTTCAGCAGTGGGAGTACTCTTGTTTTACTCAGGGGGATAAACCCTACAACATATTTTTTTTTACATTTTAGGTATTACTATCCCTTTAATGTCAATTCCATGGAACTTCCACCTCACTTATGTCTTTCCTCCAATTCCTCTCATTCCTAGGGTGCTCAAAAAGATCAAGATGAATGGAGCGACTGTGATTCTAGTCTCTTCTTAATGGACCAGGAGAGCATGGGTCTGCGGACCTGGTGAGTCTCTCCATTCAGAATGCCCCCTGCTTCCTCCCAGGCCGGTCCGCCTTGGGCAGGGTTACCTTTGGAAATAAGATGTGTAAAAGCTGGCTTTAACGGCATGGGTGTTGACGCCCACATCTTGAGGAAAAGGGTTTCTCAGCTGAGGTCATTTCCACTATGATTTAGGCGCAGAAGCCTGTCTCGTCTAAGGCCTAACACAGGGTATGGCCTGTTTTTCATTCCTAGTGTGTTGACAGGTCTGTCTTTACAGGATTTTGTCCTTCTGGGGATGCTCTCCTTTCTCCAGGATGGTGTGAACAAAGGCCTCAGCTTGAACTCCTTGAAGGTTCAAATTTTGTCTCTTTATGTATTTTCTAAGAGATGTATTGCCACTATTCCTGATGTCAAGGCGTTTCTTCAGGGGGTCGCTCATGCTTTTCCCTGCCTTCAAAGCTCCCACTCCTCCGTGGGACCTTTAATCTGGTTTTGGGTGTTTTGCAGAGACCTCCCTTTGAGCCCCTTGCTACCATTCTCTTGCGTCAGTTGACACACGAGATGGCTTTGTTTTGCAAGCCGCCTTTCCTGGTTTTCTACAAGGATAAGGCGGTGCTTCGAACCACTCAGAATATCAGGAGTTTGGAACGCTGAATGTGTTCCGTCCTACAACTACTTCTGCAAGGTATACCTGTCAGTGTTTCTCAGATAGGTGGATTGGTAGTGGTTGAATGGATGTGACACTGTGGGTGGACAATTTATTCTGGATCTGTGGTTGCTGTGATTTTATTAATACTCCCACAGAGAATTATATATTTTTGCCGCCCGAACTATCTGCTGCGGTGAAGAAGGATCATTCTGCTTTCTCCTACGTTCTGCTCTCTCCAACAGTTTAATCAATGGTCAGCTCACATTGGGTCAACAAATACTCTTGGCTGATGCCCAATTGAATGCAGAGATAAGCAGAGCAAAGTGAAACTGAGAAGTATTGCACTGGTGTTCAAATCGTCAGTGTCAAGTTAGCTGTGCTACCGGCACTTTTTAATTATTCAAGGTATGCGACTGCTCATTATGCGACATGAGACTCTTGTGCTGTCATGCAGTGCGAGAGTCTCATGTCACCATTTTTATCATGGCAACATAGTTAATGTTTCATGTGGTTGCACGCTCTCTTGCATGCAACCTTTTGAAAGGATACCATAAATTTTATAGTAGGACTTTTCCTGGGGAGTAAGATTAAGGCACACTTCTGGGAGATGCTTCATCCAGAAGTTATTACAGCACAAACTGTCTTATCTGAACATCCATAGACAGTAACAGCTCTACCTCATTGTGAAAGTTTGAGCTGTAATAACACATGCACCCCTGTTGCAAGTTTCAGGATAGCCTCACATGAACACAGGTAAATAAGTTTATTCTGAATTATCTGTCTGAGTTAACAACACTCACTTGTGTTTAACTAAGGATGTCCCGGAAAGAGTCACTGTTTACACTTGAGGACAGTTTTGAGTTCCCCTGATCTAATACACTGTCAAGGTAAATACGGAGTGTCCAGACAGACTAATAACCCTTTGAGTTCTAAAGGGTTGGCAACTCATTGCTCTGCAGTGTGTTGTGTGCCCCTCTGACACAAAAAAGGGTATGTATTGCATACCCCTCTGGCACTCAAAGGGTTAAGGACCAATGAATTGCATACACCTTCTTAAGACTTAAGTATGACTGGTTCTGATGTCTTTTGCATTAGGTCTTCTTGAAGAGAACGACATATTCAGAAATGCCCAAGCCGGTGTGCTCATCAGCACCAACAGTCATCCGGTTTTACGAAAAAACAGGATCTTTGACGGATTTGCTGCAGGTTTGTGTCTGTTAGGTGAACAATAATTTAAGAGCAAATAGAGTTTAAAAAGAACACTTTTTCTAGGGGAAAAGGTTTTCTTTACCCATTGAATATTAGACACCTCTCTAAAGGAACAATATACTTTTGTTTAAAAATTGTCTGAACAAAACAAGGGTAAGGGGTGGTTCATTCAAAACACATTACAGCTCTTGGGAACAGTTCCAATTAGTGTTCAAAATAGATATTTATACACACACACATTTTTTTATGTACTCTCTGGGAGAGCTTAATATAAGTACTTGTGTATCGAATCAGATGGGGCATCTTCAGCAATCCAACGTCACCCTAGGTACAAAAGGGGAAATTTACTTACCAGTATTTATTTTTCTTTTGTTTCCCTTCACGGCATTAGATTATATGGGATTTACTCTTTGCACTCTAGCTAGATAGTACCAGTGAAATCTTTAAAAGGATACTACTTGTGAAGAGGTCTCCGTTTGGGTGTCCTCGAGAAATCTGATCACATCCTGCACAGGGCTTAAGTGTAGGATCTCCTTCCTTTCTACTTTAATGATCTGAAGGGATGTAGACATGGCAGCAAAATAAAGAAAGCCAAGAATATCTTTATAAAGAAGTGGATCAGAATGTCATAAATGAGGCACAAATAAGGAGGAAACTGTGCCTTTTAAATAGTTTAGGAAGTGAAGAAGCAGTAGTGTGTTCCATTGGTGGAAAGCAGGCCTTGCTTCCAGTTCACAACCTGAAAGCATCAGAAACTCTGCTTAGCGTAGCTGCTAGAACAAGGCTTATTCTTTTGAAATGTGGAAGCATATATCCGTACGTTTCATGTTCAGTGCACAGGATAAAAAACTATTAAGGAAGCAGTCTATTCTTCAGTCTTATCCACACCAGAGGAGGGGAGGAAAGAGGGGCTGAGTCATGGAGTTAAGATTCCTCCTATCCTCCACGGCTAGTGTACGATGCATGGCTTCAGGGGGAGTGTGACAGAACCCCATGGCTAGGCAGCATACAAATCGGAACGGATCCAATAAGGACTGAGCTGGGTAGGGCCAAAAAACTGAGTGCTACCCAGCAGGAGGTCTGGGACAAACACATTTATTTTAATGCTGTGAAGGGTGTCCTAAGAAATACGAATGCCTTAAATTACCAGTGATTTAAAGTGAATGAAATGTTTCACAAAAACAGCAGCTCAAATTAATCCTCATAGTATATGGGCCATGGAGAGTGTTATTTTGATACTGTCAGAGTTCTAGTTCAAGAGTAATTGAATGATAAATTATCCCCCTCCTGCCCCTTTTACCTAGTGTAAGCCACCTTCCTTCAGATGTGGATTCTGGTCTCTTGACCGGACAGCTCACAGCAAGGGACAATCTTCTTACTGTGAGAATAAGGAAAACCCTGCCTCCTTGACAGGTTTTTCCTTATGATCACTGAAGATTGTCCCTCTCTGTGATCCATCCGGACAGTCTTGCTGCTCTGAGGTGAGCAGTGTTACATCACTAAAAGGGGCAGGAGGGGGATACTTTATCATTCAATTACTCTTGAACTACAACTCTGTCAGTATTAAACTAACACTGTCCATGGTTCAAATATTAAACTAACACTGTCCATGGTTCAAATACTATGAAGATTAATTGGAGCTTCTTTTATTGTGAAACATTGCTATCCCTTTAAAGGGATAGTAATACTTCGTTTTAACTTTATTTTATTTTGTAGGCATTAAAAAAACATGAAGAATGATATAAGTCTTATCTCTCAAACCTTTATGGTTTAAGGGATATTCACAAGCAAAGTGTCCCCCTCCCACCCCTTTTACTGATGTAACACTTTTCAGCTAGAGCAGAAGGGAGGTGCCCAGGTAGACTGCAGAGAGGGACAATCTTCAATTAAGATAAGGGAAAAACCTGAAAATCTTGTCAAGGGGGGCAGGGATTTCATTGTTTTCATAGGAATAAGAGTGTCCCCTTCTGTTATCTGTCCAGTCTATGGACTGCAATCCACATCTGAGAAGAGATTGTTTACAGTAGGTAAAAGGGGCGGGAAGGGGAAACTTTGCTTGTGAATATCTCATAAACCATAAAGGTTTGAGAGATAAGACATATCATTCTTCATGTTTTTTTAATGCCTACAAAATAAAATAAAGTTAAAACGAAGTATTACTATCCCTTTAAATAAGACTTCTGGCACTTGAAGTGATGGAAGCACTCAACTCCTGCCCATTAACTCCCAGAATTCATGTTTCCTGTTAGGAGCTGGACAGGCATGGCCATCCTTTTAATTTTCTTTAGTTTTTTTTTTGTTTTTTTTGTTTTTTTATTATTGTTTTCCGTATAGATGTGGGTCTGTATAATCCCCTGTTAGGCATGTTGCCATCACTGGTCTTCCCTGGAGTGGACTGACCAGTACACAGGTGCCTTGAGGATGCATTCCGCCCTGAGGAGGGAATCTTGCTAACAAGTTTTCCCTCATGACAGAGTATCTTGAGACTGGGTTTTTCTAAGATGGTAACCTGAAGACATAAGGAGACCCCCCCCGATGTTCTCTGTGGTCTATTTGTGAGACTGGCATTTACCAACCTCCAACAATGTAAACAGACTTAAATCATAAACCCATCTCTGCTCTGGATTCCTCCAGTGGATCTTCCAAATGTATAAATAAAGTGTGATGCTGTTCCTCCAGAAAAGTTAAAATATATATTAAAATTATACACCAAAAACCATTATGCGTTTCATAGCTCACACGCTGCTTTATCAAATATATGGTGCAGAAGAAAACTGAACAGACAAAAACATTTTTCCTCCTTGCATACATTCACCAAACACTACTACTGCATCAACGTTTTGGCCTTTGCTGAGCCCGGCTTTGGCCGGAAGGTCCTACAGGCAGTTCTGCCTGTTTAGGGACTTTGACACTTTTTTTCTACCAGTTGTTGTTTGGTAGTTTGTGAGCCCTGTTTGCTCTTGTGCTGTGTAAGTTCAGTGTCTGTTGATATTTGTTGCTTGGGTTATTCAGATACTGGAGTTCCCTAGGACTATCCAGTATCATGGGGATCTGTGAGAGGGCCTTTCTCCTTTCAAGCCTTGGGAGCCTAACATTGGTATATCCCCATGGTACCTGTGTTCCATATTGGACGTAAGAGAAAATAGGATATTACTGTTTTCTCTGTCGTCCAATACAGGTTACTGGTAACTCTGGGTAGGAGATCCGCCCCTTTAAGTAGGCAGGAACAGTTCTAGAATTGTATGCAGGGGGTGGAGCCTAACTACCCTCCTTGGCTGCAGCTAGCCAACCAGCTCCAGTAAGATTTGTTCCTTGGTGAAGATAACACAGAGGCAAGAATCAGTTCTGCTATAGCTTTAGAAGTTTTTTTATTTTTCTTTTAGAAATGGAATACTACCATTAGGTGGATTACCATAACTAACAATGCCCTTAGATGTGGGTAGCTCAGTGACCAGGTGCTTTTTGTGGACCTTAAAGGGATAGTAATACTTCATTTTAACTTTATTTTATTTTGTAGGCATTAAAAAAACATGAAGAATGATATAAGTCTTATCTCTGAAACCTTTATGGTTTAAGAGATATTCACAAACAAAGTATCCCCCCCCTGTTCAACCAGATAAGAAGGGAGATGCCCAGGTAGACTGCAGAGAGGGACAATCTTCAATTAAGATAATGGAAAAAGCTGAAAAACTTTTCAAGGGGGGAAGGGCTTTCATTGTTTTCATACAAAGAAAATTGTCCCCTTCTGTTATCTGTACTGTCATACAACCTGATCCACATCTGAGAAGAGATGTCTTACACTAGGAAAAAGGGGCGGGGAGGGGAACTTTGCTTGTGAATATCTCATAAACCATAAAGGTTTGAGAGATAAGACTTATATCATTCTTCATGTTTTTTTAATGCCTACAAAATAAAATAAAGTTAAAACGAAGTGTTACTATCCCTTTAAGCCCTGGGGGGAAAATCTTGGCTACAAGTTCTTTTTTCTGGAATCGCACACCGAGGCTTCTTTAAACATGGTAATCTGAAGACAGAAGATCTGAAGGAAAGTTGAACAACCCTTTAAGTGCTGCAGGTCCACAGTGCCCCTCCGCTTAGGGGTTTTTCATTTTGAGTTCCTATTGCACACTCCAGCACTCACTGGGTCTATCTCTGTCTGTTGGGTGTTTGGAGCAGGTTTATGTGGTAACTTAACCCTTTAGATGCTGGATTGTCACTTTTTTTGGGGGGGTTTCTAACACTTCCTACTGGTTTAGTGTTTTTTGGGTGTCCTCACATGTTCTAATACTGTTACACATTTTAGTATTACACTCTTAATTTTGTAAAATTTGAGAAAAGGCGCACTTTACCGCATAGATGCCATTGTTCCATTCACTTTGATGGGACTGTACTGTTTGGGACATATCTCTGCAACCGTTTAACGTAGCGATTTCAGAGATGGCTCATTTTACTTGTCTACTCTTGTTCTATCATCCAGTTCATGTTTCTAGTGTGTTGGGGGGTTCAGGGGGCTTCGGGCACTGTTTGGGGTACTTTTCTGGGAAAACTACATTTCCCATGAGTGCTTGCTTCGCTTGCTCGTTTCTGATTGGCTCCCGCCGCAGCAGCCATTTTGTGAGCTTTACAGAATGAGTATCTTACGCAGGGCTTGGACTCTCCTCTCCTCTGCTGATTAACCCTTCTTCTGCCAGATAAGTTTTAGTGATTTCTGGGGTAAAACTTTAATCCTGCACACTATAATTGGGTGATTTCTTATACAGTAAGGTTATTTGACACTGTGAGAATGTCTATACCACTGGAGCTTTGGGCCAGACCTAAGACCAAGGAGGCTGGGGTCTCTGTATCCCCAATTGCTCATTGCTCTTCCTGTCACTCGGGGCTACCTAGAGAATTCTCAGGTCATTTATGGCCAGCATGTTCTGATGTCCCTGACAGCATTCCAGGGACCTCCAGCCATGCATTAGAGCCAGCTTGGGTGCAAGAGATCAAGGATGCTACTAGGGACCTTAGGTCACATTGCAACTCTTTCCATCCCAGTTACAGGGGGCCTTTCAGTCTTGGCAGACCTCTTCCTCAGTCAGATAATCCCCACCTCAGGGAGTACCTGACGTGTCAGATTCCTCTGAGGAGGAACTGCTGGTGGATTCAGATGTTGCGGAATGTTCTGTGTTTGGCTTCTCTCAGTTTTTTGGGGACCCTTTTAAGGCTGATCCTGAACCCTCCTCTGAGGAGCCTGATCAGGGCTGTCTTAACTACTCTTAACATTCCCTTCGTTCAGGAGGTTCAGTTCCTTCTGACCCCTCTGATGTGTCCCAGGAGCATAAAAAGCCCCTTACTTTCCACCTAACCCTACTCTTGACCGCCTTGTGTCTGAGGAGTGGAAATCCCTGGACAAGAAACCCTCTGTGTCCAAGAAATTTGCCAAGCTTTATCCCTTTTCTGAAGCTGCGGTTATTCAATGGGTTCATCCTCCCAAAGTGGATGCTCCTGTTTCCAGGCTATCTAAGTCTACTGCCTTACCAGGCTCTGATGCCTCTGCTCTGAAGGACTAGATGGAAATTAAACTTGAGGTTTCCCTCAAGTCCATTTTTGTCACTGCTGGCTCTGCTATGCGTCCAGCGTTCGCAACAGCATGGGTGAACCGGGCCATTGTGGTCTGGACTGAACAGCTCACCCAGGCTGTCCATCAGAATGTGCCTACTTCAGATAAGTTACGCCTTCTTGCCAACATTTCTTGAGGCACAGCACTATGTTTCTGCTGCCTTATTTGATGCCATCTGTTTGGTGGCTAGGGTTTCCACCATGTTTGTGGTGGCCAGACAAGCTCTTTCGCTCAAGATTTGGTCTGCCGACACTGCTTCTAAGCATTGCTTTCCCTACCCTTTCAGGGTACCTTTTTGTTTGGCCCAGATCTTAAGGATCTGATCAGTGAGGCCACAGGGGGTAAGAGTACTCTTCTACCCTTGGTTCCCAGGAAGAAATTGCAGCTTAAATGTAATCTGTATTTTCGTTCCTTTCAGAATGAGACACGTCTGGCAAACCAGACTGTTCCCTCAGCTCCGCGTACCTCCTCCAAGCCCACACAACAATGGAAGCCCAAGGTCTCCTCCAAGCCCAAGGCTTTCAAGCCTTCTTCGGCATGAGTTTCCAAACCCGGGTCCGCACTCTGCTGTGGGTGGTCATCTGCAACACTATCACAGCATTTGGGAGGGTTCAGTGGCGGACCCATGGGTTTTACAGGTGGTGATGGAAGGGTACAGGATCCTTTCGTTTTCATCCTTCTCTCATGCCTCGGGGTGCAGAGAAACGCCGTCTGTTCGGCACTGTTCAGGCTCTTCTGGACAAGGATGTTCTAGAGCTGGTGCCAATTCAGGACAGGGGTATGGGTTTTTACTCAAACTTCTTTGTGGTCTCGAAGAAGGATGGCGGTTGTCATCCCATTTTGGACTTGAAGGATCTCAATTCCTTCGTGACCTGGACTCGTTATTACCAGGAGTCTCGATGGACGGTGATTGCTGCCATGTCCCCAGGGGAATTCCTTGCTTCTCTGGATCTTCAGGATGCGTACTTACACATTGCCATTCATCCAGAGAGCCAGCAGTACCTCCAGTTTGCCTGCGACAGGGGACATTTTCAGTTCTCAGCTCTTCCATTTGGTCTGACGTCAGGTTTTCAACCGTGTCCTGGGAGCCTCGGTATCAGTCCTCCACCGAGATGGCATCAGAGTTACTCCATACATGAACAACTTGCTTCTGAAAGCCCCCTCTGCAGAACTTCTTCATCAGCAGGTTCAGCAATGAATTCATGCTTTCACTCATCACGGGTGGATCATCAACTTGGACAAGTCTGATCTTATCCCATCTCCGTGTCTGGTCTTCCTGGGCCTTCTCTTCAACACTCAGAAGAGCATGGTGTTCCTCACGGATGAAGTGGCTCACAGGATCGCCCTCAGGGTTTCTGTGGTTCTGGCTCAGGATCCAGTTCCATTCCAGAAGCTGTCCATTCTAGTGGGAAAATTCATCTCCACCATAGAATTGGTCCCGTTTGCCATGGCGCACACCAGGGAGCTCCAGAGGTTCGTGATCCAGGTGTGCAAGTGTCAACCGGACCTTCTGAAGACGTCCGTTTCTGTTCCTCTTCATGTGGAACGGAGTTTGTCATGGTGGTGCGACCTTTCCAACCTGCTGAAGGGCAAGTCCTTCTTAGTACCCTTCTGGACCAAGGTGACGATGGATGCCAGCCTCTCCGGCTGGGGAGTGTTCCTGGGTCACTTTAGCGCTCGGGGTCGGTGGTCTCTGGAGGAATCCCTCCTTCCAATCAACATATTGGTGCTTCAGCCGATATTTCATAACCTTCGACATTGGACATCTCAGTTGGAAGACTGCCTGGTCCGAGTAGAGTCCGACAACGCCGTGGCTTACATCAACAAGCAAGGGGGAGCAAGAAGTCTCGCTGCTTGGTTAGAGGTCAAGGTTATTTTGTCCTGGGTAGAACACGTTCCTGCTATGTCTGCAGTGCACATTCCTGGCTTTGACAACATCATGTGGACTTCCTCAGTCGACACACAGTGGAGAGTGGGAGCTACACCCAGAGGTGTTCAACCTCATTGTTCAGAAATGGGGTCCTCCTTACATCGACCTGATGGTAATGACACAACAGGAAGGTACCAAGGTTTTGCTCTTGGTGGAGAGATGCTTTGGCAGTGGATGTGATGTCCATTCCTTGGTTACTCCCTCTGGCCTACATCTTTCCTCACCTCCCAATGTTGCACAGGGTGTTACGAAAATTGCGACTGGAGCGTTGTCCAGTCATTCTGATTGCTCCGTACTGGCCTCGTCAGTCTTGGTTTCCGGAGCTTCTGGATCTGTTAGTGACGGAGCCCTTCCGGCTCCCTTACCATCCGGACCTTCTTCTACAGGGTTACCTGTGGAAGGAGGGTGTTCATCGGCTAGCATTGACTGCTTGGAAATTGAATCCTCAATACTGAAGTAGAAAGGGTTCTCTTCTGGTGTGGTGGCTACTGTGCTCACTGCCCGCAAACCTGTTTCTTCCAAGATCTACCTTCGTGTCTGGTCAACCTTTCTGTCTTGGTGTGCTGACAAGGACCTGTCTCAGGATTTTGATCTGCCTATGGTCCTGGCCTTCTTGCAGGACGGTGTGGATAAGGGCATCCGTTTGAGTTCCCTTAAGGTTCAGACCTTTACATTGCCTACGCACGCGTGTGCGTGTATAGAAATATCGCCCACTCACCACCTGCTGATGTTATCCTCGCTACTGCCCACAAATGCACAGTCTCCATTCACTGCCCCTATTTATACACAGACGCAAGATTGTTAATCCTTTGAGTGGTAGAATGGTACGAAATTCATTGCTTTGCAGCGTATTGAATACCCCTCTGCCACTCAAATGGTAAATGATTCCCACACAATGTGTATAATATATTGTGCCTGGAGTCTGCTTCTTTCCTGTGCGGCTCAAAACAGAGTGCCACCTCTGTATCCAAAGCAGGAAAGTGGGACTCTATCCTCCATATAAAGTGAGCATTGTTTCAATATGTGTCTCCAATACAGCTTCAATTTTTTTTTTTTTTCTTCTGTCATTAATGTAACAAAGTTATAAGCCTTTAAAGGTTTACCTTGTGACCTCACTGGTTGGCTTGATGCGGTACTGAACACCACCTTCACGGACATCACACTTTGCATCCACATGACCTGGACGCAAGACAGGACGACAGGTCACAAGAAAATGTGTGTGTCTGAGAAAGAGGTGGGAACGAGGCACAACAGGGGAGGAGGGGCAGTGATTGACAGCCGTACTGCGGTGAGCCAACCAGTGATGTCACAAGGTTAAATTTTAAAGTCTTATAACTGTTATATTAACCGTGAGAGTGCCAAAGTTGTAGCTGTATTTGTGAAACATATTGATCAATAGTATGTATGTGTATCCGAAACACTGATCAATAAATTTTGATTTATCTATTTTATCCAAGTCCTGTGTGCGCTTATGTTTCCTAAGTTAAATACGATTTGCACCATCAGCAGCACCCTGGCAAATACCCACTGCAAAGGTGTGTGCTTCCAATACACTGGAGATTAGATATACTGTCAAAATCACTGCAACAAAACTCATTTCTTTACAGAATGGTCTTAGTTCTTTAGTCCAGGGGTTGGCAACATTTTGTTCTACAGCATAACGACCTATCGCCCCAATCAGCAAACTGAGAGAGAGTGATTGCTTCCCCCTGTTGATTACGCATTTATTTATTTTGGAACTCTTCATGTATTCATTAAACAGGTGTTTGTTTCTGTATTAAGGTATCGAAATTACAAACCATGCGACTGCAACACTTGAAGGCAATCAGATTTTCAACAACCGTTTTGGAGGGTTATTTCTAGCATCTGGTGTTAACGTTACTATGAAAGGTATTTACTGCTTTTATATATATTTTTATTTACATGGTTAAGCTTAGGATGTAAAAACGTTTCCTCATGGGTAGACAAGATGGAGCTATGATCTCCTGTGTGTTCACATTGCAACCCTCAAGGATAGTTTTCTGTCTGTCTGTCCCCTGGCGCAGGAACAAAAACACTCCTGTGCTCTGGAAGCAGTGGTAAGAGGAGTAATTCTGGACCAAACTGAATGCAACTTAGTTGACAAAGTTCACAGAATACTTATTTTTTTTAAATAGGGATTACAACCTATTGTAATAAATATCTGCTTCACTGAGATGGTAGTAGATAAGTGGAATAGTCTACCAACAGAAGAGGTAGAGGGTAAAGGGGAACTATCACCCAAATAAAGCCTCCCACAAATAATTAGCCATATAGTGATAAGCGAACCAGTGGTTCTATCAGCCAGCATAATTACGGCGTTAGTTGGTAATTCTACTTGTGCCGAGACTGACAGCCAGGAAACAGCTCTTTAGAGGCATCTGTTAGTCCCTTCTGGTACCTAAAGGTACCATGCAACAACTCCTAGAGGAGAACAGGACTGACAAAGCAGGCATGCAGATGTCTGCTCTGTTTCCTGGCTGTAAGTCTTGTCATAAGTAGGATTTCCAGCTAACGCCGTAATTATGCTGGCTAATAGTACTATTGGTTCGCTTATCACTAGATTACCAATTATTTGTGGGAGACTTAATTTGGGGTGATGGTTCTCTTTTAATACAGTGACAGAATTTAAGCATGCGTTACATAAAGGCTGTCCTGAACATAAGATCAAGGACAAAATAAGATTTGAGGTTTTTACAGTAGGAATATAGGCAGACTAGGTGGGCTTCTTATATGCAGTCAGATTCTTCCATTCTATGAATGTGAGGTCTACAATGGTTCGAGAAACAATGCTTTGGACGCCCTTGGCATAGGCAAAGTTGTTCTTGGAAAATATTTCCATGAAGTTCCTCTTTGAGTTCTATTTTTTTCTGCCCCAAACATTTTTACTTTGTAGCCTAATATTTTGTATTCTACTATCCACCTTGGACAATTCAGGATAGCGTGTCACTGAATTTAATTAAACAGCACAGGGCAATATGTATGTCCATGATATGTTCTGTTTGGCTTGGGGCAAATCAGGTTATAACAAGAAGGGAAATAATGTAAAAAAATCCTATGATAAGTAATGTAAAAATGTTTATTACATTAAATTGGACCTTTAACAAAGGAACACAAACATCTAGAAATAAACTGGGGTTACCCTTAATTATCATGCTAGTCTCATTTCTGAAGCCAGAACCCTGGTCTTGCATATGATTGGCCTTTACCAGGGCTCCAAGTACTCTAGAAATCTTGAAAGCCTGCATGGGCACTAATTACAATAAATTCACTGGCTTTAGCTCTTCATATTACAAACAGTAGAAACAAATTACAAAAATGCTCAATAGTACAGTTTGCACATGGATTTTAAAAAAAAAAAAAATAAAATATTTTATTTTGTGAATGCAACATGTTCTCTTTCGTCCTATATGGAACATAGGAACCATGGATTAAAGCTTCATTTATCAAGAGGGCAGGTCCTTTGAAGCAGAGGGTCCCCTCTTCCTCTAGCTTTACCCTCCAACTCTAGATTCATGTGACCTATTGTAGAGGAGTAAGCTGGCACTGTTCTTGGTGGTTAGATGTTTTTTCTGCTTAGATATGGGGCCATATAATACCCCACTTGGTAGTCTCCCATTAATTGGCTTCCCTGGAGATGGGTTTCCCAGTTCACAGGTGTTTTTCTGGACTATAAACCTGTGGAGGTTTAATTTATTACAAGTCCGTTCTGTACTGTATAATGGGTGACTGAAGAAAGAAGAATGGTAAGTTAACCATTTGAGTGCTGTGGTCCTATTTATGTCCAATATCACTCTGCGCATGCATTCTGAAGCAGTGTCTTGCCTAAACGGCATTCAATCCTTCTTTCACTCATTATATCCTATGCTATAAAGGTGACTGCTGATATTAGTTGTTTTTAGGGTCACTGTCTTTTTCTGCCTCATTCTTCTGTATTGTTTCCTCATTGCAGGGATGATTTTCAGTATTTTGCTGGGCATTTCGACTATTTTCAAACTTTTTTTTATTTGGTAGTTGTGCCCATCTGTTACATAGAGATCAATTATGAATTTTCTCTGGGATATATCTACTCCTGATTTGACATACAAGGGGCAGATTTGGGTCAAATGTAATTGCTGACCATGCCCATCACATGTTCAGAAACCCTTGTTCTAGCTTTGGGGGTTGTTTTCTGAATGATTGATCCAAAGGGACACATGGGGCAATACAAACCTAAGGATTCAGGGATTCCCTTTAACTCAGACATCTTCTATAGGTGTAAGAAAGATTATCCTGTGTTCCTTCCAACACCTTGGGTCAGTTTTTTGAGGAATGGAAAACACCAGACAGAGGCTCTTTCCGTAATATATTGCCAATTTATATCCTATTTCTGCTGAGGCTTCCCCGCCTGCAGTTAATTCCTTTTGAATCTCACCTAGCCAAAAACTCAGCTGTGCTATTGGTAGATGCTGCAGCCCTTAAAGGGATAGTAATACTTTGTTTTATTTTTATTTTATTTTGTAGGCATTAAAAAAACATGAAGAACGATATAAGTCTTCTCTCAGACCTTTATGGTTTAAGAGATATTCACAAGCAAAGTTTCCCCCTCCCGCCCCTTTTACCTAGTGTAAGCCATCTCTTCTCAGATGTGGAGTGCAGTCCATAGACCAGACAGATAATAGAAGGGGACAAGCTTCTTTCTATTAGAACAATGAAAGCCCTGCCCCCCTTGACAAGTTTTTCAGGTTTTTCCCTTATCTTAATTGAAGATTGTCCCTCTCTGCAGTCTACCTGGGCACCTCCCTTCTGATCTGGCTGAACAGTGTGACATCAGTAAAAGGGGCGGGAGGGGGAGAATTTATCACTGAATTACTCCTAAACTACAACTCTGACAGAACTGAAATAACACTCTCCATGGCCCAAATACTATGAAGATTAATTAGAGCTGCTTTTACTATGAAACATTACTATCACTTTAAGATCCAGGCTGACAGATGCCTTGATTAATTATTAAAGATTAACTTTGCCTGCGACCCATCTTTGTTATGGCCTGGGTCACCAGAACAATAGCCAACTAGGCCTTACAGCTCTGAGGCTGTCCATGGCGGGGAGATGTTCTTAAGTAGGAACAACTTGTTATGATTAACATTTGAGGCCAATGCACAGTTTACTGATGCAGCCTTTGATAATTCCAGATTATCTGGGAAAGTCCTCTGCTTTCTCCTGCCACTCATTGTGCTTTGTGGCCCAGGAGTTGGTCAGCTGACTAATCTTCAAAGAGATCCTTGGTTTCCCTTCCTTTTGTGGGTAAGCACTTTGGACCTAATCTGGGTAAGGTCATCCGTGAAGCCACTGGAGGCCAGAGCATGCCCTGGCCTCAGATTTATTTAGCGCTTTTTTTTTTTTTTTTTTAAATCTTCTTCCAGAAAGTAGTGTGGATCTTGTCCCCTCCACCCATTTTGGGGCGCATAGAGCTGAACCACCCTGACCCAAAGCCAATTTAGGCTTGGCAGAACAAGAAGTCTGCTCACATATCAAAGACTGACAAGTCCAGCCCTGCATGACTTGCAGGGTTCTGGTCTGTCCCTACCCATGGGGGGTTGATCTTTTTCAAGATTCCTGGCAGTCTTCTGTGACAGACAAATGGGATTTGAAGTTAATTTCAGAAGGGTACCACATAAACTTCTAGTCCCTGCTTCAGTTTCCTTTTGTCCAGAGTTCCTCAGTATCCATATTTGGTCCGTCCATAGACGTTCTCATTCCTGTTGGACAAACTGGTTTTAGTTCCGGTTCCTGCCCATGAATGATTTTCAGGTTTTTATTACAATCTTTTTGTGGTCCCCAAAAAGGATAGCGGCTGCTGTCTCATTGTAGACTTGAAATGTCTTAACCATTATGTGGAAGCAACACATTTCAAGATTTAATCATGAAGATTTTTTTGCAGTAATGTGCCCAGGGGCTTTCCTAGTCTATCGAAATCTTCAGGATGCTAACCTCCACTTCCCGATTCATGCAGACCACCTGTTCTTCTTTATCCTCTTTGTCTTTGAGTGCAGCCACTAGCAGTTCGCTGCTTTTGGCCTAGCTTCCGCTCCAAGGACCTTCACAAAGACCATGGCAGCATCCACTCCCAAGAGATTTTCTTAAACCCTTACTCAGATGACCTCTGGATCAAGGTTCCCTTAGTGGCCATTCTGTCCTCACACGTTTGAGAATGAGTTTGAGGACCCAGCGATGGTGTTCCAGATTGCAATTGCAAGAAATGCTCTCTGGTGCATTCTGGTGTATTTCTTAGGCATGAGATTCACTGTCCTGGCCTTCAGCAAAAGATAAGAAACTACAAAAGAATACTGGAACGTCTAGTGTCAGCACTGGAAGCAGTTCCTTGTGTTTTATTCCACAAGAGAGCTTCAGCTGGACATTCAAGAGCCGGTCAATATATCGTTCCCATGTGGCTTATCCTATGCCTCTGTCACCTCTGAGGGAAAACCTATACTGGTGTCTTCACCACCCAGATCAGACATTGATGTCACTTTGTCACTACAGATGCAGGCCTAAGAGTCGGAGGAGCGACCCTGGGTCCCCTAACAGTTCAACCACTGAACGGCATCCTAGAAATATGAGCAATTTGCTCGGGGCTACTTAATTGGTGCCAGGGAGGATCCAATCAGACAGTGCAGATAGTGGTCAATTACCTCAGCCAACAGGGAGTAACCCGGAGCAAATTGGTCTGGACGGAGGTTCAGGAACTCCTTTAATGGGCAGAATCTCATGTACCAGTCATCTGTGGTCCACATCCCAACTGTGGAAAATGTAGTTGCAGACTTTTTATGTAATCAAGATCTGGACACAGGAAATTGGGAACTTAACCAGGAGGTATTCAAACAGTGGTCCATTGCTGGGGCCTTCCATCATTGATCCTTGTGGCATCTAGTGCGAACAGGAAGGTTCTGCTTCAAGGAGAAATCCCTTTGTTTTTTAAATGGATGCAAGGTCTATCTTACGGAACTTTCATCTGGCCTACATGTTTCCTTTGAGTCCAAAGGTGGTGCAGAAGCTCAAGATTGAGAATACTGGGGTCAGGATGTCTCCTGCTACCTGCAGATGGAAAGGTTGGCCTTGAGGCTGAAGTCTTGGAGCGAGGGTTTCTCAGATGCTGTTATCTCTACCATGATTCAAGCCAGGAAGCCTGTATCTTCTAAAGCCTACCATAGGATTTGGTCTTTTTTTTTTTTTTTTTTTAATACATGGTGCGCTGATATAGACGTGTGTCTGCAATCCTTTTGCCTGCCTATGATTTTGTCTTTCACCTTCCCCTCCTTTAGGGATCCCACTCCCGTTCTTCAGAGACCTCCCTTTCAATTTCCCTTTGTGGTTTTCATGCTATACTATCTTTTTTGCCATTTTCTTTGTGCAGAGTTGCTGAACTACAAGCTTTGTCTTTTAAATCTCCTTTCCTGGTTTTTCATCCTTAATATTCCTAGAGGTTTCTTACTAAAAGTTGTAAACAACCAATAAATTGTCCTTTTTGTTTTTTTTTAAATCCTGATCTTTCATCAGACAGGATATTCATGTCTTCAGTGTGGTTCAATGCCTTAAGCATTGTGTGCATTGCACCCTCTTTTCCTGAAGGTCATTATAGCTTCTTGGATCAAGACTGTGACAAGCGTATGTGATCAGATAGAAACCTGTTCCTTTCTGAGTCAAGGCACATTCCACCAGATCTGTGGCACCTCTTGAGCTAACAAGAACCAGGCTCTTGCCAACTGTGCATGGCAGTAATCCTTGCACACATTCACCAATCACTACAATGTCAATGTCCTGGCCTCAGCTGAGGCCAGCTTTCTGCCGGAAGATCCTTCAAGCTGTTGTGCCTGGTTAAGGACTGTTCCTTTTTTCCCCCAGTGTGCTCAGTTTTTGAGCCCTGTTGGCTCATGTGTGGTGTCCATTGACACCTGAGGTTTACATAATAGCAATTTATTTGTAGGGAGTTTTTTTTTTTTCTTACCCTCTTAGTGGGTGCTTTTGGTATATCCCCATGGTACATGTAGAACAGAAGTGAAAATAGGATTGTACCTTTAAATTCTTTTCTTGTAGTCTATATGGAACACAGGACTCCCAGTTGGAGGGGGGAGAAGAGAACCTTGTTTTCTTCTGGTGGTAGAGTCCCCCTTGAGTCTTTGTTCCAGGGAGCTTTCTTCTTCTTTCCACCACTCCCCCCCCCCCTTCCTGGTGCCACAATGCTTTATGTAAGTCTGTGGGGAGAAAGGGGAGTCTCTGACTTGCATGCCCTGCCATTTCATTTTTTTAAGTGTCTTTTCCCCCAATGGTTCGTGTGTCCCAAATGGACCAAGAAAGGATTTAATGGTAAGGTCACTAAAATCCTATTTGCAGATATGCGAGCTTCAAGTACATATTTAAAATGTCATGTATAGGTGTATTAGTGTTCCTTTTAAATGTTAATTTGCATTTATCCCAGAATTACTCCTGTGTATATATAAATTGATTTTAATTGGTATGAAATATTGGTCATGTATTGTAGTTTTATGTCAATGTGAGCTTGTTTGTTTCTATTAATCTAAAGATGCAATTACCATCCATGCTAGAATTAGTGCCAGATTTATACATTTTAAAAAAAATCTTTATTAGAAATGAGTGCTTTGCTGATTATCTGAATAGAACATTTTTGATAACTTACAGATAACAAAATAATGAACAATCAAGATGCCATAGAAAAAGCTGTCAATAGAGGCCAGTGTCTATATAAGATATCCAGTTATACCAGCTATCCAATGCATGACTTCTACAGGTAAACAAAGTTCTTTTCAGACTATATAGCACTTAGGAACCAAGAAATTCTATTTTACCACAATACATTTTTGCTTTGTTTTACCAATGATCTGTCTCTATGCATAGTGTGTCCATTAGAGTTTATTAAATATTTAAGTCAGATCGATGTATATAATTTAGTTCAAGAGTTGTCAAACTTTGAACGGAAGCTTTTTTTTTTTTTCCCCTTCATCAAAACACGTACTGAGATACTGTAAAACATTGAATATATTAATTTAAATATCTATACATATTAAAGCTGGTCTTACCTATTCTTCATTCCATCTCACCTTCCAAAAACAAAAGTACTGTACAGAAAACAAGTGTGCTTCTTAACTGATCAAGGTAAAAATTATGTTGCATAAGAAATCTATATTCACGATAGACAAAATCTGTGCCTCTCCAGTGAGCCACTGATTTTCTGATTGTTGGTACCTTCCTATCCTTAACACTATTGCATATTTAAAGGGATAGTAATGTTTAATTTTAAGTTTCTTTAATATTGTAGGCATTAAAACATTTTTTACATTGATGTACGTATCGTCTCAAACCTTTATGCATTGAGAGAGAGAACTTGCTAAATTTCCCCCCTCTAGGCTGTTTCAGAGAAGTCTGTGCTCTAGCTGACAGCAGCAGATTACGGTCATTTGACCAGACAGTGGCTCTTTAGCAGAGCTTGCAAACCAGGCACACTTTGTAGACTGTTCCAATGAAGTATTTATTTCTAAATAATGCGATTTTGGCTCTGCTGAAGAGCCACCGTCAGGAATCTGCTGCTGTCAGCTAGAGCACTGACTTCTCTGAAACAGCCTGGAGAGGGGAACTTTAGCAAGTTATATCTCTCAAACCATAAAGATTTGAGAGATAAGACTTACATCAACTTTTTTTATGCCTACAGTATTAAAGAAACTTAAAATTAAACATTACTATCACTTTAAAGTTATTGAAGTGGCTTATTTAAAACACTTAATGGATATAACCAAAATCTGGCAACTTTTGTTAGTGTAAGTGAATATGGAATAAAAAGGAGTACTTTGGTATTTAGTGATAAATTTAAACTTGGTCCAAGTAAAAAGTTAAGTCAAAGACCTGATTGAGAGATCAACAGGTTTGACTTGGGCAAGAGTTTCTCTTGAAAGCTTGTCTTACCTTTTATTTTGACTATCAATTTAAAGGGTATCATCAAATACCAAAGTATGCATATTTCAGTTACTTAAACTGGACTCTAATATGGCTACTACATATTGATTCCTTAGTTAATATGGAGTCACACTGTGCCTCTTACCCACAACATAAAGTATAAGTTGTTTTTACAAAGCATGTAGAATAATCTGTTCACTATTATGGCAGTGGGGCAGGAAAGACCTGAATATGTGAGACTTTACCATCTGCTCTCTGTTCACTGATGGGCACAGCAGATGAAAGCTGTGCCCAATTGGCTGCAGCCAACCACTGGACCAGTCTCTGGCAGGCCTGGAGAAAGCTAGTCACTGGTATAGTTACTTTTTGGAGAGCCCTGATTTTAGTGCATGTGTGTGCGCGCCTGTGGGATATTTGGTGACCTGTTCTTGAAATAATTGTTTTGAGTACAAAGCCTTAACATGGTATAGCTTTAGTTCACACCTTGGAACTTATTGTACACCTAGATTGTAGTTTGAAAACATGAGGTCCTACAGCTGTTGGGCCTCATGTAGCCTAACCCTTCTAAAACAGGTTTGAGTAGTTACCCATTGAGGGTTACAATTTAGAGAGAGTGCATAGTAAAAGCCTTCAATTACCAAGCCAATCAAATGTATTTTTGCTGCTGGGAGAATTTAAAAAAGTGCAGAATTCAAGAAGTTAGACTATGTACGTTTCCCACAAAGTTAAAAACACAAATAAATGACAATGCAACATAACATTTTGTTTGTGTAAAGCATTTTCTTTAAATGGAAATTGTTTGACAATTGTACCATTTGTCTTTTAGATGTCATACCTGCAACACCACAGACCGTAATGCCATCTGTGTGAACTGCATTAAGAAGTGTCACCAAGGACATGATGTAGAGTTTATTAGACATGATAGGTATGTTTTGGGGTGTTTTTTGTTTTGTGTTTCTTTCCCCTTAAATTTTATATAACTAATGTGTGGATTTTCATTTTTTCTTTAAGGTTTTTTTGTGACTGTGGTGCCGGAACACTGTCTAATCCATGTACATTAGCTGGAGAACCCACACATGATACAGATACGCTATATGACTCTGCTCCACCTATAGAATCTAATACTTTGCAACATAACTGAACTCCTTACTGATGGAGAAGTCCTGCCATTCTAACCTAACTGTTATAAACTTTCTTTTGGAGAAATTTAAAAACTTGCCCATTTCTGGAAGACTGTTGATTCTATCAACCTGCCAAAAAGGACGAGGCAATATTGACTCAGGATTAATGGAAGAACTGGGCATTTTTAGCATTATTCTTGGCAAAGACATTCATGAAGAAGGAAAAAAGAAATGCTACAATTATGTACTGGCATCAACTACAGCTGGTGTTGACAGGTAGCAGGGAAAGGCAGTTCAATTTGCAGTAGTACTATTCTGTAGACAGGCAGCATTTATTGTTGCTGCCCCTTGTGGACATGGGTACCAATTGCTTTGTAACATGGTAAAATGTGAGCTAGCACTTCTGCATTTCTTTATGATTTTTTTTTTTTTTTTTAACATGTATTCAAGATTGAGATATTTTAATGCTTTAATCTCATGTAGGTTTTTTTAATTTCAAGCAAAATTTATTGTACTTGAACTTGTCCTGTTTTGTTAGCACACCATAGAATTGCTGTAAATTGTACTCATGTCCCAGTATCTACGTTCTTTCTGTGAAAGAGAAAAAAACACTAATCTTAATCCAGCAATTTTTCTGGTATCCTTTTGAAGAGTTAGAATGTTTTCTTTCCTCTTGTGCCCCTGGAACAGTCTTCATTTTACATACCATCTTGGACAAGGACCCTTGTCCGGCGGAGACACAGAAGAGATGCACTGAAGCTGTGTCTGGATGCTTCCATCACTCCCCTTGGGAACTGGTGCCTGTTGACTTTGGTTTAAAGTTTACTGTAAAAAAGAAAAGAGGGGGGGGGGGGCCTTCTGCATAAAGAGAAAAAAAAAAAAAAAGTTAGAGCAAATGCCTGTACCATTGGGGGAGATAATTTCCACAGATTTAAATGGTTATTTTTAATCCCTTGAATGCTAGGAGTCTCAAATGCATCGGGTCTTCAAGAGATAAAAATATATCAATTTAACTCCAGTGGCAGTCACTTATAGTACAGTTGGCTTCCCACCCACGTTTCTGGATAATGCCTGAAGTCTCTTCAGAATGCTCCTGTATGTTACTGTTCATTTTTATTTGAACAGCCTAGAACTTATACACTGCTGGAAATTTAGAAAGATTTCCTATTATGAAGCTGAGACAAGCATATGTACAACCCTATACAGTTTCATAGCTTTTGTGTTTTATTATTTTTTTTTTTTTCCTCCATTTATATGTATTGGTGACAGTGGGTAATCAAAACAGCCTGAAAGTGTATGCATGTACCATAACATCTAGACTTAATATATTGTGGAGTATTCAATAACCATTATGTAGAGTAGGTATGAATTAAAAAGGGGTTTAATTTCCTAGGAAAGAAAAAATGGAAATATGGTCATTTTTAAAAAATAAAGTTTATTAGATCGTAATGTGTGAAAACCAGCCTTGTAAATAAACACCACAAAACAGCAGTTGTATTTTAAATGTTCTTAACTCGTCAACAGTTTGTGTAGAGCTTGGCCATTGTAGGTAGGTTTTTCCAGTAACAAGTACAGCTCCCTAAAAGAAAAGGAGAAAACCAATAGTATTAGATTGTAATACTGTAAATATTCCTCTACAAGCAATTCCTCACTCTGATCCACAAAGCACAGCAGTAGGTCAGGTTTTAACCAACTGAGTGCCACTCAAAGGGTTAAGGCATCTGATAAATGATGTGTATTGCATTTGCTCTGTTATGCCTACTAACATTGTTGCAGTGTTTATATATTCTGTTTCCAGAGAGCTTTATGAAAATAAGAAGGCATGTTCAAGGGCTAGTAACACAATATATAGAAAAATTATTTTGTAAAGTTTATCGTAAGTAAAATAAAGATATTCTTCCTGCTGAGGTGTTATTTGCAGCTCAGATGTGAACACTTCAGGTGCAGTATGGGAGTGGCAATGTTGCTACACCATGCTGTGGTCAACTGATAAGCCTCCATAGGCTTGAGTAACAGCACCACTAGGAGCCTCCTGCCTGTATGCTGTGCCTCAAGAGTTTGAGCGGTATTAACTTTTCAATAAGTAGTGAGAGAACCCATGTTTTTTTCACTCTGGAGAATAAACTCTGAAACTGCTGCCATTTTCTTTATAGTGAAAGATAGTATTAGATTCTGCTGTGGTGGTCGTCTATAAATCCCCCTCTCCCTACACTAAAGGAGAGAAGTGTAAATAGGGATTTTAGCCTCCAGTGAAAGACCTAGTACAGGGGGGGGGGGGGAGGAGGAGAGAGAAGAGTCTGGTCTCCTCTTTAGATTAGAACAGATTCTCAACATACTTTTGTGAGAGTCCTGCTTAATGGGGCTCCCTATTGATCAAAAATAGCCATTTCCTTTATTACGTGGAAGTAAGGTACACACTAACACTACTTTTGGTAATTTTGTTTTTGAAGTTTTTCACAATAAAACCAGCTTCAATGAATCTTAGTATTTGGGCCATGGAGAATTATTTCAATACTGTCAGAGTTGAAATTTAAGAGTAATGAATGGTAAAGTATCTCCCTCCCACTGATGCAGCAAGGGACAATCTTCAATTACCATATGCAAAAAACCTGTCAAGGGGGATAGAGGGTTCATTGTTCTCACAGTAAGAAATTGTCCCTCACTGTGAGCTGTCTGGTCTTAAGATGAGATTCCACATTTGAGGGGAGGTGGCTTAAACTAGGTAAAAGGGGCAGGGTCAACTTTCTTTCAGTTTACTCTTGAACTACAACTATGGCCCAAATACTAAGATTAACTGCTGGTTTTGTGAAACTTTACTATACCTTTAAGTTTTCCTCCTGTCAGCATGTACCACACTCAGGGGGGCAGTCTGTGACTGAACAGTTGGAATAGCAACCCACTCAGCTTTTATGCAGTTTGCAGCATAACCATAATGGCTCCTATGAACGGACTACACTGGAACCATAATCCTATTAACCTCGCCATTCCTGTGTTCCACAACAAATGAAAGACTGGTGGATTAACTCTGGAAAGTTTCAGCAAACTCCACCATTACAACCATCACCCCTGTAAATAAAGCCTAAAATAAGGACCGGTAGCACAAGCTGTTTGACCTTTACACATGGGTGGTTGGAGGCTTAATTTTAAAAGTAGCAGGGAAACCAAAGGGCAATGAGAGAGGTATGAAATGCTGTTTGTGTGCAATATATAATTACAATAGCCTAGTGTGGTAATCACAATTTATTATTTTTTTTTTTTTTTTTAAGGGAAGAAATGTGGTAGGTACTTCCTCTTAAGTTTAAAAGAAATTCATCCTTACAACATACAAGGACACTAAGTTCAAACCGGCAATTTTGATTCTTATAATGCAGTTAAGCATGCTTCACTTACTACGGTAGTTCAGAATTGGAATATAGGAACATGTTTATCTCCCCTCCCACAATCACCATAATGAAATACCAACTTACCTAAATATTTTCAATGTGAGCGTGAAACTTTCAAATTCTCTAGCTTTTTTATGACCCGTGTGAATAATATCATCAGGAATGTTTGCCAGTCTTGCTGCATTGAATCCATAGCTTTTAGGACAAGCTCCTCTGATGAACTTGTACAGGAAAGTAATTGTCTCCTGGCTTGGATCTTCACATTCATTTTCAACCATGCAGGCCTAAAAGATTCAGATCAGGTTTTTATATCCCACCATTAAAAGGTATACACTTTAATGACTATGGCCCTTACTATAACAAAACAAAAAAAATTCCTAAAGGGCCTCAAATTTTTTTTTTTTTTTGTCCTTGTGCCTTTGCATGCATTCTATACCCCTCTTGCAATCAAAGTGTTAACATATTGTATGTTGGATTGATAAAGGCAGACTCTGCTTGCTACGACTTAAAAAGTTAAGACTGTGTGCAATGCTTTACACAACTTAAGTAACCTCATGTACATGAGGTTGTGGGGGGGGGCGGAAACTGCCAGCAGCTCCATGGACAAGACATCCAATAGTTCCTGAAGAAATTACCCCTTGAACAAATATACAAGGATATAATTTATTGGGTCCCGTTAAGATTTTCTGGCTATAGCAGAGTGTGTGGGAGTGTACAAGGTAATGGATGCTAGCAATGTATCCAATGGCTTAATAAACTAATTTGAAACTTACCATGTGTCCCAGGCGTACAGATGGACTGTGTGAGTAATCCTCCACCAGGGAGTGGTAGTGTGTTGAAAATAAAGTTCTGCATTTTATGCTCTCAGAAAGTTCTTTCACAACTGCACTGGCAATAGCAGTCCCATCAAATGTAGCCGTGCCTCTCCCTAGAAAGCAGATTAAAAAGATTATGTATAAAAGCACTGTGTTGCACAAAGAGGTAAGGGAAAGGCATAAAAAGTCTATTACAGCAGCTTTGTTCCACAGTGCACATTGACTCCTACATCCACTGTCCATCCCAGTTTGGTACAGATTTCCTCTGGGTAGCCACCCTAGAGGGAATGTTGCTAATGAATGTCATCACTCTCTCTTTATCTCCACAAACAATGCAGCATCAACCCCCCCCATCCCATGTAAATATTATGAACACACTTGGATGTCTAATCAAAGAGGATTTTAGTCCTACCTGTTAAATCCTTTTCTCTTAGTCTATACAGGTTACTGGTAACTTTGGGTAGGTGATCAGCCCCTTTAAGTAGGCAGGAACAATTCTGAAGTGGATGCAGCCTACATTCCCCTCCTTGGCTGCTGCTAGCCAATCAGCTCCAGTAAGATTTGACACACTTACTATTGACTAGGTAGTGAGAAGGAAAAGAAGACTCCTGTGAGCATGACACCAAAGGACCCCAACATTCTGCCACAGGAGAGCCAAGCATTGTCCCTTGCCCAGGTGGGAGACCAGTAACCTGTATGGACTAAGAGAAAAGGATTTAACAGGTAAGACTAAAATCCTATTTTCCCAGGAACTGTCACACAGCACACTGAACTAGAGCCAACAGGGCTCAAAAGAGAAGGAAGCACCGAAGAAGATCCTAGACAGACAAGACTGCCTCCAGGATCTTCCTCCCAAAGCTGGCATCAGCCGATAGGAGCACATCAACACGGTAGTGCTTCGAAAAGGTGTGCACAGACAACCAAGTGACAGCCTTGTACGACTGATCAGCGGAAGCCTGATTCTTGTAAACCCAAGAAGCCCCAATAGATAGAGTAGAATGAGCCATGACCCAAAAGGGAACATGCTGCTTCCTTAGCTCATAAGCCTTACTAATAGTGGACTTGATCCAAGACGCAAGTCACTTTGGATGCAGGTCTCCCTTCCCTGGGGCCCTCAGGAATGATGAACAGCGCATCAGATTTTCTAATGGACTCTGTGCGATGCACATAAAACTTGATACAACACACCACATCTAACAAGCGACGATCCCTCTCCTTGTCAGAGGTAGGGTCAAGGAAGAAAGAAGGAGCCACAATCTCCTGATTAATGAGGAACTCAAACAACCATCAGGAGAAACTCCTGTGAAGTGCGAAGCACTGCCCTGTCTTAGTGAAACACCAAAAAGGGTGGTTACAAGACACAGCATGCAACTCCGCGACACAGCAAACAGACATAATCTCCAGGAGAAAGGCCAATGTACCACGTCAGCAGATGTAGAGGCATAGTAGCCAAAGACTCAAAGGGAGGGTGCTGAAGGATGCCCAAAACAAAGTTAAGATCCCACTGAGAAGCGAGAGTCTGAAATACAGGACGAGTATGTGCAACTCCCTGGAAGAAACCCTAGCCATCAGGAAGAATAGCAATGTGCCTCTGAAGAAAAAAAGAGCCGATGCCTGAACCGTAAGGGAACTCAACTGAGGCCCTTATCCACACCTTACTGTAGGAAAATCAAAATCAGGAGATAGGTCCTTATCAGCACAACAACAGAGAGGAAGATCAGACTATGGTAAACTTTAGAGGAAACAGGCTTGCGTGCACCAAGCATAGTAGTCACCACACCAGAAGAAAACCCGGTCTACCACAGTGGTGAGGATTCAATGTCCAAGCTGTCAGAGCCAGACAATCCTCCTTCCACAGGTAACCCTGTTGAAGAATATAAGGACAGCAAGGGAACCGGAAAGGCTCTGCAACCGACAGATCCAGTAGCTCCAGAAACCAAGCCTGGCGAGGCCAGAATGGAGCAATCAGACTGGACAGCGCTCCAGTCTCAGTTCCCTTATCACCCTGTGCAACATGGGAATGGGAGGAAAGATGGAAGCCAGAGTAAATAGCCAGGGAATGGAAATGGCATCCACTGCTAGAAGATCCCTCCAGTGAGAGCAGAATGTCAGAATCTTCAGATTGTGTCTTGTTGCCATCAGGTCGATGCATGTAAGACCCCACCTCTGAACAATGAGGTAGAACACCTCTGGATGCAGTTTCCACTCTCCGTTGTCTATGCTGGTAATGAGAACTGCAGATATGGCAGGAACATATTCCTCTGCCCAGGACTAACCAAGCTGCAAGACTTCTTGCGCCTCCTTGCTTGTTGATGTAAGCCACTGTCGTTGCATTGTCGGACTGAACCCGGACCGTCTAGCTGGTGCATCCAGTGGCGAAGGGCATGTAATATCACCCGAAGCTCCAAGACCATGATGGGAAGAAGAAATTCCTCTGGAGACCACCATCCTTGAGCATTCAGGTAACCCAAGACGACTCCCCAGCCATGGTCCAGAAGGACATCAGGAAAGGCTTGCCCTACAGCAGATTGGAGAGGTTGAGCCACCACGACAGACTCCGTTCCACATGAAGAGGAAGGGACACTGACATCTTCAAGAGGTCCGGCTGACCCCTGCACACCTGGGTCACAAGCCTCTGGAGTTGCCTGGTGTGAGCCATGGAAAACAGGACTGCTGCTATGGTGGAAATGAACTTCCCCACTAGAGAAGACAACTTTTTGGCTGTAACTGGATCGTGAGCCAGAACAGCGGAAATCCTGTGTGCAATCTGGCGAGACACCTCATCCGTGAGAAACACCATGCTCTGCTGAGTGTCGAAGAGAAGGCCCAGGAAGACCAGTCGCTGGGATGGGACAAGATCTGACTCGTCCATGTTGAGGATCCACCCATGATGGGTAAGTGCATGAATGCAGTCCTGAACCTGCCTCTGAAGGAATTTTGAGAAGGGCATTCAGAATCAGGTCCCCCATGTGTGGAATGACTAATGCTGTTCCAATGGAGGACACAATTGAAGACTTGAGGAGCTGTAGTCAGACCAAAGGGAAGAGCAGAAAACTGAAAATGCTTGTGCTCACAGGCAAATCTGATGTACTGCCGGCTCGCTGGATGAAGGGCGATGTGCAGATATTGTGTCCTGAAGATACAGAGAAGCAAGGAATTCCCCAGGGGCCATGGCAGCAATCACAGTCCTTAGGGACTCCTGGTGATAATGAATCTTACCACAAAGGAATCCTTCAGGTCCAAAATTGGACCACAGCCACAATCGTCCTTGGAAACCACAAACAGGTTTGAGTAAAAACCCAAACCCCTTTCCTGAACAGGAAACTGCTCCAGAACCACCTTGTCCAGAAGGCATTTCTCTACACCCTGAGGAGTGCGAGAAGGGAAAAACCTGAAGGAAGGGAGAAGTGAAGGGGATCCTGTATAGCCCAAGGGTCCACTATAGAGTGCTCCCAGCCACTGCAGTATTGGCGCAGATGACCACCCACAGCAAAGTGGGGACCTGAGTTAGGAGAGTCATGCCGCTGAAAGTGTGGAAGCCTTGGGCTTGGTGGAGACCTTAGGCTTCGACTGCTGTTTGGACTTGGAGGAGGAGTGTGGAGCTGGGTGAACTGCCTGGTTCACCTGGTGTGTCTCAATCCGGAAGCACGAAAAAGCCAATTATGTTAAGAGTCTGCTTCCTGGAAACCATAGACAAGAGGGTATTCACCAAGGAACAAATCTTACTGGAGCTGATTGGCTAGCAGCAGCCAAGGAGGGAAGGTAGGCTCCACCCCCTGTATTCACTTCTCAAAATTGTTCCTGCCTACTTAAAGGGGCTGATCACCTACCCAAAGTTACCATTAACCTGTATTGGATGACAGTGAAAGATCGCCATTTCTTTTGTTAGACCTCTATTTCCAACTGAGAGAAAATTTTTAATGTAGGAATTGGTTGTAGGTTTTTTTTTTTTGTGTTCCTGTGAGCTGAGCGGTCTATACCTTCATATGTGGAGTGAGTAATGCTGTATGAATTAGCCCCTTAATGACCCACGAGTGTCATGGGTAAACTTCTCATAAGGACCCATGACTGTCCTGGCTCGTCATGTGTTAAATGATAGCAGCGAGCTTCAGTGCACCCTGCTATCATGCTTTACAGGCTGAAACAGAGAGCTCCAGGACTGGAGCTCTCAGTCCTTCTCTCTTCTGATCGCGCCACAAATCCAGTTGTTTTAATGATTTTACAGACCCATTCTACTAGAAAAACTGGAACAAGTGCAACCATAGGTCTCAGACACCTACCCACCAAACCAAGCAATGTAAAAACACAAGAGAAAGAAAAATATACCCACACAGGCCTAACAGCTTGTAGGACCTTATGTCCAAAACCTGCCGAAGCCTAACCATTGACACGGTACGGTTCCAACAAAAGCCTGAAAGTTGAGATTCTTCCAAAATTGAATGTGGATACAGGCCTATTTTGGAGAATAGGCAAAAGATGGAATCGTTAAAAAAAAACACAATTCCTCACCAGATCATGCGAAACTCCAGGGCATGGAAGAAGTGATATGTAATCTTCACATTTCTGTTCTGTGAAACTCAAAACCTACTGATCCACCATAGAGAAAATTAATTTACTGTGAAAGATGCAGACTGACTCACATTACCCAAGAAGGACCAGACCCCTGCAACTCATGCAGAGGTAGACTAAAGAGCTTGAGGCCTTTTGTTAGGGATCATGCTTAACCCCATTCTTTAATGGTTTTAGGGGTAAGGTACTACTGGACCGCTGTGGGAATAGATACCCTGTGCTCATATACCCATACTGGGGGGGGGGGGGGTTCTTCTGCAGTTCTTCTGGACTACTCACAAAGAGTATGATATAGTCTTCAAAACACAAGTGATGTAAGTATTCTCCATTGGTCTTAAGCCCTCTTTTGTCCCAATGTAGTTTACAGAATATTTCATCTACACAAGCAGAAAATAGTTGGAAGCCTTTTTTTCTATGGTGATCTGGACTTAACCATTGCAGTTGCATTTTCCTGTACTGATTGGAAGATACTGATGTAAGCGCTCTTGGTTGATCACCAAGTCAAAGCCCATTTTGTAGCCAAGGAAGGCTATGCTTAATATATATGCCTCTATAACTTGCACTGTCTGGATATGGTCCATTGTACTGAAACCACTCCATAAGACCGCTTGTTCTTTAGGTTGTGCCGCATTAAGTATTGTCTTCTTGATAGTACCTTTGTGAAAACCTTGCAGAAGACTGGTAAAAGCCTTATTGGTCAGTAGTTTGTTTTTTTTGTTTTTTTTTTTTTTTAAGATACGAATTAGCTTTTAGGTACCAGTATGTCCAAACACTGACAGCAATTTCCTTTCAAAGATTAAAGGGATAGTAATACTTCATTTTAACTTTATTTTATTTTGTAGGCATTAAAAAAACATGAAGAATGATATAAGTCTTATCTCTGAAACCTTTATGGTTTAAGAGATATTCACAAGCAAAGTATCCCTTCCCTGTTCAACCATATCAGAAGGGAGATGCCCAGGTAGACTGCAGAGAGGGACAATCTTCAATTAAGATAATGGAAAAAGCTGAAAAACTTGTCAAGGGGGGAAGGGCTTTCATTGTTTTCATACAAAGAAAATTGTCCCCTTCTGTTATCTGTACTGTCATACAACCAGACTCACATCTGAGAAGAGATGGCTTACACTAGGTAAAAGGGGCGGGGAGGGGAACTTTGCTTGTGAATATCTCATAAACCATAAAGGCTTGAGAGATAAGACTTATATCATTCTTCATGTTTTTTTAATGCCTACAAAATAAAGTTAAAACGAAGTATTACTATCCCTTTAAAAGTAAAACACTCCCAACACAGGTTTGTATTCACTGCAGCATTTGTTAGCGAGGATTCTCTTCTCAGCAGCCTACTTTACATGTTCTCTATTCTTGTAAAGGCTGCAAATCTCACCCCATTAGTACGATATGTAAAGCCAGGATTGCACAGCAGAGCCATTCCATAATGACTGAGAAAAACATGCAAAGTAACTGCCATATCACTTATGGTTATCCTACTTCAATTATTCAAAAAACATTTTTTTTGTTTTTTAGAAGTAAAAAAAAGTCTCCAAGGGAGAAATTATGTCAAACACCATTTAAGTGGGTATGTATGTATGTATGTATGTATGTATGTACGCTCTTCCTTGGTGAAGGAAACGTTACCCCATTGTACCCACGTCAGCCATAGGACAAGAGATAAGACTTCTGGAATATGCAACTATGCATTGGTCTCTGGAAAGGTCTGAGTCTGCTTAAAATTATTTCTCTACCTAGAAATAACCAAACAAGTTTTCAGGCACAAGTGTTATACATTGCTGTGTTTTTAACACTTCTGTTAAGCAAATTAACAGCTTTTACCAACCACATGTACAGTAATAAATATCCTCCCCACTACACCTTTACATAGTCATCAATACCTTGCAGGGGACATTGCTAGGAGCATCTTTAAACATACCAAGTTCATCCAGAAGCACGAGGGAATGCTCTGTTGCATGCTGAAGTATACTGGATGTTTCACTCAACTCCACGAAAAATGTGCTTTCACCTAAAGAAAAACAAACATTTTTAAAAGGATTTGAATAGGTTTAATAATTCCCACTGCATATGCTCACTGATTGAACAATCGTGGCCAGTTTATACATGTATACTTTTTTTTTTTTTCTAAAACTAAGTAATGTCTTATTACCAGGTGTGACCAATGAAACCAGTCATTACCAACAATTGCTTTTATAATAACAAACATTTAAAACCAAAGAGGGAAACCATCATGATGGGCATGGTATTTAACCCTTTAAGTGCCAGAGAGGTATCTAGTGCATTACAGCGCAATGCATTGGACATCTTTCCGGCACTCAAAGGGTTAAACACATTACAATAGGATGTGCTTTGGCACAGAGCAATACTTACATGAATAGTTTAGATTTTTAATTTGATACAATCCAGTCTTAAAATTAAAGATCACCACCTACATGACTAAGATGGGAGCTTGGCGAAGTGACACTGCAGTAAGACTATGGGCAATATGCAGTCCTCCAGTTGTTGAACTACAATTCCATTGATACTTTGCCACCATAACATTTTAGGTTATGAAATTAATGCACCCAAAGTTGCATGTTTGAGCTGCAATAAAACATTGCAGGATTGGGAGTTACCTTTGCTTGACTCAAGAGATTGAACCTTGGAATATACAGTTTTCCATATTAAGCTGTACTACCCCTTTAAAGGGATAGTAATGTTTCATAATAAAAACAGCTCTAATTAATCATCATAGTATTTCGACTTTGGAGAGTGTTATTTCAATTCTATCAGAGTTGTAGTTCAAGAGTAATTCAATGACAAAGTATCCCCCTCCTGCCCATTTTACTGTTGTAACACTGCTCAGCCAGAGCAGAAGGGAAGTGCTCAGGTACACTGCAGAGTGGGAAAATCTTCAATTAAGATAAGGGAAAAACCTGAAAAGCTTGTCAAGGGGGGCAGGGATTTCATTGTTTTCATAGGAATAAGAGTGTCCCCTTCTGTTATCTGTCTGGTCTATGGACTGCATTCCACATCTGAGAAGAGATGGCTTACACTAGGTAAAAGGGGCGGGAGGGGAAACTTTGCTTGTGAATATCTCTCAAACCATAATGGTTTGAGACATAAGACATATCATTCTTCATGTTTTTTTAGTGCCTACAAAACATAATAAAGTTAAAACGAAGTATTACTATCCCTTTAAAGGGATAGTAATACTTTGTTTTATCTTTATTTTGCAGGCATTAAAAAAACATGAAGAATAAGTCTCATCTCTCAAACCTTTATGGTTTAAGAGATAGTCACAAGCAAAGTACCCCCCCCCCCCCCCCCCCCCCCTGTTCAGCCAGATCAGAAGGGAGGTGCCCAGGTAGACTGCAGAGCGGGACAATCTTCAATTAAGATAAGGGGAAAAAGCTGAAAAACTTGTCAAGGGGGGGGGGGGGAAGGGCTTTCATTGTTTTCATACAAAGAAGATTGTCCCCTGCTGTTATCTGTCTGGTCTTACAACCAGATTCACATCTGAGAAGAGATAGCTTACACTAGGAAAAAGGGGCGGGAGGGGGAAACTTTGCTTGTGAATATCTCTTAAACAATAAAAGTTTGAGAGATAAGACGACATTCATGTTTTTTAATGCCTACAAAATAAAGATAAAACGAAGTATTACTATCCCTTTAAAGGATAAGTACCAATTAAAGGAGTTTTTGTATGCACCATTAAAACCATTTCTCTCAGTCCACCATGAGGCACTTTTAACTCCTCCCATTCTCTAGGGTATGTTTACCCCCTACACCAGTGATAGGCAACCAGATTCCCTCCAAGAGCCACATGAGAAGCCACAATGGGTTGCATGTGGCCCCTGGCCTCCAGTTGCCCATTATTAACATGCCTACAATTCAATTTTAGTCTAGCAAAGCACAGGAGGGTAGAATTACCAGGGCAGAAAAGCTGAACATTCCAACACCTGCAGAGCAGAAGTCCAAGGTAGGACACCCGTGACCCAACAATGGACAGAAAATAGGATTTTAGTCTTACCTGTCAAATCCTTTTCTCTTAGGCCATACAGGTTACTGGTAGCTTTGGGTAGGTGATCATAAATAGCTCAATACTAACCGCAGTGTCAACAGACACTGAACAGGGGTAAAACAAACCCCATGAACTGTTGCAAAGCATACTGAACTAAAGCCAACAGGGCTCAAAAGTGAGAGCGTACTGAGAGACTAAAGAGATCCTAGACAGGCAAGGCTGCCTCCACTATCTTTCTCCCAAAACGGACATCAGCCAATGCCAGCACATCCACATAATAGTGTTTAGAAAAAGTGTGCACAGATAACCAAGTGTCCGCCTTGCACAACTGATCAGCTGAGGCCTGGTTCTTGTAGGCCCAAGAAGCTCCAATGGACCTTGCAGAATGAGCCATAACCCTGAAGGGGACAGGTGTCTTCCGAAGCTCGTAAGCCTTACGAATCGTGGACTTGATCCAAGAAGCAATGGTTACCTTGGAAGCAGGCTTCCCTGCCCTAGGGCCCTCAGAATTGACAAAGTATTAGACTGCCTCAAGGACTCAGTGCGATGCACATAGAACTTGAGACAGTGCACAACATCAAACAGATGAAGATCCCTTTTTGTCAGAAGTAGTGTTAGGACAGAAGGAAGAAACCCACATCAATCAGGAGATTGTGAACTCAGACACCACCTTCGGGAGAAACTCTTGTGACCTCGTACAAAACCAAAAAGGGTGTCTACAAGGAGGAAAAAAAAAAATATATATATATCTCTATCTATCTATCTATCTATATATATCTCTATCTATCTATCTATATATCTATATATATCTATATATCTATCTATATCTCGCCAGGAGAAAGGCCATCTTCCACATCAGCATACGTAGAGGAATGGTAGCCAAGGACTCAAAAGGAGAACATGGGAGTACCCCCAGAACCAGGTTAAGATCCCACTTAGGAGCAGGGGACTTAAACACCACACGGGTATGAGCAACACCCTGGAAGAAAACCTTGACATCAGGAATGATGGCAAGATGCCTCTGAAAAAAGACAGAGCAGAAGTCTGAACCTTGAAATAATTCAGACTGAGACCCTTATCCACACCATCCTGGAGGAAGGAAATAACTGTAGGAAGGTCAAAATCTTGAGACAGGTCTTTGTCAGCACACCAAGCCAGAAAAGTAGACCAAACTCTATGGTAGGCTTTAGAGGAGACAGGCTTACAGGCACTAAGCATAGTAGCCACCACACCAGAAGAAAATTCCTTCTTCAAAATGGAGGATTCAATCTCCATGCCATCAAAGCCAGAAGATGAAAGTCTTCCTTCCAGAGGTAATCCTGTAGAAGAAGTGGAAGAGGTTCCGCCACGGAGAGGTTCAGAAGCTCCGGAAACCAAGCCTGACGGGGCCAGTACAGAGCAATCAGAATGACTGGGCAGCTCTCCTCTGAAGTTCTCTGGTGTGAGCCATGGCAAATGGAACTGCTTCTATGGTGAAAATTAACTTCCCCACCAAGGATGACAACTTCTTGGCTGGAACCAGATCCTGAGATAGGATAGCTTGGACCTTTAGTGCTATCTGATGAGCCACTTCATCTGTCAGAAACACCACCCCCCTCATTGTCGAAGAGGAGACCCAGAAAGACTATCTTCTGAGAAGGAACAAGGTCTGACTTGTCCAAGCTGATGATCCACCCTTGATGGGAGAGAGCATGAATGCAGTCCTGCACCTGCTGGTGAAGGATTTCCAGAGACAAGGCCTTCAGAAGGAGGTTGTCCATACATGGAGTCATCCTGATGCCGTTCTGATGTAGGACGGATATCAAAGCTCCTAGGACTCTGTTGAAGACTTGAGGAGCCGTGGTCAGGCCAAAGGGGAGGGAAGAGAGAACTGATAGTGCCCTCAGTCGCAGGCAAAGCGGAGATACTGCTGACTCTCTGGATGATTGGTGATTTGCAGATAGGCATCCTGAAGATCCAGAGAGGCCAGAAACTCCCGAGGAGACATGGCCGTATCACTGAGAGCAGAGACTCCTGGCTGTTATTGGGATCTGACCACAAAGGAGTTGAGATCCTTCAGATCGAAAATGGGGCGACAGCCTCCATCCTTCTTGGAAATCACAAAGAGGTTGAAATAGAATCCCAAGACCCCCTCCTGAGGGGGAACGGGCTCCAGGACCGCCTTGTCCAGAAGGGCCTGTATAGCTTCCTCGAAAAGGCGTCGCTTTTCTGCTCCCAAGGAAGAACGAGAAACAAAGATCCTTGGAGGAGGAAGGGAGATGAAGGGAATCCCGTATCCGAGGCCACCACTTGTAAAACCCATGGGTCCGCCACAGAGGCCTGTCAAGCTGAAAGCTAGTGGCGTAAGCGGCCACCTACCTGCGGGTGGGGACCCGGGTTCGGGGAGTCATGCAGGGAGAGGTTTGGAAGCTTTGGGCTTCGTGGAGGACTTGGATCTCCATTGCTGCTTAGGCTTGGATGAGGAGCAAGGAGCCTGAGGGACCGCCTGTGTCGCTTGGCGCAAGTCTGAAAGGAACGAAAAAGCAGATTCCTTTTAACAGGTGCCTTCTTCCTCATGACCATTGTTAAGTGAGAACTTTTCCCTCCAGTGGCCTCGTTGAGGAGATCCTTGAGTTCAGGCCCAAACAGGGAAGAACCCTGAAAAAACAAAGACAGCAGAGCCTTCTTAGAGGCTGTCAGCTGACCAGATCTTACGCCAAAGAGCCCTTCTGGCTACCACAGACATGGTAGATGCCCTGGCTACCATACGGACAGCGTCAAACAGAGTGGTGGAGACATAATACTAAGCCTCAGCAATGTTAGCGAGAAGGCACAACATGTCAGACGTAGGGGCTCCTTTACAGAAAGCAGAATTGTGCTGTTCAGTCCAAACAGCCATAGCCCTATTTACCCGTGCAGCAGCAAAGGTAGGGCGAAGAGCAGAGCTTGCCGTCTCAAAAACAGCCTTGAGAGAAGTCTCAAGCTTCTTGTTTGTCCAGTCTTTAAGAGCAGAGGAGTCAGCCACTGGCAAGGCAGTTAACTTAGAAAGCCTGGAAACTGGGGCATCCAACCTTGGGGGGGATGAACCCACTGAGTAAGGGCCATTTCAGAAAATGGATAAAGTTTAGCAAACTTTTTAGACACAGAAGGTTTCTTGTCTGGAAACTTCCACTCCTCTGACACCAAGTGGTCAAGGGTGGGATTAGGTGGAAAGCAGACATGGGGCTAACAGTCTCCTGGGAAACATCAGAGGGGTCAGAAGACGCCTCCTGCACCAAGGGAATGTTCAGGGTGGACAACACAGCCCTGATCAGGCCCTCAGCTGAGGGAACGGGGTCCGCCTTGAAGGGGTCCCCAAAAAACTGAGGTGATGGAACAGCTGAACAGTCATCATCAGAGTCCACCAATAATTGCTCCTCAGAGGAATCAGACACATCAGGTACAACCTGCGGTTTAGGCAGGGAAGATATGATAGGAGCAGGAGTCTGCAATGAATTGAAAACCCCCTGTAAGGCGGACGGAAGGAGTTGTAAGGTGGACCGGAGGTCCCTTCTAGTAGTCTTAAACTTTTGCATCCATATTGGCTCTAGTTCATGGCTGGTGGCCCCAGCAGGGGATTCAGGTGCAACAGCGCATGCTGGGCAAATATGACCCGAGTATTCTCTAGGTAACCTGGATTGAAATAAGGAGCAATGAGGGACACAGACACCCCAGTATCCTTAGTCTTAGGTTTAGCCCCAAAGTCTAACAGAGTAGACATTCTCACAGAGTCAAAATATCAAAACACTCAAAATAAAGCATGTGTGATAAATACTGTACCCCAGAAACACTAATTTAGATTTATCTGGTAGGCGAAGGGTTAACCTGCTGAGGAAAGAAGGAGAGTCCAAGCCCAAACCCCCAGGTGCCAACCAGCAGCAAAAGGGTTAAGTTACCACAGAAACTTGCTCCAAACACCTCACAGACAGAGAATAAACACAATGAGTGCATGAGTATGTAACAGGAACTCCAAATGAGACCCCTTTGCGGAGGGGAAGCATGGGACATGTGGACCTCAGCACTCAAAGGGTGCTCACTTTTTTTCAGCAGGTCTTCTGTCTTCAGATTACCATATATCAAGAAGCAGCCTCAGTGGGCAACTCCTGGGGAAAGAACTTGCAGCCAAGATCACCCCCCCCCCCCAGGGCTTAGGTCCACAAAAGCACCTGGTAAACTGAGCTATCCACATTTGGGTGATGGGAATTGTCAGTGATGGTAATCTGCCTAATGGTGGTATTCCATCTCTAACAGAAATATAATAAAAAAGCTAAAACTATAGCAGAACTGTTCTCTTGCTTGTGTCTTGACCAAGGAACAATCTGATTGCCAGAGAGGTATGTAACAATGCATTACATACCCTTCTCACGCTTAAAGGGTTAACACTAATCAATAAGTTGAGATTTAAATATTTTACCAACTTCCTGCAATGGAGTAGAGAACAATTTAGTTAGGACATCAATGGATGTAGAGAGGTTTGCCATGGATTGAGTACAGTGGTCCAGTATGGTTCCAGAGTAATCACAATATGTCTAACATTAGCAGATTCAGAAGGCAGGGCCCAGTAACAACATACTGATGTATACCCAGTCAATTTAGCTTTGGCTTATATACAGTAACAATCTGCCACTGTAAGGTGAGCGAGAATCCCTGTGTGGCCAGTTCCCCTTCCCTGCCCCAGAACTCTAAATGGTAACCCTGGCAGTCACCACCAGAGAAATAAGAAAGCAAAAATACACTTTGTAAAAATATAATGTAACCCTTTCAGCAAGAGAAGAAATAAGCCAAAAATAGAAAATATATAACAGATGAAGCCTGTCCTGACTGTGGAGCTTACAAAAAGTACTGGTTACCTCAGGAAGATAGACTAAAGGGCAGCAGAGCCTCCTTACCTATAAACAGGGCTCCTGTTGTACATCATCCAAATGGTACTGCCACTGAAGATGCGAATGTGTCAACAAGTTGCAGGCATAAGAAAAAGGCCCAGCACATACTCCATATGCCCTCAGCACTGCCACCTCAGGGGGTTGCCAGGTAATAAAACAGTATGCTGTATATGCATGTCACTATGAAAATGGGATTTTTTTTACTTAACGATATCTCTTCACATCTAGCTGCTAAACCCTCCCCAACTGCCTTCAGTTTACATTTAGCAGAGTCAGGAAGGTAACAGTAATAAAATCGATCCACCAGAAAAGGCAGTGCATCCTCACATAATACATTTTCTGTGGGCAGGAAGCCCTGCATCTCTCGATGGACTAAGAGAAGGATTTATAAAAAAAAAATAAATAAATATTTCTCTACAGCCAATGAGGGATGCAGAAACCATGGGGATGTTCCAATCCCATTCCAAATTAGTGAGAGGGAAGAAAACTAATGGACAATGGCCTCTTCTTCAGCCAAAACTTGCATCTTGGGATGGAAAAATGTTAACTTTGCAAAACTTTGCGAACATGTGAATAGATGACCAGGTAGCTGCTTTGCATAACTGGCAAACAGTAGGTAGGTACATAAAGGCCCAAGAAGTGCTAATGGTCCTAGTAGAATGAGCAGTGATTCTGAGAGATGCTGGAACAGATTTTAGTCTTTATGCCTGTCTTATAACCTGTTTGAGCCATGAGGCAATAGTTGTTTTGGAGGCTGGTCTGCCCTTCTTAGGGCCTTCTGGAATCACAAACAAGGTGTCTGATGTACTAAAGAATTGCATAAACTGGATATATTGTCTTAAACATCTCACTACATATAGAGTATGAATTGCTCTCTCTTTAGAGTTAGATGGATTAGAACACAATGAAGGGATAACTGCTCCTTGGTCTACGTGGAAAACAAACTACTTTAGATTGGAACTCTGGAATAGTTCTTAAAATGTTATCTTGATGAAAGATGTGAAAAACAAGTGTACACAGAGTTGTGAAATGCTTCTTTCAGATACAATCGCTGTTAGAAAGACCATTTTTAAAGTAAGAACTCTGATGGAAGCAGATGACAGAGGCTCAGATAATGCGGACTGAAGAACCTCTAGCTGGGGGAACCAACTTGTTGACCCCTTGAATGAATAGAAGCAGTTTTTCTGGAAGAGAAATGATTATGCTGAAACTTGAACTTTCAGCGAGATAACCCTTAGACCTTTTTTCTAGACCTGTCTGCAAAAAAACTCTAGAACAGATGGCAGAAGGAAAGAAGATGGATCTAGATCTTTCCTTGCACAAAAAGAAAAAATAGATTCTCCAAACATGTCTGAGGTGGTGAAACCAACCTGTCCTATGCCAAAACAGAGCTATGAAAATGGTGTGCACCGACTCTTCCTTATGTTGCAGAAGATTCTGGGCATCATAGCTCGTGGAGGAAAGACATACACTAGTCTGTAATTCCATGAAATAGTTAGGGCATCAAATGTTACCGCTTGTGGATCCCTTGCTCTTGAAAATTGGTAGTTTTCAGTTTCTTGACACCATCATGTCCATTTCTGGAACTCCCCATTGGTGTGTTATTTGAAGAAATATTTCCCGATTTAGTTCCCATTGCCCTGGGTCTATGGTCTGACAGTGGAGGGAATCTTCCTCCCAGTTCTCCACTCCTGGAATGTAAATGGCTGACAATGCTAGACCATAACAGAGAAGAATTCTCTCTATTTCCAACCAGGCAGCTCTGCTCTTTGTTCCTACTTGACTATTTATGTAGGCCATGGTTGTGGCATTGTCTGATTGAATTTGTATAAGAAGATGCTTCAGAACAGAAGTTCATGTAATAGTACTGTAAATTGCACGTAACTCCAGAATGTTTATGGGGAAATGGGATTCCGATGGAGTCCAATGACCTTAAATTGTTGTTACTATTTCCCACTGTGTTGTGGAGAAGTTTCTCCCCATTTTGAGGTTTGAATTTGTGTGCCACCACTGAAGAGACAGTCTTGTACACTGAGATATCACCATCATGTGATGAAGATGGTTTGGAATTTTGGACCAATTCGGATTCGTTCCAATTGTAGTGGTCTCGGAGCAAAGAGGACTGCTTCTATTGTGACTACCATTTTTCCCCCCACAATCTTCTTGCAGTGCCTGACAAACCTGTGGTAGGGAGAAAATTAGTCTGTCCTGATGATCCAAAATGTAACTTTAGGTAATATCACCTTCTGAATGTTTGTATTGAATATCAGTCCTAAGAATAGGATCTGCTGAGACAGCACCAGTTGAAACTAGCTTAGGTTGATGATCCAACCATGATTCTTTATGGTTAACAGAGTAAGCTGAACATGCTCTGGAGACAGAGCCTTTAGTAACAGATTGTCCAGATATGGCATCTTTTTTGGATGCCATAAAAAAAATTTGGAATAAGCCTTTGAACTGTTCTTATTGGGATTCTAAACCAACCGTCTAGGAACGTGATCGCCTGATGAAAAAGCATACTGTAACAACTTTTCTTTTGGTACCCTGGATATGAAAAAACGAGGTGACAATCTGTATTACAAATCTTCAATCACAAGGCATGTTGTCATGTAACCATTGCAGCTGAACATTAAGATGCTAAACTTTGCCACATCCAAGACAGGAGGATGTGGTCTCTTGGAGATACCCTAAGAGAGGAAAAATATCCTTGTGAGGCACATAGTCTTGCATGACTAATAATTTGAGCTTGCCAAGAGTCAGCAGCTCTGGATGCACAGGCTGAAGCAAAAGCAACTTGAAAGATAGCTCCTAGTCCCTTAAAGGGATAGTAATGTTTCATAATAAAAGCAGCGCTAATTAATCATCCTAGTATTTGGCTCATGGAGAGTGTTTTTTTCAATTCTGTCAGAGTTGTAATTCAAGAGTAATTCAATGACAAAGTATTCCCCCTCCCGCCCCTTTTACTGATATAACACTGCTCAGCTCTGAGCAGCAGGGAGTGTCCAGGTAGATTGCAGAGAGGGACAATCTTTAATTAAGATAATGGAAAAAGCTGAAAAACCTGTCAAGGAGGCAGGGTTTTCATTGTTCTCATAGGAAGAAGATTGTTCCTTGCTGTTATCTGTCTGGTCAAGTAACCAGGTTCCACATCTGAGGTGAGCAGTGTTACACTAGGTAAAAGGGCGGGAGGGGGATTATCATTCAATTACTCTTGAACTACAACTCTGACAGTATTGAAATAACACTCATCATGGCCCAAATACTATGATGATTAATTGGAGCTGCTGTTTTTCTGAAACATTACTATCCCTTTAAGAGTTGTTGCAGTTTGAATAGGTATAGTAGGACAATCTGGAGACTGTAGGGTCAACGGCTGGAGGTTTAGACCAAATATCTACCTTGTTTTTCGAAAAAGGGTAAACCTTTTCAAATTTCTTGGGAATAACCATGGATTTATCTGGGGGTTTCCCACTCATCTGTGACTATCTGGTCAAGCTAGTCACAGTCGGGAAATATAAGCAGTTTTCTTTTTACGTTTCAAGAGATTTGGCGGAGGACTTAGAGGCTTGATCACCTGAAACTTCAAGGACATCAAACTGATTCAGAGCCCATGGATTCCTTAATAAAATCTGAGTCCTCTGGTGTGGAACCCTCTTCCAATGGATAAGGGGGGATTCAGAAGTGATAGTAGACAATTCACTGTCAGATGAATAATGTACATTTTTTTTTAGAGGTTTTTTGGCCCTGGTCTTAACTGGTGCATGTGATGTGTTAACCATCTATCAAAAAACAAACAAACAAAAAAAAACGCTCCAATTCGGCAACAGAACCAGTAAAGCTTTAGTTCACTCTGGCTGAAGAAAAGCCCATTTTAAAGTGATAGTAATGTTTCACAAAACCAGCAGCTCCAATTAATCTTTATAGTATTTGAGCCATAAAGTGTTATTTCAATACTGTCAGAGTTGTAGTTCAAGAGTAATTGAATGATAAAGTATCCCCCTCCCACCCCTTTTACCTAGTGTAACACTGCTCACCTCAGATGTGGAATCTGATTGTCCCTTGCTGTTATCGGTCTGGTCAAGCAATCTTCTTACTGTGAGAACAATGAAAACCCTGCACCCCAACAGGGTTTTCAGCTTTTTCCCTTATCTTAATTGAAGATTGCAGAGAGGGACAATCTACCTGGACACTCCCTGCTGCTTGGAGCTGAGCAGTGTCACATCAGTAGAAGGGGAGGAGGGGGAAACTTTATCATTCAATTACTCTTGAACTACAACTGACAACTGAAATAACTCTCCAAAGTCCAAATACTATGATGATTAATTAGAGCTGCTTTTATAATAAACATTACTATCCCTTTAAGCAAACTTTTTTTCTACTTCTTTAATACAATTGGTTGACCTCAGATTTACAACATTTTATGCCTATGGCCTACAACAGGGCTAATCAATAGTCAGACCTCAAGCTGTTAAAGACTGCTAGGTGGCAATGAACAGAGTTGGAGTGTTGACAATTAACTAGTACTGACCAACAGTCTCTCCTATTTACCTGAAAACATACACTGCATTTACCACTAATTAGAACTAGACAGACACAGTGTCATGTAAAGCAGTATACACATCCATAACTAGTTTTAGGGATTCTGCATTTTTTTTCTAAGACTCAAAAACACATTAATAACTAGGCTTTACTTTTAAAAGGATATTAACCCTTTGTTTTCATATGGTACAATCCCTTTTATGACCAGGTAGGTAGTAGTTAAAGCAGAAATGCCCAGTGGATGAATTTGCCTAGACTACACTATTCTAGTGTCAGAGTTCCAGGTTGCATATGCAGTGTATCCTAGAGGCAGCACTCCTAACTACTGTTAACTCAATGAGTCTGATGTACTAAGAAAGCAACAAAATGCTGGAGCTTTTCAACAGCAGCACAGGGAACAAAGCAACACAAATGTAGTCCCTTGAATGCTGAGAACTTGAACACTGCGAGGCAATGTATTTGAGACCTCTCTGGCATTCAAGCTGTTAAGAGTAATTTCATTTTATATAAATTTTTATTCTCTCATTAATTCCCTATGGTGGAGTTGGTTTGTACCAGAAATGTAACACTTTTCCTTAGTACATGAGTCATATTTTTGTGTGAACATTTCAACTCTACTTTAGAACCTTTATCAAGATTTGATGAAGGCCTTATAAGGGACACTAATGTCCCATAAAAAATTATACTTGTTTTGTAGAGGTTTAAAAAATAAGTTATTTGGCACAAATCCTCTCTCTCAAACTTTTATGGTTTGAGAGATATTCGTATGTAAAGTTGCTCCCTCCCCTTCTCCTGACATCAGCGTCTAGCTGACAGGACATCCCGGTATGGGGACCAGCCCATGTCTCTGCAGCAGAGCAGAAAGTGTTATTTAAAAATAATTACAATATCACCAATCGAGCGCTACACCAGGACAAACAATAAATAACTTTATATGCACAAAACCATGTGTTCTGGTGCTAATTCCTACGCACCATAGACACATCACATACAGAGCATATATCTAAGGATTCTCTCAATTGTATAAAAATACAGAAAACCTTGAAAGAATCAAATTTAAAATGCAGTTTAATAGTTACACATATCAATCTTGCATAAAAATTACAAAAAATGATGTTTAAAGATCATTTAAAAAGAATTACTTCATTGGAAAGGTCTACAAAGCGTGCCTGGTTTGCGAGCACACTTTGTAGACCGTTCCCACGAAGTAGTTCTCTTTAAATACTGCGATTTCAGCTCTGCTGAAGAGCCTCCGAGTCGCACGACTCAAATCTCCTGCTGTCAGCTTTCCAAAGGGAATGGGAAACTTTACAAGTGAATAGCTCTCAAACCATAGCGGTTTGAGAGATATGATTTGTGCCAAATATGCTTATTTTGTATAGGCTTAAAAAAATAAGTTAACTTTTTATGACATAACTGTCCCTTTAAAATAAAGTTGAAATGTCAATAAATACAGTGAGATACTGATTGTAAGTTATTGTTAAGTGCTGAATTAGGGGATACACTATATATAAAATACATGTAAACCGCTCCAGCCATTGTTGAGGTACTGCAGCTCCCATCATCCTTGGCCAGTTGAGGACTAGCTGAGGAAGACTGGGGTTGTAACACAGCAAGAACTAAAGGGCCACTGGTTATCACCCAACTACACGTACACAAAATTATTCTGTCTCACCTGCCATGATTCTGTCAGATGCTCCAAGTCTTGTAAACACTCTATCAACCGGAGTTAGTCTGCAGATCTCTGCAGGCACATAGCATCCCAGCTGGGCCATTACTACCAGGAGGCCAGCCTACAAATCAACAGGATTAAATATAATCAATCTACAAGGTTTAATTCAACGGACATTAGATTGTGCAATGCAAACTTGTAACAGATTATTATATGTAAACATTAGTGTCACAAAGCTACAGGCAATAATTTAAAGATAGATTTAAAAAAAAAAAAAAAAAAAAAAAAAGTAAATCAACTCCTCACCATAAGATTTTTTTATTTGCCAATAAGTTATTCTGTTAGTTCATGTGGAACACAGAACTTATGGTTGGTTGGTTGGTTGGGGGGGGGGGGTGTAAAGCTCCCACAGGAGGACTGGGCATTGAACAAAAGGCAGTAACTCCAAGCCTGCACAACTTTACCCCCCCCCCCCCCCCGGACATGCTCCGTTTTCATGTGCAGCAAATCCAAAGAGGAAACAGACCTGGAACAAGACAGGCAGTTCCCGAAATACAGGCCAAGAAGATCTGAAAACTAGGTCTGAAGTCACCAGAACAGGGCAGTCAGAATTATATTAGTCTGATTCTACCTAATTTTCCTCAGCAACTGAGAATCCAGGGAACAAATAAATCAGAGGATAAAGCCATGGAATAGCCATCACATCTATTGTGAGAACTACAGGATCTTGGGTCCTGGCACAAAACCTATGATTGTTGTGGTTAATCCATTAGGTCCACCATCAGGAGACCCCCTTAGTCAAAATCAAGTCGAACATGCTCTAATTAACCTCCCAATATCCGGGATCCAGGTGCTAGAGACTGAGAATGTAAGCCACAATGCTGTCTACCTCTGTAATGTGAATGGAAGAGAACCAGCACATAAGATTTTACATTCAAGAATGACAAATCAGCTGAACCTTGTCCCATGCAGCCACACTTCTGGTCCAACCCTGTAGGAGGCTGTAGGCCACTACTACCGCATTGTCTGACTGGATCCACACCTGGGTTCCCTGGAGAGAGACCAAGCAAATCTCCAGAACATTTATGGACAGAAAGCGCTCCGCCTTGCTCCAAGGAACATTAGCAGTCTGAGGACCAGGGAGGTACCCCAGCTCTTCAGACGGGCACCAAATCATAATTATAACCCAAATTGGGATAAGCAGTGGCTGTCCCAAGGCCAGACTAGGCAACTGAAGACACCAACAAAGGCCCCCCTTAGCTCTGATAGAAAGACATGACACTGGAGAGGGGACACTTTTCTTGATCAGTTACTGAGACTTTCCAGCTGAAGCTCCTGCATATGAAATGGAGCCAGAGACTGCTTACAGAGCAAAGACTATGTTATAGCCAATACCTTCAGGTTCCCACACCACTGCAGATAACACTAATTCCACCCGAGTCACCAGAAGGGACAGACAATCTTGTCACATAGTAGAAAGAAAACTGCTCCTGAAGACTGTCGAATGTCATACCAAGAATATGAAAGACCTGGGACGGAACCAGAGTTGACCTGAGATTGAGAACCCAACCAAGTTACTGTAGAATGGATACACAAGACAAACAATGCAAAAAGTCTCCTCTGAAGGACCCTTTAGTAAAGAGGTCATCCAGACAGGGACCCAAAGAGATTCCGTTGCGAGAGAATATAAGCAGTCACACCTCACATGATTTGTCATTACCCTCTGAGTGGACCCCAACTGAAAGGGAAGAGCAGTGAACTGAAAATGACAATATTGGAACAAAAACCACAGGAAACGCCGATTATCTGCATGGACACTAAAGTATCCTTTATCTAGGGAATGCAAAAATTCCCCTGCTTAGCAAAGATGGAGCTCTAAGACTTCATCTTAACTCACAGAGCAGACAAAACACTTAAGATATTTTAAGTCTAGAATAGGAAGCAGCAGCTGTTTTCTTTGGGGACAATGAAAAGGAGTAGAATAAAATCAAACTGACATTAACACCTGCCTGTCTAGCAGAGAAAAAAACTGCGTCCAAAAAGAGTGCTTCACTCAAGATGGCAAGGAACTCTGGAAATGAACAAAACATTTAGGAAGGTACATGAAATCTATGTTCTACCCTCAAAATACACCAGTCCGCCACAGAAACGGTCCGCGCATCATGGAAAAAAGTAGATAACCTTATATAGCATGAGGCAGACCAGACCCCTCTTGGTCATGCAGAGGAAGTTTGGTCAGTTCTGTGCTTGTGCACAGGCTTCTTGCCTGACCAAACCTGCTTGGGTTTTGGGGTGGTATGTGTCTGGGTCGCAGAGCGAAGCAATGTCCTGATAGTGTACCTATAATGATGGGGGCAGCATAACAAAATCATACATCTTTCATGGGAAAGAAATTAAAGTTTAGGAGTAACCCGAGGTAAGGTGCTAGTCTTCAGTAGCATACTTTTCTTCCTTTTGTGGGCAAACGGCTATTTGGCCCAGAATTGAAGAGATAAAGCTCTCTTAAAAGACTGGTCAGCTGAAAAAAATCTTGAGCCAAAGTACAAGGTGTGGCCACAGAGAAAGCAGAGACCTTACCAGCATGAAACCGCTTCAGTAAGGTAAGACGAAGGGGGGGGGGGGGAGAATCATATCTTCAGGATTCCTATATGACCAGGGAAGCTTCATAAAGGCATGGAATAGGGGATTATACAGGCCCATCTACTTCAGCATAAAATAAAAGGCCAACTAAAGAGTTTTGCCCATCATGGAAGCACTATTAAAACTGTGCATGTCTAGGTGAGGTAAAGTGGTGCAGGCACCACAACAAAGACACCTTTTGTTCAGTGTCCTGCACTCTTGAAGAAGGGGGATTTACTCAGAAGTCCATAACAATTAGCATTTCTGACAAAAGGTAAGGTAAGAGGTGGGGTGTTAGTTTTCCTTTAAATGTTATCTAGCTCTTCGCAACTTCCATTTCTAGTCTGTTTAAACATCTGCTACATAATCCTCCACTGATAAAGATGAACAGTAATAGGTCACAGATATTCCATTAATGTATAATTACCTGTCTCAGCAGGGTTGACTTGCCTCCCATATTTGGTCCAGTCACAAGTACACAGTGTGCTCCATTGTTTTCGTCACAATCCTCCGCCTCCTCCTCCTTGCAGCCAATCACAATATCATTTGGGATAAAATCATCCCCAAAAAAGGTCTTTGTAATGCATGGGTGTCTTGACCCTTTAAGTTCTAAGAAAGGCGCTCCGTTATCTGGCAACAGAATGACTGGTCTACAGACAGGTCCATCACCACCTCGACTGTACTGAGCCAAACATATGAGGACATCTATAGGGAAACCAAAACAAGACTGCATCAGTAAGGAAGAGGTGCGCATCCCAAGGCCCTCCAGATGTTGAAGACCAACTCCAAAGCAGTCTGCAACAGCCAAAGGGCCTCAAAGTTTCCCATCCCTGCACTAAGATCCATGAAATAATTATATCTCTGCCAAATAATACTACCTATATTGGCGGAGTGGCTTTGGATGCAAGCTTTCAAGACAACTAGATCTCTTCTTCAGGCATAATAAGAATGAAGACTGAATGTGCAATACATGACTTTAAAAATATACATACATTGTAACATCTAATTCGCCAACTGTCAGAGGCATCCACAACACAATGCACTGGATACCTCTCTGGCACCCAAATTCCATTAGCAGAATTATTTTTCTTTTTCTCAGTGTGGAATTACCTTTTTTTTATGCTCCAGTGAAAAATACCAGAGATAGCTAGCTCTAAAAATGTACGAGTTAACCATACAATTGCCAGAGTGGTGCACAATATTTTTATTTTGTGAGATAAGGAAATATCTGCAAGAAAAATTTCTCCCTTTCTTCTGTGTCCCTCCACGGCAATAGAGACAAGTGGGTTATGCCATCACCCTCCAGCTGGTGTAGAATCAATGAAAAAAATGCTTAAAAGGAAACCCCAGATTTCCCCAGGCAGTCATCTTTTGTCATAGCTAAAAAAAAAAAACATAAGCATAACAAAGGCAGAGAGCACCGTGGAGGGACACAGAAGAAAAGGAAATATCGGTAAGAAAAGTTTCTCCCTTTCTTCTGCATCCCTATCCATGGCGACAGACAAGTGGGATATACCAAAGCAGTGTCTTAAGGATGGGAAGAAAGTAAGGCAACAAGACCCCTACTTTAAAGGGATAGTAATACTTCGTTTTAACTTTATTTTATTTTGTAGGCATTAAAAAAACATGAAGAATGATATAAGTCTTATCTCTCAAACCTTTATGGTTTATGAGATATTCACAAGCAAAGTTCCCCTCCCCGCCCCTTTTACCTAGTGTAAGCCATCTCTTCTCAGATGTGAGTCTGGTTGTATGACAGTACAGATAACAGAAGGGGACAATTTTCTTTGTATGAAAACAATGAAAGCCCTTCCCCCCTTGACAAGTTTTTCAGCTTTTTCCATTATCTTAATTGAAGATTGTCCCTCTCTGCAGTCTACCTGGGCATCTCCCTTCTGATCTGGTTGAAGAGGGGGGGATACTTTGTTTGTGAATATCTCTTAAACCATAAAGGTTTCAGAGATAAGACTTATATCATTCTTCATGTTTTTTTAATGCCTACAAAATAAAATAAAGGTAAAATGAAGTATTACTATCCCTTTAACTGTGTACCTGCCCTGATTACACAATTTAAAAATAGAGCATGCAAGAAAAATTTCCACAAGTGACCAGGGTGAAAAGTGTATGTGTTAATGATTACCTTTCCAGTGTGTAAAGCAGCCTGCACCACCTTTCTGCCAAATTTTGCCTCTGAAGAGGCCTGGACACCCAGATGTTAGTGCTTAATGAAAGTAGAAATGGATGACCATGTCTCAGCTTTACAGATGTCTTCTGCAGAAACGGATGCTTTTGAAGCCCATGGTGTGGACATCGCTCTAGTAGAGTGAGCCCTAAGTTTCCTTGATGGGTCTTTTCCTGCCTCTAGATAAGTAATTGAAATACACGCTGGATAATCCATCTAGAGATAGAAGCTTTAGAGGCTGCTGAACCTTTAAATTTTCCCTGGAAATGGACAAACGGAGTCTGAATATCTATATTTTTTGAATCTCTCCAGATAAATAGACATACATCTAACCAAGTCCAGGTTGTGTAACTTCTTCCCTTAGGGATTGGGGAAGAAAGATGGAAGAACGATAGCCTGATTTAAGTGGAAAGGAGACAACTTTAGATCTGAATTCTGTGGTGGTTTTAAAGGGATAGTAATACTTCGTTTTAACTTTATTTTATTTTGTAGGCATTAAAAAAACATGAAGAATGATATAAGTCTTATCTCTGAAACCTTTATGGTTTAAGAGATATTCACAAACAAAGTATCCCTTCCCTGTTCAACCAGATCAGAAGGGAGATGCCCAGGTAGACTGCAGAGAGGGACAATCTTCAACTAAGATAATGGAAAAAGCTGAAAAACTTGTCAAGGGGGGAAGGGCTTTCATTCTTTTCATACAAAGAAAATTGTCCCCTTCTGTTATCTGTCCTGTCATACAACCAGACTCACATTTGAGAAGAGATGGCTTACACTAGGAAAAAGGGGCGGGGAGGGGAACTTTGCTTGTGAATATCTCATAAACCATAAAGGTTTGAGAGATAAGACTTATATCATTCTTCATGTTTTTTTAATTCCTACAAAATAAAATAAAGTTAAAACGAAGTATTACTATCCCTTTAAGTACAACTTTATCTTGATGGAAGACGATGTAGGGGGACTTGGCCTGGAGTTCTGAAACTCTCCTGGCTGATGGGATCTTGCTCCCTTTTTGAACTACATCAGTTTTCCTCCAATCACAGTGCACTATGCCTGATGAAAGTGAATCAATAAATATTAAGTATAATGGTTTTGCCATTACTGAACTAAGTTCCTTAAGTACTCTTGGGTGTATACCATCCGGTCCAGACGCTTTATTCACTATAACCCTTTCCAGTCTCTTTTGGACCTTGTCCTCAGTAAGCCATGTAGATGCTGGAGGAAACTCCGTGTTTTGTCTGTCTGCCCATAGCTTGTCATTGCTGCTTCGTTTTATATACTGAAGCAAAGAACGTATTTAGGGTGTCAGCCATTGCTTTATCCTCACTAATCAATTCACCTGTCTCAGTCCTAAGAGGACCGATATCAACCTCAACTTTTTTGTTACTAATATACTTGTAGAATTGTTTAGGGTTTTTCTTGCTCTCATTTGCAATGTTTCTCATTTTCTATTTAGCTAGCTTAATTGCTTGTTTGCAGATTTTACTACATTCTTTATATGATGCATCTGACACATTTGACTTAAACACTTTAAAATCCTGCTTTTTATTTCTCATCCCCCTGCTAACCACATTATTAAGCCACATTGGATTTGCTTTACTTCTCTTGTGCATATTCCCCAATGGTATATATTGACGTGTATATTTGCCCAAGAGCATTTTAAATACATTCCATGATTCTTGTGCATTTTTATCTTTGAAAATTACATCCCACTGGATATCCTTTAACACTTCTTTTAAATTTGTAAAATTAGCCTTTTTGAAATTGAATGTTTTGGTTAAACCCTTGCTATTGGGTTTCTCAAACTTCAAAGGATACAATATTGTGATCACTGCTGCCCAAATGTTCCCTTACTTGCACATTGTTTATCATGTCAGAATCTTTTGTGGTGCCTTATCCTCCTTAGGGTCAGGACCCCCTTTATCCTTCTTAGATTGCCCTGACTTGGATACTGAAGTCGTGATATTATTTAACTTTTAATAAATATACTTTAAAAAGTAAAATACAACAAACTGGGGCACTATAGGAGATACAAATTCCAGGCTAGTATAAGGAGAATACATTACAATGGCAGCCTTAAATAGAGTAGGCCTCTGGTGTGCGTTCCACCTAGGAACGCAGAGGCCCACTGGATACAGCAAGAGGAGCAAGCAGATAAAATATGTCCATAAGGCCCTTACCTTCCCCCACGCAGATTTGCTCCGTTTTCATTAGCACCAAGGTCTGGGCCAGACGCTAGGTACTTCCTGCGTTCCAGGATGTGATGAAGTCCATACTTCCTGTTCTGCAGCTGGATTACTACCTCTATGCAAGAGGGAATCCAGGAGGTCAGCATGTCAGCGATTACTCCCCTGGCTGGCGAAAACTGGAGCCAGGGCTTCAGGATGTATTCCTTTGGATTGGACATCAGAAACGCGCCCTCCGAGTTCTTCTGAGTCACGGTAAGCACCTTGACTGCCCATGACCCAGTCCAGCTGTGAAGGACCAAAAATGACTGCCTGGGGAAGTCTGGGGTTTCATTTTAAGAGTTTTCTTCATTGGCCCTACACCAGCTGAAGGGTGATGACGTAACCCACTTGTCTATCACAGTCGATAGGGACACAGAAGAAAATGTAGCAAACTCCTTGTCATGGTTCAAGCCACAGTTCAGAGTCTGGTCATCAGTTTATACTCCCAAATCTTTGTCTCTCAGTGTCTTAAAATTTCCCATCAGTACAGTCACAGAGCTCCTTAATGCTGTAATCCATTCTGGAAAACTGTTGGTCAACTGAGGGTGTCTCCTTTGTTGTTCACACTAGACCAATGAAAATTCATCGTTTTTCTCAGGGTCTGTCCTGTATAACCCACATGATGACGTAAACATTAGATTAGCAACAGTAGAATTTGCTTCAATACTGTAGTTTCTGTGGGAATGTGGCACGGGCACCTTATCTGTGCTACGTGTGTGCAAAGGGTCTACATGTCCTTTGTAGACAGGAATGCAACAGAAAACGGTACTGTTCCCAAAGTAAGCTCTTCATCACCAGTGGCTTCAGGGTGTGTTTTGTGTGTTTGTCGCGCGTGCGTGTGGTGTGTGTGTGTGTGTGTGTGTGTGCGTAGCTTTGGGTTGTATGCGGGGGGAGGGGGGGTTGCACACCAATGGCATTTGGAGGGTTAACCCATACATTTTTAGAGCTAGCCATCTTTGGTCATTTCACTGGAGTATATCAAAAATATAATCTTGTTTGCATTCCCTAGTCCACTTTATACAGCTGTAAGAATCTAGATTATAATTTATGGCCCACACTGGGAAAAAGAAAAAACATTCTGCTAATTGAATTTGACCCTTTGGATTCCACAAAGGTGCCCAATGCATTGTGTTGCAGTGTGGTGGATGCCACTCTGATCCCAGGGTTTAGATGTTAAAATTATGCACATTTTTAAAGTCTTGTATTGTGCATTCAGCTTTCATTCTTATTATGAATAAAGAAGAGACCCAGTGGTCTCTAAAGCCTTCATCCAAAGCCACTAAAAGGTATAATTTTCCTATGCTAGTCCCTATGGCTAGCACAGTACAGCACAATACTACATCATACACATCTAGAGCAGTGCTTCTGATACATGTATGACTGAGGCCTAGTGACTTTCCCTAAAGGTTTATGGATCCCTTTCAAAGGTACAAGGCATTTATGCATATGGGAGTGTTAAGGCTACTAAGTCATACTATGAACAGCTCTATGCTAAACCATGGACCAGCACAGTCATATGGACCAGCAGATGTTAAATACTGCACTAGTGCACTTATAACCCTTTGAGTACCAACACACTAGTAAAAAGGATGAAACATGGACCCTTGTCTCTGCATATAGATGCATATAAATTGTGATGCAATAAAAATCTTTAAATTATGACTAAACTATGAGTCTCAAACTGCATTCCTAATGAGCTTACACAGACCATGTAAACAAAAGCAACCCTATTTGCAAGAAAATCTAGACTGATGGAGGTGTTCTGTTAGCTGGAGCAATCTCATTGGCTAGATATCGATCTCTGCCAATGAGATCACTCCAGCTTACTAACAGAACGTGTGTCAGTGGAGGATGCTGGGGAAAGTCATGGGAGCAGAGGCTGTGTGACGAGCAGTTTAGCTGGAAATAGGCTGTTGGGCATACTTTAAAATGTAATTTTCTTGCAAATAGGGTTGCTTTTGTTTTAAAAAAAAAAAAAAAAAAAAAAAAAAAAGTTTTATAATTATTCGCTAACTATTCTACATATTGGAGAAAACTTGTAAAGTAGTGATAGATCCACTTTAAAAGAGGATTTTAGTCTTACCTGTTAAATCCTTTTCTCTTAGTCCATACAGGTTACTGGTAACACTGGGAGGCGTCAGTCCCTTTAAGTAGGCAGGAAGATTCTCTAAATGTATGCAGGAGGGTGGAGCCTCCCTTCCCACTCAGGATGCAGCCCAGCTAGCCTCCACCAGAATTGTTTGAAAACTAACTAGATTAGAAAGTAGAAAGGAAGAAGATTCCTGTGAGCATGCCCTGAAGGACTCACACATACTGCCACAGGAGAGCCAAGCATGGTCTCTTGACAGGGTGGGAGACCAGTAACCTGTATGGACTAAGAGAAAAAGATTTAACAGGTAAGACTAAAATCCTCTTTTCTCTGTCGTGCAATACAGGTTATTGGTAACTCTGGGATGTCCAACCATTGAGTTTCCCAGAGGCGGGAAGAAGGCAAGGACCAGGCACAAGGCCCCCAAAGTCACCAGAACCTCTATGAACCAACCGGTCAGAGATCCCAACAAAACTGAAGTGCAACGGACACCAAACGGGGGTAAAAACACCCCAGGAACCGTAACACAGCACACTGAACTAGAGCCAACAGGGCTCAACAGTAAGGAAGCACTAAACCTGAGAAGAAGATCCTAGACGGGTAAAACTGCCTCCAGGACCTTCCTCCCAAAGCTGGCATCAGCCGAAGCCAGCACAACCACACGGTAGTGCTTCGAAAAAGGTGTGCACAGAGGACCAAGCGGCCGCCCTGCACAACTGATCAGCAGATGCTTGATTCTTATAGGTGCAAGAGGCCCCAATGGACCTGGTGGAATGAGCCACGACCCGAAAGGGAACGTGTAGTCCTCAATTCATAAGCCCTACGAATAGTGGAATAGATCCATGACGCAATAGTCATTTTGGATGCAGGTCTTCCTGCCCTAGGACCCTCAGGAACGACGAACAGAGCATCGGACTTCCTGATAGATTCAGTGCGATGGACATAAAACTGTAGACAACGCACCACATCCAACAAGTGGAGATTCCTTTCCTTGTCAGAGGAGGGGTTAGGGCAGAAAGAGGGCACCACAAGCTCCTGATTGATGTGAAACTCGGAGACTACTTTAGGTAAGAACTCCTTAGAGGTGCGAAGCACCGCTGTACCCTTATGAAACACCAGATAAGGTGGTTTACAAGAAAGAGCTAGCAACCCCACCACTCGGTGAACTGACACAAATGCCAGAAGGAAAGCCATCTTCCACGTCAAGAGACGTAAAGGAATAATAGCCAAAAAGACTCAAAGGGAGGACGGAGAACTCCCAAAACCAAATTAAGGTCCCACTGAGGAGCCGGACTCCAAAAGGCAGGACACACATGAGCAATGCCCTGGAAGAAACTTTGAAATCAGGAAGGACAGCAATGTGCTCCTGGAAAGACAGAAAGCGCCGAAGTCTAAACCTTAAGAGAACACAGACTGAGTCCCTGAGACAGAATGCATGTCAACACACCAAGACCCAAATGTTGACCAGACACGCTGGTAGATCTTGGAAGAAACATGCTTACGGGCACTAAGCACAGTAGACACCACAGCAGAAGAAAACCCTTTCTTCCATAAAATAGAGGATTCAACCTACAGGCCATCAAATTGAGCCGATGAACGTCTGCTTTCACAGATAACCCTGTAGAAGAAGAGCTGGACGAGAGGGGAGCTGAAATGGCTCCGACACAGATAGGACCAGAAGCTCCGGATACCAGGATTGACGATGCCTATCCGGAGCAGTCAGAAGTACTGGACAACGTACAAATTTCAATTTCTGCAACACCCTTATTAACATAGGGAGAGGAGGAAAGATGTGGGCCGGAAAGAATGTCCAGGAATGGGCATTGCATCGGCAGTCAGAGCTAGAGAGTCTCTCCACCTGGAGCAGAACGTCAGAACCTTCCGGTTGTGCCTGGTTGCCATCAGATCCACTAGGTGTACCCCCCCATTTCCGAGGTAGGAGTTGAAAACCCTCCGGATGTAGTTTCCACTCTCCGCTGTCGACTGTTTGACTGTCTGCCATAACATTGTCTACACCTGGAATGAGCACTGCGGAAATGACAGGAACATGAACCTCTGCCCAGGACAGAATGGCCTTGACCTCTAAGCAAGAGGCGAGACTTCTTGTCCCGCCCTGTCTGGTGATGTAAGCCACCGCAGTGACGTTGTCTGATTCACTCAGACCGGACAGTCCTCCAGTTGAGACTCCCAATGGCGTAGAGCATGAAATATTGCTCGAAGTTACAGAACACTGATGGGAAGAAGAGACTCCTCCAGGGACCACTTCCCCTGAGCACTGAAGCGACCCAGAACAGCTCCCCAGCCCAAGAGGCTGGCATCTGTTGTGACCTTGGTCCAGTAGGGAACCGGAAGAATCACCCCTTCAGGAGATTGGAAAGGTCCCAACACCACTCCAAGCTCACTCTACATGAGGAATAGAGATCGATAGCTTCTGATGATCTGGTCGGTCCCTACATGTCTATCACAAATCTTTGTAGTTCCCTGGTGTGTGTGCCATGGCAAATGGAATCGCCTCTATCATGGAGATGAACTTCCTCACCAGAAAAGACGACTTCGGAACCTCGTCCGGTAGAAAACACCCTGCACTGCTGAGTATCGAATAGAAGACCCAGGAAGACCAGTTGCTGGGATGGAACAAGGTCCGACTTTTCCAAGCTCAATACAACTGTGATGTGCAAGAATTCGAATGCAGGTCTGGACCTGCTGATGAAGAAAGTCCACAGAGGATGCTTGCAAAAGCAAGTCGTCCATGTATGGGAGTCACTCTGATGCCGTCCCGATGGAGGACGGATACCAAGGCCCCCAGACCCCGTTGGAAAACCTGGGGGGCTGTTGTCAGACGAAACGGAAGGGCTGAGAACTGAAAATGACCTCTGGCGCAGGCAAACCTCAGATACTGCCTGCTCTCTAGATGGACTGGGATGTGCAAATACGCATCCTGAAGGTCCAGAGAAGCAAGGAACTCCCCTGGAGACATGGCAGCGATCACTGTGCTCAGAGACTCCTGACGATAGTGAGTCTTCACTACAAAGGAATTGAGATCTTTCAGATCCAAAATAGGGCGGCATCCGCCATCCTTCTTGGTCACCACAAAGACATTTGAATAAAATCCTGAACCCCTGTCTGAAGGAGGTACTAGCTCCAGGACATCCTTGTCCAGAAGAGCCTGAATAGAGTCTTCGAACAGTCGGCTTCTCTCGACTTCCTGAGGAGAACGAGAAAGATGAAGGTGAAAAGGTGGGAGGGAAAAGAAAGGGATCTTGTATTCCTCTGACACCACCTGTAAAACCCATGGGTCCGACACTGAATCCTCCCAAATCCCGCAGAAGAGGCGGAGACTACCACCCACAGCGGGATGCGGACCCGGGTTCGGCGAGTCATGCAGAAGCAGTCTTGGAAGACTTGGGCTTGGATGCGACCTTCGGCTTCCATTGCTGCTTGGGCGTGGAGGAGGGACGCGGAGCTGATGGAACCGCCGGTTCGTCGTATGGGTCTCAGATGGAAAGGAACGAAAAGACCGGTAACTCTTAGCAGGCAACTTTTTCTTAATGACCAAGGGCAGAAGAGTACTCTAACCCCTATGGCCTCACTAATTAGTTCCTTAAGTTCAGATCCAAATAAGGAAGTACCCTGAAAAGGCAAAGAAAGCAAAACTTTCTTGGAAGCTGTGTCAGCAGACCAAATCTTAAGCCAAAACACACGCCTAGCCACCACAGATGTAGTGGAGGCCCTTGCCATCATGCGGACGGCATCAAATGCAGCAGCAGAAACAGAGTGATGAGCTTCAGTATATTAGCAAGACAACGCAATTTCTCTGAAGTAGGTGCATCCTGACGGACCACTGTAGTGAGTTGTTCAGTCCAGACTGCATAGCCTGGTTAACCCATGCAACAGCAAAGGCTGGACGCATAGCAGTGCCAATAGAAGCGAAAATGGACTTGAGGGAAACTTTTCTTGTCAGTCCGACCTAGCAGCGCAGAAGCATCAGACACAGGTAATGCAGTAGATTTAGACAGTCTAGATATTGGTGCGTCCACCTTAGGGGGATGAACCCATTTAGCCATTTCTGTTTCAGAAAAGGGATAAACTTTAGCAAACTTTCTAGACACTGAAGAGAACTTGTCTGGAGTTTTCCATGCATAAGAACCAAACGGTCAAGAGTTGGGTTAGGAGGAAAATAAGTAAGGGGCTTTGCAGGCACCTGAAAAACATCAGAGGGATCATAGGGAACCTCCTGAACCGATGGAATGTTGAGAGGGGACAATACAGCCCTGATCAGGCCCTTGGTAGTGGTTTCAGGATCAGCTTCAAATGGATCCCCAAAGAGACCTGGAAGATTCCAAAATAGCAATCTCAACATCCGAATCTTGCAACAATTCTTCCTCAGAAGAATCTGACACATCAGGTGCTCCCTGCGGTTGAGACAGGGAGGATCTGATAGTAGAGGGGGGTCTGCCATAATTGAAGTGCCCCCTGTATCTGGGATGTAAAGAGCTGTAAAGTGGACCTAAGGTCTCTAGTTGCAGCCTTAAACTCTTGCACCCAAGCTGGCTCAATAGCATGGCTGGAAGGCCCTGGGTTGCTGCCAGGAACTTCAGAACCTGCTGAGCAGAAATGACCAGAGAACACTCTAGGTAACCCTGTGTGACAGGAAGAGCAATGCGCAATGGGGGATACTGATACCCCAGCTTCCTTAGTCTTAGGTCTAGCCCCTACCTCCAGCAGTACAGACATTCTCACATTGTAAAAATAACCAACTGTACAATGAATCACCCAACTGTAGTGTGTAAGATTAATATTTCACCCCAGAAATGCTAAATATAGACTTTTCTGGCAGACGAAGGGTTAATCTGCAGAGAAGAAAAGGAGGGTCCAAGCCCTGTGGAGGATACTCATTGAGAAAAGTTCCAAAATGGCTGCAGCGACGGGAGGCAATCAGAAATTAGGCGCGAATCAAGCGCTCGTGGGAAATGTAGTTTTTACCAAAAAGTACCCCAAAACAGTGCACGAAGCCCCCCAAGCACCCCAACACACTTGAACTATAAACCGGATGATAGAGCAAGGGTAGACAATTAAAATGAGTCCTCTCTGAAGTTGCTGTGTGAAGCAGCTGCAGAGATACGTCCCAAACAGTGTTGTCCCATAGAAAGTAAATGGAGCAATGGCGTCTATGCGGTAAAGCCCGCCTTAAAGGCTCAGTACACAATTTTAATAAAAGTTAAACTACAAGTTAAAAACATGAAAAACATACAGGGAACATGTATGCATACTGAGAAAACACTAACCCAGTAAGGAAAGTGTCAGAAAACCCCACTAAACGTGTCAAACCAGCAGACAAAGGGTTAAGTTACCACATAAACCTGCTCCAACAACCCAACAGACCTACACATATATACCCAATGAGTGCCGGAGTGCGCAATGAGAACTCCCAAATAGAAGCCCAGCGAAGGGGCACTGTGGGACAAGTGGACCTGCAGCACTCAAAGGGTAGCTCACCTCTCCTGCAGATCTTCTGTCTTCAGGTTACCATGCAGTAAGAATTACCTCAGAGAGTAATCCATGGTGAAGCACATGTACCCAAGATTTTCCCCCTCAGGGCTTAAGGTCCACCAAAAGCACCTGGACACTGAGCTAGCCGCTTTGAAAGGGCATTTGTCAGTCATGGTAACCCGCCTAATGGTGGTATTCCATATCTGACAGAAAAATAAAAAAGAAACAAACTAACAATGAGATGTTCTCCACCTGGTGTGTTCACACCCAGGAACAAACAATTCTGGTGGAGGATAGCTGGGCTGCAGCCTGAGTGGGAAGGGAGGCTCCACCCCCCTGAATACATTTAGAGAATGTTCCTGCCTACTTAAAGGGACTGACGCCTCCCAGAGTTACCAGTAACCTGTATTGGACGAAAGAGAAAGGTAAATTTAAAAATTAATTAAAAATCAGCAATGCAGACATCAATGAAAAAGTCTTAGCCTGATTTACCAGACTGCTAGGCTATTTCAGAAAACAAAGTGAAGCAGTCAGTATAAAACACTTACCTAAAACTGCAAAGCATTCAACAGAAGTTTGCCATTCTTTGTAGTTTTTGTCAAAATTATAAAACAGTCTTCTCATGCAGTCTTTAAGAGCAGTATCCCTTCGCTCCTCTGCATTGACAAGGTCTCCAAACAAATTTTCAATTGCCTTTGTCCAGTAACGTTTGAATCCCTTTTTTGTAGATTTTAATTCATACTCTTCTGGTAAACTGCGTTCTGTAACACTCTCTGGTATTTCCATTTGAAAGCGGTTCTTAGCAGTGCCCCAGTAAACAATACTCTTACACCCAAGCCTTTTGCGTTGCTTATCTAAATAGTCATTCAGACACTGTTCTGCAGTTTTAATATCTCTTAAAGCTTCATCGTAGTCCGGATCAAAACCAGCTTTAGGGGTTATAACTCCAGTTTTGCGAGCTTTCTCATGATCAAAAGACGTATCCCACCTTTTCAGTTCAGCTGATAAGTCAGGAAAGCGACCTGTAGGAGATTTATCTTTAAGACTAACAACTTGCTTAAGGATATTTGACTTGAAGTGAGTATCAGCATTTTCCATAATATTAATGACCTCTCGCATCACTTTAAACCCTTCCAGCGCAGATAAGAAGTCTGCTATCTTCTTCTTACTATAGGTGGTTTCCTCATACATGACAGCCCTGCTATCTGGATGATTTTGGCTTTTGAGTGGAGAGCCAATGCTGTGAATTTTGCTAAGTAATCTCTCTAGGTCAGGGAGTTTCTTTAAAAGCTCACCAACTTCAGACACTTTGTCTGGGATAGCCATGAGATCTTCCACTGCATTGAGACGATCATTAATGGAGAAAGGATTACATAGAGGGGCACACAGCCACTGTTTGAGAAGGCGCTTTCCAAAGGGTGTGAAGCAGGTGTCCAGCTTCTCTAGCAAGGTTCCTTCTGCAGAACCATTTGTTCCATTCTGAAGAATTTCCAAGTTAGTGAGTGTTACTCCATCAAGAACCATGCGTTGGCTCGTTTTAGCAAAGAAACCATTTGAACGCTGGGCCTTTTCAAGATCAAGATCCACAGGAAAGTACTCTTCAAAGTTTGCCATCGAGAGCAGCTCTTGATCTATTAGACATTTTTTAAGATAAAATATACATGCCCCCAGTGCAGAGAGAGCCAATTCACTCTTCTCACCAGGAGTTAGTGCTAAAGAATCACTTTCTGAAGTCATGCGCTTTATAACCGGTGGAAAAATGCCATTATCAGTATCATCTTTACTGTCTTTTGTAAAGTATCCCTCTTCAGCTAAGTTTTTTAGTGTTTTGGTTGCATCCCAAAATTGGGATATAGGAAACAAACCCTCTTGAATAGAGGTTGAAAGGCAGCTCTTAAGAACTTTCTTTGTATCAGCAGAAGGGTTTCCCTTCTCAAACAAGATCTGAACTGGAGGAAAGTGGGCAACAAGAGTCCTAAACCGTGAACAGTGGCGGTCATCTTCAAACTGACCAACGTGAAATTTTCCCACGGATGTGTCTACGAAGCAGACACCATATATTCTACACTGACCAGAAGAATCATCCACCTTTTCTTTGAAACTAAGAAGGTATTTATTATGGCTTTCTGACGGACTTCCATCTAAAACACTGTATGTCTGTGTTCCTTTGGTAATGATCCTGCATATTTCTCGTCTAACAACCTTGTCAAATTTACTTGGATGTGACATTGACTTGCAACGAGCTTCCATCATCTCTGGAGTTTCAGTCTGTTCCACTCTAGCCACTTTGTATCCTTTCTGTACGAGAACATCAGAGAAGCGGCCAAATGCAATTTCTGGAAAACCAGAGTGAGCCCATGTGCCTTTCATAAATGTCAGGCCCAACTCATTGACCCCAATAACAGCATCCATGTGATACAGTTCATAAAACTTTCCAACCTTATAAAAGATGACAGAATCAAAGTTCTGAGATTTCAGCTGCCACCATTTTCTCATACCTGGAGTACATTTATTGAGGAAGTCATCTGGGACATACAGTGTAGATGGATCATAATCCATATCATTCTGCCTTTGTCGTTTTGCATCTTTTCTTTTTCCATCATGTAACCATTCGAACTTCTCATGTTCCCACACAGATACCCCACCAGCTCCTGCAGTGTTTGTCTGTGATTCAAAGGACTCAGGAGCAGAAAAAGAGGAGAGTTTTAACTTTGCCTCTGCAGACACATTGCTTGCTCTTTTGGGAGTTTCAGAAAGTTCTTTCTGCAAGCTTTTCTTGGATACAGAGGGCTTTTCAGTCTGCCCTCTTTTACGTTTTAATGGCACTTTGATAGGACTTTCTTCTTCAGTTTCAGAATCCAGTCCTGACACTTGAGCTTCATCCACTCCACTACTGGCGTCATCACTACTAGCACTATCCTTAGCATCTGGCTTGAATTCATCATCTGAATCAGCATCATCACTGTCTGATTCAACCATAATTCTCCTCCTCTTCGGTTTCCCATTACTTCTACTCGGACGAAATGGCCTGTTTGTTTTCTGACCTTTAGACTCCTCATCACTTACAGACGAGCCCTCCTCTTCCACCTGTTAAGATAAACACAATGAGCAGTAAATATAAAGCAAAAGTGGTGCAGTTTAGGTACAAAACAACTTCAGCTATTGCTAGTGAAGCAATACTTTGGAGAACTAGCATTCAAGGAGTTAAAAGCCCTATTTAAAATCAATGGGAATTTGATGTATTTTCAAATGAAACAAATGTTGCCATCTGAACACAGCACAAGTATGACCTGTAACAACTGACTAATGAAATAGTGGGAGTAAGACCTATAAAACCTTATATTTTACCCACACATTATATAAATCCTTACTGTTGAATGGGATTATACATTGTCCATCACCTTCATATTCCCATTTATGTGAATGTAACCACCATGTCAACAATTACTTTGTATAAAGTAGAAATTAGCAAGGGATGGGGGGGGGGAGCAATATATGGTCATAAGTCAATTATTTTATATCACATACACACACCTCCATATCATCCTCTGAATCAGATGGCTCAGTGCACACTGCCAATTCAAGACGCTTTTGCTTGTCTTTATCCATTGCATCATCTGCCATTGCCATTGCTTTCTTGATTTCTGGTTTAGTACTAAAAAACATTCCTCCCTTCTGGGCCTCTGCAGCACTGGAGCCTTAAAAATAATAAATCAGTTACTAATCTGTAAATTACTTGAACAGTTACTAAATTCTATAAGCAAGAGTATATAAATTAAACCACTCCCTGGATTAAAAAAAAAAAAAAAAAAAAAAAAAAAGGAAGCTGTGGACAGAGTTAACCCCTTTGAGCGCCAAAGGTGTGCAACTGAAGGCACGGCCCTTAAATACAAATTGACATTTAATAGTGTATATAAACTTTTTAAGGATCCACTAGGAGCCAGGGAGGATGCCCGTAACAGATTTAAACAATAAGCTCAAAAATTGATGAGCAAGAAGTAACCAACATTTTAGGAGTCCAGTTTACCAGGTTGCTGGGATTTTATAGCCAGTTTTCAAAAGAGGCCCAACACCTAAAAACAACTGATTATTTTGAAAGATATTTCAAAATCACCTGTTGTATTAGACATTCTGTATTTAGAAGACTTGAGTTAGATTTATAGATTCTGATAATTAAGGCATGCTGTGCAGGCACTCCAATTTTTCCCCATATTACCTTCCCCACTCAGTGACACTGGATGTGGGAAAAGCATTGCCACCTCACCTAGCTGTAATAGGATAAGAGACAATTCTAAACAATTTAAGAGACTAGTTTTTTAGATTTAGAGAGAGAGAAAAAAAAAAAAAAAAAAAAAAAAAACACAGGTCACAGTTTGGCAATGTAGTGGACTTCTCTCTGGAACTAATTAAATCATATTACAATTGACTTTTGTTTAAGATCCATCATTTGTAAAAAGCAGAATCCAGTTTCTAAAGCACAGGGTGCCCTGAAACCATTTGTACACATGTAAGAAGGAATTGCATAGAAGTATACAGAAAGCAATGTTAACAGTTGGAGATGCTTAGATAAAAAAAAATGATGGGTAAAAGTAATAGCTGAAGTAGAAGATTTGGATAACTTTCCGAAAAGGGCAAGCTGTTAAGGACCATGGCGTTGCAATACATTCAGGGATAGCAAAGCAGCATGCAGCTGTGGTACCATCCCAGAATTCCATGACGTTACAGGACTGGCCCAGTCCTCAATGTCTGGACCAGCATGACGATTCTGGCACATCACATGACGCAAAGGTGCTAGGGAAGAAAAACAAAAAGAAGAAACACCCTTATCAGCAAAAATGGTGAAGTTTACTCACCAATATTTTGTTTTCCTATGTGTCCTTCCACGGCAATACTGAGATTTGGCTCTGCCTCCCAGCTGATAGGACCAATAACTTTTTTACTTAAGAGTCTGCTCAGCTCTGCTTTCACAGTTATACTTATGTCCAAGCTGGAACAAGAAACACGTTAGTAATAGCAGATAATAGCATGTTCAATAAAGTACAATCGAATGAGTCCTAGGAGATAGACAGAATTGGCTGCTTGTAGCACAACTTCCTTCCAAAACTGGCATCCTCAGAAGCCTGGAGGTCCAGTTTATGGTATTTAATGAATGTAGATACTGGAGGACCAGGTTGCTGCAGCTGGTACAGTGGGCTTTAATACCAGATGGAGGATCTTTATCTGCTGACTGGTATGCCAGTCTAATGCAGTCTCTAATATACTTTGCTATGGAAGCCTTGGATGCTGCAGTACATTTGTATTTTCCACAAAAATGGACAAATAAAGCATCTGAATTTCGAAAAGTCTGAGATCTCTTCAGGTAGACTTGCAAACACCTATGCATATCCAGATTCTGAAGACCTCTATCCGTATTAAGTTGAGAATCAGGAGAAAATGTAGGGAGGACAATCTCCTGACAAATGAAAACTTAATACTGCTTTGAACCTAAAGGAGGGTCTAGATCTCAGAATGTCTATCTTGATGGCAAATCAAGAATGGTGATTTGCATAAGAGCCTGCAACTCTCCAACTCTTCTGGCCAATGTGACGGCTGTCAAAAGTACTGTCTTTAGTGTAAGGTGAGACAGAGACATTCTCCATGGGTCCAAACAGGTGAGCAGAGTTGTTGCAAAACTAAACTGAGATCCCACGGAGGGATTATTTCTCGAATTGTGGGTTTAATTTTTGAAACTAATGCCATATATCTCAATGAGGTAATGTTCTGAAAATGGAGAGGCAAGGATAGCCGACAGTGCCAATAACTGTACCTTAAGAGAGGTCTGTTTCAATCCTTTTTGAAAACCTTTCTGTAGGAATTCTAGTATTGTCTTGGGAAGAATACAGTCTTTTTAGCTTTCAAGGTTTACACCAGTTGTAAAAGATGGTCCAAACTCTAATAGATCAGAGAGGAGGTAAGTGTTCTACCCTCCCATATGGTGATTACTGGATCAGAGAGTCCTTTGAGTCTCAAAGAGCTCAGTTCAGCTTCCAGGCAGCTAGGTTCAAGAAAGCTGGATTCAGATGCCAAATGGGATCCTGTGAGAAACAGGTCTGGAATGTTTGGCAGCTTTATTGGAGGTTGAACAGACAGACATTTCAGACCTGCCTACCACAGCTTTCTTGGCCAGTTTGGAACTATCAGAATGACCCTTGCTTGATCCCTCCTGATTTTTCTTATAACTTCCATGATGAGTGGAAGCAGAGGAAAGACATATGCTAGACGAAAGTTCCATTTTATAATAGCATACTGACCCAGAGCCTGAGGGTACTTCCAACATGATAGGAACCGACTGCACTGAGTGTTTTCTGGTGTAGCCATAAGGTCCATCACCGGAGAGCCTAGGGTTGCTGTAATCATGTTGAAGATTCCTTCTTTAGGGACCACTCCCCTGGATCAAGCCGATAACTGCTGAGGAAGTCCGCTTGGCAATTTTGTGTCCCTGACAAGTATGCTGCCCTGAGAGCTTACAGATGAACGTCTGATCAATTTAAGATCTGAAGAGCTAGGCGACCGAAGGATTGACTTCCTGTTCCTTCCTGATTTCCATAGACAATTCACTGTAGCGGTGATGTCTGATCTGTTCAGGGTGGGTGCACCTTCTAGATATTCTCTTGGGTTAAATGTGAATTAACTTAGGCCTATGGTAGGATCTGATAAGTTGAGAGGCATCCCAGTAGTCATGAAAAGCTTTATTGCAGTGTGGAACTTCCACTGAAGAAAAGGCCATGATTCTGTTGAAACTGCGGTGCTGGGTATTTAGGGACAGGGTTACTTGGCCTTGACTGGTATGGAGTTGCATCCCCAAGAATCTTAGCTGTTGGGAGGGAGAGAGCTTCTTTCCAAAATGACTACCCAGCAGAGTTTGCTGTGAAGGTCCCGGCAAATGTTTGTGCTGGTTACTGATTGGGGATATATCTCACTAATCAGAATGTTGTCTAGATAGCAGGACACTTTGATCAGATGAATGTCGCAGCATTGCCATTACCTTAATCTTTGGGGAGACTCTTGGGGCTGACGCCAATCCAAATGGGAAGTCCCTGTACTAATACGGATGACCGAAGATCTGGAATCTGAGGTAGTTTGTTTGTTTCCCAGATCAGGACATAGTATGTGTCACGCAGATCTATTCAGGTGACTATGCAGATGTATCAAAATTAGAGTGGATGGCTCAATTTCCATCTCGAAACGACAGACCTTTAGTACAGAGTTGAGCTTCTTAAGGTCTAGGATGAGGCATAGCTCCCCAATAGGTTTGATAACATAAGAGTGGAATGGAGCACCTGAATCTCTGATGTAGTGGGTCCTCTCTATTAAGGGAATGTTGGACTTGACACATGAGGAACGATGAGACAAACCTGGATGTGGTGGCCAGGGGACACCCCTTGAGATTAACGGAAAGGAGGTTTAGACTTTAGTAGAGGAAGGGGTTCACAGTAAGGTATGTTAACCACCTGAGTGCCAGAGTGGCACAGAACGCACCGCTTGCAACGCACTCAGCACCACTCCTGCACCCAAAGGGTCAAATTGTGGAATTCCTTGCCCAAGAAGGTGGTTATGGCAGATACATTTATTGCAAAAGGGAACACAGGGTTATACTGAATATTAGTAGGCAATTTAAGAAGGTCCAATAAAGGATTAACAATTGACAGCAGGATAGCTATACAATTCTCATGTCACTAGGGTATGAGGCAAAGGTTGAACTTTATGGACCTGTCTTTATTTAACCCAATTACTATGTACCCTGTTTGAAGCAGAATCTGCACTGCCTGTTTCATCTGTAGAGACCTTGTTTTTATATAGATGACATGAAGCGAAAAATCATAGAGATAGGCTGAAATTCCAGAACACCTCTGTCGTGATGAACTAGACTCCAGGCCTGGTTGGTCTGACTTTATTGTTGGAACTGCCATCTTTTTTGGAAATCTTTACCATTTCTAGATCTCTGATTTTGGGGAAGTAAACACTTTCTCTTGGTCATATCTCCTATCTGGCTTGTATCTTCTGACTTCTTAAAAAAGATTGATGTCTGAAGTGACCGGTTTTGACAGGAGAGTCTCTGGCTCTTTTCTCCTGGGGAAAAAAGGGGATCTTGATGACCTCTTGATAATTTCTTCTGGCAGGTCTCAGAACAGCTTAGTTCCAGAGAAAATCAAAGAGACCAGTCTGTATTTAGAAGAAGGGTCTGCTTCCCAGGCTTTGATCATCGAATCATAAGAATAGCTGATAGTCTCTTTGATAGAACCTAGTTCTTTTAAGATATGGGCTCTAGAGACTAAATACTCAATTTCTTCTAGTTTGGTTAGCCATATGCATAGTGTATGAAAGATGCCATGGGAATGGCAGTGGCCAAATTCTGCCCAATTACTCACTCATAATATCATCTTTTATAGAGCTGTGCACCGGTATGTGGGGGCTTGATTTCTTATATCCCACAATGCAAGTCCTAGAACTGAGCAGGTACAATACTAGCACCAGCATGCAAAGGAGGTAGCACAGTGTTTGGCAGGGCCAGTCATAGCTATATCCTGATGACACCCTGCAGAGGTTTTGGTCTTTGGGTCTAACTTCTCTCCCTGGGAGGATCAGAAGCATTGGGTTTTTCCCTATAACATTCATTAGGGGTAAACATGGTGCAAATGGAATAGCAGCAACAAGCAATAGTTTACAGTAAGTATATAGAAGGCAACCACAAACACTTGTATGATTTAAACAAGCAATAAATATATATTTAAGGCAAATGGACCACCACAAGGGTTACTCACTGTGCCTGCATGCCATCCTGAATGCGCGTTTTGTCCCGGGTCCATCGAACAGCCTGTTTCCTTTATGCGTTTCACCAGTGGAATGCAAAAGTGCTGAACTTCCAGTTGAGACAAGGCTGCTCTACACGCGTGTACTTTCAAACAAGCTCTCTGAGCTGGATGGCATGAAGGGAGGACTGAGCACTGCGCTGTGCATCTGGCCAGAACCCCAGGACCAACTAAATCGGAACCCATGTGACCTCACCAGGATTCTGAGGAATGAGGTTCCTTTGCAAGGTGATGTAAGCCGCGATTAGACAGGCCGCACGGGAGAGAAAATAATAACATAGTACTTTCAAAGTTGAGAGAGAGAGAGAGAGAGAGAGAGAGAGAGAGAGAGAGAGACACACACAAAAAGCCTCCATCCTCCAGCTTGGTAGGACCAAAATAAATGCAGGTGGAAGTAAGCGCACAGAATTTATATTTTTTGGATTGGTCCTACCAGCTGGGAGGCAGAGCCAATTACGCACAGTATGCCGTGGATTGGACACAGAATTTATATATATATCAATATATGTTTGATCTATGTGTTGAAGGTATATTGGATACTATGATGTTGATTAGGGTTATAGTGTGGGTTTATAGTAGGGGTTAACTTATTGGATAGATATATAATTTTAAATGTGCACCTGGGGAGCACTGGAACTATGGGAGGTGACTTCCAGTGGATACAGTTTTAAATAGATTTCCCATGAATATACCTGTAACTTGCCTTGACAAAGTCCAGAGAAGCAGGACAAAACCCATTGGCGTATGATATACCCTGCATATGTGGAACGGACTAATATGATGCAGTAGTGAACATGTTCATAGAAAAGTTTTGTGGAGACTGCAGAGCTGTGTCCAATTAAATGGACCGGGATATCGGCAGTGTAATTTAAAGTATATATGGCTTGTGAGTGGTGTATCGATGATGCTTATGAGAGGGCAGAGGAGACACCCCCATGACATCACTGAGAATTATGGAAGTGGTGAGAAGTAACTACCGTAGCATGGAGGATGCCACTCAGCTGCTTGTGAATTAACCCTAACTAATCCATAACACGCTGCTTACATTGTGTATTTCTGCTAATATATAGCTCTGCACGAAAATACTCTACTTCTTTCATTAGATACATGTGGACTTTATCGCTTTCTTGCTCCGTATGACAACTAATACACTGGACATGCTTGCTTCTATACCTTTCCTAATACGGATGAACATTAACCCATTAGCTGCTGCTTTTAGTACTTTTTGAGATTACTCGGTTAATTTAGGGATACGAGTGTATTTGGATGGCGAGAGTGTCAGAGTAAAACCGTGATTGTCATCATTTTGATATCTGGGATGACTGCACCGTTGACTCTGGTATTATCTAGTCCTATATACATATGCATAGGTGTGGTCTGGGTAGGAATTGCTTTCTGTATGTTGCTGTTTTATGATCATGTATATTGGGGATGGGGAGTGCGGTACTATAATCTTCTGATATTTATATTGATCACTGTCTATAATAAATATTTGGATTTTCTTTTTTATACTATGACACCATCTGTCCTGGTACTTGCTTAATTGGTCCGAGTGCTGTTTAAGTAAGCTAGCTTTTTGTCCCTGTTTCCCTGTTCTTCTATTCCTTTTTAGAGTTTTGTATGGATTTAACTGGCTTGTTGATATTTATGATCCATCCTAGGTCTTTTAATAGGGCTAGACAAGTTTACGTGTTCCTTGATCTAGGCTGTCTGCTATCAAAAGCACGTGGTCTAGGTAAGGAATAACATGAATGCCCTTTAGTCTTAAGGTGCCATAGCTACGGCCAACACTTTTTTGAACACACTTGGAGCAGAAGAGAGACCGAAAGGGAGAACTCTGTATTGATAATGAACTCCTTGGATGTGGAACCTCAAGAATCTGCGATGAGCCTCGCTCAGTAATGTGATAACACGACTCGGACGTCTATTCTTGACAGAAAGGAGTATGGCTGAATCAACTTTAGGGCTTATGACACTGTCTCCATCTTGAGTCTTCTGACCCTGAGGAAAGAATTCATTTTATATTCAAAATGAGGCAAAGATCTCCAGACAGTTTTAAAATAGTTAAATAAATTCCTCTGAACCTCTGCGACTGAGGAACTGTCTCTATCACTGTCTTGTATGAGATTCTGGATTGCCACTTTCATCCTTGTAATCATGCATTTGTGTCAGATTTTTGAACTCTGAAACTGAAATAGAAGAGGGACAGTGTGAAATTCCAGCGCATACCCTATCTCAAATAGCTGTGAAACACATCTGTCTGGATGAATCTTCCTTTAGCTGGTTAGAAAGAATTCCAGTTTGTCCTCCCCCCACTGGAATTAAAGATAGGATTCCGCTGGCTTCATTGTGTATTTTGGTGGAAGGATGTCTTACACTGGAATTCCTTGTGGTTTCCAGGATGGGCATTTTGTGCAGATTGTCTCTCTGATCACATAAGGATCCATATGGCGTCGCTCCTGGGGAAGAAAAGGGCTCTTAACCCCAGAAAATTTTCTTCATGATATTCTCCAATTGGTCACTGAATAGTCTGGAACCTGTGAAAGGAAGGGAGACCAACCTGTTCGAGGATGCGTCAGCCTCCCAGGCTTTAATCCAAACGGTACAATAATCTACAAAACAGAAGCGCAAAACAGAGACATCTAAAAAGCAGTGTTTATTTCTTTATATAAAGATCTCATTGCGCTTACAGGATAAAAACAAAAACAAAAAAATAAATAAAACACACACATTCGCTTTTCTGATTCCTTTCAGTGCCACTTTATTCCCAGCTCTCACCTTAGGGGGATGTCCTTTTAATGGCCCCTTAAATAGTTAGATAGCTTCCACACAATCCCACAATCTTTCAGACCCTTTCCCCATGAGTGCCAGTAGATTTCGATACGGTACTTACTCCATTTAGAAACTCCACTATGTAACAATACTAACAAATGCCGGCATGTATCACAGATGTCACTGCCTGCTTCCTCAAGGCTTACAGAGGGAGGCGCTCCACCGGACTATTATATATATATTTCTCTAGGATCTGTATTAGATCCATAGCAGTCTCATATTAGTACCTTACACATCTTAAAACAATTCAAATACAATAAATTCCTAAAATAACTCGTCCTACAACACCATGATCTATAAAACTGTTTCTTCTTCTGTTATTTTAAATATTCGCTAGCATACCTTATGATTCTCCAAATACGCTATATAAATGCAGCAATATCTAAATCTACATTCAGACCATTAGGGCTTAGAGTCTTCAGCTGGTATATCCAGTATGTTTCTCTTTGCCTCAATTGCAGAGTCCTGTCTCCACCCCTTCTGCCCATCTTAACCTGCTCAATAGCCATAGTCATGCAGACACTCATGATTAGGTTAGGGGGAACACCTGAGAAATATAAGAAATAAGATGAAAACCCATAGTGTACCAAAACATTTCTTGGAAAGCTCACTATGTAATCCTGAGAATATTACAGCTATGGCAATTGAGCAGGTCTGGTATATCTTATAGCTTGATAGATCCCTGATAGACATCTTCAACAGGTCTGTATACACAGCTTCCTTGGCCAGTCTGTAGCAACCAGAATGACCTCTGCTTAAAGGGATAGTAATACTTAAAATGTAAAAAAAAATATGTTGTAGGGTTTATCCCCCTGAGTAAAACAAGGGCACTCCCACTGATGAAAGGTGTTTCATTCAAAAGTTATTAATTTTCAAAGCTGAATTTTTTAGATGCAATATCACAGTGGCCTGAAATTGTACAGTGGCGCTGTTGCTACACGATCCTATGGACATCTCTGGTCAATTGACCATAAATCTCCATAGGATGGTGTAGCAACAGTGCCACTGTACAATTTCAGGCCACTGTGATATTGCACCTAAAAAATTCAACTTTGAAAATTAATAACTTTTGAATGAAACACCTTTCAGCAGTGGGAGTACCCTTGTTTTACTCAGGGGGATAAACCCTACAACATATTTTTTTTTACATTTTAAGTATTACTATCCCTTTAATCTCGCCTGACCTCTCTTATCTCCTCCATCATTAATGGTAGGGGAGGGAAAATGTATGCCAGTGGAAATGTCCATGGTACTTGAAGAGCATCCTGGGCGAGGGCCTGAGGTTCGTGCCAACGTGACAGGTAAGCCTGACACTGTCTGTTGCTGGCAGTGGCCAATAGGTCTATTGATGGTTCTCCAAAATTTTCTGTGATGATACGGAATACTTGTGGATTGAGACTCCACTCTCCTGGATCAATTTGTTTTTGACTCAAAGTCTGCCTGAGCATTTAGTAGTCCTGACAGGAAGGTAGCCATGAGACTCTGCCGGTTATGTTCTGCCCAGAACATAATCTGTACTGCCAGTCTGTTTAACCCCTTTGCGTCCTGTGACGTACCCGGACCATCACTCTCGTCCGGCACTTAAGGACCTGTGATGGTCCTGGTATGTCACATACTTTTACTCACCGTGCTCCTGCAGGAGCGCGGTGAGTAATAACGGGGACTGAAGTTGATCGCTCCAAGATCAGAGCGATCTCTCTCAGTCCTTTGTTCAACATGCCGCCCCACGTGATCAGTCACGTGGGACGGCACGTCAAACTCGCCTATCTGGTCCTTAAAGGACCAGACACCCCGGGACCGCTGGTCCTTAAGGGGTTAATTGAGGACTCCTTGTTCCACCCTGATGTTGTAGATGTTGGACTGATGATATTGTATGGTCTTATCCTTACTGCTTCCCCTGAAGACTTGGGCTGAAATGCTTGAGTTTTCCAGACCACCAGGAGTTCCCAAACATTGATGAGCAGACTGAGCTCCTGCTTCTTCCAGCAGCCCTGTATGGTGTTCTGATTCCACATGCCTCCCCAACCAGTGATGATTGCATAATCACACAGTCTGGTTCCACAAGGTGTTTTCCTTTTGCCAGATTCTGAGGCTTTGTCCACCAGGATAATTCTTTTCTGGTTGACCTGAGGACTGGGATCCTGTGAGAGATTTCATGGATTCTTTTTGGTAGACCAGATAATTGTCCTGTGTGAAGCTGGAATGAGCTTTTGTCCATGGCAGAATCTGGTAGGTTGATGTAAGATGGCCCAAGAGTTTCTGAAACTGATGCAGACTGCGAGAAGTCCTGCGAAGAAACAGTCACCCTGTGTTGAATGCGGTTCTGCCTTTCTTTTGACAGTCACCTGTCCTCTGCTTGTATCGAACTCTATGCCCAGGAATGTTCACTTTTAGCTGGGAATTAGTGAGCTCTTTTGTAAATTGAGGATCCACCCTAGTTTGGACAGGAGCTCCTGACAAAGATTTGCACTTGTTGCAGAGCTCTGCCTGGAGGAGTCCACAATGAGGATGCCGTCCAGATAGTGAACTATCTTGATCAGATAACAGTCGGGTTTCTGCTATAGCTAGTGCCATAACTTTGGCGAAGACACAAGGGGCTGTCACCAGACTGAACGGTAGGACCATGTGCTGTCCGAAAATATGAAATCTGAGATATTTTCGATGAGACTCTGATCAAGAGATGGTAATAAGCATCATGTAAATCCAGCCTGGTTAGGAATGCTTGTGGTTGAAGAGCCTTCAGAGTGGACGCTATGGTTTCCATTTTGAAGTGTCTGTCAGTAGGGAGTTCAATTCCTTCATGTTTAGGAGGAGTCGTAGTTCCCCTGTAGGCTTGGTACCAAAGAAGAGCCTTGAATAAAATCCCTTGAATCTGTGAAGGCTGGGAACCTCTTCTATCACTTTGTTGTGGAGCAACTGAGAGATTGTGTGTCTCACTTGATGACTCCTGGTTTTGTGACGTATTTTGGATGACTTGAAATGTGGTTATTTTGGGGGCAGTATGAAATTCTAGGGCATATCCCCTCTGCACAATTTCCAGCACCCATTTGTCGTGATGAATGTGACTCCAGGCTTCCTGGAACTCCTTCAGTCTGCCCTCTACTGGAGGAGAGGGGGGATAGGCTGGCTTCATTACTGGTATTGGCCTTTCCTCTGCAAATCTTTACGATTCCCGGGTCTCTGGGCCTGAGAACCTTTTTTCCTGTAATCAACTCCTCTGCCAGGCTGATAATGCTTGACCTCTCGAAAGGACTGGTGGAGATATTTGTTTGGTCTAGCCGAGGATCGTCTGGATCTCTTCTCCTGGGGGAGAGAGATTCTTTCCTTCTGATGACTTCTGTATTAATTTGAATCTCCAAAGTTTTGAACCTGCGAAAGGTAATGAAACCAATCTGTTTTTTGAGGATGGATCTGCCTCCCAGGATCTGATCCATAGGGCACGTCGTGATGTAATAGATAAAGATGAGGCTTTAGTTAAGAAACAAATATACAATGATGAGTCTCATTAGTAATTAATTGTTTCTTTAATAAGGGCCAAATCCTTCAGGATAAGGCTCCTGGACACCGAGGACTCCACTTTCTCTTCTACTTCAGTAATCCAAATTCTTAATGTGAGGAAGAGAGAGAGAGGCCATTGCTGTAGCTGTTTTTAAGTTTTGCCCTAGGGTGGAGAACTGCTTTTTTTTTTTTTTTTTTTTTTGAAGCACTGTCTGCTCGTTTATCCATAGGGTCTCTAAGCACTGTACCATCTTCCAAAGGGATAGTGGTTCGTCTAGCTGTCTGTGCTATCGCAACATCAACTTTGGGAGATGTATGCCAAGAAGTAGTCTCTGCATCATCAAACGGATACATTCTTTGGAAACTGAACAGCGTTTCTCACCTTGCTTCTATTCTAAGTGTATCATCCTGAATGGAACTATGGATGGGTATTTGTGGATTAGATTTTTTTGTAACTCAGAAATGCTGCGTCCATTACGTCCAGTTTCTTCTGGATTTCTGATTCCCAAATGATTTCCTCAAAGCCTTTATCAAGCCATCAACTTTGTCTAAGGGGAAGTTACCATCTTCTGTTATCTCCCCTTCTGCTGAAGAGTTACATAACTCTAGATCTACATAGCGGTCTTCCTCTTCATCCCTGAGTCTGAGTGTCTTGGTCTCTTCCTTGCTGCCTCTTGCATGGATGAGAGTTTCTTGCATGGAACTTTTCATCCAGCTTAAAAAAACTCTGAAATATCGGGCAGGGACTTCGGTACCTGCAGCTTTTTGAAGATATGTTTCACATAGTTTTGCTGGGTCAGAAACGGATAGTTGATCACAGCCCATATAAGTTTTTATTTTGCAGCCTGCTTTCTCTTCTTTAGAAGCTTCAGGCTTATGCTTATCAGATTTGTGCTCTTTAGTGGTAGACAGTGACAATACAAGTATGTTTGTACTGCAATTTTAGATTGATTATACTTTAAACAGATACTGCAACAAAAATAATATAGTAAGATATGAGTCTTACCCCCCACAGTAAGAAACACCATCCTCAGCTGGTCTCTTATGCACTAGGGCACTTGACATGCTGTAAACTGGCGTGCGTTCCAGCAATGGAACGCATAAAGTCCACTTCCGGTTCAGACTTCTGGTTCTACGCTATACAGCTCTGTGTGTGCAGCATGAGCACGCTTACAGTCGTGAGGCACGGAAATCTCTGGGCACCGCGCTGAGGCTACCGGCCAGGATTTCAGGGGGCACAGAATGTCATATAGCGGCTGGCTGACCGGAATAACAGTAATGTAACTGCGGTAAGGCAAGCCACATACAGAAAAAGCATATAATCAGGAGAACTCCATTCTCTGTCCTCCAGCTCCGTAGGACCAAAATTAACTAACCAAGGGAGGAAGCAGATGACCTTTTAAAGATTTTATTGGTCCTTTCAGCTGGAGGGCGGAGCCAACTACCCCCTGTATATGCCGTGGATCGGACACAGAGGAATTTGAAATTTTAGTTTTACAGCTAATACATTACTTGGTTTTGGGAGCAGATTTCTCCTCTTTAACTGTATCCACAGTAGACTTTAACTTCTCCTGTTTTTGCTGCTTAGAAGAGGACATAATGCAACAGAAAGGACCTATGCCACTAGATAACACATAAAAAGGGTACAAGCCCACAATATAGAGAAATTTATAAGTTATAGTACATACAGTTCTCCTCCAAGCTCTGATTATGTGTGGCCCCCATGCTTGAATGCTGCCTGGCCGCGTTTACTGGTATACGTTCCACTACTGGAACGCACACTACCAAACTTCCGGTTTCAGCCTGATAACTCGCTGCATCATCAGCCGGCACTTTACTATAGCGAATGAAATCCCAGGAAGGCTGCAGAACGCCAGAATGGCTAAACAGGTAATCGGGAAATAGGATTCATGTGACCCTGAGGTTAGTTTGGGCATGAGATCCACAAGGCTAGCCAGGTTATGGGCAATGTGGTTAGCATTTAAGGCCAACCACATGGGGGAAAACAAGAAATGGCTCAGATTCCCACAGTATGAAATCGAAATGGATGGAGAGGCTTTGCCTCCGTCCTCCAGCTGTGGTAGGACCAATTAACTTGGGAAGCAGAGCTGAGAAGACTCTTAGGGAAAAATGTTATTGGCCCTACCAGCTGGGAGGCAGAGCCAAATCTCAGTATTGCCGTGGATTGGACACAGGGGAAACCTCCTCTATTTCCAAGGATTAGCTACACAATCAGAAGATGTACTCAATACCATCCTGAGAGTGTACTCAGTTTGCCAGTCTACAGTTTCTCTTAACTTGTGTACTTTAACTTTTATTATGTACATAATAAAAGTTACTTTTTATTCTGTAAGTGCACCTTCACATTTTCTGCTTATGTAGCTCATACTTGGACACAGGGGAGTGTTTTCGTACTGTAAAAGGTCTCTTCTTTATAGTTTGTATACTATGTACACCTTAGCACGTAACCCTGTCAGGATAGTGATACGTGGTACACCAATTGCCAAATAGATTGCCAAAGAGTGGAGAGACTAGATCCAAGAACTGTTTGCACAGTCTGTCATCTTTGTTTTTCTACTAAGTATCTGGCAAGGAGCCTCTATGTCAAAATGTTGTGTGGAGCAGAAAATGGTGTATTGATTGGCTTCTAAAAATGATATGCAAATTCATATTAATACAACTATATAAGCAGAGAATTACATTTTTAGCCAAAAAAGGGGGTCATATTAAGGTTTGGTGAAAACTGAAAGGGGGCACTGTTTGAAGACGTTTGGGAACCACTAGTTTACAGCTAGAAAAATGGATCATCAAGACTAACCTTATAGACTAGTCTATATATATAAGAGAAGACTTTGTGCCTGCCAAAACACACCCAGGGGAGGCATAAAGCAGGAGTTACTACTCCTATTGGGTGACTCAGTCATGCAGGGAGTTGGCCCACCCCCACTATGCAGCCCGCCCACAACTATCAAATTCAGAAAAAAATAAAATGGCCGCCACTTGCTCCTACACCACAGACAAACACACATGCCCCACTCACACAGCACCAAACACACACACGTCCCACTCTCACACACAGACCACACACACACACACGTCCCACTCACACAGCACCAAACACACATGCCCCCACTCACACACACAGCACCACATACACCACATACACACACAAAGCCAGAAATAAATATGGCTGACACACACACACACACACACACACACAGTCACTCACCCTGACTCCCAGTGGCCTCAGCAGGACCTGTAGTGCAGCACCAGGGGAACAAAATGGCACTCAGAGAGTTAAGGTAGGCCCTCTGCTGAATTATTTCTTCACTGTCATCATTTGCCATGCAAGACACAGGACAGACAGCCATCAGGTACACACTTAACCCACTGACTGCCACAGGGTTGTGTATCAAGTTTTAGCCCTCAGGGAGTGTGTTCAACCCCCTCACACTGTAAACTTGCATTTCCCTTCCACTTCTCCTCCTTCCCCAGCCTATTACTAACACTTTTCCACATTTATGTTAAGCCCCGCCCCCTACTCACGATTAAGCTCCGCCCACTTTTAACCCAGATTGCCCCATTTGTCTCTCCACATCAGCACCACATCAGTCCCCTCTAGGGACTCCACAAATCAATGTTCCCAGGTATGAATACACTTCCCACTGCTATTTATCTCTGACATGCCTCTCTATACATTAACCATTTGAGTGCCAGAGGGGTGCACAACTCATGCACGCAAGTGTTTCTGCTCATATATGTTGTGTGTGTGTGTGTGTACATCTCTGTTAATTATGTGCGTCCATCTCCAGTGTGTCTGTGTGTGTGTGTGCGTGTCTTTTGCATGTCTCTGCCGCTCACTGTGTGTATGTGCATAACTCCCAACATTTCACATGGCCAAAGAGGGACACTTTACTTTTAGGTGATATTCTTGGGGGCGTGGCTGGTGGGGAGGGCATTAGTAAGAATTTTTAGGTTATTTCATGACCTATTACTGGCTATTTATGTAACTTAATAAATGATTTAGTGCAAGACCAAAGTATTTTATTTGCACAAACTAATGTATAAACACATATACTGAAGTTTATTGCTTTATTGCTGTAGAGCAAAGTAATACACACCACACAGTCAGGGCTGGTGCAAGGATTTTTGCCACCCTAGGCAAAACCTAATTTTGCCGCCAATTTCTCTCTGCCCCTTGTGTCCCAGCCCTTTATACCCCGCCTACTTATACCCCACCTCTTTTCATGATTGTCCTCTCTCTGCCCCCTGGGCCAGTCTGCCCCTGGTCTGGAGATGCCTGTAAGAGATGCACCCCACCAGCTCCAACTTGCCCCTTATCAACTCCAACTTGCCCCCATCAGCTGCACTTTGCCCCCCATCAACTCCAACTTGCCCCCCACCCGCTCCAACTTGCCCCCCACCCGCTCCAACTTGCCCACCATCCGCTCCACTTTTGCCCCCCCCCCTTCAGCTCCACTATGCCCTTCAGCTCCACTATGCCCCCTCAGCTCCAACTTGCCCCTATCAGCTCCAACTTGCCCCTATCAGCTCCAACTTGCCCCTATCAGCTCCAACTAACCCCCATCGGCTCCAACTAACCCCCATCGGCTCCAACTAACCCCCATCGGCTCCAACTAACCCCCAGCAGCTCCACTTTGCCCCCCAGCAGCTCCACTTTGCCCCCCAGCAGCTCCACTTTGCCCCCCAGCAGCTCCACTTTGCCCCCCAGCAGCTCCACTTTGCCCCCCAGCAGCTCCACTTTGCCCCTATCAGCTCCAACTTGCCCCTATCAGCTCCAACTTGCCCCAACTTGCCCCTATCAGCTCCAACTAACCCCCAGCAGCTCCACTTTGCCCCCCAGCAGCTCCACTTTGCCCCCCAGCAGCTCCACTTTGCCCCCCAGCAGCTCCACTTTGCCCCCATCCGCTCCAACTTGACCCCCATCCGCTCCAACTTGACCCCCATCCGCTCCAACTTGACCCCCATCCGCTCCAACTTGACCCCCATCCGCTCCAACTTACCCCTATCAGCTCCAACTTGCCCCCAGCAGCTCCACTATGCCCCCAGCAGCTCCACTATGCCCCCTCAGCTCCACTATGCCTCCGTCCTCCAGCTGTGGTAGGACCAATTAACTTGGGAAGCAGAGCTGAGAAGACTCTTAGGGAAAAATGTTATTGGCCCTACCAGCTGGGAGGCAGAGCCAAATCTCAGTATTGCCGTGGATTGGACACAGGGGAAACCTCCTCTATTTCCAAGGATTAGCTACACAATCAGAAGATGTACTCAATACCATCCTGAGAGTGTACTCAGTTTGCCAGTCTACAGTTTCTCTTAACTTGTGTACTTTAACTTTTATTATGTACATAATAAAAGTTACTTTTTATTCTGTAAGTGCACCTTCACATTTTCTGCTTATGTAGCTCATACTTGGACACAGGGGAGTGTTTTCGTACTGTAAAAGGTCTCTTCTTTATAGTTTGTATACTATGTACACCTTAGCACGTAACCCTGTCAGGATAGTGATACGTGGTACACCAATTGCCAAATAGATTGCCAAAGAGTGGAGAGACTAGATCCAAGAACTGTTTGCACAGTCTGTCATCTTTGTTTTTCTACTAAGTATCTGGCAAGGAGCCTCTATGTCAAAATGTTGTGTGGAGCAGAAAATGGTGTATTGATTGGCTTCTAAAAATGATATGCAAATTCATATTAATACAACTATATAAGCAGAGAATTACATTTTTAGCCAAAAAAGGGGGTCATATTAAGGTTTGGTGAAAACTGAAAGGGGGCACTGTTTGAAGACGTTTGGGAACCACTAGTTTACAGCTAGAAAAATGGATCATCAAGACTAACCTTATAGACTAGTCTATATATATAAGAGAAGACTTTGTGCCTGCCAAAACACACCCAGGGGAGGCATAAAGCAGGAGTTACTACTCCTATTGGGTGACTCAGTCATGCAGGGAGTTGGCCCACCCCCACTATGCAGCCCGCCCACAACTATCAAATTCAGAAAAAAATAAAATGGCCGCCACTTGCTCCTACACCACAGACAAACACACATGCCCCACTCACACAGCACCAAACACACACACGTCCCACTCTCACACACAGACCACACACACACACACACACGTCCCACTCACACAGCACCAAACACACATGCCCCCACTCACACACACAGCACCACATACACCACATACACACACAAAGCCAGAAATAAATATGGCTGACACACACACACACACACACACACACACACACACACACACACAGTCACTCACCCTGACTCCCAGTGGCCTCAGCAGGACCTGTAGTGCAGCACCAGGGGAACAAAATGGCACTCAGAGAGTTAAGGTAGGCCCTCTGCTGAATTATTTCTTCACTGTCATCATTTGCCATGCAAGACACAGGACAGACAGCCATCAGGTACACACTTAACCCACTGACTGCCACAGGGTTGTGTATCAAGTTTTAGCCCTCAGGGAGTGTGTTCAACCCCCTCACACTGTAAACTTGCATTTCCCTTCCACTTCTCCTCCTTCCCCAGCCTATTACTAACACTTTTCCACATTTATGTTAAGCCCCGCCCCCTACTCACGATTAAGCCCCGCCCACTTTTAACCCAGATTGCCCCATTTGTCTCTCCACATCAGCACCACATCAGTCCCCTCTAGGGACTCCACAAATCAATGTTCCCAGGTATGAATACACTTCCCACTGCTATTTATCTCTGACATGCCTCTCTATACATTAACCATTTGAGTGCCAGAGGGGTGCACAACTCATGCACGCAAGTGTTTCTGCTCATATATGTTGTGTGTGTGTGTGTGTACATCTCTGTTAATTATGTGCGTCCATCTCCAGTGTGTCTGTGTGTGTGCGTGTCTTTTGCATGTCTCTGCCGCTCACTGTGTGTATGTGCATAACTCCCAACATTTCACATGGCCAAAGAGGGACACTTTACTTTTAGGTGATATTCTTGGGGGCGTGGCTGGTGGGGAGGGCATTAGTAAGAATTTTTAGGTTATTTCATGACCTATTACTGGCTATTTATGTAACTTAATAAATGATTTAGTGCAAGACCAAAGTATTTTATTTGCACAAACTAATGTATAAACACATATACTGAAGTTTATTGCTTTATTGCTGTAGAGCAAAGTAATACACACCACACAGTCAGGGCTGGTGCAAGGATTTTTGCCACCCTAGGCAAAACCTAATTTTGCCGCCAATTTCTCTCTGCCCCTTGTGTCCCAGCCCTTTATACCCCGCCTACTTATACCCCACCTCTTTTCATGATTGTCCTCTCTCTGCCCCCTGGGCCAGTCTGCCCCTGGTCTGGAGATGCCTGTAAGAGATGCACCCCACCAGCTCCAACTTGCCCCTTATCAGCTCCAACTTGCCCCCATCAACTCCAACTTGCCCCCCACCCGCTCCAACTTGCCCCCCACCCGCTCCAACTTGCCCCCCACCCGCTCCAACTTGCCCCCCACCCGCTCCACTTTTGCCCCCCCCCCCTTCAGCTCCACTATGCCCTTCGGCTCCAACTAACCCCCATCGGCTCCAACTAACCCCCATCGGCTCCAACTAACCCCCAGCAGCTCCAACTAACCCCCAGCAGCTCCACTTTGCCCCCCAGCAGCTCCACTTTGCCCCCCAGCAGCTCCACTTTGCCCCCCAGCAGCTCCACTTTGCCCCCCACTTTGCCCCCCAGCAGCTCCACTTTGCCCCCCACTTTGCCCCCCAGCAGCTCCACTTTGCCCCCCACTTTGCCCCCCAGCAGCTCCACTTTGCCCCCCAGCAGCTCCAACTTGCCCCTATCAGCTCCAACTTGCCCCTATCAGCTCCAACTTGCCCCTATCAGCTCCAACTTGCCCCTATCAGCTCCAACTTGCCCCTATCAGCTCCAACTTGCCCCAACTTGCCCCTATCAGCTCCAACTAACCCCCAGCAGCTCCACTTTGCCCCCAGCAGCTCCACTTTGCCCCCCAGCAGCTCCACTTTGCCCCCCAGCAGCTCCACTTTGCCCCCCAGCAGCTCCAACTTGCCCCTATCAGCTCCAACTTGCCCCTATCAGCTCCAACTTGCCCCTATCAGCTCCAACTTGCCCCTATCAGCTCCAACTTGCCCCTATCAGCTCCACTTTGCTCCCCATCCGCTCCAACTTGCCCCCATCCGCTCCACTTTGGGCCCCATCCGCTCCAACTTGCCCCCACCAGCTCCACTTTGCCCCCCCCTTCAGCTCCACTTTGACCCCCATCCGCTCCAACTTGCCCCCATCCGCTCCAACTTGCCCCCATCCGCTCCAACTTGACCTCCATCTGCTCCAACTTACCCCTATCAGCTCCAACTTGCCCCCAGCAGCTCCACTATGCCCCCCCATCCTCTCCAACTTGCCCCCAGCAGCTCCACTATGCCCCCTCAGCTCCAACTTGCCCCCCATCACATACCTGTAGCTCCCGCGCAGTCTTCTCTTCAGTAATGCAGAGCGCGGCGGGAGATCATGACTCCCAGCACGCTCTGCATTACTAAAGATCCGACACAATGAGGGAGCGCTGTAACAACACAGACCTGACTGTGTTGTTGTTCCCGGCGTGGTGTGTGCGGGCGCAGCCCTTCTCCGCTGCATGCCCGCGCCCCCAGTACCTGTGCTCCCTAGGCCGGCGCCTACCTCGCCTATAGGTGGAGCCGGCCCTGCACGCAGTCTGACCTCCTAAAAAGAGGGACAACAGGGTGGGAAAGAGGGACAGAGGGATTTGGCCCTCAAACAGGGACTGTCTCTCCTAAAGAGGGATGCTTGGGATGTATGGTATGTGTCTGCCTGTGTGTTGCATATGTCTGTGTTTATCAGTGTGTCTGCATTTCACACACGTGCGCCCAATGGTCATAACATGACGGGCAACGCCGTCCCACATTGCTAGTAAACTTATAAAAATGAGCCATCAAATATTAGTTACTAGATACAACATGTTTAGCAGAATATTGGCAAGTTTCTATGAAACATTTTAATACATATAATTAAAGGAATATTATACCTTTATTTTTGCTTTAACATCATCAGGTAGTACATAATATGTAAAGTTAAATTGCATATACCTTTATTATGTTTTCTTGTCTTCACTTATTTTTACATTTATGTCCATCTGGATCTGTTTTCAGAGACCGGTTAGGGAACTTGAAAACAGAGATAGCAATATGGTGTAGAAGAACATAGCACACACAGCATTCGGTGCTGCAGAGACTTGCATTTCATTAAATACTGCTTTCATGGTCCAGCTACCAGAAAAGTCTGGAAATTCATCCAGGTAGTTTACATTCAGGGTTATAGCAAAGATAAAAGTAAACAAAGCACTTACATAAATGTACTTAAATAAAGGGTCACTATTATTTTAATAGAACAGCATCATGGCAAAGATCATATTCTAAGAGGGGAAAAAAAATAAATAAATAAAAAAAAAAAATGATACCTGAAAACGTCTTCATATATTTTGCACCAATCCATCCTCTTGTTGGTGGGTCATCAAAAAACTGGACATGGATGTGCAGGGATTTGCCCTTTCCTCTAAGATGAGTACCTTCTCTTGGATGATTGTAAACCAAAGATGGCCACCAAGGGTGACCTGGCATCTTGGCCCAAACAACATCCCCAGGAGTAAAGTCACATACGGTACTGTAAATAAAACAGTTAACATTGATTTTGTCAGTTTGGTGTCAAAGCAATGTGTTGCAAAAACCCCATTCATTAAAGGGTTAAAGCAAGTATGTCAAATATGCAGCTTCTTTACCTGTTTAGCTGTGGCTGCCTGTAGCTTTTCCTCTTAATTGCAGTGTGGCCCACACTACAATGGTGGCACAAAGTTCTGAAACTTTTCTCCACTAGTTTAAAGATGCTGCCAGACTATCCTTACCAAACACTCAGCAGCCACATCTCATACTAGATCAAGGACATTGGTAACACAGTAAGTGTGTGTTAAAGAGGAACTTTCACTTTGTATAAACACTCCCTGCAATAATTAAGCATGTGGTGACTAGCTTCATAATACTTATATTACCTCTCAGAAGTGCTATATTCTAAAGTAATCCTTAAACTTCAGAAACTGACTGCCAGGTTAGTGCAGTTTGTGCGCCTGCGCCTTCAGTCCCTTCTGGTTACCTTATGGCACAGTGCAATGCTTCTTAGGAGACCGGAACGGACAGCGCAGGCAAGATGCCTGCACTGATGCCTGGCTTCCGGTCTCCGAAGATTAAAGATTACTTTAACTCCTTAACAACCACTGACATGCCAGGACCAGTGATGGTCCTGGCATGTCATGGAGTTCAGGGCAGTGGTTCTCAAGTCTAGCCACCGTGGCTATATGTGGCAACCAGCAATGTTACGTGCGACCACTATGATAAATGTGCTCATGGTGGTCACATGCAGCCATCATCCTGGTAGTGGACAGCCACCCAAAACTTTTTTTTTTGGTATGCGTATTGCAAACGGGCCTGAAAAAAGCAGGACTAAGGCAGCTGGGGTAGGCTTACTTCCAGACACAGCTGAGGTTAACTCCCACCAGCCAATCCATATACAGCATGACATCCAGGCCACTCCAGCTGCTCTTGTGCTCTTTGTTAGGCATCCCCCTATAAATTAATCCTTTGAAGTTCATTCAAAAGGTTAAAAAGATAACAGCCCATTTAACTGGGTACACGTATTTTGGTGGCTATACTGAAATAATAATTAGTGTATCAAGACAAGTAGATTGTCATGAGGGACAAGTAGATTGGGCTCCGGTTTTAGTCCCCTGGACAAGTAGTTTTTTTTTTTTTTTGGTTTTTTTTTTAAATGGCCACACCCTTGGTATGGCAATATAAAGAGGATCTTTCAGGAAAGAATATTCAGGAAGGGGTCACTTCCAGAAGGAGTATCTTTGAAGGAAGGCGGGCCTTGCCTTTGATCTCTGTATGTGGTTGTCTACACGAGTTTCTGCAAATATGGCAGGATTTGGTAGAGGATCACGTTGTTGCAGGTGTTTGAGGCAGGGTACCCCCTGAAATTCAGAGAGATTCCTCACAAAAATTAATTCACGACATCATTAATACCAAGGGAACCACAAAAGGCAAAGGGTCTATTGAACATCAGACTCTGAAAGAAAATCGAGTGATAGAAGAAGTTCCAACACCTCAAAGAAGGACAGGTGTATATTCAGTCCTGTTCATAATTCCAAAATCTGGGGGATACAGACCCATTCTAGATTTAAAGAACCTAAATTCCTTTCTACGATACAGAGCATTCAAGATGGAGATGGTAGCATCACTAATCAAGGCAATCCCTATGAAGGCCTTTCTTACCATAGTGGATCTGATGGATGCTAACCATCACATTCCAATAAAACCATCACATCAAAAGTTTCTAAGATTTACGGTGAAAGAAGATCATTATCAGTTGACAGCTCTGCCTTTTGGGCTGTCAGCAGCACCACGGGTGTTCACAAAGATCCTGGCAGCAAGTTTGGAACATCTAAGAGAGAAAGGAATACCCATAATACCTTATCTGGACAATCTACTAATCATATCTGAATCAGAACAGGCCAGAAATCAGACCTACTACATCATAAGTCATCTCCAAAGTCTAGGCTGGCTTATAAATTTTCAAAAAAAGTCAGGTAATTCCATCTCAGAATCCAATATTCCCGGGAATCTACACAGATATTAACCAGGGGAACAGCATCCCTATCAGAGGACAGGCAAAGGAGTTATTCAAAAGTACATCCAGATTCAATGCTCAGAGGAATCATACAATGCAGGATTTCATGCGACTCTTAGGAGTTCTGGCCTCTACAGTCCAGTTATTGCCATGGGCAAGGTTCCACATGTGGAGAATCCAGATTTTCTTCCTGAACAAGTGGAACAAAAATCACAGGGATGTCTCACAGAAAATAACAGATCCATCCAGAATAATAAAAGAATTACTATGGTGGAAGAAATAGTAAGACCTTTCGAAAGGAGTTTCATTGAAATTGACAGTTTGGGAGGACTTGACAACAGATGCCAGTCAACAAGGTGGTGGTGGTGGTGGTGGTGGTGGTGGTGGTGTGTGTGGGGGGGGAACAACCATCCAGCACAAGGTAAATGGTCAACAAGGTAAAAAGCTCTACATATCAACATCTTGGAGCTCAGCAGTAATGAGGAGCCTGGTCAGTCTCAAACAACAGATACTGAGGAAATTTACTCCGACAACATGACAACAGTCCTATATCTAAGGAACCAGGGAGGTACCAAAAGCAAGAGCTTTCTGGAAGCAGAAAGAATATTAAAATGGGTGGAAAGGAATCTGAAGTCAATTACAGCAGTCCATGTGCCTGGAGTTCAAAACACCCAAGCAGATTTTTTTGAGCTGGCACTCCTTGGATCAAGGGGAATGGGCTCTCGACTCGGAAGTCTTTCTACAATTAACCCAAAGATGGGGAAAGCCAGGAATAGATCTCATGGCATCAAGGACCAACACAAGGTGCAAGAAGTACTTTTCCAGGTGGAGAGAACAAACAGCAGTGGGGCAGGATGCTATGAGATTTCCATGGAACCATTAGTTAGTGTACATATTTCCCCCCCAATTCCACTAATGGCAGAAGTTCTAAGGAAAATAAAGACAACTCAAACATCATACTGATTGCACCAGCACAGCCAAGAAGAGTATGGTATGTAGAACTGATAAAGATGTCAGTGGAAGAACCCAGGACATTACCAAATCGACAGGATTTATTACTTCAAGGGCCTATATATCATCAACCCAGGTTTCTTGAAGTTGAAGGCCTGGCAGCTGAAAGGAGGTCCTTATCACTTAGAGACTTTCAAGGCCGGTAACTGACACTATCATCGCAGGAAGAATGGCATCCACCTCTAAGATTTACTATAGAATTTGGAACACATTCAGTAATTGGTGTAGAGAATAGAATACTCAGGTCTTCTATTTCAGTGCCTAAAGTATTGCAATTTCTACAAGAAGGATACGATAAAGGACTTAAACCTACCTCGTTAAAAGTTCAGCTTTCTGCAATTTCAGCAATCCAAATTGCTGATAATGACTTAAAAGATTTATGAAGTCTATTGTCAAAACAAGGCCCCAGATTAAAGATATTATTCCTCCTTGGGACCTTAACATGGTTCTAAACCAGCTGGCCATTTCAAAGAAGTGTCTTTTCATATTCTTTTCTGTTCTATGAAACCTATTTACCTCAGATGGCCCTGGTCCAAGTGAGTGCTAAGCCTGAGAGACACACCCACCCACAATGCACCCAGCACAGGAGGGAAGCAATCATTCTTTGTAATAATTATGTCAGGCTGCACATTGCTGGATAACGCACAGTAGGAAACATTGAGACATATGTGTAACGAGAACAGCGAAGCACATTTGGGGCAAAATTGCATAATATTTAAAAACAAATCACCACTTGAGATGCTGGATGTGTGCCCAATGCATTAGAAAGCATCCAATGGGTATAAAAAAAAAATAAAAAAAAATAATCATCATCATCATCAATTGCAATTTGGGCATATTCCATGTAATGCAGTCTTCCTTAAATTTGCACCCACTTGGTCTATTGGTTTTCAGGACCACAGAGGACCTATATTCCAATTGTTCAACCAGATGTTGACATCTAGTTGTACAATGACATTGGTACACGCACCTGGTAGGTCCTGAAAGAGAAGCTATGAAGTAGGCAGCAAACTCAAACACTCTGCCTGATCTGGAGGTAGGGGGATAAAAAAAGAGCAGAGGAAGATAGTGTGTTGTTTTTGGCACTGGCATTACACATTACAACCAAATTGGAACTAAACAATATTACAACTGTTTAAAGGGGCCTACATAAGTGATACAACAGATTAGAATTGTAAACTATGTGGCTTCACTAGTGTAGTTCCATTTCAATTGTAAGCTCTGCGGTATCACTAGGGTAGCAACAAGTCATTTGTAAGGTATATTTTCTTAAGACTGAAATGGAGCTACACAATTGATACCAGAGAGCTTAGTTGCAATGGAGCTACACAAGAATTATAGGTCCATTTCAATTGTAAGTTTTGTGGTATCACTTACTTTAGTTTGCAATATTTAATACCAGCTATAAAATTAGCAAAAAAGGGATAGGTGGGGCATAAATATGGGGAGAATAACTAGGGACAGGGTGAATAGGGCACATGACCTCCATTTCCATGGGGCCCTGGGTGCTGTCAGTCCACCCCTGGGAGAGAACTTCCCCAAATATCCTCTCCCTATGTCCATATGCAGCACTGCCAAGTACATCTCAGGCAGAGGTGATCCCCAAGACTCCTCTCCCCAAGGGCTCAGAATACACACACAAATATATGTTTAACCTGTTATCAGAACATAAAACATTTCCCACCTTTAAGTTTTAAAGAGAATTATTCTACTGCAGCAAAAGAACAATCTGTGTATGGGAACAGTAAAATAGTGACTAAAAACAGGTGGTTAACGTTTGTCCCATTTTAGAATTACAAGTTAGACACATGAAGAGTTAAATTTGATTAGTTCTGTCTGCAAAGAATCAGTCAAATGTTTAACCCTATAAGTGTCAAATAACTAACCTTGCAGCTGTTTAGCAATATGGGGATCTATCACCCCTATACAAGTTAGCCTTAACAGTATATTATATATATTGAATAGGTAAAACTGTATTAATTTCGTTTTTAAAAACTATTTGGCCGAAAATGAAATAAATGCTGCCCTGCACCTACTTCAGGACAGACTGCGGTTAACTGCTCAGCACCGCAGTCTGTCACTCTGCCTCAGCTCCCCTCCCTCTAACCAGCCTCCTCCAATGATGTAGGCTTTCTTCTTGTAAGCTGGAGCGATCTCTAGCCAATTAGATAGTTCCAGCTTACAGGCAGAAAGCCTCTGTCATCTGAGGAGGCTTGTTAGAGGAAGGTGAGCCGGGGCACAGTGACAGACTGCGGTGCTGGGCAGATAACCACAGTCTGTCCGGAAGTAGGTGCAGGGCAGCATTTATTATTTCAGTTTCGGCCAAATAGTGATTTTAAAAGTTAAATTAATACAGTTTTACACTATCGGTGGTTCAGGAGAACTACAGCCAGGGCCAGCCCTTACATGGGTCTCGGTGGGGCCATGGACCCAGGGAGCACCGTGACAGGGGCGGCAATTTGCCACCCCAAGGCATGTTATTTTGTGTGCAGCGTCTCCCCACTGCCGGCACTGACGGCTGGGACCATGTCACATGTGGCGACGCCATGTGGAGCATGCTGGGGTTTTCTTCCTCTGTTCGGAACACAGCGCAAGTTTAAAACTGGAGCCCAGACAAAGAAAATCCCAGCATGCACCACGCTGCATCTCTGCATGTGACACAGTCCCAGCTGTCATCAATGCGGGCAGTGGGGAGACTGAGTAAAAAGCAGGAGTAAGAGGCACAAGGGGGGAAAAGAGGCACAAGGGGTGTAAAAAGGCTGCAAAACACTACAGTTCTATGTGGTTTTAGGGGCAGGAGAGGGGTTAATATAATTAAAGGGATAGTAATACTTAATTTTATCTATTTTATAGGCATTAAAAAAAACATGAAGAACGATATAAGTCTTATCACTCAAACCTTTATGGTTTGAGAGATATTCACAAACAAGGCTTCCACTCCCGCCCCTTTTACCTAGTGTAAGCTATCTCTTCTCAGATGTGGAATCCAGTCCATAGACCAGACAGATAACAGCAGGGGACAATATTCTTCCTATGAGAACAATGAAAGCCCTGCCCCCTTTGACAAGTTTTCCCATCAGCAAAAGGGTCAGGAGGGGGATATTTTGTCATTGAATTACTCTTGAACTAAGACTGACAGAATTGAAGTAACACTCTCCAAAGTCCAAATAACCGTTTAGATATGTAACCAAAGCATTGCATCGTTAGCTTCCTGTCTGGTACTCTGAGGATCAGTGGTGTGTGCAATGCTTTGCACACATCGCTGGATAAGAAAGAAATACAAACGAACTTTAAGCACTAATGCCAGAGTTCTGCTTAGGTCAAAAAAGTATATGGCATGTACTGCACATTTTAACCCCTAGTGCCACAGAGGCATCCCACACTGCGTTGCAATGCCTACCTAGCACTCAAAGGGTGAATGTGGGCCAATGCTTTGATTAGACTGTGTACCCATCGTTAACAAAACATGTATCCTTTTCACAGGGTCTTGCAACCCTGCATTTTGAGGGCCCACTGACAGGTAGACACCGAGAAATATCTGGTGGTAGGTTCATATTTACTAAGCAACCACCTTAATCTTAATGGATTGCATCTACTTAGATTACGGAGTTGCACCCTAATAGGGAGTCGTGGAGTACCTGGCAGCCGCTGGCCGGGGGGTCCTCCCTCCATGACTCCTATCGCCTGAAGCCTTTTCCTTGGCCCCCTCCTTGGGGGAAGAGTTGGACTTCTTTCCCCCTAAAGTGGGGATGTCTGCCTCTGTCGGGGATACCGAAATTCCGCCGCTCTTAGAGCCTTTAGTGCTGCTAGAGAGAGGAGGGGACTTGGTGAAGAAACTGAAAAGGGTACTTTGCTTTGACATGATGCCCGCAGTCGGTACTCGTGTGACAGGACTGGCAAGCTCATACAGCTCCGAGCATCCTATCTCATAGACAACACAGCCAGATCTGGCGCTGGCGGGAAAAAGTAAAATGACACTCTGATCCCGTCATGACCCGGATGTGAGAAGTTCTGCCAGCCAATCAGCGAGTTTGAAAACAATGGGGGACGGGCCCAAGAAGTCTAACATGCTCTGTTATGAGTGTTGGAAGTATTGGAAACTATACGTTTCCGTGTTATACACAAAGCCAGAGGGTGGTAGAGTTACAAATAAAGGTATCTCTTGTACTCTACCATCATCTGACTGAAAGACTTCTCTGTCGCGCTCTCAACAGGCTGAAAAGTCAGTGTAGGGTTACGGTGCGTGTAGAGCATTGCAAAGGATGCTGGGAGAGTGCTTTTAGCGTGAGGATAATTTGTGTGGATCAGGGGGTTGGCAACGTGATCTGGTATCTGTTGGGAATTGTAGTCCGCCCTTAGCTGGAGGGGCTTTTGCTAAAAGCCCATGTTATAAAGTTCAATTTAGGAGGTATTCACTACAGTTTCGACGGGTGATACTAAAATGTTGTATGCAGGGAGTAAACACTTTGAGTAGTGCAGCCTTGCAGTAAGCTTTTTCTCATGTAGCACCTATTTTGCTAATCCGACAGTCTGATTATTAACTGTTATTTTTATGTTCAACCTATCTTCTAGATACATACAGAGGTTACACTTGAAATTAAGCTATACTAGAGATAAACTCCTTTTATAACTGGTTTCACTAGTGATACCTCAGAGCTTACAGCTGTAATTGAGCTACATTTGTAATACTATTGAGCTCACACTTGAAGCTACACTAGTGATACAATTGAGATGCAGCTACACTAGTAAATCTGTAGAGATTACAATTGAAGTTGAGCTACTGTAATTATACAACAGAGCATCTGAAAATCAGTAGGATTGGGACGTTTGTTACTGTATGGGCATACCTGGGAACTCTCAGGGTTTGACCCTGAGACTCAGGGTTTTGACCCAAATCTCAGGGTGAAGGGACAAATTCTCAGGGTGAGAGAGGTCTGTGTCACCTACTATATGAATTTGCCCAATTAAATGTCTCCTTAGCCTCTAAACTGGTGCCATTAGTACCAGAAAGATGGTGGGAGATGTCCTGTTTGTCTTGTTTGTGTTCAGGCAGTAAGTTGTCCAAACTGTAGCATGTTAAAGGTCCCTCGCACATGGACCGGAACACCTCTGTGTTAGAGCAAGTAGGCACATATCACATAAAATCTACATTATGGGAAGCTTTAAGGGTTAATATTTCAAAGATCTCAGGGTCAGTTCATCTTGAAAGTTCCCAGGTATGTGTATGGGCTAAAAGCTCCATGTAAAATAATGGGGATTTGCGTAATGTTTATTTGTTCCCTATGTTGCCGTTGGTTTGTTCCAGAATTGCTGCACTTTTTATTTATGCACCAGTGTCGGGGTGTCCCAGTACACTGAACTACACACACACTGGGGCATATGCACAAAGACAAAGCTGGAGGCCAACCAATTGCATCATATAAAAAATAAAATTTCCAGCATTCCTTTTGGTTTTAATGGGACTTTTAACCTCTTGAGGGCTGGAGACTGTTCTAGTGTTCAAGAGGTTAAAATCCTAATGTAGATTAGTATTAATTATTATTTGCCAACTATAATGTACCTGGTGTGCCCCAGACGGCTCCACTTTTGCGTAGATATGTTCCAGTGAGATGACCTGAATGCTGTGTGAGGAGATAAAGATTGGACGTGGGGAGATATATATAGATATAGTGAGTGCTGGCAACTGTTAGTGAGTGAAGCTGGGAAGATAGGAAATGAGAGGGAATGATGAAAGTAAACATAGGGTGATCAACGATTTATTCACTCTGTAGAACTGATCACTTGAGGAATGAGTGACCAGAATTCTTTCTGCCGTCATAGTGACCCTGATCAGCATTGTGTATCTGTGCTTCTTACTCCCTCACATTTCAGGCTTTGGTGTGAGAAGGTCTAAAAGGCACACAGCAAAGCTCTTCAGAGATGGCAGAGACAATTATGACCAGCTGTACAAGAGAACACTCCACAGACAATCACTCTATAGCTTACAGTACATGTTACACTTATCTCTCCATAGCAGAGAGAATATTTGAGTTCTCCTGCTATGGCAGTCAGATGGTGCAAGCGGGCAAGGATACTCACCTCACCACTGCTCAGCTGCTGCCGGCTCCCTTCTTGTATAGATTGCCAATCGGACCTGAAGGCAGCAATGCACCATGTGACCAGGGACACTGAAATGCCTACCCCTGGTTAACCCAACCTCAGGTAAGTGAAGGGAGGACAAGTGCCTCCCTCTTGCCAGACCCCTGCGGGCACCCATGTGCACACCCTTCTATTCCTCTATGGGTTAAACCTCTGTGTGTAGAGATGACTCTAAATCATTGCATCGCTAGCATCAAAGAGCTTAACCCCTTAAGGACCAGTGCGATCCCGTGCGTCCAGCACTAGCGGACCACGGGGCATTTTTTTAAAATATCGCTTCCGGAGTAGCGTGCAGCCGCGACGGGAGCCCTGAACTCCGTGCCGTGCCAGGACCGTCATTGGTCCTTAAGTGCCGGACTGCCGTGATGGTCCTGGTACGGCAATGGTCCTTAAGGGGTTAAAGGGATAATAATGTTTCACAATAAAAACAGTTCCAATTAACCCCGTGCCAGGGCCATCACGGCTGTCCTGCACTTAAGGACCATTGACGGTCCTGGCACGGTTGCAAACCGCTTGGGGAGCCCTGAATCGGATACTTAAAAAAAAAAAAAAAAAAAAAAAAAAAATGCTCCATGGTACTTAAGTGCCAACCGCGCGTGCATGCTCCAGTCCTTAAGGGGTTACTCTTCATAGTATTTGGGCCATGGAGAGTGTTATTTCAATACTGTCAGACTTGTAGTTCAAGAGTAATTGAATGATGAAATCCCCTTCCCGCCACTTTTACTGATGTAACACTGCTCACCTCAGAGCAGCAAGACTGTCCGGATGGATCTCAAGAGAGGGACAATCTTCAATTAGCAAAAGGAAACGCTGAAAAATTTGTCAAGGGGGGCAAGGTTTTCATTATACTCACAGTAAGAAGATTGTCCCTTGCTGTGATCTGTCTGGTCTCAAAACCAGATTCCATATCTGAGGTGAGCTGTGTTACACTAGTTAAAAGTGACAGGAAGAGGATACTTTATCATTCAATTACTCTTGAACTATAAGTCTGACAGTACTTAAATAACACTCTCTATGGCCCAAATACTATGAAGATTAATTGGAGCTGCTGTTTTTGTGAAACATTACTATCCCTTTAACTCTGAACAATCTCCTATGTGAAATATTGACAGTAGGGATGCACCGATACCAATTTTTTAGGACCGAGTATGAGTACCGATACTTTTTTCAAGTACTTACTGATACTAATTACCGATACTTTTTTTGCTAATTTTTTATTTTATTTTAATAAATAATAAAATAAAATTGAAATACTTTTTACAATCAAACCTAGACCTTTATTATATTATTTTGGCACAGTAGCTTACACGTTTTTTTTTGTTTTTTTTTTATTTTATTTTGCAGTGGAACCTTTTAGTTTCCTTTTGGAACCACTAACAATCAAACCATTTAACATCTGTGAAAGCAGAGACAATTGAAAAGATTTACTAAATGATGAAAGCAGCTCCCAGACTATCTTCACTGTTCCTAGCGATTGCCAACCTACATAGTGTAAGAGAATTCTCTCATTCGCTAATGAGTGAATAATTTTTCTGTTCCATAGTCACACAAAATCCCATGATGCTGTTTTTCTGAAAGGGGTTCTACTAATGGAGAAATGCTGTCTCTCTTTAAGTAGCTCACTGGCAAAAACCAGAATAACAGTGTGTGATAGGGGATGGAGACAGGAATGCTTAGGTGTGAACACGTCTGTTATCTGTGAAAACCACATTAGTAAGTCCAGTCAGAGGAAGTGTGGTTTCCCATGCTTACTTCCTCTATTGCAATGATAAAGGCTAAACCTCCTTAGCAAATACTACTTGTTGTGAAGCAATACATACTTTAATGTTGGTATTGATAGATTAAAATTACTATTATCGTCGGAGGTCTGAGTCGAAGAGTTGCCATGGTAACCCGCGGCAACGCTCCGACACTGCAGGAGGGAGAGAGGTGCCCGGGGAGCATTGTGAGCAGCTCCCCGGGCTCCCTCTCTGCAGCACTGACCCTGACACAAGGTATCGGTGCTGGCATCGGACGCATTTGCGCGAGTATGACTACTCACGCAAATGCCGGTATTGGCACCGATATCGGTATTGGTGCAACCCTAATTGACAGAATAACATTGCATAAAAGGCAAATCTATCTCTAGTAGACCTGTCTGAAATTATTCCATTGGTGCAATTCTGCTGTTAGTTGCATTTACAGTACCACAAGCCTGGATTTCCTTGAAAAAACTGGCCAATATAAAATTTACTAATAAAAAAAAAAGGGGTCATGTGACACAAATATGTGGGCCTGACACGCACACCCACACCCAAGGGTGTTAGTAAGGAGGAGGTATTCAGATCTCCTCTATAACGCCTGTCTTGTTGGTACACTCCTGTCAAAATCTTGTCAAGGAAATGCAGATGCTAATGACCACACAAATACACACACACACACACACACACACACACACACACATGCATACTACACATACCTGCAATACACACAATGCACATTATACACACACTCACAAACACAATACATGCAACATACACAGACACAATGCATACACAAAACGCAAAACACACACATTAACAAAATACTTACAATACACACGCAATAAATGTAATACGCAAAACAATACACTATATGATAAAAGCTACACGTAAAATGCAATACATAAAATACTATATATAATACAAAACGCTATACACAGTATGAAAAGCTGTATACGCTATACACAAAATGTATACGCAGTATGCAAAATGCTATGCACTATATGCAAAGTGCTATATGCAAAACGCCATACGATATAATAAAAACCTTACACGCAAAACACAATAAGCTATATGCAACACACTGTATGCGATATGCAAAATGCTATACGCTACATGTAAAACGCTACACGTAAAACGCTACACGTAAAAAAAAACAATAAGCTATAAGCTGTTCGCAAAAGGCAAAATTAAGCAAAATGCTATATAAAAAAAGTTATATGCGGTGCACTACGCAAAACGTAATAAGCTATACTCTGCATGCAAAACTGTACACGCAAAAGCTATACACTATATGCCGCTATCTGCAAAACGCTATTCAGAAAATGTTATTCACAATACTCTGTACACAATATGCTGTATGCAAAACGCTGTATGAAAAATGCTATACGCAATGCAGTATTTGCAATACGCAAAATACTATGTGCAGTACGCAAAATGCTCAAAAATGATAGAAGCAAAACACACACACACTACATGCAAAGTACGCACACATGATCATACACGCTCACACACAAACATGCTCACACAAACATACTCACATACACTTATGGAGAATTGTTTAACTCAGTTCTTTGCTATGTGTTTCAAACCTTTTTGGAGTTGAGAGGGCAAAACACTGAAAATTCAACATTCCAGTCATTAAAAACATTGCCTTCTTTCTGGATTCTTCTGGATGTCAGGAGAAAATATTCCTACACATAAACCCACCTTTAATTTTTTAACCCTATTAGTGCCAGACATAAGATAACACACATAATGGCTACTCGTGTTTAGTATGTCTTCTGTAGTGTCTGTCTTCATAACATACTTATACAACGTTATTATTTACTCATACATATACATGCATGGGACTTTTTTTTTTGGTAATTATTTTTATTAACTGCACAGGCAAAGACATGCCAATATTGCTAGTAAAATATAAAGAAAGTTGTACCAGCTGACTAATGTGGAGAATGTTGATCTTTAATGCCACCTAATGATAATAATGTGGTATTACACTTCATTACCGATTCCATGATTCAATGAAAACAATTATACATTAAGACTAAAGCTATATTCAGCAGTTACTTCTCCCTCCCTCATGCACACCAATAATAAAATTAGCATTGACAGTGCTGAATTGCAAGATGACATAAGGGGAGATGCACTACGGTGTGATAAAGAGGTGATAGAGTGATGACTTCTCCAATGATATCATTTTTCTAATTCATAAGTTATTCTATGGAGCCACTGTACTAAAAACTCTTGCACATGAGAAAATTTAGCATAGTCTCCATAGAATAACACAGGAATTGGAGAAGTAATATCACTGGAGAAGTCATCTCCACCTTATCACCTCTTTATCACACCTTAGTGCATCTTCCCCATAATATTCGGAGTCTTCCTCTGAGATGTACTAAGAAAAGTGGTGCAACTCTGGTACAAACTAACAACACCTTAGGGAACAAATGAAAAATCATGTGGGAGGAGGGTGATGACTTGAGAACGTGAGAGTGCACGTGAGGTTTGTGGCGAGGAGGAGGGGCAATGGGGAGACTATGTGGAGATACTGATGGCGTCTAGAGTTGGATCCTTAGGAAGAAAGCACAATATGACCAAGTATTGCGGACAAAAGAAAAAGTGAGCAGGGAAGCCAAAGGAGACAAATAAGAGCTGTGGATATCGGCAAGAAGAAATTTGCAAAAGACGGGAGGTGTATAAAAAAACCTGTGGTATATAACGCCAAAGTCACAGCTTACATAAGGTACCGTGAGAAGGCTTTGAGCCTCAAGCTCCATGTTGAATTTATGCAGACCCAGATCTCCATGGGCTGCTGATGCGTATGTGAGCTGTGTTATACATTGTGTATCAGTCCCAGGTCCAGGGAGTGAATCCATCGGTTTTAAGTTGGAGATGCCATCGGTTGTTGGAGTAGAGTTCCCCAGGGTTGCAAGAAAGTGGTCTTGTTGTGATCTCTACAAGAGCGGAGACAAGTAAAATATACCTTTCACTGTCGTCCAATACAGGTCACTGGTACCATGGGATGTGTAGTCCCCTTTAATAGGCAGGAACAATTATGCAAATAATTTGCAAGGGGCGGAGCCTCCCCTCTTACTTAAGCCACCTTCTGGCCAGAGCCACCCATATTGATTTGTTCCTGGTGTGCTTGCACACCAGGCAGAGAACAGCTATGCTTCTTAGAGTTTTATTATTTTTTATTCAAATATGGAATACCACCATTAGGAGGGTGACCATGGCTGTGAATTGCCCTCTTCAAAGTGGCTGGTGCAGCTTCCAGGGATTTCTGTGGACCTATACCTGAAGAGGGGACAGCTTGTGTTAAGCAGCTCCCCTGTTGGGGAAATTACCTCTGGTTCTTTCCCTCCCTATCATGGTCACCTGAAGACAGAAGTCTGTGAGAAAGGTGAGTCACCCATTGAGTGCTGAAGGTCCACTTGTCCCCACAGTGTCCCTTTGATGGGCTTGTATTTGGGAGTTTTAATACACTCCAGCACTCATAGGGTGTTTTTATTGCATTATCACTATTTATGCAATTTCTGTGTTATTCTCTGAGTTTTGGAGCATTGGGTATTCATTTATTTATGTTTCTCATGTATTTCATGCTTGTTTGGGCACTTTTGAATGTTTTACTAAACTTTATTAAAAATGGTGTTCCGCGCCTTTAAGCGCGGCTTTTTCCCGCTCAGCAGCAGAGCTCCTTTACTCTCTATGGGAATTCACAGTTTGGGACATATCTCTGAAACCGCTTGTCACAGCAACTTCAGAGTGGGCTCATTTTAATGCTAGGCTCCTGCTCTATCATCCGGTTGGTGTTTTATTAATGTAGGGGGTTCAGGGGGGCTTCGGGCACTGTTTGGGGTACTTGCATAGGGAAAACTACATTTCCCATGAGCGCTTAGCTCGCGCTTGTTTCTGATTGGCTGTCATGACGGCCGCCATTTTGTGGTACTTTTCCAAGGCGAGTACACTACGCAGGGACCGAGCCTTCTCTCTCCTCACCAGATTAACCCTTCGCTGGCCAGATAAGTCCGTTTTTAGACCTTTTCTGGGGTGAAACTTTAATCTTTAACACTTTTCTGGGTGATAGTGTTTTTTTTGTGGGGTATATTGACGCTGTGAGCATGTCTACTTCACTGGAGCTAGGGGCTAGACCCAAGACTAAGGAGGCTGGGGGGTCTTCTACCCCCATGGCGTTTTGCTCCTCTTGCCACATTGGGCTGGATTGCGATAATGTGGGGGATCTATGCCCTAATTGTACTGATAAAGATAGCAACCCTGGGCTTCCCAGCCACGCTATTGAGCCATCTTGGGTGAGGGAGTTTAAAGCTGCCACTAGGGATCTCAGATCCGCGCTTCAACTCTTTCCCTCTCAGGTACAGGGGGCTCTCCAGGTCTGGCAGACCCCCTCTACTATCAGGACCTCCCTGCCTAAGCCACAGGGAGCTCCTGATATCACTGATTCTTCTGAAGAAGAACTTTTACAGGATTCTGATGCCGAGGAACGTACTGTTATTGAATCTAACAGGTCCATTGGGGACCCCTATGAGTGTGACCCTGAAGTTTCGGCTGAGGGTCTGATCAGAGCGGTTCTGAATACGCTCAACCTTCCTCTGACTCAGGAATCCACTTATGATCCTACTGATGTTTTTCAGAAAAAGCCATCTAAACCTGTTGTTTGTTTTCCAACTAACCCTACTCTTGCCCGTCTGGTTTCTGAGGCATGGAAGAATCCTGATAGATCTTCCTCTGTCTCCAAAAAGTTTGCCAAACTTTACCCTTTTCCCGAAGCGGAGCTGGCAAAATGGGTTCATCCTCCCAAGGTGGATGCTCCTGTGTCTAGACCATCCAAATCTACTGCTTTGGCTGTCTCAGATGCCTCTGCCTTGCAGGACTGGACGGATAAGAAATTAGAGCTCTCTCTTAAATCTATTTTTGCCTCTATTGGCACTGCCATGCGCCCCACCTTTGCTGTGGCATGGGTTAATAGGGCTATTGCAGCCTGGACTGAACGACTGACTGAAGCGGTTCGCCAGGATGCGCCTGTATCTGAACAGTTGCAGCTTCTTGCTAATATCACTGAAGCTCAGAACTATGTTGCTGATGCTGCTTTTGATGCTGTGCGCATGATGGCGAGGGCCTCCACTTCTTCTGTGGTGGCTAGACGCGCTCTTTGGCTGAAAATTTGGTCTGCTGATACAGCCTCTAAGAAAGCCTTGCTTTCCTTGCCCTTTCAGGGGAATTTGCTCTTTGGCTCTGAGCTCAAAGAAATGATCAGTGAGGCTACTGGCGGTAAAAGTACTCTTCTACCCTCAGTCTTTAAGAAAAAGTTTCCAGCCAAACGCAATCGGTCCTTTCGTTCCTTTCAGACTGAGACACGCTCCTCGGCCCAAACGGGTCCTCCCACTACGCGCTCCTCCTCCAAGCCCAAACAGTCCTGGAGGCCCAAAGTTGCCTCCAAGGCCAAGACCTCCAAGACTGCTTCGGCATGACTCGCCGAACCCGGGTCCGCATCCGGCTGTAGGCGGTCGTCTCCGCATCTTTCGCCGGACTTGGGAGGAGTCAGTGGCGGACCCATGGGTTCTTCAGGTGGTGTCAGAGGGATACAGGATCCCTTTCTCTTCCCTTCCTCCTTTTCGGTTCCATTTTACTCGTCCTTCTCAGGAACCCTCAAAAAGGCGTCTGTTCGACGACGCTATTCAGGATCTCTTGGACAAAGAGGTCCTGGAGGCGGTTCCGCAGGGGGACACAGGTTCAGGATTTTATTCCAACCTGTTTGTGGTAGCCAAAAAGGACGGAGGAGCCCGTCCCATCTTGGATCTCAAAGATCTCAATGCCTATGTGGTGACTTCCCACTTCCGCCAGGAGTCCCTGCACTCTGTGATTGCAGCAATGTCTCCAGGGGAGTTTCTTGCCTCCCTGGACCTTCAGGATGCTTATCTTCACATCCCTATTCATCCAGAGAGCAGGAAGTATCTCAGGATTGCCTGCCACAGGGGACACTTTCAATTTACAGCGCTCCCCTTTGGACTGACTACAGCTCCTCAAGTCTTCCAGCGGGTGCTGGGCTCCTTGATAGCGGTGCTCCATCAGGATGGGATCAGAGTGACACCCTACATGGACGATCTCCTACTGAAGGCCTCCTCAGCGGAGCTTCTCCACCAGCAGTTGCAGAGGTGCATGCACACCCTGAACCGTCACGGCTGGATCCTGAATCTGGACAAGTCGGACTTGATTCCTTCTCAGAGGCTTCTGTTCCTGGGTCTCCTGTTCGACACTCGCCAATGCATGGTGTTTCTTCCAGAGGACGTGGCTCACCAGATAGCCGTCAGAGTGGCTGGGATTCTGGACATGGACGAAATTCCAGTTCCGAAGTTGTCGTCCTTAGTGGGGAAGTTCATTTCCACGATCGAAGCAGTACCATTTGCCATGGCCCACTCCAGGGATCTTCAGAGATTTGTGATCCAGACGTGCAGGAATCATCCAGATCATCAACATCTGTCTGTTTCTCTTCCTCCTCATGTCGAGTCGAGTCTGCACTGGTGGTTAGATCTCTCTCATCTCTTGAAAGGGAAATCCTTTCTAGTTCCTCATTGGACCACAGTCACAACGGATGCCAGCCTTCGGGGCTGGGGTGCAGTCTGGGGTCGCTTCAGTGCTCAGGGGAAATGGGGTCTGGAGGAATCCATGCTCTCCATCAATGTTCTGGAACTTCGAGCTGTCCGGCTGGCCCTGAGGCACTGGGAGTCTCAATTGACCGGTCTTCCAGTCAGAGTAGAGTCCGACAACGCCACGGCGGTGGCTTACATCAACAGACAAGGCGGCACAAGAAGCGGTTCCGCCTGGTGGGAGGTCAAGGATATTTTGTCTTGGGCAGAAGATCACGTGCCTGTCATCTCTGCAGTTCATATTCCAGGCGTGGACAACGTCATGGCAGACTTCCTCAGTCGTCACACCGTCGACAGCGGAGAATGGGCTCTTCACCCAGAGGTGTTTCACATGCTCACTCAACGGTGGGGGATGCCAGTGGTGGATCTGATGGCTACCAGACACAACAGGAAGGTTCCGGTGTTTTGCTCCCGACTGAGGGACTCCCTTGCTCTAGCAGTGGATGCCTTGTCGATCCCTTGGGACTTCTCCCTGGCTTACATCTTCCCCCCTCTTCCTCTATTGATCAGAGTTATTCAGAAGTTGAAGAGAGAACGTTGTCCTGTCATCCTGATTGCTCCAAACTGGCCTCGCCAGTCCTGGTTTCCGGAATTGATGGCCATGTCAGTGAAGGATCCAATCCCACTTCCAGCCCGTCCGGACCTGCTTCTTCAGGGGTATCTGTGGAAAGAGGATGTTCACTCTCTCCGTTTGATGGCATGGCGGTTGAATCCTCGATTCTAGCTAAGAAAGGCTTTTCTCCTTCTGTGGTGTCGACGATGCTCAGTGCTCGTAAGCCTGTGTCTTCCAAGATCTATCATCGCATTTGGTCAACTTTCGTGACATGGTGCTCTGACAAGAAGTTGTCTCTTACCTTCCATCTTCCCACTGTCCTGGCCTTCTTGCAGGACGGTGTGGACAAGGGGCTCAGTCTGAGTTCCCTCAAAGTTCAGACCTCTGCCTTGTCTGCGTTTTTCCAGGAACGGATTGCCATCCTTCCTGATGTGAAAGTCTTCTTCCAAGGTGTGACTCATGTTCGACCTGCCTTCAAGAGTCCTGCTCCCCAGTGGGATCTCAATTTGGTGCTGGGAGTTCTTCAGCGACCACCGTTTGAATCCTTGGCTTCCATTCCATTACGTCTTGTGACTTGGAAGATGGCCTTCCTTTTGGCTATTGTGTCAGTACGCCGGGTGGCAGAGTTACAGGCCTTGTCTTGTAAACCTCCTTACCTGGTGTTCCACAAGGATAAGGCTGTGCTTCGCACTACCAAGGAATTCTTACCCAAGGTTGTGTCTGAGTTTCACATCAATCAGGAGATTGTGGTTCCCTCTTTCTGCCCTAATCCTTCATCTGACAAGGAAAGAGATCTCCATTTGTTGGATGTGGTGCGTTGCCTCAAGTTTTATGTTCACCGCACCGAATCTATCAGGAAGTCTGACGCTCTATTCGTCATTCCTGAGGGGCCTAGGGCAGGAAGACCGGCTTCCAAAGTTACCATTGCCTCTTGGATTAAGGCTACCATCCGTGAAGCCTATAAGTTGAGGAATAAGCATGTTCCCTTCAGGGTGACTGCCCATTCCACCAGATCTATTGGGGCCTCCTGGGCCTACAAGAATCAAGCTTCTGCTGATCAACTGTGCAGAGCGGCCACTTGGTCCTCTGTGCACACTTTTTCAAAGCACTACCGAGTTGATGTACTGGCATCGGCTGATGCCAGCTTTGGAAGGAAGGTCCTGGAGGCAGTCTTGCCTGTGTAGGTCTTCCGCTCTGTGATCCTTAGTGCTTCCTTACTGTTGAGCCCGGTTGGCTCGTGTTCCGTGTGCTGTGTTAAGTTCAGGGATTGTTCCCTTGGTTGGTGTCCGTTGACACTTACAGTTTGGGCTATGTTATCAACTGGTTAACAGTTCTAGTGACTTGGGCCTTGCGCCTGGTCCTTGCCTTACTTCCCGCCTCTGGATCAGCTCAATGTTTGTACATCCCATGGTACCAGTGACCTGTATTGGACGACAGTGAAAATAGGATTTTAGTCTTACCTGTTAAATCCTTTTCACTTAGTCCATACAGGTCACTGGTCTCCCACCCTGTCAAGGGACCAGTCTTGGCTCTCCTGTGGCATTCAGTGGGAGACCGTTCGGGCATGCTCACAGGAGTCTTTCTTTTTGCTTACCTGGGGTCAGTTTAGGGTCTCAAATCAATATGGGTGGCTCTGGCCAGAAGGTGGCTTAAGTAAGAGGGGAGGCTCCGCCCCTTGCAAATTATTTGCATAATTGTTCCTGCCTATTAAAGGGGACTACACATCCCATGGTACCAGTGACCTGTATGGACTAAGTGAAAAGGATTTAACAGGTAAGACTAAAATCCTATTTTAAATGAACAATAAAGAAGATAAATCCTGTTGGAGAGACATTTTAAATATTTTATGTATTTGCTTGTCAGGAGATATATTACACCTTGGAATACCCTTAAAGGGGTTAATAAGACACATGTTTCTTTGTATGGAGACAAAAAGAGAAAAATACAGATATTAAAGGATATGTAGATATATAAATGTTATGAGGTATTACTGAATAATTTAGAAACTGAGAATCTCCGGTAAAGATATAGGGGGGAAAAAAAAAGTACTAAAATGACTTCAAGAAAAAAACAAGATGTAAAACAAAAAAAAAACAAAAGACGAAAAAAAATGTTAATCAAGATAAGTCCTTTATAATGTTTTATACGTTCCCTGATATGGAGACAAAAATCAAGCCTAACAGAAATTCAATATCCTAGCTTCAAGGAGATAAAATCGATAAAGTTGATAAGACAAAGGGAAGGAAACTTCACATTGAAGAACCTAATGTATCCATAAATTTGTCTCAGACTTCTCCAACTACACAAAATCTGGTTACCAAGATGTAAAACAAAAAAAAAAAACAAAAGACGAAAAAAACGTTAATCAAGATAAGTCCTTTATAATGTTTTATACGTTCCCTGATATGGAGACAAAAATCAAGCCTAACAGAAATTCAATATCCTCGCTTCAAGGAGATAAAATCGATAAAGTTGATAAGAGAAAGGGAAGGAAACTTCACATTGAAGAACCTAATGTATCCATAAATTTGTCTCAGACTTCTCCAACTACACAAAATCTGGTTACGCAGGAATTTCTAGTGAAAGCGTTGGAAGATCATAGGGTAAAAATAAGAGAGAATTTCATCAATAATGTAAAGAACTTGCAGATAGAAATAAATACAATAAATCTGAAGTTACAAGAAGCAATGGATAAAGTGGAATCACTCAATTTAGATTTGGAAATTAGAAAAGACGAATATAAAAATTTGGAAAAAAAAAGTGTGAAGCGCTCCAAAATAAAAGATCTGATTTGGAAGATAGGGCAAGGAGAAAAATTTAAGAATCAGAGGAGTTTCAGAAGGAATATTACAAGAAAATTTGTCTTCCTATTTATATGATTTCTTTAACCCCTTAAGGACCCATGACGGTCCTGGACCGTCATAGTATTCCGGGCTTCCCGCACGGCTGCACACCGTTCGGGGAGTCTGGAATCAGATCGCACAAAAAAAAATGCTCCGTGGTCCTTAAGTGACCGCAAAGTACGCGTGCGGCCGGTCCTTAAGGGGTTAAGGAACTGGTGGAAGATATTGGCCCAAAGGATGTTCTACTAGGCAGAGTACATAGAACTGTAAAACTGCCAATAGAAGACGCACAGAGTCCAAGAGACATTATTGTTCGCTTTCATAACTATGTATATAAAGAAAGAAATTTGAGGTCAAGAAATAAGAAGGCTTAAGCGATCAATTTAAAAAAATAAGAATTATGAAAGATTTATCCTATAATACTAGGCAGAAAAGAATAAAGTTAAATTTAATAAAAGATGTTTTGAATAGATTATTAGATTCATGTGGGGTTTTCCAGTGAAAATTTGTTGACTTATCAAGATAAGAGATATAGTATTAGATCTAAAGAGCAAGGATTTTCTCTGTTCTATCAATGGGGCATAATATCTTAAAGAAATGTAACAATTTTCTTCATTGCAGAAATGATGGGATGCCTTCCCCCTTTTTTTCTTTTTCACTTCCTTTCTTTTTCTCTCCCTTTTCCTCTTTTTAATAAATGAAACGTGTTTAATAGGGAATGTAAAATAGCCTAATATTCATAATGGTAAGCAGGCCTATACATAGAAAAATAGACCTGATACTGATTCTAGTGTGAAAAAGATGAATGTGAGTGGCTCTTGTTTAGTAGATCCAAATGAGGGTAAATACGGTTGTTATGTTCAATTAACACTCAGGGGTTAAATTCACCATATAAGCGGAAAATGTTGGTAGATATGATGATTAAAGAAAATGTTGATGTAGGAATGGTACAGGAGACACACTGGGCTAAAGGGAAAGAGGGGTTAATTAGATATAAAAGATTTCTAAATATATTCACTTCAAATTTTGATAAGAAAACAAAGATGTGGTGTAATGAATTCGATAAGAGACACGGTGACTTTTGAGTTAATAGACAAAATAGTGGATAAGGGAGGGAGATTTTTAATAATGACTGGTAAAATCAATCATATAGTATACACGTTGGTAAATATTTATGCACCAAATGAAAATCAGATTGAATTTTTTTGGGAAAGTTATGTCACGAGTTGAAAAAATAATTCAGGGACACTTAGTAATAGGAGGTGATTTTAATGACATAGTAGACCCTAATCTAGACAAAAAGATGCAAATGGGGAAACAGATTAGTAATCAACAAAAAAAGACTGCAAAAAAAATTGGACAAAATTATTAGAGAGAATAATGTGGTGGCTGCATGGAGACTATTGACTCCATCTGCTAGGGATTATACCCATTTTTCTGTACCCCATCGATCATACTCGCATATTCATCTATTTCTAGTAGGTCCCTGAGTGTTTGATGGTGGGATTAATTGTGTGACAGGACCAGCAATATGGTCAGATCACTCACCTAAATATATCACAATACATCAGATGGATAAAAAAAAAATCGTTTTGCTGGAGATTGAAGGAATATCTGTTAGTTGATAAGGGTATACGAGAGCAAATTAAAAAGGAAATTGAATATTTTTTTAGGGAAAATGATAAAGAACATATATCTATACAAATATAGTGGTGTACGATTAAAACTGTAATAAGAGGCCATTTCATAAAGATAGAAATATATGAGAAGAAAAAAAGGGGACAATCTTATGAACAACTTCATATTGAATTAGATAAATTAGGACAAAAAAATAAAGAAAACCCTAGAGAAAGTGTTATAGAAAAAATAAGGAATATAAAAAACGGATTATAGAGAAAATAAATAAAAATCTTTTTTATTTAAAGCGGAACTACCACCTCCACTAAAGTCGCCCTGCAATACTTATGCAGGTGGCGACTAGCTTACTAATCATTATTTTACGTTTAAAAAGTGCCCGTGAATAAAGTTATGCTTAAGTTTCCGAGACTGATGGCCAGGTTACTGCAGCCTGTGAGCCTGCACTGTCAGTCTCTTCCGGAGCCAACTGGGCCAGTGCAATGCCTGTGAAGAGGACTGACTGCGCAGGCACTCATTCAAGATGTCCGCGGTGATGCCTGACTTCTGGTCTTAGAAGCTTAAGCATAACTTTAACAGTGGGCACTTTTTAAAGGTAAAATAATGATTAGTAAGCTAGTCGCAGGGCGTCTTTAGTGGAGGTGGTAGTTCCACTAAAAAAAAAAAAAAAAGTGTTATAATAAAGGGAATAAAGCAGACAGAATACTTTCTAAACAGTTAAAGAAACAGAGAGCAAAAAATATTACTATTAAGATTGTGCATCATAACGAAATTTATTTGGAGCCAAAAAAATAGGAAAAATCTTTTCAAATTTCTATCAAGCGTGTTATAATAATAAAGATCAGCAAGTAGGTGTTCAACAGGAAGAACAACAAAAAAGAAATTGATAAGTTCCTAAAGTAGATTCTGAGGAGATGGAAGAACTAAACGCTCCCTTTATTTTATTAGAGATAATCCAGATAATTCAAAAATTAAAAAGAAATAAAGCTCCAGGTCTGGACGGATATTCACTTTTTTTATAGGGTGTTTTGTAATGAAATTTCTCCATATATGTTGAAGTTATTTAAAGATATTAAATCATCAAAAGAAGTGTTAAAGGAAATGTTAATGGCGAATATATCCCCGATCCTAAAAGAAGGTAAAGACAAAGTTGAAATAAAAAATTATAGGATTATATCACTTATAAATATGGATGTAAAAATATACTCAGCAATTTTAGCAAAGAGACTGATAACTAGATTGATTCATCCAGATCAGACTGGGTTTGTTCATACTAGAACAGCTACAGATAACATCAGGAAAACCCTAAATATGATGGCTGTTGCATGCTGGCCCTGTCACTAGATTCCAAAAAGGAGTATGACAGGGTCAGCTGGATTTACCTGAAAGAAGTGTTAAGAGAATTTGGGTTTGGTGGACCCTTCTTTGATGCGGTTATGGCACTGTATAAAAATCAAAGTATAAAGATTGTGTGAACGGGGATATCTTTGCCTTCTTTTGATATACATAATGGTACTCGCCAGGGTTATCTCCTGGCACCTATTGTATATGTAATCTCATTAGAACCCTTAGCATATGTTGTAAGAAATAATAAGGAAATTGAGGGTTTCATGGATGGAAATAAAGAATTTAAACTTTTGCTATTTGCAGATGATATTATTTTAACATTACGGAATGCAACTACTTCAGTTCCAGCATTGTTTGACGAAATAGAGGCATTCTCACAGATTTCATACTATACGTTGAATATAGATAAATGCCAAGCTATGGTCTGTAATCTGAGTAAAGAAGAAGAGGAAATTTAAGAGAGAAATATGATTTTGTTTGGCAACCTAAGTTTATTAGTTACCTGGGAATAAAGATTACATTCCAATCTGAGAGAATTATAGATATTAATTATAGTCCTATGTTGAAGGAATTTAGTAAGAAATTCTATGACTGGAAAAAATATCTATTTATCTTGGATGGGTAGAGCTAACGTACTAAATTCCTATGTCATGTCAAAGCTATATATTTTGTTTAGGTCAATACCATTGAGAGTAAAAAAATAATATGATAAAGGAATTCCAGAAGAATTTTAACCAATTTGTTTGGGGGGTAACATCTGAGGGTATCGTATGAGGTACTCTCGAGGCCGCATAGACAAGGTGGAATTGGTTTGCCAAATCTAGAGAAAATACATGATGCTGTGATATTGACACATTTGTCAAAATGGACTCAGCCCATAGAGGAATTAGGTACATGGCATATAATGGAGCAGGGTGATGGAAACTGTGAGAATGCTCAGTATCTATGGTGGGGAGACCTTCGGTCACATAAAGAAAAGAATCCCATTACAAAAGATCTACAATATATGTGGATTAAAATTAAGAAAAGTATCTTTCCACATATGTCGTAGATATGTATATGCCTTTAGAAGTAGTAGAAAGACTTGTACCTGATTTGAATTTGAATAGGTGTAAAGATGGAAAAATAAATATGGTTAAACAACTTATTAATAAAGGAGAAGTGGTATCTTTCCAGTTTTTGATGGAAAACTATAGCCTGGGTGGAGGAGAATTATTCACCTATATAAGAATAAAGCATTTAATTGAAAACTATATCAAAACTACATATAGAAAATAATGAGATAGATGGTTTTTTAAGGTAAATGGAGAGTTAGGGCAGGGAAAAAATCATTTAAAGTTATAAATAGTCAGACTTCACCGAAAGCACAGAATTGTATTATAAAATGGGAACAAGAACTTCGATTTAATGTGGAAGAGTTAGAATGGCTAAATGCAATAAAAATCAATACACAGTTTAAATTTATTAGAAGTTTTTTTTAAACTCTTGTATAGGTGGTATTTGACTCCATCCAGGTTAAATAAAAGATTTCCAAATTCAAACCGTAAGTGCTGGAGATGCTTGGCAGAGATGGGTACATATACCCGCATATGGTGGGAATGTGACCCCATCAAAGAATTTTGGCATCAGATAGGTTTATTGTTAAAAATGCTGATAGGTAAAGAAGTCTGTATAGATAGTAAATTGGCTTTATTTCATGTAGGACTGTCTCAGGTAAAATCAGAATATAGGTCTCTGTTGGTTCACATTTTTATGGCAAGCAAGTTATTGATAGTTAGGAAATGGAGGAAGTTGGATATACCATCTATGACTGATTTGTATAATCAATTAGAATTTCAATATGGAAAAATTAGAGGAAAATTTGAAAATATGGTCCTTATGGTTATATAGGGGTGAACTGTTGTGAGAAATTTAGAACTTTTAAATCAAGAGTCAGGTGTGAATGTGTGAGTAAAAGTTTTAGGAATGGAACAGGCAAAGTTAGGAAAGTATGTAATGTGATTTGTAAATGTCATGGTTTTTTTTAGTGTATATGTACAAAACTTAATAAATAAAAAAAAAAAGAAAATTCATTTGGATTTAAATGGGGTTTTAGCAATTGGAATGCCAGATGGGTACGCAATGCATTGCAAAGCAAGATACATCCATGCCTCATCCACTAAAATTACCTCCTCACATACAATCTTGGATGCATCCTTGGTGCCTGTGTCTTACAGAGCCAAGACTTTCCCCTCTATATATATGTAATGTAAAGGGGCTAAACTCTCCTAATAAGAAATCTATGGAGCTTCATGATTTCTACCATCTCAAGGCTGATATCATATTCTTGCAGGAAAATCACTTTCAACACACTAAGGAACTAGCTCCTACGAAATTGATTCTATTCTCTAGTGTTTTTATATTTCCGCATAACTCAAAAAACTTGTTGTGACCATTTTGTTTTGTGCATATAGCCTTGATACGATATCTTGAGGGACAATTCTTATTTGTTAAGAGTTCCATTGATAACCAGATATATACCTTTGCGTGCTTTTACTCTCCTAATGTTTCACAACATTCATTCAGTGATTACATTTTTTTCTCCCATCCTCACAGTCTCTATTCCCATATAGATTACTTCTTTATCTCCCACGAAGACATAGCTTTGGTGCAAGGGGCCTCAATTGGTAATATTGCATAGTCCAATCATACTTCCATTAGAGTTGAGATACTTATGCTGGGTGGGAGTACAACAGCAATGCAATGGAAACTGGATGAGTCCCTTTTATGTCAAGAAGACGTTAAAACTTCTATTGCTAAAACAACATTGCTGAGAATACTAATAGGCTACTTCCCCACTATGTGTATGGGCAGCAAACTGGGGAAGTTTATCAAATTAACGGCTATACAGGAGAGAAAACTTAGAGAACAAAGCAATATACCGGTTCAGGAAATCATTCTTCTAGAAATGAAACACAAGAGCTTGGGTTCAGATCAGACATTACAACAACTCATTCACTAGCGAGTTCAGTTCAAAGCTTTCTTACAGCTCCGGATTAACAATTTTTCTTTGCAAAAGATAACAAGGTAGGTTCCCTTCTTGCTTGGCAACTTTGATTCAAATATGTTCCACATTACATTCCCTGTATTCTTCAATCTGTGGACTCCCTGACCCATGATATCACCTTGATCACGTCAATGTTTCATGCCTTTTATAATAAATTGTACAACTTACATTCCTCTTCCAACACTTTGCCAGATCTGATATCGGAGATTATGTCATGCCTAAACTCAGCTAATCTGCCCAGTTGCCCTCTCTGCTCTGGAACTACTTATAACATCTCAGGAAGTTCTAAAGATGATCTAATCTCTCCCACAGGGCAAATGCCTGGGTCCAACTGAGTTTCCCAGGCATAGTATAAGGCTTTTCCCACTTTGTTGGCTTCCCTTTTGACGGAAGCATATAGTTCATTGCCGGATGGTATTGCCTCTCATCTTTTCTTAGCCGAGGCTCACATTGCTGTTCTTCCTAAGCCAGGCAAGGACCTACAGAAATGTGAGAGTTATAGACCAATCTCCCTTATCAACCTTGACTTTAAAATGTTCACATATATACTGGCAGAACGTGCCAAAATGATCCTTTCCTCTTCAAATCCATAAGGATCAAGCAAGTTTCACTTCAGGTACGGAGGCCTGTGACAACACCCAAAAACTTCTAAATGTCTTACATTCCCTCCACACTGGTCAAACACACACTTAGAGAAATGACTTCTCTCTAAGAACAGACCTATGGACATTCTTGACATGGTCTATTCTGTCCTTTCTAGCTCGCCAAACTCTGATAAACCAGGGCATGCATTGGCCTGGGACAGATAGTTAGTGAATACTCTGGCCTTAGAGGACTGGTGTCGTATCTGGTGTATGGCCTATACCTCATCTATCTCGACCCATTCCTTACAAACCCTTTATAAATTTTTGATGCTATGGAATTTTACCCCTTCCATATTGCATAATATGTTTACTTCCTCAAGCTCTGCTTGCTGGAGATGTCAGGGGGACAGGGGCACACCATATTTGGTGGACCTGCATTAAAATAAAGAACTACTCTTCAGATTACCTGAGGTCTATGGACAGCTACCTAAACATTACTTTATTCAAAGACATTTGGCAATTCCTGTATTTAAGATTTTTCTTTAAAACACCAGTTCCTGAGATATTTAGCTTTATTTTGCCAGTTTATGCAAATTATATAGTACTGCCTGTCAGATACTAACATTGCACACTGCTCTCCCTCCCAACTGCCGCTCCCTGATGGCCAGCACTAGCTGTTTTCCATCAACTGGCAAATAAAGTTAAACGTCTTATAAAATATTGTTTGAAAGATAAAAAAAAACAACAGCTGACATAAATATATGGGGTTTTGAAAGTTATTACAAAATCACCCATGTGATACAAAGTGACTTCCACTGTACACAAACTGTAATGAAACAAGTTTTAAACATGGTAAAGGAATTTACAGCAGAATAAAAAGCAGCTAAACAGGTGCAAGCAACATGCATGACCTGAATAATGTCGAAAACCCACAAAGTCTTAGCTAAGAACTCAGAGAAATGGCACTTATATTATACTGTATATTACCTTCTTAAATTTTTTCTTTTAACCCTTTGAGTGCCAGAGAGGAATCCAATGCATCTCAGCACCATGTGTTGGATACCTCTCTAGCACCCAAAGTCCTTATAGCAAATATATATAAATAAATATAAATGCCTAACAAGACCTTGTACTCCTTTTCCTACGAAATCTCATTGAGATTCTGGATAAAACATAATTTAACTAATGATTTTTGGAATGTGTTAGATTTTTTTAATGTGCAATGCAAATAATGTTATTTATGGCAGCTCAGTTGCATAACCCAGTACACATCTATAATTATATTAACTTTGAAATGGACGGGATTATTATGGAATAGCACCAGTATATATAGTGTAATTGTAGTGATATGGTTGGGATCTTCAATTTCTTAATTAATAGAATTCTTTTTTTTTATATATGTATATAAATATTATTTTATAATGACATACACAATAACTAAGCATCCTAACATCATTAAAACAAACATTTCCCATCAGCTAACTCAGCACTACACACTGGATATTATCTCCATCTTCTAATTAAACAGCTACAAAAATACATCCAGTGTGAAATGCCAAGTATTTCCATATCTTAGCTAACATAACACAATACATTACACAGTACACCTTGAAGCCTGATCAACCCTTAAATATCCTCCAACTTTTAACATCTATCACCAATTTACATTTCACTCATTTAATTTGATAATTTATCCTCTCTCAGTTGAGCATAAAAATATCCACGTTCCATTTGGCACTGATATCTCACTTGACTTATTACAATCTCCATTCTGATTTATTCTTGCTGCCACCATCTCTTTGCAATGACTATTTTCATGGCTAACATACATTGTATAGCTAAAGCTCTATTATTAGGAGAGAGAATACCCAGGTCAAGATGCAATAATGCTCTCTATGGGGAATAATGGTTGCTGTAAGGTTAGAAATAATTCCAAAGATATCCTCCTGTGCCCCCTTTAATTTTCCACAGTCCCACCACACATGATTGAAGGACCCTTGATACAAAGTACCACCTCATCATAATTTTATAATGGAGTTCAAACATATTTAAACAATGAGTGGTCTTACTTATTCCAATCATACTATCCAGTTGTATGTGAACATTTATCTCTCTCTGCCAAGATTCCAAAGCTGCTATATTAAATGGTGTCTCTGATTCTTCTAATATCTTATACCATTTCCTCAAATTATTTCTAACTACCTCATTGTTAAACATATTAATAATCTGTTGTCAAGTTGTATCTTTACACGTTTTATATAAATGAATTCTTATATAATAGCTTATTCTCAGAACATTAAAATATTCTATTTTTATAAAATATTCTACTTTATTAAACTTAAATTCAGAAGCTAACCGTGTAAAGGATTTTACCTTATCAAAAACCATCACATCCCTAATCCTGTATTCCCTAAAGTTCTTCCAATTCTCAAACTTTAACTGAGAAAAATTACTCTGTAAAAACTATAAAGGTATAGTTATTATTAATCTATCTTTCTTATCTATTCTCTTTTTAAACGAAAACCAGAAATCAACACAACTTTTAGTAATCATTGTCATACCTCCTTCTTTTAGTGACACTAATTTATCTTGTTGAAACCAGAGTATGCACTCCAGGTTAGACAGACCAATTAGTTCTTGTTCAGTATAATACCAGTCTTCCCCTTTACTCTGAATATATTGCAGCTTTATTATATGAGCTAGCATACTGGCCTGGGCATATTTCTCCAAACTTGGCAGGGTTAGCCTGCCGTTTTTCCGACTAGAGCTCCACATTTTCCTAGAAACTCTTTGCTTCTTATCCTCCCAAATAAATTTATCAGTATTCATCTGAAATGTTTTGATCCAACTCAAACAGAGTCTGATCGGCAGAATTCTCAAGTAAAGCCATTTTATGCCCTAACTGTATTAATTCTTCCCAACCATGAAACAAAAAGGCCCTTCTAATCTCTCAACTGTCTAAGCATATCATTCTGTAGTATTGAGTAATTGACATAAATTATCGTATGTATCTTTTTCAGAATTAGAACACCCAAATAACTAAGTACCCTATTTTCCCATTGAAAATCAAAGCATTACTCCATTCTCTGCCTCACATACTCCGATATGGCCATAGCCATCACCTGCGTCTTATTCATATTTAACTTATAATTTGAAAAAATGCCAGATCTGTGTATTTTCTTCATCAATGGTCTCAGAGAATTCTTCAGATCATACAGAGACACAATGACGTCATCTGCATAGAGAGTAAGTTTATTCTCAGAGTCTCCAATCTTGACACCCTAAAGATCTCCATTATCACATATCCTAGTAGCCAAGGGCTCCAAAGTTAATACATAAAGGAACAGAGCCAACGGGCATCCTTGCCTAGTGCCATTATTTATTTTAAACCAATCAGAACTAATTCCCTGGCCAATAACTCTCGCAGTTGGTGTAGTATATAAGGCCATGACAGAGCGGGTGAAATCCTCCCCAAACCCAAAGTTTCAGAGAGTTTCCTTTAGGAAAATCCACCCGACTCTGTCTAAAGCCTTCTCTGCATCAGGTGATAAAAATAACGATGGTATTTTACTCACTGATACATAATCCACCAGGTTTATTATTTTTCTAGAATTATCATTTGACTGATGTCCCTTTATAAATCCAGCCTGGTCTCTATGGATCAGTAGCTGGCTGATCATTTTTAGCATTTTGGCCAGGACCGCTGAATATATTTTAGTATCAGTATTGATCAACGAGATTGGTCTAGAATTAGCTAACTTCTTATTGTCCTTGCCCTGCTTAGGGATGGGCAAAATAACAGCTTGTAGCATTTCAGCTGGAAATTACCCCAGTTCTCTGATTTCATTAAAAGTACTAGTCACATACGGGGTCAAAACTTCAGTAAATTTTTATAAAACATTGCAGGAAAACCATCCAGCCCTGCTGCCTTATGAACTTTTAATGACCTAATCACCCTATAAACGTGTTTCTCTGCAAAAGGGGCATCTAACTGTATGGCCTGATCATCGTGAAGTTTCTTTAATCTAGATTCTAATAAATACTTCGTAATATCATCTCTATCCTGAAACTGCTCAGGAATATTATATAATTTAGAGTAGAATTCCCCAAACGCTTTCCCCAGCGCCTATGGGCTAAGAAATTGCTTATCTCCATCCATCATTTTTAATATTCTTGCCTTCAAATTGTGTTTTTTAAGTCGTTTAGTAAGCATTTTGTCAGCTCTGTTCCCAGCATAATAACATTTTTGCTTCATCTTCATCATATTCTTATTTGCCTTAATTAGGGTTGCACCGATACTGATACTGGTATCTGTATCAGTCCAGATACCAGCATTTGCGTGAGTACTTGTACTCACGCAAATGCGTCCGATGCCAGCACCGATACCCTGTGTCAGGGTTGGTGCTGCAGAGAGGGAGCCCGGAGAGCTGCTCACAATGCTCCCCAGGCGCCTCTCTCCCTCCTGCAGCGTAGGAGCGTTGCCACAGGTTACATGGCAACGCTCCGACACTGACCTCTGCCGGGGCTCGCGAGAGAACAGCGAGCACCCGGCAGAGGAGAAAATTACAGCAGGTAGCTGGAGGGTAAGGCAGGCAGAAACTGCATCTTGGCACAGACTGGACAAGCTGTAAACTTCTTTGCAGCTTTCCAGGGAGACCCTGGTACAATCTCACTGTTCTTCAGCCCCATTGCCATGCATCAGCCACATTGCCATGGCTTCAGCCCCATTGCCATGCATCAGCCCCATTGAGAGCCCCCCCCATCTCCCACTCAGCCTCCCCACTTCTCCCACTCAGCCTCCCCACTTCTCTCACTCAGCCTCCCCACTTCTCTCACTCAGTTCTCCAATTCAGTTCTCCCCAGCCCCCCCCACTTCTCCAGTTCACTTCCCCTCAGCCCCCCACTTCTCCCATTCAGTTCCCCTGCTTTCCCTCAGCCCCCCATCTCCCACTCAGTTCCACTGCACCCTCTCACCCCCTTGGAAAACTGTCAAATGGCATTGCAAAAAAAGTATCGGTAATTGGTATCGGTGAGTACTTGGGGAAAGTATCAGTACTCGTACTTAGTCTTAAAAGAGTGGTATCGGTGTATCCATAGCCTTAATAATAGATAGTTCTAAAATTTCTTTCTTAATACTAGCCATGGTAATCGCGTCTGGAGAAATTCCACACTTTCTCTTTAAATTACTTAAAGAAGTATATAAATCTGACAGCTTTTTCATATATATTTTTTTTCTAAAATATGCTTCCTTCTTGATCAGAAGTCCCCTGACCACACACTTGTATGCACCCAAGCATTCCCTAAACTGACATCACGTCAAATTTTCATCAAAGGATTGCCTAGAAATCTGAAACAATTCATTGATATTATCTTTAGATGCCAGGAAAGATTCTCTTAACCTCCAAGTCCATTCCCCTCAATTATATTTTCTTTTCATTTTGAGACTCAGTGGATCATGGTCAGACCAATCCACACTTCCTATCTCAATCTTTTTGCAATCCTTAACGGATTCAACTCTTGTAAGTAACATATCAGTCCTAGAAAAGGATTGGTGTCCATGCAAAAAAAAAAATTAAATTTCTATCATTGGGTTGAATATTCCTCCAAATATCATATAATCCGAACCTGCCCAGTGCGTCCCGAAAAGCTTTTGCTAAGGCCATTTGCCTATAATCAACCTTACAATGTCCCATACTTGATTTATCTAGTGCACAATCTGCTATACAATTAAAGTCTCCAAGACACAAACATGTTCCTTGCACATAATCCTGTACTTTTTGCAAAGTGCTATTTACAAAATGCATCTGTTTTAAATTTGGAGCACATAGATTAAGTATACAAAAATTCTATCATCAATCCTACACATTTGCCCTGCCATCAACCCATGCACAAGTATTCCCCCCCCCAAAAAAAAAAAACAAGTAACTCAACGGGGACTATTAACTATATTAACTAAAAGAGAAACGATAATAATAATAGTAATAATAAAATATAAATATATGTATATCCACCCATACATCCCCATTGCTATCTCAATCTAGAGTATTTCACCTTATTCTGCCTATATTACATATACTTCCAGTTTCAATCTAAGTTATAATCCACATAAATCCACAACTACATTTGTGAAAATAACCCTATTATTTATCATGACAATACTGAGAGATAATAATTCCTATCACAAAAAAAAAACAGAAATCCACATTTACCTTCCCCAATACAAATTATTTCAAGTTATTCTAGATATATTCAACCACACTCAATCAAATTTCCATATATTATAATCCACATACTTATACATCTCCTTAAAAAATCATCACTGCTATAATCGAGCAAATAGGCCCAGATATCACTATCCCAGATATCACTATCCAAATATTAATCTTCAAAATAAAAAAATAAAAAAACCCTGTATATCTTTCCACTACTTATCAATAGTACAGACCCCTACACAAAATAATTAATTAGTCCCTTGTATCTCAGGATGCTCCCCAAGCCAGTCATGAGCTTTTTCAACTGTGGCCAGTACATATGTTTGTTTATCAAACCAAATTATCAGTTTCACAGGAAAACCCAGATATATTTAATATGTCTGTCTCTAAGGGCTGCAGTCACTTCTCTAAAGGCCATTCTTTTCTGCCGAGTAATAGCTGATAGATATTGAAAAAAAAGTCAGGTTCTTAAATCTTTCCTCCTTTGGAACAAAATCCCTGGATGCACCGAAAACTTTCTGGCGGACATAAAAGGAGGAAAACCGTACAATTACATCCCTCAGAAGTACTTCTGCAATATTTTTAGGTTTCAGAGTTTTATGTGCACGCTCAATTACTTCCTTTTTTCACCTCCTATATGTCAAAAACCCACAAAGACTTGGCTAAAAACTCAGATAAATGACATTTACATATATTATACTGTATATTGCCTTCTTACATTTTTTTTTTTTTTTTTTTAATTTTAACCCTTTGATTGCCAGAGAGGAGTCCACTGCATCACAATGCCATGTTTTGGATGCCTCTCTAGCATCTAGTCTTTATAGAAAACATATAAATAAATACAAATGATTCGCAATGGAGTACAAGGTCTTGTTATTCTGGATAAAACATAATTTAAAGGAGGATTGTGTTAGATTTTTTTTAATGTGCAATGCAAATAATGTCATTTATGGCAGTTCAGTTGCATAACCCAATACACATCTATACTTACATAAACTTTGAAATGGACTGGATTATTATGGAATAGCACCAGTATATATAGTGTATTTGTAGTGATATGGTTGGTATCTTCAATTTCTTACTTAATAGAATACTTGATATAGTATACTTGGATTTTTCAAAATCCTTCAGTACAATGCCACACAACAGGATACTGCATAAATTAAAAGACCGCCATGAGAGGTGATATCTGTACATAGATTGAGAACTGGTTAAATGATTGATGACTGAGGGTTGTTGTAAATGGAACCTTTTCAAATTGGTCTAAAGTGAGAAGTAGGGTGCCACAAGGTTCAGCCCTGGGCCCAAAGCTTTTTAATCTGTTTATTAATGATCTAGAAGTAGGAATTGAAAGTGATGTCTCAATCTTTGCTGATGGAGACCCAATTAGGTTGTATATCTTCACATAAATAGATATAAAAATAATGGGTAATTAAATCCATTAAGACTAGAGGAAAGCTGCTACTGACTAAAACAAAGGCAGGGATTTTTTTACAGTTAAAGTAGTAAAGTTATGGATTCCAATATCAAGACAGTAGGCAGAGGTACACAGGACTTTAGCTTGTACAGAGTTAAATCTGAACAGTCCTGCTGAATACAGTAGGCAGCAGTACACAGGTGTATAGCCGAATGGCTAGATGAGACTTACTCAGAGGCAGATCATACAGAGACAAAAGTCCAACAAACAAAGTCAAAGTGGGAAATCCAAAAGAGTCATCAGGCAGCCCAACATTAGGGGAAGGCAGCACAGGATCAAGGTCAAAATGGAAGCCAAGGATCAGGAACCTGGAACAGAGAAGAGGAATCACTGATAACGCCACTAAAGGACCAGTACAAATGAACACTGGACTACTGGCAGCTTCCTCTATAAAAAGGTATGTCGTGTGATGTCATCATGTGTGAGATGTGATTGACAGTATGTGATGTCATCATGTGTGCGATGTGATCAACGTGCTCCTTACTCCTCCTACCTTCCCTTTGACCTCACTTCTTCATCCCACCCCTTTGCCTCCTGTCCCTTTTTGCCTTTAAAGGACACAGCATCAAATAAGACAAACTGAGTGAGAGAGAAAGAAAAAAAAAAGCAAGAATGAAGGAGAGAGAGTGGATGAGTGTGAGTGTGTCTTGTTTTTTGGCTGTATGGGCACTGCTGTTCCCCTCTTGATAATATAAACATTAAGCTAGAACATATACACTCCTTGGCCAAACAGACATACTTTTCCTCCCAAATATCGTCTCTGTTTTCTAACTTCAAACACCTCTTTGCAACCTTTAAATCTCTTCTCTGTCCACAATACAATTTCCTTCTACTAACTTCTCTGCCCAATATCTTTACACTCACTTCAATGCTATCAGTCATGAATTTATGTCACTTCCACTCCCAGATTTATAGCTTAGCCCTCTCCTACACACACACACACACAAACACACACACACACTCAATTCCCTTTTGCCAGTGACAGAGGATAAGGTTTCCATTCTCCTCACACACTTATACTCAACCACATGTGCTCTTGACCCAATACCATCACAGCTCATTGAAGAACTCTTCTATACAAACTTCAGCCCTTACTCACTTCCAGCCTCTCTTTGACAACCGGCACATTCCCATCCTCCTTCAAGCCTGCGCTAATCACACATATCATAAAGAATACTCTCTAACTACCAGCCCAGTTCTTTACTCCCCTTCACCTCTGTCACTGTGTCTCCTCTTGGTTCTCATCTGACTTCTTCCACTGATCCTTTAGTGTTTCTCACTTGGGATCCACTTCTTCACTTCTCCTATGGTCAGTTAGAGAACCACAATATTCTTTCCTGGGCCCCTTGCTCTTTTGAATCTGCTCCCTTTCCTCTTGGAGAGTAATAAACTACTTTGGGTTCCATGATCATCTCTATGCTGAGATATCCAAATCTATCTTTCCTTCACAGGCCTCTTCCCTTCTTCCTGGATGTCCTCCTGCCATATAAAACTCAACCTAAATAAAACAGAACTAATAATATTACATCCCTTTCCAAACAGCCTTTTCCTTCACTGTCAACCACACCTCAGTCACCCAAACTCCAAAGCATGCTGCATGTGGTCACCTTTGACTCTGCCCTATCCTTCATCCCCCACATTCAGTCATTCTACAATCAACTTCTCTAGAATTCAACCTTTTCTCAACCATGAGATTACTAACATTAATCCAAGCACTTAGTATGTCCCTTCTCGACTACTGCAATACTCTTCTTATTGGATTTCCTCTAACCCCACTTCAATCCATAATGAAATCTGGTGACAGACTAATCTACCTCACACACTGCTCCTCTAATATTGCTCATCTCTGCCAATCTCGACACTGTCTTCCCATCTCCTTTAGAATTACATTAAAAACACTGGTGCTAACTTACAGAGCCCTTATTAACCCTGCACTCTCCTACATCTTATCTCTTGTTTCAATAAACATCCTCCCCCAAAAATAAGATTTTCATACAAAACAGCACTTACTTACTAAGTCTAACCTGCACATCAACAAGAAATTACAGCAAAACATGGGGTATTAAACCTTTCAGATTACAAATTGTTAAAGCCTGAAATTTCTGGGCTTAGTCTGTCCCACCACCAAATTGGATCAGATTCAATTTAATTCTTATCTGGAGGAATTCAGGAGAATGCATTTCAACAGCTACATAGAGAGATTTTAGTCTGCATGCAACCTCACTAATTTCAGCACAACAGAAAAAAACATTGTACAGCCTATCTTCCCTGGAGAGACATACAAAGAAAGTTTGTGACGAGCACTCACTGAGAATGAACACAATAAAGTATTTTGTTCTAAGGCATGGTGGCCTCTCAGAGGTGCTACAAGTCATGTTTTTCACTCCCATGTACCATTGCAGAGAGAAAATCTCCATGGCCATATCAGAATTGTCCCACCCACGGGCAGTCTAACTCGGCATGAGAGAACCAGCGCGACCACAGACATACATTTCAGCCTATGTGGGCCTCATCTGTGTGGTGCAGCTGACTCCCTCTAGGCACATGGAGAGCAAGGGCCCATGCCTAGGACACCCTTCCAACTTAGGGATACATACAAAGAAAGATTGTGACAAGTACTCAATGAGAACGAACAAAATGTTTTGTTTTAAGGCATGATGGCCCTGAAGAGATCTGCAATACAAGATCACCGTCAAACCTACAGACAAAGGAGGTGCTGTTGTGAATATTAACACACCTAAACATATAGAAGGTAGGAGACTGCTCACAGACAACAGACATTATAGGACACCACCCCATGATACCATCGTGAAGTATATGCAACAACATAAGCCAGCTAAAACCAGAAACAGAAAAATGATTACCCAGCTAGAGATTGAAAATTTGTACATGCTTCTTAAAATCTACAAACCAGCAAATCCAGTCAGACCCATCATAACAGTATAAACACATGTACAAAACAAATATCAGGCCTTGTAGAAAATATCCTCCAATCTTTAGTCAAAAGCACCAGCAGTTTCATACATATCACAGACTTTTTCAACAAACTTCATAACATCAAACAACTGCCACTTAACACATTGTTGGTTGGCATGCGTGTCGAATCTCTTTACAACAAAATTCCTAACAAGGATGGTATAAATGCGTACTGCACATTCATTACATCCTCCCCTAATAATAAATACAGTGCTGAATTTGTGACTAATGTGATTGGGTTCATTTTTACACACACTACTTCACCTTCAACAGATGTCACCCCAATATGCCAATCTGTTTATGGCGTATCTGGAAGAAAGATTTGTAGCCACACTCCAATACAAACCCTCCATCTACCACTGATATATAGATGATATCTTCATTATACGGACAGAAGGAGAACAGAGCTTGTAAGAATTTCATAGGTGATTCAATTAATTTCACCATCAAATCAACTTAAAAACTAATTTTTCTGCAGACTCTGTAAGCTTTCCTGACACTACAGTTTCATTGAAGTGGTGCAAACTTCACACATTTGTTTACAAAAACACCCACAGATGGATGTAACTACCTCTACAACTCCAGCTTCCACCCACCACAAACTAAAAAGACTTATATACAGCCAAGCAAAAACTTACCACTGAATATGTTCCATTAATGAGAACCTTAAATACCTAGCTAAATCATTCAAAGAAACGGGTTACAAGCCAAAGACCATTAAGAGACTTATCAATTCTGCACTTAGAAAACCATGGCAACACCGGCTGCAATATAAGGAGAACATAGCAAACACACACATACCACTAGTAGCCTTATACAACCCGATACTAGAAGGGATGCAAAAAATAATAATCAAAGTTTTACAAACCATTATGACTGTTGATGCAACATTAAAAGAAATATTCCCCAGTCATCTAATTTTGGTAACCTAGACACCTCCTACTGAAGTTAATAAGCAGGAAACTTCCCTGCATTCCGACAAAATCATGCAGTGCCACTCACTGCCAACTTTGCAAACACACAAACAAATCCATCATAGCATCCACACTATGGGGACTTTAAAAATCATAGGGTCATACTCCTGCACATCTAGTGAAAGATTGTGCTGGAATATATGTTAGGGACCAGGAACCAGACAGGACACAAAAAGGTAAAATGCAATACACCTTTATTAGTGCAACAAAAACAGAAGCAAGATCCAAGAGCATAATCCAAAAGACATGTCAGGGTCAGGAACCAAGACAGGTATTCAGCCGAGCCAGAGTCAGGAAACCAGAAGTCTCCTATGTCAGGAAGAAGCCAAGGGTCAGAAGTCAACGAAGTCTGGAGCAAGCCAAGGGGTCTGGAACACAGCAAACAGGAACTCAGGAAAAATCCACAGCAGCAACAGGGCAGCATACAAACACAAGGACAATGGGGAAGTGAGCCAAGCTGCCATAAATACCCTGAGAGGGTTGGCTGATAACAGTCAGGTGAGTAATCAGAGAGGTCACCTGATTCAGCTTGAGCCAGAAACTCAGAAGACAGCAGCAGTGGATAGCAGATCACTAGATTAGCTCAGACAGCAGAATCAATAGGCAGAATGGGAGCAGCTCAGCAAAACCTTGAAAATATATGACTGTTAGTCCAATATACAAGGTATCACCAAATTCCAAAGTATTCATATCTTTGTATCTCTTGTCTCCAAATTCTCTCCAGCTTGACATCTTTACTCTGTGCAGCATCTTATTCACTCTGCATCTCTCATTACATCCTCACATTCCCACCTGCAAGACTTCTCCTTTGCTGCACCTTTGCTCTGGAGTTCCCACCCATGTCCCATCAGATTTTCCCCCCTGCCTTCAGATCTTCAGACTCTTGCTGAAATTTCACCTCTTAAGGGAAGGTTATCAACAGCCCCCATAACTTTTATGAGCAAGATCAGCTCAACATCCTGCACAACCCCTGCTGTCTAGACTGTAAGCAGGTAATATTAGATTTGTGTTTTACAGTCTTATTTGTGATCGGGGCTTACGTTTATAATGATTGTAGTGGAACCTAGGGCCCTGTGGACCTAGGACCAATGATGAAGTGGCTGGCCTGATTAGAGGGCCTGTCTGGCTAAGAGTTGAGAGTAGGGGAAATAATTAAAACTACAAGTGGGGCAGAGGAAGGAACAATTCCAAAATGTCTTGTGGAAGAGGCGGCTCGTGGAAGGGGCGGCTCGTGGAAGGGGGTAGTAGTACCCTGTCGCCCCTCCCACAAATACAGGCTCAGCCTTACACATATACATTGTCCCTCCACTCCCTTCCTCCCCCCCCCACCCTCCAATTCAGTCCCTTGCCCCCAGGCTTTTGGCCACCCATCCAACACTCATCACACCATGAGGGGTGGAAGGGAGGACAGCCCCCAGCCCAACAGCAAGGGAAGAAGGCATGGCTGCCTGCCATCTTAATGGACTTTCAGGAGCATTCTTCCCCTCATTCTGTTCTATGTTCTGTCTGGACTGTTTTATCTCTCTGTATTTCTGTTCCACATTGTACAGCTGAACAGAATAAGTTGGCGATTTACAAATAAAACATAACAATATTATTAATAATAAAACAGCAGCAACAAGGCTTTTCTTTCCTATATGCTTATTTATTTTTAGTAATGCCCATGTTAATAGCAATAGTTAAGACTAAAAACAGTATGTGAAACTGTACAACTTTACTGGTCTTCCAAAACTGTAACACTGATAAAACATTTATAACTTGGCTAAGAGCATGTCATATTGTAGTAACACATACAATAACTGTTTGAAATGAATGCAAAAAAAAGAATAACTGCTAAAAATTCTGTTGTTGTGCAGGAAACCCTTACTACCCATTAAAATCAAACTAGAGAGGTGACACCTTTGCAAACAATGTGTTGGCTCCCATTAGCTCTATGTCAGTTGTTAGATTGTTAGTACCAAAGACTTCATTGTGCATATTTGTAGTTTCTCCTTTTATTGCTACGATGGGAAAATTTGAATTGCTTAAACCTTTGAGTGCCAGAGGGGTACGGAACGCATTGCTTTGCACTCAAAGGTTTAATACTATATTTTTTTTATTAAATTTAAAACATAATTCATGAGTATTACATCAATATAACTGGTAACTTGGTGTAATAAAAGAAAATAATCTGGCAGAAGTTTCAGCATTACATTTTCTCAGTATCTGTGAACATGTGGTTTTGACATACTGTTCTGTCCAGAACAGTATGTCAAAAAAACAGCAGCTTCAATTAATCTTCATAGTATTTGGGCCATGGAGAGTGTTATTTCAATACTATCATAGCTGTTCAAGAGTAATTGAATGATAAAGTATCCTCCTCCCACCCCTTTTACCTAGTGTAAGCCACCTCCCCTCAGAGGTGGAATCTGGTCCTGGGACCAGACAGCTCAAAGCAGGGGACAATCTTACTGTGAGCAAAAGGAAAACCCTGCCCCCCTTGACAGGTTTTTCAGGTTTTTCCTTATGCTCACTGAAGATTGTCCCTCTCTGTGATCCATCCAGACAGTCTTGCTGCTCTGAGGTGAGAGTATTACATTAGTAAAAGTGGTGGGAGGGGGATACTTTATCATTCAATTACTCTTTAACTACAACTCTGAAGGTATTGATATAACACTTTCCATGGCGCAAATACTATGACGATTAATTGAAGCTGCTATTATTGTCAAACATTACTTTCCCTTTAAATGGGTAAAACATAATTTCAAGATGTGGTAAGCAAGATGGAACACCATTATATTAACTTATCCATGGCAAAATCTGAACAAGAGTTTCTATCCAAGTGCAGCACCAAACCACTGGCAAAAGTCAATTACTTTGATGGCATCCTGTTTATTTGGACTGCCTTTGAACAGGATCTTACACAACTCCATGCTAGATTTAACTGATTTTACCTCACCTTTAACCTCATGCAGTTCTATTCCACTGAGACCACCATTTTCTTGGCACCAAGTCAAGCACAAATCAGATATCTATGTATCACAAACCACAGACCAACCCTCATGCATCAGATATGAGAATTTTCATCCCAAGCATACCAATGACTCCATCATCTTCAGCCAAGTTATATGATAAACAGAATCTGTTCAGACATAACAGACACATACCAGCATTTCCATTCACTAAGGATGGGAAAAATAATAGACAATCAAATACATAGTGCCAATAACATAACCCATGCCTGAATAGTAATAATAATAATAATAATAAGAAGAATTTTTATAGTCCTGAAAGCTTGCATTTTTCTATACTCCATATTAGCCAATAAAATGTATCACCTTTACATCACTCATGAAATTCCATTTTTATCTTGGTTTATAGGATTTTTAGATTTAAAGTGCAGTTTATAAAAGTGCCCACAGGAGGGCAGTGTTAAAGAAAAAAAAACAAACACAAAACAGATTTTCTGCTTTTCTCCAGAAATCAAAGGTATTATCAATGGATTTAATAATCACTAGTAATAAATGGCCAGATGTATTTTTGTCCGATGCAGTCATGCACAGTAGAGACTGCCTGAATGCAGGCCAGATGTGTTTGTTCGATGCAGTCATGAAGAGTAGACACTGCCCAAACACACAGAATGCTGGGAGGTGTAGTTCTGTGGTAGTACACCTGTAGTGTAGTTCTGCGGAAGTAGACCTGCCATTTAAATAGCCGTTGGTACCTGCTATAACACACTTTGGCCTGTGTACACAGGCTTTTGCACTAGTAGTTTTATAATTAAACTGTATGTTATAACCATAAATAAATTAGACTGATTTAAAGGGATAGTAATGTCAGAAAAAAAGTATTAACTACATGGTAGATACAATTAAAAGAGAGTACTTGCACTTATTTGTATCTATCAAACCGTTATGGTTTGAGCGATATAGGAAAATACAGTTCTCAGCTCCCTCTCCTTTCTGCTTGAGGAGCTGTAAAGCTGTCAGAAGCAGATTCTGGTTCCTGGATCAGACGATGGCTCTTCAGCAGCGCCGACATAGCAATACCTAAAAAAAATACTTCATCCGAACAGTCTACAATGTGTGCCTGGTTTGCAATGAAGTATTTATCTTTAGATCTCATTATATCGGTGCTGCTGAAGAGCCGCGTCTGGTCAAGCGACCAGAATCTGCTTCTGACAGCTTTACAGCTCATCAAACAGAAAGGGGAGGGACCCGCGAACTTTATTTTCCTATAACTCTCAAACCATAATGGTTTGAGAGATATGAATAACTGCAAGTACTCTCTTTTAATTGTATCTACAATATAGTTAATACTTTTTTTCTGACATTACTATCCCTTTAAGGATGACACATTTTAAGTTCAACTTTAGTAGTGTTATTTTAGACATTATTCTTTTGATTTATATTAGACCGAATTTATTTGATACAAATGTGGTAGTCTATAAAACGTGGATGATATGTACTGGGTGTAGTTAAAAGATTAGTATTATGTTTTACAGTAGAAATCCCAGAGCTTTTTTGCAGCCACAAAAATGTCTCCTGTTGAGACTATTGACTATTGTCAAGGGAGCTGGACTAAGCAAGTTGTCAGTGGTATAAACCATTGGCTTCATTTGCTGCAGAGATTCTCCCATTGGCATTAAGATTTGGGTTCTCAAAGCCTCTGGAGCCTGTACTAGGAAACCTTCAAGACTCTCATTTAATTTCCATCATAGGATCAGGAGACAGCTGTGCAGGGCAGTTTTCTGACCTCTGAATTCACTATCTAGATCAGAGGTTCTCAACCGGTGCCCTCAGTGGCCACTAACAGGCCAGGACTTAGGAATTTCCCTGCTAGAACACAGGTGTGCTGATCAGAGGTTCAGTCATATTGATTAACTCACCTGTGCTCTTAAAAGGGAATTCTCAAATCCTGGCCTGTTAGTAGCCACTGAGGGCACGGGTTGAGAACCGCTGGTCTAGATGAGGGCTGTCCAGTTTCAGTCTTCAAGGGCTACCAACAGGCCAGGATGTAAGAGTGTCCTTGATTAATCACAGGTGAGTCAGGCAAAATGAACAATCCACTGATTAACTCACCTGTACTTAACCCCTTCAGGTCCAACGATCCCGCGGAGTCTGGTCCTTTAAGGACCAGATAGACGAGTTCGACGTGCCTTCCCACGTGACTGATCACGTGGGGTGGCACATCGAAAGGAGGACTGAAAGAGATCGCTCCGGTCTTGGAGTGCGGTGAGTAAAAGTACGTGACGTACCAGGACCGTCACTGGTCCTTAAGTGCCAGACCAGCGTGACGGTCCGGGTACGTCACAGGACGCGAAGGGGTTAATCAGGGAAATCCTTACATACTGGCCTCTTGGTTGCCCTTGAGGACTGAACTTGGACAGCCCTTATCTAGATCATGGGTGGGCAGTTATTTTGACTTGAGGGCCACATCTCTATTTAAAATGATTTCAAGGGGTTGCAACTGTATTGTACCTCCAAACAAAACAATGTAGATTGTGTGCAAGGCACTCTAGGCACCCTTAGTTTTGCCCATGACCACACCCCCACTCCTCATTTGACTCCGACCCAATCCCACCCACAATATCCTGGAACAGAAAATACCTTTGGCCTTTATCAAGCGAGAACAAAAAACAAAGCTTTAACCCCTTGGCTGCTATAGAGATCTACAATGTGTTGGAGATCTCTCTAGCATCCAAGGGGTTAAAGCGAAACTAACACCTGAAATACACTTTAGCTTAAATAACTCCCCATCTGGTGACTAGCTGCTTAGTAGCGCTAGTCACCAGAATTATTACCTTGGTAAATAGATTTACCCTTTCTTCCTGGGCTGACAGCAGGACAGAGCACAGACATGTTCCCATAGTGACGTCCACGCACCTGTGCTGTCAGTCCTAGCTGGCTCTAGGACATGTTGCTAGGAGCTGTTCGGCTCCAGAAGGGACTGACAGCGCAGGCGCGCGGACGTCATTATGGCAAGATGTCTGCGCTCCATCCTGCTCTCAGCCTGGGAAGAATGGGTAAATCTATTTAACAAGGTAATAATTCTGGTGACTAGCGCTACTAAGCAGCTAGTCGCCAGATGGGAAGTTATTTAAGCTAAAGTTGTTTAAAGTTGGTAGTTCCGCTTTAAATAATAGTTATAAAGGGGTATAAAACTACACCCACAATTCACAACATGGAAGTGGCCAGTATAGCTGAACCTATTGAACCTATTGGGAAATCCAGCCCTGGTACTGCCAGACAGACCTGAGGGCTGTGAAAATGTATCCGTAGGTCAGATCTGGTGCACAGGCCATATTATGCCCACCACTGGTTTACATGATCAGATAGGACACAAAATGTAGCCCCATCTACATACCTGGGAACTTTCAATATAAGCTGACCCTGACATCTTGAAAATGGGCAATAGGTCCCTGCTTGTTCTATTCCAGAGATGACCCAATCAGGCCTCAAGGAATGATTAACATACAACAACATAGAGACCACACTGCTTGAGTGCAGACAAAGCAAGCAGGACTTCTCCGTCTGCCTTAGTGGTATAAAGTAATGGTGCCAGTTTAGAGACTAAAGCAGCAGTTAATTTTAGCACATATGCATAATAGATAACACTGGAATATCTCACCCTGAGAATTCAGCTCTTCACCCTGAGATCCCGAGATTTGTGTCAAAACCCTCAGTCCTTGGGGGAGATTCACTAAGCGGTGATAAAGTGGAGATGACTTCTCTAGTGATATCACTTCTCCATTTCCTATGTTATTCTATAGAGCCAATGCACCAAGATCTCCAAACCTGAATGCATAGGCTCCATAGAATTGGAGAAGTGATAAACTGGACAAGTCATCTCCACTTCATCACCTCTTTATCACCGCTTAGTGACTCTCCCCCTTGTGTGAAAACCCTGAGAGTTTGAAGGTATTACCATCTAGTCTGGCATCTCTTCTCTCACCAGAGTAGACTGCCCCAATGGGAACTTACAGACATTCGTTCTTGTCTAATTACACTTGGAGCCATATTCAGCAAGATAAACAAACGCAGTTCTCTAGAAAACCATCTGCACTGTAGGGGACAGTTACAAATTCCCCGAAATCCTACTGATTTTAATAGGCCTCTTAACCCTTTGAATGCTAGAGTGGTCTCCAACTCATTGCAAAATAATGCTTTAGAGAGGAGGCTTATCTGGTATTCAATGAGTTAAAAGCCCTCACAGAGCATTTTCCTTCCCCCCTATGGTGGTGTTGGTTTTCCCCATGAATGTGCCCCCAGAAAGCAAAAGATGAGCAATTCTGGAGCAAACCATCTGCGCCATAGGGGAGATATAAAACCATCCACTTATTTAAGTGGAGCTTTTAACACCCCTAATTTTCAACACCTAGGTTTGCAATGCTTTGGTCTCCCTGGTTTTCAAAGGGTTAAAAGCCCATTTTAATGAAAGGTAATGTGGGGAATGTTTATTTTTTACTCCCCTATGGTGCAGTTGGATTGCCCCAGCATTGCTCCTCCTTTTCTTCAGGAATACAGCCCTATGTGGCATGTTGAGGTAGCACTAGGATTGATGTTTCAAACTTATATGCCTTTTAGCCATTTAGGAGGAAATACAAGTGTGTGGTTTAACTCTTTGAGTGCTGGAGGGGTGTGCAACACATTAAAGAGCAATGCACTGCACACCCCTCAGGCATTCAAAGGGTTAATATCTTGTAGCTTGTGCGCACAGAGCAGCGGTGGGCGGCCTGTATCTAATGTGTAGTCTGCCATCTATTATTGGGCTGGAGGCCTTGTGTTGCCCACCTTTGACAAGACTGCCCTTGATGGGAACGCAGTGTACAGGGAGGGGAATCATGTCATAGGGAGGGTTGATCCAGACAGGAGTAAAGGGAAAGGCTTATTAGGGGCTGGGACAGTTCTGTTAGTGGAAGAGTGGGCAAGGTGAAGCATCCCTCCCTTCCTCCTTAGTATGGTGTGCTTGTATGGTTGTTTGGTTGCAGGTTGCAAACCAAGCACATATAGATGACTGTTCCAGTGAAGGATTTCTTGGCTCTGCTGAAGAGCCTCCACCAGTCCCAGGACCGCATTCCCCTGCAGTCAGCTAGAGCGTTGACGTCAGGGAAAGGGGAGGGAGGGGGGAACTTTAAATACGATTATCTCTCAAACCATAAAGGTTTAAGAGATGGCACTGGGGGCATTTCTTTTATTTTTTGAATGCCTACAAGATGCAGATATTTAAATTTGAAGTATTACTATCCCTTTAAGAAAGATACGGGTTCTATTTTGGATTTTTGTTTAAAAGAAGTAACCCTTTGAGTGCAATGCACTGGAAACCTCTCTGGCACTCAGTGGGTTACATACTACAGAATCAAACACTACAAAGCAGACACACTCAGTGTTATTGTTACCACATGCCATCATCTATTTTGGTATGAACAGTTTTTACCTTCATTATTAAAGTAGTATATTTACTGAATTCAGTACAACTGATTTTATGTCACTACTGTTGATTTCTTTAAATTAGGCAATTCAAACCCATGTGTTGTTTGTGATTGCCTTCATACATTTCACTGTAAAATAAATACTGTCACACGTGTCAGTCAGTTACTATAATTCTACCTATTTTCTTATCTATATCTGGTGGTAGATGGCAATTTAGGAAAATCTTGTGCTCTATGTTTCCTGCCATCTATTATAAATTGAGCAAGCAAATTTCATATAGTATCAAGTGCTTGTTTTGGTGCTATAGAATCTATTTGGATCAGTAATACTCATAGGTAGGGGTGCAATTTTTTTATTAATCCAGTACTATATAGAATATTGCTTTGATTATTTGATATTATCAATAGAATTGTAAGACCAACTTGCAACGTTTACAAACTGCGCACATGCCTATAACCATGAATGTGCACATGTATAACTTCTAAAGTGCAAGCACACAACTGTGGATGCACATAGACGTGAATACACATAAGCATAACCCTATATGCTCATGACTTCACCACATTGAAGGTGACGATTATTCAATATGATAAATTATTAATTAAACTAATATTTTTAATCAAATAGTCAAATAATTTGATCAATCTTGCATTCCTGCTTGTAGGGTAAGAATACTAATCATCTCATCTCTACCTGAAATCTCTACATTTCTAAGAACCTATTGCAACAGGTCATGTGCTGGATTTCTCACTCCTGGTCTGACACTAATTGACACTTCTCTATGGCTCCTGTGAACATGACACAGTGTACAATCAAAGTGATCCTGTTTCTCTCTGAGCTCCTGTGTTGACCCTTGCAAACATTAAACTATTATCCGCCTTCTGTCAGCCCTATATTCTTTGCAGAGTTGATCAACCATTCCCTGCCTGCTGTCAGCCCTTTTATCAGCTAAGTGACCTTCTACACTCACTGTACCTTGTGGATTACCTTTGTCTTCTGCGCAATTGTTGTTGTGGTTTTCCCCGCACCCTCAGCTCCATTCCCCCTTCAGTGTCAATTTAGTGACAGCTTCCTCTTCTACCCTGCGTGTCTGTCTTTATGCCTCCCCTGTCATCATGACATCATTTTAATAAATACACTAATTAACTGTGAGATCCCTACATAAAACAGTACATTTTCCATATAACACTCATGATGGCACCAATACTAGTTCTATTAATCCTATATAATAATTTGTTAGGATGTTTGTCAGAAGCCTTCATGCGCAATAGAGACGGCACGCGTTCGGGTACTCTCTATTGCGCATGAAGGGGCCGCTTAACCCTTTGAGTGCCAGAGGGGTACGCAACGCACTGCAAAGCAATGCGTCACGTATCCCTCTGGCACTCAAAGGGCAAACATTACCCGGACCTTGGCCCGTGTACACGGGCTTTTACACTAGTAGAGAATAAAACAGATCAATAAGCATTGAGAAGATTATTTGTTCATTATGACAGAGTAAATATTTTACACTTCTAGTTATGAAAACATTTTAAACAGTTTGGCTGAAGAATACAGAAAAGTGTCAGTGATACAGCTAGAAAGATAACACAATGGACATTTGAACTTCTGCACACGTATGATCTTATGAACAGGGATGGGTATCCCAATAGGCAGAGCAGGCAACTGCCTAACTGCCTAGAGATCCAAATTGTGAGGGCTGCCTTAGCTGTGCTGGCCACACCCACATTCTGAGTTGTGGGTGTGGTTAGTTCATTCTCACTCTCCTTGTACCAGTTATCTAACCTTTTACTGGATATTAGTTAACCCCTTGGATGCAAAAGAGGTCTCTAATGCAATGCCTTGGAGATCTCTCTAGCAACAAGCATTTTTTGTGCTTGTATGTTATAGGGTAAAGGTATTTTCTGTGCCATGGAACAGTGGATGGGATTGCGGGCAGGGCCATGTGAGGGATGGTGGTGTGCCCATGGTAGGGAGCTAATGTCACCTAGGAAATCTTGCATATTAGCTCCTGAGAGATAAATCTGGCATTGCTTACGCAATAAACAAGAGTAGCAATTCTGGAGCAAATAAACTGCATTATAGAGAAGAAATATATATTCATTTTGCTATAACAGGGGTTTTCAACCCCTTGAATATTAGAGGGGACATATCTAGTACACATGGGCTTAAAAGCCCCATTCAAAGTGGTATCAAATCATCCATATTTATGTTAGACATTTTTTTTTATTTAACCAGTTTATTCAGATTATGAGATATTTAGCTTTATGTATTTATCAATTCATGCAGATTAGACAGTACTGCCTGAGTTGCCAGCCAGATGCTTCTCACTTTGCATCCCATCCCACCTGCCACAAAAAGTGGAGTAATTCTGCACCACAAGTAACAAATAAAAATGTCAGAAATAACCACTGATTTAAGGTAGAACTGTCATTTTGTAACAGATACAGTAGGTGATTTGAAAAGAGTTTTCAAAATCACATATATTTATGCTCCATTTTGATTTCAAACACTAGTTTATAAAATATTTAGCTTTACTTGTCAGTTTATGCAAGTGAACTAGTACTAGCCAGTTCCAGCCGCACAGAGACATGAAAGAAAATATCAAGAATTCAGACAAGATTGCTGCTAGCCCCAGAGGCCCCTTCCAGTCCACTTCTACTCACTATTCATTTGATACTTTTTGACATGCTTAAGGAGAAATGTATAACAATATCCACAGAGCTAGTGGAGAACAGCTCAGTTTATCCTTCAAATATCCATTTAGTAATATCCAGGGATCTCGTTGGTGGGATTTAAGTATTCTCTTCTTGGAGGGGCATGTAGTATCAGCAGTACAATATAAAAAATATCCTTAAAGGATAGGAAAGAATGTGTGAGTAACATAACTACAAGATCACATATACACCAAGATCTCAACTCACATACTTTGCTGTGTTTTACAGTTCATTTATAATCAATTTTAGCCAGGTCAAGATTCTGAAGAGGTGTATATTGATCTCTGCTCCGCTTCCGAGTCCTCTGAAAGTTTTAGGAGATTGTTAGAAATCACCTTATTATACATTTTTGTACAATTTCAATAATTAACATGATAGCTAGTACAGAAACTATTCCCACTACCAAACCATATAGTAATTTTGCCCCTAAATCACCAAGACACCCACTTAAACTTTAACCCATCCTGGTTTGTTTCAAACTGTTAACCCCATCCCTCATGTGTTGTATGAATGATGAAACAGTGTGTGTAGCATTCTGTAAATAAGTACAGCACTCAGTCCCAATAAGTTTGCAGACTCCCCCTTTGTCAGCCAACATCTAAAGCCAATCTATTTTGTAGTATCATGGTACACATTGCCTGAATCTGTGCATTTACTCATTGGAGAGCTTCCCCAGTATTATTAGCAACCACTTCTATAACTTTAACTTTAATATTTAGCATGTATATGCCAAATCCTGGCATCATTATTTCCAAGGGATTTTCTACCCATTGTGCTGCTGCTCTCATAATCCTGTGCACAAGTGAGTTCTGTTCAGGGATTTGTCTCATAGCTGGAATTACATGGGCTAGATAGCATGTACCTTGCCATATGTCAGGTGGTCTAGTAAAAACTCTGTTTCCACAAATCAAATATACATCTTTTTTTGTGTGGGGAGAGGAACATTTTAACAATTATACCATAAACATGGCCAATCCCACTGACTATCCAATTTACCCGTGATGTTTAATTCAACTGACAGATTTTAAAAATAAACAAAACACCAGACAGGGCGCAAAGCCACAATACACTTGCTGTACAATAGATAATGGATAGATACTCAGCTCTCAATGGATACCAGTTTACAACGTACAACCAATTATAGCAAACGGGGATTTATAATCCACCCCGATTTGGACTGCATTCAAAGTAACAAATCCACCGCTATTGTATTCTGGTAAAACAAATTTAATAAAAAATATATATAATGGCTTTCAATAATTTAGTATGGGTTTACATGTTTTGAAGTATAAAAACTTCTTCATCAGAACCCCAAGGAATAGAATACAGAATTACAATGATGCCACATTCAAAAATAGTAAGCAGCAGCATAGTAAGTGCAACACAATGTTCTGGCAAGCATCTACCAAGGCTGCTGTGGCTGTCATTGCATGCAAGCATGTAGATAACCCCTGTGCTACTGAATCCAATTTAGTGTTATAATAGGCAATATGTTGGTGAATATTGCCATGCAGTTGTGTATCCAGAGGAATGACCTGTCTGTTCATGACAACAGAGCCTAAAGGAAAGATGATAGGCAACCCTAGGGCTGGTGCACTAAGAATGGGCCTGTTTAAGTTGGCGAAAGGACAATCCTCAATCCATGGTAAAGGGGTCTCAATTCCTTTTCTAGTTAGAGCCTACAAGGGTTCTGCATTAGATGTACTGCATACAGTACCCTGTCTCATTCCTAAAAAGGCTCTTACCTCCATTACTATGTTGAGTCTGCCTGTCACTCATATGGACATCACTCTTTTCTGCATGATGGATCTCTATCCCTGAGATATTTCATGCCCTAGATATTTAACTTTTGTCTGATAATATTGCAGCTTTGCATGATTTACTTTATGTCCCTTCTCTGCAAAACTCACAATAGAGTCAGAGAATCTGTTCTACATGCTCCCTCGCTCATTGAGGCTACAAGTATATCATCCACATACATAAAGAGGGCTGACCCTTCCTTAAGGATCACATCACTTAAATCTGCTTGTAGTATATTTTAGTAGATAGCAGGACTTTGAGTATATCCTTGTGGTATACACATCCAAGTATACTGAGTGGATGCATAGTTGAAGGAAAACAGGTATTGACTGTTCGGATGTAATGAAATGCTAAAGAAAGCAGCAGATAAGTCAATAGCAGTAAAGTGTGTTGCATTTGGAGAAGAGAACATAGTAGTGGGATTGGAGTCAACAGGAAACATTGGTTCTACTATATTATTTAATGCTCTCAGGTCCTATACAAACCCGTATTTTAGTGGATCCATTCTAGGCTTCTTTACAGGCAATATCAGAGTATTGCATGGGCTGGATGTAGGGATGATAGTGCCAGCACCAAGAAAATCTCAAATCACTGGTTTAATTCCTTCTGTAGATTCTTCACAGGATATTGTGGTATTCTTGGCAATTTGCTGTGAGGTTTCAAAGTTATTTGAACTGGCACAGTGGATCTGACCAGTCCCAACCTCACTGGGAGGTAGTTAATGCGTCTAAGTCATGTTTATAGTCACTGTCCGTTTTTCTGTTGTCTCCTCTGTCACTAGTAAGGATAAGTATCCATTAGCAAAGACACTGTTTTCCTTGGGAACCTCCAAAAATTCTCCATCTGGCATACAAAGAATTAAATGCCTCTATTTGCAGAACAAATCCTTCCCCAGAAGACTCACTTGGCATGTTGGTATTATGAGGAATGAGTGTTTACTGGAGAGGGTACCTGATGTCACAGCCTTAGGATTAGATAGGAAGTGTGGGATAACCTTATTTCCAACCCCCTTAACCAAAACAGGTTTTCCCGGTTCCTTGTAATAGCGCCTAGGAGCTGTGCACGACAATGTCGACCTGAAAGCCCCTTATCAATGAGTAAGGTTTTCTATCTATGATACATGCAATATTGAGTTCTTCACTATCGACAGCATTTCCAGAGCAACATTGTCATCCATTCATCATTGATCTTCACTATACCTGTCAGTTTTGTAGGGTCTAAGTCAATTCCTCCCTTCTCCTGACCTATGCTCCTACTTAGGAAACCTGCACTCCCTGGCAAAATGTCCTGGGTTCCCAAAATTATAACATTTAATCACTCTCTCATTTCCCTTTCCTTTTCTTTGCTCCTCAACACTTCTGTGTCCTTTCTCAACTTGAGTTACACCTACTGTATGCTGGACAAAAATATATTGTCAAACATTTCCACAAGCTCCAAGGGATCTTCTGCAGCTTTGGGAACTGTTTTAGCATTATTATTTCGGTTGGGGATCAAGGTGCATGCAGAATTCTAGGGTTCCCATCCTCATCTAAGGAACCAAGTTCCCTTAAGGGGTAAGTTTTTATATGATCACACTTAATTACAGCATTTCTTTTCCTGTCACTATGTCTAATTCTCTCCACAGTTTCACTCTCATCGTCAGACCAAGTCTGATTCCAGGATTGCACTGTAAACGAATCTTCAGCACTATTCTCCTTTTTCATTAAATATTTCTCCTGAGTACTAGCTATCTGCTCTGCCATAAGTTTTTTTAGGTTTTTAGGCTTCTCTATGGCTTTAATATTTCTTGTTCTAGTACAAAATCTGGTGGTGGTGGATACAAATAGTCTATTATCATTCCTGACACACTATATGGTGGTGGTGTTACTTGCAGTGCCTTTGGCAGAGCGGGATAAGCTCCCACAGTATTTGAGTTATTACTAGAAGGTTGACATACCTTTTCTTCTAACTTCTGCAGTTCTCCCTCCCCACAGACACAACTTCCATATTCTAACTTATCTGGATTAAAACTCCTATTTGAGGGCCAATGCCTGTCTCTTTTATCCTTGGTCATAATACTCCACTGTTTTATATATTTTCAGGGGATCCTGAGGTTCAGCAGAACACAGTTTCAGAAAATCTATTATATGAGATAAGGATAGAAAAATGTAATATACAGATATCCTCTTCTCATGTAAAACTTAATCAAACCCAAACATAATTTTCCCTTTGTCTCCAACCAGCCTCAATTCTAACAACGCCACCATCACACCAACCACCGCAATATGCCGCTGGGGTCTCCTTTGGGTCTGCCCTAGCCTTTATTCCCCACATTCAATCTCCAACTCACCTTCATCTACTTAACATCATTAGAATTTAACCTTTTCTAACCCAAGAGTCTACCAAGATTCTAATCTATACACTTATCATGTCCCATCTCGACTACTGTACCTCACTCCTAATTGGCCTTCCTCTCACCCGACTAACCCTACTACAGTCCATAATGAACTCTGCCGGCAGACAAATCTACCTCACACATCACTTCTCTAATAGCACTCCTCTTTGCCAATCTCTACACTGGCTTCCATTAGTATTTAGAATTAAACTCAATATTCCTGTGCTAGCTTACAGAGCCCTTACTAACGCTGCATCTCCCCTACATTTCATCTCCTGTTTCCAAATACACCACCACTGACCATCTTCACTCTGAACAGGGCCTTCTTCTCTCTGCAGATCTTATTACATCCTCCCATTCACAACTACAGGACTTCTCCCATGTTGCACCTGAGCTCTGGAATTCCATTCCCCATCCCATCAGACTCTCCCCTAGTCTTCAGATCCTCCGACTCTCCCAGAAAACTCACCTGTTCAGGTAAGCCTATCAATGACCCCCTTAACTGTTATGAGCAAGGCCAGATCAACAGCCTGGCCAGCTTCTACTTACTCTCATTCCCTTCTAAAATCACTTGTGTGGGGCTGGCTCTCTCTCTTTTTTTAGAGAGAAATTTTGTGGCAATTTTGTAGCTGGACTGCCATTTTTGCTTTAATGGTAGGACACCATTCCAATATAGCCTGCAGGATTCTATCTATGCAGACTCATTCCTAGCTGGGTGTCTTTTAACATATAGTCATGTGATTTTGCCATATAGGCAAAGACAGAATGATACATTGCTAGAGTGACAGAATCCCATGGGAATAGTTAAATAGATGACCACTCAAGCAGAGAAATAAACAAATGAGTATTGCAAGCGTAAAAAAAAAGAGTGATTGGAAGTCAGATTGGTTGCACTTAGTTAACAGAAATCAATTATGTCACATAAATAGTGACAATTATATAATTGACTATTGATGATATTCCAGAATGCTAACAAGGGGAATAGTAGTCTAAAGAGACATCATGTAGAGCACTACTCCAAACATGCCATGTGATAGTGGTAAACTGGGAAATACTTCAGTGGATTTAAAACAGGATATAAATGGTGGATATAATATGCGTTTGTGCTAAAATAGGTGCTGGAATAATTTCACTGGTGCTGAGCCTGCTTACCGCCCATTTATTAAGCTGTCTTCACAGAAGATTTGCCTCTTCATGCTTCTTACACATACGGTAGGGCTAGTGGGGAAGAGCATCAGTGTTTTAGGTTGTTCTGCTCCTCTGAAACTTGTTTAATACCATGTACTAACAAGGCGCATAGTTACTCAGTGCAAAATAAGTATCTTACTATTGACACGGTTCCCCAGAAATATTCAGGAGTCAGTACGGTATAGTAAAATGCAATTTATTGAATAGCAACAAAGGTAGCACACAGAGTGAGGTAGCAGGAATAAGCAGAGGGTCATAAGCCAGCAAGCGCTACTATCAGAAATAGTAAGCTGCCAAGACTTACAATGCTAGAGACTAGGCCGAAGCCACTGGTAGTCTCTGCAGGGACCAGGAACAGAACAGGATCAGGAACACAATGTCAGGTTCAGAACCACGGGATGGATACCAGACTCAGGTCTGCAGTCAGTAATAGGAAGCGGAAATCTTACTCATGCCTGCAGTCAGTAATAGGAAGAGGATATCTGACTCAGGCCTGCAGTCAGTAATAGGAAGCAGATATCTGACTCACACCTGCAGTCAGTATAAGCTAGTCTACCAGAGCCCCAGGTCCACACCAGATTGGGTGTTTGCTAGGTACAGGGGACAAACAAGAGAATAGTCAGACAGAGCCACATGTCAGCACCAGAGAGGGTAGTCAGACAAGCCAGGTCATACACAGTTCAGGTAGTCAGCCAGAGCCACAGGTCTGCACCAGATTGGGTGTCCACTATCTAAAGATAAGGCAGGAGAATAGTCAGACAGAGCCACAGGTCAGCACCAGATTGGATGGTCAGACAAACCAGGTCATACACAGAGCCCAAGGAAACAGAACTGTACAACAACGCAAGGGCAACTGAGTCAGGACTCAGTCTGCCCTTTAAACCCCTCCTCAGGAAGTAGGTAGGAGGAGCTGCTCAGAGGGAGGAAGTAGGTAGGAGGAGACTACAGGAAGCAAACACATAAAACAAAGGCCTGTTGCAATCTGAAACCTTGCGCCTGCAGATGACGCATCTTGCTGTGATGCATCCAACCGCTGCCAATATCCTGCTTCAATCCATGCGGCATGGACGGCCACTGATGCAGAAGCGTCATTTCGAGCGTCGCCTGAATCGGCGGTGCTGGAACCAAGGTAAGCTGTGACACCTATGCATGCTATGTGTGCTTTGCTCACGTTATGTCAATGATGAGGAAGTTTGTGCCAGTATGATCATTCGTTCTAGTACATACCTTCGAGTGCAGATGCTAAAGTATAAGTATGGTGTGTTCATACTTGCCTCCCCATGTGTTGGTGGCTCTGGTGGAATCATGGTACAGGAATTAAAGGTATAGTGTAAGCCAGATCAGCAACAAATTCCAAATCATATTATCTCATGTACTTTTTTTTCAAAGCAGAGTTATGCAGTATAAAATAGCAACCATGATCGGCTATCTTTACTATCTTTACTAATGACCATCATTTCACCATGGAATGTGCATCTGGCCCCTCTGGTGTAATTGGCTTATTCCATAATTTTTCCCGTTCTTCTAACTAGTTCAAAATCAATGTTTATGAACATTAATGCATGAAAAAAATAACCAGCAGGTTTATAGAAATCTGAATACTGAATATATATTTTTATATTTTTAATATAATACAGCTCAAATGATATCTAACATGTCTAAAGTATACTAATGTAACTATTGCGTGTGCAGTGAAGTATATCTAATCCCCTTGACCATATATATATAAACTATATAAACTATATAAACTTCACTGTAAGTTCATAATGTTTCTACGTACTTTATTTTTTGTCAGGCCAGTTTTATCCACATTTTTATCATTTGAATGTGGTCTTTAATAAATGTATGTGTATTTATTAAAGGAATAATAATGTTTTAATTTGAAAAAATATATATTTCAGGATTTTCCTGCTGAGTAAACAATGCAAATTTATTACCACTCAATTTTGTTTTTGTAAATCACTATGAAACTGTCTATTATTTCAGCAGGACTTGTTATTGCTGTCTATGGACACCTCCAATCTGCAACAAAAAACACTACGTAGACATAGACACATACACATATACAGTATATTCACTACAGGATGAAGGCCTCTACAGAAAGCTGAGGATACGGACTGTAATCTGCAATGCTGGTGTAGTGCGGGTTGGTAGACACTTGACCATTCCTAGAACTAGAACCTGCACCCTTGAGGTTTGAACAGAAACTGCAGTTGGTGCATAAACCAACTGCGCTATCATATTACTCCTGCAACCACTTATGGTCCAGCAGAGGTCACTGTCTGTGTGCAGGAGACTCAGATAAGCTTTCTCTGACAACTGTGGGAATATGCATTAAGCAGTGATGTGATGGCAATGCGTGATGAGTACAGTTCTTTGGTGATGGAGACACACATGCCCATATTATTATTCTTTATTTATATAGCACCAACTATTCTGCAGTATTGTACAATAGGAAATAGACATACAGAGATTTTAAATAGTACAAATGGAAAACAAAAGGATCAGAGGGCCCTGATCATGACAGCTTACAGTCTAGAGGAAGGTTGGTGAAACACAGAAGGAGTAACAGCTATGGGGTGTAAGTGTCTCCTGCTTTTGAACTGCTGGTCAGAGGATGGGAGAAAGAAGTGCTTTTGATTGCAGTGGTCCAGGGAAGTGGTGGTTTTGTACTGGAGAAAAAGACTATGTGAAAAATGAGGTTGTAGGTAGAAGAGTGATTTTAGAAGGGAATGAGAGTGAGCAGAATTTGTACAGGCAGTTGGTCTGGCTTTGCTCATAACAGTTATGGAGATGGTTGATAGGCTTACCTGAAGGGGTGAGTTTTCAGCGAGTGTCTGAAGATCTGAAGGCTGGGGGAGGGAATTCCAGAGCTCAGGTACAGACTCAATAACAATTAAATATGCATGAGGGAGGGGGAAGAATTCCCATGTTAGCATGCGTAGTTGTCAAACTGCTGGCGATGTGTAAGGGGTGTCTTCAATGTATTGTCTTCAAGGGTTTTCAATGTATTGCGTCCCAATGAGTTTTACACAGCTCTGGTCCTTAAAATGGTCAAGTAGGCTCTTCTCTGTCATGTCTGCCTTCAGGAACATGACATTTTGGCCAGTTTAAAGGTGTTATCGCTTAACCCCTTGAATGCCAGAGGGGTATGCAACACATTGCTCCTACAGAGGGTTAAACAAAGGCACAAGAGCAAAATGCATAGGGGCCAATAGGATTTTCTGGTCATAGCAATGGAAGTGGAGTGTTATTATTAGGATTTATTAGTTCTTCTTGAAGGAAATGATAATGTAGATTGTAAAGTTTACCTGTCTTAGGATAAAAATACATCTGTAAGCTATTGGCGGTAAATAAAAAGCCTCGGTTGCAAAGATTCATAGGAAACATTCATAAGATTTAATGTTAAAAAGGTAGATAAATCCACTAGAAGTGCTTTAAATGCAGGCAAGCCAAATATAACCAGAAGCAGAAAATTAGAGTATGTCAAACTGGAAATTCTGAAGCACTTCATGCAGCAAAAATAATGGCTTGTGTTTTACTGTGCTGCAATAAACCACAATCATACAATCATTATATTATTCTGCAGTCCCTAACATCAGCAACATTCCAAATGAGAAACCTTGACAATGCTCTCCCCTCATCTTCTCACAACTGTAAAGATAATGGACTACTTGTTACAAGAAATATATATGTGAAATATTGCTGTAAATGGATCGAGGAAGAGAGAAAGCTGTGGACAGAGAAGAAGCAATGTCTAGAAGTAATGATTTGCAGCCATATTGTCACATTTGCAACATCTTACTCCCTTAGATGATAGAATAGACTTCTATCACAATGCACTGGAGATGACTCTATCATACAAGGTGGGAAAGAGACTGGTTGCTATTAGGTGGAACTTTCATCTACCATATACACCATCCCCAATATTTTAAAATATACTGCATAGTGCAAAACGCCCTGTTTTAGGTTAAGTAAATGTTTCCTTACCCTTACAATTTACTCTTTTTTCTTATCACATGAATGAGGAAGAGTGTGGCAATCTTGATTACATATTAGAAGAGTGGCAGCAATCTCACTCCTATTCATTTACCTAAAAGCCTGTCCCTTCTCTTGGGGGCCAGATGCACTAAGTTTAAGCACATACTCTAATGTAGCGCGCACCCCATACATTAATCTATCAGAGCACACGCACATGATGTACAACATCCTGCATTGAAAACTACAGATTGCAGGATGTTGGTGGAAAACGCTGCTAGGTTAACAGCTTAAACTGTTTAAATTTGGAGCACGAGGACAACGGCACAATGGGAAGCATGTACTTCGTGAAGGGCAGGGAAAGTGGTGGGCAGAGATCCACCACACAGGGATGGCCAGTCTTACATTTACATGCCTGAGGTACAGCTTGTACCGCAGGCAACACCACAAGGAAAACTTTTACTAGTTATATCTGAAAAAATAAAGTGATTAAAACCCCCTCCCCCCAATATATAGGCAGTTTTAAAATGAGAAATAAATGGGACCTGGTTGTATGGAGGTGAAAGTTCCACTTTAAAGGGCAACTACTATGTATCAATAACAATAATATTATATATATATATATATATATATATATATATACACATATATGCACAAAAACCACAGAATATAAGGAGAGTCTATATGTGTAGTAATAGTATAAAAAATTAATAATAAAAACAAAAGAGTATCTCTTCAATCATGCACAAAATCTATTAGAGCTATAAAAATTAGTGATATCACTAAAAAATTAGTAAAAATATATAAAAGCCACTTGAGCTCACTGTTGTCGATAAGAATCCTCCATCTTCTCAAATGTCCATGATGCAGACCATGATTTGCCTTGTTCTGTTGTAGCGGGCAGGAGTACTCCAAATATGATGCTATTATATATTCGGCTTCTCTCCCATCTTGCACTTGTGGGTCCTTTACTGAGACTACCTACTCCGTAGCGGGTAGAGGCCTAAGTGTATGCACCGAATGGTACATATCCCATCTTATCAGGATCTGTAAGGTGAATTAGGAGGTAACTGATGTATCTCAACACTGTGAGATGAATAATCACCAAGAAGGGTACTGCTACTGTAAAATCCTATGCGTTTTGTATCTATAGTGACGGTCAAAGTTCCTACTAACTCCTAAATAAAATCCCACTTTTATTTCAGCAAAATAAGAAAGAATTAAAACAAACATCTAACACCAAAATTTAAAATAAATGCTGTGTGAGGAAAGATCTACCTTCAGGCTATGTAGGTATTCAGCGTGGTAGTAGTAGTGGGATGCTATTGCATCACATTTTCCAGGGCTACAGTGACAGTTTGTTTTGGCTAATGAGCTCTGTTATTGTTTTGTATGAACCATAGGGTAATTCTCAATATTATGGGATCAGACACAAACATGCTGTGTAGACAAGATTCGCTGGGCCTAGTGTCATTAGCCCACATTATCTTACTACTAAATATAGGGTGTTGTTTAGCCTATCAACACCAAAGTCACTTTCACACACACACCACACATTTAAAAGCATGGCTTGCTGCAAATGATTCAGAGAACAAATTGTTAGTAGATCTCAATTCACAGTAATAATTTAGCTCTAGTTTTTGTTTTGACAGTTCTGGGTTCTTATATAATTTTAAACAATGTGCCCTATATTACCTCAGAGTATTCATCAATGATTGATTCTATTCCCTGCCTTGCGAATATGAGGCAGGAAATACAATGAAAAAAGTTTGTAAATGCTGCCATGTTGGCAGAGGTGTAACTAGGAGCCACTAGGTCCTGGTGCAAAAATTACCATGGCTCCATATTACCCCCAATGTCCATCTCCATAATTCCCCCATTGACCCCCATTGTCCAGCACCACATTTATATACACATTGTACATATATGTGTGACTCCACAAAATTATAAAGGATCTGTCAGACTAAACCTTGCAGATGAAATTGGTGTATCTGTTGATGGGTCTGTCATGAATGTGAGAGAACCGAATATGATATGGCCACTGAAGAGTCATCAAATAGATGCTCAATTAAGTAATCTTATTTCCTTACACAATGAGCCATTTGTTACTTAATGAATTTTTCACATATACATTCAAATGGAGGAATGCTCTGTGCAGTAACGTTTAGAGTACTTTATTTACTATAGAATATTTACTGTGATGTGATTTATAGGTTGTTTGCAAAGTGGCATTAATTAAACATATTCAGGTATGGTGTATAATTTCTTAGGGCATGTATGTTTAGCTTTATTTATATGGGGCCACACAGTGTACACAGCTCCTTACAACACCAGTATGTTACAATAAATACAATAAATAGGGTTAAAATAAATGTCCAGATCATAGAAACAAAAGGAAGAGGTCCCTACTTTAAGGAGCTTACAGTCTGCATGGTAATCAGAGACAGAGAGCAAAGTATGAGGGTATCAAGTGCTTTGAATTATGTTGCAAAACATATATAAAGAAATCATATGTTAAAAGGATAGTAAGGTTTCATCCAAAAAGCACCTCCAAATAATCTTCATAGTAATTAAGCCATGGAGAGCATTATTTCAGTTCAACAGTAATTGAATTTAAAACTATCCCCCCTCCTGCTCCTTTTATTGACATAATGCTGCTCCCCAAGCTGGATAGCATCAAGGGACAATCTTCAGTAAGCATAAGAAAAAAACCTACCTTTTCTCAAGGGGGGGGCAGGGTTTTTCTTATGTTCACAGTAAGAAGATTGTCCCTCGCTGCGAGCTGTCCGGTCAAGTGACCAGATTCCACATCTGAGGGGAGGTGGCTTACAAGAGGTAAAATGGGCAGGAGGGGAATTCTTTACCATTCAATTACTGTTGAACTACAACTCACAGAGTATTGAAATAACGCTTTCCGTGGCTCAAATACTATGTAAATTAATCAGAGGTGCTTTTTGGATGACACATTAATATCCCTTTAAAGCAAAACTGTTCCTTTGGAACCAGTAGGTGATTTTGAAACGTCTTTCAAAAACATCTATATTTATGTTAGTTATAAACAATATTTTATGAGATATGTACCTTTATTTATTTGTCAGTTTAAACAAATGAGTTAGTGCTGGTCAGCATGTAGAGTAGTGTGGAATGTTAGTATGATGGCATGTCCGCAAGATTTTCACTAACTGACAAATAAACAAAGCAAAATATCTCAGACTATCATTCTAAATAATAAATGGCTAATTTAAATATAGCTCTTTCAAAATCATATTTTTAATACAAAGTGACAGTTTCACTTTTACAGCTTCCCTTAAAATGCCAATTCATCACTTCATCTTGTAGTTTGGGGAAAGTATTTGCAATGACTCAAATTTCTTTTGGCAGTATATCACTTTCATTATTTTGTTCATGGCCAAAAAAATGATAACTGACAAAATCAAATATGACTTTCAGTTTGGCAAAAAGGTTATGGGAGATGGAGAAATTTTTACTATTCTTAAAGAAGCAGTAAACTTTTTTTATGAAAAAATATATATTTTAGGGATTTTCCTATTGAGTAAAATAAGGGTTCTCCCACTGACGAGAAATTTATATTTCCAGAGTTATTACAGTTTAAACCCATGTTTTTTTTTTACATTACCAGTGCCCTCTAGTGGTTAAATTCTGATTAGATTTCCTGTTAGATTCTAATGGAGAGGAAAGTCAGAAAAGTCAGAGACATACAGTTCTCCATAGAATGTGATACAAACTGCCTGTCACTTCCTGTAAGTTAGAACTATCAGGAAGTAAGCACAGTAAATTTGCTTCCTGATTATTTAAACTGCTATAAATTTTGAATAAAACATCTGACAGAAATGGGAGTACCCTTGTTTTATTAACCAGGAAATGCTCTGTAAAATATGTGTTTTCATAAAAAAAGTTTACTGCTCCTTTAAGCTTGTTTACTGTTTGTACTTTTGCAGTCTATGTTTTAGCCTTTCTTTTGATGCCACAATTTTATGGACTAATTTGTAAAAGATTATTTGGTGGTTCCAGTAGTTATAGCTTGCTCATAAAAAGCATTAGCATAGTTGTCATTTGGCTTTGTGTGGAGGACTTTCTTTAACCCTATGAGTGCGAAAGAGGTATACAACGCATTGCAACGCGATGCGTTGGATACCTCTTTGGCACTCATAGGGTTAATTTGTGGAGCTGGAGAAAATTGATAAACGAACTTGATAGGTATTTTAAAAATTTCAATTTCTTGGTATGATGTCCTTCCAGAAATAAAATTGTATTGATTGGGAAACATATAGTCTTCTTGTAAAGAGTTGCCAGCAGAAGGTAATTTGCTTTATTTCTGGAATAATAATAATTGGAAGTCTTTTTTTAGCAATTTCCTAATTAGGAACATAGAAGAGGATAATAGTCTCTGCAGATAATGAGTCTGTAAACAAAGGAAAACATTGCAAAAATAATAGGAGGGTAAGTGACAGAGACATGGCTGCTTCCTGCTACATTTCCATCTCCTGTGTTCTTTCACTGGCTTTTCCTACTTTAACCTGGTGATCACATTGCACCTGAGTGTTGCTGATGGCCAACTCATGAGAGAATCATCCAAATATTTCTGGCTGACAGCCATGTGAGTCGTCAGTTCATTGGAGGTTGTGATGAGCACTGTAACCTCTAATGTAGCTCATGTGAAAGGTCTGCCAGCAGGTCCATAGACCACTGTGCAGATCAGCCATGCTGCAGCTTTACTGCATTCCTGTGAAAGGTGCCTAACTGTGGTCAGTAGAGGTTTACTGAGAGATCAAAGTTGATATGTATGTAGAAGAGTGGTTAATAATTAGAAAAATATGAAGCATTTGCTCAGAAGTACTACTTCCTTCACCAATCCATTGCTTTATTAAATTACCATTCAGGGAAAATGTATTTTTTTCTATTTTTTTATCCATCTTAGTAATGACAGCTCTTTATCTTGGGGTTGCACATCTTCCTGGTTTAGGTTCCATGAACATGAGCCATCTTCTTAATGCTTGTTATATCTGTCAGTTGTTATGGTTATTGGACTGCAAGAGTTCTTTTAGGCATGAGTGAAACTGATTGCCTCAAATGCGAGAAACACTACTTCCTACCTTGTGTGGGTAGTGCAGATAAAAGTGCTGTTATTCCATTTATTTTTCATACATTGAACCCAGTGATAATATTGTAAACTTCCTCACATGGAGAGATTGCCCCATGTATTTCCTCCATGCTAAATTATAAAAAGGGGTGTCTGTTTGCTGCATGTTATCAGTCTGTGCTAGGCAGAGTCAGAGAGAAATGATCAGAATTTTTGATGCTAGCTAATATAGTCAGACAGGCAATGAGAGGGAGCTGGATTTACTTGATAGGAGTATTGGTGGTAGTCACTCTCAGCTTTTCTCTTGGTATTGAGAAAGAAGTGCAAAAAAACAAAACAAAAACCCAACCCAAACCAAAACAAAATCTTTTTGACTAATAAATGACAGAGTTTGCTGGCTGGCTGAGCTTGAAACTCTACTGAGACTAACAGGTTCTACACAGACAGACATATCATACATTCAAGACGAACAGACAGGGACTACTTGACATACTATATTATTTAAACATACTCACTCCTACATTCACAAGAACAAGAGGGACAAGCATATAATGAAGTGTGATGGTTATTCAATTTATTACAATCTATGAATTCTGATGCTACAGGTTTATCCTGTTCTGCATTGTAAAAATTAATCCTGCATACCTTGGAAGAGAATGCTGCTGCGATTTTTTAAATTCTAGAGGCAGACAGGCAAAGGGGGAGCTGGGGTTGCCTGATTGAAAGATAATAAGTACTATCCAGTTGCAGGTAGTGTGGGTGTTATTTATAGACCGTGGCACTGAGAGTGGCAGAGACAGTTTAAAGATACTCTATGTTACAGACAGGCAGGAGATCCTATTCCTACATCTGGGCAGAGACAGAGAGTGACAGAGTCAGAGACATCATACATTGTTTTCAGACAGACAAAACATCACTGCATATCCAATAAATCATCTCCATCAGCATCATCACCACTTCCAAGTTCACCCCTCCACCCAGTCAAACTCATTATTACTGACTAAGCAGCAACACAGGTCAACATCCACAGCCCTAGCTATGAGTGCTTCTGCTGCCGTTTAAAGTGTAGCACTACTGACACCTTCTGCTAGTAAAACTGCAACATGTAGTCCATGTAGTAGCAGTATTAGTAGTAATAGTCCCTCAGAAACTCCGCAGTCTATGAAATCTAGAGTACGGAGATATAGCACTAACAATTCAAAAGCTCAACATGTTGCTGTCTGTTGTCTCTGTAAAAAACTGAGGGAACCACAGCTCTGACTGGGAAATAAACCAGCAAAATGTCACAGGTGCAATGCCTAACAGCTGCAGAAAAACTCCTAAAAGTGCATGGGGGCAAGGCACATGTAATAGTAATGTTTTAGATGTCTCAGTAGCAATAATAATCATGATTCCTTCTGCTCCTGCTATGCAAATGCAAAACATAGAGGAGGATGACTGAGTTAGTTGGAGGTGACAATAGTCATTGAATCCCCACAACCACTGACAGGCCTGACACCACTTTAAGTAGTCAAAAGCTGTGTTCCGGTATGAGAAAGTTGTACAAACAGGTGTTTAGTGTCATGGGCAAAGGTACTCAGCCTACTAACATTTTTTTCAAGGCTTATGGTGTTGTAAGACTAAACTTGCTAACAACTTGTTCTTTCAATTGTGGATTTCTCTGCTTCAGCACTCAACAGCATTAGTATTGCAACTGGAATACAAATAAGAAATTACATCGTTCTTTACATAGGCGTTAGTGAAAAGGTAGATATTTTATGTATATTCTGTATGTGGGAATTTCTGTGTAAAAAGATGAATTTTTTTTTCAAAAATTCCATTGGAAAAACTGGCATTTTCCCCTGTCTCTAGGACTTATGTTTTAGTGTGAGCAAGTCTCTCCAAAGAGAGAAACCATTAAAAGGACAGTAATGTCCCATAAAAAATATTCTTATTTTGTATACATTTAAAAAATACGTTATTTGGCACAAATCATATCTCTCAAACCTTTATGGTTTGAGAGATATTAGCTGCTAAAGTTCCCTCGTGCGACTTGAGGAGGCTCTTCAGCAGAGGAGAAATCGCGTTTATAAACCTGCAAACCAGGCACACTTTGTAGACCTTTCCAACGAAGTAACTATTTTTAAATAACACAATTTTGGCTCAGCTGCAGAGCCGCAGACTGGGATCCCCTGCTGTCAGCTATACACTGATGTCAGGAGAAGGGGAGGGAGGGGGGAACTTTAGAAATGAATATCTGTCAAACCATAGCTGTTTGATTGATAGGATTGGTGCCAAATAATTTATTTTTAAAACGTCTACAAACAAGCATAATTTTTATAGGACATTAGTGTCCCTTTAAACTTCCCTTGTTATTCTGTGAAGGCTTTCTGTAATTCTGGAGCGACCTTAACATGTTTAGGCTTATATGCAGAAAGCTAAAGATGAACAATTCTGGGGAAATGAACCCTTTGAATGCTAGAAGGGTACACAACACATTGCTTTGTAAAATGCGTTGCGTACCCCTCTGGCACTCACAGGGTTAAGTTTTCCATTGATTTATATGGGGTTTTAACACATTGAATACTGGAGAGGCCTGCAACGCTTTGTGAAACAAGGTGTTGGTGACCCCTAGCATTCAAGGGGTTAAAAGTCTATTTAAATCAATGAGAATTTGGGGAACTCGTATCAAATTCCATAAAGAGATAAAACTATAGATTAACCCTCTGAGTGCCAGAAAGGTGTGCAGCACATTGTTTTGCAATGGGTTGTCTACCTCTTTGACACTCAAAGAGTTAATATATATCTTGAACTAAAATCTAGTCCACAAAAAAAATCAGGTTAAAGGTAGTAAATAAACAAAAGTGCTTTGAAGCATTTTAAGGGTATCAGCAGTTTAACTCATTGGATACTAGAGAGGTCTTCACCTCATTGCGAAGTCTACAATGAGTTTAAAGTCTGATCTTGGTGGTGATAGTCAGCATTACCTATCTGGCATTTCAGGAGTTAAAATTTCAATGTAAATAGAAGAAAAGTTTGCTCCGGGATTGATCCAGAGCAATGTGTAACGTACCCTTCTGGCACTTAAAGGGGCAAAACACATATAACAGTGGCCGCATGGATAAAACACAACAAGTTGACCCTTTGAGTGCCAGAGGGGTATGCAATGCAACTAACTAACGGTAACTAAATACATAAAAAGGGAGTAAACTAGAAGTGTATATGATTATTTGAATAGCATCAATGACTAGCAGCAACAATGGATGAAATAATGTGTAAATCAAACCAATTAATAAGTCTTAATCCTAACCATTAATGAAGTCCATACATTCATTTGACAATGAATGGAACAGAGAGTAAAAAATGGATAAAAAATGAAAATGTAATAAATATATGAAGAATCAAAAAATAATTAGTTCACTTACTGCTGGAAAAATAAAAAGGTCATGAATGGATAAGTAAAGGCAATGTTAGGAGTCAGATAAGGGACCCCCAGGGCTCCCTCTTTGGTCCGTGAGAAGGGAGAGACTGAACTGGAAGACTGAAGTCTAGTATTTCAGTCTAGTTGTTATGAGCAACACAGTCCCCATAGGCCCTCTGCTGCAAGCTTGAAAGCCTGTGGAGGCCGTGCGCTCAACCTATGAAGTTTGCTGTTGAGAGCTACTTATTTTCAGGTTGCTTTTCAGCCAGGAGTCTCAGTTTTCTGATGCTCACACTGCTGATTGCACCCGTTTTGAGGCTTACTGAGCAGATACATTGAAACATGATAATTGCCCTTTAAATTAAATGATAGTAATACTTAAAGCTATAATAAAAATATAAATCCGTGGATGCTTAAGAGGTCTTCAATGCTTTCCAAAGCAGTGCATTGGAGACTGTATTTAGCATCCAAGTGGTTAACTGTTCAACACACGCCTGTTGTATTGTAGTTTTCTGATTTTCTTAACACAACCAGTCTATATAAAATTTGCCGAGGGATATTTACTATGCAGCAGATCAGTGACACCGAGGCTAATGTAATAAGAATAGACTGAGCAATGATGGAGAAATTCCAACTAGACTACTGAAGTGAGGCAATGAGTTAGAGACCTCTACCACTCATCATGTTAAAATCATATTTAAGTCAATGGGAATTTTTTTTTCTCTGATATGCAATTGGTGTAACCCAGAATTGCTCTAGTACATTTTAGTACATCATCATCAGCTGTTTGCTTCCTCATTGATAAATTCCGGTGTTCATCACTGAGTTTATTAATTTACCTGTAAAGAGTACACTTGTATATGTATGCAAGGAAGTACAGTACAAAATGACTGTAAGTAGGATTCACCATTTGGAAATTTGATTTGATGCTGATCAAAGAAAATTGTCAGTTACCTTCAGTAAAGTGTTTTTGTGTGAACACTTCATTCTACCGGGCGCATCACTAAGCATCCTCACCTTTCTATCAGCCTGCACTACAAGGTGGGTTTCACCTGGTTCTGTGAGTTATATGAGTCACTGCCAGACTTATAGAAGTTACAGAAACAGTTCTGGTTAGTGCTGTTTTATAGTAACTCTTTGATGTGACTCTAACAAAATGGATGTGAGGAGGCACGCTTCGTTTAACTCTTTGAGTGCTAGAAAGGTCCCAAATGCATTGCAATTCAATGCATTGAATACCCCTCTGGCACTGAAAAGGGTTAAAGATTAGAGATAACAGAGAACAAGACGCCCAATGGTGCTATATCATCAAAATAAATAAACAAATATAAAATATGCAAATTGTGTTCATATGTAATGATAACTATGGAAGGAATCTTTCCAATGCACCAACAAGCATGCAGTTGGAGAAAATAAATGGAGATGGGTTAGGACCAGGATGATAATGGAATAAGAGCTGCTCTCCAGCCTGAAGATATGGGATATAGAAATAATATTTATTAAGAAAACAAATATTAAATAAAAAAAACTAAAGCATTCCACTTCTGAAAATGTAGCTTTGTCAAAGACTTTGGCTTGTTGTTTAAAGATTGGGGGAGAATTAATATCATTAAGTTTTAGAACTGGCACCAGAATCAGTGTTTTAGTCCTGCGACTGCTGCCTGCCAACTTCAATTTACTAAGCTGCTTATGGTGAAATCTGTACATTGCTTGCACTTGTTATTGTCATATGTCTCGGCAGATTGCGTGGGGTGATGTACAAATGAATGCACCCCCCCAATGTGATGTGGCATCATGTGTATGTTGCTCTCTGCCTGCCATCAGCGTCACGTGTACATCGCACTCTGCTTGTTGTTGGTGTCACATGTGCATCACTGTTTGCCTGCCTTCTGCCTCAAATGTGTGTTGCTCTCTGCCTACTCTCTGTGTTGCATCAAGCAGTGATATCGGCGGCTTCATTCACTAATGAAATGTATGCTTCTCCAAGCCGGTGCTCAAATATTGTTTGGAGCTTTCCTTGTCTTCTTCTGCTGGACCTCTGGAGATAACTTCTCCAGTGACATCACTTCTCCAGTTCCTATATTATTCTATGGAGGCAATGCACTAAGATTGCTCCAGTTTGAAATATCTTAGTGCATAGGCTCTATACAATAACATAGGAACCGGAGAAGTGAAATCACCACCTAACACCTCTGCTGGATTTATCATATACTGACCTCTGGAACCCGATCCTGACATTGCACTTAGACCTGGACTCTGACCTTGCTCCATAGTTGCATGCCCTGACCCTGGATCTGGACACTGACCTTGTTTCAATGCTGCATATCCTGACCTCTGGATACTCTTTCTGTGGTCTGTGCATCACCCTTTTGCCTGTTACTCTGCTCACCTCTAAACAGTTATAATCAAAATTATTCGACCCTCATTGCAAATCAGGTTTATTGTCCAAATTTACAGACTTTCAGCTGTTTTCAAGGAACAGATCAAACAAAATCTCAACACAACAAATACTTCAAGTGGTTTACCCAAATTCAACTGAAAATGCAAGTTATAATGACTTCTCCAGTCTCAAAATTATACACCCCCTGAATAGAATCCCTCATAACAGCACAAATATGCAAAACAGATATCTCAAACACACCTGATGCAACTAATCAAGGGATTCATTAGTTGCACCAGGTGTGCTTGAGCTGGAATACATGAAATACCTAAACTGGCTAGGGGATTATTGAGTGTCTCGTTTGACTGCATGTTAGCAATATGGCTAAGTCAAAAGAATGGTCCAAAAAGTTAAGAGAAGAGACCATCACCCTTCACAAACAAGGAACAGGATACAAAAAGATAGCGAAGGCATTGAATATTCCTAGAGACACCACTAGAAACATAGTTCACAAGTTCAAAGTCTATGGAACAGTGGTTACACTACCTGGACGGGGCAGAAAAAGGAAGCGATCAGTGGCTGCAACCAGATGTCTGAGAAGGCAGATTGAGAAAAACCCTTGAGTGACTGCAAAAGACCTACAGCAAGACTTGGTGGCAACAGGCACTGAGGTTTCAGTGAGCACAGTAAGGCGCGTACTAAACGCAGAAGGTTTCCATGCAAGAACTCCAAGACATACACCACTACTGACTCAAAAGCACAAGAAAAGTTTGCTCCAGTATGCTCAAAATCATATAAATAAGCCACAGAACCTTTGGGATTATGTTCTGTGGAGTGATGAAACAAAGTTGGAATTTTTCGGCCCGATGGATCAGTGGTATGTCTGGAGGAAGAAGAATGAAGCATACGCCGCTAAAAGAACACTCTGCTTACAGTTAAGCATGGTGGTGGCTGGGTGATGCTCTGGGGCTGCTTTGCATCCTCTGGCACTGAAAAACTGCAGCTTGTGGAAGGCAAGATGGATTCATTGAAGTATCAGGAAATCCTAGGAGAAAATGTTGTGCAGTCTGTGAGGAAGCTGAAGCTTGGGCATCATTGGACCTTCCAACAGGACAATGATTCCAAGCGTACCTCAAATTCCACCAAGGCTTGGTTGCAGAAGAAGCCCTGGCCTGTGTCCATCAGTCACCTGACTTGAACCCCATAGAAACCCCATAGAAAATCTCTGGTGGGATTTGAAGAAGGCGGTTGCAGCACACAAACCCAAGAATATTACTGAACTGGAGGCCATTGCTCATGAGGAATGGGCTAAGATTCCTGTCAGAAGCTGGTGTCTGGCTATGCATCTTATTTGCAGCAGGTCATAACAGCAAAAGGGTGCGCTACTAAGTACTAAAGATGCTTGCCATGAAGGGGTTGAATAATTTTGAGACTGGAGAAGTCATTAGAAGTTGCATTTTCAGTTGAATTTGGGGAAACCACTTGAAGCATTTGTTGTGTTGACCTATTTCAGTTGCTTTTGTTTGATTTGTTCATTGCAAACAACTGAAAGTCTGTAAATTTTGACAATAAACCCGATTTGCTGTGGGGGGGTTGAATAAATTACAACTGTATATTTTGGTTTTGGGCTTCTACTTGCTAATCGCTGTCTCCTTCTAGCTTTGGTTCTTTTCCTATGCTGGGGATTCTTTCTGTAGAATATAGTTATTCTCAGAATGATGTACCTCCTTTCCTGAGTTTTTGTTTCAGACAGCATACATTTCTTCAATTTGCAGCCAAGGAATCTGACAGCACTAAGCGGATTACTGTGGGGAAGTATATGGGCATTTGTAGGATTCTGCACATTGTTGTATGTGTACTGTACTAACAAGGTGCAGAGGAAGTTTACTTTATCTCCTGCACATTCTATAAGTTAGGCTTTCGGGGCTTGCTGTCATTACAGTACTAATGATGACAGGATGCATGTGCTGATAGGCACTAAAGCGATCATATGCATGTGCAACCACATGACTTCTAAGGGCAATGTGTTCAAAAGAAAAGTGGAGGATTTCAGGGGCAAACCATTTGCACTATAGGAGAAAACTAAAAATTCAGAAAATTCCCATTGATTTAAATGGGGATTTTAACTCTTTTTGCAACGCATTTGAGGCCTCTCTAGCATTCAGTGGGTTAAAATCCCTATTTAAATTACTCCTATGAGATTACAAATTGCCTTTCCCAAGATTTATATATATATATATATATATATATATATATATATATATATAGTTTGCTTAATTTTGTTATTAATCAGTGATGCTTCTAATCTGAGAAATATTCTGCATATGTATATTATATGACATATGTACTCTTCACTTTGATAGGATTGTGTTAGAATTCTCCTATAATGCCAGTGTGTTTGCCTTGTCCAACCTAGCATGCTTTGTAAGACCTGGCATACGGTATCGGGACTAATGTCTCCACATGTGTTTTATTATCTGGTCAAAATTATGCCGCTAATTGTATGATGTTTATATTTGAAAGATTTCAATAAACAGTTTACAAATGTTTTTTTTTTAATCCCCATTTAAATTATTGGGAATGTTGTTTTCTTCTATAGTGCAAATGGCTTGCCCCAGAGCGCCTCCACTTTTCTTTTGACTGTACGACCCTTAGTGTAAGTTGTAGCACAGAAAATGGGAGATGGTAGAGAGGTCTCAAGTACACGGCTTTGCAAAGTGTTGGGAACCTGTCTAGAATTTAAGGGGAGTTATGCAATAAGGGGTGATGACTTCTCTAGTGATATCACTTCTCCAGTTCCCATGTTATTCTCTAGAGCCTATGCACTAAGATCTCCAAAGTCAGAGAAATCATAGTGCATAGGCTCCATAGACTAGCATAGGATTTGGAGAAGTGATATCACTGGAGAAGTTATCTCCTCTTTTTCACCTTTTTATCACGCCTTGGTGAATCTCCCCCTATGTGTTAAAAGCCATATTTAAATCATTGTCCCCTACAGTGCAGTTGGTTTGCCACATAATTGCTCCACTCATGTCTGTGCATATTGCCCTAGGGCAGACTTTAGTAAATACTTTAGTAATACTGCATGGATTTTTAGTAATTGCACAGCTGACAGCTAAAGCAAGGCCACTTTCTGTGTGTTCACTATGATTCTTTCCAATTATATCCAACAGTTCAGCTCTGTATAAAATGAGTCAAAGATGAAATGAAACAAAAGGTGAAATGCATGAACTGTATGAAGGTATGATAAACAGGGCATTGCTTCTCAGTGTGATGAACTCTCCAGTTCATGTGTTATTCTATAGAGCTTATGCACTATCATTTATAAAGCTGGAGAACTGTTATTACATAGGGTCCATAGATTATCATTGGAACTGAAGAGTCTATCACACTGGAGAGGTCATCTCCCATTTATTATACACTAATGTAAAAGCCCGTGTACATGGGCCAAGGTCTGGGTGATGTTAACTCTTTGGCACTCAAAGGGTTAACCCTTTGACACTCAAAGGGTTAAGAGGCACTCAAAGGATTAAGAGGCCGGTCCTCCTCTGCCTGAAAGCACAGAATGCTCCCAGAATTCCCACACCTCCCAGCATTCCATACATTCGGGCAGTCTCTACTGCGCGTGACGGCTTCTGACAAACATCCTAGCTAATTATTATATAGGATTAGTGCATCTCTCCCTGGTGTAATTCTGAAACAAACCATCCACTCCATATTGAAGGAATGTGTTCTCAGGCAGTGACTTATATTAGCTGTCATTGGGGAGCCGACACCATTGAAAGGATGTCGGCATCAGGGTGTATCTATTCACGTTAACTGTCGAGCCTTCTGTTGAATTAATTTATTGAAGGAACACTTTCTCAGGCAGTCACTTATGTTAGCTTTTATTGCGGTGCCGACACCACTAAAAGGATGTTGGCATCAGGATGTACCTATTAATGTTAACTGTCGAGTTAGGGAGTGTATAACTATATAGTTATTCCTCCAGTTCTTTCCTTCCGCTGTTATAGTGTTGAGGGATCAGTCTGGACTACAATAGGTATTGGAGATTAGCTCCATAGTGGATAAATAAGATAAGACAGTTACCAGCCAGTTATTGTGGTCCATTTATTGACAAGATTCAGTATTTATTGATTAGATGCCGAGTTGATTGAATTCGGCTACACCGAATACTTGCCATATATGTATTACGGTGATACTGCCGGCTACTATTTTAATTATTTAATCGCTGAATAGGATATTACGTTACTAGCACACTTTGTAGATCATTCCCATGAAGTAGTTATTTTCTAATATAGGGATTTCAGCTCTGCTGAAGAGCCTCATCGTGTTGGCCGACACGGATCTCCTTCTGTCAGCTTTACAGCTGACATCAAGAGAAGGAGATGGAAGGGGGGACTTTGATTTCCAATATCTCTCAAACAGTAGTGGTTTGAGAGATGGGGTTTGTGGCAATGAGATTCTTTTTTTACTCTCTACAAATCTATAAAATATTTTTATAGGACATTACTAACACTTTAAGGGGTTAAGTGTTGTAGCAAAATAATACCTGCATAGGAAAGGACGGAGGTTACTCACTATGCCATTAACTCTTTATCCCTTTAAGTGCCAGAGGGTTACACAACACATTGCTTTGCAGTGCATCTATGTGGAGTTGGTTTGGCCTAGAATTCTACTAAGTACATCAGCCTCATGTATGTGTGATCTGTACAAACCCAGCCCATTTTGTTTCAGTCTTTGACTTTTGCTTCCTTCCATCTTGTGTAGCTTTCATTATTTTTGATGTGAGTAATCCAAAACTTTGAGAAAGATGCTCCACAGAATAATATAGTTTGGAAAAGCTTATATTCACTGCAATATTTTCTCAATACTTAGGACCAGATGTTCAAGAAATTGTTATTTGGCATCTCCGATACACATTTTTAGACTGCAGTGTTCAAAAGCATAATGCCAATTTTGAAAACAGTTGATTGTAACTCAGTTTTGTAGAAAAACAACAGAAAGAAACTTTATTTGAAAAAAATGCTGTAAAGTAAGAAAGCTTTCAAAAAAAGACATGTTAATAGTTTATTTTTATCAATTAATAAAATACATAGTGGGGGAACAGAAGAAAAATATAAATCAAATCAATATTTGGCGTGACCACCCTTTGCCTTCAAAACAGCATCAATTCTTCTGGGTACACTTGCACAAAGTCAGGGATTTTGTAGGCATATAGTCAGGTGTATGATTAAACAATGATACCAAACAGGTGCTAATGATCATCAATGTAATATGGAGGTTGAAACACAATCATTAACTGAAACAGAAACAGCTGTGTAGGAGGGATAAAACTGTGTGAGGAACAGACTCCGCTAACAAGGTAAGGTTGCTGAGGACAGTTTATTGTCAAAAGTCATACACCATGGCAAGACTGAGCACAGCAACAAGACATAATGTAGTTATACTGCATTAGCAAGGGCTCTCCCAGGCAGAAATTTCAAGGCAGACAGGGGTTTCCAGATGTGCTGTCCAAGCTCTTTGGAGAAGCACAAAGAAACAGGCAATGTTGAGGACCATAGTCGCAGTGGCTGGCCAAGGAAACAGTGCAGCAGATGAAAGACACATCATGCTTACTTCCCTCCACAATCAGAAGATGTCCAGCAGTGCCATCAGCTCAGGATTTGCAGACAACAGTGGGACCGTGGTACACCCATCTACTGTCCAGAGAAGTCTGGTCAGAAGTGGTCTTCCTGGAAGACTTGCGGCCAAAAAGCTGTAGTAACAAGGCCAAGCAACTCAACTATGCATGAAAACACAGGAACTGGGGTGCTCTGGACTGATGAATCAAAATTTGAAATATATGGATGCAGCAGAAGGCAGTTTGTTCACTGAAGGGCTGGAGAACAGTACAAAAATGAGTGTCTGCAGGCAACAGTGAAGCATGGTGGTGGTTCCCTGCATGTTTGGGGCTGCATTTCTACAAATGGAGTTGGGGATTTGGTCAGAATTAATGGTCTCCTCAATGCTGAGAAGTACAGGCATGTACGAGTGAGGAGGGACAAACGTTCAGTGTGTGACTCAATGTTAACGAGTGAAGAGGGGAGAGAGGAAGCGGGAGGCAAATACAAGCTTACCACCTCGCTTCCTGCAATGCCTCTCTCCCCTCCACCCGCTTCCTCCAATGCCTCTCCACTATTAACCCTTTGAGTTCCAGAGGGGTACGCAACGCATTGCAAAGCAATGCATTCTGTACCCCTCTGGCACTCAAAGGGTTAAAAAGCATATAACCTATGTTTCATATAGGTTATATGCTGTTGCCCCCATGCTAGGGGGGTGTCATGAGGGGTCATGATATCCCTCTTGAGGTCTGAAGTACTTTTGTAATAAAAATTACATATAAAATTTTGTAAAAGAAAGTCATTGTCACACATCAATAAAATATGTAATTACATTTTCACACAAATTACATCTATAATAAAAACGAACACCTTTTTTATACATATACAGGTTGCCTATTAACCCTATTAGTACCAGAGAGGTACCAAACACATTATAATACCTCTCTGGTACTCATAGGGTTAATCTTGCAATACAAAATATGAGGGCATGTCGAGTATAATAGAAGAAAAATGTCAGATGAAAATGGTGAAAGAAAATCATGGGAGCACTGTAGTCGACTTTTCAAGGGGGAGGGGGGGTTAAAATGTCAGATGTACAATATTCGTCGAATTAATATGGTGAAAGAAAGCACTGTAAGTCGACTTTGGAAGGGGAAGGGTTAACTGTCGACTCTGAACAATATCTGTTGGATCAGTGTGGTGGAAGAAAGCACTGTAAGTCGAATTTTAGAAGGGGGGGTTAATATGTAGAAGGGGGCACTTTATGTCGGATTTCTATGATGTATACTGTATTATACACTGCTTTTGTTCAAACAACGATGGTTTTGAAATTGTCGTTATGTCTTCTACGCCTCAACCTCTGAGGAGCAAAACTTCTGACTTAAATTTAACCACAAAACAGGCGGTAATACTGAGCGTGGGTAATAGGATACTAATTGCACATTGTTTTTAGTTGTTTCCTACGGGCTTCTTTCAGACTGGCGGTAAGTATGATTACCTCTGATTTTGCTTTCACAAGTCGGGTAATAAAAACTGACTTAAAAAAAACACCTGTTTTATTTTTAGCTTTGGTAATAGAATCAAGCCCCTTATCCATTGCAGAAACAAGTGTCACCAACTATTTTTACAGAAGACAAAGGGAGCTTAAATCACTTAACATGGAAGGAAGAGATATCTGAAATAGCTGATTTATGTAAGCAAACAGGTTAAAGAAATGACTAAATACAACTGAAATAATAAAAGTGTATATATATTTATTTTTTTATGTTTTACCAGGAAGAATACAATGAGATTTCTTTCATTTTCAAGTATGTCCTGATATTAATAACGTGCTCCCCTATTTTGTGCATATAGCCTGATCTGTTTCTTTTAATGATTGAATATCAGCTGTCACCACCATACCCTGTACATTTATATATGTAGAGAATGTGAAATGATCTCATTTCGTGGCCCATTCAGAGGCTCATTTTATGTATGCTCCTGGGAAATACCGTGTATGTGTAGAGACGATTAAAGGGAAGATGTGAAAATGCAATTTCATAATATGGATTTTGGAGCCACAGAGTAAAACCAGAACCAGTGATCAAGCCCATGGGTCTTAACTCTATTACAGTCACATGGCAGGATCTTGATTTATCATGTACTTATTACTTATATACACTATGTTTAGTGCTTCAAAGGAAAAAGACCATTAAAGGAGCAGTAATGTTTTATTTAAACTGTTTTCTTACTTCAGTGGTTTATAATAATACAATTTACATAAAAGGTATATTTTTATTTAACTATGTGCGTGTATCTGATATCCATTATTTTTCTATCACTTGCAGTGAGATTAGCACCCTCTATGTGCAGTATGTAAAAAGAGTCTTTGACTTAGTTTTACTTGCAAAACATCACAAACATACTGGGAGGCTGTAGTGTTAAGAATAACTGTAATGGTTCTGGGTCAAACCAAGTGCATCATAGGGTACTAGTGAAAAAATTCTCATTGCATTAAATTGGGTGTTTGAATGCTAGTGAGGTCTCAAACTCATTGATTCACACTTGCATTCAAGCAGTAAAATGCCCCAGTCAGATCAATAGCAAATTTGCAAATGCTTCTTTGTCCCCTGTAGTGTAATTGGTTTGTTCCAGAATTGCTCCAGTTCTTTTTAGTACATCAGCCTCAGTGAAGGTAACGTGAAGGAAGTTGATTGGCTTGGAGTGCGTAAGGACACATCCCAGCCAGTGGTAGGCTGGCATCCATTTTGAACAGAAATTGGCCATATAAAAAGCCAGTCTCTGGTCAAAATTCCCTCACTGGGACTCAGGCAATATCCCTGTACGTATGGAGGGGGGAAGTCTATGCCAGTGCACATTGCTGCCTAATCTAAGCAGAGGTGGTGGCAGTGGTATTTTATTTAAGCAAAGACATGCCTGTTTTATTATGGCTAACAAGATTTTACTTATTTTTTGTAAAAAGACTGTCTGAATTGAATATGCCACATTGCATTAACCCTTTGAGCTCCATGGGAGTACACCACAGTCATTCAAAGGGTTACCTATGGCATATCTTGGGGGGAATTTTTTTTTTATTAAAAAGATGTACATTGACATTTTATTTTATAAAAAAGAATATCCGAGAACACAGAAGAAGGAAGGTAGAAAAATGAGATGGACAGTAGCTGACCAGAGTGCTGAGGACTCAGTTGGACATCAGGATTACTGGTAACTGTTTATTGTCAATGGCTGTTTTTTTAACTTAGATTAATCCTGTGAGTTCCATTGTGGTAATCATACCTCACTGTCACTCATAGGGTGAATTCTACTAACGTTCACACATTTCTTCAGTACTTTGGGTGTATTGATAAGGGGCTTAGGGCCTCATATCAATACATCCATTGGTGACTTCCTAGGTTTTTTTTTTTTTTGCTTTATTTTTAACTTTAAATTCGTGACCTGGCACTTTTGAGATCCATTAAGGGACTCTGAGCCAAGAGAAACTGGGTGCAGTTTTTCACAAGATAAAGGGCTAGATTCTATTACAGGTGCTAATTATATCACTGCATTTATCTCCAGGTTTCCCCATAGACTCCAATAGGAAAATGCTTGATAAAATGGGTATTAACATTTACCACCTGCAATAGAATCCAGCCCAAAGTCTATTAACGGGTCTTAGGGCTAAGGCATGGAACTGAATTGCATGTTTCAGCATTTTTTTTTCCAAATGGGTGAAAACTCCTGCACATTTATCGCCTGGCGTGGGTTTTTTCAAACTGGTATTTTTTTTACAGCACAGGTAATTGAATAGCTTACCATGCTTAAAGGGATAGTAATACTTAAATTTAAAGCTAATGCATCTTGTAGACCTTAAAAAACCACATTAAATGACCCCAGCTTAATATCATATCTTTAGCTGAATAAAGCCCCATATGTCTAGTGAGATTCTGGATTAAAATTGACATATGTTAGCAATTTATTTATCACCTGGTTGCTAATTGGAATGCAGGTTCCTCATTTCTCAGGGGAACGACTGCATTGTGATCAGAGCTCTCAAAGAAGTTACTAGAACACAAAGCACTGGTTATCTTGCCTGATCGCTGCAATTAAGGCTGTAATGAAATTATGGGAATTGCACGTTTTCCAGACTGGATTTAGAAACAATGCTCATACACAGAACCATCTTTTTTCATTATTAACCTAGAGATGTCTCCACCGCATTGAAAGCGAGACAAAATAAAGCATAAAAAAGGATATAAATGAGAAAATCAAGCAGACCAAACTCTGACCTGGATTACATTCCAGCCAAAGCTGTCATTTTCAAGATATCTCACAGAAACAAATGATCTGCATCAGTATTTTTTTGTATTCCAGCCATTACAAATATATTCTTTGGAGAAGGCGCTAGATGGTAATATATTTACTCAAGTCCCTCTTCTTACAAGAGCTTAATTCGGCAAGAATCCAAGTATAAATATTTTCAGGGAGATCCACTGGCACGTACAACTCCCAGGGTGTTGCAACCACTAAGATATTTCCACCCCACAACCAAAGGGTAGATCCTGTCACTTGAAAATTTGAGTTTGGCACTTGCGGACTCCACACAGCCCTGGGTTAAATGATGCTAGCAAGGCTTCATTTATCCCAGGGCTGTGTGGAGTCCACAAGCACCAAACTCAAATTCCAGCCATTACATTACAGTAGTTCAGTATGCCTGTGAGCTCACTTTAGGACAGATCAGCTCCTTATAGAGTCACAAAATAAAGTGATTACATTGCAGCAAGTTGGGATTTTCAGTGTCACTTTGTAAAATTACAGTTTCAACAACGTTGCTCTGTGAAAGCAAATGAGTGCCAGGGATGTATTCCACACATTGCACTGCAATGCGTTGGATACCTCTGTGAATCTCAAAGAAATGTAAAACATATCTTGGAGAAGAGCATCTTCCCTAAGATATCCCTGGGATATCCTGCCATGAACTACAATGCCACCCACCAGGAAGGGGGTCACTAAATTAAAAGCACTACAAAGTTATTTGAGAAGCAATGCAGACCTCTCTAATAGCTATGCAAATTTGCTATAAGCCATGCACATTTTTAGGAACATAAAATACAGCGACCGGGTAAGTGGAAGAAAAATCCTAATGCCAGCTATAACAAATAATACCCCCCCAAGCTAGTAAAAATATAAAGCAAATGTAAAGAATATATTTGAAGCACCAGTAGGAAACAAATAAAAAATAATATGCAAGAGCAAAATGGGTATCCCATTGAAATGTCGCCCTGTAGTTGGCGACCAACCAAAGAGCAAGTTCAAAATGTTGCATGCATATAAATTGCGAGATCAGAATGTCCCTTCCATCAAAAGGGGGACATTCTGATGTCGCAGATCAGAATGGCGCCCAAATCAGAAGAGCTTAAGTGTCACCTTAGCCTCCATCTCTGCCTTAAGACTTTGAGTGCCAGAGGGGTCTGCAATGCATTGCAGACCTCTCTGGCACTCAAAGAGTTATCACACCTTCAAAAAGATATACAAATGGCTGATCGGCCTCAGGAAAACAAAATGCACCGAACTTGCACTGTCATTTCCTCTAAGTGGAGCGTGTAATATGTTGCTTACTGCTTTGGAACTGCCTCCACTCAAGTCTGCAACTGCAGGCTGCTAACAGAGAAATTTGCCCCACACAGTCATGGCAGCTTTTTGCCTCCGTCACACCCTACGCAACCTCTAGTGTGTCTGTGGCATTTTGGCTCCACCCACCCCCTACCTAGGGTTGTATGACTGTGCCTGTGAACCATGAAGATGGGAAATTGCCAGGCAGCACATAGTGGCGTATGTGAGCTGCAATGATTTTGCTCAGGTCGCCTGTATCAGAGGTTAGAAAGGTACATAATGGGGCAGGTAGTGAGGGAATTAGGCACACGGAGAAGTTTGCCCGAAAGAATCATGTCAGTTATTCTCTTCACCTGAGTCAGGCACATAAGCCATTTGTATATCTTTATGAAGACACATGAACCCTCTGAGTGCTGAGAGGTCCACACATTGCATTGCAATGTGTTGTGGACCCCTCTGACACTCAAAGGCTTAAAGGGATAGTAACACTTCGTTTTAACTTTATTTTATTTTGTAGGCATTAAAAAAACATGAAGAATGATATAAGTCTTATCGCTCAAACCTTTATGGTTTATGAGATATTCACAAGCAAAGTTCCCCTCCCCGCCCCTTTTTCCTAGTGTAAGCCATCTCTTCTCAGATGTGGATCAGGTTGTATGACAGTACAGATAACAGAAGGGGACAATTTTCTTTGTATGAAAACAATGAAAGCCCTTCCCCCCTTGATAAGTTTTTCAGCTTTTTCCATTATCTTAATTGAAGATTGTCCCTCTCTGCAGTCTACCTGGGCACCTCCCTTCTGATTTGGTTGAACAGGGGGGGGGATACTTTGTTTGTGAATATCTCTTAAACCATAAAGGTTTCAGAGATAAGACTTATATCATTCTTCATGTTTTTTTAATGCCTACAAAATAAAATAAAGTTAAAATGAAGTATTACTATCCCTTTAAGGAACAGATGGAAGTTACTGCATTCTGACCTGTGACATCAGAATGTCGACCTTTTGATGCAGGCGACATTCTGATCTGGCCATTGATATTTTTAACTCGCCATTTGGTTGGTCGCCAACTAGAGGGTGACATTTCTATAGTGAACCAGCAAAATGTATTAAAAAAAATACATCAAATTATAAAAACAGCAACACACACTGAAGCCTCAGAATAACCAAATAGACAGAACCGTCCCTACATCTCTTTGGATTTCACCTGAATGGAGAACCAGTGAACACCAAGTGAGGTGCAGACACTGGGAAATCCACAAAGGAATAACAATATATTTTACAAGCAGGCTTCAGGAGTGGTTTCAGAACAATAGATCGTATCCAGACAGTGAAACAGAGAGGCATAATGAATACAACCTTCCATTATGCATATCCTTCATTAACTATGAAAAAAAGTCCTTTGACTCAGTGAAACGGCAAGCAATAATCAATACCCTGATCAACCAAGGAATAGATAAAGCTTACATCAGTATCCTCCAATCAATATATAAAAATGCAAGTGCATCAATACAGGTCAACAATAATAACATCTAGAGCAACATAGAAAAAAGGTGCAACGAGGACACAGAATCCCCCACAAACTATTTTCTCCTTGTTTAGAAAAATTTTCTGCAAATTAAATTGGGACAAAAAAAGGATTTAAGATCAACAGAGACTATTCACATCATACTCTGACAGGAGTACTGAAGAACTGCAAGTTGCCTGAAGAGCTACAAGAAAGCAAAAATTTGGGTCTGACGATGAATATCGACAAAATTTAAGTCACGTTTAACGAGTTTACCATACCAAGGAAAATCACAGTAGATAGACAAGAACTAGAAGAAGTGAACAAGTATGTTTACTTTGGACAGGAAATATCGACAGATGGAAACACCAGGATGGAAACTGAGCAAAAGGTTTTTGACCAATGTGTCCTCCCAGTCCTCACATATGGTTTCCGACACATACTTGTGGTTCAAACAGAGAAAAAGATTAACCCTATGAGCATACCTGGGAACTCTCTGGATATGCCCCAGAGGCTCTGTTTTTGATACTGCTTTACCGGGTGTCCGGGGCAGAGACTGCTTCCTCCGGATGTGAGTCCTCCTTCCCGCAGCCTTCATTGAATAGCTTTGGCGCACTTTTGAGCCCTCTCCCCCCAACTCGCATCAAGCCCTGCCTCTTTTTGGTGCGATTTGCGTCATTTTTAACACCCCCTGCTGCACCAGAGGACTCCCCTCCAGGGAGAGAACAATTGGAAGTTCCCAGATATGCCTGTCAGTGCCAGTGGGGTATGCAATGCATTATACAGCATTGCATACCCCACTGGCACTCATAGGGTTAATCTAGAAACAGTGTCACACATGTCCCGACAAATAAAAACTTACCAGTGATACTGATGTCCAGCGGGGTAGTGGACATCTTCTTTTCTTTCTTCTTTTTCTTCTGTCTTCTTTTCTACTTTCTTCTTTCTTGCTGTTAAAAAAAAATCCATGAGTGCTCTTTGATTTAAAAAAAAAAAAAAGAAGCCCCCAAAGATGCTACCGTTAACCCTTTGAGTGCCGGATATGTAGCCAGCAGTTACAGTTGTGGGTGTTAGGCTAGTGTTAGACGTAGTCTTGTTGCACTTTTTTGTTAGGGGTAGTGTAGGGTTAGTGTTTGGGAAGGAGACTGTATCTGAGCTATCAGACAGTGCATGACAGTATGTCAGGCACTGATTGTTAGCTTTTTTTCTTTGATGTTACCATTATTGCCACTACACACAAAATGGATGTTTGGACACAAGTCATTTTCTGTGGCCTAACCTCCATTGTAATTTCAGCGTGTAGGGCAATTAAATGGCTCCAGCAGCACTTTTTGCTAATGGGCCATTATAAAATATTGCCCTTCCGGCTGTTTTACTGGCCTCAGTTGAATCGAGACCTAAGTGTTACTGTCCCTTTAAAAATAACCCCAGTCCATCAGTTTAAACTGTAATCACTCAGGAAAGATGCATATCCCACCAATTGCGGGAATACCTTGTTTTACTCTGCAGGAAAAGCCATATAAAATATTTTTTCTTAAAAAATGTTACTGCTTCTTACAGAAGCAGTAAACTTGTCTTATGAAAGAATATTTTATACAGCTTTCCATGCTGAGTAAAGCAAGGATTCACAGCTGGCAGATTTTTAATTAAAACTTTATTTAAAAATACTTTGTTAAAACTCATGCTTGTTTTATTTGCAATCAACTGTAATTTTATGTTATGATCACAAGATGGGGGTGTTTCTTACTATGAAGGGCTGTAGTCAATGACATAGCACTCCATTATAGTTGAAAAAACAACAGTTTGGTTAAAAATAATAAGGGTGAGCTGTAATCACATTTGAATGAAAAGTTGCAGAGCAATGGAGTACCATTGTTTTATTCAACAGGAAAAAAAGTTTTTCATAAATAATGGTAGTGTGCATTTAAATATGACATATGCAGTAATAATCCTTATATGTTTTGTGTTGTCCTTTTAAAAGCATAGTGTTATTACATTTGTTTCTTAGTCTTTTACTGTCTGATATCAGATCACGTCTTTTTGCTTGAGGATTTTATGAAAATGTTTATTTTCTGAAAGGGATTTTATGTTCTATCATTTCACCACCTCTCTCCTCTAGCATTAGAATTGATGTACTGCAGATACTGATATCTAATTTAGACTGTACAAATACATTGAGCATATCAGACTCCTATTTTCTGTGATGCACACTGTAAATCAAGGATGGTCAATGTGAAGCCCTCCAGCTGCTATCAAACTACAGCTCCCACTGGCAGGGAATGATGGAAGTTGTAGTTTGACAACAGCTGGAGGGTGTCATGTTGCACCCCACTGCTGTAAATCATAGGGTAAAACTGTAGATTGTGGTTAGGAATGATAGTCTTTATATCTGCAGTTAGAGACACCACTAACACATTGCTTTGTAATGCATCAGAGAAGTCTCTCCTGCACACATGTTATTGAAGGAGAACTTGAACATAGTAATAAGAGGCTGTAAAACGAGCAGTAAACTTAATGAAACGTATAAGATACTTCCAGCACTGGGACATTTTATTTGAAAGTTATTACTGTAAAAACTTTTTTTTATGTTAATCTAAATATGGGAGAGCTGGAGTCATTGACTATGGCCAAGGTCAGAACCATAACCAAGTGGGCACTGGAGCAAAATCTGCCCTGTATGGTCTGGAGCAAGTGAATAACACACACAGTGAAACATACCTTATTTATAGTTATGCAGACAAACTGAATCAGACACTGGCACAGATATAAGATGCACTTCCCAACCAAAGGATTCAATTGGGAAAGACAGAGATGAAAGTCAGTTTGTTTGCTGTCCCAGAGATCTGACTTACATGCTTACAGTTAACTCTTTGTATGCTGGACTGGTCACCACTTCTGTTACTCAACTGTTTAATGAAGAAAAGGGATAGGTCTCTCTGACACTATTCTTACTGTCTAGCAGCAGCTGTGTTTGATGATATCAGCAGCCAAGGATAATGCACAGCAGATGGGCCCTCTTGTACAACAAACTCCATCACAACTACACCCATGGCACCCATTGTAGTTACTCCCCTGACTACATCCCTCAATTTCCTGTAGTGGTGCTGTTCCTATAGCTTACTATAGAGAGTCTATGACTACATAGAGCGCATTATAAAAAAAAGTTTCTCTTTTGGTACTGTTTGCTAGTCTAGTTGTTATTGTTGATAAAAAAAAGAGAGAGATTGAGCTGTAATAACTTTTGAATGTAAAATCTCGCAACAGTTGGAGAACTCTTGTTTCACTCAGCAACAAAAGCCTTACACCATATATATTTTATAAGAAACGTTATGGCTAAATGTGTTTAAAAGCAGGCCCTTCCTAGGTAGGTCCCTTTTAAGGCTAAGGGAAATTATTTTGTTATGTCAGTTTTTTGTATAAGACCAGCTGGTTTGCATGGCCAGAATACATACAATTTGTATAGCATTTTGTTGGACTTTTATCAGATTAGATATAATGATTAGCACTGCATACTTTCTATGTCATTCACAATAGGTTCCACTGGGGGAACATAATAGAGTGGTGTAATAAAGTCAGATTAATGGGGAGATTATATGTAGATAAATCATGGCCCCTTAATGGAGAGCAGGTTTGAGTGTATGTTACCATGCAATAAATGCAGAGATTCGCTTTTGCCTCTCAACCCAGTGTGGGTGGCCTGTTACTTTACATCCATGTTTGTATTTGCATATAATCAATTGCCTTTACTGAAAGCTTCCTCTCACTCACTCCCTCTGTCCTCCTCCCATCAAGTCATGTTCTATAGGCTGGAACACTCTAGTATTCGTCTTCACATGTGACAGGAGAATTCTCCAAAGGTTTCGGTGCTCTCTTTTCACCTTGCACTTAAAGAAGGTGCAAAGAGAGCTCTGAAATGTGCAATGAGATCTCTCTGCCATGTGTGAAGACGAACACTAGACTGTTCCAGCCTATAGAACAGGATGAGACAGGAGGCAGACAGAGAGAGTAAGCATGCGAGACAAAGCTTTCAGTGGGGGCAATTAATGATAATACAAGTACAACCATGTCAGCCTGAAAGCAAGGGTATAATGCAGCAGGAGAAATTAAACAACATATTATGCAGACAGAAATAAACTGACCTGACCCTACAGACCATAAAATAAATAGGTGTAAGGGTCCAAAGACCCAACAAAACTAGCCTCTGGTACAAACTGAAATCATGATCTCCATTTTGTGTGATGTTGTGCCCCACACATTTCATTGCCAAGCAACCAGCAGGGCAAGTGGAGAATGCAGCTACAGATGCTACTGGCATTTCAGCACCTTTTTCAAGTGCAAGGACAACCATGGATGTAAAGTAAGAGGACACTCACACTTTGTTGAGAGGCAAAGTCTAATCTCTGCATTTATTGTATGGCAGAACACACTTGAGACTGCTGTCCATTAAAGGGCCATGTTTTATCTACATATAATCTCCCCATTAATCAGACTTTATCACACTGCTCTATTATGTTCCCCCAACACTGACCTTCTTGTTTTATGAACACTAGTCTGATTAGGTTTGTCAAACACCAATACAATTATTGCAGCTACTGTTCATGTACTGACTTCTATCTATTTATTGGTGCTACACACATTAATCTGGAGTGCATTATCACTCCACAAATACCCTAGAATGTGTTTTTTGCCACCATTTTGTCTTGTTTTATGTTACTATCTTACTTTTTTTATTTGATTTTGGGTCATAGCTATACAATGAAAGGCAGTGCGCAGGATGGGTGACCGACTCCACTGGGTGTTTGGAGAGGATATTGCAGGATTCTGGTGGTGATTGAAAAGGAACCGAAGGGTGAGTGGGGCAGCAAGCAGTAACATTCTATAGGCCCTCAAATTAACCTAATGACAGGAGAGCTGTGCGTTACATCTTGTACCGCAGGAACAGGAACAGGTGACATCACTATGTAATGTTTAAAAGGCTATATCTAATAAAGTATAAAGATTTGGGATATTTTTTTACAATCTATAGGCCATGTTAATAGGTACATACCATGAAGTTAAGAGTCTTTACTATGAGAACAAAGTAGGAAATCTATGTGTGTGTGCCTGCCTGTGTTCATGGCAATAGGTATGGTTTGTGTTTGGGGAGGCTAATAATAAAATCATTTTAAACACAGGGAAAGATACCACTTAAGTAGGCTGCTATGGTTGTTTCTTTGGGGGAGGCTAAGCCTCCTCTGGCCTTAGTTATTCTCTTCCTATGGCTTTGTGTGTGCCTGTGTGCATATCTGTGTGTTTGTTTTTGTGCATATGTGTGTGTGCATATTTGCTTGTGTCTGTATGTGTGTGCTTGTGTGTGTGCACATCTGTGTGTGTGCATATCTGTGTGTGTATTTTTGTGCGTGTGCATATCTGTGTGTATGTGTGCACCTTTTTGCATATCTGTGTGTTTGGGTATAAATGTTTGTATGCATACCTGTATATGTGTGTGCCTGTATGCATATATCTATGTTTGTGTGCATATCTGTGTGCACCTGTATGCATATATGTTTGTGTGTATGTGTGTGCCTCTATGCATATATCTATGTTCGTGTGCATATCTGTGTTCATGCACGTCCATGAATATCTGTGTGACTGTACATGTGGTCCTGTATGCCTATTTCTATGTTTGTGTGCACCTGTATGCATCTGTGTGTGTGTGTGTGTATGTTTGTGTGCATATCTGTCTGTGTGTGTGCGCGCCCGCCTATATGCATATATCTGTGTTTATGTGCATATATGTGTGTACCTGTATGCATGCATGTGTATGTGTGTGTGTGTGTGTGTACCTGTATGCATATATGTGTGTGTGCGCCTTTATGCTTATATCTGTGTGTGTGTGTATGTTTGTGTGCATATCTGTCTGTGTGTGTGCGCGCCCGCCTATATGCATATATCTGTGTTTATGTGCATATATGTGTGTACCTGTATGCATGCATGTGTATGTGTGTGTGTGTGTGTGTACCTGTATGCATATATGTGTGTGTGTGCGCCTTTATGCTTATATCTGTGTGTGTGTTTGTGTGAATATCTATGTCTGTGTACCAGAATTGCTCCTCTTTTTATCTTCCTGAATATGGCCCTTTGTTGTAAACTAATCTTATATTATCAACTTTTTACTGCTTTACGATTCCTGTTATTTTATTTCATCTGCCCAGTTTTTCAGCTACCAGTCTGCACTGTGGAATGAAATGACTGAGTTTCAGATATTGTGGCCAGAATCGCCTTAGCAGAGAGGCTTTTTACAATCCGACATGCCCCTTTACTGACTGAAGTCCATATATTCTTGAATGACACAGTTGTGACTATAAGGGCCCTTTTACATGAATTACATTAGCAAAGCATTTCAAATGCTAAGCCAGTTTCCCAAAATTAGAACTGCTGTCGGGACATTCGTATGGTGACCTAGGCAACTATTTGCTTTATGTCATGCAGCTGAATGCAGCACTCACCATCTTTAATGCATTAAACATAGAAAGCAGCATGAATGCAGCAGAGCAGATTTACATGATGGACACATAGGCGACAAGTGATGCCCCTTTCCAGAGCTGATTTTCAGTCAGGTTATGGAACTAGAGAAGTGATATAACTGGATGTTATCTTCTCTTTATCAAAGCTTAGTGTATAACCCCACAGGTACCTTTTATCTGGCGTTACATGGGCCCAGCTGTGGAGTATCACCCTTTCACAGCCATGACTGAACCAGTACATTTCTTTTTAGAGAATCGCCTCTGCTCATTACAATGGCAGCTCACATAAGTGTCAGAAAATCATGTTTGGTTAATGTCCACATGGGCCACACTTTAGTACAATGCCTCCCAATAATGGGCTTGCTGGAGGAAGACAGAGACATATCAGATAAGTACACAGACCAGAGGAGCGTGACATGACTTTGCTGTTGCTTTAAACTTATGTTTTGGAAAGGTGCTCATAGTGTTTGATTCACGGTCTATGTGTCTGTGTTATTAGTTTAGACACTATAAATGCTCACTCAGTTTTTCTGCCTTTGTCTATCTAGGTAGGTGTTCTTCTTACATCAGTCATGTTTCTATATCTTTATTGTATTGTATCTGCAGTTGTCTCTATATAGTGTTGTCTTTTGAAGTCTGCCATTAACAAAACAAAAGCCTTTAACCCTTTGAGTGCCAGAGGGGTATGCATTGGATACCCCTCTGGCACTCAAAGGGTTAATAGACTTAAATGGTTTGTAGTTATAAGGGTCACTGGTCCTTATCAGACAGTGAGTTGAATATAACCAGCAGTGGATTACAGCAATGATAAAAATGCAAAAACGTATATATATATATATATATATATATATATATATATATATATATATATATCGACATAACTGACCACTGTTTAAGAGCCATATAGTTGTGGGTATGGTACCCCCTCAAAAAGAAATAGCCTCAGATGTGCTTAAAAATAAATCTTATTTATTACTAGCTGTATAATTTTACCAGTCATATCAAGTGAATCACACAGCTGGTGTTGTGCACTTCTGTATCCCCAGTAGGTGGTGTCTGTGCTCAAGCACAATATATTTCACATTGTTTTTCTTTCACTTGGGACTTTAAACATCTGTAGTAACTGCAGAGCTGGCAAGCCTACACCATTGGCTGCTAAAAAGAATTTGCAGATGCAGCCAGTGCAGTAACAATTCTGGATTCATTACACAGGTCCCATATGGTGAAAAATGTTGCTCAGTAACTTAGACACTTTTGGATGTGCTTATTATGTATATTTGTTTCTTTTTGTGTTGGTTGGAGTTATTCAACTTTATTAACCCTTTGGATGCAAGAGGTGCCTCAAACACATTGTGGCGAATGTACATTTGAGGATTATATCATAAAACAGGTGCTGGGAATATTATGAAGTCCCTACTTCTCCCTAAACCAATTTACTAAACTATGGATTCCATACAATACAGCCTCCCTGAAACTCTGGTTGCTTCAAGAGGATGACAAGAGGGCCACCTGTGGGTATTTTGGGTATTCTTCAAGTCAGTGACAAATTCTGTGCTGTATATTGACAGGGCGTAGACAACTTTGGTTCTGTTACTTTTCCGTTTCCCTGTGCATGCTATTGGGCAGGTGTACCAGGATTGCTGGCATTGAGTGTGTCAGCTGGTATGCACTACAGCGGTCATATGTTGTAGTACATATACGACAGTGCAGTTGCTGGTGTTCGATACTAGCAGCAGGCAACTGCACTGGCACATTCTTACATATGTCTCATTGTTAAATTGTACATTAAAATCTCTTTAACATACAAAGTGTTAAAATGTACTGCAATATAATTTATACTTAAAGGCAGGCTTGTCCAAGTTCAGTCTTCAAGGGCCACCAACAAGCCAGGATGTAAGGATTTCCCTGATTAAGTGCAGGTGGATCATTCATTGTGACTGACTCCCCTGTGATTAATCATGGACATCCTTACATCCTGGCCTGCTGGTGGCCCTTGAGGACTGAACTTGGACAGCCTTGCTTAAAGGGAAACTATTTCTATAGGCATAAGTGGATTTTAAAATGTATGACAGAATCACTTACCTTGGTAAGTGTTCTTGTTAGAGAGGTCAGGTCTATCTGTTTATAGATTGTTTGCATATTATGTAAATTTCCCTATTTTTGCTGTAAATTATTTAAGGTCTGTATTGTTTTTCACTGTCACACAATAAAAAATAAAAATTATCAATCTGAATGATATTATTCAGCAAGAGAGAGAAAGAGACTGAAGGAGAAAAAGCAATAGAGGGCACAAGTGAGTGAGAGAGCAAGAAAGAGGACATGAGTGAGAGAGAGAGAGCAAGAAAGAGGACATGAGTGAGAGAGAGAGAGAGCAAGAAAGAGGACGAGTGAGAGAGAGAGAGCAAGAAAGAGGACGAGTGAGAGAGAGAGAGAGAGCAAGAAAGAGGACGAGTGAGAGAGAGAGAGCAAGAAAGAGGACGAGTGAGAGAGAGAGCAAGAAAGAGGACGAGTGAGAGAGAGAGAGCAAGAAAGAGGACGAGTGAGAGAGAGAGAGAGCAAGAAAGAGGACATGAGTGAGAGAGAGAGAGAGCAAGAAAGAGGACATGAGTGAGAGAGAGAGAGCAAGAAAGAGGACATGAGTGAGAGAGAGAGAGAGAGCAAGAAAAAGGACATGAGTGAGAGAGAGAGAGAAAGAAAGAGGACGAGTGAGAGAGAGAGAGCAAGAAAGAGGACGAGTGAGAGAGAGAGAGCAAGAAAGAGGACATGAGTGAGAGAGAGAGAGCAAGAAAGAGGACATGAGTGAGAGAGAGAGAGAGAGCAAGAAAGAGGACGAGTGAGAGAGAGAGAGCAAGAAAGAGGACGAGTGAGAGAGAGAGAGCAAGAAAGAGGACATGAGTGAGAGAGAGAGAGAGCAAGAAAGAGGACATGAGTGAGAGAGAGAGAGAGAGCAAGAAAGAGGACGAGTGAGAGAGAGAGAGCAAGAAAGAGGACATGAGTGAGAGAGAGAGAGCAAGAAAGAGGACATGAGTGAGAGAGAGAGAGAGAGAGCAAGAAAGAGGACGAGTGAGAGAGAGAGAGCAAGAAAGAGGACGAGTGAGAGAGAGAGAGCAAGAAAGAGGACGAGTGAGAGAGAGAGCAAGAAAGAGGACGAGTGAGAGAGAGAGAGCAAGAAAGAGGACGAGTGAGAGAGAGAGAGCAAGAAAGAGGACATGAGTGAGAGAGAGAGAGAGCAAGAAAGAGGACAAGTGAGAGAGAGAGCAAGAAAGAGGACATGAGTGAGAGAGAGAGAGAGAGCAAGAAAGAGGACGAGTGAGAGAGAGAGCAAGAAAGAGGACGAGTGAGAGAGAGAGAGCAAGAAAGAGGATGAGTGAGAGAGAGAGCAAGAAAGAGGACATGAGTGAGAGAGAGAGAGCAAGAAAGAGGACATGAGTGAGAGAGAGAGAGAGAGCAAGAAAGAGGACATGAGTGAGAGAGAGAGAGAGCAAGAAAGAGGACATGAGTGAGAGAGAGAGCAAGAAAGAGGACGAGTGAGAGAGAGAGAGCAAGAAAGAGGACGAGTGAGAGAGAGAGCAAGAAAGAGGACATGAGTGAGAGAGAGAGAGCAAGAAAGAGGACGAGTGAGAGAGAGAGAGCAAGAAAGAGGACGAGTGAGAGAGAGAGAGAGCAAGAAAGAGGACAAGTGAGAGAGAGAGAGAGCAAGAAAGAGGACATGAGTGAGAGAGAGAGAGAGAGAGCAAGAAAGAGGACATGAGTGAGAGAGAGAGAGCAAGAAAGAGGACGAGTGAGAGAGAGAGCAAGAAAGAGGACGAGTGAGAGAGAGAGAGAGCAAGAAAGAGGACATGAGTGAGAGAGAGAGAGAGAGCAAGAAAGAGGACGAGTGAGAGAGAGAGAGCAAGAAAGAGGACATGAGTGAGAGAGAGAGAGCAAGAAAGAGGACGAGTGAGAGAGAGAGCAAGAAAGAGGACGAGTGAGAGAGAGAGAGCAAGAAAGAGGACGAGTGAGAGAGAGAGAGAGCAAGAAAGAGGACGAGTGAGAGAGAGAGAGCAAGAAAGAGGACGAGTGAGAGAGAGAGAGAGCAAGAAAGAGGACATGAGTGAGAGAGAGAGAGAGCAAGAAAGAGGACATGAGTGAGAGAGAGAGAGAGCAAGAAAAAGGACATGAGTGAGAGAGAGAGAGCAAGAAAGAGGACATGAGTGAGAGAGAGAGAGCAAGAAAGAGGACGAGTGAGAGAGAGAGAGCAAGAAAGAGGACGAGTGAGAGAGAGAGAGCAAGAAAGAGGACGAGTGAGAGAGAGAGCAAGAAAGAGGACGAGTGAGAGAGAGAGAGAGCAAGAAAGAGGACATGAGTGAGAGAGAGAGAGAGAGCAAGAAAGAGGACGAGTGAGAGAGAGAGAGCAAGAAAGAGGACGAGTGAGAGAGAGAGAGCAAGAAAGAGGACGAGTGAGAGAGAGAGAGCAAGAAAGAGGACGAGTGAGAGAGAGAGCAAGAAAGAGGACGAGTGAGAGAGAGAGAGCAAGAAAGAGGACGAGTGAGAGAGAGAGCAAGAAAGAGGACATGAGTGAGAGAGAGAGAGCAAGAAAGAGGACATGAGTGAGAGAGAGAGAGAGAGCAAGAAAGAGGACGAGTGAGAGAGAGAGCAAGAAAGAGGACATGAGTGAGAGAGAGAGAGAGAGCAAGAAAGAGGACGAGTGAGAGAGAGAGCAAGAAAGAGGACGAGTGAGAGAGAGAGCAAGAAAGAGGACATGAGTGAGAGAGAGAGAGAGCAAGAAAGAGGACATGAGTGAGAGAGAGAGAGAGAGAGCAAGAAAGAGGACGAGTGAGAGAGAGAGAGCAAGAAAGAGGACATGAGTGAGAGAGAGAGAGAGAGCAAGAAAGAGGACGAGTGAGAGAGAGAGCAAGAAAGAGGACATGAGTGAGAGAGAGAGAGAGCAAGAAAGAGGACGAGTGAGAGAGAGAGAGCAAGAAAGAGGACGAGTGAGAGAGAGAGAGCAAGAAAGAGGACATGAGTGAGAGAGAGAGAGCAAGAAAGAGGACATGAGTGAGAGAGAGAGAGAGAGCAAGAAAGAGGACGAGTGAGAGAGAGCAAGAAAGAGGACATGAGTGAGAGAGAGAGAGAGAGCAAGAAAGAGGACATGAGTGAGAGAGAGAGAGAGAGCAAGAAAGAGGACGAGTGAGAGAGAGAGAGCAAGAAAGAGGACGAGTGAGAGAGAGAGAGCAAGAAAGAGGACATGAGTGAGAGAGAGAGAGCAAGAAAGAGGACATGAGTGAGAGAGAGAGAGCAAGAAAGAGGACGAGTGAGAGAGAGAGAGCAAGAAAGAGGACATGAGTGAGAGAGAGAGAGAGAGAGCAAGAAAGAGGACGAGTGAGAGAGAGAGCAAGAAAGAGGACATGAGTGAGAGAGAGAGAGAGCAAGAAAGAGGACATGAGTGAGAGAGAGAGAGAGAGCAAGAAAGAGGACGAGTGAGAGAGAGAGAGCAAGAAAGAGGACATGAGTGAGAGAGAGAGAGCAAGAAAGAGGACATGAGTGAGAGAGAGAGAGAGAGCAAGAAAGAGGACGAGTGAGAGAGAGAGAGCAAGAAAGAGGACGAGTGAGAGAGAGAGAGCAAGAAAGAGGATGAGTGAGAGAGAGAGAGCAAGAAAGAGGACGAGTGAGAGAGAGAGCAAGAAAGAGGACGAGTGAGAGAGAGAGAGCAAGAAAGAGGACGAGTGAGAGAGAGAGCAAGAAAGAGGACATGAGTGAGAGAGAGAGAGCAAGAAAGAGGACATGAGTGAGAGAGAGAGCAAGAAAGAGGACATGAGTGAGAGAGAGAGCAAGAAAGAGGACATGAGTGAGAGAGAGAGAGAGAGCAAGAAAGAGGACGAGTGAGAGAGAGAGAGCAAGAAAGAGGACGAGTGAGAGAGAGAGAGAGAGCAAGAAAGAGGACGAGTGAGAGAGAGAGCAAGAAAGAGGACATGAGTGAGAGAGAGAGAGAGAGCAAGAAAGAGGACGAGTGAGAGAGAGAGCAAGAAAGAGGACATGAGTGAGAGAGAGAGAGAGAGCAAGAAAGAGGACGAGTGAGAGAGAGAGAGCAAGAAAGAGGACATGAGTGAGAGAGAGAGAGCAAGAAAGAGGACATGAGTGAGAGAGAGAGAGCAAGAAAGAGGACGAGTGAGAGAGAGAGAGCAAGAAAGAGGACATGAGTGAGAGAGAGAGAGCAAGAAAGAGGACATGAGTGAGAGAGAGAGAGAGCAAGAAAGAGGACATGAGTGAGAGAGAGAGAGAGCCAGAAAGAGGACATGAGTGAGAGAGAGAGAGAGAGCAAGAAAGAGGACGAGTGAGAGAGAGAGCAAGAAAGAGGACATGAGTGAGAGAGAGAGAGAGCAAGAAAGAGGACATGAGTGAGAGAGAGAGAGAGAGCAAGAAAGAGGACGAGTGAGAGAGAGAGAGCAAGAAAGAGGACATGAGTGAGAGAGAGAGAGAGATCAAGAAAGAGGACGAGTGAGAGAGAGAGAGCAAGAAAGAGGACGAGTGAGAGAGAGAGAGCAAGAAAGAGGACGAGTGAGAGAGAGAGCAAGAAAGAGGACGAGTGAGAGAGAGAGAGCAAGAAAGAGGACGAGTGAGAGAGAGAGCAAGAAAGAGGACATGAGTGAGAGAGAGAGAGCAAGAAAGAGGACATGAGTGAGAGAGAGAGCAAGAAAGAGGACATGAGTGAGAGAGAGAGCAAGAAAGAGGACATGAGTGAGAGAGAGAGAGAGAGCAAGAAAGAGGACGAGTGAGAGAGAGAGAGCAAGAAAGAGGACATGAGTGAGAGAGAGAGAGAGAGCAAGAAAGAGGACGAGTGAGAGAGAGAGCAAGAAAGAGGACATGAGTGAGAGAGAGAGAGAGAGCAAGAAAGAGGACGAGTGAGAGAGAGAGCAAGAAAGAGGACGAGTGAGAGAGAGAGAGCAAGAAAGAGGACGAGTGAGAGAGAGAGCAAGAAAGAGGACATGAGTGAAGAGAGAGAGAGAGCAAGAAAGAGGACGAGTGAGAGAGAGAGCAAGAAAGAGGACGAGTGAGAGAGAGAGAGCAAGAAAGAGGATGAGTGAGAGAGAGAGCAAGAAAGAGGACATGAGTGAGAGAGAGAGAGAGAGCAAGAAAGAGGACGAGTGAGAGAGAGAGCAAGAAAGAGGACGAGTGAGAGAGAGAGAGCAAGAAAGAGGACGAGTGAGAGAGAGAGCAAGAAAGAGGACGAGTGAGAGAGAGAGAGCAAGAAAGAGGACGAGTGAGAGAGAGAGCAAGAAAGAGGACATGAGTGAGAGAGAGAGAGAGAGCAAGAAAGAGGACGAGTGAGAGAGAGAGAGCAAGAAAGAGGACATGAGTGAGAGAGAGAGAGAGAGCAAGAAAGAGGACGAGTGAGAGAGAGAGCAAGAAAGAGGACATGAGTGAGAGAGAGAGAGAGCAAGAAAGAGGACGAGTGAGAGAGAGAGAGCAAGAAAGAGGACGAGTGAGAGAGAGAGAGCAAGAAAGAGGACATGAGTGAGAGAGAGAGAGCAAGAAAGAGGACATGAGTGAGAGAGAGAGAGAGAGCAAGAAAGAGGACGAGTGAGAGAGAGAGCAAGAAAGAGGACATGAGTGAGAGAGAGAGAGAGAGCAAGAAAGAGGACATGAGTGAGAGAGAGAGAGAGAGCAAGAAAGAGGACGAGTGAGAGAGAGAGAGCAAGAAAGAGGACGAGTGAGAGAGAGAGAGCAAGAAAGAGGACATGAGTGAGAGAGAGAGAGCAAGAAAGAGGACATGAGTGAGAGAGAGAGAGCAAGAAAGAGGACGAGTGAGAGAGAGAGAGCAAGAAAGAGGACATGAGTGAGAGAGAGAGAGAGAGAGAGCAAGAAAGAGGACGAGTGAGAGAGAGAGCAAGAAAGAGGACATGAGTGAGAGAGAGAGAGAGCAAGAAAGAGGACATGAGTGAGAGAGAGAGAGAGAGAGCAAGAAAGAGGACGAGTGAGAGAGAGAGAGCAAGAAAGAGGACATGAGTGAGAGAGAGAGAGCAAGAAAGAGGACATGAGTGAGAGAGAGAGCAAGAAAGAGGACGAGTGAGAGAGAGAGAGCAAGAAAGAGGATGAGTGAGAGAGAGAGCAAGAAAGAGGACGAGTGAGAGAGAGAGAGCAAGAAAGAGGACGAGTGAGAGAGAGAGCAAGAAAGAGGACATGAGTGAGAGAGAGAGAGCAAGAAAGAGGACATGAGTGAGAGAGAGAGCAAGAAAGAGGACGAGTGAGAGAGAGAGAGCAAGAAAGAGGACGAGTGAGAGAGAGAGCAAGAAAGAGGACATGAGTGAGAGAGAGAGAGCAAGAAAGAGGACGAGTGAGAGAGAGAGAGCAAGAAAGAGGACGAGTGAGAGAGAGAGAGAGCAAGAAAGAGGACAAGTGAGAGAGAGAGAGAGCAAGAAAGAGGACATGAGTGAGAGAGAGAGAGAGCAAGAAAGAGGACATGAGTGAGAGAGAGAGAGCAAGAAAGAGGACGAGTGAGAGAGAGAGCAAGAAAGAGGACGAGTGAGAGAGAGAGAGAGCAAGAAAGAGGACATGAGTGAGAGAGAGAGAGAGAGAGCAAGAAAGAGGACGAGTGAGAGAGAGAGAGCAAGAAAGAGGACATGAGTGAGAGAGAGAGAGCAAGAAAGAGGACGAGTGAGAGAGAGAGCAAGAAAGAGGACGAGTGAGAGAGAGAGAGCAAGAAAGAGGACGAGTGAGAGAGAGAGAGAGCAAGAAAGAGGACGAGTGAGAGAGAGAGAGCAAGAAAGAGGACGAGTGAGAGAGAGAGAGAGCAAGAAAGAGGACATGAGTGAGAGAGAGAGAGAGCAAGAAAGAGGACATGAGTGAGAGAGAGAGAGAGCAAGAAAAGGACATGAGTGAGAGAGAGAGAGCAAGAAAGAGGACATGAGTGAGAGAGAGAGAGCAAGAAAGAGGACGAGTGAGAGAGAGAGAGCAAGAAAGAGGACGAGTGAGAGAGAGAGCAAGAAAGAGGACGAGTGAGAGAGAGAGAGAGCAAGAAAGAGGACATGAGTGAGAGAGAGAGAGAGAGCAAGAAAGAGGATATGAGTGAGAGAGAGAGAGAGAGCAAGAAAGAGGACGAGTGAGAGAGAGAGAGCAAGAAAGAGGACGAGTGAGAGAGAGAGCAAGAAAGAGGACGAGTGAGAGAGAGAGAGCAAGAAAGAGGACGAGTGAGAGAGAGAGCAAGAAAGAGGACATGAGTGAGAGAGAGAGAGCAAGAAAGAGGACATGAGTGAGAGAGAGAGAGAGAGCAAGAAAGAGGACGAGTGAGAGAGAGAGCAAGAAAGAGGACATGAGTGAGAGAGAGAGAGAGAGCAAGAAAGAGGATGAGTGAGAGAGAGAGCAAGAAAGAGGACGAGTGAGAGAGAGAGCAAGAAAGAGGACATGAGTGAGAGAGAGAGAGAGCAAGAAAGAGGACATGAGTGAGAGAGAGAGAGAGAGCAAGAAAGAGGACGAGTGAGAGAGAGAGAGCAAGAAAGAGGACATGAGTGAGAGAGAGAGAGAGAGCAAGAAAGAGGACGAGTGAGAGAGAGAGCAAGAAAGAGGACATGAGTGAGAGAGAGAGAGAGCAAGAAAGAGGACGAGTGAGAGAGAGAGAGCAAGAAAGAGGACGAGTGAGAGAGAGAGAGCAAGAAAGAGGACATGAGTGAGAGAGAGAGAGCAAGAAAGAGGACATGAGTGAGAGAGAGAGAGAGAGCAAGAAAGAGGACGAGTGAGAGAGAGAGCAAGAAAGAGGACATGAGTGAGAGAGAGAGAGAGAGCAAGAAAGAGGACATGAGTGAGAGAGAGAGAGAGAGCAAGAAAGAGGACGAGTGAGAGAGAGAGAGCAAGAAAGAGGACGAGTGTGAGAGAGAGAGCAAGAAAGAGGACATGAGTGAGAGAGAGAGAGCAAGAAAGAGGACATGAGTGAGAGAGAGAGAGCAAGAAAGAGGACGAGTGAGAGAGAGAGAGCAAGAAAGAGGACATGAGTGAGAGAGAGAGAGAGAGAGAGCAAGAAAGAGGACGAGTGAGAGAGAGAGCAAGAAAGAGGACATGAGTGAGAGAGAGAGAGAGCAAGAAAGAGGACATGAGTGAGAGAGAGAGAGAGAGCAAGAAAGAGGACGAGTGAGAGAGAGAGAGCAAGAAAGAGGACATGAGTGAGAGAGAGAGAGCAAGAAAGAGGACATGAGTGAGAGAGAGAGAGAGAGCAAGAAAGAGGACGAGTGAGAGAGAGAGAGCAAGAAAGAGGACGAGTGAGAGAGAGAGAGCAAGAAAGAGGATGAGTGAGAGAGAGAGAGCAAGAAAGAGGACGAGTGAGAGAGAGAGCAAGAAAGAGGACGAGTGAGAGAGAGAGAGCAAGAAAGAGGACGAGTGAGAGAGAGAGCAAGAAAGAGGACATGAGTGAGAGAGAGAGAGCAAGAAAGAGGACATGAGTGAGAGAGAGAGCAAGAAAGAGGACATGAGTGAGAGAGAGAGCAAGAAAGAGGACATGAGTGAGAGAGAGAGAGAGAGCAAGAAAGAGGACGAGTGAGAGAGAGAGAGCAAGAAAGAGGACGAGTGAGAGAGAGAGAGAGAGCAAGAAAGAGGACGAGTGAGAGAGAGAGCAAGAAAGAGGACATGAGTGAGAGAGAGAGAGAGAGCAAGAAAGAGGACGAGTGAGAGAGAGAGCAAGAAAGAGGACATGAGTGAGAGAGAGAGAGAGAGCAAGAAAGAGGACGAGTGAGAGAGAGAGAGAAAGAAAGAGGACATGAGTGAGAGAGAGAGAGCAAGAAAGAGGACATGAGTGAGAGAGAGAGAGCAAGAAAGAGGACGAGTGAGAGAGAGAGAGCAAGAAAGAGGACATGAGTGAGAGAGAGAGAGAGAGCAAGAAAGAGGACGAGTGAGAGAGAGAGAGCAAGAAAGAGGACATGAGTGAGAGAGAGAGAGAGATCAAGAAAGAGGACGAGTGAGAGAGAGAGAGCAAGAAAGAGGACGAGTGAGAGAGAGAGAGCAAGAAAGAGGACGAGTGAGTATCACGGTGCCCGTGATTGGCTGCAGTTACTTGTCTGTCACCAGTAGGGGGCTTCTATTGGCTGTCTGCAGATAGCCCGCCTCTTATTGACTATTTAAACCTGGATTGGGCACCCTTTGAGTGCCCTTTCGTGTTGTTTCTGACCTTCTTGCTATCACTATGCTAGTGATAGCTGGGCCTCTGTTCCAGTGTTCCTGAGTTCCTGATCTCATGTGTTCCTGAGTTCCTGATCTCTACTGTTCCAGTGTTTCCTGCATGCTGAAGTACTTCCAGTCCTGGTTCCGGCCTAGTCTCTGGTGTTGCAGTTCCTGCTGATCTTCTCTGCTGTTTTCTGACCTGACTGATCGTTGCTGGTTCCTGTCATCTCATCACCTGTCTTCAGTATCCTGGCGACCTTCTGCCTGGTCGCGTTGGTGACATTGCTACAATTCCGTGTTGGTCCCAGCGTGCGGACGCTGGTTTGCTCCCAAGCCTTGCGGCTATACAAACTCGCTTGTTACACCAGTGTGCGGTCACTGGTTTGCTCCAAAGCCTATCAGCTATACAAATCTGTGTTGGTCCCAGCGTGCGGACGCTGGTTTGCTCCTAAGCCTTGCGGCTATACAAACTCGCTTGTTACACCAGTGTGCGGTCACTGGTTTGCTCCAAAGCCTTTCAGCTATACAAATCTGTGTTGGTCCCAGCGTGCGGATGCTGGTTTGCTCCTAAGCCTTGCGGCTATACAAACTCGCTTGTTACACCAGTGTGCGGTCACTGGTTTGCTCCAAAGCCTATCAGCTATACAAATCTGTGTTGGTCCCAGTGTGCGGACGCTGGTTTGCTCCTAAGCCTTGCGGCTATACTCTCGCTTGTTACTCCAGTGTGCGGTCACTGGTTTGCTCGCTAAGCCTAACGGCTATACTACTCAGTGTTGTTTCCAGCGTGCGGACGCTGGTTTGCTCCAAAGCCTTGCTGCTTAACGATTCTGCTAATTTGCCAGTTCCATCTGACTGCTGCTATTATCTCTGGGCTGCCCTGCCCGGTATTGGTAAGGCCGGTAGAACCTTTTGCCACATTCCATCTGAGGTTGCCTTACCCGGTATTGGCAGGGCCGGTAGAGCCTACATTGTGTATCTATTGAGGCTGCCTTGCCCGGTAATTTGGTAAGGCCGGTAAACCGTTATGCTATTCCATCTGCAGGTTGCCTTACCCGGTATTGGCAAGGCCGGTAGAGCCTAAAGACTGTCCTGTCCGGTATTTTGACAGGACCGGTAGAGTCTGCCTTCTGTCTGTGCTATATTCTGTATATATATATTATGTATGTTATTGCCATCCTAAGTTATCATTTATTATTTCAATAAAATTGATTTTTTTTACCTAAAACTTGTGTCTGAGAGTCATAATAAACCGTGACAGTGAGAGAGAGAGCAAGAAAGAGGACGAGTGAGAGAGAGAGAGCAAGAAAGAGGACGAGTGAGAGAGAGAGCAAGAAAGAGGACATGAGTGAGAGAGAGAGAGCAAGAAAGAGGACATGAGTGAGAGAGAGAGCAAGAAAGAGGACATGAGTGAGAGAGAGAGCAAGAAAGAGGACATGAGTGAGAGAGAGAGAGAGAGCAAGAAAGAGGACGAGTGAGAGAGAGAGAGCAAGAAAGAGGACATGAGTGAGAGAGAGAGAGAGAGCAAGAAAGAGGACGAGTGAGAGAGAGAGCAAGAAAGAGGACATGAGTGAGAGAGAGAGAGAGAGCAAGAAAGAGGACGAGTGAGAGAGAGAGCAAGAAAGAGGACGAGTGAGAGAGAGAGAGCAAGAAAGAGGACGAGTGAGAGAGAGAGCAAGAAAGAGGACATGAGTGAAAGAGAGAGAGAGAGCAAGAAAGAGGACGAGTGAGAGAGAGAGCAAGAAAGAGGACGAGTGAGAGAGAGAGAGCAAGAAAGAGGATGAGTGAGAGAGAGAGCAAGAAAGAGGACATGAGTGAGAGAGAGAGAGAGAGCAAGAAAGAGGACGAGTGAGAGAGAGAGCAAGAAAGAGGACGAGTGAGAGAGAGAGAGCAAGAAAGAGGACGAGTGAGAGAGAGAGCAAGAAAGAGGACGAGTGAGAGAGAGAGAGCAAGAAAGAGGACGAGTGAGAGAGAGAGCAAGAAAGAGGACATGAGTGAGAGAGAGAGAGAGAGCAAGAAAGAGGACGAGTGAGAGAGAGAGAGCAAGAAAGAGGACATGAGTGAGAGAGAGAGAGAGAGCAAGAAAGAGGACGAGTGAGAGAGAGAGCAAGAAAGAGGACATGAGTGAGAGAGAGAGAGAGCAAGAAAGAGGACGAGTGAGAGAGAGAGAGCAAGAAAGAGGACGAGTGAGAGAGAGAGAGCAAGAAAGAGGACATGAGTGAGAGAGAGAGAGCAAGAAAGAGGACATGAGTGAGAGAGAGAGAGAGAGCAAGAAAGAGGACGAGTGAGAGAGAGAGCAAGAAAGAGGACATGAGTGAGAGAGAGAGAGAGAGCAAGAAAGAGGACGAGTGAGAGAGAGAGAGAAAGAAAGAGGACATGAGTGAGAGAGAGAGAGCAAGAAAGAGGACGAGTGAGAGAGAGAGAGCAAGAAAGAGGACATGAGTGAGAGAGAGAGAGAGAGAGCAAGAAAGAGGACGAGTGAGAGAGAGAGCAAGAAAGAGGACATGAGTGAGAGAGAGAGAGAGCAAGAAAGAGGACATGAGTGAGAGAGAGAGAGAGAGAGCAAGAAAGAGGACGAGTGAGAGAGAGAGAGCAAGAAAGAGGACATGAGTGAGAGAGAGAGAGCAAGAAAGAGGACATGAGTGAGAGAGAGAGCAAGAAAGAGGACGAGTGAGAGAGAGAGAGCAAGAAAGAGGACGAGTGAGAGAGAGAGAGCAAGAAAGAGGATGAGTGAGAGAGAGAGCAAGAAAGAGGACGAGTGAGAGAGAGAGAGCAAGAAAGAGGACGAGTGAGAGAGAGAGCAAGAAAGAGGACATGAGTGAGAGAGAGAGAGCAAGAAAGAGGACATGAGTGAGAGAGAGAGCAAGAAAGAGGACATGAGTGAGAGAGAGAGCAAGAAAGAGGACATGAGTGAGAGAGAGAGAGAGAGCAAGAAAGAGGACGAGTGAGAGAGAGAGAGCAAGAAAGAGGACGAGTGAGAGAGAGAGAGAGAGAGCAAGAAAGAGGACGAGTGAGAGAGAGAGCAAGAAAGAGGACATGAGTGAGAGAGAGAGAGAGAGCAAGAAAGAGGACGAGTGAGAGAGAGAGCAAGAAAGAGGACATGAGTGAGAGAGAGAGAGAGCAAGAAAGAGGACGAGTGAGAGAGAGAGAGCAAGAAAGAGGACGAGTGAGAGAGAGAGAGCAAGAAAGAGGACATGAGTGAGAGAGAGAGAGCAAGAAAGAGGACATGAGTGAGAGAGAGAGAGCAAGAAAGAGGACGAGTGAGAGAGAGAGAGCAAGAAAGAGGACATGAGTGAGAGAGAGAGAGCAAGAAAGAGGACATGAGTGAGAGAGAGAGAGAGCAAGAAAGAGGACATGAGTGAGAGAGAGAGAGAGACAGAAAGAGGACATGAGTGAGAGAGAGAGAGAGAGCAAGAAAGAGGACGAGTGAGAGAGAGAGCAAGAAAGAGGACATGAGTGAGAGAGAGAGAGAGCAAGAAAGAGGACATGAGTGAGAGAGAGAGAGAGAGAGCAAGAAAGAGGACGAGTGAGAGAGAGAGCAAGAAAGAGGACATGAGTGAGAGACAGAGAGAGAGCAAGAAAGAGGACGAGTGAGAGAGAGAGCAAGAAAGAGGACGAGTGAGAGAGAGAGAGCAAGAAAGAGGACAGGTGAGAGAGAGAGCAAGAAAGAGGACATGAGTGAAAGAGAGAGAGAGAGCAAGAAAGAGGACGAGTGAGAGAGAGAGCAAGAAAGAGGACGAGTGAGAGAGAGAGAGCAAGAAAGAGGACATGAGTGAGAGAGAGAGAGCAAGAAAGAGGACATGAGTGAGAGAGAGAGAGAGATCAAGAAAGAGGACGAGTGAGAGAGAGAGAGCAAGAAAGAGGACGAGTGAGAGAGAGAGAGCAAGAAAGAGGACGAGTGAGAGAGAGAGAGCAAGAAAGAGGACGAGTGAGAGAGAGAGCAAGAAAGAGGACGAGTGAGAGAGAGAGAGCAAGAAAGAGGACGAGTGAGAGAGAGAGCAAGAAAGAGGACATGAGTGAGAGAGAGAGAGCAAGAAAGAGGACATGAGTGAGAGAGAGAGCAAGAAAGAGGACATGAGTGAGAGAGAGAGCAAGAAAGAGGACATGAGTGAGAGAGAGAGAGAGCAAGAAAGAGGACGAGTGAGAGAGAGAGAGCAAGAAAGAGGACATGAGTGAGAGAGAGAGAGAGAGCAAGAAAGAGGACGAGTGAGAGAGAGAGCAAGAAAGAGGACATGAGTGAGAGAGAGAGAGAGAGCAAGAAAGAGGACGAGTGAGAGAGAGAGCAAGAAAGAGGACGAGTGAGAGAGAGAGAGCAAGAAAGAGGACAGGTGAGAGAGAGAGCAAGAAAGAGGACATGAGTGAAAGAGAGAGAGAGAGCAAGAAAGAGGACGAGTGAGAGAGAGAGCAAGAAAGAGGACGAGTGAGAGAGAGAGAGCAAGAAAGAGGACGAGTGAGAGAGAGAGCAAGAAAGAGGACATGAGTGAGAGAGAGAGAGAGAGCAAGAAAGAGGACGAGTGAGAGAGAGAGCAAGAAAGAGGACGAGTGAGAGAGAGAGAGCAAGAAAGAGGACGAGTGAGAGAGAGAGCAAGAAAGAGGACATGAGTGAGAGAGAGAGAGCAAGAAAGAGGACGAGTGAGAGAGAGAGAGAGAGCAAGAAAGAGGACGAGTGAGAGAGAGAGAGCAAGAAAGAGGACATGAGTGAGAGAGAGAGAGAGAGCAAGAAAGAGGACGAGTGAGAGAGAGAGCAAGAAAGAGGACATGAGTAAGAGAGAGAGAGAGCAAGAAAGAGGACATGAGTGAGAGAGAGAGAGAGCAAGAAAGAGGACGAGTGAGAGAGAGAGAGAGAGCAAGAAAGAGGACGAGTGAGAGAGAGAGAGCAAGAAAGAGGACATGAGTGAGAGAGAGAGAGAGAGCAAGAAAGAGGACGAGTGAGAGAGAGAGCAAGAAAGAGGACATGAGTGAGAGAGAGAGAGAGCAAGAAAGAGGACATGAGTGAGAGAGAGAGAGAGAGCAAGAAAGAGGACGAGTGAGAGAGAGAGCAAGAAAGAGGACGAGTGAGAGAGAGAGAGCAAGAAAGAGGACGAGTGAGAGAGAGAGCAAGAAAGAGGACATGAGTGAGAGAGAGAGAGAGAGCAAGAAAGAGGACGAGTGAGAGAGAGAGCAAGAAAGAGGACATGAGTGAGAGAGAGAGAGAGCAAGAAAGAGGACATGAGTGAGAGAGAGAGAGAGAGCAAGAAAGAGGACGAGTGAGAGAGAGAGAGCAAGAAAGAGGACATGAGTAAGAGAGAGAGAGCAAGAAAGAGGACGAGTGAGAGAGAGAGAGCAAGAAAGAGGACATGAGTGAGAGAGAGAGAGCAAGAAAGAGGACGAGTGAGAGAGAGAGCAAGAAAGAGGACATGAGTGAGAGAGAGAGAGCAAGAAAGAGGACATGAGTGAGAGAGAGAGAGAGCAAGAAAGAGGACATGAGTGAGAGAGAGAGAGAGACAGAAAGAGGACATGAGTGAGAGAGAGAGCAAGAAAGAGGACATGAGTGAGAGACAAATTCCCAAGCAAGTCTTCCTTTTAAACAAACTAAGAGCCAGTTATTTCAACGGTAAATTTCCCCTTTAATGTTGTTTTTCAGAATTTTTAATATAGATAAAGAAGTAGTGCCCTGATTATATAATGGGCAATCTCTGTACCATACTGGTACATGTTTTAAAAATAGTGTAATAGCTGATTTTTTTTGCACAAATAGGTGCTGTGGCTATTTATCAAGAGATTTATGTCAAACTATGACATATTCATAAAAGCGTGTAGGTAGGGAGTAACTTCTTCTCCTTCCCACCCTGTTCTATCCATTTCCCACCCTCTTCCCACCCAATTTGTCAAAGTCCGTTATGCCCTGCCCCACCCTCAATTAAGCCCCACCCCTTTGTAACACAAAGAGCGTCATTTCTATCCCCCAGACGAATCTCATGAGCCTTCTCAGCGGACTCAAGAAGAAAAAGTTCCCAGGTGATGGGGTCTGACTCAAAGGTAGCCAATTGGTTCTACACTATCATGTGACCCCCTACAATCAGATCAGAGTCCTATATAGTTGGTAGTTACTGACATCATCTCATATGGCTGCTGTCAGGCAGAAATATAAGATTTCCTCTGTCTTTCTCAGAAATGTTAAATAATGTCTGTGTCTGTGCAAGGGTGCGCATGTGTGTGCCTCGGATTCCACCCATAGGTCCTTTAGGTCCTCGTTACTCCCATGTACAAGTGTATACTTTCTGGGTGTCATTCACCTTAATGCTCTGTCGCCCACCTCTATAAATGGTGCTGATGCGCAACCAAATCCCTGGAATATGAGCTGCGTACTGACGCGATGTAGCTTATATATCAAGACAAATGTTTAGTCCGTGAGAGACAAAACAATTATGATGGGCCTTCTGCACGTAGAAAAAGAAGTATCAATTCTGGAGCAAACCAACTACACCATAGGGGACAACACCAGTACTTTGCTCTTATTATTGAGAGGAATTCTATTTGTACATTCTGGTTACCATCTTTGATATACTAAGAAGAATTGGAGTAATCCTGGAGCAAACCAACAGCACCATAGTGGACAAATAAAATACTCATTTAAATGGGGACTCAACCCACAAAGCAATGTACTGATGATCTCTTTTGAGTTCAAAGGGTTAAAAGCCCCATTTAGAGCAAAGGGAATGTTAAGAATGTTTTTTTTTCTCCTATAATGCAATTGCCTTGTCCCAGAATTGCTCCAGTTGTTAGTACATGAGATTCTGTGTGTGCCAGAGAGGTGCCCAATGCCTTGTAAAGCAATGCATTGGACACCTCTCTGGCACTTAAAGAGTTAATCATTTAGTATGATCCCTTGCAGCTGATTTAGATTTCTATGGACAGCTCCTGTATCTCATTAATTGTCCCAGATTTAAATTGGGATTTAACTTTGTGCACACTGTTGACAGTCTTATATTATGTTCTAGTCATTATTATCTGTGTGTAATACTGCTCATTTCCCATGTTCCTATAAGATTTCATACCGTATTGTAGAGTGATGAAATCCATTCTGCTGTGCAAGCAAAACTATTAACCTGATTTCTGTTGGCTCCATGATAAGCGGTACTATGCGTTGCGTACCTCTCTGGCACTCAAAGGGTGAAGCCCTTGAAGGCTACAGGGTTTTTAACATATTTCTTGGTAATGCATTAGAGACAATTCTATCATTCAATTGGTTAAATCCCAATTTATGTCACTGGGTATTTGGGGTATATTTATTAGTTCCCTATGCTTCAGATGGCATGCTCTAAAATTGCTCCATATTTTTCTTTATAAATATTTCCCATTACTACGTTTTGTGTAAATGCTAACCACAACAAACAACCTGCGTGCATGCATAGCACCTAGTACTGTGAAGCCAACAGTAAAAAAGACTGACCCTTTGAGCTCCAGAGGGGTGTGCAATGCAATGCTTTGCACAACCCTCTGGCACTCAAAGAGTTGCCACTTTTATCTTTTTACATATGTCCCTATGTCTATCAGAACTTTTATGTGTGTATCTGTGTGTATATGTGTATATTTGTGTATCTGTGTGTGTGCACGCATGTGTGTTTCTATGGTCATGTGTCTGTGTGTGTGTGTGTGTGAGAGTGTTTGTGATTGAGTGCCAGTGTGTAACCAACAGTTTATTTGAGAATATAAACAGATCGAAAAGAAGAAAAATAATGGAATATTGAGGCAAACAGTAAGAAACGGCCGGGGAAGGGGAGATGCTGTGCTATATGACAGGCAAGCACACTAGCTCCTATAAATGAGTAATGAATTTCACTGTTTCCCAACTGCAGACACTGACAGCACTGTCAATAACTCATTCACTTTCATTCAAACATTCCTTTCACAACAGTGAGCTCCGATACACTGCCATATACACATTTTTCATGCCTTTGAGTTTTTAGCTAACTATGTAGTATGCATTTTACTGTATAATATCCTTAAAGGAACACTAACAACTCTAATATTAATCCGCTAATCAGTTTATGCTGAATAGAACATGCTGCTGGCCACTGTGGATCAATTCTGCTTGTACTGGTCCCTAACATTAAACTCATTAAACATTAAACTTATTATATTGCATATCAAATCCAGAGAAGCATGATTCTATTTTTCATCACTCCAGGACTCCAAATTTGGATAGAAAATCCTACTGGCCACTATGGATCAGTTTTGCTTGCACTGGTTCCCTAAAAATAAACTTTTAGTTTTCAATGTCATATCCATGGAGGCAGACACGATTCTTTGTTCCATGACTCCAAGACACCAAACTACTCTCACTGATGGGAGTTTGCGATCCTAGCAAGAGATGCATTAAGTGGCCATAAAGATGTGATAATGGTGAGATAACCTCCATTGTGAAAAAATAATATTATATTATTTTAAGTGCATGAAAATCTCTCATACTTAAGATATTTTAGTTCATTGACAGAATAATATAAGGATCGACAGTTTATCTCAATGGAGAAGTTATCTCATCTTTATCACATGTTAGTGCATAACCCCTCTGATAAACTCTCTAATTCCTATGTAATTGTATGGATCCAATATAACTAAGATCTGTCTACCCTGAGTGATATTAGTGCATAGGCTTTATAGAACATGAGGATTGGATAATTTACCACACTGGGGAGTTTATCTCACATTTATTTCATTTTAGTGTAACTTTCCACCTGGAGGTAATATCCAATACAAATGATGCCCCTAGCTACTGATCTCCCAGCAGATTTGATTAGTGTAACACAGGATGCAAGAGAGCACCCCAGCTTCCATTATACCACACACGCCAATGAAAATCTTCTATTTGTTCCTTATTGTACAGCTGGTTTGCACCCTACTTAATCCAGTCTTTTTTTTAGTAAACCAGTCTTTAAATCTCTATTCTGACACTATAATTACTCTTTTTTTCTCTCTTCACCAGATTACTGCTATCTAAAGCCTTGTTGCAGTTTTTAAGGGATATTATTTCTTAATAATGAAAACATATTTATTTACCACTGAGTAAAACAAGGGGATACCTACTACTAAAACATATTTTATTCTAAAGTTGATGCAGCTTAGATTTACATCTTTTTGGGGCGCAGTGCATCCCATGACCTGAAACGTTATGGTTGTGCTATTGCTACAGGAATCTATGGACAGCTATGGTTAGTTGACTATAAACCTCCGTAGGATTCAGTAAAGACAGTGTAACTGTAAATTGAGCTGTGATAATCTTTCAATAAAACATCTACCAGCAGTATGTATATATATATATATATATATATATATATATATATTTTTTTTTTTTTTTTTTTTTTTTTTTTTTTCATTTTAAACAATACTATTGCTTTAATGTCTCTAGCCTGCTTGCCTAATTTCTGCTACAATGTGTTTAATGTTAATTCTGGAGTAAACCAGCTGCTCCATAGAGAACATATATGATGCAGATAATGAGCTGCACTCTTGGTCAAATGTAGAACTGGTACAAAATGTATTTATTGAACTCTGATTAGAAGCTTGTTAAAAGAGTGAAATCTGTTGTCTGGGACTCTTTTCCCTCTTAGATAAGTGTGCATGTTTTTAATACAATTTTCCCAGGTTGTTTGTCTTTCTGAGCCCCCAGAGAGGGCTCATGTGGTGTCACCGTGGCATGAAAATGACTCTTTTCACGTCATAAAGGGGTGGGAAGGGGCTTACCTGCCTTGATTTATAAAGTGTGTGGGAAGTGGGCAGGACAAGGTGGGAAGGAAGAGAAGTGGGCAGGAAGAGGGAGGAAATGGGTGGGAAGGAGGAGAAATGGGCAGTTTCATAAGAAACTCATTATCATTGGCGAATCAGCCTCTGTCCCCAGAGACTCCTGGGCAGATCTGGAGAGTTCCCAGGTATGCTCATTATCCAGACTTTTTTTGTCCATATTGGACAGCTGCTGTCTTCATTGGAGCATTCACTGTAGCTTCCTTGGGGTAAGCTGTGTTTGTAAAGGATTAAATTTACATTTAATCTATATGTGTATCCCCCTCTGATACTGGTACTTTCAGACCATGGATTTCTTGACGTACTGGATGCAGCTTTAACCTGTAGAGTACCAGGATGTGCTCAATGCATTATTTAGCAATGTGTTGCATATCTCTCTAGAGTTAAACACTGACATATTGTGATAGTTTGGTGTTCATTAGTGGCCTCATTGTTATTTGTCTGACAGATAAACATCCCCAGATTACCATACCTTGAAACTCTCATGATTTGACCCAGATCTCAGGGTCTCAGGGTGAAGAGCCAAGTTCTCAGGGTAACAGAGTCCAGTACTATGTGATATATATTGTGCTCCAGTTATTTGCTTCTTTGGTCTCTACATGGGTGCCATTTGTACTAGGAAAGCAGAGGGAGAAGTCTTGCTTGTCTTGTGTGTGTTCATACAGTTATATCTTTAAGTTATTGTATTGTGGGGACGGAGTTGCCCGCCATTTTTTGTAGGTAATGTGTAGTGCACGGACAAAAATGGCATTGCGTTGCCAAGCACCTGTGGTACGGAAATGTTTGCATTTGTTCCCTTTGCAGCCATTGTGCTGCAAATTCTTTACTTGTGCCTCTGTGGCATGCCATTGATTATTGTGACTGGCACAACTGAATTAGATTAGGCTGATGTTCATAATATTTGCAGCAGCAATAGGCAGATTTGTGTAGGAGTATGGTAGTCAGGCTGACTTGAGCTTAACCCTTTAAGTGCCTGAGGGGTGGGAAATGCATTGCTTTCCATCGTGTTGACAACTCCTCTTGCACTGAAAGGGTCAAAGCATAGGCTGTAGTGTTCATTCACTGGTGGAGGATGCATAGAGCCACTAAGTAGCTGAGGGGAAACTGTAGTGGACAGCAGGTGAGTACAATGGGTTTAAAATGTAGAGGGGAGGGCACATGCATCCAGCAGGCAATGGCTATACCACCGCGTTGAACACTGGAGCAGCTGCTGTCGGTAAGAGATGTCCGGGTGACAGCATTGTGCGTGTCTGTTATTGTGAAAGATGAGAAACACAGCAGTGACCCCCCTAGAAGTTGATTGGCTGGAAGGTCCGTAAGCACAAATCCGAGCCAGTGGTAGGCTGGAAAATATTTTGAACAGAGACTGGCCATATAAAAGCCAGTCTCAGTTCAAATTTCCCACACACTGGCTCTGGCATCGGCCCGACAGATACCAAGGGGGGGGGGGGATTTGGCATGCAATCCTGCTGCCACCACCATTGACAGCGATGGAGACTCAACATCTGGATAACTTTTACCACCAAGGGAAATGCAGTATTTTGACTGGAGGATAATTGGAGATGACAATATTATTAAACAATATGGATTTGCCACATATTTTTTTCTGCATCGGGCTACATTGTATTTCTGATCATAGTAATGCTGGCTCAGTTTTACTCTTTGAGTGCCTGAGAGGTAAGCAATGCATTGCTCTGCAATGCGTTGCATACTCTTTCAGCACTCAAGGGTTAACGAAGAAATTACTTGAACACATATGTTTTAAAAAAATACTTTTAATGTGGACATTCTTTCTTTTTACAGGTACATCTTTCAGAACAGAAGACTATCAGAAGACAGGAATGAAGACAGAATATGAAGAGAAAGAAGATGAAAGATGATAGAAGATGACAGAAGAAGATGGACAGCGGATGACAGGTAAGTGTTAGGGCTAGTTTTGTTGCACTTCTCTGTTAGGGGTAGTGTAGTGTTAGTGTTTGGGAGGGTGACTGTGTTTTAGCTCACATCCGCTGCTTTTCAGGCACCAATCGTTATCCCTTTTCCTTCTATGCTCCCATTATTCATGCTATTTACCGTGAATTTTGGGAACTAAAAACAGAAAACGGATGTTTGTCCACAAGTCCGTTTCTGTGTCCCAATGTTAATTTGTGCTCTCACTTGGTAGGGTTATTTTGTCAACGGGCCATTAGCCAATTTTAACGGGCCATTAGCCATTTTTGCCCTTCTGGCTGTTTTACCAGCCAAATTTGAATCAAGGTCCAAATGTTTGAGAGTTTTTGAATGCATTACATGGCACTCAAACAGTTAAAAACTCTTACTTAAATCAATGAATATTTATATTTGCCACCTATGGTGCAATTGACATACCCCAAAATTGCTCCATTTCTTCTTAGTACATCAGCATCTATTTTTTTATCAAGCTATAGAGGCAGAATTCTGGAAAAAAACAACTGTTCTAGTTGGTTTTAGCCCCTTGAATGCTAGTGAGGGTCTCCAATGCATTACTTTGCATTCAAGGGCTTAAAAGCCACATTTAAATTAATGGAAATTTGCAGAATTTACATTTTAACCCTATGATACAGTTTGCTCCAGAATGGCACCTTGATAAATACGGGCCATAACCTTAGGCCTATTATGTCCCTGGCTCTCCAACTGACACAGCTCTGAGCATGTACTCAAATCCTACAGTGAAATAAATTGCAGGTGTTGATGCCCAGGATAACCATATACAATAAAGATCAATTACTGTGGAGGCCTTACAAGGTTAATTTGTAAAGATTTTTCACCAGGGTAGGCCTTACAAAGGTTAATATGTATAGATTTTTTTCCACCAGCACAGGCCTTACCAGGTTAATGTGTATGTTAATGTGTTTCCCATTTGCTGTATTCTGCATTTTGCTCTGTGAAACATAAGGTAGCATTGTGCGGATGTGGTATCAGACCCACTGGGCAATATGTACAGAGTCAAAAGTGTAGCAATTCTAGGGCAAACAAGCCAACAACAATCTGGGGAACAAATAACACTTCCTGTTGGTTCAGATGAGGCTTTTAACCCCTTCATTGTATTGGAGATGTCTCTGGCATTCAAGAGGCTAATTGGAGATATCAAGTAAATATATGATAAACTATATTTCAGTCAGTCAGGTCTATTAACCCCTTAGTGATGGGTGACGTGCCAGGACTGTCACAGAAATCCATCCCTTAAGGACAGATGATGGTCCCGGCACATCAAAGACGTAATGATTGCAGCTCTCCCCAGGACCAGAGCAGTCAGTTTCAGCCTCTCCCTGGTGGCTTCGCACATGTGATCACTGCTACAGCAATTACATGTGCAGGAGGAGCCACATGACAAAGCAATGTAATGTATACATTGTCTTTTTCTGTGTCCTCTGCCTCTCACTTCCTCACTGTGATCGTGAGGAAGAGAGAAACAGAGAACACACATTCCCAAATGGGAAATGGCCAAAATAGGGGGTACTTTTAATTGTCGGTGATGGGGGCAGTATTAGGAGTAGAGAAGGTTTGGTCACATGATGAACTACTACCACCTCTTTGTGTTACTAAATAAATGATTTAAAGCAAGACCAAAAGGATTTTATTTACACAGACTAATTTTAGAGCACATATACTGAAGTTTAAACAAACATTATGCTAGTTTTTATTGATGTGGAGCAATGTGATACACTTATACCACATAGTTTGATGGTTGCCAGATGGGGGAAAGGGACATAGGGACTTTCATCACAGTTGGACAGTACCCCCTAAAAAGGGACATTTGGGAGGTATGAAAGACCATTCATACTGTTTATCCAGTTCCTAATAAACATGAATCAACTGAACACAAATTACCACAGGGAAAGCTAAACAAAGTTGTGTTTTATTAATTGTTTTCTATTTTTTTTATAAAATGGTGGGTTATCCATATAACTGTGGTGTCAAAAGAAAGCACTATCTATGCTTACAAATGAGGTATATAATTTTTGTGGGTGCACTAAATTATCTAGTGTGAAAATATGGTTGAACAAAGACATATTAAAAAGACCAAAATTGCTCTTTTCCTCTAGTGTCAAAAAACCCTTGTCACTAAGGGGTTAAAGAAAACAATAAAATGTTTACAATGTGTTGGTTTCTCTTTAAAGGTGCAGCAAACTCTTTTAATGAAACAATTAATAGTGTAATTATTTTCATGTTGAAGAAAATTCCACTGCTGGGGGCATTTTCATTAGAAAGTTATTACAGCTCAAACTTTAGTAAATGAAACTACAATTTTCTATTGTTGTCAGCAGATGGCACTGTTCTTTTCACTAACAATGGAGAATCTTCGTCTATGACACAAGCTCTCCCATGAGGTGCATATAAATAAAAAAATTGTGCCACCAGTTGGAGCGGTTGCTATCAGTTACATTTAAGCTATAATACCTTTTGAATTAAATATCTTCCAGCAGTGGGATTACCCTTGTTTTACCCTTGTTTTTGCTTCTCAATGCATCGCAAAACCCTCTGGTTCTAAAAGGCTTTGAGTTATTATAGTTAATATGTGAGCCATAAAAGAAGGAAGTGACTAATATGAGACATGTTTAGTAAGTGAAATGCATATTAATGTGAAGTCACGCAGTAGGATTGGCAGGGTTCTTGTCTGGTGCAATGTTACTTATTCTTGTTAATTAAGTTGTCCTCATTTTACATAATCATTTATTCATTATATAATGGTGTATTAGTGGTGTATTCTTGAATGTTTTGAATTTGGAAATCTAATCACTAAATTAACTGATGTCCTCAGCTCTGGGTGTAACAACTGCAGGTGGGGGTGGGAGTGTTCAAATGACGCGATTCGTGTCATAACTTGTACAGGGCTTAACGGGAGTGTGGATAGGACTGGACTGAGAAAAGGAATGGTTTGACCTGGAAAGACGCAGAGTGTGGGCAGCATGGTGGGGGTTACCAAGGAACCCACTTACCCAGAGAATTAATTACCTCCTGTTCCTCAGATATGGTAATGAACTCAGAAACCCGGAGTCTCTAGGGCAGATCAGGAGAGCTCCTAGGCATGGTAGATATATTGGAAGATGAATGAACATAGGGGGAGATATATAAAAATGGCCTAAGGAGGTAATTCTCAATGTTGCCACTCAGGACATACTAACAGTCCTTGTTTTCATGAAATGCTAGATTGATAACAGTTTGGAAATCACTGGCTCAGTCATTTAGAAGGGTTTTCCTGTGCTTAATTAAGGATATCCTTAAAATATCTGACCTGTTGGTGTGTCCCGAGGACAGAAGATGAGAATCACTTGTCTAAGGCAAAACCTGTAATGAGTTCTTGGGGGAGATTCACTAAGCGGTGATAAAGAGGTGATAAAGCAGAGATGACTTCTCCAGTTTATCACTTCTCCAAGTCCTAAGTTATTCTATGAAGCATATTCACTAAGGTATCTTCAACTTTGGAGATGCTAGTGAATAGGCTCCATAGAATAACATAGCACCTGGAAAAGTGACAAACTGGAGAAGTCATCTCCACTCTATCACCACTTTATCACCGCTTAGTGGATCTCCTCCCTTGTGTGCTATTTATTCTAGATCATAGATGCCTAATATGTGACCTGTAAGACAGATGTTGACAACCTGAACTCATGGTGCAGGCCACCTGTGATTGCATGAATTTGTACAGACATGGGCAAATTAGTCCTTCCAGCTGCTTCTAGACTACAATTCCCATCATTCACGTCCAGCCAACTGCTGTCAGGGAATGATGGGAGTTATTATTTGAAATTTACCTTATGTTGCCCACCACTGAACTGGTATGTGAGTAAGGCCTACAGTTCTCCAGAATAGTTATATCAGTATTCTCATTCCATCTAAGGGGGGCAGTTTTCCTACCTTCATGAACAGCCAATACTAGCCATTTTTGAGTTGTACTGAGTAGCCCCATAGGAGCAGTCATAGTAAAATGTGATAATTGCCTTTAAAATTCTGGTTGCTACTGCTATATAACGGTGCTAATCTCTTGACCAGTAATAGTGCAATTAGGCTGCACTGCTCTAATAATGTATTAGGTTGTCAAAGGCTTTGGTCTTTTGGCAACATATCAAGTCCCCTGTAGCTCAATGCCAAAACTCTGCTGAGTCACATGCGCAATCTAATGAACTGTTAGGGTCGGAATAGAAATCTCATTCCAAGCAACACTGCTATCATGGTGCCCGTTGTTGCCTCCAGCGTCTGTGTGCACAGGAGACATTCTTTACACATTCGCTATTCTTATAGGCTACTGCTTGTTGCCAGTGTCAGTCTCCGCCTACTTGCTAGGCCTTAAAGGCCTCGGCCTGCCACTACTACCTTGCCCTTTCGTGGTGTACCTGTGCGCTATAGCTCTTGTAATTCCGATGCTTGATTCCCCTGCATGACTCCTGGTTTTGTCTGACTTCGTCTCCACTTGATCCCTGACTGCTCTTCATTCCAGTTTGACTCCTGGTTCTGGCTGACTATTCGTTCCGGTTTGACTCCTGGCTCTGGCTCACTATCCATTCTGGTTTGACTCCTGGCTCTGGCTGACTACCTGTTCTGGTGTGACTCCTGGCTCTGGCTGATTACCCACTCCGATCTGACTCCTGGCTCTGGCTGACTAACCGCTCCAATCTACTCCTGGCATTGACCTACCACCTCCTCTAGTACTTTCGGTGCCTAGGTGATTCCTCCGTCTACTGGTGCTTAGTTGTATCAGTGCGTGTCACTGACTTTCTGTTGCCATCATCCTGTACTGTGCCAGTCATCCTAGCGTTCTAGGGCAAGTCCACCACTGTTGCCTGTCCAGTCACCCTAGTGTTCTTGGGCGACTCTACCTCTGTTGCCTATCCAGTCACCCTAGAGTTCTAGGGCGAGTTTACCTCTGTTGCCTGTCCAGTCACCCTAGCATTCTAGGGCGAGTCTACCTCTGTTGCCTATCCAGTCACCCAGCGTTCTAGGGTGAGTCTACCTCTGTTGCCTATCCAGTCACCCTAGCATTCTATGAAGTCAGTCTCGGTTGCCTGTCCAGTCACCCTAGTGTTCTAGGGTGAGGCTGTCTCTGTTGCCTGTCCAGTCACCCTAGCATTCTAGGGGAAGTTACCTCGGTTTCCAAGGGCTTTACAGCTGCTCCTGCACTAGTAGCCACTACCATCCTCGCTACTAGTATTTCATGGCAGTCAGAGTGGTACTCTATTTGCCTCCAGCTTGGTGATCCTGTCCTTATCTTAACCTGCCCTGTGAAGGTTGAGGAAGTGTCCAGTCACTGTCCTTATATCTGGTCCTGTGAAGGTTGGGGAAGTGCTATTCATTTTATTGTTCTATTCTTAATAAAGATCAATTGTTTTACCATATTTGTACTATTTCACAGTCCGTGACAACTGCCGAATCATGTTCCACGTGGTTCTTAATTGTGAAATTAGAAATATCTCTAGTATCTGTCACACAAGTGACAGAACTTTTTCAGACCGCTGCAACAATTCTGATGCCTGGGTCCACTGATGAGTGTAATGCAAGAGGGCCATGTCTGATGGCCTGCCCAAGTTTGTGTCAGCTAATATTGCTGGCTGCAGCCCATTTTTGTTGGCCATTCATTGGTGGTTGAGATGAGCATCACAACCACCAACACAGATCATGTGTTAGGTCTACCGGCAGCCCCATATGTCACCCACCAGGCTTTGCTTACTGCAGCTTTACTGCATTTCTGTGGGTGAATCTGGATAGCGATTACATATGAGGTTTAATTCCCACAGATCCAGTGTTAACAACAAAAAGACATAGACACCAGTGGGAGAACATTTTTGCCAGATTTCTCACTCAGAGGGACAGAAAAGTATGGGATGTAAAATTAATGCTACGAATTGATTCTTTGACTTACGGGCTGAATAGAAACAGATCATTTCTGTCACATTATCACCTTGTGGATTAACCTCTAGAACAGTCCCTCTGGGATCATAAAAACCTGGACTCCTCAGAGGAAGAATGCAATTTAAATCACATCCTCTACCATTGACTGATCAAAGAATCAGTGTCTGGCTGAACTTTCTTATCTGATTTCCATTATAAACAATGTAATGTGTACTGGTATTTAAGAGAGATGTTTTCATATTTATCTGTATAACATGCCTGAGGAAGAGACCTAAGAGGTCTTGAAAGCTTCCATTCTAAATCTGTTTAGTTAGCCAATAAAGGTATCAACTTTACTAAGTTTTTGCCTCCTGTATTTCTATGGCTAACACGGTACCAACTCTCATCTATTTCTGAGGGAAAACAGTAAAGTTGTCTCAACCGGTACTTTAATGTGATCCCACAAGGCAATAGTGACCCATGTGAAAGGCATGTTACCTTTAATCATGGGGAACAAATCCAGTGCAGAGATTGCTGTTACCATGTAATAGGGGACTAAGGAGGTGGAAAGGGGAAGTTTTCTGGTCATGTGACTAGTTATGCATATTTTATCAGACAGGTCAGAGAACAAAGAGCTGCTCCACAACTATCAAATCACAATTCTCTATAACTATTAAACTGATTGATAAACAAAGTCAGAAGGTATAGGAGATTTGAATGGGTCCTTTAACTGAGATTAAAAGCTGTATTGGTGAATAGGTGATAGGTCCACTTTAAGAATAAATACATGGGACTTTTCTGTCAGATGCTGGATTTTCAGGTTCAGTGCTTATAGATGTTTAGTTGTTATAATGTAATTATAATGAGGTATTGTCTTACATAACATATGGTATTCCAAATGATGTAGGCTAATTACCATATTGTTATTTAGCAATTCCTATTTGTGTGTGTGGGGCCTGCTGTGCATGCAAACAATAAATAATAATGTACTTAATATGAGCCTGCCTTCCTTCTCGAGTGGTTAGAACAGCTGGATAGTCCGCAGGGTCTATTTTGAAGCGGTTAGTTTTATAAAATTGTCAAAGCAGGTAGAGCTGAATGGAAAATGTGATAATATATTATGCATGTTTAAAGAATCCAGCTTGATTGTAGATCTTACTCTTAATTCACAGAGATACAGTAGCACACAATGGAGACTTCAGTATAGAAATGTAATTTTTTGTTTAATGATGTAAACTGAAACCAATGTTTCCTTTAAGGCAGCGGTAGTCAATCTTTGGAGCTTCAGCTGATGGAAACTAAAGCTCCCATCATCTTCTAATCAGTTGTTTAAAGATTGACAATGCCTACACTGAGATGGGAAAAGAGAGTCACCCAGATTTGTTTAAGAGTTAAAAGAGCAGGGGCATTTAATACATGGGCACATTCAACATTTGCTGGGGGCTTCATCTTGGGTCCCCAACAGTACCAGTTTTACAGAAAGGAACCTATGTAAAGGGATGAACAGATTCAATACAAGACACTTTTACAAGCTACTGTACCCCAAGAGCTATGGGGACTTCTCCACTGACATTTAGTAAGAGTTGCAGAGCATTGATCATGGGGATCTGAAAGGCTGAGTGGCGTCAATGCGTAGTGAGGTATCCTTGAGAGATTGCGCTCCTCTTTGTTCAGCCCCATAAATCCCCAATGTTGAAGTATCTGCTGTCAATGGGCTTCTATATGGAGGAGAGCAATTTCTCATGAACGCCTCACTCAGCACTGCCTTCACTTAGCCTTGCAGATGACTGTGATCTACTAAGCTTACCAGAGGACAACACTGTTCCCATAGCTCTTGGGGCAGAGCCTAATGTGGGCAAAGGGTCAAAGGTTTAAAGCCCCTACCCAAAAACACAAAAGGAGAAGTGTGGTGGGATATTAATAACTCATATTCACAAGAGTAGCCAGGAGGCAGGGCCTCCATCAAAGGAGGACATGAAGAACTGTTGTCCCAGGTCAGTATGGGGTTATATGTACAAACTCCAATTAATAATTTGTAGCATAGCAACATAGTAACAAAGTTGATGAGGCTGAAAAAAGACATCAAGTCCAGTCCATGCCAAAAACACCCCTGTTGATCCAGAGGAAGGCCAAATAAACAACTCTGGAGCAATTTCCAATTTAGCCCCAAGTGGGTAAAAAAAATTCCTTCCTGACTCCAAATGGCAGTCAGATATTTCCCTGGATCAACATCCTATCTGCTTTGAAGCCATCTGTCATAATTTTCAATATTGTTCTGTACTAGATAGGAAGCCATTGCTTTTTTGATAGCAGTTTGCATTATCTGCAAGTACAACTTGCCGAGGCAAAGAATTCCATAGCTTTATTGTCCTTACTTTAAAGAATCCCTGCCTTTGTTTTAGTCGAAAGTGCCTTTCCTCTAGCCTTAATGGATGACCTCTTGTTCTTAGCTCAGCTCTTTGCGTAAATAATTAATTGGCTAGTTGTTTGTATTGACCTTGAATGTATTTGTAAATGTTAACCCCTTAAGGACCATTGACGTGGCAGGACCGTCACGCTGGTCCTGCACTTAAGGACCAATGACGGTCCTGGCACGTCAAGGGTTAACTCTCCCATTGCCTCTGCTGTGCGCGATGGGAGAGACGCGGGCTGCCTGTTACTAGGTGCTCCGATATCGGAGCATCTAGTTTCAGCCAATGCCCGCATTGTTGCTACATGCGATTCGCTAAAATAGCGAATCACATGTATTACCCCGCATATGGCAGAAGCAGTATTTTCAGAACACTACTTCTGTCATATCTCTCTGTCTCTCTCCTCCACAGACAGAAATCTGAGGAGAAGAGAGATAGAGAGATCGTTGCTGAAGTATTCCAGTGTTGCAGGCTTGCAACAAAGTTAAAAAAAAAAGAAAAAAAGCTTTTTTTTTTCCCCAATTGATCACTATAATGCAGTGATCAATTGTTTCACCCACCTTGATCACTATAATGCAGTGATCAATTGTTTCCCCCACCTTGATCACTCAGTTTATTTTTTTTAATTTTTAGGTAGTTTATTAGGTTAGTTAGGTAATTTTAGTGGGGCTAGGTAGGTTTAGAGGGTACATAGTTTAGGGTAACTTTAGTGTTGAATTTAGGTCAGATTTAGGTTTAGGGAATTATTATTATTATTTTTTTAATAAAAATTGTATTTATTAAAATATTTAGGGTTTTTAGGTAGTTTAGATAGGTACGTTTAGTGCGGCTAGGTAGGTTTAGAGTGTATGTGGGTTAGGGTAAGATTTAGTATAGAATTTAGGTTTAATGATTAGGGTTTTGTAAAAAAAAAAAATAATAAAAATAAATAAATAAATATATATATATATATATATATATATATATATATATATATATATATATATAGTTTTATTGTAGGAATAGTAACTATAGGTAGGATTAGGGTTAACGTGGGTTAGGTTAAGGTTTAGGGTTAGAGTTAGGCACAGAAGGAAAAAAACAAAAAAAATTTAAATAAGTAAAGTTATAGGGATAGTGATTGTTTGGATTAAGTTAGGTAGGATTAGGGTTGACGTGGGTTAGGGTAAGGTTTAGGGTAAGATTTAGGGTTAGAGTTAGGCACAGAAGAAAACAAAACAAAACAAAACCAACCCCCCCAAAAAATATATAGTTTTATTGTAGGAATAGTGGGTTAAGTTAGGTAGGATTAGGGTTGACGTGGGTTAGGGTAAGGTTTAGGGTAAGATTTAGGGTTAGAGCTAGGCACAGAAGAAAAAAAAATGTATATATAGTTTTATTGTAGGAATAGTGACTGTTAGGGTTAAGTTAGGTAGGATTAGGGTTGATGTGGGTTAGGGTAAGGTTTAGGGTTAGAGTTAGGTTTAGGGTTAGAGTTAGGCACTGAAACCCCCCTACAAAAAAACAAAAATATATATATAGTATCTACGTAGGAATAGGGACTTGGGTGGGTGGGTAGCTATTTAGAAAAAATTAGGGTAGGTAAGTTTAGTTAGAAGCTATTTAGAAAAAATTAGGGTAGATAGTTTAAGATGCAGCGTTTATACTCTGCTGAAGAGGCATATGCCCTTTTGGCTTCTGATTCAGAAACCACGGATACTGCCTCTGATTTTGATATCTCACAGTTCACAGAGAGAGACATTGATAGCTCCAGTGATCTTGCTGGGCCATCTTCTACTGCCTCAAGAGTTGCCCTAGAGGCAGCCAAAAAAAATGCCTCAGAAGCAGCCAAAAAAATGCCCCAGACACAGCCCCAAGACAACATGCCCCAGAAGCAGCCAAAAAAAATACCCCAGACGCAGCCCCAAGACGACATGCCCCAGAAGCAGCCCCAAGATGACATGCCCCAGTAGCAGCCCCAAGACAACATGCCCCAGTAGCAGCCCCAAGGCGACATGCCCCAGTAGCAGCCCCAAGACATACTCAAAGACCTGCCACAAGGCCTGCCCCTCATCCAGAGTCTACGGAATGGGTACCACCAGTGGGATTAAGTCCAGCAATACCCGATTTCACAGGCAGCCCAGGAATAAATGTAGATGTGGCCGGTTTTAACAAGGAGCAGTTTTTTAATTTTTTTTGGGGGGAAGACATTTTGGGGGGACATTGTAGTACAAACAAATATTTATGCAGCCCAATACATTGCAGCCAATCCCACATGCTATGTTTCCAAGCAGCAATCCTGGTACCCCACAGATCTTGCTGAATTCAAGATATTCAGGGCCCTAACTATGGCTATGGGGATAATTAAAAAGCCAAGCATCAAGTCATACTGGAGCAAAAATCCTGTATGCGTTACCCCCATTTTCGGCCAAAAAATGAGCAGGAGATGCTATGAAATGCTTTTGCGCTTCATGCATTTCAATGATAACACCCTGTGCCTCCCCAAAGACCACCCCCAGTATGATAGGCTGTATAAAATTCGCCCTCTTATAACTCATTTGCAAAAAAAATTTTCTGAAAACTATACCCCCCAAAAACAAATATCTGTTGATGAGTCCTTAATGAAATATGAGGGAAGGTTGGGTTTTAAACAATATATCTCCTCCAATCGCTCCAAGTTTGGCGTCAAATTTTATAAGTTGTGTGAAAGCGCCACAGGATACAATTATGCTTTTTGCATTTATGAGTGCAAGGACAGCCAGCTTGATCCTCCTGTTGCCCTGAATATCTGGGAACCAACAGCAAAATTGTTTGGGATCTCATTTCCCCCCTATTAAATAAAGGATACCAATTATTTGTAGATAACTATTATACAAGCCCCCTTTTATTTAAATCACTTTTTTATTTTGACACTGTGGCCTGTAGCACTGTTAGGAGAAATTGTAAGGAGATGCCCAAACAAATGATCAACTGCAAGCTACGAAAGGGAACGTCCTTAGCTTTGTGCCAAGAGGAGCTGCTGGCAGTGAAGTTTACAGACAAAAAGGACATGTACATGCTGAAAACTATGCATGATGAGGGAACTGTGCCAGTCTCTGTCCGTGGCACGGTCCTCAGGAAACCAGTCTGCATCAGAGACTACAATAAACACATGGGGGTTGTTGATCTTTGTGATCAACTCATGCAGCCTTACCTCACCATGAGAAAATCAAGGGTCTGGTATAAGAAGGTTGCTATTTTCCTGATGCAGACTGCAGTTTATAATTCCTATATAATTTTGAAACTGGCAAACCCCACTCAAAAATTCACTTTTTTACAATTCCAAATGCATGTCATTTCCAGTTTTTTGTTTGAAGGGGCAACAGCAGTTTTATATCAGAGACCCCTTTTAGGACACTTTGCATTTAAAATCCCCCCAACTCCCCAAAAGAGTAACCCACAGAAACGCTGCAGGGTGTGCTACACCAATGGCAAACAGACAGAAACCACCTTCTACTGTCCTGATTGCCCTACAAAACCTGGGCTCTGCATTGGTGACTGTTTCAAACAGTATCACTTACGTGCAATGCAGTAATTATGTAACTTAATTATTTGGCCACACATTCCCCCTGAAATATCCTATTTTTTTTTCTCCAAAACACATCCCTCCTTAGATCTAACACTATGAAAATATAATGGGAACAACCCTGTTTTTTCCATGTCTGAAAATGGAAATGTGCATGTTCTCAACTGAACCCAGTAAATCCCCCAAACCCTGACAAACCTATGCATATGGGGCATTGCCACACTCAGAAAATGTAGTTGAATTGTGGACAATGCATGTTTACAAATCTCCAAATATCCTGTGCTTGAAATCCACAGCAACACGGAAATATAGGTGTGAAAATACAGGGTTTTCTTTTTCTTGCAGCAGGTTTTGAGAGGGATTGGTGGTAAATGAATGAGATAAAATTGCCAAAATGCACTTAGACTAAAACCCAGAGTTGTATTCCTTGCTAAAAAATATATTTTGGGGGTAAAATATTAATTGCAACATTGCTTAACACCCCAAATAATACAAAAGGCACCAGGTAAACGAGCTGTAAAACTGCCACGTCTGACAATGGAATGCGCTTGTTACAAATTGGGCCCAGTAGATTCCTCAAACCCTGACAAACCTATGCATATGGGGTATTGCTGTACTCAAAAAAAGCAACTGAACATTAATCAGTGCAGGTTTTTAAATGTTGACCTATCCTGTGCTTGAAATCCACATCAACATTGAACCCAAGTGTGAAAAATGCTGAATTTTTAATTTAAGTAAAGTTTTACAAGGGATTGGTGGTAAAATGGTTGCGTAAAAATATTTGAAAACATGCCTATAATGAAAGCCTGGGTTATCTACTTTCCAAAAATATACACTTTTTGGGGGGGAAATCTTAGAGTGGAGCACTGTTACACAGCCCCAAATGAGACATGGCACCAGTGATGCCAGCTGTGAAAATTCAAAGTATGAAACCCGAAACGCACATGTTCCAATTTGGGCCCCGTGGCTCCCCCAAACCTTGAGAAACCTATGAATATGGGGTATTACCGTACTCAGAAGAAGGAGCTGAACACTAAACAATGCATTTTTAAAAATCTTCACCTATCCTGTGCTTGAAATCCACATCAACATTGAACCCAAGTGTGAAACACGCTGACTTTTTAATTGAAGTATAGATTTACAAGGGATTGGTGGTAAAATGGCTGTGTAAAAATTTTTGAAACATGCCTAAAATGAAAGCCTGGGTTGTCTACATTACAAAAATATACACTTTTGGGGGGAAAATTTACAATGGAGCACTGTTACACCACCCCAAAATGAGACATGGCACCAGTTATGCAAACTGTGAACATTCAATGTTTGTTCAAAAGTTGGCCTGTAGCTCCCCCAAACCATGAGAAAGCTATGCACATGGGGTATTGCGTACTCAGAAGAAGCAAATGAACACTAATCAATGCAATTTAAAAAAATCTTCTCCTATTCTGTGCTTGAAATTCACATCAACATTGAAATTTAAGTGCGAAAAACGCTGAATTTTTAATTTAAGTAAAGTTTTACAAGGGATTGGTGGTAAAATGGCTGCATAAAAAATTTGAAAACATGCCTAAAATGAAAGCCTGGGTTGTCTACTTTACAAAAATATACACTTTTGGGGGAAATTTTACAATGGAGCACTGTTACACAGCCCCAAAATGAGACATGGCACCAGTTATGCAAACTGTGAAAATTCAATGTTTGTTAAAACGTTGGCCTGTAGCTCCCCCAAACCATGAGAAAGCTATGTATATGGGGTATTACCGTACTCAGAAGAAGCAACTGAACACTAATCAATTAATTTTAAAATATTTTCTCCTATCCTGTGCTTGAAATTCACATCAACATTGTAAAAATTTTGAAAACATACATAAAACGAAAGCCTGGGGTGTCTACTTTTATACACTTTTTGGGGGAAATCTTAGAGTGGAGCACTGTTACACAGCCCCAAATGAGACATGGCACCAGTGATGCAAGCTGTGAAAATTCAAAGTGTGAAACTGGAAATGCGCATGTTCCGATTTGGGCCCCGTAGCTCCCCCAAACCTTGAGAAACCTATGAATCTGGGGTATTGTCGTACTCAGAAGAAGGAGCTGAACACTAAACAATGCATTTTTAAAAATCTTCACCTATCCTGTGCTTGAAATTCACATCAACATTGAAACCTAAGTGTGAAAAACGCAGAATTTTTTACTTACATCAAGATTTACGAAGAATTTGTGGTAAAATGGCTGCGTAAAAATTTTGAAAACATACATAAAATGAAAGCCTGGGGTGTCTACTTTCCAAAAATATACACTTTTGGGGGGAAGTCTTAGAGTGGAGCACTGTTACACAGCCCCAAATGAAACATGGCACCAGTGATGCAAGCTGTGAAAATTCAAAGTGTGAAACTGGAAACGCGCATGTTCCAATTTGGGCCCCATGGCTCCCCCAAACCTTGAGAAACCTACACATATTTGGTATTGCCGTACTCAGAAGAAGGAGCTGAACACTAAACAATGCATTTTTAAAAATCTTCACCTATCCTGTGCTTGAAATTCACATCAACATTGAAACCTAAGTGTGAAAAATGCTGAATTTTTTACTTACATCAAGATGTACGAAGGATTCGTGGTAAAATGGCTGCGTAAAAAATTTGAAAACATACATAAAATGAAAGCCTGGGGTGTCTACTTTCCAAAAATATACAGTTTTGTAGGGAAATCTTAGCGTGGAGCACTGTTACACAGCCCCAAATGAGACATGGCACCAGTGATGCAAGCTGTGAAAATTCAAAGTGTGAAACTGGAAACGCGCATGTTCCAATGTGGGCCCCGTGGCTCCCCCAAATCTTGAGAAACCTGTGCATATGGGGTATTGCCGTACTCAGAAGAAGGAGCTGAACAGTAAGCAATGCATTTTTAAAAATCTTCACCTATCCAGTGCTTGATATCAACAGTAATATTGAAATGTAAGTGTGAAAACTGCCAAAAAAAATTATTAATACAATTTTGGAACATATTTCTGGAAAAATAGCTACATAAAAAACTCCAAAATTATACTGATTATTTACCTTATGTTGTCTACTTTTCAGAAACATGTACCTTTGTGGGACATTTTTGGGTTCTGGCACCATCAACTAAGCTATGATACTCACATGCCAATTGTTGAAAAATTACAGGTTGGAAATAATGGTGTCAATCTTGTAATATTTACCTTGTAAATGTGAGAAAGGGATTGAAATACAAGGCATATGGGGTATTCTCATATTCAGGAGAAGCAAATTAATATATTTAGGGGTATTTTTTTTTGTAATGAACTAATAGTATACAAATCCTGACAGGAAAATGTAAGCAAAATGTTGTTTTTTTTATTTTTTTCCCCTTTTTTTTTTTTTTAATCAAATTAAATTAAGAAGTAGTTATATAATTGTGGTATCAAAAGAAAGCCCTACTTGTGGTTAAAAAAACAGTATATAATTTGTGTGGGTGTATTAAAGGAATTTCAGAAAAAATATGCTTGAACAAAGACATAGTCAAAAAAGTCAAAATTGCTCTGGTACTTAAGTGAAATCCACCTCAGATTTGACAGTCCTTAACGGGTTAATCATATCACTCCTTAGATGTTTCTTCTCTAATGTAAACAAACCCAGTTTGGCTAGTGTCTCTTTATAACTCAGATCCTCCAATCCCTTTATCAGTTTTGTTTCACGTCTCTACACCTTTTCCAGTTCAACAATGTATTTTTTAAGAACTGGCTCCCAAAATTGTACTCCATATTCTAAATGAGGCCTAACGAAGGATTTATACAGAGGTAGGATAATATCAGCATCCCTTGCATCTAAACCTCTTTTTATGCAGGATAGTACCCTATTTGCTCTTGAAGCAGCTGAGTGACTCTGCACACTGCTGTAAAGTCTATCGTCTATCAGTACTCCTAAATCTTTCTCTAATGAGGACTGCCCAAGTTGTTTACCATTTAGAGTATATGTAGCAAGTTTGTTTCTACAGCCCAAATGCATAACCTTACATTTAATTAAATGTCATCTGCCACTTTTCTGCCCATTCACTCAGTTTTTCAAAAATTTCTGCAGAGAAAAAACATCCAGCCCTGTACGTATTTCCTTACATAGCTTAGTGTAATCAGCAAAGATTGAGATGCTACTTTCAATTCCCACTTCTAGATCATTAATAAACAAATTAAAAAGCAATGGGCCCAGGACTGAACCCTGTGGAACCCAACTTATAAATTTAGGCCAATTGGAAAAGGTTCTATTTACAACAACTCTCTGCCATCTATCATCTAACCAGTTCTCAATCCATGTACAAATAACACTGCCCAAACCGAAGCCTTTTAATTTATGCAAAAACCTGTTGTGAGAAACTGTATCAAAGGCTTTTGCAAAATCCAAGTATACTACATCTACAGCAATTCCCCTGTCCAAATTACTACTTACTCTTTCATAAAATTCAAGTAAATTTGTCTGACATGATCTATTCTTCATGAAACCATGTGTCACGGACACCAGAGTAAAAAATACACATGACACAGGTACAGTGAAGTTTAACCAGTTTATTATGATAAGTGAGGGGCAACCAGCAACTCTGCCATGCAGGTAGCAGTTGCACTACACTGATGGAGCGTGCCCACAACTAGCCCAGACAGGTGGTAGTCAGACAAGCCACAGTCAAGAGCCAAATCGGGTAGTCAGCCACAGCAAAGGTCAAAACAGAGCGGGTAGCCAGACAAGCCAGAGTCATACACAGATAGGGTAGTCAGACAAAGCCACAGGATCGATCAGGAGAAAACACGGCAGCCAAGCAAGGGTCAAACGAGAGCAACATTGAAGAAAATCACAAATACACCATGAAAGGGCAACAAGTCCTAGCCTTAATGAGGTTTATAAAGCAGTAGAAGGAGGCGTGACCCAATTAGGTCCAACAGAATAGGCCCATAAACAGACGTCCATGCCAGTGCCTATAACATGACTTTAGCAATGAGGAAGTGGCTGGAGGCCATGCCGGCCAGCGGCCATTCAGAGGTAAGAGCACAGGATCGCTTAGGTTTCAAAGGGAGACTGTGATACCATGCTGATTCCTACTAATAATATTGTTTGTCTTCACATAGTTCTGAATAGTGTCAGTTAGAAACCCTTGTAGTTTCTTACCCACAATGGAATTCAAGCTCACAGGTCTATAATTTCCTGGTTTGGATATTGCTCCCATTTTAAACAATGGAACTACATCAGCTTTCCTCCAATCACAAGGCACTGTGCCTGATGAAAGTGAATAAATAAATATCAAGTATAATGGTCTTGCTATTACTGATCTAAGTTCCTTAAGTACCCTTGGGTGTATACCATCAGGTCCAGGTGCTTTATTCACCATAACCCTCTCTAGTCACTTTTGGATCTTGTCCTTAGTAAGCCTTGTAAATAATGGAGGAAATTCTGTTGCTTTTTCTGTTTGCCCATAGCCCGTCATTGCTGCTTCCTTTGTATATACTGAAGCAAAGAATGTATTTAGGGTGTCAGCCATAGCCTTATCCTCACGAATCAATTCACCTGCCTCAGTCCTAAGAGGACCAATATCAACCTTAACTTTTTTGTTATTAATATACTTATAGAATTGTTTAGGGTTTTTCTTGCTCTCATAGCAATATTTCTCTCACTTTCAGTTTTAGCTAGCTTAAATAACATAGTAACATAGTAAAATAGTAAATTAGGTTGAATAAAGACACAAGTCCATCAAGTTCAACCTTCTCTTCATACCCCAGTAACTGAGAATTTTATAGCTTTCCTGCTACCAATTAAGTTAGTCTTTATCAGACCTTCCAGATCTGCCTACTGATAAACAGTATAACTCTGTATGTGTAACGGCTTTAAGTACATTCAGAGATGGAAGGTTTTGGTAAAACAGTTTTATTAAATCACACAGAATAAAAATAACCCTCACGCGTCCAGCATATAAATACAATTATAACACTGACACAGGACAGGTTACAGTGGTATAAATATCCCACACAGGTCCAGTATATTTATAACAATATACAATACCGACACAGGTCAGGTACAGTTCGTATGATTCAGTGAGACTATAGCAGAATGGTACTATTAGGCCAGGAACAGCGGATAGACCATAATAGTGGAAGGCCCTCAGTACACTCTCTATGCAGAGAGTGACACAATAGCGACTGTAGCCACAAGGAGCAAGTGGAGCCTATGTTATGCGACTGGCTACTGGAGCAGCAAAGATAGGCTGCAACCGGAGGTGTAGTGTAACGCCAAACCGGGACTGCAATAGACTGTGACCCAAATGCACAGCACCGGAAGGTGCAGTGTAACGCCAAACCGAGACTGCAATAGACTGTGACCCAAGTGCACAGCACCGGAAGGTGCAGTGTAACGCCAAACCGAGACTGCAATAGACTGTGACCCAAGTGCACGGCACCGCCCTGCAAGGGGTTAATGAACGCTCCGATCTGAGGCAACTGCTAGGTAGTATGGACAGACTGAGGTGCCCAATAGTAACCCAACCTCAGGTAAAGCAGTAAACAGGCCAAGTGTACCATGGTGCAGCCGGGATCTCCACACCGGAGTGAGGGTGGACAAGGCACTATGGAGTGATCGGGTCACAGTATAGAACTGCCTGAGCAGTAACCGAGGCAACCGGAGGTCTTGTACAGACAGAGAGAGCAAGTACCGGCTATATCCCCCAGACCGGATCCCCGGTATGAGTGCAAACCGGGCAGTAACACACAGAGCAGGAGCGTCAGCAAATCCAGGTCGGTACACAGAGCAGGAACGTCAGCCAATCCGGGTCGGTACACAGACCAGGAACATCAGCAAATCCGGGTCGGTACACGGAGCAGGAACGTCAACCAATCCGGGTCGGTACACAGAGCAGGAGCGTAAACAGGCAGAGTAGTCAGGCAGTCTGGGTCATACACAGGAATCATACGAAATAACGGAACAAGCGCTAGCAACGGGAACACCATGAAAGGGCACTCCAGAAGTGACAGGACTGAGTATTTAAGGGCTGTCACTGGGAGGCGCAACATAACGTTAGCCAATAAAAAGGTATCAGGAAGTAGCAATTGTCAAAATGTCGACAGCATAACACGGGCACCGTGATAGTATGTTCCCTTTTGAAAGAAATGTATCTAATCTTCTCTTAAATGTTTCCATTGTATCTGCCATAACCACCTCCTTGGGCAATGTATTCCACAATTTAACAGACCTTACCGTAAAAAAACCCTTCCTCTGCTGAAGTTTAAACCTCCTTTCCTGTAATCGCAAGGGGTGTCCCCTGGTCACCTGATCAGGCCTTGGAATAAATAGCTCACCACAGAGATCCTTGTATTGACCTCTCATATACTTGTACAATGTCATAAGGTCTCCTCTTAGTCATCTTTTCTCTAGAGTAAATAAACCAAGTTTGTCTAGTCGTTCCTCATATGTCAAGTCCTCCATTCCCTTAATTAATTTTGTTGCTCTTCGCTGTACCCTCTCTAGTTCTAGTATATCCTTTTTCAGAACCGGTGCCCAAAACTGCACTGCATACTCAAGGTGAGGTCTTACCAATGACTTGTATAATGACAAAAGAATGTTATCCACTCTTGCTTCGATACTCTTTTTATGCAAGACAGGATTTTGTTTGCCTTTGCTACTGCTGTTTGACACTGGTCACTGTTTCCAAGTTTGTAGTTGACAAGGATACCCAGGTCTTTCTCTAGCAATGAGTCCCCTAAAATGATTCCATTAAGTTCATAAGTAGCCTTGGGATTGTTTCCTCCCAAATGCATGACTTTACACTTCCCTGCATTAAACTTCATATTTCATATGTTTGCCCAATCTGACATTGTATGTAAGTCCCTCTGTAGAGAGAAAATATCCTGTTCTGAATTAATGACCTTGCATAATTTAGTATCATCTGCAAATATTTTGCTTTCTATATCTATTTCCAGGTAATTTATAAACATGTTAAAAAGCAGTGGACCTAATACTGAACCCTGAGGTACTCCACTCTCCACTTTAACTGTATTGGAGAATTTTCCATTTACAACCACACAGTGTTCCCTATCCTTCAACCAGTTTTGTATCCAATTGCAAAGGTTATCTCCCAGCCCCAATTTTCTTATTTTATACACCAGCCTTCTGTGTGGCACTGTATCACATGCTTTTCCAAAGTCTAGATATACTACATCTATTGCCTTGCCATTGTCAAGGTTGCTGCTTACTTCCTCATAGAAGCTGAAAAGATTAGTTTGGCATGATCTATTCTTCATAAAGCCATGTTGATTCATGCTAATGATTTTATTTTTTGTGTTGTAATCCTGATTATAGTCCCTTATTATCCCTTCTAGCAGTTTTCCCACTACAGAGGTCAAACTCACTGGTCTATAATTCTCAGGTTCTGTTTTAGTTCCCTTCTTAAATAGAGGCACTATGTTAGCTCTTCCCAATCCTGTGGCACTGAGCCTGTGGTGATAACATCTTTAAAGAGTATAGATAAGGATTTTGCTCACTCTGCACTAAATTCCTGAAGAACCCTTGGATGTATACCATCAGGACCTGGTGCTTTGTCGGACTTAATTTTGTTCAGTCTTCCCATGACGACATCTTGAGTTAACCCAATATCTGTTAATTGTCTTGTTTTATTAGTTACTTGAGGAGGCTCTTCTACCATTCCTTGCTCCCTTGTATATACTGATGCAAAGAAAGTGTTTAAAACATCTGCCTTTTCCATATCCTCACTAACCAACTCACCCATCTCATTTTTGAATGGTCCAATGCCCTCTTAAGTTTTTTGCTATTTATATATTTGAAACACTTTTTTGGATTAGTCTTGCTTTCCCTTGCAATTCGAGTTTCATTATCTATTTTTGCTACCCTAATTGCCTTTTTGCAATCTTTGTTGCACTCCCTATATTTTAAGAAAGATTGTTCAATTCCTTCAGACTTAAATAATTTGAATGCATATTTTTTCCTTGCCATTTCCTTCTTTACATGTGCAGTTAGCCACATTGGCTGTGACTTACTTCTTTTGCATTTCTTCCCCATTGGTATATACTGTTGGGTACATTGCTGCAACTTAAATTTGAATTCTGACGATTTTTCCTCAGTATTTTTGCCTTTAAATAAAATATCCCAGTCTATATGTTGCAATGAAGCCCTTAACAATTTGAAGTTAGCTTTTTTAAAAATTAATAGTTTTGGTTGAACCTATACAGTTTTGCTTTGCCAGACTAATCTCAAATGTAACATGTTGTGATCACTGTTTCCCAAATATTCTCTTATCTTAATATTGGATACCATTTCTGTGTTATTAGTTATCACTAGGTCCAATACATTGTTATTTCTTGTCGGCACTTCCACCATTTGTGACATGTAGCTTTCACGAAGTGTGCTCACAAACCTGCCTCCCTTAGACCTCTGATAGGTCTCATTTTTCCTGTTGATATCTAGATAATTAAAATCTCCCATAATTATAGTATGCCCAAGCTGGGCAGCTTTCCTCATTTGCAATAGCAGTTGGGCCTCAACATTGTCATCGATATTTGGTGGTTTGTAGCATATTCCCACCAACACCTTTTTTTTACCTTTTACACCACATTTAGTCTCGATTTCTACACACATGAACTCCACAGTTTGGCCAGTTTCCTCACTAATATCACCCCGCAAAACTGGATTTAGCTCTGTTTTCAAATATAAGCACACACCTCTCCCTTTTCAATTAATCCTGTCTCTTCTAAACAGGGAATAGCCCTCTATATTTACAGCCCAGTCATGTGCATCATTCCACCATGTTTCTGTTATTCCAGTTATGTCCAACCACCAGCAATTCTAGTTCTCCTATTTTATCTACTATACTTCTTGCATTTGCTAGCATACAATTAATTTTGAAGTCTTTACATAAATTAATCCCTACATGCCTTTTTTCTACACCTTCATTTACTAGGAGTTCCTCCCTATTGACTACATTTATCCCCACCCTTTCTCCACCCCCCTGGTCATTTACTTGGACCCAGTTCCTATCTGCTCTATCTACCCCATTTTTGTTATCTGTACCCTCCCCCCCTTTCCTAGTTTAAAAGCTCCTCCAAGCTTCCTAGCATTCTCTCCCCTAGCACAGAGGTTCCTCTACCATTTAGGTGCAATCCATCACGTCCATATAGATTGTACCCAAGAGCAAAGTCTGCCCAGTGTTCTAAAAACACAAAACCCTCCTTCCTACACTATTCCTTGAGCCATGCGTGCATTAAGCTCCCTGAGCTCCCTCAGCCGACCTGCACTGGCGCATGGTACAGATAGTTTTTCAGAAAATACTACTTTAGAGGCCCTTGCCTTGAGCTTGCACCCTAAATCCCTGAAATCATTCTTTAGGGACCTCCATCTTCCTCCTACTTTGTCATTGATTCCAATATGTACCAAGACAGCTGGATCAGTTTCAGCCCCTCCCAATAATCTGTCATTCCTGTCCGCAATATGCCGAACCCGAGCACCCGGGAGACAGTATACTATTCAGCATTCATGTTCCTGGCGGCAGATTACCCTATCTACCTTCCTAATAATAGAGTCCCCTATTACCTCCACCTACCTTGGTATCACGGTCCCCGTGATCCCCTGTCAGTCTGGCTGGGTGTACCTGTGCATTGGAGGAGACTGATTGGCACGCCCAGGATGTGCCTTTATATACTGGGGTCACGGCATCTGTCGGCTGCCCTTTCGTGGTGTTCCTGATCCTGCGCCTCGTTGCTGTGTTCCTGAGTTTCCTGTGTACCGATCCGGCTTGTCTGACTACTCTCCTGTTCCTGCTCCATGATTAACCCGGTTCTGGCTGACGATCCTGCTCCATGATTGACCCGGTTCTGGCTGACGATCCTGCTCCGTGATTGACCCGGTTCTGGCTGACGATCCTGCTCCGTGATTGACCCGGCTCTGGCTGACGTTCCTGCTTCATGTATTGATCCGGTTCCGGTTGACGTTCCAGCTTAGTGTACTGCTCCTTTGTTCCTGTGTGGCTCCAGCCGCTCCTGGCGACATTCTGAACTGTCCTGTGTCACTCTGATGAATCATCTCTCTATACCGAGCTGTTGCCTGAGGTTGCAGTAGTCCATCCGCTTTCACTGCTGAGCTGTTCACTCCTATATCAAACCTTCTTTAACCCGTGCTGTGCCTGTTGCCTCCGTTTATGAGCCCATCCTATACACCTGCCAAGCCTGTGGTTTTCGTGCAAGCCATTAACCTTCCTGAGCCTGTGCTGTATGACCTAGCCTACCAATCACTGTGTTCGTTCCGGTGCTCGGTACGCAACGTGGTCGCGCTGGTTGGCGCTGGTAGCCCAGTCTGCTCTGGCAGTGTGTGTGTGCTGTGCGGCACAGGAAGGGTGTCCTGGCTCAGGTTTCCAAGTACTCAAGGGGTTACGTTATCCTCCACACTGCCTAGTGCTACGGCTCTTGAACCGCTTGTGCAGTGTCGCTCCACTTTGGCACCCTATGGTGTTCTGGCTGTATCCCGTTGGCACACGCAGGGTTACTACCAAGTGTAGGTAAAGGGCGATTCAGGTTCTAGTCTCATCAGCTCTTGCAGTGCTTTCCTACGAAAATCCCACTGTGGTGGTATTGGCTCAGCTCTGGTCTGTTGGTGCGCTCCATTATACTACCTTTGAGAGTGATTCAGTGCAGACACTATACTTCAGCTCCTCACCATCAAGAAACTATCATCATATCCTGGGCGTTGGCTAATCAAGGACTGAGTTTGTCCGGTTTCTCCTCTTTAACCCTGTATGCATTTTCCTGTCTATATATATATATATATATATCGCATTACCCTTACTGGGTCTGTATTGTCATTCCCAACTATACCTGTACTGTATTGTTCTTTTATTATTCTCTTAAATAAAACTGTGTTTTTACTTTCTACCGTGGTCTGAGTGTCAGAAAACCGTAACACTTGGTTTCTGCCTGCTCTGTATCCCATCTAACCTGGAAGGAGGACTGTTCCACTGGCTGCTAGAGGAATTAGCCCTCTCCAGTGTTGCCAATTCTGAGCAATTCTCATCAACACCTTCACACAATTTTGCAAATCTGTTGGATTGAGTCAACTCAGAACTGGCTTTCATCTTCCTCTGCTGACTACCTCCTCTCCTTACTGTTACCCAGCTGCCTACCTGTCGCTCCTCATCTACAATTCCACCCTCTTCACCACTAACCCCACATACTACCTGCTCTGTGAGTTCTAAACTCCTTTCCAGGTGTCCAGTGTCTCGCAATGTTGCAATATTTCTTTCCAAATCCAATATATTAGACTCTAAAAAGAAAATATGCTCACACTTAGCACAGCGGTATGACCCCTGGAACGATTGCTCCAAGTGTTCAAACATGTGACAAGATGTGCATCGCGTGAGATTGGCTAACCTGCTATCACTCATGCTTGGTTTTACAATTCAAATAACTTTATATTATCCTCTAACGATCACTCTACGGTAAGTAACCAACTTTAAATGCGAATGCAATGATAGTCACCTCAGAGCTCTGCTGATTTCCAACTCCTGCTTCTATTCTAACTCCAGATTCCTTCTAACTCTTCACTTGAAAGCAGTCACTTGAAAAAGCAGTCTCAAAGACCCAGCTCCACAGATATTATGGACTGTACTTATAGTAACACTGCAGCCAGGTGAATTCCCTTAATTGCTTGTTTACAGATTTTATTACATTCTTTATATTTTTTAAATGATGCATCTGACCTATTTGACTTAAACACTTAAAAGCCTGTTTTTTATTTTTCATTTCCCTGCAAACATCATTATTAAGCCACATTGGTTTGCCTTTACTCCTCTTGTGCTTATTCCCCAATGGTATATATCGACATGTATATTTGTCTAAGAGCATTTTAAATACATTCCATGATCCTTGTGCATTTTGATATTTGAAAAATACATCCCACTGAATATCCTTTAATATGTCTTTTAGCTTTGTAAAATTAGCTTTTTTAAAATTGAATGTTTTAGTTAAACCCTTGCTATTGGGTTTCTCATAACAAATTTCAAAGGATATCATATTGTGGTCACTTCTACCCAAATGTTCCCATACTTGTACATTGTTTATCATGTCGGAATTGTTTGAGAACACTAGGTCAAGCAAGGCCTCTTTTCTAGCTGGCTCCTCTACTAGTTGGGACATTAAGTTATCATTTATCATACTTAAAAAAATTATTTCCCTTTGTTATGCCCGAAGTCATATTGCTCCAGTCAATTTCAAGATAGTTGAAATCTCCATTATACTTACCTTTGCTGACCTTGAAGCCTTTTCCATTTGCAGTAAAAGTTGGGCTTCCTCCAACTCCCCAGTATTAGGTGGCTTGTAGCAAATCCCCACTAACATTTTTTTATTATGTGTGCCCCAGTGTGTATTTCAACCTATAAGGCCTCTACCTTTTCACTGGACCCTTCATTTATATATTCCCTTAAACTAGGTTTTAAGGCATGCTTTACAAATAGACATACCTCTCCTCCCCTTTTATTAACCCTATCCCTCCTAAAAAGTGAATAACCCTCTAGATTGACTGCTAAGTCATATGCATCATCTAACCAGGTTTCAGACACACCAATCAGATCATACTGCTCATGTGTTGCAATCACTTCTAGCTCCCCCATCTTACCAGCCAGACTATGTGTATTTGCATGCTTAAATTTTATAATTTTGCCATTCTGAAAGATTTCCTTATTTGTCAAAAGTATCTGCCTTTTATCAGGCTATAACAATGAAAACACCCTATTAGATGATCTAGCCCATTCCACCTCTCTACCCCCATACTCCTTCTCTAATCCCATTTCCTCAATTATACTACCTTTCCCATCCTGTGTTCCATAACGCTCCCCTCCCTTTCTAGTTTAAAGTCTCCTCAAGACGTCTAACCATCCTAACGTCCAGCACTGTGGCCCACGTTCCTCTAAGGTGCAATCCATCATGACTATAAAGATTGCCCCCAAGGGAAAAGGATGCCCAGTGTTCTAGGAACCCAAACCCCTCTTGCTTACACCAGGTCTTTAGCCACGCATTTAACTCCCTAATCTCCCATTGCCTTTCTAATGTAGCGCGTGGCACAGGTAGTATTTCAGAAAATACTACCTTAGAGGTCCTTTGCTTAAGCGTATATCCCTGAAATCCTTCTTAACGGACCTCCATTTTCCACTGACTTTGTCATTAGTACCAACATGTACCATGACAGACGGGTCATGCCCAGTCCCTCCCAACAATCTATCAACCCGATCAGCCACATGTCAAACCTGAGCTCCCGGGAGACAGCAAACTGTATGATTATAGCGACCCTGGCAACAGATTACCCTGTCTATCTTCCCTTATCACCACCATCTCTCTAGGTCTGCCTGAGTCCCGGATCCCAAACTCCTCCTCTGGCTAAAGGTAAGGTCTGCCTGCATCTCTCCTAGTTTATGCATTCTCCTGCCACTAGTAACGGCAGACAGTAGCAGAAAGATAGGCCTGGTGTCTGACTGTGAGCACTTCTCATGCTGGTGCTTTACGCTGAGTCCCTTGTCAGTGAGATAGATTCAAACATTCTTCTGCAATGCATCAGAGACCTCTTTAGCATTCAAAAGGTTAAAGGCTTCATTTAAATCAATGGGAATGCTTATTTGTGCACTGTGGAGATGACAAACTAAATGAAGAAGAGCAGTTCTGTGGAATACCAACTCCAGCATAGGGAAGAAATAAAAAATGTAATGTATTTGGATGGGACTTGAAACCATTTGAATGCCAGAGGGGTGCTTACCAAATTATAAAACAAAGGGGGTTATGCACTAAGGCCTGATGAAAGGTGATAAAGCGGAGATGACTTCACTAGTGATATCTCTTCGCCAATTGCTATGTTATTCTATAGAGACTAAGCACTAAGATCTTCAAAGCTCCAAAGCATTGGCTCCATAGAATAATACAGGAACAGGAGAATTGATATCAGAGGAGAAGTTATTTCTTCTTTATAACATCTTAATGCATCTACCCCAGTATGTTGAATACCCCTCTGGTGTTCCAAAGGTTAAATCAATGCAAATTTGGGGACAATGTTAATTGTTCCCTATCATGTTTGCATCCGCACCACTATTACATTATACATCAGCCCGATGTGGCAATATTATTCAAGTTGATAGAAAATCCCCTCATGCTTTATAAATGCCAGCATGCTTTTTACAACTCAGTGCTGGCATTTACTATTCCGCATTCCTCTTTCTTGAGAAGCAATATTTTGAACTGGAAAAATAAATTGTTGTACATTAGAACATATGATGTTGGTGTGAAAATCTACCATCCATCACTTTGAAGCAATGTGTTGAAAACCTCTCTATTTTGTAAGGGATTAATACTGCTGGTTCCTCAGAGGATCCTATATAATAATTTGCTAAAATGTTTGTCAGAAGCTGTCATGCGCAGTACAGTTGGCTGCGAGCTTCAGTCACGCACAGTAGAGACTGCCCGCGCCACGGCTGATAACGGAGAGGGCCGCTCTGAATTCAGACTGGTGTACAGAGAGGACTATGGTCTGAATTTGGAATGGCTTGCTCCGTTATCAGCTGTGGCGCAGGCAGTCTCTACTGTGCATGACTGAATTGTGGCCGTTGCTGGGTGGAACTGTGGCCTGTGTACACGGGCTCTTCAACTAGTTTTTAATAAAATTACTGATGCAAAAAACATGAAAGAAGGAGATTTCCAAAATTACATAAGATTATCAAAATCCAGAATGTTTTCAGGATGGGCTGCACATCACTTTTAATTAATGTCATAATTTATTCATATCCAAATGCTCATATTAGGAATAAATGCAAGGGTATTTGTCTTATCTGAAGTTTTTACATTGCTGATAAGTTTTCTAATATTCATGAAAGTACAACATGAAACTACTAATAGTATTTTCATTTTTATAAAATAATTACAATGAACTGGTTATTTAATGCTCATACTTGTTAAAGGAAAAATAATATTTTAATATAACTTTGTGGTGAAATCTGAGTCTACCCTCCCTGGTGTGCAGCAGATTTGAATGACAATCACTGACACAGACCTTATGTAAAGTTCTAGAGCAAGTTTGAATCATGTACTGATTCAGACCCAAGGTCCGTCAAAGGATCCCAGAAGGTCTTTGAATGAGGAGAACCAGGGAGCTGCTGCATCATGATTTATGACCCACATGCTGAGGCCCTTTTAGTGCCAGAGGATTTGCAATGCTTTGGACACCTACCTGGTGCTCAGTGGGTTAATGAAGAAAAGCTAGAGGTCACAACAGACTACTGTAAAACAGCTTGCTGGCACCATCTCTCCTCAAACATGCGCAGAGTGTTTGGTCTTTTTTGAACACAAATAATGCCATCAGGCCCATATATAGCATAACACTATGTACTTAGAAACAGTATCCAGTCTTGAATACAATGCTAGTATAGCAATGTAGCCATCCCTGCTCCTCAAGAGCTACTAACAGTGCATGTTTTCAGGATAATCCAGTTGCACTAATCACTTTAAATGATCCTTCTGTGCACAGCAGGGGAGGGCTGGCAACTTTTGGCCTGGGGGGCAAATATAATCAAGTGGCTCATTTCTACTATCACTCCAGCCCATCGTCCCAGCCAACCCCCTTTTTGTTAAGTTTTTACTTGGCATTAATGATGTGAAGCAAGGTAGGTGATACCACAGAGCTTGCAGTATTACAAATCACTGATCTTACAATTGAAATGGAGCTACGAAGTGATACCACAGAGTTTACAATTGAAATGGTGCTGCACTAGTGATACCATAGAGTTTACAATTGAAATGGTGCTACATTAGTGATACCACAGAGCTTACTACGTTGTCAGTCTACAACTCTCATTGTTCTCAATCAGCAAATAGCTGGCTCTAGATAATTAGCGATGTAGTTCACTAACAGTGGGAAGGCCACAGTTTGCCCATCCCTGCTCTGTCTAGAGTAAGGGTAGCTACCAATAATGCAGGTTTTCAAGATATCCCAGATAAATCAAATGTGGACTAATTAGCGGCTCAGTCACTTTTATTAATCCACCTGTGCTCATTCAGGGATATCCTGAAAATGTGCACTGCTGGTAGCTCTTAAAGTCCAGGGTGACTACTCCTGGCCTAAAGTCATGTGTGTGTATAAAATATATACCACAGGGCACCTTATACTGACACGCATTCACACTCCAGGGCCCTTCACACAAACACGCACACACATACCTCCCAACATTTCATATTGGCAAAGAGGGACAATTTTGTTTTAGGGGGTGTTACGGGGGGTGTGGCTGGTGGCGGGGCATTATTAGAATTTTTAGGCTGTTTCATGACCTATTGACACCTCCTTCTGTTACCTAATAAATAACTTATAACAAGACCAAAAGTATTTTATTTAAGCACACTAATTTATAAACACATATACTGACGTTTATAGAAACATTAATGTGAGTTTTATTGCTGTGGAGCAATGTGATACACTTATATACACACCACACAATCTGATTTCCTAAAAAGAGGGACATTTGGGTGGGAAAGAGGGACAGAGGGATTTGGGTCTAAAAGAGGGACTATCCCTCCTAAAGAGGGACACTTGGGAGGTATGCACACATGTGCACAGATCTGATTTTTAAACTTTTAAATTATTTCAATTTAACACAGTTATTTTTGAGATACCACAGAGCTTACAATTGAAATATGGCTTCACTAGTGATATCTCAGAGCTTACAATAGAAATGAAGCTACACTATTGCTACCACAGAGCTTACATTTGAAATGGGACACCAATAGTGATATCACAGAGCTTACAATTGAAATGGTGCTGCACAACGATACCAGAGCTTTCAAATATATTACGTTATATTATTGATACTGCAGAGCTTACGACTGAAATTAATCTACACTGCTGATACCGCAGGGCTAACAACTGAAACAGAACTACACTAGTGTTCCACAGAGCTTACAATTCTATGAGTGTCACTGAGGGGAGAAAGAAAGAGGGCAAAAGAGGAGAGAAAGGGAGAGAAGAAATAAAAGGGGGAGGGCAAGATGAAGAAAAGAGAGGTGAGGAATAAAGGCAAAGGACAGATAAGGGGAAGAGAGGGGGGATGGGATTAATATGGGCAATGGGGTGGGGAGATATAGGAGAGTGGGATAATTGAGAGGGGGACACATCACACATATGAACCCTTTGAGTGCCAGAGAGAGGTCCAATGGCTGACACCATGATGGCACTGAAAGGATTAAGGGACACATTCAATGAGCCTCAGCTCCATTTTCTACCCATCCCAGAAGCCTTATGAATGCCAATGGGTCATGCAAAGCACAACCCACTGGTGATCAAATGGTTAAAGGGAAGGTTAGAAAAGGGAAGTGCAGTCTCATGTATTTTTTCTTTAACCCCTACACCCCATTATGCAGATGTAGATACTTCAATGAAGAGCACCATGAGAACATTAAAACTGCAGTGTGTGCTGGGTACCTCTATTTAACCTCAGTTAGAGCACCAATTTCAAAACATGCTCAGTGACTGACAGCATGCCTGAACTTAGCACAACAATGTGAGGTTACCTGTCCGAAAAAGAAATGCCTACTAACTGCTGCACTGTCCTTGCGGTTGAGAAACACTGACCTAGGGCAACGAGACTATTCAGGGTTTAGGTCAAACCCTGCGAACTCCAACATATGACTACATTACAATAACAAAATTAATCAGCAAGACAAGAATAGTTTGCACAGATGTTGCATACAAACGCAAAGGAATGGTATGAATTGCCAGTACACTCCCACATTGCCCACTTCTTGTCACACATGGTGCAAAGCAGACATAAATGTGTACAAAAAGGTAATGATCAGGTGCAGTACACAAGAACAGTTCTTTACATTTTTTAGAGCAAGACTGGATTTGTGCTTTCTCCTTACATACATATACCGTTGCCCATGCAACACAAATGTGCTTGTACACAAAATGTGTACCCCCTTGGATGCTAAAGACAAAGGTGTGGATGAAGCTAGTATCCAATGGGTTAAATAACCACCACCACAGACAATTAAAATTCAAGCTAAACAAGAAACACAAGCTACATTTAACCCTTTGTGTACCAGAGGTTTGTGTGAGGTAATTTATTAAAATGCATTGCATACACTTATATTATTGAAAGAGATTTAATGAAGTATGGTATTCCCATACACAATGTCACTCACATATCCACACTCATACTCTTACACACCCACACTCATACTCTTAAACACAAAAACCCACACTCATACTCTCACACACATACCCACACTCATACTCTTACACATACATACCCACACGCATACTCTTACACATACATACCCACACGCATACTCTTACACACATACATCCATACCATCTGACAATTTTACACACTCTGCCACTGTATTACCACAAGTCAAGCTCCCCTTAACCCTTTGAGTGCCATGATGCTCATAGCATTGCTCTGAAATGCTTGGCACTCATCTCTTGCACTTGGAGGGTTAACTCCCCTGCACTGTCTGTATCCCTACAGACTTCATCCATTTCAGAGCACTAAACTGAACACAACTGAACACATTCATCCTGACTCTGTCAGTAATATAAAGTCTCTGTCCCCTACATAGGTGGGGCTATGCACAACTCAACTCTTGTATTAATTGCTGTCTGACACTATGTGCAATGATAAGAGTAGCCCAGTTTTGGTCAGATACAAGTCCCTCCTTTGCTCCTCTCTCTAGGGATATAAAGCTTACTGTATTTCAGATGAATAATATGCAGCAGTGCACACAGCCAGCAGTCCTTCCTGAGCTCTTCAATGCTGTTAGATACAAGCACTCTGTCGTCTTCACAATGGTCATGTGACTTGCCTCAATAGCCTCCTGCAAGTGTGCACTGTCATTGGTGGAGATGGTGAGTGGGTTCTTCAAGCTGAATCCTCCGTGAGGGGAGAGAATCTTATCCCTAATCATATTATTTTCTAGCACAGCTGAAGTAATACCCACTCCAGCACAGCACATGACATAAACTTGATTCACACAGACAGACCTGACTGATGGTCCCTGACACAGACAAAAGTATTCTGTGTCTCTACTTCCCACTACACGCACTCGCTGGTTCCTTGCTGCTCTCTTACTCAGCATCACAGTCATGTGGCTGAGTGATACAGGCAAACCATCCGAAGAATAAACGGGGGCAGTAAGAGTTCATGCAGGCCTCTTTGATTTATTACAAAATGGTAACTCTTTTAGTGCCAGAGAAGTATTGGATGCCTCTTTGGCACTTGAAGAGTTAACCCTTTGAGTGCCAAAGGGGAAAACAACGCACTGTTAAGCAATGTGTTGCACATCCCTCTGGCACTCAAAGGGTTAAGTGCCACTGGCCCAACACAGATCAGGGACAAATAATGCCTCTCCTGAGTCTCCTCCTACACACTGAATAAATTAAAGAGGAGGGGCCGGTCCAGACTTGCTGCTCTTTGTGGCAACAAATAAAATCCTTGTGCTGATGGATCGAAGGTGCTGAGCAAAGGCCCCCAGCTTGATGGGACATTGCCCACTGGGAGGTCCATAATATACCAGTGGGACAGTCTATACTGCTGTATCTGCAGAGTGCTCCACTGCACGCCAGCCCAACACATTAAACAAGCCTTTATCCTCTAGTTGCTGATCATGCAGACAATCTCGTGCACGCCTCCTGCTGGCAGGAGATGGCTTGATGCTGTGGCCCATTGACTCAGATTTATGGACGGCCCGGGGGGCAATTGCCCCCCTTCCCCCCGGCCCAGCCCGCCCCTGGTGCACAGTCAGGGATCTCTTGAAAACATGCACTGTTGCTAGTGCTTGCGGGTTGACTACCGACGTGGTATATCTATGAACTGTTACATGTTGGTTTTTTTAATGGATTCTGCTGGCATATGTCAGTTGTTTCCTACTTCAACAAAGGAGAATAGAAGAGTGCTTCCAACGTACAGCAAGAATCCAATAAAATATATATATCATTATAACTGATCACAAACAATACAATACATTTTAATATGCATTTATAAGCATGTACAATTCCCTTTTGTAAAAGCAAGACTAGTATAGACAATGTATAGTATACATATGAGTATAGAGAAGTGAGATGGATCCGGAGAAAAGTCCAAAGATAAATATAAAGAATTATATCTTGGATTGTATTGTATACACTAGGAATGTATTAGGTCTGTAAATAATGATGCATGGGTTACCTCTCCAGACCAATGTTAGTAGCTTAAAGGAGCAGTAAACTTATTTTTATGAAAATTAGTATTTTATAGAGCTTTTCGTGCTGAATAAAACAATGTCACGCCCACTGCTGTCCGATGTGTTATTCAAAATGTACAGCAGTTCAAATAATCAGGAAGTGAACTTACTGTGCTTTACTTCCTGAAGTTCTAACTGACAGGAAGTGACAGGAAGTTTCTATCACATTCTATGGAGAACTGTATGTCTCTGACTTTTCTGACTTTCCTCTCCATTCGAATCTAACAGAAAACTTAATTAGAATTTGACCACTAGAGGGCACTGCTAATGTAAAAAAACATGGGTTTAAACTGTAATAACTCTGGAAATATAAATCTCTCAGCAATGGGAGTACCCTTATTTTACTCAGTAGGAAAATCCTTACAATATATATTTTTTTCATAAAATAAGTTTACTGCTCCTTTAAAGCGATATGAATGAGAGTCCTCCCATCTTGTGTCCTAGATTGTTCCCTGATGACTTGTAGATACAAATGCTGGCAATTGTCAGCAAGTTCAGATGGCAGGATCTCTCTTTCTCTTAACCCCTTCGCGACACAGGACGTACATGTACGTCCTGTGTGGCTGTCACTTAGTGACAGAGGACGTACATGTACGTCCCGGAAATCCGGCTCCCCGCGCGGCCTCACGCCGTTCGGGGACTCCGGATTCTTTTAGAAGAAAAAAAAAAAATGTTAGACGGGCGTTAAGTGACGGCCGTGTCTGCACGCGGCCGTCACTAAGGGGTTAAAGGAGCAGTAAACTTTTTTTTATGAAAACACATATTTTATAGAGCTTTTCCTGCTGAATAAAACAAGGTCACTCACACTGCTGTCAGATGTTTTATTCAAAAATTATAGCAGTTTAAATAACCAGGAAGTGAAGTTACTGTGTTTATTTCCTGATAGTTCTAACTGACAGGAAGTGACAGGCAGTTTCTATCACATTCTGTGAAGAACTGTATGTCTCTGACTTTTCTGACTTTCCTCTCCATTAGAATCTAACAGGAAATCTAATTAGAATTAGACCACTAGAGGGCACTGCTAATGTAAAAAAACATGGGTTTAAACTGTAATAACTCTGGAAATATAAATCTCTCGACAGTGGGAGTACCCTTATTTTACTCAATAGGAAAATCCCTACAATATATATTTTTTCATAAAAAAAGTTTACTGTTCCTTTAAGCTCAGTACTTTAATTTGTTATATATATACACATTGTTTATGCAATTAACATTATTTAAATATTTAGATATTGTTATATATATGTTTTAGGTGTAATATGTCTGATACTTATAGCTTATTTACTTAGTTGGCCCTGCAATGATAGGATTAACCCCTTAGCGACCCTTGACGTACCAGGACCGTCAAGGGTAAATGTGATTCAACGACCCTTGACGGTCCCAGTACGTCAAGGGTTAAACTCTCCCATCGCGGCCGCACGGAGCGATGGGAGAGCGCGGGCTGCTTGTTACTAAGTGTCCCGATACCGGGACACTTAGTAACAACCAGTAAAAAGTTTGTTGCAACATGCGATTCGCTTCATGAGCGAATCACATGTTGCAAATGCTGATTGACAGGGACAGTATTTGTAAATACTGTCCCTGTCATATATCTCTGTCTCCCTCCATCTTGCACACTGCTGAGGTGGAGAGAGACAGAGAGAGTTCGTGTGACAGTGTGTTCCAGAGTTCCTGCAAAAAAAAACTGAGTTTAAACTATAAAATTAACCCTTTGATCACTGTTTTACAGTGATCACCAAGTTCCCCCCCATCTGATCACTTTTAGAGTGATCAATAAACTGCAGATCAGCGTCTGCTGATCTGTGGGATACCCCCCATCCCCCTTGTATCCTCTGAATTTTTTTTTTATTTTTTTTAAATTTTTTTTTTTTTTTTTTTTTTTTTTTTATTAAAAATTGATTTAAAATATAATTTAGGTAGTTTAGGTAGGTAGGTGGGTAGGTTTAGTGTAGACTTGTGTTAGGGAAAGGTTTAGGGACAGATCTAGGTTTAGGGAAAAAAAAAACAAAAAAAAAAGAAAAAAAAAACAAAAAAACCCCAAAAAATAATAATAAAAAAAATATATATATATAATAAGTATAGTTTAGATAGGTAGTTTACTTGGGTTAGGTAGGTTCTAGATATACGTAGGTTAGGGTAAGTTTTAGGGTTAGAGTTAGGTTTAGGGATAGCGTTAGAGTAAGGAAAAAAAATTTAGTGGGCAAAATGCAGCGCACTTATAGCGTTGAAGAGGCATACGCCTTTTTGGCATCTGACTCAGAGGAAACAGATACTGCGTCAGATTTTGAAATAGAGCAGTTTTCAGAAACTGAGAGCAGCTCTACTGACGACGCTGGGCCTTCTATTAAGAAAAGACGCACTGCCCCAAGAGCTGCCCTGGCAACTGCCCCAGCACCTGCCAAAAATCCTGCCCCAGCACCTGCCACAAATCCTGCCACAAATCCTGCCACAAATCCTGCCACAAGATCTGCCAAAAATCCTGTCAAAAGATCTGCCAAAAGGAATGCCCCAAGTGCTGCCCCAAGAGCTGCCCTGGCAATTGCCCCAGCACCTGCAAAAAGATCTGGCCAAAGAAATGCCCCAACACCAACCACTCCTGATCATAATGAATGGGTATCCCCAATAAATTTTTGCCCACAAATACCAGAATTTACAGGCACCCCAGGGATTCAAACTGATGTTGAGGGATTTAATTATGATAATTTTTTTGATTTATTTTTGGGGGAAGACATTTTAGGGGAAATTGTGTCCCAAACCAACTTGTATGCAGCCCAGTATACTGCCGCCAACCCTACAGCTTTTGTAGTTAAGGAAGAAATATGGAAACCCATAGACCTCATAGAATTTAAGCAATTCTGGGCCTTAATAATGGCAATGGGTATAATAAAAAAGCCCAGTATCCGATCCTACTGGAGCAAAAACCCAGTATGTGATACCCCTATATTCCCCAAGACTATGACCAGGTCCAGATTTGAAATCATTTTGCACTTTATGCATTTTAACGATAATACCCTGTGCCCCCCAAAAGAACACCCCCAGTATGATAGACTATACAAAATTCGTCCCCTAATAAGCCATTTACAGAAAAAGTTTGCCCAAGTGTATATGCCCCAAAAAGAAATTAGTGTAGATGAATCCCTAATGAAATACAAAGGCAGGTTAGGGTTCAAGCAGTACATCCCCTCAAAGCGATCCAAATTTGGTGTCAAATTTTATAAATTGTGCGAAAGTGCCACAGGCTACACCCAGGCTTTTAGAATTTATGAGGGCAAGGACAGCAAACTTGATCCTCCTGGGTGCCCCGAATTTATGGGAACAAGTGGGAAAATAGTTTGGGATTTAATTTACCCCTTATTAAATAAAGGCTATCAATTATTTGTTGATAATTATTACACCAGCCCCCTTTTATTTAGGTCTCTGTTTTATTTTGACACCGTGGCCTGTGGCACTGTCAGACGCAATTGCAGGGAGTTTCCCAAAACACTCATAGATGCCAAATTAAAAACTGGGACGTCCTCATCTTTGTGCCAACAGGAGCTGCTGGCAGTGAAGTTTAGGGACAAAAAAGAGGTCTGCATGCTGACCACAATGCATGAGGACAGATCTGTGGCAGTCACTGTTCGTGGCAGGACAGTGGTAATGAGAAAGCCAGTCTGCATCAGGGAATATAATAAAAACATGGGGGGAGTTGATCTGAGTGATCAACTAATGCAGCCATACCTCGCAATGAGGAAGTGTAGGGCATGGTATAAAAAAGTTGCCATCTATTTGATGCAGACTGCTGTCCATAATTCATTTTTACTTTTCAAGCTGGCAAACCCCAATCAAAGATGTAGCTTTTTACAGTACCAGCTACAACTTATTTCCATATTTTTATTTCAAGGTGCGTCTGAAATAATTCCACCAAGACCCGGGTTAGTACATTTTATTTATAAAATCCCCCCAACTCCCCAAAAGAACAAACCACAGAAGCGCTGCAGGGTTTGCTACAGAAAGGGAATACGGACAGACACCACCACTTACTGTCCTGATTGCCCTTCCAAACCTGGCCTCTGCATTGGTGACTGTTTCAAGGAATACCATTCAGGCACAATGAAGTAGTGCTGTAAAGGTTCTTTTATTATTTTGCCACTTTTTCCCCCTGAAATATCCTGTTTTTTATTTTTCAAAATACATCCCTCCTTAGATCTAACACTATCAAAATTTATCTCTGATAATGGAAACACACATGTTCCCTACTGGGCCTAGTAGCTCCCCCAAACCCTGACAAACCTATGCATATGGGGCATTGCCGTACTCATACAATGTAACTCACCACTAATGTAAAGCATTTAAAAAAATCTGCAAATATCATCTGATTGAAATCCAGAGCAACACTAAAACAGAAATGTGAAAAATGGTGTTTCTCTGCCTTACTGCAGATTTTGGGAGGGATTGGTGATACAGTGGCAGCGAAAAAATTGATAAGATGCAAATAGAATGAAAGCCAGGGTTGTCTACTCTTCTACAAAATATACTTTTGGGGGTAAAATTAATTGCAGCATTGCCAAACAGACCGAAATGAGACAAGGCACCAGCTGTAAAAATGGCATGTCTGTAAAAGGAAACTAACATGTTCCAACTGGGCCCAGTAGCTCCCCCAAAACCCCGACAAACCTATGTATATGGGGTATTGCCGTAATTAGAAGAAGGAGCCGAACACTAATCAATGCAGTTTATAAAATCTTCACCTGTTCTGTGCTTGAAATTCACATCAACATTGAAGGCAAAGCGTGAAAAATGCTGAATTTTTTATTTACGTCAAGTTTTCACAGGCTTGGTGGTAAAATGGCTGTTTGCAAGATTTGAAAACACACCTAAAATGAAAGCCTGGGGTGTCTACTTTCAAAAAATATACACTTTTGGGGGGAAATCTTAAAAAAGAGCAGTGTTACACAGCCCAAATGAGAAATGGCACCAGTAACGCAAGCTGTGAAGATTCAAAGTGTGAACCTGGAAACGCGCTTGTTCCAATTTGGGACCCGTAACTCCCACAAACCATGAGAAAGCTATGCATATGGGGTATTGCCGTACTCAGAAGAAGGAGCCGAACACTAATCAATGCAGTTTATAAAATCTTCATCTGTTCTGTGCTTGAAATTCACATCAACATTGAAGGCAAAGCGTGAAAAATGCTGAATTTTTTTACTTACGTCAAGTTTTCACAGGCTTGGTGGTAAAATGGCTGTTTGCAAGATTTGAAAACACACCTAAAATGAAAGCCTGGGGTGTCTACTTTCAAAAAATATACACTTTTGGGGGGAAATCTTAAAAAAGAGCAGTGTTACACAGCCCAAATGAGAAATGGCACCAGTAACGCAAGCTGTGAAGATTCAAAGTGTGAACCTGGAAAAGCGCTTGTTCCAATTTGGGCCCCATAGCTCCCGCAAACCTTGAATAACCTATGCATATGGGGTATTGCCGTACTCAGAAGAAGGAGCTGAACACTAAACAATGCATTTTTAAAAATCTTCACCTATCATGTGCTTGAAATTCACATCAACATTGAAGTGCAAGTGTGAAAAACGCTGTTTTTTTAACTTACGTTAAGATTTACGAGCGATTGGTGGTATGGCTGCGTAAAAAAATTGAAAACATACATAAAATGAAAGCCTGGGGTGTCTACTTTCCAAAAATATATACTTTTTTGGGGAAATCTTTGAATGGAGCACTGTTACACAGCCCCAAATGAGACATGGCACCAGTGATGCAAGCTGTGAAAATTCAAAGTGTGAAACTGGAAACGCGCATGTTCCAATTTTGGCCCCGTAGCTCTCCCAAACCTTGAGAAACCTATGCATATGGGGTATTGCCGTACTCAGAAGAAGGAGCTGAACACTAAACAATGCATTTTTAAAAATCTTCACCTATCATGTGCTTGAAATTCACATCAACATTGAAGTGCAAGTGTGAAAAACGCTGTTTTTTTAACTTACGTTAAGATTTATGAGCGATTGGTGGTAAAATGGCTGCGTAAAAAAATTGAAAACATACATAAAATGAAAGCCTGGGGTGTCTACTTTCCAAAAATATATACTTTTGGGGGGAAATCTTAGAGTGGAGCACTGTTACACAGCCCCAAATGAGACATGGCACAAGTGATGCAAGCTGTGAAAATTCAAAGTGTGAAACTGGAAACGCGCATGTTCCAATTTGGGCCCCGTAGCTCTCCCAAACCTTGAGAAACCTATGCATATGGGGTATTGCCGTACTCAGAAGAAGGAGCTGAACACTAAACAATGCATTTTTAAAAATCTTCACCTATCATGTGCTTCATATCAACAGTAGTATTGAAATGTAAGTGTGAAAACTGCAAAAAAACAAAATATTACCACAATTTTGAAAATTTTTTCTGGAAAAATAGCTGCATGAAAAACTCCAAAATTCTCCTGATTATTTACTTTATGTTGTGTAGTTTTCAGAAACATATACCTTTGTGGGACATTTTTGGTTCTGGCACCGTCAGCTAAGCTATGATGCTCACATGCCAATTGTTGAGAAATTAGGAAATAAATCCATCTTGTAATATTTACCTTGTAAATGTGAGGAAGTGATTGAAATACTAGGCATATGGGGTATTCTTATATTCAGGAGAAGCAAATGAATATATTTAGGGGTATTTTTTTTGTCATAAACTAATTGTATGCAAATCCTGACACGAAAATATAAGCAAAATGTTGTTTTTTTTCAATTTTTTTCCTCTTTTTTTCTATTTTAATCAAATTAAACAATGAGGTATTCATATAATTGTGGTATCAAAAGAAAGCCCTACTTGTGGTTAAAAAAACAGTATATAATTTATGTGGGTGCACAAAAGGAATTAAAGAGAAAATATGGTTGAACAAAGACATAGTCAAAAAAGTCAAAATTGCTCCGGTCCTTAAGTCAAATCAAACTCATATTTTCCCGGTCCTTAAGGGGTTAAATGGAGAAGCACAGTTTATCAGCTGAATTTTATCATTAAATAAAGAGTAGTCCAATAATTCCTGAGGAATAATGGTGTCAGATTCAAACAGAAGCTGACAAAGGATAGACATTCATTCAGTCTGTATTCCCTGAAGAAGTATCTCAGTGAAAGGAAACAGAGCAGTATACATATATTGCACAGAATAACCATCTAGCACCTCGCTCTTCCAAACTAAGAGCTGATTGTCAGAGTATATATTGTCTGTCTGTAACAGGCCTATGCCTGCTTAAGAAGATACGAGAGAGTGAATACATCTTCTGCCCACAGTCCTGATGCATTCTGGTATCATCTTATTGCAAGCAAGCAGGAGTACATCTCTAATAACCCATAGTTATTTACAGATTTAATATACTCCTAGTGTATATATGAAGATCCAAGATATAGTTCTTTATATTCATCTTTGGACTTTTGTCCGGATACATCTCAAATTCTATATATTAATATGTATGTATACATAGTCTATTAGTCTTGCTTTTAGAAAAGGGCATTGTACATGCTTATAAATGCATATTAAATTGTATTTTTTGTAATCAATTACATATATATTTTGTATTAGATTCTTGCTGTATTGGGGTTTATTACTCATATACGCTGGGATCGATCTCCTATTCTTCGTCTTTGTATTTTCCTAATGTTTATTGAACATTTTAAGACTAATTACAATAGCACCTTGCTCCTAGTGTATATTACATGCATATATTTTGGGACCTATAAAGCCACTCTCAATAGATTTTTTTGGTTCTACATTTCTTTCCTACTTCTGTCCGATGGACCAAAAACACACAGTGTTCAGTACTATATTACTGAGTAATGAATGATTTTATAAAAGAAACCTGGTAAAACACCTTCTAAATAAATTATAACTCACCTATAAATTAATAAAAAAACAAACTGATACCTTTATATAACCTCTGGTAATTTCCAGTAATAAAAATGTTTTAAAATCAAAGTGAAAAAAACTATAAGAGGGTGCTACAAACTATTTATACTGTTAGTGAAAGGTGTAGTAAAGAAAGGCATACATGACCTGGTATCTTAAAGCAGAACTACCACCTCAACTAAAGTCGGCCTGCAATATTTAGGAAGGTGGCGACTAGCTTAATAATCATTATTTTACCTCTCAAAAGTACCCCCGAATAAAGTTATCCTTAAGATTCTGAGACCGGAAGCCAGGCATCACCACGGACATCTTAAATGCGCGCCTGCGCTGTCAGTCCCCGTCACCCTTCATAGGCATTGCGCTAGCCCGAATGGTTCTGGAAGAAACTGATGGCGCAGGCGCACAGGCTGCAGTAACCTGGCTGTCAATCTTGGAAGCTTAAGGGTAACTTTATTCGGGGGCACCTTTGAGAGGTAAAATAATGATTATTAAGCTAGTCGCCACCTGCCTAAGTATTGCAGGGTGACTTTAGTTGAGGTGGTAGTTTCGCTTTAAAGAGAGGGTAATCGAAAAAAGATCTTCAATGCAGATGCCCTTTTATAGCAGTTTGATAGCTCTTCTTTCATGATACTCTCCTGAGTAGCTGTCATTCATTTATTATGTATTATTACATCTGCCATTTCTCCATCTTATTTGGATTTCATCAAAAGGGAATTTGCCTCCTAACCTGTACCTCCTATGCTGCTGCCCAAGAATTTGCAGTGGGTGCACTGTTTTCATGAAACTTGATTTAAGAGCTGCATATAACCTTGCGCATTTTAAAGAGGGAGATGAGTGTAAGACAGTCTTTAATACCAGAAGCGGCCATTACGAATACTTGGTTATGCCCTTCGGTCTATGCAACGCTCCGGCTGTCTTCCAGGAGTTCATCAATGATGTGTTAAGAGAACTCCTACAAAATTGTGTTGTCGTGTATTTGGATGACATCCTCATCCTTCTATTCCAATTGATTCGCCTAGCTGTCTCTCTTGAAGACCTTTATTTTATTTTGTTTTTGTCCTCCTTTTGTTTTTGTTTTTATTTTTGTTTTTATTTCATTCATATTTGGTTCTTCTTTACCTTTTGTATATGCATTTCGTGTTTTGGATCCATGCGTTTCATTATTGCGACGCATGAGATTCTAGCGCGCATGGGTCATGTTGCGCGTATTTCCTGGAACGTTTAGGTCACTTCCGTTTTCGGTTTGGACCCGCTGTTTGTCAGTTGTGATTCATGCGTCTCATTTTTTGAACGTCAGTTGTGATTCATGCGTCTCATTTTTTGAACAGCATGATTTGTCACTATGTTAGAGTTTAAGTTTGGGGGCATATTACTTTTGTATGGAGCCACAGTACTTACATTGAGTTATACTTATTTAACTTAAGGTGAGAAGTATGGAGCCACAGTACTTACATTGAGTTATACCTATTTAACTTAAGGTGAGAAGTATGGAGCCACAGTACTTACATTGAGTTGTACTTACATTGAGTTATACTTATTTAACTTAATGTGAGAATATATTGGTTATTCAGCTATATGCCCATGTGTTCCACTGTTGAACCGCAGAGTTCACAGTTGGAAGAATAGAGGGGCCATTTTCGGTTTGATTATTTAGTTTGCCCATTACTAGCATTATAAGGGTTAATATAATATATTTAATCTCTTTTTCTTATGTGGAATGCCTTTTGAAGGAAACACTAATATAAATAAGGTCTATGGAAAGTTAAATTTAGTTAAGAGAAGGAAAAAAAATAAATAAAAAAAAAAAGTAAAAAATACCATTTGATCATGAACTGGAAGAGAATAAATAAGATGAGAGTGATCATGAGTATATAAAGGTAAAATCATAAAGAGAAATTGTTATTCAATATTCAATTTTTAAAGTAATATTTTAAATGTGATATGTAAGTTTTAATAGAATGTGACATTTAATTTATGGTATAGGATTCTGATATGTACTAAAATGATTTAGATATATATACATAGAATCTGTATAGAAATGTTTAAATGTTATATTGGATTTATGTGTATATGTATATGTATAAGATCTGTCTAAGAACTGATATGTAAAATAATTTTTTGATAGACATTATATTATAGTATTATGGATATGGTAATTATCTGTAATCTTTGACCTGTGACCTTTGAGGTCATCCAATGAGAAAGGAAGGAGGAAATTTTAAATGGGGAAAGATGGCTGCTTTGTTTGTTTGTTTGTCATTTTGTACTACCAGTTGGTCAGAAGAAGCAGTCTTGGATACTGCGAAACGTTACATCATTTTTCAATTGGTATGTTAAATTTTATTTGATTTTATATAATAAACTACATTTGAGACAACTTCAAGAATATTAGCAGCCATTCCTTTCAAACTACCGGTTGGAGACCTATTTATTGGAGGACCAGGTACCAAAGAAATCTGAGTGGGGGCAGATTCATTTCCCCCACATGCCTGGAAGCTGGTGTTTGGTAGAAGCCAAAAACTGGCAATTACCTTTGTGAGTATATTTTATATTTCTTACAATACTGGGTGATTTGTGAAGATAATAGGCACTATTGGGCGCCCCCTCCTTTTTTCTGATTTCTGGGATATGTCATATCTGCTTCTGGGTTCGCCATGGACCCCCAGAAACTGTCTGCGGTAGTAGATTGGCCTCATCCTATGGGACTTAAAGTGATCCAAAGATTTTTGGGATTTGCTAACTACTACCGAAAAGTCATTAAAAGTTTTTCTACTATTGTTAAACCAATTACTGACATGACTCATAAAGGGGCTAACACCTCTGGCTTTTGAAAATCTGAACGCTGCCTTTGCTGCAGCTCTGATATTAGTACATCCCAGCCCCTCCCTGCCCTTTACCTTGGAGGTGGACGCATCAGAGATTGGAGTGGGTGCCCTGTTGTCACAACGCTCAGCTCCTGGTGAAGCTTTCCACTCTTGTGGGTATTTCTCTAGAAAACTGTCTAAAACTGAGTTGGTATACCAAATAGGAGATAGAGAATTACTGGCTATTATCCTGGTGCTAAAGGAGTGGAGACACCTCTTGGAGGGTACTAAAACTCCTATCCGGATCCTGACCGATCACAAAAACCTCATTTACCTTTCAGAGGCGAAGTGCTTCTCTTGTAGGCAGGCCATGTGGGCACTGTTCATTTCACGGTTTAACTTTGTGGTCTCTTATCTCTCCGGCTCCAAAAATGTTAAGGCAGACACGTTGTCTCGCCAGTTTTGCAGCCCGTCCAGGGAGGAAGTTCCACCCTCACCGATTTTTCCTGCTCATCGCATTCTTGCGACCATACGTACCTGGGAGAAGAGATTTTGGCAGTTCAAGCAGAGGCTCCAGTGGAAAAACCAGACAGACGGTGCTCTATTCCGGCACAGTTACGCATCAGACTATTAGAGACCTATCATACCTTGAAAATTGCTGAGCACATTGGTTGCGACCAATTGATTTGGTCATTGTCGTGGGTATTCTGGTGGCCTAGTCTCCAGTCCGATTGTGATGCCTTCACTGCTTGTACTACTTGTGCTCAAAATAAGACACCCTGACACCTGCCAGTTGGGCTGCTCCAACCAGTGGCCAACGGGGAGCGTTCCTGGTCACACATATCCATTGATTTTATGTCGACTTTCCTAGTTCCATGAGATATAGTCATACTGATGATTGTGGACAAATTTTCTAAAATGTCTCACTTCGTGCCAATCAAGGGCTTACCTACCGCACAGAAACTAGTGGTGGTATTCGCTCCTGGATTCCAGCTGATGATGTTCACGCTCCTGTCTTGGTATGCAGATTTCATGCGCACTTTCCTGACAAACCTCGTCCAGGTCCTTGGAGGGAGGCCTTTGAGGGGATGGTACTGTAAGCGTACCTAGATTCCAGTTCAGTGCTCCTGGTGACACTGGAGAATTATCCTCTGCTTGGACGCTTCTGCCATGTTCCAGGCGTCTTTCCTTAGTCCGGGTCTATACGCTATTGGTGGAGTTATCAGTCATCCATGACCTCTGGCGGGATGGTAATGTCGCACACATTGTCGCTGGGAGGACTCAGAGTATGAACGCATCGCTGAGATTCGTCATTTGCGGGCGTATGGTCTCTGTTGTGACACAGCTATGGAGGTAGATTGTCACAATGCTATCAGATGCGTCATCTGCGGGCGCATAAGTGCAGAATGATGCAGGGCTTGTTTTATTCTATGCCTTTTGGTGGCTCCTCCTTTCTATTTCCGGAGGAGGGGTTTTAAAGGGTAACTGAGTTCTTACTCAGGTGTCCTTGCTTTGTTGTTCTTCACCAGTGGTTCTCAACCTGTGCCCTCAGTGGCTACTAACAGGCCAGGATCTGAGGATCTCCTTTTGAGAGCACAGGTGAGTTAATCAATATGACTGAGTCTCTAATCAACACACTTGTGTTCTAGCAGGGAAATTCCTAAGTCCTGGCCTGTCTGTGGCCACTGAGGGCACGGGTTGAGAACCTCTGTTCTACACAGTTGGGTTTCCTCGGGCTCTGTGTATGACCTGGTTTGTCTGACCATCCACCTGTGGCTCTGTCTGACTATTCTCCTGCCTACTCCTTGTATATAGCGGACACCCAATCTGGTGCAGACCTGTGGCTCTGGCTAACTACTCTGTGTATGACCCGGCTTGTCTGACCATCCATCCTGGTGCTGACCTGTGGCTCTATCTGACTATTCTACTTTCTACTCCTTATACATAGCGGACACCCAATCTGGTGTGGACCTGTGGCTCTGGTTAAGACTAAGTTCAACTTTATTCTCATTGAGACTGACAGCAGGTGTGCTTCAGTGTATCTTCCTATCGCTATCCTTTGGAAGATCCCTTTACATTCTCCTGATTGCAGGCATGAGTCAGGTTGTAGGTTGTCTATAGCAGCACTTCCGTGTACCTTACTGTATACAGAGACTACAGTGGCTCGTGCCTGTCTCTGGTAGAGGTTCCCTCTTTCAGGCAGACTCCTATTGCTGATAGAGTTGCTGACCTTTAGTGGGACCTCTACTGTACCTCTGTCTTTGCCTGTGATTACTGATATTTATTGTGATTCTCTGTTTGTATTGTTTAATAAATATTGTTAGTTTTACAATACTGATCTGACTCCTGATTTGTTCTTGGGAAACTGTGACACTGTCCTGTTTAAACCGTGGACTCAAAAGGTCATGGATTTTATGATGGGCTTGCCTCTTATACAGAAAAGCACAATTTCCATCTTGGTAGACTGCTCCTTTCTGCAGGCCCACTTCATTCCTGAGGGAACACAATTCATGTCCAACTTCTGGAAGTCCTTTTATAGGTCAATCTATATTTCTATTCCCCATACCATCTGTGGTGATGCTATGTTAACATGATTCACGGGATAGGTATTGTGATGTCATGTGCCTTTATAGATAGGAAGGAGGGTGTGGTCAGAAAGGGGGTATGAAAGAACTGAGCACAGCCTATTCAGAGAGATCTTGCTGCTGTTTATACCTGAGGGACCAACCTTCCATCTTGTGTTGCCCTCTCCTTCCCTTACTTCCTGTCTCATCTCCTTCCTGTTTGTGTCTTCCCATTTTGTCTGTGATGACCTACACATGCCTTGGATCATCAGGCTAGTGTTGTGTGTGAATTTCTGTTTTGCTTCTAAATAAATATTTGTTCAAGTAGACAGACCATGATTTTTGTTTATATACATTAATATAATATACATAAATACGTATAGTTATATATACAGTGGCCTGCAAATGTATTTGGACCCCTGACTAATTCTCTCAAATTACTTAATTTCAAATAATACACTGGGATTTTGTTCTGAATGTTATTTTATTATAAAACACTGAAACTCAAAATACATTATTGTAAAGTGACTGGTTTTACACTGGGAAATATTTTTAAGAAAAGTAAAAAAATGAAATATGTTGGTTGCATAAGTATTCAACACCTGTGCATTGGAAGCTTCAATTTTACACAGATAAGATAAATTGCACTAAAAAGCACACAATTACCGTACAATTGGCCTCCACATGTGAACAATTAAAGTTGTTGTAACAGTTTCAGGATAAAAGCCCCACCATTAAAGCACCATTGATCAGACTGTGGATCTGAATGAAAATGAAGCCCAAAAAAGCATTCTACAGAATTTAGTGATAAAGTAATATACATGCTAATATGGTTTTGTTCCAGGTAAGGATACATGGTTTCAAAAGGGAGATGGGTGTGCAGAGATCTCCACCCAATGCATTTTATAATTTTGTGATTCAGCTATAGCAATGGTTAGTGTTCTTTATAGTAAGGATGGTTAAGATGTGGAATTTGCTACAGGGTTGTCAGATATAATACATATATTTAAGAGAGAATTAGGTATGTTTCTAGCAAAATATACTACAAACTGTTACACTAGTTCATTTAAAAATAAATTGATGAAGGAAGGACTATTTTTACCCACTTGGTGATTAATTGAAAGTGGCTTATGTGTTTTTTCTTGCCTTCTTATGGATTAACAAGGGTGATATAGTGAAAGCTGAACTTGATGGATTCACTTTTTTCAGCTTCATCAACTTTGCTATGTAAGTAAAGCTATGAATAGTAATTTGGCTCCCAGCTTTGAGTCAGGGAGATATGGCTTTCCTTTATAAAACAAAACTGGCAATGACTCAGCTTGTTTGTTTGTTTTTTTTTATTTTATTTTGCCTTCCACTGTATCAGATCTGTAAACTTGCAAAGCTGACTTGCATCTTAAGTTACTTCAATTCCTTGCCCCCAGCTATCTCAAAATTGTCTATGATTTCACAAATTGTACTGCAGTGTAGGGGAGTTCTTCTGAATCCTTGCTAAGCTCACAAAACCTTGACCTGGGCTACTCTGTAGAAGATACAGATATGAATTGTTCACTGTCCTCATCATATATAAGTTATATAAACCAATGGACCATGTGCAGAAAGGCAAAACCCAACTGCAACCCGGGGTGGGGTGAAAAATCCCCCTGTTTATTTAAATGGGGTTTAACACAATGAATCCTAGAGATGTCTCCAGTTCAGTGCATCACAACCCATTGGAGACTTATCTAGCATTCAAGAGGTTAAAACTCCAATTTAAATAAAGTGGAATTCCCTCCTCTCTGTATTGTCAGTGCTGTATTTACTCGAGAGCCCCTCATATCCTCCCATGACCACACCTCCAGTCCTCAGATGACCCCATCCCCATTCCCATCTACTGTTTCCTGGAGTAGAAAATACCAATTGTCTATAACAAGCAAGGACAAAAACAAATGTTTTAACTACTTGGTTGATACGCAATGCTTTGGAGATCTCTTTATCATCCAATAGGTTAAACAATAACCTGTAGAGGGTATAAACTGGTGCAAGGACACTGAGATTGCTTTGCCCACATGACAGCTGCTATGACTCAGAATTACTCCTTTTTTGTTTTGAGCATAATTCCCGATGAGCAGAATTCAATAATCTCTACAGCAGTGACTATCAATCAGGGTGCCGTTGCACTTTAGTGTGCCACGGACATCAATTTAGGGTACCCCACGTTTTCTATGAAGACTAACAAAAATGGGCTTTTAAAGGGATAGTAATTTTCAAAATAAAGCAGCTCCAGTTAATCTTCATGGTATTTGGACCATGGAAAGTGTTATTTCAATTCTGTCAGTGTTGTAGTTCAAGAGTAAATGAATGATAAAGTATCCACCTCCCACCCCTGCTCACCTCAGATGTGGAATCTGGTCAATCTTCCTGTGAACATAAGAAAAACCCTGCCCCCTTGACAGGTTTTTTTAAGGTTTTTACTCTTATGCTCACTGAAGATTGTCCCTCTCTGCAAGCCATCTGGACACCACCTTTCTGTTCTGAGGTGATCAGTAAAAGGGGCAGGAGTGGGCTACTTTATCATTCAATTACTCTTGAACTACAACTCTGACAGTATTGAAATAACACTCTCCATGGCCCAAATACTATGAAGATTAATTGGAGCTGCTTTTATTTTGAAACATTACTATCCCTTTAAATAAAGATTTGTAGAAATTATTATGCACAACATGCTTAATTTTGTTATTATGATTTTAATAACTAATTTTTATGTATTTTACCCTTTATTATGCTCTTGATTAAATTACATTAACTATGTTAGGAGTGCCCTGAATGTTCAAGATTACGTATTAGGGGTACCCGGAGCAAAAAAGACTAAGAACCACTGCTCTACGGGATCAGTTCTGGAGCAAACCAAAGGCATCAAAAGAGAAAACAAAATTCACACAATTTCCTTCCTATATAATAATTTGCTAAATCGTGTGTAACGCTGCAACATGCTCAGTACACACTGCTACGCATGCTGCAGTCATGCGCAGTAGAGACTGCCCACGCCGCGGCTGATGCAGAGCTGGGCGCCCCTTTGGAGCGTCCATCTCTGTAGCAGCCGCGGCACAGGCAGTCTCTACTGCGCATGACTGCCCCGCGACCGGGTGGCAGTGGCACTGTGGCCCGTGTAACGAGCTGTTCAACTAGTTGATTTATATTGGTCTTTTAACCCTTTGAATGCTTATGAATTCTACAAAAATTGCTTGGCAATGAACAGAGACCTCTATAGCATACAAAAGGTTAACACCCCATTTAAATACCAGAGCATGTCGGAAAAAAAAGGAGAAGAAAAATGTTGGATAAAAATGGTGAAAGATAGTCATGGGAGCACTGTAGTCAACTTTTCAAGGGGGAGGGGGAGTTAAAATGTCAGATGTACAATATTCTTCAAATTAATATGGTGAAAGAAAGCACTGACAAGCCAAAAAATGATGTGAGAGGCTCTGAGCACGAACAAAAGCACAATGGCCTGCTCTCCGGCTAGTCACCGCTCAAGAGCATCACATTTTAGCTCTCTAGTGCCATTACAGAGGAGAAATTTCCACATACATATTAAACTAATCCCACCCGTAAGGGCGGTCCAGTACCAAAATGATGGGCAAGTCCCCTCTGCACGGAAAATCCAGCTAACCCCAGACGTACGTTTCGGCCTTATTAGGGCCTCATCAGTGAGGTGCAGCTGGCTTCCCTAGGCACTGAGAGCAAGGGGTCCACTTCTGGATCACCCTTTATACTTAGGGAGAGACCCTAAGGGCTCGATTTAAAGCCAACCGTTAAACCAGCCGCTAAGTGAAAAAGGCACATCGCTCGCAAATAATACAGGAGTTACGGCAGATTCAATAGCTACTCTACGAGAATAGCTATCGAGCGTAGGCACACAAAAAACACGTAACACAAAACCCGTTGTCGCTCATGTTAATGCACAACGGGCGGACAAATCACACGATAACTGAGCTCCAAACAACATGTAACATAACGGCTGCCGTTGTCAAGCAACCCTGATTGATGCCAAAACAAATTCAAACACACATCCAATCCCAAAGGCCCAATGTATCAAATAACTTCAAATACACCTATATATACCCAAAAATAACCGCCACACACTGTCTGTTATCGAGTTCTTCAGAGCCAGATATCAGGACCCAGGAGCGGAGGATAGTCATTAGAGAGAGGGAGAGAGGCGCGTTCATTGGAGGTAGAGGAGTTTTGCAGTTTGGAGAGAGGAGAGAGGTGCACTATATATACACATATCACACTTTTGCACATATTACATACACACATACAAACACAAACACATACACATACATACACATAGTCCTTTTATTTCATAACACCTTACACATATTACTTTTTATTTTGACAGTGTGAATCTGGGAGTGAAAGTGTGTGACAGAGAGTGACTGGATCGAGTGTGTCTGTGAGGGCCTGTGGGAGTGCCTGGGTGTGACTGGGTGAGTGATGTCAAGGAGAGGAGGACAGGAGAGAGGGATGGGGAGAGTAGTGGAGGAGGAGGAAGCTCAGGAGGGGATCCCTCAGCAGAGCAGGGGTGGGAGAGGGAGATCCGCAGGGCGGAGGGGGACCAGGCCCACCAGAGCAGGAACACGCAGGACAGGGACAGAACCTGCAGTGGGACGAGGGGTAGTTCCTGGGGAGCACCCCACACAGGCAGGGTCAGACCAGGCAGGGCACTCCGGCTCTGAATCCTCCCATGCCGGAGCTGATGAGGGCAGGATCAGGGATCCCAGATATAGTGAGGAGGAGAACACGGCTCTTGTGGAAGCTGTCCTGGAGAGGCAGAGTGTTCTCCACCCGACGGCAAAGGTCCCTGGCCTGGCAGCGCGGAGGAAGGCAGCCTGGAACCAGATCTGCAGCCGGGTGAACGCGGTGGCAACATGCAGGCGGGACGTGGAGTCTGTGAAGAAGAGATGGGGCGACTGCCGGAGGGTGGTCAAGAACAAGATGTCTGACATGGCCAAGCAAGCCCGAGGCACCGGAGGTGGCCCATCTGTGCCCATCACATTCTGCGGCTGGGAGGAGATGGTGCGGCAGAACATGTCCCCGACCATGATCGAGGGGGTCGTGGGAGGAACTGACACTGGGGATGAGAGGAGCCTCCACACTACCGGTAAGTGCAACACTACAGAACAACACACTACAGCAACCAACACCAGCTGCACACACACTCACACCTCAACACATGGCCATCACTCAGCCATACAACTGCACCAACACAGCACCATGAGGGTTAAAAAAAGGACACAACACCTGGACAAATGGCAACGTCCAACTTGGGACAAACCTGTCAAAGTCCTACTTCAACCCTCCTGTCGCTGTGCTCATTACACACAATACACAAACCTTCATTTTCAAATTGTCGACTGTAATAGATCATCACTGTTCACACACAATGTCACCCATGTCCCCACCCCCACCCTAACCCCGTGAGTGCTAGAGGGATCATCAATGCATCGATCAACAATGCATTGGCAACCCCTCTGGGACTCAAGGGGTTAACCTGACAACAAACAAGTCAATAGGCCAACGATCACATGCTACACAGGGGACATTCACTAAGCGGTGACAAACACATGGTGGACACAAAGTAACCCTCACACACCCTCACTTCACCAGTACCAGTGTTAGTCCATGGAGAATATGCCAAAACAAGAATCAAGTTCATAGGGTCCCATTGTACAGACTCCATGGAAAACACTGGAAATGGGGAAAGGAGATCACTGGAGAAGTCACCATCATGTTCATGTCATCGGTTCAACATCACCGCTTACTGAATCACAAAAGGGGGCATCAGATCACACATCACAGTGTCACACAGAATAAATGCTTGTAGGTGCAACACACAGGCCGAAAACTATTTTACAGAATTCAAGCAGGAAAAAGTAGGCATTGGTGTTGTGGCTGCAATCATTTCTCTGACTTGAAATGACATATCCCATATCTGATTCCCACATGGATCCACAGGGGTGCTGATGCCATGGATCGATGGTACACCAGCATCTCTATGCAGGATACATATGGGAAACAAATAGCAAACATTGTACCTTGGTCACCAACAGGCCATGACTGATGGATATCTAGGACTGAGTACGGTTGCCTCACACAGAAGGATGGATGGGCTCATACACAGACAAAAAAACAGGCCTCAATCAAAGATATCCCTCACTACTGGCTGGATTGTTGCCCTTAGGATTCAAATGTTACTAAATATGTTCCAACATGATGTGAACACAGAGATCACTTCACTGGATGTGATTGCCTTACTGGCCAGATATGTGCACCCATCACATATCAACCTACATTGCTACCATCCAAATACACATACATAGTATATCACACCCTACGTAGATGGGATATACGAGGTATGTTCATATCCATCATATCAATACAATGTCTTGTTGGATGGGTGCACATATATAGCCAGTAAGGCAATCACACCTAATGAAATGCTCTCTGGCATCACATCTTGGAAGGATATTACTCCATCCATATGAAGGGTACATATCCACATACATATATGACCATTTCTACTTGTGTGTCACTGTAATGGGATAGCAATGGGTAATGTCATCATGATGTCATATCATTGCCATCGTTAACAGATGTGTCTTGATCTAAGTCCCATCCCTCCAACACTCATGGTTATACAGATATTGCTCCATGTGACAGGTGAAGATATCCATCATTTGACCACACGGAGGCTCTTCAGCAGAGCCAAAGTCACAACATATAGAGAGAAATACCTCTTTGGAATGGTCCACAGAGTGTGCTTGTAAATCATGCACACCCTGTACACCATTCCAATTAAGTATTGTTCTCTAAATGGGTTGATTTTGTCTCTGCTGAAAATCCCTCGTGTAGACAAATGACTGAAATCTACATCCGTCACATAGAGCATTATCTGAACAACCATGAGGGTAGGAAGGATAGGACTAACAGAGAACAACATCTGTTCCCACAATGTCTACAATCTGACATCAAGGTGGACTTAACCTTTGCCACCCCCCTGGAGGGATAGCCATCCCTACAAGTTGTGAAGACAAATATATGTTGTTGGATCTCCCCCCCCCCCCGAGTTAAACAATGGTATTCGTACTGCTGAAAGGTGTGTTGATGCAAAAGGTATCACAGCTCAGACATGGATATGTCAGGGGCAATATCCTAGTGGCCTGATATTGTACAGTGGTGCTGTTACTACACAATCATATGGACAGCTCTGGTACAGGGACCAGATATCTACATGGGAGGGTGTAGCAACAGCCCCACTGTACTATTTCTGGCCACTGTGATATTGCACCTCAGAATGAAACCTTCACCCATAATAACTCAAACACCTTTCAGCAGTGGGAGTACCCTTGTTTACCCAGGGGGATTAACACAAACACATATATTTTTCTTCAACACATATCAAAGTAGAATTGTCTCCACAAACATATGGCAAAGGTCACTAATCACAACATCTTCTTCCTCCACACAGCTTACGGCCGTCAAGCCCAGCAGGAGACAGTGGAGGAGGCTATGTCACCCCCCAGTGAGGAGGACACAGAGGAGGGGACCAGCCGGTGGTCACCTTACCCACCATCACCATCCCCTCCAACACAGGCTGCACCACCCCTTCCAGCTGCACCACCACAGGCTGCACCACCCCTTCCAGCTGCACCACCACAGGCTGCACCACCCCTTCCAGCTGCACCACCACAGGCTGCACCACCCCTTCCAGCTGCACCACCACAGGCTGCACCACCCCTTCCAGCTGCACCACCACAGGCTGCACCACCCTTTCCAGCTGCACCTCCCCAGTACAGTGGCTGGATGCCACAGGAGGAGAGGTGGACACATCCATCCACCTCCACCAGCTACTACCCTCCATCAGCAGCACCACCACCGCCAGGGAGGCAATGGCTGCCAGGGACAGTGGCCAACACCCAATATGGGCCATATGCCTCCCAGATCAACCCACCCTCCTGGATGGCTCCACAGCATGCCCCAAGGTATGATCCAAGGTGGGGTCCCACCACCTATCAGTGGCCACCATATGACCCTTGGCCACTGGACTACACACACCTGGGCCTGATTGGTGAGCCCCAGCGCCCCCTACCCAGGGACATATTCACACCTCCACCAGCACACACATCTCTGGGCAGCTCTGCATCACTTGATGTGGTGGGCATATGCCCATCATCTGCACCAGCCACTCCAACAGCAGCCACAGCACCCTCAGCAGCAGCAGAGGATACAGCACCTCCAGCAGCAGAGGAAACAGCACCTCCAGCAGCAGAGGAAACAGCACCTCCAGCAGAGGAGGAAACAGCACCTCCAGCAGAGGAAGAAACAGCACCCTCAGCAGCAGAGGAAGAAACAGCACCCTCAGCAGCAGAGGAAGAAACAGCACCCTCAGCAGCAGAGGAAGAAACAGCAGCACCAGGGACACCGGGCACATCCACCTCCAGCACCGCACGCCTCACAGGGATGGAGGCGGAGTGTATGGCCCTTCAGAGGAGACTACTCCGGTCGAGCAGGAGTACTGACAGCAATATCACCAGGAGCAGGAGGCAATCCAGGAGGAACATTGTCCAATTGGAGAGCAGGATCCAAGGTTTGGAGTCGGAGGTGTCCAGGGGGAATACACTACTCCAGCAGCTCAGGACTGGTGTGATGGACATGTTAACACAGGTCCTTGTGGAGCTGAGGGAGATAAACCGCAGGGAGAACCTGAGGATGGAGAGGGAGAACTTGCGTTCCACTGAGGGGTCTACTGCAACCACCACCCCCTCTAGTGTTACCCCTGAAGCAACACCTAGGGGGCAGAGGGTTACCAGGAGATCCACAAGGGCATCCACCTCTGGCACCCAGGCTAAGGCCCCCCACCCAAAGAAGAAAAAATGAAAGGCCCAACCTGTTAAGTTTCCCCTCAATAAAGAAAACATTTTTTTTTTAATTCCAGTCTGATCTGTTGTGTCTTCAGTTATGGATTGGGTGGCAGGGTTGTCTCCAATGCATTGCCATACAATGCAGTGAACACAACCTCTGCCTATGTGAAATGTTAGTGGGATGCTACAACATGGGTTCACACACACACCGTTGTACAAATTCAACTTGTAATACATCCCTGGAGCCATATTACACCACTGTGTTATATGGCGGTGTTGTGTGTTGAATTTGAACAACAAAACATACCCCTTAGCACAACAAATTGTACAACACTGAACATTTGTCTACATCATGTGCTGTGTTTAACCCTTTGAGTGCCAGAGTGGTAGACAACGCATTGTCAAGAAATGCGTTGGGGACCACTCTTGCACTCAGTGGGTTAATGGGATAACCAGACAAACAGCTCTGTGATTTAGCAGGGACATTATAAGCAGGATAGATAAATGGGACATGTATCCATGTTGTCTTGGATTCACACACTCATTGTGCAACTGACTTACTGAAGAAGCCAATGTTTTTAACCTAGGATTTCAACGTGTAGCACACACATTGATATCCTGGGCTGAGCATTGGGGTCTCCTGTAAGTTGAGTTGCTGTTTCCCTAAGGGTGTAACAGACTTCACCAGTGATAACACATGTCCACTTAGTCTGGTTGTTCGTTAGCCCATGTACTGAGATATGTCAAAGTGGAGCAAAATCTCCGAACATGGATTATACTGAGCAATACAGATACTGTGGACAGGTATTCACTGTGGAAGTATGTCCCCTGTATCACCTCTTCATCACTCCCACAACACATTGGTGCATCACTGCCACCATCATCTGTTTGCATTGATACATCACAGAGTCCAGTCACTGGCAAACAAGTGGTGGACTCCTGTGATGTGGGTGTTGCCTTTCCATGTATGGGGCATACTCTACCCTGGGTGTGGTAACACATTGACATATGTGTTCTCAAATATATCCTCCTACAGACACAGATAGAATGGTGATGGTTCATCTTTATTGTGTCTCAAAGTACATTAGAATGTACATGTGTTTTGTGTGTGTATTGCCTATATGCATTGAACACCTGTATGAGAACACTAAATGTACTTTGAAACTAAATTGTAATACTTCAGTAACACTGCTGCCCTGCTCATGTGTTGTCCATGAGGTTTGACAACTCTGTAGCTGAGCATCCTGACTGTACAGGTTACAACACTCAAGAATTAGTGTTTTCTGTGTCTCTATGAGAATGTTCCAGTAGAGGTTTGTGTGAACCTCAGGTCAAACTTTGCATCACCAACAACATCACCATAAACAGCAAGGGGTGATCTTCATGAAGGTGTTGTCAAGACATCAATCCAGTCACATGGAAGCTCTTCAGTTCAAGGATGGATCATGTTACGGATGCCTGCGGGACAAGAGGACAGGATTTGGAGCAGTAGACCTGAACTGATCATCAAGCAACAACAATTTAGTCTTTTTCATCCCCTCAGTTTTCACAGTTACAGGTGAGTGCACAAACCATTGCTTGACAATGTGTTGTGTACTCATCTGTAACCAATTCTGTGGGGAACTAAGGACATGTGCATCAGTCCTAGGGATATGTGCCCCTGACATGTATACACACATTAACAAGTGTTCTGAGAGCTCCATGGAAGTAATGACATTGTGCTGCCACTGTGAAAGTGACAGTGGCAGCCCAATGTCATTTGTTCCATGGAACTGTTAGGACACATTTGTTGATGTGTGTATTCATGTCAGGGGCACATACGTCTGCACACTCACAGGTCTGCATGGAGTCCGTGGTAATCTGATCTACGTCTCATGACCTCTACATTGTGTGCCCATACCACTGTACATCCACCCCTGTGCTGCTCTTCTCAGCTGTAGCACAGTACAGGTCCCATATTGAGTCTGATGTCCCTTCTCATGCAAATCATTAGATAATACTCTTTCACTACTGGGCTAGCATGGTTGTTCAGGCTCTAATCATGGCATATCCAGTTAGTTGCTGTCAATCAAGCCGTGTAAGGTGATGAACATGGGTAATATGTTGTACCTTGTTTCTCCTGAGGGTGTGCGTGATATCCTTGGGGTCTGTATGTCAACGTGGAGAGTGGAATGGAGGATGGTTGCTGAGTCCACACACACAATTTTCCACGTCCACTGCCAGTGCAGTGCTGTGTCACTGTTCCTGTGGGGTGAGACAGAACAAAATGTGCAGTGTGGTTAGTGTCACAGGACTGCTGGGGGACTTGCATGGATTGTTTGCATGCCTGTGTTATACTCACAGGTGAAGTATTCCGTGATGAGCCTGTCTCTGATCTGTGCCCCTCTCATGGTCTCCTCCACATGCCCGATGTCCATGGGCACTTCCTGTATGGGGGGGTCCGGGATGTGCTCCAGCAGCCTGGTGTCCACTGCGATATTGTGCAGTATTGCGCACGCCACAATGATGTCACACACCTTAGCCGGTGCATACTGCAGTGCTCCCCCAGAGTGGTCCAGACATCGGAATCTTGACTTGAGGAGCCCAAATGTCCGCTCAATAGCATTCCTGGTTCTGGCATGAGCCTGGTTGTAGCTTTCCTGGGCATGTGTTTGGGGATTGGCCAGAGGGGTCAGTAGCCAGGACTTGCATCCATAGCCAGCATCACCTGTGTAATGTGAGTGACATGGTGAAACAGGGAGCACATGTTGTGTGAATGATGTTTTGTGTGGTGGACGTAGTAGGTGTGGGTCAGGTGCATGCTGAGCTGAGTGGTGTGTACGCCTGTGTATGTGGTGTGATTTTGTTTTGTGAACTCACCCAGTAGCCATCCCCCTGTAAAGGTTCCATTCTCAAAATCTCTGTGGACTGAGGAGTTTTGTAGAATGTATGCATCATGTGTGCTGCCAGGATATTTTGCACAGACATTCATGATCCTCATGTTGCTGTCACACACCATCTGCACGTTGATGGAGTGGAAGTTCTTCCTGTTGATGAATATCTGTGCGTCACGTGCTGGGGCCTTAATCCGGACATGGGTGCAATCTATAGCACCCATGACCCTGGGCATGCCTCCCTTTGCGTAAAAGGCCTGCTTGACGTGTATCCAGTCCATGTCGGTGGTGGGAAAATGTATATGGGTACTGGCCTTGATTTTGAGGGCTGGCAGGACCTGGGCCAGCACTCTGGAGAATGTGGCCTGGGACATGCCAGATGCGTAACCCTCAGTGGACTGGAAGGCCCCGCTTGCCATGAAGTGTATGGCACAGAGTAGTTTCTGCAGGCCAGTTAGGGCATGGTTGTGGATGTAGATGGGATCCACCTGCTCCTTGATGACCTCATACAAGGCAATGATGCTGTCAGGCCTCAACCTGTAGCGATCAATGACCTCGTCATCAGCCATTCCAAAGAGTGTGACCCTTGGGCGGTATACCCTGGGCCTTGGTGGTCGTCTATACATCCTGTGCCCTCCAGGTGGGGATGGACTCCTGTGTGGCTGCTGAGCCAGAGCCTCCTCACTTGCAACAGGTGGAGGCTGTTGATGAGGCGTGCTTGGGGTTTGCTGATGTTCCCTAGCTCTCTCCCTTGCACGCCTTCTCCGCAGTCTTCGCAACAATATGTAACCCAACATACTGTTTGCTCTCTCTATCTGTCTCTATCTATCTGTATCTATCTATCTGTCTCTCTCTCTCTCTCTCTCTCTCTCTCTCTCTCTGTCTATCTCTCTCTCTCCCTCCCTGAGTGGAAAACAAGCCACAAGTGAGTGTGTTGAGTTGTCCCTTTAAGTACTTGCTAGGGCGTTGTGTAGGTGTGGTGATGAGGTGAGTGCTGACCAATGGTGAGTTGTTTGTGTCCAGGTAAGTGTTTGCAGGTGTGTGTGTGTTATAAGATGTGGTGTGTTGTGCTTGTTCTGTGTGTGCCATTTGCGGGCGTGCAGTTGTGGGGTGCAGGTCGCGTGTTGATGTTGCCCAGGTGAGCTTGTATTTGCAGGGTCCGCTTTGTGTGATGACCCCCATTGTTCCGTGCCATGTTGTGTTGTTGTTTTTTTGTGTGTCATTGTTCCTGTGGTGTTGGTTGTTGTTTTGTGTGTAGTGATTTGTGTTGTGTGTGCATGTTTTTGTGTTGTTTTGGCATTGCACGGGTTAATTTTCCCATTTACATGGTTGTGCGGTAAGCCTTTTGTGTGTTTTCCTCTGTAACGGGTGTTTAGTTTTGGCCGTTAAGTGTCTAACGTGTGTGAGAAGTGGGTCTTAACTTTTAGCCGTTAGGTGTGTCTTTTTTTCAGCCGTTATCAGTACCGCAAGCCTTTGAATAGCTCTGGGGTATGTTGTTCCATGTTGTTCCATGCGTCTGAATGCACGTAAGTGTAGCGGCCGTAGGAATTGTGCAACTGCCGTTAGCTGTTGTTTAGACGGATCTTTGAATTGCAACATGACACTTAACGCACCCGTTAGTGTTTTTTTTGGTTAACGGCTGCCTTTAAATCGAGCCCTAAGTGTTTTGCAGAAACAAGCCAAAAAATGAGGTGAGAGGCTCTGAGCACGAACAAAAGCAAAATGGCCTGTTCTCCGGCTAGTCACCGCTCAAGAGCATCACATTTTAGCTCTCTAGTACCATTACAGAGGAGAAATTTCCACATACATATCAGACTAATCCTGCCCATAAAGGCTGTCCAGTACCAAAATGATGGGCAAGTCCTCTCTGCATAGAAAATCCAGCTAACCACAGATGTACGTTTCGGCCTTATTTGGGCCTCGTCAGTGAGCTGCAGCTGGCTTCCCTAGGCACTGAGAGCAAGGGGTCCACGTCTGGATTACCATTTACACTTAGCTGTTTTTTCCGTGCAGAGGGGACTTGCCCATCATTTTGGTACTGGACCTCCCTTATGGGCGGGATTAGTCTAATATGTATGTGGAAATTTCTCCTCTGTAATAGCACTAGAGAGCTAAAATGTGATGCTCTTGAGCGGTGACTAACCGGAGAACAGGCCATTGTACTTTTGTTCATGCTCAGAGCCTCTCACATAATTTCTGGCTTGTTTGAAAGAAAGCACTGTAAGTCGGATTTGGAAGGGGAAGGGTTAATTGTCTTCTATGAACAATATTTGTCGCTATGAACAATATTTGTCGGATTAATGTGGTGTAAGAAAGCACTGTAAGTCGGATTTGGAAGGGGAAGGGTTAATTGTCGACTATGAACAATATTTGTCGACTATGAACAATATTTGTCGGATTGGTGTAAGAAAGCACTGCAAGTGGACTTTTAGAAGGGGGAGTTAATATGTCGAGGGGGGCACTCTGTCGGATTTTGTTATGTGGAGAACACATCTAACACTGAACTTGATCTTTCTGTCGTCAAAGGTACGCCTATTTCCTTGGACTTTGACATTTTGCACGTTTTTTGTAGGCGATAGTCGAAAAAAAGCAGACAGCGCCAGTTTTGTTACTACTCTGAAATGTGCTGTCTATGCCAGTTTTGTTTTACCGTGGTTCTGCAATAGAATACCGACGTAACACATGTTTGCAAAATTCGTGCTACTTGTTTTTCTTGTAACGCCGGTTTTAGCGTGGGTAATAGAATCGGGTCCCATGAATGATATCCATTGTGCATGACTTATTGCTCTAATAAATGATTGCATATGATCCATATAATGTACTGGAAGAGCCTGTAATCTAATTGTAAAAGACATAAACTTGATATGTGCAATGTACAATATTTATATTTGTTATTATCCTGAAGAAATGATTAGTTAACTGCGTTATTAACAGCCTTAAACATGTTCCAGAAATAGCTGGGTGTGCTCACAGCAGGAACATAAAATAATTACTGTGACCTGTCAGTGGCTGGGTATGTTAAGCTCATATAGTAACTGTTGCTGAGATCGGGGAGTACATTTTTCTTCCTTCAGCCTTCTGTTGTTTTTCATTTCTGATCACCTGCTAAGTAATCATGCTGATGACTTCCTGTTTTTATATAGCTGAGATTGATTGAAAATAGAGTGATTATCTCTGTAGATTTGTGTGCTTTTTTTATTATAGGTAGCAAATCAGTCAGGTCTTCAAGAAAAGTTTTATTAGCCTTGTTTACTTTTGCAATAAAAAAGCTAATTGTTTAAATTACAATAATAAGTATAATGTTCTAAGTTTATGTGCTTTGATTTCTAAAAATGTACGTTAAACTGTAATGATCTGGCTGGTATGCTGATATATGAAACGTCTTAGGTCATCGCTTTCAACAGTCACAGAATCAAAAGGAGCATAACAATTTTGGTACTGGGTCCCTCTGTCACTGACTGCTTAGCCAATGTCCCATTTTTGCATGGGCTTTTATATAAGCCCATAAAATTGTGGGGTGTAACAGGTCTCCAAGGTTTGGCATATAGCTGGCTGTTAGCATGAAAACCATGTGAACATGGTCATGTGATCACGCAGGGGCGAATGCATATGACATCACCCCCTGTAAAACATTAATCAGCTTTTCATCATCGGTACTGGTGAAATTTTAACAGAATGAGGAATATGGAGGCTCAAAACAAATGTACATAGGCCATATAGGATATTTCCTATGCCTGTACCTTTCCAGTTCCAAAGGATTGCAGGATGTGGCATTCAACTCTGTTCTGAGAACTGGACAATGCTACTGAAGCAATTCAAATCACTACTCCACTAGCAAAATAAAGGCTTAAAAGGCAAGCTAAAAAAAAAAAGAATAAAATAATTTTTGGTGATTGTCTTTTAAGTCATTATCTACAGGCAGATGCCATGTCTCATGCAATCTGTAGTGCCGGTCAATTCAAAAATAGAGTGTATTTTCATGTGTTGCTTTCTGTAATATGTGAACATCTCTTGTTTGGTCTATATACATTTGCTTTGAGAAGCCACATATCATATTACATTTACTTAATTTGCAGGAATCTCTGCACCTCTTTGGGACCTTGGCTAAATGGTTTGTCCTTCTCAGCATCACTCTCATTAATTGCAATCACAACTCATTCAGAAGTAAGAATGAGCGATTGTCAGGAGAGACCATAGTGCTAAGGGCCATTTGCATGGAAGATGAATTTCCTGAGACTGTACTTCCGCTACATTCTGGTGCCAGAACATGCATGTCCCAAATGTGTGCACATTTTTGCATGCTTTCAGGTATTTTGGTTCAATGAGAAGTTCCCTCAGTGCTCAGTTGTCTTGGTCAGTTCCTGATACTTAGCCTTCCTGATTTGTGAGACTACCTGGGTTTTGACCCTGGCTTTATTTTTGGATTCCTGCTTAACCACTCTTGCACTGCACCTTGACTTCTTGACACTAGACCCGTGCTTCTTGGACTTGGCTCTCACTTAAAGGGATAGTAATGTTTCACAATAAAAGCAGCTCCAATTAATCTTCATAGTATTTAGGCCATGGAGAGTGTTATTTCAGTACTGTCAGAGTTGTAATTCAAGAGTAATTGAATGATAAAGTATCCCCCTCCCAACCCTTTTAATGATATAACACTGCTCACCTCAGAACAGAAAGGTGGTGTCCAGATGGCTTGCAGAGAGGGACAATCTTCAATTAGCATAAGGGAAAAACCTGTCAAGGGGGGGTAGGGTTTTCATTGTTCTCACAGTAAGAAGATTGTCCCTTGCTGTGAGCTGTCTGGTCTTAAGACCAGATTCCACATCTGAGGGGAAGTGGCTTACACTAGGTAAAAGGGGGGTGGGAGGGGGAGATTTATCATTCAGTTACCCTTGAATTACAACTCTGACAGTATTGAAATAACACTCTCCTGCCTGACCTGTATTGCACGATTCAGCTTCCTCAGTCAATTTGGTACTAATTTTGGGCTTACTCTATTCTGCATGTAGCAGCAAAACCTAGGGGCGCACCTGTCCTTGACCCAGACTGTTAAATTGGTATCTCATGTTGGACTTGTACCTCACCTTGAACAGTGTCCTGTTCCTTGCTGCACAAACCTAGGGGATCAACCTCTCGGGGGAATCCCTGATTTCACATACACTGTGCCCAGCACCTGGCCCAGACCCTTGGATTTACCTTTGCTGAAGAACCCTATTTGTTTTCCACATACTTGTCTGCTGATAGTTTGATATAGAATAGTGGCAGCCTGACCTGATCCTGTCCTTTTCTGCTAACTTGGTGCCTCGCACTTATGAATCTGCTCCTATGTGAACATTCATTGCGAGGGGCTCTGCCTCAGTCTTCAAATCCTCCACTAGTGTGGTTTTGCATGAGTGTGTACCTCCCTTCAATTCCTGGACAAGACCCCCAATCAGATATATAATACTGACAGCAGCAGGTTAATATTGGCCAGCATTTTCATCATCAGAGTAAGAAGGTATGAGTCCCCAGTGACACAGTAATTTGAGTGTGTGGATTGAAATGAGGGCATACATCATTTAGCATTAAAATATCTGGTATTTTTGTTTTCTAATTTCTTTTAATTCACATAAGTGTCCAATAGGGCTCTCCCCTAAGACTCATTCAAATCATTATTTTTACCAGAACCATGAGACTTGCCAAGCACAGCACACTAATTTAGTATGTGTTTCTATTTCGAAAACCTGAATGTTGGGAGACATGTTTACAGTGTCTGTTTATGGTTACGCATGCAATACATTCCTCTGTGTTGCTATATGCTGCAATATAGACCAATTGCTTATAAAACAAGTTTTAGGTATTCATGAAAGAGCAAAACATTTCAGTTTCATTGATAGTCGTATTTCATATCTTAGGCATGGGCCCTTGCTCTACATGTGTCTAGAGGGAATCTGCTGCACCTCACTGATGAGGCCCACTGAAGGCAAAAATCTATGTCTGGGGTTGGGCTGTTTCCTCTGTACAAAGAAGATTTGGCAGCATTTTGTCACTGTACCATCTGTAGGTGGGATCAGGCGTATACAGATATGGAAATGTTCTCTCTGCAATGGCATATGAGTGTGAAAAAGATGACTGAGCAGCACCTGAGGGGGCATTGTAATGGACCATAGGCTGTTACATGGAGATCTTGGCAGCCCTCACAAGGAACTTAAGTTAAAAGACTGATATTCACAGAGAAAGGGACTGGTCGCAGGACTGAAGGAAAGAGACCGCCTTTCGGTTAAAAAGTAGGCCAACCACTGATTGACCAGCACCCTGGATGATGAGTTTAAAGGGCTCCCATAGCCTTTGCATGTGGAAAGTAGGCGACCCAGGGATTGGTCACCTCCGTTCAAGCAGATGCAACCTCATAGGCTGGGAGGCTGGCCTGACGTTGTTGGCCACTGTATCTTGTCGCTCCGATTGGTCAGTTTTCAGTGCGGCAAGATTAAATTAGGCAAAAGATGATTTTGTGTAAAGTGCATCTGTGGTTGTATGTATTCCAACCATTGTCTGTCAACTGTGCCCAGCCCTAGCCTTTTGTCTTATTGTATACCGTTTGTCCAGCCCATTGTATCAGATAACCCAATTATGTACAAAACCATTGTGCCCAGTTTACGCATCCATTGTCCCCTTTGTTAACTGTGTACCTTGCTGTAGCAGACAGTCCAGTGTGATCTGATTAAGTTGCTATAAAAGAGATGTAGTTTTACAATAAAAGTGAGAAGTCATTTTGGACTTGACCTGTGTCCTGTGTCTTTATTCCTGGAACAGCTGATGAATTTACAGATACAATTGTTCTAATGCTGCCTGCGAATGGCTTAGGAATATTCATATTCTATCAGAGATGGGCAATGTCAGGCTCTCCAGCAGATGGAGGGTCTCATTCTGGCCATTTCTGTATTATGTAATTGTACAAAAAAGTCCAGCTTACATTCTTGCTTATTTTAATAAAGGTACAATGTTACAGCAGAAAATTAACATCTGGTGTTGCCATCAGGAAAATAGTAATATGCTGTCTTGACAAAGTTGCCTTCATAAATCAACTCAGTGGTGTCTTGAACAAAAATGCATGGTACCCAGATAAATTATGTTTAACAGTCCCATTGAGCATGACAGCATCACAGCAACTGTCAGATGAAGCATTTAAATGTCTAAAGAATGTGCTCTTGTTTTAAAGGAAGTGATATTCTTTCCCCCTGGGATGCTAGATTCATCTCATATGCATTATGACAAAAATTAATAGCAAATAATTGCATGGGAGTAATTTATTTTTCTAATCTCCACTATAAATTTTTTTAACCTTACTATGATGCCACCTTTCATAAACAAATAAAGTCAAGGCTTGACACACGTCATCCTAAAATTTGTGTTTGGAAAAATAGAAGGAAGTTATATTATATTGTACAGTTTTCTTAATGTTATAGTTTATATACAAATGTGTGTAATAAACATGAAATGTCATACCAAGTTGGATAGATACAAGTCTCCTGAGAAAAAGATGCTCCAGTAGTAAGGGCTGATATACAGTATTACAAAACTGCACATTTCATCCCTTTTCATGAGGGCAATAAAGATAGAAATCTACTTAATATTCATATTACATTTTAATAAAAATAATTTTATGTTTTGGTGCTGAAAGACCAAAAATGCTTGGCTTCGTAAATATACCATAAATATTTTTATAATACTTTTTTTGTGAATGTTACTATATAACACAAAATTATCTATCTTTGTACTAAGCTTTAGTCCATATCATTATAATTTCTTTATCCCTTTGAATGATGGCGGGTGCATGCAAAGCTTTGTAAAGCAGTGGGTTGTACAGCCCTTGGAACTCAAGGGATAAATCCTAAGCTGTAACAGTTACATGGAAAGGATGTTATTCCTCCTCAAAAATAAATAAATAATGCTAGCCATGACAGCAGTAAGTTTTACTTCCTGCTTTTTTTCCAGGCCTGGATTTCCCATTAGATATAGTAAGCACCTGCCTAGAGCAGCAACTTTTGTTTGAGGGGTGCTAGCCAAACCCACATTCTGAATTGTGGGTATGGTCAGAGAAATCCCAATGTCCCTGCATCAGACACCTGCTTCTGGTTTATGGTAGCTGATTTATTTACCAGTTTACATGCTCATTTACTATGTAAACTCTGTAATGCAATGTATTGGAGACTTCTCAAACAAGCAGTGGGTTAAAGGGAAAATATAGTCTTGGAATAACTAGATATTAAGCTGTTTAACAGAATGTCATATCTAGTCAGGTGTTTTACATACAACAGTCAGTTGTATCTATTTACATTTTTTTTTTTTTGCATTTAAGCACTGTTGGGAGTTCTCCTACCATGAGAATGTATGAGATATCTTAGAATCATGGGTAGGGCTCTTTACTTGGCTCTAGGCGGCCTCTCCCATGATTCTGGAGGATGATGGGATTCTCTCTATAACTATAATCAGCCCTTCCCATGATTTCATAGGGCAGGACTCTCGATATTGCTCTAGCCAGCCCTATCAATGATTCTAAAGGGCCTTCTATACTTTCTCTAGATCCCCGTTCAGTTATAGACTACAGCAGAGTTTAACCCTCTAAGTAACAGAGAGGTACAATGCATTGGATTCCTCTCTGGCACTCAAATGGTTAAAGGCAAAAAAACCTGAACTGAAGTTAAACATACAAAAACAAACAAATAAAAGCAAAAAACCCCCCAAAAACAAAGGACTAAGATATAACTGACTGCTGTATAAATGACATTTGCCTATCTAAGAGCTGTAAGCAAGTTGATGTAGGGTTCTGGCTATGAACTGGAGCTGAATGCACCTAAAGACGTCACCTAGGACTACCTGGTTTTCTGAAAATAAATAAATAAAAAATAGTGGCAAAAATATGAACCTGCACTAAGAGATAACTTTTGATTTAATCTACACTCTATATTCCTCCTGCTGCAACTCTACTTTTTTGTAGACAACAATGTGTGTTTAATGTATATATAATTCACCCTGCTGTCTCCAGAGAAAATAATAAGCGGCTTTGTTGAATATAACAGGAGAAATTCACACTGGTCTCTCTAAAGCTAGAAAATAGCTATTCTGTTATGCAGAAACAAAGAGATGAGTAAATTCTGGTGCAAAACAGCTGCACCATGAATAGAGAGAGTCAGTTTAGCCCCTTAAATGCCAGAAAGGGTCCCAAAGCATTGGGGACTTCTCTAGCATTCAAGGGGTTAAATTTGGGGATTTTTTTGTTGTTTTCACTACAGGCCAGTTGGTTTATTTCAGAGTTTATCGCTTTTCTTTCTGCATAAACCCCATAGTCCAATAATCTTTTAAGGAAGTCCCATTAATCTTAGAGTTTCAGTATCTTAAAAGGCAGCCTCACGTGATAGTTGCCCCATAAGCTGGTCTGCACACCTGGGAGCAGACTTGTTTGTAAATTAGGGCCTGCAGTGTGGACCAGCAGGAGAGCTGCAGAGTCACATGGTAAATGAGCCAACAGATCCCATAGGCCACTGTGGACAGGGTTTCTAATTGGACTGCAGTAGTCTTCTGGGATGTGTAAGCAAGTCAGAGGCTTCTGGGGCTGTGAAACTCAAACCTCTTGTTTTATTTCAAGCCCAGTTGACAGGAGCCAGTTTGGGGCAGACTTAGTCAAATATTATAATTGTCTGTTAAAAAAGATGAAGGGACAAATCCAAGAATTACAGAGAGGGGTTCCAAAAGATAAAAACATACCTAGAACTTGGTTTGTGTAATCATGCATGAACAACCTTTAGCCCTCCTTCAGCTGCCAGCTGGACTTTAATTCCCATCATCCTCATCTGGCCAAAGACATAAACACAACAGCAACATGCATTTCTTGTGACTAGGCTGCTAAAGATTTGCTTGTCTCGCATTTAGATTTGACATTGTGGAGAAAAGTAGAATATACTTGTTTGCCACCATTTACCTTTTTATACTGCTAAAAGTTCAAGTTTATACATTTGTCTAGCATGCTTAAGCTTGCAAATGGCAGGGAGTATAGTCAATTTAATAATAAAAAAATTAGGTTGAAAAACAGTACAACCTAGAGAAATGAGAATTATATAAGCTTTACTGCTGCCAAATAAGTTAGTCTATATCTGAACTTCCTGTTTTGCCTACTAATACACAGTATAACCCTATATGTTCCCTCCTGAAAAATGTATCTAATCTTCTCTTAAATGTATCCATTGTATCTGCCATTTCCACATCCTTGGTCAAGGAATTCCACAATTTAACATACCTTACTGTAGAAAACACCTTCCTCTGCTGAAGTTGAAACCTCCTTTCCACTAATCTCAAGGTCTGGCCCCTGGTTATCTGATCAGACCTCCGAATGAAAAGCTCACCAGAGAGATCCTTGTATTGACCGCTCACATACTTGTGTTAAGTTGTCCTCTTAATCTTCTTTTCTCTACAGTACATAAGCCAAGTTTGTCTAGTCTTTCCTCATACGTCAAGTCTTCCATTCCCTTAATTAATTTTGTTGTTCTTTGCTGTGCTCTCTCCAGTTCTAGAATATCCGTTTTCTGGACTGTGCCCAAAACTGCACTGCATATCCGATGTGAGATCTTAGCAATGAGTTGTACAGTGGAAAAATTATACTTCAATACCCCTTTTTATGCAAGACAGGACTTTGTTTGCTTTTGCCATTGCTATTTGACACTGGTCACTTCTTCCAAGTTTGTAGATTACAAGGATTCCCTTATTTTTCTCTACCAACGAGTGCTCTAAAATGATTCCATTAAGTTAATAAGTAACATTAGTGGGAACTTTTTTTCCCAAATGCATGGCTTTATACTTTCCCACATGAAACACCATATTCCATTTGTTTGCCCAATCTGACATATTATGTAAATCCCTCTGTAAAGTATAAATATCCTGCTCTGAATTTATTACCTTGCATAATTTAGTGTCATATGCAAATATTGATATTTTGCTCTCATGTTAAAAAGCAGTGGAACAAGTACTGAACTCTCGGGTACTCCACTCTTAACACGATCTTCCCTATCATTCAACCAGTTTTCTATCCAATCGCAGAGATTATCCCCTAGCCCAAATGTACTTATTTTATACCCCAACCTTCTGCGTGGCACTGTATCAAACGCCTTTGCAAAATCTAGATATACTATCTACTGCTTTAATATTATCTAGGTTGCTACTTACTTCTTCATAGAAGTTCAAAATTAGTTTGGCAAGATCTGTTTCTCGTAAACCATGTTAATTCCTGCTAATAATCTTACTTTCAGCAGGGCAATCCTGAGTATAATCCCTTATTATCCCTTCTAGCAGTTTTCCCACTACAGAGGTCAAACTCACAGGTCTATAATTCCTATGTTCTGATTTTGTTCCCTTCTTAAATAAATGTACTACATTAACTTATAGATACACATATGTTGAAGTTCACTCTTTTAATAGTTCACTGTTATTTCTACCCCTTGCAATATCGGCATAATTAATTTAAAGCCTTCTGTGTTCTTGTCCTCCTTTGGATTCTCTTATTAGGCAAGATGCTGCGGGATCTAGAGAGGCAGCTGACAAATCCTATTGGCTGGATATCAGCAGCTGATGATTCTTCTTGTCTTTGTTGATGCCACAGGGGCCAAAAAGAGTGGCTACTACTGGCAACTTTAGTTTTTATAGTAGATGGCACAAGAAGCCTGGTGAGGAACAAATAAGTAGAGATAACAGTTAATAATTTATACACCCAGATGGTGGATGCTAGGCTATACATATAGTTTTGTTTAAATATGGAATACAGCCAGTCAGAAACAGTTATGGTAATGGTAAGGACTGGGCATTTAAAAGGACACTAACACAAATAAATTAAATTGGTTGATTGGACTTTAAATAGCATGTACTTCTAGGTAGCATCTGTAAAATTATTATTTTTATGTTAGATGCATAATATAATCGTTTACTTGCATTTTAGCAAAAGATATTCAGAAACCATTTGGTTAATTTTATTAATGCACTGTAATGTGATGCACAAGCTAAGATAGTTAATTCACTGACACTACTGCTCATTGTTGTACTCAGGAAGTCTGCTACTTTATCTCATGTCAGAGACACATATTAAAGGGATAGTAATGTTTCATAATAAAAGCAGCTCTAATTAATCATCATAGTATTTGTACTTTGGAGAGTGTTATTTCACTTCTGTCAGAGTAATTCAATGACAAAATATCCCCCTCCCGCCCCTTTTACTGATGTCACACTGCTCAGCCAGAGCAGAAGGGAGTTGCCCAGGTAGACTGCAGAGAGGGACAATCTTCAATTAAGATAAGGGAAATACCTGAAAAACTTGTCAAGGGGGTCAGGGCCTTCATTGTTCTCATAGGAAGAAGATTGTCCCCTGCTGTTATCTGTCTGGTGTATGGACTGGATTCCACATCTGAGAAGAGATGGCTTACACTAGGTAAAAGGGGCGGGAGGGGAAACTTTGCTTGTGAATATCTCTGAAACCTTTATGGTTTAAGACTTATATCATTCTTCATGTTTTTTTAATGCCTACAAAATAAAATAAAGATAAGATTACTATGAAACTGGAAGTCAGGGAGTTTTATAAAAGACAAGAATGGGTGCCCCCACTGGTAATACAAGATTTTAGGACCCCGGAAACACATAGATAATTTTTTACAGATGGAACACAAACTATGTTTTTTTAAAAGTGTCAACAGTATTGAATTTATTTGGATGTACACTAAAGACTGACTTTTTTGGTTGGAGTTATTTTAGATCAGAATTGATTGCACTGAAAGGGGTGATGCCCTGCTTGTGAGGGTTAGACTGAAAGCTTTCAGTGCAAGCAGTACTCTGATCCTTTTATTTTCTATGTTTTGTCTGTGCTGTTTTATGTCTCTGTATGTCTCTTCCCTATAGTACAGTACTACAGAGTATATTGATGCTATATAAATAAAGGATTGTAATAATAAGGTAAGAGATGTATGTTCAGTGACAGAAACCTTCCCAATGTCTATGTTATTCTATGAAGCTTATGCACTAAGATCTATCCAGCTTATTCCAAGAATAACTTGGAATTGGAGAATTTTCATTTACTGGACTGGCTTCTCTCACTTAAAGTGATAGTAATGTTTCACAAAAACAGCAGCTCCAATTAATCTTCATAGTATTTGAGCCATACAGAGTATTATTTCATTACTGTGAGCATTGTAGTTCAATAATAATTGAATGATAAAGTTTCCTTTCCCACCCCTTTTACCTAGTGTAACACTGCTTTCCTCAGATGTGGAATCCAGTCCATAGTCCAGACAGCTCACATCAAGGGTCAATATTCTTACTGTGAGAACAATGAAAACCCTACCCCCCTTGACAGGTTTTTCAGCTTTTTCCCGTATCTTAATTGAAGATTGTCCCTCTCTGCAATCTACATGGAAACTCCCTGCTGCTCTAAGCTGAGCAGTGTTACATCAGTAAAAGGGGTGGGAGGGGGATACTTTATCATTCAATTACTCTTGAACTACAACTCTGACAGAATTGAAATAACACTCTCCACAGCCCAAATACTATGAAGATTATTTAGAACTGCTTTTATTATTTTATTATTATTTTTTTTTTTTTTAGACTCTGATTCCAGACTCCCCGAACGGCGTGCAGCTGCACGGTACATCCGTGGTCCTTTAGGGACCGCAGCCTCTTGACGTACATGTATGTCATGGGTCATTAAGGGGTTAAGACCATATGCAAAAAGAAAAGAGGAGAGTTCAGGAGCAAACCAACTCACATGACAGGAGGAAAACAAAAAATTTCCTTTTAACCTCATGAATGCTAACATTCAAAAGGTAGAAGCCCCGTTTCCATCAATAAGAATTTTCTGAAGCAGTTGGTTTGTCCCAGAAATGAACATGTTTTTTCTTTCTGCCTGTGGCCCTAAGTGCATACCCCAATTTATATACATTTTGTTTCTATTAGGATGTGTTTACCACAGCCTAGATCAGGGATGGGCAGTATAAAGCCCTTCCGTTTTCATGGGCTCTAACTCCTAACATCTCTTGCCGGACAATGGCAGGGGATGATGGGGGGGGGGGGGTGTAGTACACAAGAGCTGGAGGGCCTCAAGTTGACCACTTCAACCAAGATCATGATATTTGTAACATCTCCCTGCATTGGGAATGCCCTTGTTTTATTCAGCAGTATATCTGTATATCTGCATATATCTATATATGTGTGATTATCCCTTAAACCCCTTTTGATGGCAAGAGGACTTGGTAACACACCGAGCATCATCTGCTGCCCATCCCTCTGCAGCTCGGGTGAGACCTCTCTGTTATGGACGTAGTCATACAGTGAACTGTTGGTTTGTTTAACATGGCTAATGTACTGAAGTCTGGTAATAATGTTAAAATGGCTCATTTGCATTATTGGTGGAAATAATGAGTGGTTTCAATTATCACTCTGCAACGGAGAGACAAGAGACTATTAGCATATTGACTTTTTGAAATATGCATTTCATTGATTCAGCATACAAACTGGCACAGCTACAGAGGTCACAATAGCCAGTATCACAATGTACATTGTATTCAATAGCAAAAACATTTGTTAAAGCCAGAATTAAGTTTGCATTCAAATGAGCAAAAGCTGGAAAGTACATGTTAAGTTCTTCCAAGTTAAAGTGATACTAATGTTTCATATTAAAAGCAGCTCTAATTAATCTTCATAGTATTTGGGCCATGGAGAGTGTTATTTCAATTCTGTCAGAGTTGTAGTTTAGGAGTAATTAAATGACAAAGTATCCCCCTTCCGCCTCTTTTACTGATGTAACACTGCTCACCCAGAGCAGAAGGGAGGTTCCCAGGTAGACTGCAGAGATAAGGGAAAAACCTGAAAAACTTGGCAAGGGGGGAAGGGCTTTCATTGTTCTAATAGAAAGAAGTTTGTCCCCTGCTGTTATCTGTCTGGTCTATGGACTGGATTCCACATCTGAGAAGAGGTGGCTTACACTAGGTAAAAGGAGCGGGAGGGGAAACTTTGCTTGTGAATATCTCTTAAACCATTCTTCATGTTTTTTTAATGCCTACAAAATAAAATAAAGATAAAACAAAGTATTACTATCCCTTTAACTGTGCACCTCCATGTGCTTTCCTGATGATTTCTGCCAAGTTGAAAGATGGATAGCAAAGAACAAACTGATCTTAAACAAAAACAGAACTGTCACAATGATATTTGACACAAAGCACAAACTGTGTAAACTCGACAATATTCACCTATCCATTGTAACAAAGTCTAATCATAAATTGGCCACAGTGGACTCCTGTATATATCTTGGTATGTGTCTTTACCCCAACCTCACTTTTGGTCTTCATATTGACAAATTAACCTCCAAACTTTATCCCAGAATAAGTGCTCTTTATTAGTGTTGAGCGAGCATGCTCGGCCGATGCTCGGATCGGCTCGAGCATCGCTCTGCTCGGCACATGGCGGTACTCGTACGAGTACCGCATGTGCTCGCCCGCCATGTTCGGGTCTCCTCCCCGCACGTTTTGCGCCTGCTGCGCAGCCAATAAACGTGCAGGGAGGCTCTGACATCGGTGTAATGCCAGCAGCCATGTTGGCTGCTGGCATTACACTGATTGGCTGGCCAGAACCCGTGGTCAGGTGCTGTATAGCACCTGACCATCGAGTTCGGCTCAGTCTGAGCCAGGGAGAGCTGAGGATAGGAAGGGAAAGGCAGTGTAGGGAGGAAAAAAACAAAAATTGTGAAAAAAAAAGAACCAAAAGTCCTTTTTAGGACTACTGTGTGTGGGGGCAGCAGGTTATTTGGTGTGGGGGGAAAAAAACAAAAAAAAAAAAAAAAAAATATATATATTCTGTTTAGTGTGCAAAGTTGCAGATTAGAGCACATTCTGTTTAGTGTGCACAGTTGCAGATTAGAGCACATTCTGTTTAGTGTGCAAAGTTGCAGATTAGAGCACATTCTGTTTAGTGTGCAAAGTTGCAGATTAGAGCACATTCTGTTTAGTGTGCAAAGTTGCAGATTAGAGCACATTCTGTTAAGTCTTCAAACTAAAATATCAAAGTCACGTATTCCATTCAGTGTGCGTCGCCGCAGTTTAGCAGCACATTCTGAGTACTGTGCAGAGTTGCAGAATAGGAAGAAATACTGTTAAGTCTTCAAACTAAAATATCAAAGTCACATATTCCATTCAGTGTGCTTCGCCGCAGTGTAGCAGCACATTCTGTGTACTGTGCAGAGTTGCAGAATAGGAAGAAATACTGTTAAGTCTTCAAACTAAAATATCAAAGTCACATATTCCATTCAGTGTGCTTCGCCGCAGTTTAGCAGCACATTCTGTGTACTGTGCAGAGTTGCAGAATAGGAAGAAATACTGTTAAGTCTTCAAACTAAAATATCAAAGTCACATATTCCATTCAGTGTGCTTCGCCGCAGTTTAGCAGCACATTCTGTGTACTGTGCAGAGTTGCAGAATAGGAAGAAATACTGTTAAGTCTTCAAACTAAAATTTCAAAGTCACATATTCCATTCAGTGTGCTTCGCCGCAGTTTAGCAGCACATTCTGTGTACTGTGCAGAGTTGCAGAATAGGAAGAAATACTGTTAAGTCTTCAAACTAAAATATCAAAGTCACATATTCCATTCAGTGTGCTTCGCCGCAGTGTAGCAGCACATTCTGTGTACTGTGCAGAGTTGCAGAATAGGAAGAAATACTGTTAAGTCTTCAAACTAAAATATCAAAGTCACATATTCCATTCAGTGTGCTTCGCCGCAGTGTAGCAGCACATTCTGTGTACTGTGCAGAGTTGCAGAATAGGAAGAAATACTGTTAAGTCTTCAAACTAAAATATCAAAGTCACATATTCCATTCAGTGTGTTTCACCGCAGTTTAGCAGCCTTTTCTGTGTACTCTGCAGAGTTGCAGAATAATAAGAAATACTGTTAAGTTTTCAAACTCAAATATTAAAGTCACATATTCCATTCAGTGTCTTTCACCGCCGTTTAACAGCCTATTCTGTGTACTCTGTACAGTTGCAGAATTATAAGAAATACTGTTAAGTTTTCAAACTCAAATATTAAAGTCACATATTCCATTCAGTGTGTTTCAACGCCGTTTAACAGCCTATTCTGTGTACTCTGTACAGTTGCAGAATAATAAGAAATACTGTTAAGTTTTCAAACTCAAATATTAAAGTCACATATTCCATTCAGTGTCTTTCACCGCCGTTTAACAGCCTATTCTGTGTACTCTGTACAGTTGCAGAATTATAAGAAATACTGTTAAGTTTTCAAACTCAAATATTAAAGTCACATATTCCATTCAGTGTGTTTCAACGCCGTTTAACAGCCTATTCTGTGTACTCTGTACAGTTGCAGAATAATAAGAAATACTGTTAAGTTTTCAAACTCAAATATTAAAGTCACATATTCCATTCAGTGTGTTTCAACGCCGTTTAACAGCCTATTCTGTGTACTCTGTACAGTTGCAGAATTATAAGAAATACTGTTACGTTTTCAAACTCAAATATTAAAGTCACATATTCCATTCAGTGTGTTTCAACGCCGTTTAACAGCCTATTCTGTGTACTCTGCAGAGTTGCAGAATAATAAGAAATACTGTTAAGTTTTCAAACTCAAATATTAAAGTCACATATTCCATTCAGTGTCTTTCACCGCCGTTTAACAGCCTATTCTGTGTACTCTGCAGAGTTGCAGAATTATAAGAAATACTGTTAAGTTTTCAAACTCAAATATTAAAGTCACATATTCCATTCAGTGTCTTTCACCGCCGTTTAACAGCCTATTCTGTGTACTCTGTACAGTTGCAGAATTATAAGAAATACTGTTAAGTTTTCAAACTCAAATATTAAAGTCACATATTCCATTCAGTGTGTTTCAACGCCGTTTAACAGCCTATTCTGTGTACTCTGCAGAGTTGCAGAATAATAAGAAATACTGTTAAGTTTTCAAACTCAAATATTAAAGTCACATATTCCATTCAGTGTCTTTCACCGCCGTTTAACAGCCTATTCTGTGTACTCTGCAGAGTTGCAGAATTATAAGAAATACTGTTAAGTTTTCAAACTCAAATATTAAAGTCACATATTCCATTCAGTGTCTTTCACCGCCGTTTAACAGCCTATTCTGTGTACTCTGTACAGTTGCAGAATTATAAGAAATACTGTTAAGTTTTCAAACTCAAATATTAAAGTCACATATTCCATTCAGTGTGTTTCAACGCCGTTTAACAGCCTATTCTGTGTACTCTGCAGAGTTGCAGAATAATAAGAAATACTGTTAAGTTTTCAAACTCAAATATTAAAGTCACATATTCCATTCAGTGTCTTTCACCGCCGTTTAACAGCCTATTCTGTGTACTCTGCAGAGTTGCAGAATTATAAGAAATACTGTTAAGTTTTCAAACTCAAATATTAAAGTCACATATTCCATTCAGTGTCTTTCACCGCCGTTTAACAGCCTATTCTGTGTACTCTGCAGAGTTGCAGAATTATAAGAAATACTGTTAAGTTTTCAAACTCAAATATTAAAGTCACATATTCCATTCAGTGTCTTTCACCGCCGTTTAACAGCCTATTCTGTGTACTCTGTACAGTTGCAGAATTATAAGAAATACTGTTAAGTTTTCAAACTCAAATATTAAAGTCACATATTCCATTCAGTGTGTTTCAACGCCGTTTAACAGCCTATTCTGTGTACTCTGTACAGTTGCAGAATAATAAGAAATACTGTTAAGTTTTCAAACTCAAATATTAAAGTCACATATTCTGTGTAAGATGAAGAAGGCGGGTAAAAAGGGACGGGGAAGTGGACGTGATCCTGAAAGTTCAGGGCGCGGGTCAGGACGCGGAGAAACTGTGCCTGGTGCCAGAGCACAAGAAAGAAAGACATCCACCATACCTAGCTTCATGTCTGATTTCACAGGGCGTCGCAGGACATCACTCTCGAGGTCCGACCAGTGCGAACAGGTGGTCGGTTGGATGACAGCTGATACTGCTTCCAGTCGGTTAAGCACCACCCTGTCTTCCACCAAGTCCACTCTCAGTAGCCAAGAGTCTGGTCAACATAATCCTCACTCTGATCATCCTTCCTCCCACCATACACGGTCTGGTCAAAGAAGTGATCCCACACTGGGATATAGTGATGAGCTCGTCTCATCACCAATCCTTCATTTGACCCTCTCTCCAAGCACGCTTGCAGAGGAACATGACATCTTGTGCCCTGATTCACAACCTCTAGAGGCTACCCAATCACAAGAAGATGACAGATGTGAACGGCATTTAAGGTCAAAGGAAGTAGTGGATGATGATGATGATGATGATGAGACACAGTTGCCATTAAATCAACCACTATTTCCGTCTCAAGACCTTGTTGAGGAGAATGTTATACAGTTGTCAATGACTGAGTATGTGGTGGGATCAAGACTTGAGGAGGATGATCAGAGTGAGGAAGTGGAGGAGGACTTGGTGGACGATGAGGTGACTGACCCCACCTGGGAAGGTGTAGAGCCGAGCGATGACAGCAGTCCTGATGGTGAGCCATCTGCAGCACCGCAACAGGCTGGAAGAGGCAGTGGTGTGGCTACAGAAAGAAGGCGGACCGCACCAAACCGGCCCGCAAATGTTCCACGGAGCACCCCCTTGCGTAAATCTACCTTGCCAAAGGGTAGGTGTTCCGCGGTATGGCGTTTTTTTAAGGAAAGTGCGGACGACAAAAGAATTGTAGTTTGCAACCTGTGCCACACCAGAATGAGCCGAGGCATGAACACTAGAAACCTCACCACCACCAGCATGATCCGACACATGGCATCCAAGCACCGTAGTAAGTGGGAGGAACGCCTGGATCGCCCACCTGTGTCTGCAGGCCACACCACTGCCTCCTCTTCCCCTGTTTTCGGTGCCGGCCAATCGCCTGTCGAAGGCGCAGGCCCGCATACCTCCCGCCCTGCACCTGTAGCATCTGAAGCACCATCAGCGACCACATCCACTTCCCTGTCCCAGCACAGCGTCCAAATGTCGTTACCCCAGGCATTTGAGCGCAAGAGAAAGTACCCAGCCACCCACCCACAGGCCATAGCACTAACCTCACACCTTTCAAAATTACTGGCCATCGAAATGCTGCCATTTAGGCTTGTGGACACTGAGTCCTTCCGCAGCCTGATGGCAGCAGCTGTCCCTCGGTACGCGGTCCCCAGCCGCCACTACTTTTCCCGGTGTGCCATCCCCGCATTACACCACCATGTGTCCCGTAACATCACCCGTGCCCTGACCAACGCAGTTACTGGGAAGGTCCACTTAACGACTGACACATGGACAAGTGCTTGTGGCCAGGGACGCTACATTTCCCTGACGGCACACTGGGTGAATGTCGTGGAGGCTGGGAGCGACTCGGACCCTGGGATGGCACGGGTGCTACCCACGCCGAGGATTGCGGGCCCTACCTCCATCAGGGTTTCCACCAGCACCTACGTTATTGGCTCCTCCTCCTCCGTTTCCACCTCCGAATTCTCTACACACACCGCCACTCCCCCATCAGCCAGTAGCTGGAAGCAGTGTAGCACTGCAGTGGGGAAGCGTCAACAGGCCGTGCTGAAGCTGATCTGCCTTGGGGACAAACAGCACACGGCCTCAGAGCTGTTGCAGGGGATTAGTCACCAGACCGAGCAGTGGCTCTCGCCACTCAACCTGCAAGCAGGCATGGTTGTGTGTGATAATGGGCGTAACTTGGTGGCGGCTTTGGAGCTCGGCAAGCTCACACACGTACCATGCCTAGCGCATGTATTTAATTTAGTGGTGCAGCGATTTCTAAAAACCTACCCCAATGTGCATGATCTCTTGACCAAGGTGCGCCGCGTGTGTGCACATTTCCGTAAGTCATCAACAGCTTCAGCCGGCCTGTTGAAGCTGCAGCAGCGCTTACAATTGCCAGCTCACCGGCTGCTGTGTGACGTGAGCACGCGCTGGAACTCCACCTTCCACATGTTGGCCCGGCTTTGTGAGCAGCAGAGGGCAGTAGTGGAGTACCAGCTGTTACACGGTCGTCGCCTCTCCGTTCAACTTCCTGTAATCAGAAGTGAGGAGTGGGAATGGATGTCAGACCTCTGCGAGGTTTTACTCAATTTTGAGGAATCGACACAGATGGTGAGCGGCGATAACGCTATTATCAGTGTAACCATCCCACTTCTGTGTCTACTGAAACGCTCGCTGCTCACAATTAAAACCGACGCTTTGCATGTGGAAGAGGTGGAAATGGGGGAGGAAGAGCTTACACAAGGTGATAGCCAGAGCACCCTCACTTCGTCTTCTCAGCGACAATTGGAGGAGGCGGAGGAGGAGGAGGAGGAGGAGGAGGAGGAGGAGGAGGAAGACACGGTTGCCTCCGCTACAGAGGGTAGCCATGGAACTTTAGTTCCATCTCTTCAGCGTGGGTGGGCAGAAGAGGAGGAAGAGGATGAGGATATTGAGAGTCAGCCTCCTGGTGAGGACAGCGAAATCTTGACTGTTGGTACTCTGGCACACATGGCTGACTTTATGTTAGGCTGCCTTTCCCGTGACCCACGCGTTGTACGCATTTTAGACAACACGGATTACTGGGTGTTCACCCTTCTGGACCCCCGCTACAAAGAGAATTTCTCATCTCTCATTCCTCCGGTGGAGAGGACAAGCAAAATGTTGCAATACCAGAAGGTTCTTGTTGAAAAATTGCTCCAAAATTTTCCATCTGACAACGCTGGCGGCAGAGTACGTGCTACCTTGGCCAACCGAGAAGGGGAGAAAAGGGGAGCACACAGCAGTTCCGACAAAGGCAGGGCAACACTCTCCAAGGCGTGGGACACCTTCATGACACCCCGCCAGCACCCTCACCCTGATGCGCAGCCTAGTGTCACAAGGAGGGAAAAGTTTTGGAAGATGGTGAAGGAGTACGTAGCAGACCGTGTCAGCGTCCTCAATGATCCCTCTGTGCCTTACAACTACTGGGTGTCCAAGCTGGACACGTGGTATGAACTGGCACTCTACGCCTTGGAGGTGCTGGCCTGCCCTGCCGCCAGCGTTCTGTCTGAGCGGGTATTTAGTGCTGCTGGTGGCATCATAACAGATAAGCGTATCCGCCTTTCCACCGACAATGCTGATAGGTTGACACTTATAAAAATGAACAAGGCCTGGATTTCCCCTGACTTCTCCACTCCACTGGAGGAAAGCCCCGGGGGAACATAAACTCACTTTATATATGTTATTTACAATGATGGGAATACTCTGTATTCCCATTCACCCCTTCCACCCAAAAAACGGGTATATGGTTGACTCTTAATCTTCTCATCCTCCTCCTCCTCTTCCATATGCCCTGTACTATAATTTTTATATAGGGCCAGCTCACCAGCGTGCCCTGGGATATAATTTTTATATAGGGCCAGCTCACCAGCGGGCCCTGTGATATAATTTTTATATAGGGCCAGCTCACCAGCGGGCCCTGTTTGACAATTTTTATATAGGTCAGCTCACCAGCGGGCCTTCTCATATAATGTTTTATTGGGTCAGCTCTCTAGCGGGCCCTCTCATATAATGTTTTATAGCGTCAGCTCACTAGCGGGCCTTCGCATATAATGTTTAGGATGGTCAGCTCTGCAGCAGACCCTCACCCATAATGTTTTAGATGGTCAGCTCAGCGCACGTTTCCCTCTTAATCATGGCCTCAGTTCTGAAAATCAAGGAAATTTTTGGGAGAATTTGCCTCTGCGCACGTTTCCCTCTTAATCATGGCCTCAGTTCTGAAAATCAAGGAAATTTTTGGGAGAATTTGCCTCTGCGCACGTTTCCCTCTTAATCATGGCCTCAGTTCTGAAAATCAAGGAAATTTTTGGGAGAATTTGCCTCTGCGCACGTTTCCCTCTTAATCATGGCCTCACTTCCGAAAATCAAGGAAATTTTTGGGATAATTTGCAGATGATATACAAGTAAATATACAGCAAATATTGTTTGGTAACAATTTTTCGCCTAAAGTCGTTTTTATTTTCCTTTTTGTGTGTTTTATGGTCAGTCTGTAAAAATGGCGTACTACGGGCGAAAGATCGTTCCCAGCAGCGATGTTGGAGTCCAAGGTGCATCCAGACATCCTCCCTATGCTGTCCCTGAACCATTTCTGTAGTGTTTCCATCTTTTTCTGCCCTTTTCCTATGGACCAGGCACCCTCCCCTCATCAGAGCAGGGGGTGCCTGGTGTAATGCTCGAGTCCTCCCATTGACTTCAATGGGGCTCGGATGCTCGGCCGAGCACTCGAGCCTCAGGGGGTGCTCGGTCAGAGCACCCGAACATCCGAGCATTGGGGTGCTCGCTCATCACTACTCTTTATAGAAACAAATCATGTTTAAGTACCCTGGTGAGGAAATGTATTGTACAATAGACGCTGCTGCTAGTCATAGACTATGGTGATGTAGGATATGCTCCAGCACCACAAATCCATCTTAGTAAACTTGACACTCTGTATAATTTATTATGCTGCTTTATCCTCTACCCATCACTGTGATAAAAAGGCCTAGATTCTATTATAGGTGCTCATTTTATCACTGCGTTTATCCCCAGTTTTCCCCATAGACTTCAACAGGAAAATGTTTGATAAAATGGGTGTTAACATTTAGCACCTGCAATAGAATCTAGCCCTAAATCTAGACATGCTCTTCGCCTTTCTTGCTTAGTATACAACCACTTCTCTGGAAAACTTCTAGACTACCTGAGCAGTATGCTCACTTTGGTTCTCCATAATAACTATAACCTCAGCTCCACTGCTAACAACTCACTGCGTATACCACAATGCAAGAAAGATGCAGGACGATCTGCCTTCTCCAGAGCTCCAAAGGCCTGGAACAATCTGCCTGAAATAATCAAATCTGCTCCTAGTCTAAAATCCTTGAAAGTAAATGATTCTTTATATCTAAAAACAGTGTGTCACTGTATATAATTTTAATATTTTATTTGTATGTATATTTATAAGTGTATGCATATATATATAATGTTTATCAATTTGTGTAAATCTCTAACCTTTTTTACTGAAAACTAAACTTGAAAACGAGAGAAATCTCAATGTATTCTACCTGGTAAAACATTTTCTAAATAAATATCAGGCATGACATCACAAATTATTTTCTAAGACAGTATACAACACCAAAAGCTCCAATAAGAACTCAATGTAATGCTTAACCAGTAGTACAGAAAATCGCTAAAAACTGGAGTCAAATGTCCCCATTTAACACCCACACTATCTGGCGTGTGGCTTGTTGCACAACTGCAAAACTACACTAAAATAACAGAATACAATGTCTACAAATCCTAACTCAGTAAGCACTGCACACCATCACCCAGTATTGGCACTATACAATTCCAGTTCTATGCAAATCCATGATGTTATTTGTGATGTAATTTGTGTTGTTGTCACAATCCTCCCATTTGTGATAGTATGCTTCCCTGGTCCTTACCAGAACTTGTTATGAAGTGCTTGGCCTCCCGGCAGATATGCGTATGCGCAATGTGCGTTGTGCGTCGGATGACTTTGGGCGTTGTGTCATTGTCATCCTTGCAGGATCGCCGGCTTCTTAAACCCAGTGGAACTGGGACTCGGTGCTCATTTGTTAGCTCGAGTCCCAGTGTTTGCAGCTAGCGTGTTTGTGATTTCTCTTCCGGATCTCTTGACCTTGGCTTGCCCCAGACTACTGCATTGCCTCTGATACCCTGTGATTTCTCAGAATCCCTCTGGACTACCTCTGCCTCCCTTGGAGATTCTCTCCCTGGTCTTATCAGGTACCTTGACCCTTGGCTGATTACTGGACACTCTTTTCACTTAAACCTGCCTTGACCTCTGGCCTGCTTACTGGACACTGCTTACTCTCAGCCTGCCCTGACCTCTGGCCTTCTCTTGGATTTTGAATTCTGTTTGTCTGCTCTATTTAGGGCCCTCTACTTTATCATCTCTGGCCCTCAGGCGTGATTCCCTGCATCCTAGAGTTGCTACCTGTTTATTTCAGACTAATACAGCTCTCTGCTTACCTCTAGGTAGCTTCATCCGCTCAAAGGGAAGTTTCAGTGAGCTAACAAATCTAACAGTTGTCATCAATATGTAATTTTGATGGAACTGTCATGTCTGATGTCACCAGCAAATCACATGGGTGTGTGTAGTTAAACTGGAAGAATATAACCCATATATCCCAGACTTGGTGTGTTTTTTGAGTGAGAACATAACACTATAACATTTCTACTCATCCAATCACTTTGAGAGCACTGCATATCATTCCCCAACAGTTTATAACACAGCTTATAAAAATTATCAGTCACATTGACAGTTACACTTTGTGACAGAAAATAATTTTATAGGCTCTAATGTTATTGCTGTACCACAAAAATGCAGCCGCTGCTTAAGCTGGTACTACTGGCATGTGGTGGCTGCATTTTTAAAAAGGAAAAAAAATTACCCAGACCTTGTTTGGGGGCATCAGGACCTTTGCTGATCCCCCCCCACCCCAGCTATTGACCTCTCAGCTTATAACACTGGGAGATCAATAAAGGTTATCACAGGAGAACATTGTGACTCCCCTGCTTTTACCCTACCTGTACCTCAGGGAAGGAGTGGGTGGGATCAGGGAAAACGTCCCACATTACATATCAGCTTCTAGAAACATTTGTGCATATCACATTAGGGGTAGAAAGGCAAGGGACCCCTCATTTGAGGGAGTGAGATATGTATATATACATGATTTTACATAGTTATTGTGTAACCAATAGAATGCTCATTTTAGTTCATAAAGCTGAAACTGCCATTTTGTGCTCCTGTTAATTAGAGGGTTAGCAATGTTTCAATTACAGTGAAGCTTCGATCCTTCCTTATACTTTGTACTATTGCTCCTTTACATTGCTAATGATTAAATCGCTATTTCCACTGAAATTATATAATAAATTCTCCCCCTCATGCCCCTTATGCTGACATCATGCTTCGTGCCACAGAACTGAAGGAGCATCATGACGAGGGACACGCTTTCTTCAGTACAAGGAAAAACCTGCCCCTCTTCGTCAAGGAGGGCAGCGTTTTCCTTATACTGAATGACAGAAGAGTGTCCCTCATTGTAATTTGTCCTGTTAAGTGGATTTCAGATCTGAGGGGACATGGCTTCCTATACTGGGGCAGGAAGGGGATAATTAACAATATAATACAAAAGGAAATAGAGCGATTTCACAATTAGCAACACAACGGAGCAATTGTAACATTACTAACCCTTTAAGTGTCTTTGCAGGCAAAGCATGTAGGTAAAATTATACATATTTTGTATTTTTGTACCCAGCGGATACAGGGCTTTTAAAAATTACTGAAATCTCAAATCTTCACATGGCAGACTTCCTCAGTCGACACACAGTGGACAGCAGAGAGTGGGAACTGCATCCAGAGGTGTTCAACCTCATTGTTCAGAGGTGGAGTCTTCCATGCATCGACCTGATGGCGACAAGACACAACCTGAAGGTTCCGATGTTCTGCTCTTGCTGGAGGGATCCTCTGGCTCTAGCAGTGGATGCCATGTTCATTCCTTGGTTATTTCCTCTGGGTTACATCTTTCCTCCCATCCCCATGTTGCACAGGGTGATAACGAAACTGAGACTGGAGCACTGTCCAGTCATTCTGATTGCTCCATACTAGCCTCGGCAGGCTTGGTTTCCAGTGCTTCTGGATCTATCAGTGGCGGAGCCTTTCCGGCTCCCTTGCTGTCCGGATCTTCTTCTACAGGGGTATCTGTGGAAGGAGGATGTCCATCGTCTAGCTTTGATGGCTTAGAAATTGAATCCTCAATACTGAGGAAGAAAGGATTGCTTCTGGTGTGGTGTCTACTATGATTAGTGCATGCAAACCTGTTTCCTTTAAGGCCTACCATCGAGTCTGGTCTGCTTTTCTCTCTTGGTGTGCTGATAAGGACCTATCCCAGGATTTTGATCTTCCTATGGTCCTGGCCTTCCTACAGGAAGGTGTAGATAAGGGCCTCAGTTTGCGTTCCCTTAAGGTTCAGACATCTGCCCTCTCTGTTTTCTTTCAGGGGCGCATTGCTATTCTTCCTGATGTCAAAGTTTTCTTCCAGGGCGTTGCTCATACTCATTCTGGATTTAAGTCTTCCACTCCTCAGTGGGATCTTAATTTGTTTTTGGGCGTCTTTCAGCATCCTCCCTTTGAGTCCTTGGCTACTATTCCTCTATGCCTGCTGTCGTGGAAAATGTTTTTTCTCCTGGCAATCGTGTCGCGGTGTTGCATGCTCTGTCTTGTAAACCATCCTTTTTGGTGTTTCAGAAAGACAAGGCAATGCTTCGCACTTCACAGGAATTTCTCCCAAAGGTGGTTTCTGAGTTCCACATTAATCAGGAGATTGTGGTGCCTTCTTTCTGCCCTGACCCTACCTCTGACAAGGAGAGGGATCTCCACTTGTTAGATGTGGTGCACTGTCTCAAGTTTTACGTGCATTGCACTGAGTCCATTTGACAGTTTTATGTGCTGTTTGTAATTCCTGAGGGTTCCAGGACAGGGAAACCTGCATCCCAAGTGACCATTGCATCTTGGATTAAGTCCACTATTCCTAGGGCTCATGAACTATGAAAGAGGCCTGTTCCCTTTTGGGTCACGGCTCATTCTACTAGATCTATTGGGGCATCTTGGGCTTGCAAGAATCAGGCCTCAGCTGATCAGTTGTGCAAGGCAGCCACTTGGTCGTCTGTGCACACCTTTTTGAAGCACTACCATGCTGATGTGCCTGTCTAGGATCTTCTTCAGTTCTTCAGTGCTCCCTCACTTTTGAGCCCTGTTGGCTCTAGTTCAGTGTGCTGTGTGACAGTTCCTGGGGTGTTGTTGCCCCTGTTCAGTGTCCGTTGACACTTCCTTTGTTATTGTTGGGCTTTCTCTGGTCTGATGGTTCATATATGCTCTGGTGACTCTAGGGGTCCTTGCCTCAATGGTTAGACATCCCAAAGTTACCAGTAACCTGTATTGGACGACAGAGAAAATAGGATTTTAGTCTTACCTGTTAAATCCTTTTCTTTTAGTCCATACAGGTTACTGGTCTCCCACCCTGTCAAGTGACCATGCCTGGCGCTCCTGTGGCAGAACGTGGGGGTCCTTCGGGTTCATGCTCACAGGAGTCTTCTTTCCCTTCTTACTATCTAGTCAATAGTTAGTGTCTCAAGTCTTACTGGAGCTGATTGGCTAGCTGCAGCCAAGGAGGGAAGGTAGGCATCACCCCTGCATTCATTTCTAGAATGGTTCCTGCCTACTTAAAGGGGCGGATCGCCTACCCAAAATTACCAGTAACCTATATGGACTGGGCAGCACAGTGGCTCAGTGGTTAGCACTGTTGCCTTGCAGCGCTGGGGTCCTGGGTTCAAATCCCACCAAGGACAACATCTGCAATGAGTTTGTATGTTCTCGCTGTGTTTGCGTGGGTTTCCTCCGGGTACTCCGGTTTCCTCCCACACTCCAAAAACATACTGATAGGTGAATTTAGATTGTGAGCCCCAATGGGGACAGGAACCAATATGAGTGTAAAGCGCTGCGTAATCTGTGTGCGCTATATAAATAAAGGATTATTATTATTATTATTATTAAGAGAAAAGGATTTAACAGGTAAGACTAAAATCCTCTTATTTTGACCTTCAAGTGACCTGGTAATTCTGGTTCATAGTTTATAATTAATAAACTAGTCTCCAACTGACATGCCTTATAAAATGTATATATATATAATGTTCGTATGTTAAAATTCACTTGCAATTTCATATAAATGTGCTTCAAAGTCATTACTCCCAATTACAAGTGACCTGTCAGTTTTGAATTTCAGTTAACAAGAGGACCTCTACTGATCTAACTCACTCATCATTTTACATCAATTTTATGTCCCTTTTCATTAAGGATACATTAACTAGTTTGAAGTCAGTATGCTGCTGGCTCAACATACCTATCTAAACATAAAGTGCAAACGACTGTATTATATTAAAGGGATAGTAATGTCAGAAAAAAAGTATTACCTATATGGTAGATACAATTAAAAGAGAGTGCTTGCACTTATTCATATCTCTCAAACCATTATGGTTTGAGAGATATAGTACAATAAAGTTCTCCGGTCCCTCCCCTTTCTGCTTGACGAGCTGTAAAGCTGTCAGAAGCAGATTCTGGTCACTTGACCAGCCATGGCTCTTCAGCAGTGCCGGAATAATGATATCTAAAGGTATATCGGTGCTGCTGAAGAGCCACCGTCTGATCCAGGAACCCGCTTTCTTCTCTTATTCTGTTTTTGTACAATATTTAAATCACATAACTCTTCCTTTCCATTTTAATTCATCTATCGATCACTCTACAAATTATCACTCTTTCACCTTCTTTACATTAGACAATTTTCACACATCCTCCAGCAGGATTGTAAAAAGCATAGAAATGTCATTCTGTTTGGCTTGTTTCACTCACATTGTTTGCCTTCTTTTCATTATCGGCTAGTAGTTAATTTAAAATATCACCATTTAATACTTCAAACCACATTGTAAATATACAGTAGGATATGTACAAATACTGCTTCTCCTTCTTCTCTGTTCTTATATTCATATTCTTATATTCAGTTACACTGGCTGGTTAGAGAAGTAAAACTATGTGGCTCATTAGAGATTCCCTAATCCATTGGCTTCAGCAGTAGCCCAGATCTCTGGGCCTACCAGCACTATTAGACTTCCACTTTGCAAGATTGTGTGGGAAGAAAGTTGTGGCAGAAATTGGTGAGAAGTACTCCCTGTGCTTCAGAGATTTAGATCCATCATTCCTTCAGACAAGAATGTAATATCTGTCAAAAAGGGCCACATCTGATTATCATGAAAGCAGGTTTGCTCATTATCCAAGAAACCTCTCCTGACACTAGGATTGTGTTCTCTATTATAGAACATCAGACTTTGTCATGGTAATCTGTTTTGGAGGTCAAAATAAATAAAGGCCATAAAAAGATCAATTGAATTATTGGTATATTCTGGAAAGACATTAATGTCTTTTATAAATTGGGTTAATAGTAGACATGGGTAATCACTGGCTATACAGAGATGATGGGGTACATCTAAATTCTCAAGGCAAAACCTCTTGCATTACATTTAGTAACTCTTTCTTCTCACCTCCTTTCTGATTCTCAGTTTTCCTTCTGGCTGACCTTCTTCTACCAGTCTTTACTGCTGCTTCTCCTCACCTCCGCTCTAATCCTCAGGATCACTCCCCCATTATCATAATCCCGCTAAACTCACAGTCACATCCCCCACAATCTCAGTTCTACTCTCCCACCATTTCAGTCTCACTCTCTCATCATCTTAATCCCGCTAACCAAACATCTTAATCCCAGGGTTTATCATTTTAAATCCTTTGCTACTAGCCAGACCTGAAAAGTTACTCACCACTGCAAGCCAAAACATATGCACCAGGGCTGAATTTCTACTCAGCAGGGCTAAATTTTCACTCGCCATTGGCTAGTGGCGAGTGGAAATTTTGAGCCCTGTTAATCCCATTAATCCCATTGTGGCCCTAAATTTGGTATGGAGAGAGGCATGTACTGGGAGCAAACAGGCTGCTATTTTATTAGAAGGGGTAGAGGAGGAACAATAAGAAGGGGGTAATAGGGATGAATGTGGGAGTCCTGGTTAATTAAACAGGAGGAGCCCTGAACTCCCAGCACCATATATATATGTATTACGTGTAGTATCTGTAATAACCTCCACTTCCCAACACAGACTGTAGGAAGATACAGGGGTATAATCCCTGACACACTCCTGGTTATTAGGGTTCCAGATGACTCTTATTTATTTGTTTTATTACCCCCACCCCCAACACAAGGAATGGAAGAAGGGAGAGGGTGCAATGTGTGCCCCTTTCTTGTCATTAGGGGAACCTATTTTTATTTTGTATTTATTACCCCCCCCCACACACACACACACTCCCCTGCACATGGATTGGGGGATGAGAGAGAGAGGGTCTATCACGGTGCCAGTGATTCTATGCGACATTCCTACTTCCGGGTTTGTCATGGCTGCCTCTTATTGGTTCTAGCTGGCTGGCCCCTCCCAGGTCTTGCCTTTATATATGCCTTCCTATCACTAGGCCGGTGCCCTTTCGTGGTGTTCCCGACCTGACATTTGTATCTGTGTTCCAGTTCCATGTATGATCCGGTTTCATCTGACCTTGCTCCTGTCTCCGTGCTCAGTGTACTGATCCAGGCCTTAATTGACTACCGCTCTCTGTGTACCGATCCAGGCTTTGGCTGTCTACCGCTCTCTGTGTACCGTTCCAGGCTTTGGCTGACTACCGCTCTCTGTGTACCGATTCTGGCTTTGGCTACTCCGCCTAGCGTTGCTAGTGCTTCCGTTGTGCCCATGCCTTGCCTCCACGGTAGCTACCAGCCGGTATTTCTCTGTCGCCTCCGGTTGCGCTTACTCTCAGCCTGTGCCTAATTGCAGCCTCCGTTACATGCCATACGGCCTGTGTCCTCCGGTCACTAGCGGTGTACCACTTGTGAGTCTATTCCAACTGTTGCCTCCCCTTGAGCTTACTCTCAGCCTGTGCCTAATTGCAGTCTCCGTTATGTGCCATCGGCCTGTGCCCTCCGGTCGCTAGCGGTGTACCACTTGTCAGTCTATTTCTACTGTTGCCTCCGTTTGCACTACTCTCAGCCTGTGCCCTCCGGTCACTAGCGGTATTACCACTTGTCAGTCTGCTCCTACTGTTGCCTCCAGTTGCGATAATCCTAGCCTGTGCCTCATTGCAGACTCCGTTAGTGCTATACAGCCTATGCCCTCCAGGTCACTAGCGGTACTACCCCTGTCCAGTCCGCATTTGGTGCTATCTCCGTTTGTGCTACTTCAAGGCTGCCTTACCCAGTTAAAATTAAGGCCGGTAGAGCCTCCTCTATTTCTTATTTGTCTCCAGCTACTAGGCTGCCTTACCCGGTTATAGGTAAGGCCGGTAGAACCTCCTCTATTCCTTATTTGTCTCCAGCTACTGGGCTGCCTTACCCGGTTATAGGTAAGGCCGGTAGAGCCTCCTCTATTTCTTATTGTCTCCAGTTATTAGGCTGCCTTACCCGGTTATAGGTAAGGCCAGTAGAGCCTGTTCACCTCCCTCACTGAGGTGCCTGCCCTGCAGTATAGTTCCCTCCTCGGGCCTTTCCGGTTCTGTACTGCTGAGGTTTCCTTCCTGTCTACGTTCCAGTCACATTTGCATATTGTGTCTACTGTATTGCCCTGACCTGTGTCAGACCATTATCTGTCCTCTGTGTATGTCTGGACCCGTGTAGGGCCTTGTTGTGCTTTATACTGTTTTAATAAAGCTTCTCTATTTTATCTCACCAAAGTGTCTGAGTGTTCAGTAAAAACCATGACAGGGACATCCTTTGGCCCTATCCTGGTTATTATGGGGTCCTGGGGCTCCCTACATTAAAGGAAACATTCACATAACAAAATGTTTTTATCAGTTGTTTAACCATTTAAAGGGGAACTACCACCCTGGTCGGCTCCAAAAAGGACTGACAGCGCAGGCGCACGGACGTCACTATGACGAGATGTCTGTGCTTCCTGCTACTGTGAGCCTCCGAAAAACTGGAAAATCTTTGAAACTAGGTAATATTTCTGGCGACTAGCGCTACTAAGCAGCTAGTCGCCAGATGAAGAATTAATTAATGTAAAGTTATTGAGGGGTGGTAGTTCCCCTTTAAGTAGTATCAGTAAACATGCTATTTTTTGTACTTTTAAGATCTTTAACCTCCAAGTTATGCTCATAATGCGGCACGGTGTATCTGAGGCACAGTTCTCAGGACTTCCCAAAACTATTTCATTCTCCTCTTACCTCCCTCACAGCTGCCCCAGGGAGCGCGTTCAAGCTTCACTTCGGTGTGGTGTGAATGGCTCCTATCTTTACAGCAAGCTCCACTTAGCATTATACTGAGGTTGCAGCTTTTTATTATATGAATGTTCCCCTTTAACTATTTTGCACAGGGTTTTCAAATGGTTTTATCTCCTCCAATGGCAGAACATGCTGCACTGTGGTTCTGGAGGGGTTAAATGTACTGTATGGTGGCTGATACAGTCCCTGCCTGCTCCGATAAGTGTCAGTCACTGTGACTGACAGCTCTGGATGCTCTCTACTGTACATATACACCAATTACCTTATCTTCTGCTGCTGGCAGCATCAAATAAAATTCCAAATTCATCAGGGCCCTTCACTCAAATGTTGATAACAATCCATTATTTAGTTTAAGCTGTAGGTCTGACTAAAGTTTCTCATTGTACCAAATGGGAAAAGTGTTTTTTTAAGCAATTTGGTACTCGGACACTACACAACAATTTTTTATGAATCTTGCAGGGTTTCAAGGGACTGACATGGAATCCAAAATGTCTGCCAATTTTGTTGCTGCAATTAAAATGTATGGGCAAAATAAAAATGTGAAATAAAGCAGAACCTTCATTCAAATCAAACTATGGAAGCCCCTGTGGGGGTTAACTCCTCATGTCCTTGTGATGTGCAAGGATTGTGGAGTTACATGGACATTACAGGCAATATAGTCCTCTAGACTGTAAGCTCTCACGAACAGGGTCCTCTGATCCTTCTGTTCTCCATATTTGATTGTACTATTTAATACCTCTGTATGTCTATTCCCTACTGTAAAGTGCTGCAGAATTTGTTGGCGCTATATAAATAAAGATTAATAAAAAAGTTTAATAATAATCTGAAATGAACTTCTCCAGTGTAAGACTGAATTTTGCCTACACCATGGTAGGCTCCTTGTTTATAATCCACAGGTACATGGTAGTAGATTAATGTATTAGTGTGTGATGTAGTATAAGTGCATGTACCATGCTGGTAACAGGAACCCAAAGTGCCCAGAAAATACAGATTAATACCAGCACTCTGCTCCCTGCTGCCATATTTTCTTTACAATGTACTCTGTGTTATTTGTAACTTCTGTTAAAGTTTGGTGTATTTTCTGTGTTTCCTTGTATGCTCAGCTAACAACTTTGCTGAAGCAACAAAGAATTGGTTGGAATGTTAATTGACTCATGCTCATGACTCAAGCATGGCTTGAAAAGATGCACTCCGAGTGGATAACTACCCCTGATTGGTCAACAGTGACACCACTGTTCTAAGACCTAATTTGTATTCTGATCTTTATAAGAGTGTCTGGAAGTGTATATAAGCAGTTTCATCAATAAAGGCTGTTATGTTCCCTCCTTAATACAAGTTTTGACTGCATTTTTTTTTCTATTCCTGGAGGGGATTTTGCTGGTGATTCTCATCTCAGCCACTGCACAAGCTCAATTCATTTGTCTCACCAGTCTACTAGCAAACAGCTGCCATTTGTTCCTTCCTCCTGCCTTATCTAGAGCATCCAGGGAAAGAACCCATATAGGGGATCTGCTGCTAACCTTATCAGGCTCTAACAGACTTCCATAATACACATAACATACAGAAAACCAGATTTGATAAAGATGGGACTGTGATGCAAAATAAAGTCTTTGCATTGATTAAAAGAGTCCAGTGAGTTCTGATTCCTAGCAAACATCTTAACACACATGCACACACATACACACACACAGCAAATTTGCACACACACATGTGCAGGATATTTCAAGCATATTCTCATTGAGGAGGATCGTTAGCACTTTAAGCTACATAGTCAATTAATACAACAAAATTCCAGCTCTTCTACATAGGCCTTTGAGAGACTGATACAAAAGGATGTTCAAGCAAGGACAGAGTTCAATATAAGCATTGTCCAGTGGTCCAACCATTGTGGTATGACCTGCAGATAATGGAGAAGGAGTGGCTGTCCTAAATTATTAAGGTTATCACAAAGAGATCTTAGGACAACCTGAAGATGTTAATACATACAAGCCATAAACCGTATGTTCAGTGGACAATTTTCCAAAAACAAATTGTCTTGACTCTTGGTGTGGGAATATCATCAGGCTGTATTGATAAAAAAAAAACATAGACGTTTCTAACACAAGACTATCCCTTTTGATATGTGTTCTGTGCATTGCTGAAAATTCACAAATGCATTCTTAATCCTCCTGAGGCAACAATCAGTTTTGGCATGAGGCTGCCTTTTCCAACCTCTTGGCCAATGGCTGGATTTTCAGTAACAACCTACAATTCACGCATTAACAACTTACTTGAAAGATTCCCAGACATTTCTGAATATGCTGAGGAATTTTAGGATGCAAAAAAGGCGAGTATTGTCTCTTTACAGGAAAAGCCTATCTACACCAACAATTATTTTTGGCCTTGGCCAAAGCACTTACAGGGTTTCCAGGTACTTCAGCCCTCCAAATGCTTCTGTATTCGAAATCCTTGAACATGTCAACTATCTTTGACACTTAACTACTCAGTTCTGAACAACTGTACTACCAGAAAGTCTTAGGCACTTCAATGAGAGCTCCTGCTTGTGTAAATGCCTTCATGTACCAATATGAAGAAGAACAAATTTTGGTAAATTATGCACAAATATAGCTTTTGCATAATTGCTATATTGTTGACATTTTCCTTATATGGGTGTTTGCCCTCAATGAGATGTGAACATATCTCAACTCTCTATAGGTAAAGGAAAATTTACAATGGAAACAAGTCAATCCATTATCAATTTATTATACATGAAAATCTCAATTGAAGAACACAAACTTGTGTTTTTCTTGTACAGGTAAGAAACATATCATAACACCTTGCTGGAGTTACAAGTTTTCATCCATTTTCTTTGAGGAAACAGCATTCATATAACCCTTTGGGTACTACAATTAAATACAGTCCCATGAAAGACAACTTGGCCAGATGCAAGAGAGATTTCTTCAATGGGGTTATCCAGAACAATTATTACTGGAAGCTAAAAGCAAAGCATGACACAAAACAAGTATCTTATGAACAAACAGAGGTTTTCCTACCAATGGCTAACATAATGCTTCTAAATATTTATTAGTAAGAGTTTACAAAAATAGATTAATTATTTAATGCATGAAAGATTTTTCCAGTTATACATCATATAGACCAGGCATGTCAAACTCAGATACAGTTGAGGGCCACATACTCAACATTTCCCTCCAAGCAGGGCCAAAATATTGTCTGCTAGGGTCCTCATATGTGTGTGTGTGTGTATATATATATGTATACATACCCAAATTATATGCTGTATACAGCAACCATTTTGGTCTGAAGATGAATATCAACAAAACGCAAGTTATGTTTAATAAATTTACATACTAAGGAAAATCACAGTAGATGGACTAGAACTAGAAGAAGTGGACAGGTATGTTTAGCTTGGCCAGGAAATGTCAAAAGATGGAAACACCATGATGAACTGAGCGATGAAAAATATTGGTATGGCAAGCATTTGGAAAACTTAGTAGTACTGTCTTTACCACTCGACCCCAAGACAAAGTTTTTTGACCAGTGTGTCCTCCCAGTCCTTATGTATGGCTGTGAAACATGGACACTGAATTCCAAAACCATACAAAAACTTAAGACTACACAGAAAAGAATAGAGTAGCGAATTCTAAACATAACAAAAAGAGACCAAAATAAGTGTGCATGGATTCGTCAGCAAACAAAATTCTATGATGTAATTGAAAGAGTAAAGCACCTGAAATGGAAATTGGCAGGTCACATATCAAGAAGATCTGATGGTAGATGGACCAAACAAATTTTGAAATGAATTCCATGTGACTCTAAACGCTGAAGATACTAAACGCTAAAAGTTCCTGGGGCTCTGGGACACATAATAGAAGTGATGTTGATGTGTCAGAGAATGTGCCAATATTTTGTTCATCTCAGCTCCTTCAGCAGATGATTATGACTCTGAGTTTGTTGTAGGAGATCAAAAGAGTCATAGAGTTCCCACACATGGCACCACAGAAACCCCCACTACCTCTACAAGTCATGTTATTAAACAAATTAAGTTACATAGTTCTTCTGCCATGTGCTGCAAACCCACACTTAGTGAGTTCTTGGGAAGAAATCAAAAACATCACAAAAATAACCCCAAAGTATGCCTGTGGAATGGCAAACTTGCCAAGATGTTGGCAGTTGACATGCTGTCTTATTGTGATGTAGAAAACAGGGGCTTAAAAGAACCAATACTATGTGTTACACTCCGCTGGTTTATCCCAAGCCACAGCTATTTTTCAAGGATTGATGTGCCAGAATTGTACAAGCAGGTGGTTATTGTATTGGGAAAAGGGCAAGAAACCTCATATGGAAAGAAAATTCATCTGGCAAGATATATGTGGATAGGTGGTCCAAATGGCTTAAAATGTGAGTACAGACTATATGACTGACACTGCTCACTGGGTTTCCCTCTCACCAGTTGGCAACAACAGTTTGCAGCATCCACTGACAGCCAGTAATCTTGCCTCTGGCTCTAGCAGTGTGAATAAAAATGTCAGCAATAGCAGCAACATTATAGCCCATCTCAATGGCATGCCAACGTGTGCATGCATTATTTTGAGAGACAGTCTCACAAAGTTTTAGATGTATTAAGTAAACTAGAGTAGGTGATTGGGAAATGGCTTTTACCCCGCTTGTTAAAAGATGGTTTTGTGTCTGCTGATAGCTGCGTTGAGATCAGGTGATATGGTGCACATGTTGCAGATTCCAAAACCCTCAGAGAGATGCTAAATATTGACCACAAAATCTGCACCCATGTTAGCCACTCCTACAGTGCACGCAACACTTTATATTCTATACAAGAGTGTAACAACCTGACTCACCACCGGCTGAAAATGGAGGTCTTTACTAGGTGGAATTCCAAACTGTACATGTTAGAGCATTTGTATGAGCAGAATAAGTCCATTAGAAAGTACACAATGCAAAAAAGGCTTTGGAGGGAGCCTCTTTGTCACATGGGTAATGACAAGTAATGTGCAATGTGTGTTAGCTGCAGAAAACTTTTGAGGAAGCCACCTTATTTGTTAGTCATGCGAGGACAGGAATCAGCGAGATTCTCTCACAGGAATATTTACAGCAGGAAAAACTGAGGAGTATGGCCAACTAGAAAAGAGCCTTGCTTGACCTAGTGCTCTCAAACAATTCTGACATGATAAACAATGTACAAGTAAGGAAACATTTGGGCAGCAGTGACCACAATATGGTATCCTTTGAAGTTTGTTATGAGAAACCCAATAGCAAGAGTTTAACCACAGCATTCAATTTTAAAAAGGCTAATTTTACAAAGCTAAAAGAAGTATTAAAGGATATTCAGTGGAATGCAATTTTCAAAGATAAAAATGCACAAGAATCATGGAATGTATTTAAAATGCTGTTACAAAAATATACACGTCAATATATACCATTTGGGAATAAGCACAAGGTGAGTAACATGAAACCAATGTGGCTTAATAATGAGGTTTACAGGGAAATGAGAAATAAAAAAAACAGGATTTTAAAGTGTTTAAGTCAAACGGGTCAGATGCATCATTTAAAAAATATACAGAATATAATAAAATCTGCAAACAAGCAATTAAGCTAGCTAAAATTGAAAATGAGATAAATATTGCAAATGAGAGCAAGAAAAACCCTAAACATTTATACAAGTATAATAATAACAAAAAAGTTTGGGTTAATATTGGTCGTCTTAGAACTAAGACAGGTGACTTGATTAGTAAAGATAAGGCTATGGCTGACACCTTAAATACATTCGTTGCTTCATTATATACAAAGAAAGCAGAATGACAGGCTGTTATGTTTGTAGTGGAGGTGTACTCACTTTTCAGAAGCAGGAACCCAGAGGCAAGTTGTCACCCTTGCTGAAGCAGCACACAGGAAGAGGGCTGAGTCAAATTATAGACCCCTTCCTAGAGTAGTCTGCGAGCATGGGCAACAGAAAGGTGGAAGGAGGTCTGTTGGCCCAGCTGGGGTCTGGATACCAGAGAGCGGCAGAGTCCAGAGGTTCAAGCCAAGGTCAGGATACCGGAGAGCTGCGAAGTCCAAGGGGGCAAGCCGAAGTCAGGATACCGGAGAGCAGCGAAGTCGAAGGGTCTAGCCGAGGTCAGGATACCGGAGAGCAGCGAAGTCCAATGGGTCAAGCCGAGGTCCGTATACCAGAGAGCAGCGAAGTCCAAGGGTCAAGCAGAGGTCAGGATACCAGAGGGCAGCGAAGTCCAAAGGGTCAGGCAGAGGTCAGGATACCAGGGAGCAGCAGCGTCCAGGAGATCAAAGCTGGGATCAGGATACTAGAGAGCTGAACCTGGTAAGAAGCCAGAGAGTCAGGAGGTCAAAAGTCAAAGGTCAAAAAGTGGATCAAGGACTGGAGAGCTGCTGGCAAGAGACAACTGCAACACATGGAAGCACAGTGTGACTGAGCAAAGCCCTTAGTGAGCTCTGGGCTTTTATATTTTAGACTGGGGGCATGTGGAGGTAGCAGGGAGGCGGAGCCGAACGCCGTGTTGCCATAGCAACGCCCTGGGATCTTTAACACCGACAGCAGGGCGCGCACACAATTCTGGCTGGATGTGTGCGCGTTGTGACCCTCTGCTGTGGTGTGCTGTGTTACTACTGGCCACTGGGAAGCAGCGGGGAGAGGAGAGAGGTGACCGCAGTGGCGGGAGGCTGACAGGCGGGAGCCGCCCACCAGCACTCACTAGGGTGGAACAGCAGGAAGCCAGAGAGGCAGCCGCCGCACCGGGCAGCCATGAGGTGCGATCCGCCCGCCCGCACTAGTATGTGTGCGGCGGGCGGCTTGACACAGGCTATGGGCAAACAGACAAATCCACAGAGTTTCCTCCATCATGTACATGGCTTACTGAGGACAAGGTCCAAAAGAAACTGGAAAGGGTATGGTGACTAAAGCACCTTGACCTGACAGTATACACCCAAGGGTACTTAAAGGGATAGTAATGTTTCATAATAAAAGCAGCTCTAATTAATCATCATAGTATTTGGACTTTGGAGAGTGTTATTTCAGTTCTGTCAGAGTTGTAGTTCAGGAGTAATTCAATGACAAAGTGTCCCCCTCCCGTCCCTTTTACTTATGTAACACTGCTCAGCCAGAGCAGAAGGGAGGTGCCCAGGTAGATTGCAGAGAGGGACAATCTTCAAATAAGATAAGGGAAAAACCTGAAAAGCTTGTCAAGGGGGGCAGGGATTCCATTGTTTTCATAGAAAGAAGCTCGTCCCCTGCTGTTATCTGTCTGGTCTATAGACTGCATTCTACATCTGAGAAGAGATGGCTTACACTAGCTAAAAGGGGCAGGAGGGGGAAACTTTGCTTGTGAATATCTCTTAAACCATAAAGGTTTGAGAGATAAGACATATCATTCTTCATGTTTTTTAATGCCTACAAAATAAAATAAAGTTAAAACGAAGTATTACTAACCTTTTAAGGAACTTAGTTCATTATATTTAATATTTATTGATTCACTTTCATCAGGCATAGTGCCCTGTGATTGGAGGAAAGCTGATGTAGTTCCATTGTTTAAAAAGGGAGCAAAATCCAAAACAGGAAATTATAGACCTATGTGCTTGACTTCCATAGTGGTTAAGATACTAGAATGGTTATTAACTGACAGTATTCAGAACTATGGGACGACAAACAATAATAGTAGGAATTAGCATGGTTTCATGAAGAATAGATAATGTCAGACTAATTTACTTGCATTTTATGAAGGAGTAAGTAGTAATTTGGACAACGGAATTGCTGTTGATGTAGTATACTTGGATTTTGCAAAAGCCTTTGATACAGTGCCTCACAACAGGTTACTGCATAAATTAAAGGCTTCAGTTTGGGTGGTGGATTGAGAACTGGTTAAATGATAGATGGCAGAGAGTTGTTGTAATTGGAACCTTTTCAAATTCATCAAAAGTTATAAGTGGGGTGCTGCAGGGTAAAGTCCTGGGCCCAATGCTTTATAATTTGTTTATTAATGATCTAGAAGTGGGAATTGAACGTAGTGTCTCAATCTTTGCTGACACTAAGCTATGTAAGGAAATATGTACAGAGCCGGATGTTTTTTCTCTACAGAAGAATTTAGATAAACTGAGTGAATGGGCACAAAAGTGGCAGATGACATTTAATGTAGATAAATGTAAGGTTATGCATTTGGGCTGTGGAAACAAACTTGCTATATACACTCTAAATGGGAAACAACTTGGGGAATCCTCATTACAGAAAGATCTAGAATTAGGGATGGGGGAAATTTTTCGCCTCAAACTGAAATCGGTGAAAATGGCATTTTTAGCTTGGTGAAAAATTTCCTGTGAAAAGTTCAGTTTTTCCCACTTTTTCCCGCTTTTTTTGTATAGCTCATTGCATTGAAATCAATGGGTAGAAAAAATTTTCTCCACCTCACGAAAGTTTTCTACAGCCATATAAAAGGCTGTCAGGCTCTCACAGCAGCCATTCTGCGTTTGTGAGAGGAGAGAGCAGCATGTTTTTGAGCTAGAGAAGATAGGTAAATAAAAGGGAGTTGAAGCTTAGTTTAGGAAGTCATTTAGGTAGGACATTTGTTCTCTGTAGTAGGGGAGTCTTGGGGGCACAGTGGGGGAGAAGAAGGTAGGAAGGAGGTTGATTCAAAATACCCCAAAATTTGGTGTGACTGGCAGGACACAGGCAGCTGGGGTCCAAATTGCTTGCTGATTTTACTTTTATTGTCTCTGTGCTGGGGAAGTCTGGGGAAAGAAGTTGTTGGTTTTGTTTTTTAGTTTTAATATATATATATATATGATATGGTGGACAACTTAAAAAATATTAAAAAATAAATAAATAAAAAAACTAAAAACATAAATAATTAAACAAATAAATATATTAGACAGCTGACTGGGAGCTCTATGACTGAGGCAGACTTGACAGACAGCAGACAACATTGAGAATTTTGTTGAGGGCCAAGGCAAGAAATCACACTCCATCAGTTGTGCACTGTAGAGAGTAAAAACACACACAGTAGTTGAGTAATGTCTAGCAAATGCACAAGCAGAAGGGAGAAAGGTGGACAAAGTGCAGGGGTGTGTGAGTAAAGTGTTAGTCCAAAAAGTGACTGCAGCAATCATTGCTGCAGCATGTGCAATAAATAATGATCCCTCTCTTCCCAGGGTGGATACAGTTTGTCAAGGTCCCACCAATCACAATGCCATTCCTACACCACTACCATACATATCTGCCACATTGTAGGTTGTACTTTATTTTTTTTTAATCACTTGACATCATCATGAATACTTGCTAGTGTCACTTAAGCGGGAAGTGAGTGTTGTGGGCAAAGGACAAAGGCACTCTGCATGCTAACAACTTTTTCAAGGTATATGTTGCTGCTCAAAACTTTAACTTCCAGCTACTTATTTCTCCACTACAGTCCTCATAAGAAGTAATAGTGTGCTGAGAAATGTTGCACCATATTAAACATAGGAAAAAATGTGTTGCATAGGAGAAAAATGTATTAGACTATGTGAAAAATGTGTTAGAATTAGAGAAGAATGTGTTGGAATAGGCAAAACATTTGCTGGAATAGGCAAGAAATTTGCATTGGAGAAAAAGAGAAAACTTTTGTGAAAAAAGCTAAAAATCGTCCGTTTTTTTCACGAAAAGTCATGCAGGAATTTTTTCTCACTTTTCGGCCACCCCTATTTAGAAGCACTGATAGAAGATAGACTTCACAGCAGTGTGCAGAGTCACTCAGTTGCTGCAAGATCAAATAGAGTACTATCCTGCATAAAAAGAGGTGTAGATGCAAGGGATGCTAATATTATCCTACCTCTGTATAAATCCTTGGTTAGGCCTCATCGAGAATATGAAGTACAATTTTGGGCACCTGTTCTAAAAAAAGACATTACTGAACTGGAAAAGGTGCAGAGATGTGCAACAAAACAGATAAAGGGACTGAAGTATCTGAGTTACAAAGAGAGACTAGCCAAACTGGGTTTGTTCACATTAGAGAAGAGACATCTAAGAGGTGATATGATTACCATTTACAAATACATTCAAGGTCAATACAAAGAACTATCCAATGAATTATTTATGCAAAGAGCTGAGCTAAGAACAAGAGGTCATCCATTAAGACTAGAGGAAACATACTGCCAAAGCGTTATCAGTTTGTGTCAAGGAGTGATGTTCAGTAGCATCGGATTCTGTCAAAGAATATAAAGATATGCTTATAGATATTGGGAGACTTACATTTCTAAAAATTTACCAACATCAATACCATCTGAGTAGTAGAAGTGGACAAAACCTCACATGACAGAGAATCCTACGATATATGTACTGTTAATAGCAGCACTGATGAGGAGGGATTTGAATGGTTCCTACCATCTACCACTGTTGGGACCACTGCTATGTCCACTAATTAATGGTTGACAATAATATGAGAATAATGCAAGCTTAAATTAAACTCAAAGATGATAATGCAAATAATTGGTTTACGTTTCAGCCCTATGAATCATGATGATATATGTACATCAATCACACTATGCCAGGCTGTCACTACCATACACATCTGCCATATTCAGTGTAAATTGTAATCTTATTTTTTCTAATTATCACTTTAAAAATAATAATTAACAAGAATAGCAGCAGGCTTATAGAAAGAAAACCCTGAAAAATAATTATTTTGCGCTCTTACAGAAAATGAAACATTCAAAATATTACAGCAAGGCAAGGCTTGAAAAATGTGATTGTGGGAGTAAAACAAGGCTAGCCCTGAAAAAAATGTTTGCATGCTTTAGGATTGCCAAATACATAGCCTGAAACATTCTATGCCCTACTGGCCTAGTGCCAGCAGTGCTAGATGGTGGTAGCAAATGCCACTTGGAACATTCTGCCATATGCTGCTAGTGTAATTGCTGCTGTAGCTGAGTTGTCTAAGCAGTAGGAGGAGGATTAAGCTGCTTCATGGCACTGGGATAATCAGCAGCACTGATATAAAACAGGCAGTTGTTCAATAATGTTTCTATTTGCCTCAGGCTAGCACATAACAAGAACTGATTGTGGGAGTAAAACAAGGCTAGTCATGAAAAATGTGTTTGTAGGCCTCTGACTTGACAAAAACAAGCCCTAAAAAATTGTATGCCCTTCTGGCCTAGTGCCAGCAGTGCTAGATACTGGTGGCAAATTCCACTTCGAACATTCTGACATTTGCTGTTAGTGTAATTCCTCCCGTAGATGAGTTGTCTAAGCTGTAGGGGGGGATTAGTTGCTCCATGGCACTGGGATCATCAGCAGCACTGATACAAAACAGGCAGTGGTACAATGATGCTTCTACTTGCCACTAGCTCTAGTGTTGCTGAGGCAGCAGCAACACCTCAGCAAGCCCCCACACCACTTCAGGTACAGCTAGAGAGAAGTTAGGCAATTATGCTTCTCATTATGCACCTCCTCTAAAATAATGGGTGTGGTGGAATACTAATCTTTCCCTTGAGAGCAGGAAAGTTCTCATCAATGGTGCAGATGGTTTGGTCCAACATTAGTACACTTTTTGTTACATGAGGTCATTTGAACTGTTCACAGAATAACATTTATTTAATTGCTTGCTCTATGTTTTCCATTCTCTCCAACAGTAGTTTTTTAGCATGTCTTCTTGAACCATATAAATCAGCTTGAACATTTTGTACCTTTTTTTAGCACAGAAGAAAAATGGAGCTCTTGTTGGTCTCATTCTGCAAGTAACAGAGAAAAGCTTGGGAACAGGAGTGATCGCAATCATACCATGAAATTGACATTTTCAGGACAGAGGATTTAAAGAAAAACTCATTATAAAGTACTAGTTGAACAGACTGTTACACGGGTCACAGTGCCATTGCCACCCGGTCGCAGGGCAGTCACGCGCAGTAGAGACTGCCCGTGCTGCGGCTGATACAGAGCTGGACGCTCCTTCGGAGCGCCCAGCTCTGTATCAGCCGTGCCGTGGGCAGTATCCACTGAGCATGACTGCAGCATGTGCAGCAGTGTCTACTGTGCATGTTGTGGCGTTACACACATTTTATCGAATTATTATATAGGATATGTCCATTCCATACACTCCTCTACTGTGTGTTATGTCTGGCCTTTAACAGATCAGTATATGCAGAGAATGTGTGTTTAGTACTTATATGGATACAGCTGCTGTGAGTGAGTCATTTTTCATTTGTGAAATATTGGAGGGTATTGTGTTTCTGACAATTGTAATGTAGCTTCTCTTTTTTTCTAATTAGAGTCACATCTGCCATGTAAAAGTTATAGTTACCTTACTCCTCTAGAGATTTAGTTTGCTCAAAATTACTGCATGTTCTAAAAAATTCTGACAATTCTTTATTTATAGCCTTCTGGGGAGCAGAGGCTGACCAGAGGCTGTTCACAATTCTTCTATAACCCTTTGCATAACATTTTCACAAAACCTGTGGCCATAAGCCAGACACCCTCATGTGTACTCCACAGTCTTTGGGATGCTTCCAGATTTCTTTCTAAATGTATAAGGTGCTGCTCAGCATTCTGTACTACATGGAAGAATTAAAGGAGAGCAAGAATATCATCTTAATTTCAAAAACCTACAATAAATAATGACAATCCAATGTATCAAACTTGATAATAGGTTAATGGAATAGTGAAAGTTAAAAAGTTCTGATCTACAACTAAGCAGCACAGCAAAAGGAACTGAAAGTGGACCTGTCACCTTGATTCAAACGTGCATATTTCAAACCTTCATTAACCCTTTGAGTACCAGAGGGGTTATGCAGTGCATTGCAAAGCAATGTGTTGCCTACCATTCTGGCCCTCAAAAGGTTAAAAACTGCTTATGTTTTATGTTATCCAAAAGACCAGCAAACATACAGTTCAGGAAATATTCATATTTGCTACCATCTGCTAATTTATGTTAATTTAGTTACTTCTTTAGTACCAGTGACATTTTGTATTTGAAGTAAGCCTTTTTGGTTACATGTCATATGCGAATGAAGGTTTTCAGGGATATTTCATATTCTAATTAAGCACTGTGCTGCACCAGGAGACTTTCACAGTCACTTTTCCGAGAAATAAAAATATGAATATTTCCTAAACCATATATCTGCTCGACCATTTATTAACATGATACTTAAGCAGTTTTGAATTGTTTTCAAATATGTAAAAAAAAAACATCAAGGTGATAGGTCCAATTTAAGATTTAAAAGTGAGCCTATTATGAACTATATATTGAAAATGTACAGAAATAAATAATTATAATATATTTTTTGAAGAGCAGAGGCTTATAAAATGCATTCACAAATATTCTGACCAATGGGAAAACAATGTAGGATTTTAGCAATGAAGAGAGCTTGGTTCAAAATCTCTCTAGTCCCAGCAGACTCTTCATGGACAGAGAGGGACTAGAAAACACACTTTTTGACAATCATTGTGGCTTAAGCTCTTAAATCCTCCAAATGTGAAAGAGCCTCAGGCCTCTAACCAATCAATGGATTCAATGTGCTGAGAATATCCATCTACCACCTGTATATTCACTCAAATCTCACTAATCTATTAGAATTGAAGAATGGTGTATCATCTTCAGCAAAAGAGATGTGTTTGAACATTGCTACTAATTAAGGGAAAAAACAGAGCATTGCTATTATTATGTTACGATCTATGATCTAAAATAAATATTTTTATATCTTTATGTTCAGTAATAAGGTAGCTATCTAGAACATTAAAGAACTGCTTCAGATACTTGGAGGCATCTTACAAAGTGATTCATATCATCATATCTTAGTGCAACTTACAAAACATTACAGTCAATAAGGAAAATGCAGGGAACATATACCGTAATTGAAAATTTACAGGGGTTCCCAATTAACACTGTGCAGAATAGAATACAAATAAATATCCCTATGACATTTTCATTTCAATACCGTGCAGTACAAGGTTTACTACTTTAAAGCATAGAGAATGTCATGCTATGACTTTTAACATTTTCATTCGTACAGTGTCTTTGTGTAGCAGATTTAAGCAGTAGAAAACATTCTATAGGGGTCACTGCCTAGGTTCCAGTTGAAGATATAGTGAATGAAATAGTTGCTTCAGCAACATTAAAAGGCAAGTCCAGAATACGTGATAGTTGTTTATATATACAGGGTTTACATGAAGACCTGCCTTACTCTGATTACATACTGAGCTATAAGAAACCTTTTTCACTTCAACAACAGGTCACCGTGGGAGAAGGAGGAGGAAGTTGGAGAAAATAATAAATTTTGGTCCCTATTCAGAAAGCTAAAGATGAGCAGTTCTTGAGCAAGACAACTGCACCATAGAGGAAGAATGAGAATTCCTATTGAGTTGGGGATTTTAAACCCTTGGGTGCTGCATAAATCTCCAAACAGTTGAAAAGCAATGCACTAGAGACCTCTGTAGCATTCTAGGATTTATTTGGAATTAGTGATGAGCGAGCATGCTCGGCCGAAGCTCGGTTCGGCTCGAGCATCGCTCTGCTCGGCACATGGCGGTACTCGTACGAGTACCACATGTGCTCGCCCGCCATGTTCGGGTCTCCTCTCCGCACGTTTCGCGGCTGCTGCGCAGCCAATAAACGTGCGGGGAGGCTCTGACATCAGTGTAATGCCAGCAGCCATGTTGGCTGCTGGCAATACACTGATTGGCTGGCCAGAACCCGTGATCGGGTGCTGTATAGCACCCGACGCGCGAGTTCGGCTCATTCTTAGCCAGGGAGAGATGCGCTTAGGCAGGGAAAGTCAGTGTAGGGAGAATAAAATTGTTGAAACTCTTTCAAGACCCAAAAGTCCTTTTTAGGACTGTTGTGTGTGGGGGCAGCATTTAATTTTTTTGGGGGGTGGCAGAATTTCATTTTTTTGTGGGGGGGGACATGTTCTAAGGTGACATTGTACTAGGTGCACAGGGACAAATATTTCACAGTGCAGTGACAAGCTGACATATTCTGTTAGGTGCACAGGGCCAATGATTTTACAACGCAGCGACAAAAAGGGCCATTTTAAACGTGTGCCTAGCCATAGATTATTGTCACATTCTGTTTAGTGTGCAAATTCACAAATTAACGTCACATATTCCGTTCACTGTGCCTAGCCGCAGATTAGCGTCACATTCTGTTTCGTGTGCCTAGCCGCAGATTAGCGTCACATTCTGTTTCGTGTGCCTAGCCGCAGATTAGCGTCACATATTGTTTAGTGTGCCTAGCCGCAGATTAACGTCACATATTGTTTAGTGTGCCTAGCCGCAGATTAGCGTCACATATTGTTTAGTGTGCCTAGCCGCAGATTAGCGTCACATATTGTTTAGTGTGCCTAGCCACAGATTAACGTCACATATTGTTTAGTGTGCCTAGCCACAGATTAACGTCACATATTGTTTAGTGTGCCTAGCCGCAGATTAGCGTCACATATTGTTTAGTGTGCCTAGCCGCAGATTAGCGTCACATATTGTTTAGTGTGCCTAGCCGCAGATTAACGTCACATATTGTTTAGTGTGCCTAGCCGCAGATTAGCGTCACATATTGTTTAGTGTGCCTAGCCGCAGATTAACGTCACATATTGTTTAGTGTGCCTAGCCGCAGATTAGCGTCACATATTGTTTAGTGTGCCTAGCCGCAGATTAGTTTTTATCTTCCTTTTTGTGTGTTTTACTGTCAGTCTGTAAAAATGGCGTACTACGGGACGAAACATCGTTCCCAGCAGCGACGTTGGAGTCCAAGATGCATCCAGACATCCTCCCTATGCTGTCCCTGAACCATTTCTGTGGTGTTTCCATCATTTTCTGACCTTTTCCTATGAACCAGGCACCCTCCCCTCATCAGAGCAGGGGGTGCCTGGTGTAATGCTCGAGTCCTCCCATTGACTTCAATGGGGCTCGGGTGCTCAGCCGAGCACTCGAGCCTCCGGGGGCGCTCGGCCAGAGCACCCGAACACCCGAGCATCGGGGTGCTCGATCATCACTATTTGGAATGTATTATTATTATTATTAAATTATAAAATATAATACTAAATTTTTAGTTTACTGAATACGGCTCCTTATGCCTATTAAAATTTGCTTGTGAGTGCAGTAATTGCCACATTTTAACACTGTGAGGCTGAGAATGAAGAAGAATTAAGGCAAACCAACTGCATTATAGGGAAGGTAAACATTCATCAAAGCCCTTCTTATTTAAATGGAGCGATTAGCCCTTTCAGTTGAGAGGTGTTCAGCATATTGGAAATTCTCTCTCACCTTGTCAACTGTATTACCCCTGAATCCTCCAATTCTTTTTATTACATCAACATGTGCTGTTGAGCGTCGAAGGCAAAAGGGGAGCATACGCAAGAGAACAAGTGCACAATATTTATTTATGAAATTAAATACATTTGATAATCATAAAGCAATTATTTCGCTCTAGAATGGCTTCATTTTTGCCTTGTTATATATCTATCTATATATATATATATATATATATATATATATATATATATATATATATATGTAAGTTTATATATTGTAGGGATTTTCCTATTGAGTAAAATAAAGGTACTCAACTGCTGATGGATGCATATTCCTAAAGTTATTACAGTTGTAATGTGTTATTTTTAATTAACGGTGCCCTCTAGTGGTCAGATTTAAATTTGTTTGCAAGGAAAGTCACTGACAAACAGTTCTCCATAGAATGTTATAAAGTCATGGTATCAGAACAATCAGGACATAAACACACTATAACCTTTGAATAAAACAACTGACAGCAGGAAAAGCTCTATTACATATAGGTTTTCATTAAAGGGATAGTAATGTTTCATAATAAAAGCAGCTCTAATTAATCATCATAGTATTTGGGCATTGGAGAATGTTATTTCAATTCTGTCAGAGTTGTAGCTGAAGAGTAATTGAATGATAAAGTATCCCACTCCCGCCCCTTTTACTGATATAACACTGCTCACCTCAGAGCAGCAGGGAGTGTCCAGGTATATTGGAGAGAGGGACAATCTTCAATTAAGATAAGGGAAAAAGCTGAAAAACCTGTCGGGGGGGCAGGGTTTTCATTGTTCTCACAGAAGAATATTGACCCTTGATGTGAGCTATCTGGTCTACAGACTGGATTCCACATCTGAGGTGAGCAGTGTTACACTAGGTAAAAGGGGTGGGAGGGGGAAACTTTATCGTTTAATTACTCTTGAACTACAACTCTGACAGTATTGAAATAACACTCTCTATGGCTCAATTGCTGTGAAGATTAATTGGAGCTGCTGTTTTTGTGAAACGTTACTATCACTTTAAAAAAGTTTACTTCTCCTTTAAATCCTTCTACTACTGTCAGTCTGAAGAAATTCTGGAGCAAAAAAACTGCACTATATGTGACTTTTAACCCCTTCAGTGCTAGAGATGTCTCTAATGCATTGCATGCCAACCTGAGAACAAACTTTTTAATCAATAAAAACACAGGAGATATTGAAAAGTTGGAAAATTACAGTCACAGCCTATTGACTGTTTAAATCCATGGACACCCCTTACATTGAATTACTTTTATACCCTCCCCTTCATTTTCAGCCCTAAGGAAGAAATGCCACCCCCCCCAGCTTCCTACGTACTGTGTAGGACAGATCCTCTATCCTTTTCTAAGGGCTGGTCTCCATAGCTAAGGGGACAAAGGCAGAAGGGCCTTCTAGCTTATATTGGCTCAAACCCCATAAAAGACACATGAAATATTTGTAATCAAAGAAAGGGTTACAAATCTAGCTTCTTTTCCCAAAGCATTGTCATTAAGATTGATAGTATCAGTTTACGTGTGATTCTCTTCTCACACAAAGTCCATTTATCTCGTTATTTTCGGTGTAGAATAATTTCATGCAGTACTTAAGTTCACTAATGATTTCAGTAAAACGACTTACATTAGTCATAGTGTTATTATCCTGTTCTTTCAGAAATGTAAAGAGTACTGACTTTGATACCAATTAAACTGATCCAAGGAGAATGGTCAGTTCAATGCCCATAGCCATATACTACACTGGAGTTGCACACCGTCTTTTGGGTCTTCATTAGTTTACAGCAATCAAATATAGATGTAATTGTACCATGTCAGACATCCCCTGGATTATGTGTGTGGGCATGATGAGCACTGTCATCTTTAATGACAGAGACAGGGGCTCAAAGTACCTCTCCCCACTTGTCCTGGACTTAACCCTTTGAATGCCAGAGGGGTACCCAACACATTGCAAAAATATATATAAATATGTGTATATGTGTGTGTGTGTGTGTGTTTATATATATATATATATATATATATATATATATATACTAGTGTAAAAGCCCGTGTACATGGCCCAAGGTCCGGGTGATGTTAACCCTTTGAGTGCCAGAGGGGTACACAATGCATTGCTCAATGGGTTAAGAGGCCGGTCCTGCTCTGTGTCCTGCTGCTGACGCAGTCATGCACTGTTGAGACTGCCCAAAAGCACAGAATGCTCCCAGGACAGAACTCCCAGCATTCTGTGCTTTTGGGCAGTCTCTACTGCGCATAATGGCTTCTGACAAACATCCTAGCGAATTATTATATAGGATATATATATATATATGTATATATATATATATAATCTTCACAGCACATTTTAATCATATTACTAGAGAAGGATTTTAGAAAATACATGCAACATATGTATAAAAACAACTTGCTGAAAATCATCTTGGGTCAGTAATGTTTATATCATCGAGCTTAATTTAGCAATAGTAGGTTTAGTCTTCACTGGTGACAAGTCATAAACAGAATCATTAACATTAGCAATATGGATCCAGCAATATGAACATCTACCACTGAGGCAATTACTTGCAGATATAACCAAGTACATAGCAGTATAGAGCATCACTATGCAAATAATAACTTACAGGAAGACACCAGGTAGTAAAAACTAGCGGATGTTGTTCATTTCAAACTGTGGTTTCTGCAAAGATATTGCTGTTGATCAGGTGAAAAAAAGTCCATCAACTCTGCTATTGGTCTTGTATGATTTACTCTTTTTGGGTATGCCTGTTTCTACTGTAAAACTACCCTTCTTCTGAAGCTCCATCATCTAATGCTATGTCTCTAGAGTTAGTCTGATGAAGTACCTGTTTGCCTCTTATCTTCTTAAGCAATCATCCTTGCCTTCTACCTGCACCAGCTCAAACTTGTTAAATGACCATCCCTTGTCTGCCACCAGCACTATCCTCATAGTAACTCAGTGACTCAGTGGTCTATTACACCCATCTCCTTAATATTTAGTGGATTTTCTAGGAATTGCCTTGAACACTTATTTTAAAGTTTCAACAAAGGATACAGAAGAGAAGTAGAGGTGGGGAGCAGGAATATGTCTATGTGCAGATAGCAACACATCAACCAGTAACCATATGTATTGAACATTAACAGTTAAAACTCAAGTACACATTAGAGGAAAATGAGTGGAAAGAGAGGGGAAATATCAAAGGAATAAAGAGAGTGAATAGGCCATGCACGCAGGAGTACCTAACAGGCTCTCCATAATAAGCAAAGGTTCTCAAGCACCCCTAAAAGAAGAAGTTAAGTTGTCCATCTTGTAATTATCTCTGATTTTCTGTTTTACTTTATGTAATGTTGGAAAAAAAGGTCAATTCCTGTGTTCAGATAAGGCTGTCCGGGCAGCCAGGGCAAGTTGAAAAACTAATTTATTTTGAGCATGTAAGAACAGCAAGAGTTCTTTAGGGATGGAGAGTTGTAAACAATCTGAGATTCAGGAATGAACCTGAGTTCAAAAAGGGGTCAATCTGGGGCAGGACCAAGTGTGAATACAGAAACCTTGTTGTTGACAACCCTTCCAGCACTCACGAGAATTCTTACTAGACATAGCATTTCGTAAGATTCTTGCATTTTTGTTCCTTAAAAGTAACACAAGTGGAAAGTGTGAATGTTTTCATATATATATATATATATATATATATATATATATATATATAGTCCCAGTACTCAAGTGGAAAATGGATGCCTAAGTCCCTTTCCCAAGCAGTCAAATAAGTACATTTCATAATAGAAGTACTATTAGATAGGGTGGAAGAGATACATGAGATACGACCTTTGTAAGAGACCTTTGGTGGTCTGTCTAAACTCAGGAAGGCTAGAAAAATCTGAACTTGGAGAAAACAAAAGTATGCGTGAGGAGGTAAATGTATATCTGTATTAATATTCTCAAAAGAAATAAGTTTACCATCATGAAAGAAGTCTCTATAACAAGATAGGTCCTCAAGACATTTAAAGTTTTGAGGTATAAGTCCTGGTTCAAAAAGAAAATGTATAGGATAGGGAGGAATAGGGGAAGGATTAGAAATAAGGTACAGTTTAATAGCCAGATTATCACAAATTTGTATGACATTAACAATAGTGGGGCAAGATGTGTTAAGAGGAATTCTGCTTTGGCAACTCATTTGAAAAACGGGGTAAGTTTAGGAAGCATTACACCATTTTCTAAATCTATCCAGTGCTTCAAACCAATATCGACATGCAATGACTGTATCTGAACAACCTGGGCATGATAGAATTAATCCATCAGGTTAGAAAGACCCAAAGCACCCTGGTGGATAGATGCATACATCATTTTCTTAGAGATTTTCAGATTTTTAAAATTCCAAACAAAATTCTCATTGTGTTCTTTCAAGAGCATAATATCAAGGATATCTACAAGAATTAGAAGACACTGGAAGAGACAGAGCAAACAGGATAAAAGGTACATTTTTATACACTTAATTCTTCCAATCCAAGAGTATTTTATCTCTCCTGGGAGTCCAGATCTGAAGGAGAGGCTTATAGCTTGAGAAATCTCTAGTCACTTACATGCCCAGGTACCTCAGAGAAGACTAGCCAAGATTTAGTTAAAAATGTGCTCAATATCTGAAATTGCATAGGAAGGGAGGTTAAAATGAAGGGCCTCAGATTTATCAAGGTTAATCTTAAAGTTATAAAGAAGGGAGTATTGATCTAGAAGTTGAATAATGTTTGGGAGAGAGATGAATGGAATCAAAAGTGTAAAAAAAATATAATCGGCATAGATCTGTCACGGTAATGGCAAGAGTCTGAGACAGAGGGCTTAAGAGCGTCGCTAGAGTGTGTGGCTTGTGAGCGGAGACGGTCACCTCTTTTCCTTTGCTGTGACGGAAGCCGAGTTAAAGGTGCCCGATCTAGGTTGAGTCAAGACCCTGGCCAGGATGGGAAAAGAGGAGTACCGTGCTTTCCAGACTCCTACCAACCGGAGGACCCCTAGTGCAGACAGACCAGAAGAAGGCAGAGGGACAGGAAACCAAACAGAACACGGAGCAAACCACAAAGGAAGAGGAACTCAGAAACTAACAGGTAAGGACTAGAGCTAGGTACACCTGACAATACTTAGGAGCGAGGCAGGAACTCTCCAGGGAGGCAGAGCTCTGTCTAGACCAAAGTACCCTAGTGAACCAGGATAGGAACTAGACTTCCAAGACTGGCGGGATGAGACCGCCCAGAAGCTACTCTGAAGACCACCCCAGCAGCACACAGAGGATACTGGAGACCCCAGTGAGCAAGTGGGCTAGGACCACAAACAGCCACTGGACAAGTCCAATACCCAAGGCACAAGTTCTAGTACCAAGGGGAAAATAAGGAATCTCCAGAAACTCGCCTAACCCTGCAGTACACAACACCCCACTGACCAAGGCAGGACTAGGCAGTCCTCCCACACAGCAGACTAGAAGGTATAAAGCAGAGAGAGAGAGGTCCCAGCCGAGGCTGTCCACTGGGACTCTCACCATGAAGACACCCAAGCAGCCGGGAGGAGCGAGGTTGTTCAGATCCCCAGCACAGACTGAGACGGGCAAGCCCGGCCAGCAGGGGGAGACTGCCACGCAGCAAGCATGCTACGGTAGGCGAGAACCGTGGAGAGAGAGAGAGAGGGCAGACAGAAAGCCGCCCAACAGACGGATGCTGCAAACAGCAGCGAGAGCAAGCGGGAGGTCAGAACAAGCCAAGGGTCACCGGGATCGTCGGGTCAATGAGAGGAAGCAAAACGAGGAGTCGAGAGACGAGCCAGTGATCACCAGGAGCAAACAAGTACAAAGGAGGAGGAGGCAAAAAGCAAAGTCAGGATACCAGCCGAAGCCAAAACCAGAAAAAACAATAAATGGCTACGAATGGGGACTAAACCTCAGAAAAAGCTTGATAATCGGGCAGAGAGCAATGGCACCAATGCGGTTAAATGGCACCGGCCACCAATCGGAATTCGGATAGAACCAAAAAGAATACGGATCAGCTAGAGGACCAGAACATAGGAGAAAGCAGAATGTGATAAAAACGAAACGTGACAAGATCCCATTCCCTACAACATTATTTAACTCTGCTAAAATTACATTGAAGCTAAAAAATATTATTCCTGCGCCCTAAAGTAGTAAACTTAAATTAAATATAAATTCAAGAACATAGATGCAGAAAAATAAAAATAGATGACTAGAACATATATTACCAAAATCTGTCAAAAGGAAAAAAACAAAAAAAAAAAAAAAAAAAAAGGGGAGAAAATTTGCAACTGAAGGTCTTTGGCAAAAATCCAAAGATCAAAAATATGTATATTGTATGAATAAACAGTCAAACCACTGAATTACAAAACACTGCAGTGATACTGCACTTTATTAGTGGATAAATACGTTCTGTGACATGCCACTTCCAAAAATACTATGCCACAGAAAGTATGGGGAGTCGGAATACCCGTTCAATATGATTAGAATTAAAGGGATCCATGCTCTCCTATAAATTGATAGTCCAACAACCACACTTCAAACGCTGCATCAGTGCTACACTAAAATCACAATTACAGCCAAGAGACCAATAATCACACTCTCTCAGATATTAATGATATCAGTACACTGTTACAACTCTATAAGTTATATGCAAAATCACTCAGTGGCCTCATTCCGCCCGGCGGCTTACAACCTCACAGCTTGAACAGCCACCCTTACAGGAGAACAGGCATTGAGTATAGTAAATCCAAAAGGATACACATTGACCAATAATTGAAGCAGGGACTGAATACAATCTTACAAAATGTATAGCAGAGTGAATCCAGTGCCAAAACCCCCAAAAAATTATAGGTTCTAGACACCAGATTCAATTACCCTCAATTGTAGCAAAGCATAAATGATCAGTCAAGATCTATAAAATATTATCAAAAAACACAAATATATTGTTTATTAAAAACATTAATATTGAAATAGTAAACTATCACAGTCCACATATGTAGAATAATGTTGGTGCACTTTTAGTTGGATCCTTCTTATAATACTGGGTGATATGTAATGTAGTTGGAAATAACTAATCCAAATCAAAAGTTTATGATAGGGTTAATGCAGAGCGCAGTATCCACACTACTGCAGTTAATGCAGAGCGCAGTATCCACACTACTGCCAAGACTTAAGGGCAGCTGTAGTGACCAGATGGAATATTCTCCGGGTATGATATTTCTTACCGGATCAGACAAACAGTCCTCTGTAGAACGCTGGTTTAACACTTACCACCGCCATCTTCGCTTGGACTTACAAGTGAACAGGTGTCTTGCTTATTCAAAACATTTTCTGTGGCATAGTATTTTTGGAAGTGCCGTGTCACGGAACGTACTTATACACTAATCAAGCGCAGTATCGCTGCAGTGTTTTGTAATTTGGTGGTTTGACTGTTTGTTTATCCATACGATATACATATTTTTGATCTTTGGATTTTTGCCATAGATCTTCAGTGGCAAATTTTCTCCCCCTTTTTTTTTTTTGTTTTTTTGCTTTTGACAGATTTTGGTAATATATGTTCTAGTCATCTATTTTTATTTTTCTGCATCTATGTCCTTGAATTTATATTCAATTTAAGTTACTACTTTAGGGCGCAGGAATAATATTTTCTAGATTTTTGGTTTATTTATAACACATAGTGGTGGTGGTGTTACAATTTTTTATTTCATTGCTGCCAAGTTAAAACATATATTTTTTGAATGGGTGAAGTTTTTTAATACACATTAAGTGTGAACCCATTCAACTTTATTTTTACTTATTAAAATTACCTTGAACCTGTAGTGTTACTGCACTCCCTAGGGGTTTCTGGTTTTACTGCAGCTCTGTTACCTATTTCTACTCCTCCAATAGCGGCTGTAATGTATACATTTCATTTGCATGTTGCTAACTTTTCAGCATTTATTTTCTACATCAATACGTATCCTCTAAGTTTACCTATACACACCACAGCTTTGTATTTCTTCCAACTTAGGTCACTAAGGATCACTGGTCATTGACTATACTATTCATCCTATGCCCTGAGGTTTTGTTACCTAGTCTGGAGTAGGGTGACCACATTTCCATTCTGCCATTCCGGGACATGTGGTCACCCTAGTCCCGCTGCTGAGGCTCCCCTCTGGCACTGACCATCTTTCTGAGGCTGACATAGTAAGAGTTCCCAGTGGGAACTCTTACTCTGTGTTAGCCTCAGAAAGATGGTCAGCGCTGGCAGGAGCCTCAGCTGCGGGTCTCACTTGCAGAGCCAGCATACCTGCTCCATCCCAGCTGTCTCGCACGCAGCCAATGAGGACCATTTAGCAAATGCATTTCATTGGCTGGCTGGACTGGTGCGTGTTGCTCAATTCCGGGACTCTTTGTTGTCCCGGTGGGGGGTGACCCGGGATGCGGGACACAGACCCCCAATAAGGAACAGTCCCGGGCATTCCAGGACGTGGTCACCCTAGTCTGGAGAGCCTTTGACGTTTATCCCATTTGTGCTTGAAAGCATGAATCAGTAGGAACAACAGTGAGTCTCATGTCAATATAAGGGTTTAATAGAGGAGACAATATGATCAAAAATACTGAGGCTGATTTTTAATGACCTGGAGCTATTCTGGGGCAAACCAAATGTACCAACTGACTAAATTTAGAGAACTCTTTGGATTCTTTGGACACCTTTCAATGGATAATAGCCCCATTTAAATCCATAGGAATATTTATTTGTTTACAAGGTGGAGTTAGTTTGCTCCAGAATTGGCACACCCAAATTGTTAATTTACTTCCTTCCTGGGCAAAGGAGGTGCATTGAATAGATTTATATACATCATTGTTAATCAGGTGTATCACACATAAGCAGTCCTTTGTGATTCTTTTAGCATAAATATGTTCTTACATACCCCTTATTGTCTTCAAAAATTCCTGTTGGATCCAAAGCATTGCTACACAGTATTTCTCTTATATCCAATGGTTTAATAATAAGAAGAATCTCTCAGAGACATGTCTATTATCTTTTTATAATAATTATATTTCAGTGAAGTCTGCCAGCTATTTTAATTACAAACTGCTTAGCTTCGGTTATTTACATTTGTAGGTCAAAGGTGGCTCTTAAAGCATTTGCAAATGCATCTCCGTAAACTCATTAGCTTGTCCTTCTGTTCTTGTGGATTCATTTGATTAGGTACTTGAAGGGAGCTGTAAAATACTCCCCCAGCCAAACATTTTTTCTACTTTCATCTGCCTGGAAGAAGTATCTAGTACAGTTTTGTGTAGAGAGCACTATGTACAAGAGAAACATAATACAATCACTATTTTATTGTAGAAATGTTTAAATTAAGCCCTTGTATGAAAGAGACATCTCCAAAGCTTTACATAGCAATGAATGGAGAGATTTCTAACATGTGAACTGTTAAGCAAAGTCAGCTCCATTTGATCTAGAGTGAATTCCAATTCTTTTCAAAGCAATGCACTAGAATGCTTTCTAACATCAAATATAGTTAATGTAGTTTAAAGGGCAATTAGCTCTTAGTAGTGATGATCGAGCACCCCAATGCTCGGGTGTTCGGGTGCTCTGGCCGAGCGCCCCCGGAGGCTCGAGTGCTCGGCCGAGCACCCGAGCCCCATTGAAGTCAATGGGAGGACTCGAGCATTACACCAGGCACCCCCTGCTCTGATGAGGGGAGGGTGTCTGGTCCATAGGAAAAGGGCAGAAAATGATGGAAACACCACAGAAATGGTTCAGGGACAGCATAGGGAGGATGTCTGGATGCATCTTGGACTCCAACATCGCTGCTGGGAATGATGTTTCGCCCGTAGTACGCCATTTTTACAGACTGACCGTAAAACACACAAAAAGGAAGATAAAAACGACTTTAGGCGAAAAATTGTTACCAAACAGTATTTGCTGTATATTTACTTGTATATCATCTGCAAATTCTGCAAAAAATTTAATCGATTTTTCTGAACTGGGGCCATGATTAAGAGGGAAACGTGCGCAGAGGCAAATTCTGCAAAAAATTTCCTCGATTTTTCTGAACTGGGGCCATGATTAAGAGGGAAACGTGCGCAGAGGCAAATTCTGCAAAAAATTTCCTCGATTTTTCTGAACTGGGGCCATGATTAAGAGGGAAACGTGCGCTGAGCCGACCATCTAAAACATTATGGGTGAGGGTCTGCTGCGGAGCTGACCATCCTAAACATTATATGCGAAGGCCCGCTAGTGAGCTGACGCTATAAAACATTATATGAGAGGGCCCGCTAGAGAGCTGACCCAATAAAACATTATATAAGAAGGCCCGCTGGTGAGCTGACCTATACAAAAAGTTGTCAAACAGGGCCCGCTGGTGAGCTGGCCCTATATAAAAATTATATCACAGGGCCCGCTGGTGAGCTGGCCCTATATAAAAATTATATCACAGGGTATATGGAAGAGAGTCAACCATATACCCGTTTTTTGGGTGGAAGGGGTGAATGGGAATACAGGGTATTCCCATCATTGTAAATAACATATATAAAGTCACTTTATGTTCACCCGGGGCTTTCCTCCAGTGGAGTGGAGAAGTCAGGGGAAATCCAGGCCTTGTTCATTTTTATAAGTGTCAACCTATCAGCATTTTCGGTGGAAAGGCGGATACGCTTATCTGTTATGATGCCACCAGCAGCACTAAATACCCGCTCAGACAGAACGCTGGCGGCAGGGCAGGCCAGCACCTCCAAGGAGTAGAGTGCCAGTTCATACCACGTGTCCAGCTTGGACACCCAGCAGTTGTAAGGCACAGAGGGATCAGTGAGGACGCTGACACGGTCTGCTACGTACTCCTTCACCATCTTCCAAAACTTTTCCCTCCTTGTGACACTAGGCTGCGCATCAGGGTGAGGGTGCTGGCGGGGTGTCATGAAGGTGTCCCACGCCTTGGAGAGTGTTGCCCTGCCTTTGTCGGAACTGCTGTGTGCTCCCCTTTTCTCCCCTTCTCGGTTGGCCAAGGTAGCACGTACTCTGCCGCCAGCGTTGTCAGATGGAAAATTTTGGAGCAATTTTTCAACAAGAACCTTCTGGTATTGCACCATTTTGCTTGTCCTCTCCACCGGAGGAATGAGAGATGAGAAATTCTCTTTGTAGCGGGGGTCCAGAAGGGTGAACACCCAGTAATCCGTGTTGTCTAAAATGTGTATAACGCGTGGGTCACGGGAAAGGCAGCCTAACATAAAGTCAGCCATGTGTGCCAGAGTACCAACAGGCAAGATTTCGCTGTCCTCACCAGGAGGATGACTCTCAATCTCCTCATCCTCTTCCTCCTCTTCTGCCCACCCACGCTGAAGAGATGGAACTAAAGTTCCATGGCTACCCTCTGTAGCGGAGGCAACCGTGTCTTCCTCCTCCTCCTCCTCCTCCGCCTCCTCCAATTGTCGCTGAGAAGACGAAGTGAGGGTGCTCTGGCTATCACCTTGTGTAAGCTCTTCCTCCCGCATTTCCACCTCTTCCACATGCAAAGCGTTGGTTTTAATTGTGAGCAGCGAGCGTTTCAGTAGACACAGAAGTGGGATGGTTACACTGATAATAGCGTTATCGCCGCTCACCATCTGTGTCGATTCCTCAAAATTGCGTAAAACCTCGCAGAGGTCTGACATCCATTCCCACTCCTCACTTCTGATTAGAGGAAGTTGAACGGAGAGGCGACGACCGTGTAACAGCTGGTACTCCACTACTGCCCTCTGCTGCTCACAAAGCCGGGCCAACATGTGGAAGGTGGAGTTCCAGCGCGTGCTCACGTCACACAGCAGCCGGTGAGCTGGCAATTGTAAGCGCTGCTGCAGCTTCAACAGGCCGGCTGAAGCTGTTGATGACTTACGGAAATGTGCACACACGCAGCGCACCTTCGTCAAGAGATCATGCAAATTGGGGTAGGTTTTTAGAAATCACTGAACCACTAAATTAAATACATGCGCTAGGCATGGTACGTGTGTGAGCTTGCCGAGCTCCAAAGCCGCCACCAAGTTACGCCCATTATCACACACAACCATGCCTGGTTGCAGGTTGAGTGGCGAGAGCCACTGCTCGGTCTGGTGACTAATCCCCTGCAACAGCTCTGAGGCCGTGTGCTGTTTGTCCCCAAGGCAGATCAGCTTCAGCACGGCCTGTTGACGCTTCCCCACTGCAGTGCTAAACTGCTTCCAGCTACCGGCTGATGGGTGAGTGGCGCTGCGCGCAGAGAATTCGGAGGTGGAAACGGAGGAGGAGGAGCCAATAACGTAGGTGCTGGCGGAAACCCTGATAGAGGTAGGGCCCGCAATCCTCGGCGTGGGTAGTACCTGTGCCATCCCAGGGTCCGAGTCGCTCCCAGCCTCCACGACATTCACCCAGTGTGCCATCAGGGAAATGTAGCGTCCCTGGCCACAAGCACTTGTCCATGTGTCAGTTGTTAAGTGGACCTTCCCAGTAACTGTGTTGGTCAGGGCACGGGTGATGTTACGGGACACATGGTGGTGTAAGGCGGGGACGGCACACCGGGAAAAGTAGTGGCGGCTGGGGACTGCGTACCAAGGGACAGCTGCTGCCATCAGGCTGCGGAAGGACTCAGTCTCCACAAGCCTAAATGGCAGCATTTCGATGGCCAGTAATTTGGAAAGGTGTGAGGTTAGTGCTATGGCCTGTGGGTGGGTGGCTGGGTATTTTCGCTTGCGCTCAAATGCCTGGGGTAACGACATTTGGACGCTGCGCTGGGACAGGGAAGTGGATGTGGTCGCTGATGGTGCTTCAGATGGTACAGGTGCAGGGCGGGAGGTATGCGGGCCTGCGCCTTCGACAGGCGATTGGCCGGCACCGAAAACAGGGGAAGAGGAGGCAGTGGTGTGGCCTGCAGACACAGATTGGCGATCCTGGCGTTCCTCCCACTTATTACGGTGCTTGGATGCCATGTGTCGGATCATGCTGGTGGTGGTGAGGTTTCTAGTGTTCATGCCTCGGCTCATTCTGGTGTGGCACAGGTTGCAAACTACAATTTTTTTGTCGTCCGCACTTTCCTTAAAAAAACGCCATACCGCGGAACACCTAGCCCTTGGCAAGGGAGATTTACGCAAGGGGGTGCTCCGTGGAACATTTGCGGGCCGGTTTGGTGCGGTCCGCCTTCTTTCTTTAGCCACACCACTGCCTCTTCCAGCCTGTTGCGGTGCTGCAGATGGCTCACCCTCAGGACTGCTGTCATTGCTCGGCTCTCCACCTTCCCTGGTGGGGTCAGTCACCTCATCGTCCACCAAGTCCTCCTCCACTTCCTCACTCTGATCATCCTCCTCATTTCTTGATCCCACCACATACTCAGTCATTGACAACTGTATATCATCCTCCTCATCAAGGTCTTGAGACAGTAATAGTGGTTGATTTGATGGCAACTGTGTCTCATCATCATCATCCACTTCCTTTGACCTTAAATGACGTTCCCCTCTGTCATCTTCTTGTGATTGGGTACCCTCTAGAGGTTGTGAATCAGGGCACAAGATTTCATGTTCCTCTGCAAGCGTGCTTGGAGAGAGGTTCAAATGAAGGATTGGTGATGAGACGAGCTCCTCACTATATCCCAGTGTGGGATCACTTCTTTGGCCAGACCCTCTATGGTGGGAGGAAGGATGATCAGGGTGAGGATTATGTTGACCAGACTCTTGGCTACTGAGAGTGGACTTGGTGGAAGACAGGGTGGTGCTTAACCGACTGGAAGCAGTATCACCTGAAATCCAACCGACCACCTGTTCGCAGTGGTCTGACCTCGAGAGTGATGTCCTGCGACGCCCTGTAAACTGAGACATGAAGCTAGGTATGGTGGATGTCTTTCTTTCTTGTGCTCTGGCACCAGGCACAGTTTCTACGCGTCCTGACCCGCGCCCTGAACTATCAGGATCACGTCCACTTCCCCGTCCCTTTTTACCCGCCTTCTTCATATTACACGGAATATGTGCTGCTAATCTGCAACTTTGCACACTAAACAGAATGTGCTGCTAATCTGCAACTTTGCACACTAAACAGAATGTGCTGCTAATCTGCGGCTAGGCATAGTGAAAGGAATATGTGACGTTTATTTTTTACACTTTCCACACTAAACAGAATGTGCTGCTAATCTGCGGCTAGGCACAGTGAAAGGAATATGTGACGTTTATTTTTTACACTTTGCACACTAAACAGAATGTGCTGCTAATCTGCAACTTTGCACACTAAACAGAATGTGCTGCTAATCTGCGGCTAGGCACAGTGAAAGGAATATGTGACGTTTATTTTTTACACTTTCCACACTAAACAGAATGTGCTGCTAATCTGCAACTTTGCACACTAAACAGAATGTGCTGCTAATCTGCGGCTAGGCACAGTGAAAGGAATATGTGACGTTTATTTTTTACACTTTCCACACTAAACAGAATGTGCTGCTAATCTGCAACTTTGCACACTAAACAGAATGTGCTGCTAATCTGCGGCTAGGCACAGTGAAAGGAATATGTGACGTTTATTTTTTACACTTTGCACACTAAACAGAATGTGCTGCTAATCTGCAACTTTGCACACTAAACAGAATGTGCTGCTAATCTGCGGCTAGGCACAGTGAAAGGAATATGTGACGTTTATTTTTTACACTTTGCACACTAAACAGAATGTGCTGCTAATCTGCGGCTAGGCACAGTGAACGGAATATGTGACGTTTATTTTTTACACTTTGCACACTAAACAGAATGTGCTGCTAATCTGCGGCTAGGCACAGTGAACGGAATATGTGACGTTTATTTTTTACACTTTGCACACTAAACAGAATGTGCTGCTAATCTGCAACTTTGCACACTAAACAGAATGTGCTGCTAATCTGCGGCTAGGCACAGTGAAAGGAATATGTGACGTTTATTTTTTACACTTTGCACACTAAACAGAATGTGCTGCTAATCTGCAACTTTGCACACTAAACAGAATGTGCTGCTAATCTGCGGCTAGGCACAGTGAAAGGAATATGTGACGTTTATTTTTTACACTTTGCACACTAAACAGAATGTGCTGCTAATCTGCGGCTAGGCACAGTGAACGGAATATGTGACGTTTATTTTTTACACTTTGCACACTAAACAGAATGTGCTGCTAATCTGCGGCTAGGCACAGTGAACGGAATATGTGACGTTTATTTTTTACACTTTGCACACTAAACAGAATGTGCTGCTAATCTGCAACTTTGCACACTAAACAGAATGTGCTGCTAATCTGCGGCTAGGCACAGTGAAAGGAATATGTGACGTTTATTTTTTACACTTTGCACACTAAACAGAATGTGCTGCTAATCTGCAACTTTGCACACTAAACAGAATGTGCTGCTAATCTGCAACTTTGCACACTAAACAGAATGTGCTGCTAATCTGCGGCTAGGCACAGTGAACGGAATATGTGACGTTTATTTTTTACACTTTCCACACTAAACAGAATGTGCTGCTAATCTGCAAATTTGCACACTAAACAGAATGTGCTGCTAATCTGCGGCTAGGCACAGTGAAAGGAATATGTGACGTTTATTTTTTACACTTTCCACACTAAACAGAATGTGCTGCTAATCTGCAACTTTGCACACTAAACAGAATGTGCTGCTAATCTGCGGCTAGGCACAGTGAACGGAATATGTGACGTTTATTTTTTACACTTTGCACACTAAACAGAATGTGCTGCTAATCTGCAACTTTGCACACTAAACAGAATGTGCTGCTAATCTGCAACTTTGCACACTAAACAGAATGTGCTGCTAATCTGCGACTAGGCACAGTGAACGGAATATGTGACGTTTATTTTTTACACTTTCCACACTAAACAGAATGTGTTGCTAATCTGCAACTTTGCACACTAAACAGAATGTGCTGCTAATCTGCAACTTTGCACACTAAAAAGAATGTGCTGCTAATCTGCAACTTTGCACACTAAACAGAATGTGCTGCTAATCTGCAACTTTGCACACTAAACAGAATGTGCTGCTAATCTGCGGCTAGGCACAGTGAACGGAATATGTGACGTTTATTTTTTACACTTTGCACACTAAACAGAATGTGCTGCTAATCTGCAACTTTGCACACTAAACAGAATGTGCTGCTAATCTGCAACTTTGCACACTAAACAGAATGTGCTGCTAATCTGCGGCTAGGCACAGTGAACGGAATATGTGACGTTTATTTTTTACACTTTCCACACTAAACAGAATGTGCTGCTAATCTGCAACTTTGCACACTAAACAGAATGTGCTGCTAATCTGCAACTTTGCACACTAAAAAGAATGTGCTGCTAATCTGCAACTTTGCACACTAAACAGAATGTGCTGCTAATCTGCAACTTTGCACACTAAACAGAATGTGCTGCTAAAAAGGATTTTTGGGTCTTTATATGTTGTTCCAACACTTTTCTTCTCCCTACACTGACTTTCCCTTCCTATCCTCATCTCTCCCTGGCTAAGACTGAGCCGAACTCTCTGGTCAGGTGCTATACAGCACCCGATCACGGGTTCTGGCCAGCCAATCAGTGTAATGCCAGCAGCCAACATGGCTGCTGGCATTACACTGATGTCAGAGCCTCCCCGCACGTTTATTGGCTGCGCAGCAGCCGCGAAACGTGCGGGGAGGAGACCCGAACATGGCGGGCGAGCACATGCGGTACGAGTACCGCCATGTGCCGAGCAGAGCGATGCTCGAGCCGAACCGAGCTTCGGCCGAGCATGCTCGCTCATCACCAGCTCTTAGTAAAAAGCTCAGGTCTGCACTGTGTAGCCACAAAATGGCTTCTATCAGCCATTCATGGGCAAAAGATTCAAACCAAATTAAAAGAGTAATTGTGGACTGCATCATGCAGGATAAGGATAAGAATTGAGAGACTTCAGTGTTGCAGTTCAGTCTCTTCACAAACAACCAAATTCTTATCACAATGCTGCCCCATATTCACCTACAGTTACGCTCCCATGGGAACATATCTGCAGACAGGACTTTATGTAAATGATAGTGGCCTTTAAAATATTTCATATCTTACATCTAAAAATGAAATTTAGTTTATATAAGCTAAAATATAGTCCAAGCTTGCAGGTGTAAAATTTCTCTATTTTGTACCTGAGGCCTAAAAACTAATCTTGTATTTTCCTGGTGGAGTCTTCCATTCCTGTTTTCTGCAAGGCACCATGACCTCCTTAACATAAACAAGGTTGATACATATTACAGAATTGACAGTGAATTCTCATTATTACCTTTTATTTATAAAACACCATAATATTCGTTGAAGCTGTACAAAGAAAGCACCAAAGAAACATCATATATGTACAGAGCAATACAAATGGATTTCCCGGATCATGAAAGCTTACAATCTAACCTAATGTAAAACTGCCACAGATAAAAGAAAACATTTTTTAATAGAAGATGGTCTGTATTAATCTTAATTAATGTCCTGTTACACTGGTACACTCATTACAAACTTGTACAACCAAAAGTAGTAAATAAAGAGTGTGTTCCTGTTCTATTGTGTCACTGCTTTCTAAAAACATTAGAAAAGCATGTTTTTTGACCTAACATGTTTCTTCAATCATTTACATATCAGAGAGGTATCCAATGCACTGCAAGTTTCCAACACAATGCACTGGATACCTCTATATCAAAATAGTATTAGTAACTTTAGTTGCAAATCTGGCAGCTCCTGCAATGAGCTGCAATGTTGATGTGGACTGTCAGAGAAACCACCAGGAAGAGCAGGTTTATTCAGCAACATTTAATTGGTGGACGTCCAATGTTTCCTCTGCAGCAGATATGCAGGTGATATTTTTAACAGACATTGCAAATGAGAGGGTCCAGCGTATATTAAGTATTCTCTCCTGTCCCACAACAAGCTTATCTCACATGCTTCGTGCGAGACCATGAGCCTCAGCGTGGCTTCTTATGCTATCCATCCCAGCAAGTAATTTACCTTTGTACAGATGCAGTATAAGAATATTTGGGAGGCAATACGTAGATACCTACTGATCAATATTTCTTACATAGGGAAGCAACTGGATTATCAGGAAAGCCTCCTCAGTGGGATCTTCTCCCTCCTCTGTTTGTCAAGGGCCGGGTACTGAATCATGGAAACCTTGCTGCAGAAGATGCAGAGTGTGGTACTGGCAAGTAGAATCAGATAGGGAAAAGCAACATGAACAAATTAAAGAATTGTGTACAGAGCAAAGACTTCAGCTTCACCTAGTGCCTGCAGAACAGATAACAAACCCACATGTCTTATTCCTGTTATGTCATAATTGTATTTGTCTTGTTTGTTCACAGATTCTTATCAAAATATAAATCTATATTTATGCAAATCTTAACATATTTTTTTATTATTGTAAAACATATTTGAGGTTCCATGTGGACTGGCCGAATTAGTGGGAGAGACAGCAACATAAAAAAATCAGCAAGATCGGTGAGAGAAAAACTTCTGGCAATATATGCAATTAAACTGTACAGATTTACTTATGTTTTGGTTCCTATACGTATTCCATGATGTTGCTCATGGAGAATAATCATTTGCTCACCATGTAAAAAAATTAGAGGGAGAATTGTTCATATCTTATGTTCATCCACCAGAGACTGACCATTGGTACATGAATCACAACAGCAAAGTTTCCCATGTAATTAAATGTACTGCCAAAAGGCTCATGTGAAGGTATTCCTTGCTGCAACTACCCCTGACTACCACTAGGTGAGGAAAAGCTGCAGCACTCTGAAACTGAGATGGTGGTTGCTATCAGCAATGATCTATGCAACTTGAGTCATAGGGGGCAAGACAAATCATTTTAGGCGACTGGTCATAGAAGATTGTTTTAGTTACATAGTCACCTGTGTAACCTAGCACTTGAAGGGGAAATATACCCTAGGAAAAATAACCAACCAACCAACAGAATATATAATATCAATAATTAAGTTTACTATCACTTTAAGCATACCTCCCAACATTTCAAATTGCCAAAGAGGAACATTTGTGTTTTAGGGGGTGTTTCTGGGGGCATGGCCAGTGGGCGGGGCATTACAGAGAATTTTTAGGCTATTTCATGACCTATTGACACCTCCATGTGTGACCTAATAAATTACTTATAACAAGACCAAATGATTTTATCTACACAGTCTAATGTATAAACACATATACTGATGTCTGCACAAACATTAATGTGAGATTTACTGCTGTAGCGCAATGTGGTACATTTATATACACACCACACAACCTGATCATCTAAAAAGGGGGACACCAGGATGGGAAAGAGGGTCAGAGGGATTTGGGTCTAAAAGAGGGACTGTCCCTCTTAAAAAGGGACACTTGGGAGGTATGCTTTAAGAATTATTGAGATCACAACAACTAGAGGGAGACTTCAGCTGAGGTCATTAGATCATTAGATATAGGAAAATATAACTATAATGCCAACAATATATAACTAAACACATCTGTCTGTATTTACTCCTAGGGTATATTTCTCTTTTAATCCATTTGATCAATGCATAAAGGATATGAATATCAAAATATAGTTTAAATGTATATTTCTGTATCACATCTATTCCCACTGTGAAAAACACATTTAGTGGAACAAGAAAACATGACTGTGCATAATAATGATTTTTCTGCAGATTGCAATGCTACTTATCATGTTAACTTAATAATAAACTTCAGTACATAGCATATTAAGTATTGATATCATGTTTAATGTTTTAAGCTGTTTTGCAAATGTACTCTTAACGGAGGTAGAACATTATAGACGCTTGTTTGGAAGTACATTAACCCTTTGAGTGCCAGAGGGCTATCCAATGCATTGCGAGACACATCTCTGGCACTCAAAAGAGTTAATGAACAAATTAAACTGTTATATAAAGCTCAATTAAAATGAAGAAATCTTTCATCATATCATTAACACTTTGATGGCTAGAGGGGGTGTGCAACACACCTCAGCCCACAAAGGGTTAATTACTGTACAGAAAATGTTTTATTTTCACAAAAGTGTTTTAACCCTTTGAGTGCCAGAGGGGTACCCAGCACATTGCTCCTCAATGTGTTGCGTACCCCTCTGGAACTCAAAGGGTTAAGATGTGTACTTTCAAGCAGCTCAGGTCGATGGACTAAAAAGAACGTGAGCATTTCTGGGGCAAACCAACTTCACAACAGGGATAAATGCAAATCCCCATTTATTTAAATGGGACCTTAAATCCATATGTGTTAGGGAGGTCTCCAACGTATTGCCTTGCAATGCATTGGAGACTTCTGCAGCATTTAACTGGTTAATTCGCCCCTTTACAATTGGTATTCTCAAAATATTCTTCTGTTCTCTATGGTGAAATTGATTTGTACCAATATTGCTTCAGTTCTTGCTACATCAGCCTCACACAGCTTCTGGGCATACAGTGGAACCCCATGAGTTCGAAACATATTTTTTTAGCCTTTCCATATTAATGAAGTCATTTCATATGATTAATTGTACGCATATACAGTTGCTTAATTAACTGAATTTTACATTTCCGCATGCCAGAATTAGTAATAGAAAATATAGCCCAAAGCTAATCTGTAACAGTACATGCTTGAAGTTATTAAACATTTCCAGAATGTATTAGTTCACTAGACTAAACATGTTAAGTGCAGTTCTCAGCATTTTCCAATGGAGATGTTCGTATAGAGTGGCTGTAGTAGCAGATTTTCATATAATCAATTTACTAGTTCATCAGAGTCACAACATAGTTACATGGTGATTTGCCATTGACATGCCGTGTTGCAAAAACAAGACACAATTATGTTGCTATATTGCTAAGGAAAGGTATTTAGAATTTAACAAAAAAGAAGAGTAATTCTTGTACATTAGAATGCTTTAACCCTTTGCGTGCCAGAGGGGTACTCAACGCATTGCACAAATGAGCTAACTTAGGCTTGGATTCCATTCTTGAATTGCTGAAGAAAATTCTTTCAAAAATACTTTTTGGAGCTTTTTTTTTTTTTTTGCTTCATGCCATCAAATTCCAGCAGTTCATTGTCTTCAGGATATCACTTACAGGCACATCAGGAGCAAGTAAAATGACCCATAAAACACCATTGTAAGCAGACAGTTTGGTGATTACATTGCAGACAGTCAGACTTTTTAATGTCAGTTTGGCTTCAGATCAGATAATTTCGGTTTCCACAGCTTGAGAGTGTTGAAAAGGCTACATTGTACAGATTGGAAGAAGTGTTAGCCAGCTCTAAATAGCATCCATTTTAGGAACTAGTCCATATGGATATTTCAGTTTTAACTTATACATTATCTCATATCAAACCACTCTTCATTTTTAATATCTAGCTACCATATCTACCATTGACGCAATATTTAATGCAATACAGTAAGTAATGTGAAAATGTACAGATTGTGTGGGTCTCCCGTTTTGCTCATTTGTAGGGTGTTCCTAATAAACTTTTCCTAATTAGCCACCCATTCAACTTCCTTGCATATTTAACCCTTTGAGTGCCAGAGGGGTACACAACGAATTGCTTTGCAACGCATTGTGTACCCCTCTGGCACTCAAAGGGTTAAGCAACATTCATGCAAAAGGTTACAGAGCATTACTGATTCAGTTCAGTCGTTCTGAAGTTTTCATAACTATTGCCAAATTTACAGGATCAGGCCTTTCAAGCGGCTATTTAGAACTATTTGCTCTCTTGATGCTCATCTACATGTTCTGATAGCAGCGTTTCAACAAGAGGAATAAGGATTATTTGGAAATGCAGCTTCTGTTGTGTTCAGCAATGTAATAGCTCAGTGCTCCATACAAGAAACACTCCTACATCAAAAAGTTACATTGAGAGGAGAACTTGGCTGGAATGTAATCCAGGCTTTAGTTTAAAATAATTGTACACTCTATATCATGCAGTAACAATTAATAGGTGTCCTTCTTCTCTGGTAATTGGCCTTAGTTTGCTCTGTTTATCTCTGTAACAATTCAGAAAGAACAAGATGGAGCAATATGAGTGCAAGTTTAACTCTTTAAGGACCAGTTTCCCACCTATCTGACCATTAAAGGGTTAAGGACTAAAGGAGAAATAGACAAAACGCATACTCCTAAAACAATACTATAGCAGCAAACACATCCCTGGAGTACCTACAATCATTTCACTTTGTACATACAACAGGGGCAAAACCAGGCTTTCCCAAGAGTGGATTCCAAAACATACAATAAGATCTGTGTGCATTGACAATAATTACAGTTTGTGCTGAGTAATTCTGCATAAAAACATTGCAGATACCAGCTTTAGATCAGGAATGGTCAAGCTGTGGTCCACCTCCAGCTGTTTATGGACAACAATGGCCAGTTGAGGATGATGAGATTGTAATTCAACATCATGGCCCGGCCCTAGTATAGGCATACACATAACAGACTCATGTATTTCTCATTACTGCTGTGCTAGAGCTTTGTCTTCTCTGATCTGATAGGGGTAAAAGGGTGAGATGGTGGGGTCAGGGCAAGTCTAAACCTCCTCTCAGTTTGTGCTTGACTAGCTCTAATAGTACTACATTGTTGTATAAATATAGAGTATGTTTGAAATTGAAGTGAGTTGTTGTTTGTTTTCAAGTAACTACATAATTTGGAAAAAGGTTTTTTGAGCATTTAGCCCATTTTTGCATTTCAAAGCTGATAAAAATATAAATCAATTCACAAGCAAGTTATTAACATTAATTCTTGTTCTATTTGGATCTCTTGAAAGCAAGGGAACTACTAATGGAAGACAATGTATAGACACTAGTGATGAGCGAGCACCCCAATGCTCGGGTGTTCGGGTGCTCTAACCGAGCACCCCCTGAGGCTCGAGTGCTCGGCCGAGCACCCGAGCCCCATTGAAGTCAATGGGAGGACTCGAGCATTACACCAGGCACCCCCTGCTCTGATGAGGGGAGGGTGCCTGGTCCATAGGAAAAGGGCAGAAAAGGATGGAAACACCACAGAAATGGTTCAGGGACAGCATAGGGAGGATGTCTGGATGCATCTTGGACTCCAACATCGCTGCTGGGAACGATCTTTCGCCCGTAGTACGCCATTTTTACAGACTGACCATAAAACACACAAAAAGGAAAATAAAAACGACTTTAGGCGAAAAATTGTTACCAAACAATATTTGCTGTATATTTACTTGTATATCATCTGCAAATTCTCCCAAAAATTTCCTTGGTTTTCGGAAGTGAGGCCATGATTAAGAGGGAAACGTGCGCAGAGGCAAATTCTCCCAAAAATTTCCTTGATTTTCAGAACTGAGGCCATGATTAAGAGGGAAACGTGCACAGAGGCAAATTCTCCCAAAAATTTCCTTGATTTTATTGAACTGAGGCCATGATTAAGAGGGAAACGTGCGCTGAGCCGACCATCTAAAACATTATGGGTGAGGGTCTGCTGCAGAGCTGACCATCCTAAACATTATATGCGAAGGCCCGCTAGTGAGCTGACGCTATAAAACATTATATGAGAGGGCCCGCTAGAGAGCTGACCCAATAAAACATTATATGAGAAGGCCCGCTGGTGAGCTGACCTATATAAAAATTGTCAAACAGGGCCCGCTGGTGAGCTGGCCCTATATAAAAATTATATCACAGGGCCCGCTGGTGAGCTGGCCCTATATAAAAATTATATCCCAGGGCATATGGAAGAGGAGGAGGAGGATGAGAAGATTAAGAGTCAACCATATACCCGTTTTTTGGGTGGAAGGGGTGAATGGGAATACAGAGTATTCCCATCATTGTAAATAACATATATAAAGTGAGTTTATGTTCCCCCGGGGCTTTCCTCCAGTGGAGTGGAGAAGTCAGGGGAAATCCAGGCCTTGTTCATTTTTATAAGTGTCAACCTATCAGCATTGTCGGTGGAAAGGCGGATACGCTTATCTGTTATGATGCCACCAGCAGCACTAAATACCCGCTCAGACAGAACGCTGGCGGCAGGGCAGGCCAGCACCTCCAAGGCATAGAGTGCCAGTTCATACCACGTGTCCAGCTTGGACACCCAGTAGTTGTAAGGCACAGAGGGATCATTGAGGACGCTGACACGGTCTGCTACGTACTCCTTCACCATCTTCCAAAACTTTTCCCTCCTTGTGACACTAGGCTGCGCATCAGGGTGAGGGTGCTGGCGGGGTGTCATGAAGGTGTCCCACGCCTTGGAGAGTGTTGCCCTGCCTTTCTCGGAACTGCTGTGTGCTCCCCTTTTCTCCCCTTCTCGGTTGGCCAAGGTAGCACGTACTCTGCCGCCAGCGTTGTCAGATGGAAAATTTTGGAGCAATTTTTCAACAAGAACCTTCTGGTATTGCACCATTTTGCTTGTCCTCTCCACCGGAGGAATGAGAGATGAGAAATTCTCTTTGTAGCGGGGGTCCAGAAGGGTGAACACCCAGTAATCCGTGTTGTCTAAAATGCGTGTAACGCGTGGGTCACGGGAAAGGCAGCCTAACATAAAGTCAGCCATGTGTGCCAGAGTACCAACAGGCAAGATTTCGCTGTCCTCACCAGGAGGATGACTCTCAATCTCCTCATCCTCTTCCTCCTCTTCTGCCCACCCACGCTGAAGAGATGGAACTAAAGTTCCATGGCTACCCTCTGTAGCGGAGACAACCGTGTCTTCCTCCTCCTCCTCCTCCTCCTCCTCCTCCTCCGCCTCCTCCAATTGTCGCTGAGAAGACGAAGTGAGGGTGCTCTGGCTATCACCTTGTGTAAGCTCTTCCTCCCCCATTTCCACCTCTTCCACATGCAAAGCGTCGGTTTTAATTGTGAGCAGCGAGCGTTTCAGTAGACACAGAAGTGGGATGGTTACACTGATAATAGCGTTATCGCCGCTCACCATCTGTGTCGATTCCTCAAAATTGCGTAAAACCTCACAGAGGTCTGACATCCATTCCCACTCCTCACTTCTGATTACAGGAAGTTGAACGGAGAGGCGACGACCGTGTAACAGCTGGTACTCCACTACTGCCCTCTGCTGCTCACAAAGCCGGGCCAACATGTGGAAGGTGGAGTTCCAGCGCGTGCTCACGTCACACAGCAGCCGGTGAGCTGGCAATTGTAAGCGCTGCTGCAGCTTCAACAGGCCGGCTGAAGCTGTTGATGACTTACGGAAATGTGCACACACGCGGCGCACCTTGGTCAAGAGATCATGCACATTGGGGTAAGTTTTTAGAAATCGCTGCACCACTAAATTAAATACATGCGCTAGGCATGGTACGTGTGTGAGCTTGCCGAGCTCCAAAGCCGCCACCAAGTTACGCCCATTATCACACACAACCATGCCTGGTTGCAGGTTGAGTGGCGAGAGCCAGTGCTCGGTCTGGTGACTAATCCCCTGCAACAGCTCTGAGGCCGTGTGCTGTTTGTCCCCAAGGCAGATCAGCTTCAGCACGGCCTGTTGACGCTTCCCCACTGCAGTGCTACACTGCTTCCAGCTACTGGCTGATGGGGGAGTGGCGGTGTGTGTAGAGAATTCGGAGGTGGAAACGGAGGAGGAGGAGCCAATAACGTAGGTGCTGGTGGAAACCCTGATGGAGGTAGGGCCCGCAATCCTCGGCGTGGGTAGCACCCGTGCCATCCCAGGGTCCGAGTCGCTCCCAGCCTCCACGACATTCACCCAGTGTGCCGTCAGGGAAATGTAGCGTCCCTGGCCACAAGCACTTGTCCATGTGTCAGTCGTTAAGTGGACCTTCCCAGTAACTGCGTTGGTCAGGGCACGGGTGATGTTACGGGACACATGGTGGTGTAATGCGGGGATGGCACACCGGGAAAAGTAGTGGCGGCTGGGGACCGCGTACCGAGGGACAGCTGCTGCCATCAGGCTGCGGAAGGACTCAGTGTCCACAAGCCTAAATGGCAGCATTTCGATGGCCAGTAATTTTGAAAGGTGTGAGGTTAGTGCTATGGCCTGTGGGTGGGTGGCTGGGTACTTTCTCTTGCGCTCAAATGCCTGGGGTAACGACATTTGGACGCTGTGCTGGGACAGGGAAGTGGATGTGGTCGCTGATGGTGCTTCAGATGCTACAGGTGCAGGGCGGGAGGTATGCGGGCCTGCGCCTTCGACAGGCGATTGGCCGGCACCGAAAACAGGGGAAGAGGAGGCAGTGGTGTGGCCTGCAGACACAGATGGGCGATCCAGGCGTTCCTCCCACTTACTACGGTGCTTGGATGCCATGTGTCGGATCATGCTGGTGGTGGTGAGGTTTCTAGTGTTCATGCCTCGGCTCATTCTGGTGTGGCACAGGTTGCAAACTACAATTCTTTTGTCGTCCGCACTTTCCTTAAAAAAACGCCATACCGCGGAACACCTACCCCTTGGCAAGGTAGATTTACGCAAGGGGGTGCTCCGTGGAACATTTGCGGGCCGGTTTGGTGCGGTCCGCCTTCTTTCTGTAGCCACACCACTGCCTCTTCCAGCCTGTTGCGGTGCTGCAGATGGCTCACCCTCAGGACTGCTGTCATCGCTCGGCTCTACACCTTCCCAGGTGGGGTCAGTCACCTCATCGTCCACCAAGTCCTCCTCCACTTCCTCACTCTGATCATCCTCCTCAAGTCTTGATCCCACCACATACTCAGTCATTGACAACTGTATAACATTCTCCTCAACAAGGTCTTGAGACGGAAATAGTGGTTGATTTAATGGCAACTGTGTCTCATCATCATCATCATCATCCACTACTTCCTTTGACCTTAAATGCCGTTCACATCTGTCATTTTCTTGAGATTGGGTAGCCTCTAGAGGTTGTGAATCAGGGCACAAGATGTCATGTTCCTCTGCAAGCGTGCTTGGAGAGAGGGTCAAATGAAGGATTGGTGATGAGACGAGCTCCTCACTATATCCCAGTGTGGGATCACTTCTTTGACCAGACCGTGTATGGTGGGAGGAAGGATGATCAGAGTGAGGATTATGTTGACCAGACTCTTGGCTACTGAGAGTGGACTTGGTGGAAGACAGGGTGGTGCTTAACCGACTGGAAGCAGTATCAGCTGTCATCCAACCGACCACCTGTTCGCAGTGGTCGGACCTCGAGAGTGATGTCCTGCGACGCCCTGTAAAATTACACATGAAGCTAGGTATGGTGGATGTCTTTCTTTCTTGTGCTCTGGCACCAGGCACAGTTTCTCCGCGTCCTGACCCGCGCCCTGAACTTTCAGGATCACGTCCACTTCCCCGTCCCTTTTTACCCGCCTTCTTCATCTTACACAGAATATGTGACTTTAATATTTGAGTTTGAAAACTTAACAGTATTTCTTATTATTCTGCAACTGTACAGAGTACACAGAATAGGCTGCTAAACTGCGGTGAAACACACTGAATGGAATATGTGACTTTAATATTTGAGTTTGAAAACTTAACAGTATTTCTTATTATTCTGCAACTGTACAGAGTACACAGAATAGGCTGTTAAACGGCGGTGAAACACACTGAATGGAATATGTGACTTTAATATTTGAGTTTGAAAACTTAACAGTATTTCTTATTATTCTGCAACTGTACAGAGTACACAGAATAGGCTGTTAAACGGCGGTGAAACACACTGAATGGAATATGTGAGTTTAATATTTGAGTTTGAAAACTTAACAGTATTTCTTATTATTCTGCAACTGTACAGAGTACACAGAATAGGCTGCTAAACTGCGGTGAAACACACTGAATGGAATATGTGACTTTAATATTTGAGTTTGAAAACTTAACAGTATTTCTTATTATTCTGCAACTCTGCAGAGTACACAGAAAAGGCTGCTAAACTGCGGTGAAACACACTGAATGGAATATGTGACTTTAATATTTGAGTTTGAAAACTTAACAGTATTTCTTATTATTCTGCAACTGTACAGAGTACACAGAATAGGCTGTTAAACGGCGGTGAAACACACTGAATGGAATATGTGACTTTAATATTTGAGTTTGAAAACTTAACAGTATTTCTTATTATTCTGCAACTGTACAGAGTACACAGAATAGGCTGCTAAACTGCGGTGAAACACACTGAATGGAATATGTGACTTTAATATTTGAGTTTGAAAACTTAACAGTATTTCTTATTATTCTGCAACTGTACAGAGTACACAGAATAGGCTGTTAAACGGCGGTGAAACACACTGAATGGAATATGTGACTTTAATATTTGAGTTTGAAAACTTAACAGTATTTCTTATTATTCTGCAACTGTACAGAGTACACAGAATAGGCTGTTAAACGGCGGTGAAACACACTGAATGGAATATGTGACTTTAATATTTGAGTTTGAAAACTTAACAGTATTTCTTATTATTCTGCAACTGTACAGAGTACACAGAATAGGCTGTTAAACGGCGGTGAAACACACTGAATGGAATATGTGACTTTAATATTTGAGTTTGAAAACTTAACAGTATTTCTTATTATTCTGCAACTGTACAGAGTACACAGAATAGGCTGCTAAACTGCGGTGAAACACACTGAATGGAATATGTGACTTTAATATTTGAGTTTGAAAACTTAACAGTATTTCTTATTATTCTGCAACTCTGCAGAGTACACAGAAAAGGCTGCTAAACTGCGGTGAAACACACTGAATGGAATATGTGACTTTAATATTTGAGTTTGAAAACTTAACAGTATTTCTTATTATTCTGCAACTGTACAGAGTACACAGAATAGGCTGTTAAACGGCGGTGAAACACACTGAATGGAATATGTGACTTTAATATTTGAGTTTGAAAACTTAACAGTATTTCTTATTATTCTGCAACTGTACAGAGTACACAGAATAGGCTGCTAAACTGCGGTGAAACACACTGAATGGAATATGTGACTTTAATATTTGAGTTTGAAAACTTAACAGTATTTCTTATTATTCTGCAACTGTACAGAGTACACAGAATAGGCTGTTAAACGGCGGTGAAACACACTGAATGGAATATGTGACTTTAATATTTGAGTTTGAAAACTTAACAGTATTTCTTATTATTCTGCAACTGTACAGAGTACACAGAATAGGCTGTTAAACGGCGGTGAAACACACTGAATGGAATATGTGACTTTAATATTTGAGTTTGAAAACTTAACAGTATTTCTTATTATTCTGCAACTGTACAGAGTACACAGAATAGGCTGTTAAACGGCGGTGAAACACACTGAATGGAATATGTGACTTTAATATTTGAGTTTGAAAACTTAACAGTATTTCTTATTATTCTGCAACTGTACAGAGTACACAGAATAGGCTGCTAAACTGCGGTGAAACACACTGAATGGAATATGTGACTTTAATATTTGAGTTTGAAAACTTAACAGTATTTCTTATTATTCTGCAACTGTACAGAGTACACAGAATAGGCTGTTAAACGGCGGTGAAACACACTGAATGGAATATGTGACTTTAATATTTGAGTTTTAAAACTTAACAGTATTTCTTATTATTCTGCAACTCTGCAGAGTACACAGAAAAGGCTGCTAAACTGCGGTGAAACACACTGAATGGAATATGTGACTTTAATATTTGAGTTTGAAAACTTAACAGTATTTCTTATTATTCTGCAACTCTGCACAGTACACAGAATAGGCTGCTAAACGGCGGTGAAACACACTGAATGGAATATGTGACTTTGATATTTTAGTTTGAAGACTTAACAGTATTTCTTCCTATTCTGCAACTCTGCACAGTACACAGAATAGGCTGCTAAACTGCGGCGAAGCACACTGAATGGAATATGTGACTTTGATATTTTAGTTTGAAGACTTAACAGTATTTCTTCCTATTCTGCAACTCTGCATAGTACACAGAATAGGCTGCTAAACTGCGGCGAAGCACACTGAATGGAATATGTGACTTTGATATTTTAGTTTGAAGACTTAACAGTATTTCTTCCTATTCTGCAACTCTGCATAGTACACAGAATGTGCTGCTAAACTGCGGCGAAGCACACTGAATGGAATATGTGACTTTGATATTTTAGTTTGAAGACTTAACAGTATTTCTTCCTATTCTGCAACTCTGCACAGTACTCAGAATGTGCTGCTAAACTGCGGCGAAGCACACTGAATGGAATATGTGACTTTGATATTTTAGTTTGAAGACTTAACAGTATTTCTTCCTATTCTGCAACTCTGCACAGTACTCAGAATGTGCTGCTAAACTGCGGCGACGCACACTGAATGGAATACGTGACTTTGATATTTTAGTTTGAAGACTTAACAGAATGTGCTCTAATCTGCAACTTTGCACACTAAACAGAATGTGCTCTAATCTGCAACTTTGCACACTAAACAGAATGTGCTCTAATCTGCAACTTTGCACACTAAACAGAATGTGCTCTAATCTGCAACTGTGCACACTAAACAGAATGTGCTCTAATCTGCAACTTTTCACACTAAACAGAATATTTTTTTTTTTTTTTTTTTTGTTTTTTTCCCCCCACACACAATATAACCTGCTGCCCCCACACACAGTAGTCCTAAAAAGGACTTTTGGTTCTTTTTTGTCACAATTTTTGTTTTTTCCTCCCTACACTGCCTTTCCCTTCCTATCCTCAGCTCTCCCTGGCTCAGACTGAGCCGAACTCGATGGTCAGGTGCTTTACAGCACCTGACCACGGGTTCTGGCCAGCCAATCAGTGTAATGCCAGCAGCCAACATGGCTGCTGGCATTACACCGATGTCAGAGCCTCCCTGCACGTTTATTGGCTGCGCAGCAGCCGCAAAACGTGCGGGGAGGAGACCCGAACATGGCGGGCGAGCACATGCGGTACTCGTACGAGTACCGCCATGTGCCGAGCAGAGCGATGCTCGAGCCGATCCGAGCATCGGCCGAGCATGCTCGCTCAACACTAATAGACACAGGACCTTATGAGATTCTGGTGTTACTGCTTTTTTTCATAGATTCTATGACTAAGAATGGCCAATACTCAAAACACACAAGATAATATGTTTATATCTCGTATTCCACTAGAAGTGACCTTGTTTTAAGAGATCTGTATAAAAGGAATCTATTTTTATTTTAATAACTTGATAGTGAAATTGCTGTCATGGTATGTCTACTGCATTCAGGATGGGCGTCAACAGAAAGCCTGTTTAATGTTCAGGATCTGATGTTAGCTGAACCACCTCACTTATTTCTACTGAAAAAACAGCTGCACACAAGAGACAAAAAATATTCCCATTTTATTTAAATGAGGCTTTTTTTACCCCTTGAATACCAGAGAGGTCTCCAATTCATCGAGGAACAATGCACTGGAGACCTCTCTTGTACCTTATGTAAGTTGGTTTGCTCCAGAATTGTTCCACTTCTTCTTATTAATTAACGTCTATGAACAGGTCCAGAATTACATCTCAGGGGACCTTAAGCATGGCACCAAAGGCACCCTTATCTTTGGCCAATCCACTGCTCACTTGGCTCCTTCACTAGCACCATCCACTGCTGAATATCATATAAATGACACTTAGTCTGAAACATACAAGCACAAACATGCTTTTAAATAATTTTCAGATAAGGGATGAGTAAACCGTTAATGTAATCAATTAACATAAGGTAGGAGTTTGTGTTTTGTGCAGGGGTATTGGGATTGTTCTAGCAAATATTCTGTTTATGGATATGACCAGCATAACTATGGAGCCCCTGAAATCTTAGACTCTAGGCTGTTTGCCAGGTACTTTGCCTAATGGGAATCCCAGCCCAGTCAATGATTTTAATATTTGTACTAAATTCTTCACTGTTATTCATGTCAGGCAACATTTGTCTCCCCATTCTAATGCAGCATGACTTGTTTTACATCAGGAAACATAAAATTACAAATTGACATGACCTTCCTGCTAAAGAATATTAGTACCAATATATGTAGGGTTTTGTCAGTTTGCCAAATGGAGCTGACCCTAATCCATCTCCATTATTTAATTTCACTGTAATTGTCCATTTCAAACTGAATTATCTAAATTTGTGCTCAGCATAAGCTGAATGTCCTTCAAAAAAAGTATAAGCAGCAACAGTGTACATTATCTAGAATTTCTTGTATAAAACACACACACACACACCCACACACACACATATATATCACTGTCCGGTTGGGGAGCACTCTCACTACAGTGACAAAATGCCCGGGTGCCAGGTCAACATGGGAGTCCATACAATCTATAAGAAAGAACGAGCAGGCACACTCGGGACTTATCAATCAAAATGGTGTTTACTTCGTGTCAACGTTTCGATGTGAAATACCACATGATCTACAATTTCTTGTAGAAAACACACACACACACACACAAATATATATGTATATATATATATATATAAACATGCTAATGGTTTGTTTGCATTATTTACATTAGCTCTGTAGTATGTAATAATTTAATGATTAGGTGACAGCACTCATGTCAATCCAGAATCCAGCCTAGGTGCACACCATGTTTATTTATTTAACACAAATGAAAAAGGCAGCACTCACAGGAATTTTTTTTAAAGACAATAAAGATACTTATTTAACCCTCTAAGTGACAAAGAGGTATGCAGTGCATTGCTGTGAGTGCCAGAGAGTGCATTTAAGTGCCAGATAGGTATACAATGTATTGCACATACCTCTAGCACTCAAAGGGTTAAAATTTCTGAGGTACACTTCTACCTTTATCATGATACTCATATAAAAATATTTATGCTACACTGAGGAAACATGCCAAAAATTGCAAACCCAAAAGAACAGGAACTGACAAACAATAACAAATCACAATAATGAAAATTAATGTTTGGGCACCATTTCTCTCAACCAGATACTCAGTGAGCAATCTTACAATCAGGATCCTTAAAGGCTCCCAAGAAAGAAAGAAAAGCATTTGAACTAAGGATGATAGTTCTCTTTAAACACATGAAACAAGACTCAATAAAGATCTAGGATTCTAATCTCACTATCAAACATTTCTATAAACATTGCTTCCTCCATAGTTGTACCATCCTCCTCATCTTCTCTCTACTCTGTATCCAAATCACTGCTCAGACAACCTTTATTTCTTGTACACACCAGTTACATAGATGACATGCTTTTCACCCTCTCCAAGCTTTCCCTGTAAACTTGCTAGATTGCTATCTAACTTGGAGTTATGTGTCAATGAACAGACTTTATGATAATAACCTGACAAAGAGAGTTGATCCCTAGAAAGCTTGTCTTAAAATATAGAAGGAAACAAGAAAAAACAGAGGCACTTCCTGGTGTAATATCCTCAATAATATATGGACACTTCACCACCACCGTAAAAAATGGTACTCACAAGTAAATGTGCTGGAAATACACTTATATGTTACCCAGGGATATGCTTTTAGGGATTTTTTCAAGCTGTCCCTTAACCAGCTCTCTGCACTTCAGGATCTGGCTGCTGACCTTCCACCTCCACTCACGAAGGAAACATGTAAAGTGAAAAACAAAACAAATAAGGGGCGCCAATAGTGCTTAAATCCAACAAAACATTTTTGGCATATAAATAAATGTATCACACTCACATTTATATGTAGCTGTGCAAACACATATGTACAAGCACAGCGAATCAAGCTTGCAGGGGTATCTTACCGCCCTTGCTCGGTATGTGCTCGGTCTCAGCTCTCCAAAGACTCTCTTCTCCAACTCCAGTGGTCTTTACAGATGATACTTTTTTCCAAACAAATGATGCAGCCGCTCCAGCAAATGTCTGACAAAGTATCAATTTATTTGTATAGTAGCTAGTTACAGATTTAAAAGAACCATATTATGGACCATCCAATATATATAAAACAACCCACTAAAAACGTGTATCGCAGCACAACAACGCTACTTCTTCAGTACTGTAGGTAATGAAAAACCAGAGTGCCGATAAGAGTGGCTATTTAAAATTACCTTCGTCCGGATCATTGGTCTGTCAGTCAGACGCAATCTCAAAAGGAAATCCCACAGACAAAAAATAACCCATGAGTTCATATGAGCGCAGCTGACTGCACATCCCAATCTGAAACCTCTATTCCAAGAAGACCAGGGGTGCACCCAACACAATATGTGCCAGGCGAGCAATATGGGCCACTGGAAACACAAAACATTACTACAATCTGATACAGATAAATATAATGTAATAAAAAATAACAAATAACACCAATGGACAAATAAGCTCTAGTATAATACTAATATAAATTGGACCTGAAATCTAATGAATGGATAACCCCACCACTCCACAAGTCCTCCATACGCCCGAGACCAAAACTGTAGTAGGGACCGCAGCACCCTCAGGTCCATTTCATTCTCCACCCCAAGCACCCAAAGTGTATCACCCGTCCCCTCCAGCCAATACCCAAAATCGGAAGCACCCTCAGCCAAACCCAACAGAGGTGTCCAATAAGGACAGGACATCAGAAGTTCCATAGCGGCACAAACCAGAGAGGGACTGTGATCCTCGGAAATGTTCACTACGGGGGAGCCGTGGGCCTAAGAAATCGCCATATGTCCCTATCTTGCCAAGGGTCAATTCTGGCAAGGAGCCCATGCAGTGGAGGGGTGCCAAAATAAAGCACACATCACTGAGTAGTGCTGTGCCCATACAAACTGTGAAATGCAGTTTTAAATCTGTAACTAGTTACTATACAAATAAATTGATACTTTGTCAGACATTTGCTGGAGCGGCTGCATCATTTGTTTGGAAAAAAGTATCATCTGTAAAGACCACTGGAGTTGGAGAAGAGAGTCTTGGAGAGCTGAGACCGAACACATACCGAGCAAGGGTGGTAAGATACCCCTGCAAGCTTGATTCGCTGTGCTTGTACATTTGAGTTTGCACAGCTACATATAAATGTGAGTGTGATACATTTATTTATATGCCAAAAAATGTTTTTGTTGGATTTAAGCACTATTGGCTCCCCTTGTCTTAAAATATAAGCTGTTAGTCCATATTAAACAGGTATCACCAAATACCCAAGCACATGGTAGAAGGCAAGCAATTCCTAGATAAAAGGATATGTAGAAAGTACAACATAAAGCATAGAGTAACTTGTACTTCCCAATATGTAATTTACTGCATTACATGCCCATGTGATTTGTTACACTTAGGAAAGAACTCAAACAACATTCCAGGAAAGACTGGCATAGCACAGGCATTCCATCTATGATGTCCTGGAAGAAAGGACCTGACTAAGAAGGAAAGAAGGAGCTCAAGGATCAACCTATAGTATACCTTTTTGCAGACAAAAAACACTCACTGACATCCCTCAGGTACATTATCATAGATCATTTTGCCTATCATGGGAAGGACAAAGAGATAAAAGACTTTTCTAAATTGGGTCATCAATGATACAAAGGCTCAATACAACAGATAATTAATTAAATGATGTTTTAATTGTGTCCTGTAGAATGAAGAAGAGGCAGTAGCCTCAGTACTACTAAACTGGAAACTGAAAAGCCCTATGGACAACTATACCATGAGTAACATTGTTTCAATTTTCCCATGTTTGAGGGGCTAGACGTCTGAAAAACAGAGGCCTTATTATCAGGGCCAGATTTGCCATAAAGCAAAGTAGGCACCTGCCTACAGGCGCATGCCACTGAGGGGCGCCTGCCAATGGGATACTTTTTTGAAAAGATTACAAAAAAAAATGTCCACCACGCTGGCTGCACCGGCGCCCACTCCCTCACATTGCACATCCCTGGCAGGAGGTCTGTCTGTTTCCTACCTCCCTGGCAGGAGATCTGTTGTCTGTGCCTCCTTTGGTACAGCCAGCCCTGCGGTTGCTGAAGCTCCCTCGTCGGCTCTGTTGGAACACAGAGCGCTGGGAGATGACATCATCTCCCAGCGCTCTGCATTCCTGAACAGGAGACTGCGCGGGAGCTTCAGCAACCACAGGACTGACTGTACCAAAGGAGGCACAGACAACAGATCTCCTGCCAGGGAGGTAGGAAACGGACAGACCTCCGTAGGAACGGACAATTTGGTCCATCCACCGTAAGGTTTTCTTGCTATGTGGCTTGCCCATTTCCATTTTAGACTCTTTACTCTTTCAGTGATATAAACTTTTCATTACTGACAAATCCATGCACACGTTTTTCAATCTTTTTTTTTTATGTTCAGTATTCAAAGTTCCATACTTCTCTGTGTGACCTTAAATTTTTGTATGGCTTTGGAATTCAGTGCCCATGGTTCACAGCCATACTTAAGGACTGGGGGACTATCACGGTGCCCGTGATTCTGGCGCTTTGCTTTACCTGTTCGCTTTTCTGTGATTGCTTGGCGGCAGCATGGTGGGTGACTACTGTCCTATCTGGGCTCTGCCTCCCATAGAGACCTTATATGCTGCATCCTGCCATTGCCTAAGTGCCCTTTCGTGGTGTACCTGACAGCTTTCTGAGTCACCCATTGTGATCCGTTCCTGGCTGCTGAATCTGTTCTCTATATGACCCTGGTTCCATCTGACTACCCAATTTTTGCCTGAACCTTTGGCTGGCTGATTGACTGCACCATTGCTGACTTTGGCTTTGTCCGACTATCAGCTCTGTGTATGACCTTTGGCCTGGCTGACTACCTGCTCCGTGATAAGTACTGTGGTTTTGTCTGACTTCCCGCTCCGTGCTAGTACTTTGGCTTGTCTGACTACCCGAACCGTTTTGTCCATTGGCTAGTCTGTTTACACTCTCGCTTCCTGGGGCCTGGCACCCTCCTTGCAGGCTCTCAGTCTCAGTCCTTGGTTGGGTAACTCCTGTCCGTAGCTGAGCAGTGCCTAGTCCTACCGGGCTTGAGCCCTAACGTTCTAGGGTGTGTGGTAGTCCTGTAACCTAGCATTCTAGGTTGTGGGCCTCCAGTATCATCTCCGCTGTAGAGCACGCTTACCACTATCGCTACCTCTGTGGTTCTGCTCACCCTACTGGTTCGCTCCTAATCTGTTCATCAGTCTGGCTAGGTTCAGTGTCAGCTCCTGGTAGTGGACTGCGCACTGTCCCTGTTCAAGAGTAATTAAATGACAAAGTATCCCCCTCCCGCCCCTTTTACTGATGTAACACTTCAGCCAGATCAGAAGGGAGGGGCCCAGGTAGACTGCAGAGAGGGACAATCTTCAATTAAGGGAAAACCTGAAAAGCTTGTCAAGGGGGGCAGGGATTTCATTGTTTTCATAGGAATAAGAGTGTCCCCTTCTGTTATCTGTCTGGTCTATGGACTGCATTCCACATCTGAGAAGAGATGGCTTACACTAGGTAAAAGAGGCGGGAGGGGAAACTTTGCTTGTGAATATCTCTCAAACCAGGTATTGTATTTGTTCACTTAGTTTGCCCCCAAACTGCACCACATATTCTTTCACAGTGTCTGAACAATATCTCACCAATGGCCATCAGCACTGATGGAAGTAATCACAAACACAGACGTGGAGTACTGAATAGTTTCATTAAAGCAGAAATGATATTACACAACTGGTGGCATTGATATTAGAAGAACACATCAATGTAATGAGGATCAAATCAATAGAGTTCATGTACAGTTTTCTAATATCAAACTGCTCAGCTGCCACAAATGTCATCCAATTAATTCACAATCACGCCATGAATCTTTGACCTAATATTGTACTACAATGTATTCTTGACACTAATTTGTGACATATTCCCTGTGTCCTTACACATCTGTTAAAATGGTCACTAGCCCTACTTTTGTTGGTAATGTGAACACAGTGAATTGTGTGAAACTCTGTGTTAGTACATTTCTTCTTCCTTGCTCAAAAAAAGGTATTGAGATGTATGTACATTACCGAGATATGTGTTCTGAAACAAAATAAAACTAGTGTGAGCACACACTCCCGAGCTTTTAATAGTAGACACAGATTTGTTAGGTCGACAATCATGATAGTATGAGCCACTTCAGAGTAAAGATGTGCAATTCTGGAAGAAACCAGCTGCCTCCTATGGTGTAGTTGGTGTGCCACAGAATTGTTCCTCTTTAGCTTGTGGGATATGGACCTATCTTTCCTTTGTCCATTCTGCAGGGAATAGGCAACTGTCTAAAGTGCCAGGTTTTGAGGTGTCTCAGCAGTGCTAGTCACACACTCACATTCTGATTTGTGGATGTGGCTAGGACAATCATTCTTCCCCTTCACCAGGCACTCTCTGGTTTATGCTAACTGGTTTCTTTACCAGTTTAGATATTCCTTTAATGGCCATTATTTAACACAATGGATTCTAGAGATATCTCCAACACCTTGAAAATCAATGCATTGGAGACCTCTTTAGCAGACAAGTTTAGGGGCTTGTTTTGAACTTGTACAGGTATGGTTAACATTATTAGCACCCATGAATAATTTGTATATCATGTACAATATCTTTAGAAATGAATGGAAATGTGCCTACTTTGTACTGTCAGAATATTTTAATGGGATGTCCAAAGGTATTCAACAAAAAAGATGCCTTTTCAACTGACATGTAGTGATTTCAAAGAAGAAACATAAAATATGACCTAGACAACAATAAAGGTGCATTTCCCTAATATTTGGTTACACAATCCTTGGCAACAATGACAGACACCAAACATGTTTTGTAGCCGTCTATATGCTTCGTACACCTGTATGATGGCAGTTTCTCACACTCTTCAACTCCAATTTGTTAAAGTTCTTGAATATTTGCAGGATTCCTTTTCCCAGTGAAGGATTTCAGCACTTTCCAATGGTTTCCAATCTGATTGCGATAATGACTCATTCATAGTCAGTCACAGTCCAATTTTTTCTTTTTGACCATTCTTTTGTGCTTTTGGATGTGTGTTTTGGATCATTGTCTTACTGGAGGACCCATGAGCTTTAACTCATACCTAGATTTCTGTCACTGGGTAGCACATCATGCTGTAAAATGCCTTGGTAATCCTCTGATTTCATGATTCCATTAATAAGTTCAAGGCCTCCATTACCAGAGGAAGCAAAGTAGCACTACAACATTATGGATCCTCCACCATATTTAACTGTAGGTAGGATGTTCCTTTCCTTATAAGCTTCATTTCGTTGCCTATAAACAAATCAAAGGTCTGCATTGCCAGTGAGCTCTACTTTGGTTTCATCTATCCATAGACCATTTTCCCAGAATGAATGTGGCTTCAGTAGGTAGGTTTTGTCAAAGATCAGTAGTGCCATTTTATGTTTTGCTTTCAGAAATAGGGTCCTCCTCGTCTTTCGCCCATAAAACCCTTCTTGGTTTAGTGTGTGGCGTATGGTACAGATTGAAACCATCACTCCAGATTGCTCCAGGTCAGCATTACGCTGTGTGTGGATGTCTTATATTGTGCTTTTTTCAGAGTTTGCATCAACTTTCAAAGACTTCTCTGATCAATTTTTCTCTTGCCATCACATCCCAGGAAATTCTTGACAGTTCCATGAACAGCAAACTTCTTAATAATATTGTGAAACTGGGATTCCAAGGTCTTTGAAGATGACCTTGTACCCATTAGAATTCTTATGTTGGGTGATAATAGTGTTTCTGATGCTATCACACAACTCTCTTGAAAAAGGAACAAGGAATAAAAGTGTCCTTTTTAAGCTTTTAAGATATAATTGATTGGTTAATTCAAGCCATGCGAGCACTGACAAATTATCACCGGTGCTTCTAATTTCACAACAATGACATTCTAGTTCTTCTGTTCAAACTGATTTACATTCTTCAAGAGGGTGCCAATAATAGTATCATGGCAATGTTTCCATTTTTATACTTTTTCCTCCCATTTCTTTCTTTAATTGTAATTTTACCCTGTGCTGTTCTGTAACAAACATATGAGTGTATACAGACCAATGCTGTTTGACTACACACTTTTTTTTCAGAAGATATTGTACATGATATACAAAATATGCTAGGATGCAAATAATGTTGATCATAACTATACATGGGGTTTATAGGTGTCTACATATAATAACCAACTTACATAATAAATAAGACACAAGCAAACAAATTTGTTCCTTAAAAGGAGATGGTAAAGCTGCAGTTTTATTTAAGTAAATGTGTTAAACATCAATCTCAAAACATACCAACACCATCTCAAATGTATAATGCACTGCTCCAGCAAAGAAAGCCTGCCAAAACTCCCAACTACCAACCCACACAAATAATAAGTTAACTCCTGAATGAATGAAAGAATGAATATGTTTATTTATATAGTGTTGCAAGTGTATGCATTTAAAGAGTTTGGACAAAAAGGGTTAGAAGTGTTTAGCAAAGTGAAACCCTGAGTCCCTGTTCAAAAGTAGTGTTGAGCGAGCACCCCGATGCTCGGGTGCTCGGGTGCTCTGACCGAGCACCCCCTGAGGCTCGAGTGCTCGGCCGAGCACCCGAGCCCCATTGAATACAATGGGGCGACACGAGCATTACACCAGGCACCCCCTTCTCTGATGAGGGGAGGGTGCCTGGTCAATGCCCCCCTTCATCTCCGCTATGCCCCCTTCATCTCCGAATGCCCCCTTCATCTCCGCAATGTCCCCCTTCATCTCCGCAATGTCCCCCTTCATCTCCTCTATGCCCCTCTTCCACAATGTCCCCCTTCATCTCCGCTATGCCCCTCTTCCACAATGTCCCCCTTCATCTCCTCTATGGCATAGAGGAGATGAAGGGGGACATTGTGGAAGAGGGGCATAGCGGAGATGAAGGGGGTCATTGTGGAAGAGGGGCATAGAGGAGATGAAGGGGGACATTGTGTAAGAGGGGCATAGCGGAGATGAAGGGGGACATTGTGGAAGAGGGGCATAGAGTCTATGCCCCTCTTCCACAATGTCCCCCTTCATCTCCGCTGTGCCCCTCTTCCACAATGTCCCCCTTCATCTCCGCAATGCCCCCTTCATCTCCGCAATGCCCCCGTACCTCCAGTCCCTGGTGGTCCAGCGGAGCGTCTTCAGATCTGTGCCTCCTCCGGCACAGATCCCCGCCACCCGAACATGGCGGGCGAGCACATGGCGGTACTCGACGAGTACCGCCATGTGCCGAGCAGAGCGATGCTCGAGCCGATCTGAGCATCGGCCGAGCACGCTCGCTCAACACTATTCAAAAGCATACAATCTAACCCCCTGCGATAAAGGGTTAAAATCCTTGAGGCAACAGAAGCCCATGAAGCCCCTTATTCTTATGTAGAACTGGGCTCCTAAATTTAGGCTTGTTGGACAACAGAGAATGAAGCTGGGGGAGTGGACACGTGAGGAATGAAAATAAGACACAACCAAGTTAATTTGTTCTGTAAAAGGTGGTGGTAAGGCCATAGCTTTATTTAAGTAAGCATATTAGACACCATTCTCAACACATATAACCAATAAAATATAGCAATCTTCTTGTCTATTGGCAACATACCTTAAATAACTTTGTAGTTTGGCTCCTACCTCAAGCCAGAACTCTTCTACAGGTATGGAGACTTCTACAGGTATAAATTGTGTTCTAAGGTGGATGACACATCCCAGGTTTTGATGTTACCTACCCACTCATTCCAGCTGTTCCCCTAACAACAGTTACTGGAAGCTTATAAAGGTATATTTCTATAGAGCAGGTTATAACTCATATATGGTAAACAAATGTATTAGTTAGCACTTGCCTCAACTTGAAAAAGTGTATGTTAAAGGTGAAAGTCACACCCCTTAATGATAACCCCTCCACATACCTTCTATGACCAGTAAATCCTAATGTGGCTGTGGTCTGGATGTTTAAGGCAGTTTGCTCCTTTCGAATGCACTGCAGGTATAAGATTGGGTATAGAGAGTTAAAGTTATGTTTTATCTGTATATAAGTGATAAAAGTAGCCAAAATATGCAACTAAAATTTAACTTGAAAAATGTGAGTTCATGTGGTTGAGAGAAGGAGTAGAATATGCCATATACAGGTTTACATTGAATCAATCACTATAAAGTAGAATAGGTTTATCTTCTGCTTATGTTATTTTTTCTACAGTAATATTCTATATATATAGAGATGAAACAAACTTTAGCTTGATTAAAAAATGATGTTTGTTTCAGTGCAGTTTGTTGGAGCTGTCAGAGGCATAACTAGAAGTCACCGAGTCCTGGTGCAAAAATCGCCATGCCCCCCCACCACATTGTCCCCATTGGGTATCTCCACACTGCCCCCGAATGTCCACCTCTCCACATTTACCCCCAATGTCGACCTCACCACATTGCCCCCAACTCTTCACATTGCACCCAATGTCCCCCACTCCATATTGCTCTCAACTCTCCACATTGCCCCAATGTCCTCCTCTCCACATTGCCCCCAACTCTTCACATTGTCCCCAATGTCCTCCTCTCCACATTGCCCCCAACTCTTCACATTGCCTCCAATGCCCTCCTCTCCACATTGCCCCCAACGCTCCACATTTCCCCCAGTGTCCATTTCCTAACAGGTGTTCCAGCAGTGTGGCAGTAGAGGTCTGTGCCTCCTTTGGCACAGACCTCTATGAAGACCTGGTGCTCCCATGAGGACCTCTCCAATAATGCAGAGCACTGGGAAATGATGTCATCTCCCAGTGCTCTGCACTACAAGAATGCTGTGCACAGCTAATTGATGTCCGTGGTGCCAGGCAGTGGTCGCAGGGGGCGGCCGGGCCCCTGGAGTGACGGGCCCGGTTGCAGGTGCGACCCCTGCAACCCCTATTGTTATGCCACTGGGAGCTGTTATGGCTAGACATAATGCTTTAAGATAAGCATCTTTTATATGTTTCTTAGATTTTCATCAAAATTCTTACCTTCACTAAAATCCTGACATAAACATCTCATTTATCCATATGGTACTTTTATTAATTCACCTCTGAATTATTTGTTACCGAGAACTACTCGAGAGTCAGTGCAGAGAGCTGAAGTTATGTTTATCTGTATATAAGTGATAAAAGTGGCCAAAATAGGCAACTAAAACTTAACTTGAAAAATGTAAGTTTATTTGGTTGCAAGAAGCAGTAGAATATGCCATATACAGGTTTACATTGAATCAATCACCATAAAGTAGCATAGGTTTATCTTCTGCTTGTTTTATTGTTTCTACAGTAATATTCTTTATATTTAGAGATGAAATAAACTTTTGCTTGATTAAAAAATGATGTTTGTTTCAGTGCAATTTAGCTGATATGGCTAAACATAATGCTTCAAGATAAGCATCTTTTATGTGTTTCTTAGGTTTTCTTTGAGAATTAGAGACTCGTCAGAATTCTCACCTTGACTAAAATCCTGACGTAAACATATAATTTATCCATATGGTACTTTATTAATTCACCTCTGAATTATTTGTTTTCTATATATTTTCATATTGATTTGACCATTAGGTCTATGGTAGTTTTCCAGATCTAAGAAATTATTGGTATCAGGAAACAAGGTTCTGATTAAAGGTTAACTTAATTCCCAAGGCATTTCCTAAAATATCTGGAGTAATTTCTCCTCTTCCACCATCTAGATCCCCATGAAATCTAGGGGCCTCATGTCATATTATACTGTCCAGAAAAAAGATTGTACTGATGGGGAAGAGATATGTAAAGAAACAACCAGAGACTCTGGGATCAAAATCCTGGTACTGTTTAAACTAGGATTGTTTGAGTGCAAGGATGTAAACCCTTGGGCGGATATTACTTTAGGAATTATGTAGTAGAGAGACACAGTAGTGAAAAAGTATATCGAGACCTACTTGAGAGTCAGTGCAGTTCCTCCCTTAAACAAGGAGTGCAGAGAGCAGGCTAGTTGCTATAGATCATTTACAGCCAGTAATGTCACAGAGAGAAGATGCACTTGGGCCTGAAGGCAACAAGAGGTGCAATAGGAAGCTGAGGGACATGGGTAGTCACTAAACCATTAGAGTGAAGGTCAGGAAACGAGGACATTTTGGAGATGTAAGCTTCATAGAAGATAAAGTGGAAAGCAGACAGAAACAAAACTTAAGGTCATGGGCAGGAGGCAATCTTTGGTATTCAAACCATGTAGTAAGGATTGGTACACAGATGGAAAAAAACAAACACAGCTTACAATACCTGCATGTAAAAACTATTTTGAACATGCACTGGTGTGTACGCCATGACGGCTTATAAGGGAAGTGGGGAAGAAGTCGGAGAAGACTAGAAAATTCCAGTAGACTTTCTCCCTGCGTTATTAGCACAGGCAGTGCTCACTGGAAATGGGGGGACATCCCTGTAAGGGAAAGTGGATGATCATTGGGTAGAGGTTTTATTACACAAGATGCAAGCTTACAAGACACTTTTTGTCTCTTCTTGAGGCATATATGGAATGAAGGCTGAATACAAAATACATGACAGGTTATACATTCCACTGAAAGTGAATGAATTCCTTACATGACTATTCTCTATAAAAGTATAACCATGTATTCCAAAACTCTATATCACTGTCATTCTCTCAGCATATAGATTGCTGTCCAATGTCACATTAACCCATTGAAAAGCAATGGGTTGCACACCCCGCTGACACTCAAAGAGTTAAAACTGATCTTCAGCTTAACAAATTATAATAGAACACTAGGTAAATATCCTGATATTTTATTGTATATATTTACCCTTGAAATATAACCTTGCACAGGATTAAAAAAAAAAAAAGTGAAAGGTCTATACAATAAAAAAAGGTCTCTTAATACTGATATTTACTGAAATCACTTTTACAGAATATCTGTGCGTTAGCCACTAATGCGGTTTAGCACTTTAGTGAGTATAGCCATTTTAAGAATTTATTATCTCTCATTACTTTTCCAGTGCAAATGACGGACTAACTCATAAAACTGTATATTAAAATGTTTTCAACTCATTTTAAAATGTTTCATTTTTTCTGTACTCTGCACTTTAGAATGATTTATGAAATGCAGTGTAATATTTTGTACAAGAATCAACAAGTCTAAGGTCGGTTCTTTCCTTTTCTATAAATAAGAATATGAGAAAACTGACTATGTTTTTCATGGAATATACAAGATGTTTCACGATAAACATATTTATTTTCTTACTGCAATTTTGAATAGAATAATAATAGAAAATATGTTAAATAATGGGAATCATGTAACAATGAATTAATTTGTTCAGTTCCAAGACAAACCAACTGCCCTGTAGGAGAGAATTAACAATACTTCAAATTCCAATTGATTTAAAGGGATAGTAATACTTAAAATATATAAAATAGTATGTTGTAGGTTTTATCACCCTGAGTAAAACAAAGGTACGCTCACTGCTGAAAGGTGATTTAGTCAAAAGTTATTACAGCTCATTTTTAGGTGCAGTATCACAGTGGCCTGAAATTGTACTGTGGCGCTGTTGCTACACCATCCTATGGAGATAATAGATAATAACCAGAGCTGTCCATAGGATAGTGTAGCAACAGCTCCACTGTACAATTTCACTGTGATACTGCACATAAAAAATTCAAATTTGAGCTGTAATAACATTTGCATAAAACACTTTCCAGCTGTGGGAGTACCATTGTTTTACTAGGGGGATAAACACTACAATATATCTTTTTTTATATATATATTTAGTATTAGTATCCCTTTAAATGGTGTTTTCTGGCCCTTGAACACATTCTATAATATGGTGGTTCTCAGACCATGTTCTGTGCAATCCCAGAGTTCCCTGAAGTAGTTCAAGGGGTTTCAGTGGACAAAGGACCATATTTATAAAAGCAAACTGGAATTATTCTGGGTTAAACCAACTGAGTCATAGGGGACAAATAAAAATTCATGTTTTATTAAATTTGGCTTTTAATCTATTGAATGCTAGAGAGGTCTCCAATGCATTGTGAAGCAATGAGTGGGAAACCTCTCTCGCATTCAAGGGATTAAAAAGCTCTGTTCAAGTGCATGGGAATTTATGAGCATTTATCTGTCCCCTATGGTGCAGCTGGTTCGCTGCAGAATAACAATAAAGCAGGAAACCCTTTGTTTCAGCCTGGGTTGTCTCTTCTGATAGGACTGGTATTCCCTGCAAGGTGCTAAATTCTATTCCCAGAAATATTAGCTTTTGGGATGGCTGCAGGTGACATGTTTCTGTTGAATTGCCGTCCCAGGCGTGACAGAAAATACAGATAGCCTTCACAATGCTTTGCACACCTCTCTGGTCCTTAAAGGGTTAAGTAGGCTCATACACTCTGCCTGTGTCACTTTCAAAAAATGGTCATGTCTGCCTCAATGGACATTGAAGATGTGATCTCTTGAACAGAGGCACAAATACAAAATCCATAGGGGCAGTTAGGATTCTCTGTCCAGTAAGGTAAATGTTATTATTAGGAAGGGCTAATTCAACTCTAATCCCTTAACCCTTTGAGTGCTAGAGGGATACGCAAGGCATTGCAAAGCAATGCGTTGTGTACCCCGCTGGCATTCAGAGGGTTAACCACACATGATGTGTCAGGACCATCACTCTGCTCCGGACGTTAAGGACCACCCCAGAAATAATTGTAAGAAAAAAGTGCCGCCCACTGCCCACTGTTGTTAAGGGGTTAAGGTAAGTAAAGAGGTTTTACTGTTCCTTTAATACATTCACAGTGGTAAACACTTTTAAGTAGAAAATAAAATGAACTATGTGTGGAGAGATCCTTTCCAGTATTCTTAATTACCAATGCGTTATAGCTGGTACATAGTTCTGCTTAAAGACGTTTATATATAACTAGTGTAAAAGCCTGTGTACACGGGCCAAGGGCCAGGTGATGTTAACCCTTCTAGTGCGTACCCCTGTGGCACTCAAAGGGTTAAGAGGTCAGTCCTGCTCTGCGATCTGCCGCCGACGCAGTCATGCACTGTAGAGACTGCCCGAACGCACAGAATGCTCCCAGCAAGAACTCCCAGCATTCCGTGATCCCAGCATTCTGTGCGTTCGGGCAGTCTCTACTGTGCATGACGGCTTCTGACAAACATCCTAGCGAATTATTATACGGTTATATTAGTTTTATCCCTTTCAGTGCCAGAGTGGCACACAAAGCATTGCTTTGCAACTCATTGCGTACCCCCTCTGGCATTCAAAGGGTTAAAGTTTACTATGAATAGACCTTAGCGTATATTAATGGTCAGTACTACATTATTTTCAAAAAATGGTTCAAGAAGATCCCTGTTTAACTCCTAGGATGCTAGAAAGGTCTCCAGCGTATTGCTTCACAATGCACTGGAGACTTCTGTAGCAGTGGATTAAAGTCTTGTGAAAAAGATGTTCTATAAAACAACCTTAAAGGGATAGTAATGCCTCTGTAAAGAAACTTTAATATTATTAGATTGTAAACTCTACTCACCTGCTTTATAAGCACTTAATCACCGCACTTATTGTACCCCTTCTATATTAACCACTTAGTGACCGGCCACACGCACACGTGACCGTCATTTAACGCCCGGCTAAGAATTTTTTTTTTTTTAATTATTCCGGAGTCCCCAACGGCATGTATGTCCTCTGTCACTAAGTGACAGTTTCTGCGGGACGTACATGTACGTCCATTGTCGGGAAGGGGTTAAATGTAAATTGTAAATTGCCTAGTACACTGGTTGGTGCTATATAAATAAAATATACAATGCAATACAATGCAATATTGTAGACATTAAAAATATAAATCCAATGATGTATGCATTGTCTCTCAAACATATATAGTTTGAGAGATATAAGCTGATAAAGTTCCCCCCTCCCTCCCCTTTCACTGACGTCAGCTATCCAGCTGACAACAGGAGATTCGGGTCGTGCTACTCGACGGAGGCTCTTCAGCAGAGCCGAAATAGTGCTATCTAAAAATAAATACTTCATTGGAACAGTCTACAAAGTGTGCCTGGTTTGCAAGCACACTTTGTAGACTGTTCCAGTGAAATATTTCTTTTTAGATAACGCTATTTCAGCTCTGCTGAAGAGCCGCTGGATGGTCCTGGAGTAATCACGGGCACCGTAATGGCGCATTTTGTCCCGCTCCAGGGACTACCTTCCTCTAAGGAGTTGGCTGTGGTGTTTGCCAGAGAGGTAGGCTCCACGGACTACCCTGGGTTTTGGTTTCTGATCATGGAAGTCAGTTCGTATCACAGTTCTGAAGGGCCTTCTGTGAACAGATGAGCATCAAACTGTCATTTTCCTCTGCCTACCACCCCCAGACTAATGGTGCTGCGTAAAGAGCCAACCAGGGGATGGAATAATTCTTGCTCTGCTTCACTTCTGACCATCATGATAATTGGGCTGACCTGTTGCCGTGGGCTGAGTTTGTAAGGAATTGTGCCATAAACTCCTCGTCCGGGAGCTCTCCTTTCCTGATTAACTATGGGTTCCAACTCATTTCAAGCACAAGATATTCCGGCTCTGGATGAGTATATTCGGCAGCTCTGCTCCACTTGGACACAGGTCCAGAATGCCTTACGAAGGTCCTCAGAGCGCTATCAGAAACATTCAGATTACAGGATGCATCCTGCTCCTGTTTTTCAAGTTGGGTATAGAGTCTGGCTGGCCTCCAGAAACCTGCACATGCAAGTACCCTGTCATAAGATGGCTCCACATTTCATAGGACCGTTCCAGGTGCTTCGCAGAATAAACCCTGTGTCTTATGCCTTAGACATTCCTAGGAACATGCGCATTCACGTCTTTCATGTCTCACTCCTGAAGCCTTTGGTTCATAACCGGTACTCATCCGCTCCTGTAGTGCCAGTGTGCATTCAAAACCAGGATGAGTATGAGATTCAAAGCATTTTTGACTCCTGCAAAGTCCGGGGGAGCATCCAATATCTTGTCCATTGGAAAGGTTATGGTCCAGAGGAGTGTTCCTGGGTCAATCAGTTTGATATTCATGCTCCTAAATTGCTGCGCAGATTTCATGCGAAATTTCCTAATAAGGTATGGTCTCCTCTGCGGGGGGAAGATCGTTCAGTGGGGGGTACTATCACGGTACCCATGATTACCTACAGTGTTGTGTTGCTGTAACAGCGACCTTGCTACTTCCTGGCTGTCGCTCAATGCAAGTCACTGTTCTTATAGGTCACAGGTAATTGCTGTCATGTCTCCGCCCACCTACTAGGCCTTAAAGGCCTCAGCATTTCCATTACCCAGTGTCCTTTCGTGGTGTATCTGAGCCTAGTGTTGTATTGGTCCATTTACTGATTCCTGTGTATTACTCATGGCTTCGTCTGACTACCCGATCTGGCTCTGACTCTTGGCTTCGTCTGATTACCTGATCCGACTCTAGACCCTGGCTTCGTCTGACTACTCGATCCAGCTCTGACTCTTGGCTTCGTCTGACTACCTCATCCTCTGTTGCTCTCCTGGCTTGGTTTACTGACAGCCTCTGCTACCCAGCCTCGGCTATCGTTTTCCTCGGCTTCCTGGGCCTACAGTTCCCGCCACGCTTGCTACTCCTGTAGCAGTGCTTGTTCGGTCAGTCCGTGTCACTGACCTTCTGCGGTCTAGGTTTGGGTGGTTTGTTGCCTCACCTAGCGTTCTATGTTGTGACGGTTTGTTTGACACACAGACACAGTGGTTTAGGATAAAACATAGTTTTATTGAAAAAACATAGTAACATAGTCACATAGTAATTTAGGTTGAAAAAAGACTTGCGTCCATCTAGTTCAACCTTTTCCTATTCCTGTTTACCATCGTTGATCCAAAAGAAAGTAAAAAAAAAAACCCTCAATTAGCAGTTTAAAATTTTGCCTTGAATGGGGGGAAAAACATTCCTTCTTGATTCCAAATGGCAATCAGATTTCTCCCTGGATCAACAAGCCGCAACTAAATATTCATCCCAATACTAACGTACATAGCCCTCTATGTTATGCTTTTTTAAATAAGTATCCAGGCCCCTTTTAAAGACATCTAATGTTTTCGATAGCACCACCTCCTCAGGCAGTGAATTCCATACCTTTATTGTCCTTATTGTAAAGAAACCCTTCCGCTGTTGTAGATTAAATCTCCTTTCCTCAAGTCTAAGCGGGTGGCCCCTTGTCCTGTGTACTGTTCTGTTAATGAACAGGTCTTTGGAGAGCCCTTTGTATGGGCCCTGAACATATTTATATATCCCCTCTAAGACGCCATTTCTCTAGTGAGTACAAGTTTAACTTTTCTAGCCTTTCTTTATAACTAAAACTTTCCATTCCCCTTACTAGTTTTGTAGCCCTCTTCTGCACTCTTTCTAGATCCATAATGTCCTTTTTCAGAAAGGGCGCCCAGAATTGAACAGCATATTCTAAGTGGGGTCTTACCATGGACTTGTAAAGAGGCATAATTATATCTTCCTCCCTTGAGTCAATACCCCTTTTAATACATGCCAATATCTTTTTGGCCTTTGCAGCTACCAGTTGGCACTGCATGCTACTGCTAAGTCTATTGTCTACCATTACTCCCAAATCCTTTTCATTTGTAGATTTCCCCAGAGAAACACCATTTAAACTATATGTTACATTTTTATTATTATACCCAAAATGCATAACTTTACACTTGTCTATATTGAATCTCATTTGCCACTTACCTGCCCAGTTACTCAATTTGTCCAAATCCTCTTGTAATGAAGACACATCCAGTTCAGACTTTATTACCAGACACTGATACATGGCTCCCTATGCCCTCTGGGAGGTCATTAATAAACAAATTAAAAAGAAGAGGACCCAGGACAGATCCCTGAGGTACTCCACTTATCAGGTTTATCCAACTGGAGAACTTGCCATTTACTACCACTCTTTGCATTCTATCTTTCAGCCAATTTCCAATCCACACACAAACATTTTCCCCTAGGCCTATTTCATTCAATTTGTACAGTAACCTCTTGTGTGGAACTGTATCAAATGCCTTGGCAAAGTCTAAATAGATCACATCAACCGCCGCTCCCGCATCTATATTATTACTCATTTTTTCATAAGATGCGATCAATTTAGTTTGACAAGACCTGTCTTTTACAAAGCCATGTTGGCTATTGCTAATGATATTCCTGTTCCAGCAGAATTCTTGAATATATTCCCTTAGCAACCTTTCAAACAGCTTCCCTACCACAGATGTCAAGCTTACAGGTCTGTAATTTCCTGGCTGTGACTTTGATCCCTTTTTAAATATGGGCACCACATCTGCTTTACGCCAATCCATGGGCACCATACCTGAAATAAAAGAATCCCTGAAAATCAAATATAATGGTCTAGCCAGGGTCTGGCTTAGCTCTTTAAGTACCCATGGGTGTATACCATCTGGCCCTGGAGCTTTGTCTACCTTAACACCATTCAAATGTTTTAACACTTTTTCTTGTGTTAGCCAGTCCCATGCTTGCTGTGACTGTTCTGTAAAAATAGTCTGCAGATTCTTGTCCATTGGGTCTTCCTTGGTAAAAACAGAAGAAAAGAAATTATTTAAAATTTCTGCCTTCTCTCTGTCCCCCTTGACCATCTCACCTGTTTCAGATAACAAGGACCCAACATTATCAGACTTTAATTTTTTGCCAAACAAAAACAATAATACAATAACCCTCACAGGTCCTGTAGCATTTTATCAGAATAATATAGACACAAGACAGGTTACATATACATATGCCTACACAGGTCCAGTATAACCATAGAGTCCATAACAAAATATACTGACACAGGTCAGGCAGAATACGAAGGATTCCCAGGGTATCTGTACTGCATGGGTTAATGGCCTTCAGCGAGTGTAAACAGTCCCATGTGAAGAGAGGTCTGTTAAGGAGCTCACTTAGGATAGAGAGCTTAAGGATGAGTAACGCCCAGTAATAGGTTAGCAGGCAACGTGAACTGCCAGAGCAGTAACGGAGACTGAGCAACATAGAACACTGCGGTAGCAGTAACGGAGACTAGACAACTTGTCTTCTGCCATAGCAGTAAGCGGAGATTGCCCACTTGCACTCTGCCATAGCAGTAACGGAGACTAGGCCACTTGTACTCTGCTGGAGCAGTAACGGAGACTAGGCCACTGGTACACTGCCGTAGCAGTAAACGGAGACTAGGCCACTTGCACTCTGCCGGAGCAGTAACGGAGACTAGGCCACTTGCACGCTGCCGTAGCAGTAACGGAGACAAGGCCACTTGCACACTGCCAGATCAGTAACGGAGACTAGGCCACTTGCACACTGCCGGAGCAGTAACGGAGACTAGGCCACTGGCACACTGCCGTAGCAGTAAACGGAGACTAGGCCACTTTCACTTTGCCGGTGCAGTAACAGAAAATACACAACTGAGCACTGCCGTGACAGTAACGGAATGAGCAACTGAGCAACTTGCCCTGAGGTTGCAACCAACCGGGAGCATCACGAATGCCAAGCCAGTAGGAATGTCGCCATGGCAACACAGATGCAACCAGAGCAGGAACGTCAGCCAAGCCGGGTCGATACACGGAGCAGGAACGTCAGTCATGCCGGGTCGATACGCAGAGCAGGAACGTCAGCCAAGCCGGGTCGATACGCAGAGCAGGAACGTCAGCCAAGCCGGGTCGGTACACGGAGCAGGAACGTCAGCCAAGCTGGGTCGGTATACAGGAGCAGGAGAAGTAGAATGGTAAGGCGGTCCGGGTCGGTTCACAGGCAGGAGACGAGATGCAGAGTAGTCAGGCAGACCGGGTCAATACACTGAGAATACTGAGATCAGGAACAAGCAGTGGTACAGGAACAGCACGAAAGGGCACCAAAGAGGTGCCAGAACCCAGCATATAAAGGCCATACTGGGCGGGAGAAGCACAGTATAGCCAATAGGAGTGAAGCAGAGTGTAGCCTGACAGAATGTCGCAAGAGGAGAACGGGCACCGTGATATATGTACAGTTGATCTTGCCTTTGGTATACCCTAGCGGTAGGGTATAGTTGCGCTATTTTAACCTGACTTGTGAAGGATTGAGGAAGTGCCGTGAACTGTCCTCATATCTAGTCTCGTGAAGGTTACTACGGGCCATACGTATTCTAGCTGACACCTGCCTAGTGAAGGGTTGAGGAAGTGTTGCGCATTGTCCTCACACCTGGTCTCAAGAAGGTGGTGGAGTTAGAGTTGCTACTTTGGTGCTCCAGCGTTCTGGAGTTTCTCGCTCCTGTTGCCTGGGTTTACCCTAGCATTGGGTTACAGACGTAGGTCCATCTCACACTTGCCTAGTGAAGGGTGAAGGAAGTGTGTGCACCATCCTTCCCTGGCCTCGTGAAAGTGAGAGGTACATTGCTGCTACTATTGTGTTTCAATAAAATGTGTTCTTTTTATCTGTACTCATCAGTGTCTTTATTTCTCAAGTCACTCCATGACAATTCCACAGGTAGGTGGCTACCTTGTTGGTCGCAATGCCATGCAGAGCATGGTGTTGCTTCGACAAGTAGGCGGCTTGGTGATTGGTTGCCACTTGTCCCCCTTCTTGTCGCTCCGGTTACCATTGGTTGGGGAGCCAGCGCATTAAGATTGAATTAGTCTGCAGGGCCTGTGTAATGTAATCAAAACATGCATACAATGCTGGCCAGCCCTGATTGGTTAACACAGTCTTGTCTCTTGTCACTCCGATGGGTTGGAGGCCGGAGCAGCAAGACTGAATTATGTTCTTTTTGTTTCTTTGTATGTTTTGGCTATAAAATGTCTCCCATGTCCCCAGATATTCATTTTGGAATAGAACCTATGTGGCATGTTTTACTACATGAATGATTTAAAGGGTCCCCTTTGACTCCCATTCCTAGGAATTCTGCTTGACAAGGACTGGCACGGCTATGCTTCTGTAGCCGCATAAAGGAGAAGGAAACACGTAATGGCGGCTAAGGACAACCCAGTGTCTTTATCTTTTGTTACACTCCAGTTCTACTTAGTACATCATCCTGTATGTGTATGTATATTGCCACATGAAAACATCTAATGGCAAACTGTTCTGAATGCTGATTTAAACAACACTAGCACCTAAAAATGGGCTATACACACTTAAATACTTTGTATTCCATGCTAGCAGCTGTAAAATGTAACACGTACACTATGGGGGCTTCCAGTTCTGTTTTTTCCAAGGCTCTCATTACTATGGAAGTCTTGATATGTGACTCATAAGTGATGTTCTCCATTGTCTTTAAATGGTCTGAGCCTTTCTCAACAGTATTATCTCTGCATAATCAATTAACCAAAATGTGTCTATATAAGTCTACACATCCATTAAAAATGAAAGTTACATTTAGCAGCATGCTAGCTGGACATACATACTACCTAAAATTATATAACTCAATTTTGTGTTTTGATGTAAGTGTCCCTTTAAAGGTTGTCCTATAGATTTGCTGTATTGTAAGAGATTACAGTGCCCTTCTAAGAGCATTACAGGAACCATGTTGTATTTCATGTATTAATATGTATTATTGTATTGTATCATGACAAGCTGTTAACACTGAGCCTTCGTTCCTGGTCCATAACATTGCTGACAATTATACCAGAATCTTAAATATTTGAGTGCCAAAGAGATGTAGCCAATGAATTGCATTGCAATGCACTGGATACTTGTCTGGCACTCATAGGGTTAAATACATTACAATACTAAGTGTGCTTCTGTCAGAGCAGACTTAGTAGGAAGCCTGGGGTTGCACTAGCCCAAAATGTCTTTTGGTGTGTGTGTGTGTGTGGGGGTGATTGATTGGCTGAAAAGCAACCTGGAAGTGTACGGCTCTCAGCCATAAACTTTATGGGTTGCACGCACAGTCTTTCTATGTCTGGCTTTCAAGTCTGATACAAAGAGTCTATAGGACTGAGACTCCCAGGACAGGAGACAGCCTCACAATTTAGTAATTTCCTGTAGCATCAATGAGAGAGCATTGTGATCTCTTTTCATACCTCCTTTCTGCTCCCATGTTGGTCCACTGGTGCTCACAATGCATCCTCAGTTTAATTGGTAAGCCTTCTGTCCGTGGAGCACATCTGCTGATGACCCGCTACCCTGGTGATAGTTGCCTTTTAATGAAATACATTGCATCTAAAGTGAATTCACTCAGTCACCTAGACAGTAAGTATTTTTGAGATGGATGGCCATTTTGTTTCATCTGACATGTTAAGATGATGTTAAAAGGCTAGTAGTGTGATATTATCAGGACAATCTATCATGAGTATATCATTCCTGTAATCAGATTTACACAGGATTATAGAAGGGCCTTTTAATCTTGTAAGAGCTCACTCAATCACTGAACTTGTGCGTACAATGTACTTATAATCTAGGTAGGCATACTGATTATTTTAATTAAAAATACTTTCATATACATAACAGAGTAGAAGAGTCTTTCACCTATTAGAAAATCACTTATGCCTAAACACAGATGACTAACACTTAGGGCCTTATGTAGAAAAGTGGATCAGTACTGGGGCAAACAAACTGAACCATAGGGGAGAAATAACATTCCCATTGATCCAAATGTGGTTTTTAACACTTGAATGCTGAGGAGGTCTGAAAAAGTCTATGAATATATGTGTTGTAGACCTCTAGCCTTCAATGGTTTAAAAACCCACATTCAAATTCAATGGCAATTTCTGAAAATGTTTAGCTCCACCCTGTGTGGTAGTTGGTTTGCTCCAGATTCATTCCACTTTTTCTTTGGAGCACATGTCCTTTAGAGAAGTTCAATTTCAAATTTGAAGGAAAAATGTATGAAAATTGTCTTTTTAGCTTTTTATTGCACTAAGAAGCCTGCACTGTAGAGTTGAAACAAACAAACCAATTAGGTAGCCTTAACTTTCATACCAATGTTGTAGTTTTGCTGAACAACACGTTTAGTGAAACGCATGTCTAGGGTTGCCAAGCATGAGTAAATTTACTGTCAGTCAGTAAATATTAACTGAAATGAAGAGTGACAGAAAAGAAAAATTGTGGCGTCAATAAAACTATGGCATATCAAAATTGATTTGGGGATTGACAATATAATTTTCAGGGGTTTGCAGTCTTTGGTTTTTCATAAGCATTTTGTTCATTGTTTTAGCTAATAGTATTGTGGGAAAAATTGTCACATTATATAAGAGATATAATGAAAGGTTACATTCTGGAGAAAACCAGTTTGTACAGCAGGGGTCAAATAATATATTTAAATATTTCCATATTGAAATAAGGCGTTTAACCCCATTAATGCTAGCTTCATGGCCAGCTACCTTTTTATATGGCCTCCAGACTCTGGTCTTGGGTACTGGGAGACGTACCAATTGAGCAGAATAAAGAGCCAGTGGGGCACTGGAGGGCATTAACAATGGATCTCTGGTTTGAATAAAGGGGAGCTTTAAGGTATGAGCTTAGAGATACTGGTTACTTGTCTTGCTGGGTTTTAAGAAAATGGGAGCTTGCAAGGTCTGAGAAGTTTGGGTTATATTCTTATTGGAATCTTTCTGTTATGAGTACTTAAATGGAGAGTAACGCTTCAGAAAAAAACAGTTCAGATTAATCTTCACAGTATATGGGCCATGGAGAGCGTTATGTCAATACTTTCTGAGTTGTAGTTCAAGAGTGATAGAATGATAAAGTATTCCCCTCCCGCCCCCTTTTACTGAAGTAACACTGCTCACCTCAGAGCAGCAAGACTGTCTGGATGGATAGCATAGAAGCACAATCTTCAGTAAGCATAAGGAAAAACCTGAAAAACCTGTTAAGGAGGACAGGGTTTTCCTTATGCTCACAGACTGTCCCTTGCTGTGATCTGTCCGGTCAAGGGACCAGATTTCACATCTAAGGGGAGGTGGCTTACACTTGTTAAAAGTGGTGGGAGGGGGATACTTAATCATTCATTTACTTTTGAACTACAACTCTGACAGTATTGAAATAACACTCTCCATGGCCCAAATACTATGAAGATTAAATGGAGCTTCTTTTATTGTGAAACTTTTCTATCACTTTAAATAAAGCTATGGCCACTCTTGCACCCATTAAATTGTCCCTTGTGTTCTTTATAGTTAAAGAAGATGTGTAAGTGTGTGTGTATCTGTGTGTTTGTGCGTGTGTGCAAGTGTATGCATCTGTGTGCCTGTGTATATGTGCATGCATGTGTATGTGGTGTGTGTGTGTGTGTGTGTGTCTCCATCATATTATGGAGGACCCAGCTACAGACCCAGAAAAAATGAGGACAATTCATGTCAATTTTCTATGCGGTATCATTATAGACATGCAGGTCATGTATTTTACTATTTCAATGCACCCAGATGTTCAAACGTACTCAGGTTGTCTTCTTTGATTATATCTCTGTGATTACATCTGAGGCCATTTATCATTTTTGGCCGACAAAGGTCACTAATACATTCTGCATTTGCTTACAGGTTGCAAAAGTTGTGATAAGCTTCAGCTTCACTTTACCCTTTTAAAATAAATACATTACCAAACTAGATTTGCACTTATTTTTATTTATAATGAATTTCAGTGTTATCATGGGGTGGTATTTATATGATGGACATTGGGCAATTGTGAACTGGAATTTTGGATTGAACTAATTTATATCTTAATTTTATAAATATGAATGAGTATTGCTCACACTTAGGGCCTTGTGTAGAAAGAAAAGAATGAGCAATTCTGGACAAGACCAACAGCATCATAGGTGTAGGGGTGGGTGAAAAGTGTGAAAAATTTCCAAAGAAAAATTTCGGGAAAAGTGCCGATTTTTTGCTTTTCCCGCCAAAAATTTTGCATTTCCACCTATGCAAAAATTTCCGCCTTTTCGCCTATTTTAACATTTTCCGCCTATTTTAACACATTTTTCACCTATATTTCCTATAGGTACTACATTTCCCACTGTAATTTTACTTCTTCTGAGGGCTGAAGTTTAGAAATAATTGGCCGAAAGTCAAAGTTGTAAGTCCTACAGCAAAATATGGCTTGAAAAATGTGTTAGCATGCAGTGTGCATTTGTCCTTTGCCCACAACACTAACTTCCTGCTTAAGTGACACTGGCAGATATATTCAGGATGATGTCAAGTAATAAAAAAAAAATAAAGTACAACCTACAATGTGGCAGATATGTATTGTAGTGGTGGTGGTGGTGGGGGACTGACTTGATGTGATTTGTGTATGTATTTTTACCATTGTCATACTCTATCCTCCTTCTCAGATTATTGACACATATTACTTATCAGTCATAACAGTGGTCCCAAGTGGGGTAGATGGTGGCAACACTTCTTCACATCCGTTCACCTCCTCATCTGTGCTGCTGTTAATATATTTGTCCTGGCTTTGTCTGTCATGTGTGGTTTCTGCTTCTACTATAACTACAGGAGCTGGATGTTAATGTAATTCTACTGCCACTACTACTAGGTGTCAAAGGTACAGCACTTATAGCAGCAGCACCAGAGGTACTTGTCATATCTAACACAACCTGTGTTGCTGGGTACTCAAAACAGGTGTGTGTGGCTGAGAGGGACTTGGACTTTGAAGAGGCAATGATGCTGAGGATGATTGATAGGGTGACTGTGTGCTTTTTGACATCTGTACTTGTCCAGGGTCAGACTTTCCAATGGCTTTCTCAAACAGTTTATAGACAGGCACAGTGCTGCTTAAAAGTGGCGGAAGATACAGCCATTGACTTTCTGCTAACCTTATAGCCCTGCCATCATCCTCACTCTCAACTTCATCTGTATCTAAACAAGAGAAGGATGCTTGAGGGATATATTCTAGATCTGCATCATCATCAGTCATCATTAGGTCATCCTCGGCAGCATCAGCATCACCCAACAGTTCTTACCCACTACTACCTTTATATTCCTCTAAGCTTTTGGAGATCTGAAACAATTTCTTTTTACTTGTACTGTAACAAAATTCACTGCTACTTTGAGGACAGGTGTTTTGGTGTCTCACTGTCTGATGCAGCAGGCGGTTCAGCTGCTACACCTTCCTCTATTATGCTGTTGCCAGCATCATCAACACTTGAATGTGACTTGTTGTCATCTTCAGTATTCTTCTTATATGGTTCTATATTTCTACTGGCACTGGTGGTGCTGGACCTAGTTTTGCTGGGACCTTGAAAAACTGCATCCTCCCTTGGAGTAAAGGGATCATCATCATTGATTGCATACGCTGCAACAACCATTGCTGCAGTAGGTTTTTGGACTACTACTTTACTCTCATGTCCCTACACCACTCCACCCCTACCACTTCCCCTTGTGCATTTGCTGGACATTCTGTAACTACACTGTGTTTTCTTACTGTACAGTGCACAACACAACTGATGGAGCTATATGATGCCTTGCCTAAGCCCAGTCAGCTGTCTGTCACTGTCACCTAAGATATTTCGTTTTTATTCTCTTTTATTTTTTTTATTTTATTTATTTTATTTTTTTAAGTTGTCCACCCTGCTGTCTTATCACAGTTTGTCCCAAAAAATCATAACTGAAAAAGAAAATCAACAATGTCTTTCCGCAGACTTCCCCAGACCCCACCCAGCACAGGGACAATAACAGCAAGGTCAACAAGCAAATAGATTGCCTGTATCTTGTCTGTCAGTCACATGGAATTTTGGAGTATTTGGGAGACAATCTCCTTCATCCCTTCTTATCCCCTAAAGTGCCCCAGACTCCCCTAATACAGAGAACAAATGTCCTACCTAAATGACTTCCTAAACTAAGCTTCAATTCCCCTTTATTTGCCTGTCTCCTCTAGCTAAATAACATGCTGCTCTCTCCTCTCACAAACACAGAATGGCTGCTGTGAGAGCCTGATAGCCTTTTATATGACTGTAGAAAACTTTTGTGTGGTGGAGAAATATTTTCTTCCCATTTATTTCATTGGGAGGAAAAGGCGTAAAAAAGTGAAAAAACTGCACTTTTCGCGGGAAATTTTTTGCCAAGCGGAAAGTGCCATTATTTGCCGATTTCAGTTTGAGGGGAAAATTTTCGCCCATCCCTACATAGTTGATAAATAAAAATTCCTTAAAGTGACAATATTTTAAATGGGAATTTTAACTCCTTGGATGCTAGAGAGGTCTCCAGAACATTGCGATTTGTTATTGGTCCCCCATTAGTTTTATAATTTTAATGGGCAGATTTAATCCCTGACCTGCTTGCATTGACACCAAAGCCTTGTTGTGGAGCTGTCCAAACTGATTTTCACGTTTCCCTTTGCAGCTGACCACCATAGACTTAGATTACAATGTATGTGATAATTGTTATTGCTGCTTTTATTTTTCACAGATTCCTATTGAAGTCTATGGGGACATTTGTAGATAAAACCCAGCTATAAAGTTATCACCTATAATGGAATCCAGGCCATTGTCTTTGGACAATACCACATAATTGTTCCAGAAATAATCTACTTCTTTTTAATTAATTGCCAGCTAAGTATCAAAATACAAATATGCATGTCGAAAAACATGACAATGCTATTTAAATCTGTTCTAAAAAGCTGTATTATTTGACTAAAACAAAGGCAGGGATTTTTTTACAATCAAGGCAGTAAGGTTGTGGAATTCTTTGTCTTGGGCTGATATTGTAGATGCTGTCAAAAATCTACTGGATACCTTTGTAGCTCAGTGCCAATTTGTTACAATGCAGAAAGGATCTTGATCCAGTGAGATACCCAGCTCCCTTTTGGAGACACTTTTATCCCACTTAGGGTTTAATTTGATACGGCTTCAAAAGGGGTATTTTTTTGTTTGTTTTTCTGTGAAGGGTGATATTGCAAAGTCTGAACTTTATGAATTGTGTCTTTTTTGGCCTCATCAATTATACTTTATTCATTAAAATCTTTACTAGCTTTGGTGAAATTACTGAGGTTGATGTACTTAGAAGAACAAATGAATACACCCAAAATGCATATTCAGATAAATGTGTCGTTAGACCCCTTGAATGCTAGCAAGGTCTCCAATTCATTGCTTCATATTCAAAGCCCCATTTAAATAAACAGGAACATGTATCTGTCCACTATTGTGCAGTTGTTTTTTTCCAGAATTGCTCAAGTTCTGCTTAGTACATGAGACTCTCTGTGCTGAGAAATGTTTTGTGAGATTGTCATGCCCAAGTGTGCGATGCGCAGTTCTACATTTATGGATATAAATATTTTCATCACTGCCATATATCTGAAAATAGAGTATGTCTCTCGTGCTGGTCTACAAATGAATACAACAACTAGAAAGACTTCATTAGGCTGACGTTTGCCCACCAGGGAATTAAACCAGAATAATTCAGCAAAACCTAGATCTACAGGGCCAGCTCCTGGTTGCCAGAAGAATAAGATCTATGTATGCCTCGCACGTCTTCTTTCAGCAAAAATGTTTTATTACAATAAGCATTTCCTTTCAGCTAATATTTACTTCTGCATGTTTCTGTGGATGAACTAATAAAACCTAAATCTAGGTTATAGGAGGCTCACTCAAAAATTGCATTTTTTTATGGGAAAAAAAGTGCAATTGGAATTGGAATTATTACTGAATATAATAAGGGTATTATAGCCAATGCTGGGAAAAGCTTCTTTCAGAAGTTATTACAGAGTTACATTGTTATTTTTCTGATAACTTGAGCTCCTGATGTTTGGCTGTCAGTTGGCACTACGTGCAGTGTTTGTGTCTGTGACCCTCAGAGATTATTATTATTATTAGGAGATGATATCAACTTAGTAAAAAGCCCAGGGGAGTGCAGACCCAAATGCTTCAGCCATATAGGGTTCAGAAAACTCACTCTCTAGACAGGCAGGATTAAGCAAGGAAAGATGTGGTATGCAACACGCAAAATAACCCAAAACACAAATATACATTCTTTTGTAGAAAGAGAAAGGGGAACCTTTGTGGGACAAACCCACAGCACCATAGGGGACATTCACAAATTCTACAAATTCCCATCAATCTAAATTGAGGCTTAACCCTTTGATTGTCAGAGGGGTATCCAATTAATTGTGTTGGATACCTCCCTTAGCTCTCAAAGGGTCAAACCTCTTGAATGCAGGAGCGCTTTCTAGTATTTCAGGGATTAAAAAGTCTGATTTAACTCAATGGGATTTTTTTGAATATCACCCTATTGTGCAGTTGATTTGCACTAGAATTTCTCCTCTGTTGCTTTCTGCATAAGGTCCTCTGTAGGGATGGGCGAAAAATGTTGCCTCAAACCAAAATATGTGAAATATGGCACTTCTCATCAGGTGAAAAATTTTCTACAAAAAGTGCAGTTTTCTTGCTTTCTTATCCTAGCTCATTGCATTGAAATCAATGGGAAGACTGAATTTCTCCCCCCCACAGGGCAGTTTCCTCTACTTCTCCTGCAGGCATCTAAAAGGCTGTCAGGCTCTCACAGCATGCCATTCTGTGTTTATGAGAGGAGAAAGCAGCACATTTTTGTTCAAGAGAAGAGAGGGAAATAAAGTGAAGTTGAAGCTTAGTTTAGGGAATCTTTTAGGTAGGACATTTGATCTCTGTATTAGGGGAGTCTGGGGGCACTCTGAGGAAGAGGAAGTGAGAAAGAAGGTTGACCCTAAATACCCAAAAATTCAGTGTGACTGACTAGCAAGACACAAGGGGCTAGATTTAAAGGCAGCCGTTAGCAAAAAAAATCACTAACGGGTGCGTAAAGTGACATGTTGCAATTCAAAGATCCGTCTAAAGACCAGCTAACGGCAGTTGTAGAATCCTTACGGCCGATACACTTACGTGCATTCAGACGCATGGAGAAACATACCCCAGAGCTATTCAAAGGCTTGCGGTACTGATAACGGCTGAAAAAAAGACACACCTAACGGCTAAAAGTTAAGACCCACTTTTCTTAGCCGTTAGACACTTAACGGCCAAAACAAAACACCCGTTACATAGGAAAATACACAAAAAGCTTACTGCACAACCATGTAAATGGGAAAATTAACCCGTGCAATGCCAAAACAACACAAAAACATGCACACACAACACAAATCACTACACACACAACAACAACCAACACCACAGGGACAACGACACACAAAAAAACAACAACACAACATGGCACGGAACAACGGGGGTTATCACACAAAGCGAACACCTGCAAATACAAGCTCACCTGGGCAACATCAACACGCGACCTGCACCCCACAACTGCACACCCGCAAATGGCACACTCAAGTCAAGATTCCGATGTCTGGACCACTCGGGGGGAGCACTGCAGTATGCACCTGGAAAGGTGTGCGACATCATTGTGGCGTGCGCAATACTGCACAACATCGCAGTGGACACCAGGCTGCTGGAGCACATCCAGGCCCCCCCCATACAGGAAGTGCCCATGGACATCGGACACGTTGAGGAGACCCTGAGAGGGACACAGATCAGAGACAGGCTCATCACGGAACACTTTACATGTGAGTATAACACAGGCATGCAAACAATCCATGCAAGTCCCCCATCAGTCCTGTGACACTAACCACACTGCACATTTTGTTCTGTCTCACCCCACAGGAACAGTGACACAGCACTGCACTGGCAGCGGACGTGGCAAATTGTGTGTGTGGACTCAAAAACCATCCTCCATTCCACTCTCCACGTTGACATACAGACCCCAAGGATATCACGCACACCCTCAGGAGAAACAAGGTACAACACATAACCCATGTTCATCGCCTTACAGGGCTTGATTGACAGCAGCTAACTTGATTTGCCATGAGCATAGCCAGAGCAACCATGCTAGCCTTGTAGCGAAAGAGTGTTATCCAATGCTATGCATTGGATAATACTCCGTCACATCAGGGGTTAAAGGGCCATTGGACTCAATATGGGACCTGTACTGTGCTACAGCTGAGAAGAGCAGCACAGGGGTGGATGTACAGTGGTATGGGCACACAATGTAGAAGTCATGAGACGTAGATCAGATTACCAGGGACACCATGCTGACCTGTGAGTGTGCAGACATATGTGCCCCCGACATGAATACACACATCAACAAATGTGTCCTAACAGTTCCATGGAACAAATGACATTGGGCTGCCACTGTCACATTAACAGTGGCACCCCAAATTCATTACTTCCATGGAGCTCTCAGAACACTTGTTGATGTGTGTATCCATGTCAGGGGCACATATCCATAGGGCTGGGGCACATGTCCTTAGTTCTCCACATAATTGGTTACAGATGAGTACACAACACATTGTCAAGCAATGGTTTGTGTACTCACCTGTAACTGTGAAAACTGAGGGGATCAAAAAGACTAAATTGTTGTTGCTTGATGATCAGTTCAGGTCAACTGCTCCAAATCCTGTCCTCTTCTTCCACAGGCATCCGTAACATGATCCATCCTTGAACTGAAGTTCTTCTATGTGACTGGATTGATGTCTTGACATCACCTTCATGGAGATCACCCCTTGCTGTTTATGGTGATGTTGTTGGTGATGCAAAGTTTGACCTGAGGTTCACACAAACCTCTACTGGATCATTTTCATATAGACACAGAAAACACTAATTCCTGAGTTTTATAACCTGTACAGTTAGGATGCTCAGCTACAGAGTTGTCAAACCTTGTTGACAACACATGAGCTGGGCAGCAGTGTTACTAAAGTACTATTTTTTTGTTTCAAAGTACATTTAGTGTTCTCATACAGGTGTTCAATGCATATAGGCAATACACAGAAAACACATGTACATCCTAATGTACTTTGAGACACAATAAAGATGAACCATCACCATTCTATCTGTGTCTGTAGGAGGATATATTTGAGAACACAGTTGTCAATGCGTTACCACACCCAGGGTAGAGTATCCCCATACATGGAAAGGTATCACCCATATCACAGGACTCCACCACTTGTTTGCAAGTGAGTGGACTCAGTGATGTATTCACGCTAACAGATGGTGGCAGTGATACACTAATGTGTTGTGGGAGTGATAAAGAGGTGATAAAGGGGACATACTTCCACAGTGAATTCCTGTCCACAGTTAATGTGTTGCTCAGTATAATCAATGTTCAGTGATATTGCTCCACTGGGACATATCACAGTACATGACCAAGTGGACAAGTGTTTTCACTGGGGAAGTCTGTTACACCCTTAGAAAAAACAACAAGTCAACTTACTGGAGGCCCCAGTGCTCACCCCAGGATATCAATGTGTGTGCTACACATTGAAATCCTGGGTTGAAAACATTGGCTTCCCCAGTCAGTCCGTTGCACAATGAGTGTGTGAATCCAAGACAATATGGATACATGTCCCATTTATCTGTCCTGCTTGTTATCTCACCGCTAAGCCGTTTGTTTGGTTATCCCCTTAACCCTCTGAGTGCCAGAGTGGTACCCAACGCATTTCTTTGCAATGCGTTGCCTACCACTCTGGCTATCAAAGGGTTAAACACAACATATGATGTAGATGAATGTTCAATGTTGTACCAAATGTTGGGCTAAGGGGAATGTTTTGTTATGCAAAATCAACACACAACATTGCCATATAACACAGTTGTGTAATATGGCAACAGGGATGTGTTTACAGTTGATTTTGTACAACGATGTGTGTGTGAACCCATGTTATAACATCCCACAAACATCTTACCTAGGCAGGAGTTGTATTCACTGAATTGTTTGGCAATGCATTGGAGACAACTCTGCCACCCAAATCTATGACCAAATTCAAAGCAGATCAGACAGGATTCAAAAGCACAATGTTCCTTTATTCAGGGGAAATTTAACATGTTGGGCATTTTATTTTTTTTTCTTGGGGGGGGGCTTAGACTGTGTGGCAGAAGTGGATAACCTGGATGATCTCCTGGTCACCCTTTGCCCCCTAGGTGTGGCTTCGGGGGTCACATTAGAGGGGGTGGTGGGGGCAGTGGATCCCTCTGTGGAGCGCAGGTTTTCCCTCTCCAACCGTAAGTCCTCCCTGCGGTTCAGCTCTCTCAACTCCACCAGTAGCTGTGCAAGCAGGTCAAACCTTGGCCACTGGTATGTGCTTGGCCCCCACCTAGGATCATACCTGGGGCCATGCTGGGGAGCCATCCAGGAGGGTAGGTCAATCTGTGGGTATGGCCCGTATTGGGTGGTGGCCACATCACCGGGCAGCCATTGCCTCCCTGGTGGTGGTGGTGCTGCTGCTGCTGCTGGGGGATAATAGCTCCTGGAGGTGGTGGGGGGTATCCAGTCACTGTAATAAGTCGGTGCAGGCAGAGTCGGTGCAGGCAGAGTTGGTGCAGGCAGAGTTGAAGCTGGCAGAGTTGGTGCAGGCAGAGTTGGTGCAGGCAGAGTTGATGCTGGCAGAGTTGATGCTGGCAGAGTTGGTGCAGGCAGAGTTGGTGCAGGCAGGGTTGATGCTGGCAGAGTTGGTGCAGGCAGGGTTGGTGCATCCAGCTGGCCAAGAGGTGTGGATGTCGTTGGGTACGGTGCCCACTGGCTGGTCCCCTCCTCCATATACTCCTCACTGGGTGGTGAGGTGGCCTCCTCCATGGGCTCCTGATGTGCTGGAGACACATAACCTGTGTGGAGGATTGAGATTGTGTGATCAGTAAACTTAGCCATGATGGTGTCAAATTGATATTAATACTTGAAATGTGTAAAGGAACATATATGTTGTATGGTGTATCCCCCTGTGTGAAACAACGGTACTCCTACTGGTGATGGGTGTTGTATTCTACATGTATTGCAGCTCATAGTTGAATTCCTTTGGTGCCACATCCCAGTGGCCTGAAATTGTACATTTGCGCTGTTCCCACATCATCCTTTGTGGATATCTGCTCCCTGGACCAAAGCTAGCCAGAGGATGGTCTGGCAACATTGGCATAGTACATTTTCAGGCCACAGTGATATTGTCCATGGAATATTCAACTTTGAGCTGTTATACTCTTGTGATGAAACACCTTTCAGTAGTGGGAATACCCTTGCATTACCCGGTGGATCAATCCTATGACATGTATTTTTCCTTTCACATTTTAGGTATTACTATCTCTTTAACGGGATAGCAATGGTTAATTTCACCTTGATGTAACATTGCAGGCATCATAGAGAGATGTTTAGAAAGATGTTGCTGTATGTGACAGCTGGAGATGTCAGTCATTTGACCACACGGAGGCTCTTCAGCAGACTCCACATTGACCCATTTGGAGATAACTACATCTTTGCCATTGTCTACTAAGTGTTCCTGGTTTGTAAGCACGCTCTGTGGACCATGTCAATGATGGATCCATCTCCAATTGGTTCAATTTTGGGTCTGCTGAAGAGCCTCCGTGTGGTCATATGACTGACATCTCCAGCTGTCACATACAGTAACATCTTTCTAAACATCTCTTTATGATGCCTGCAAGGTTACATCAAGTGAAATTAACCATTGCCATGCCAAGGTACACAGTGAGGAATATGGTCTGATATGTGTGTATATGTACCTTTCATACGGGTACAAACATATCCTTGATAGATATGAACCCAGAGATCTGTTCAGAACATGTGATTGTCTAACTGCCTATATATGTACAGCCATCACAAATGAACTTTCATAGATACAAGTGATACCCATCCAAGTAGGTGTAATATACTGGGCATATGTACTCTGATGATGATATCAATATGAGTTATTTTGTTGAGGGTGCACATATATGGGCAGTTGGACAATCACACGTACTGAACTGAACTCTGGGTTTACATCTTGTTGGGACATATGTGTACCCATTTGAAAGGGACATATCCACATACAAATCTGGTTGTTTTTCTTTCTGTACATATCTTTTTTGAATAGATCTGCAGTGTGATTCAAGTAGTATTCATCCCTATGTTATCAGTTCATCCCGTACAGTGCTGGATTTTGTCAGATTAGACATGTCCCTCTCTGGTTGTCATGATGGTATCCTATGCATTGCATTGTGATGCATGGGATACCACCGTGGCAATCAGGGATTGATGTACATTACAGGATTCTGTCCATGAGGTGTGTTCAAGTTGAATCCTGAGGGGCAACAATCAAGCCAGTATTGAAGGATATCATTGATTGAGGCCTTTTTTTTCCTGGATCAGCCCATCCATCCTTCTGTGTGAGGCTGCCAGACCCGATCATAGATATCCATAATCCCTGGCCTGTTATTGACCAAACCTCAATGGTTCATATTTGGTTCCCATATGTATCCTGCAAATAGTGTCTGGTGTACCATCCATCCATGGCATCAGCACTCCTGAGGATCTATATGTGAATCAAATGTGAGCTATGTAAATTGAAGTTAGCGTAAATGATTGCATACACAACACCAAGGCCAACTTTTTCACCTTTAGTTATGTGTGATTGTTTTTGGCGTGTGTGTTGCACATACAAGCATTTATTCTCAGTGGCACTGTGATTTGTGACCTGATCCATCCTGTTGGTGATTCAGTAAGCGGTTAAGTGGACCTGATGAACTGATTATGATGCTGACTTCTCCGCTGACCTCATTTCCCCATCTGCAGTGTTTTCTATGGAGTCCACACAATGGGGCCTGTGCAGCTTGAATCCTGTTATTGGATGTTCTCCATAGACTAACATTGTGATTGGTGAAGTGAGGGTATGTAAGTGTCAAATTCTCTACATCAGCTCTTTTTCACCGCTTAGTGAATGTCCCCTATGTGTCATGTAATTGTTAACCTATCGACATGTGTTTGTTGTCTGGTTAACCCTTTGAGTACCAGAGGGGTTGCCAAAGCATTGTTGATCGATGCATTGATGATCCCTCTCGCACTCATGGGGTTATGTGCTGGATTCCCTGTGTGAACATGGGTAACACTGTGTGACAACAATTGTGATGTTTGACATACAACACTTTACTGAGCATGGTTTGTGTGTATTGTGTGTGATCAGCACAGCAACATGAGGGTTAACCAGGGAGTTGGACAGGTTTTGGCCTTGTTGAACATTGACATTTGTCCTTGTCTTGATTCCTGTTTAAACCCTCAGGGTGCTGTGTTGGTGCAATTGTGTGGTTGAATGAAGGGCAGATGTTGGGATGTGAGTGCTTGTTTGTGATGGGTGTGTGGTTTGGGGTGGTGTGTGGTTTTGGGGTGATGCACTTACCGGTGGTGTGGAGGCTCCTCTCCTCCCCAGTGTCTGATCCTCCAGGGACCCCCTCAATGAGGGTAGACGACAGTGTCTGCCGCAGCCTCTCCTCCCATGCGCTGAAGGTGATGGGGACAGGTGGCCCACCTCCAGTGGCTCGGGCGTGCAGGGCGGCATCCCCCATCTTCCTCTTCACCTGCCTTTTGCAGTCGCCCCATCTCTTCTTTATTGAGTCAACATCCCATCTGCAGGTGGCCACCGCATTAACTCTGCTGCAGATTTGACTCCAGGCAGCTCTCCTCCTCGCAGACAGGCCAGGGAGTCTGTCCCCCGGGAAGAGGACACTCTCCCTCTCCAGCACAGCCTCCACGAGGGCCGTGTTTTCTTCCTCGGTATATCGGGGATCCCTGACCCTGTCCCCCTCAGCTCCGGCATGCGAGGAGTCAGACCCGGAGTGTCCTGCCTGCTCTGCCCCTGCCTGTGTGTGGTGGTCCCCAGGCACTACCCCTCGTCCCACTGCAGGATCTGTCCCTCTTCTTCTTAGTGTGCCTGTTCTTGTGGGCCTGGTCCCCCTCTGCCCTGCGTATCTCCCTCTCCCACCCCTGCTCTGCTGAGGGATCCCCTCCTGACCTTCCTCCTCCTCCTCCACTAGTCTCCCCATCCCTCTCTCCTGTCCTCCTCTCCTGGCCATCATTCACCCACTCACACCCAGGCACTCTCACACGCCCTCACAGACACACTCGATCCCACTCACTCTCTGTCACACACTTTCACTCACGGATTCACACTGTAAAAATAAAGTTTAAAATGTGTAAGGTGTGATGAAAAAAAAAAGACTATGTGTATGTATGTGTATGTGTTTGTGTTTGTATGGATGTATGTGCTATGTGCAAAAGTGTGCTATGTGTCTATTTAAATGTACTTCTCTCCAAGATCCCTCTACCTTACTGCTGTGTATGCTTCTCTCTCTATCTCTCTCTCTCTCTCTAAACGCTATCCTCCACTCTTGGGTCCTGTGCTCTAGCTTGCTGAAACTCGAAACACAGACAGGGTGTAACCGTTATTTTGAGGTATATATAGGTGTATTTGAACATTTTTGATACTTTGGGGCCTTGGGATTGGCTGTAGGTTTGAATTTTGTTTGTGCATCTATCAGGGTTGCTAGACAACGGCAGCCGTAATGTAACATTTTGAGTTAAGTTGTGTTTTAACGGGTGTTTGGGACGCACGGTGATGCAAAATCAGGTGCGACGCTGGTTTTTGTTTAACGTGTTTTTGTAGTGCCTACGCCCGATAGCTATTCTTGAACGCTTACCTTTGAATCTGCCGTAAACCATGTGTTCTTTGCGGCCGATGTGCCTTTTTTACTTAGCGGATGGTTTAACGGCTGCCTTTAAATCTACCCCAAGGAGTCATGATCTAAGCTCCTTCCTGATCTGGCTGTTATCTCTGTGCTGGGGTAGTCTAGGGGTGTGAGAAGGGAACAAAGGAGGTTGGCCTCAAATACCCCAACATTCTGTTTGACTGATTTGGTTCAAAAGACATAGGTGGCTGTGGCCCAAGTAATTTTTTTGCTGATCTTCTTATTATAATCTCTGTGCTGGGGAAGAAGTTGCTGATTTTATTTTTACTTTTTTTTATAAATATATATATATATATATATATATATATATATATATATATATATTTTATTTTAGGTGACAAACAGCTGACTGGGATCCTGGCATGAGCTCTGTGTCTGAGGCAGACTTGATAGATAGCAGACGAGATTGCTTGTGTAGCAAACGCACAAAGGGCAGAGAGAGCGGGAGAAAGATGGAGCAGTGCTGGGACATGGGAGTAAAATGGTAGTTCAAAAACTGACTGCAGCCATAGTTACTGTAGCATGTGCAATAAATGATGATGATCCCTCTCCTTCCAGGGAGGATGCAGATTGTCAAGGTCCTACCACAAGTTCCACTACCTGTTACGGTTCAGCACACTCAGAAACGGAAGGTTTTGGTTAAACACAGTTTTATTTGCACACAATGAAAAACAGTATATTACAGTTCCCGTGACTCCTTGTCACTCTCTGCTGTGGTGCTCTTCCATTGGCGGAGCTGGATTGGCCCGCCCAGGGTGTCCCTTTATATACTGGGCCTATGGTATCTGTCAGGTGCCCTTTCGTGGTGTTCCTGTTCCTGCACCATTGTTGCTGTGTTCCTGCGTTCCTGTGTACCGACTCGGCCCGTCTGACTACTCTGCTGTTCCTGCTCCGTGATTGACCCGGTTCTGGCTGACGTTCCTGCTCCGTGATTGACCTGGCTCTGGCTGATGTTCCTGCTTTGTGATTGACCCGGTTCTGGCTGACATTCCTGCTCCGTGATTGACCCTGCTCTGGCTGATGTTCCTGCTCCGTGATTGCTTCCAGTGTTCCTGCGAGATTTGGATCGCTTGCCTGGCGACATTCTGAACTGTGCTTGTAGTGTTGCACTGACTGATCATGCTTCCTCTGCTGAGGTGTGGCCTCCGTTATTGAGCCTGTCTGTACACTTGCAGAGCTTGTTGTCTCCGTTACCGAGCCTGTCAGAGAATACCTGCTGAGCTGTTGCCTCCGTTACCGAGCCTGTCAGATACACTTGCTGTGCTTATTGCCTCCGTTACCGAGCCTGTCTGTGTACACTTGCCAAGCTTGCTGCCTTCGATTCTGAGCCGTTTAGCACTTGATGAGCTTGTTGCCTCTATCACCGAGCCTATCCGTTTACACTAGCAGAGCAATATCTCCAACTACGGTGCTCGTTTCCTTACAGTCGTTGCACCGCGTGGTGCTATTGGGCAGACCGTTAGCTCTTGCAGTGTGTTGCTCCATTTCGGCACTGGAAGGGTGTCTTGGCCCTGGTCTCCTATTGCTCACAGTGTTGTACCATCTTACCGCACCAGGAAGTGCGTTTGGCTCACGTTATATTTGCTTGTGCAGTGTCTCCTCCGTTACCGCACCTAAGAGGTGCTCTTGGCTCTGGTCCCATTTGCATATGCAGTGTCTCCTCCTTTACCGCACCTAAGGGGTGCTCCTGGCTCTGGTTCCATTGGCTCTTGCAGTGTCTCTTCCCCGTTATTGCACCCAAGTGGTGACATTGGCTCTAGCTCCAGTCAGTCCTTGCTAAACTATTGGGCATATTACAATACAGCTTTCTGGTAGTGATCCAGTTCAGTCGCACTGCTAGCGCTTGCCTGTTGCACTACTACTGGGACTGTTTATATTCACCGAGCGTTGGCTAATCACCACAACAGACACTGATTATTTGTATTGGGCATTAACCCTTTTACCTTCATTGATTCTGTTGAGTGCTATTTGCTCCTATTATATTGGGCCTGTACTACATCCATTACTTGCCTATACCTGTGATTACCTATTTTGGCCCCCAGGGGCACTGTTCCTTATTTTTACCTCAATAAAACTGTGTTTTATTTTTAACCTTGGTCTGAGTGTCGTACAAACCGTAACACACAATACTGACACAGGTCAGGTAAATCGCATATGATACAGTGTAAAATGACAGAGATACTTATTGAGCCAATGACAGTGGTTGGCCCTAATAGCCGGAGGCCCAATGTAGCTCTCTACGCAGAGAGTAACAACAGCGACTGGAATAATATGGAACAGGTAAAGCCAGAGTGGAACTGGCTAAGGCACCATAGGAGGAAGGCTGCCAAATGAACGCCCACCGGAGACTGCAAAGGTATTGTGAGACAGTGCTTAGTGCCGTAAGGAATAATGTACGCCAAACTGAGACTACAAATGCAAATACGAATGCCCAGCATCACCCCTGAAGGTGTTAATGAAAGCTCCGGTCTGCAGATGGGAAATAACCTGAGGCGCCTAACTGAACCCAACCTCAGGAACGGCAGTATCAGACCAAGCGAACGTGGTGCAACCGGGATAAACCGGAGGGTAGCACAGGCACTATGAGAGATCGGATCAAGGACTGGACTACTATACGGAACCGAGGCAACCGGAGGTCTGGCTAGACCACTGAAGCGTGAGCAACAGCAGAAGCAGGGTGACTGGCAAGCAGGAACAGTACAGGAACAGGAACTTCAGCCCAGCCGGGTCGGTACACAGAGCAGGAACGTCAGCCAAGCCGAGTCGGTACACGGAGCAGGATCGCCAATCGAGCCATGTCAGTACACAGAGCAGGAACGTCAGCCAGGCCGGGTCAATACATGAAGCAGGAATGTCAACTAATCCGGGTCGGTACACAGAGCAGGAACGTCAGCCAATCCGGGTCGGTACACAGAGCAGGAACGGTAAACAGGCAGAGTAGTCAAACAGTCCGGGTCATACACTAGTATCATCTGAGAGAAACGGAACAAGAGCTAGGCAACAGATACACCACGAAAGGGCAGAGCATAAGTGACAGCCCAAGGTATATAAAGGCTGTCACTGGGAGAAGCAAAGACAGCGTAGCCAATAAAGAGGGATCAGGAAGTAAATATGTCAAAATGTTGCCCATAATCACGGGCACCGTGATACTACCACCAGCGCCAATACTATAAAAAAAAAATATAAGAGGAACAATGAAGATGACAATGACAATGCATTCTAATGTTGATGATGGCATAATGGAGCAGCTGAACCAACTGATGTATCTGACAGTGAGACAAACAAGCACCAAAACACCTGTCCTCAAAACTGTAGTGAACTTTGTGAAAGTAAAAGTAAAAAATATATAGCCTGACACTTCTAAAAGCTTAGAGGAATATAAGGGTAGTAGACAAGGAGAAGTGGGTGATGCTGAGGATGACCTAATAATGACTGATGATGAGGATGATGCAGATCTAGAAATTATCCTACCATCATCCTACTCTTGTTCAGAGACAAATGAAGTTGAGAGTGAGAGATTTTATTTAGAAAATGTTTTACCAGGAAGAATACATTGAGATTTCTCTCATTTTCAAGTATGTCCTTGAGTGTTTACAGCAAGAATTGCGTATTTGCACAATACAGAGACATAATACATATACACACATACACATACTAAAAATGTTATATATAGTTGCATATTATTCTTAGATATGAAGAAGCAGTTATTTTTAAGGATTTTAGACTGTGAGAAGAACTGATTTTCTCAGGTAGGTTATTCCAGACTTTCGGAGCTCTGAAGGAGAAGGCAGATCGACCGGGTTCTTTCTTGAAATGTGGTATACTCAGTGAGATGTTAGCAGTGGAGCAGAGGTTTTAGTTAGTATGCAGAACTGTAGTGAGCATACTACATAGGTAGTAAGGTAGTTTTCTAGTGAAGTGGTTATGAACCATGTAAGAGAGGTGAAGGGCATGTCTAAATCTGAGTGTTAGCCAATTTAGTTCTTCATACATGATGGGTTGTGTAATTACATTGAAGGATGATGCGGCATAATGAGTTATACAGAGTGTCAGTTTTAGCAAGGAGAGATGATGACATGACAAGAAAGTTAGCTGAAAGGCAAAGGCTCAGTCTTCCACCACAGAAAAGAAGTACTTTGCCTGTCTATAAACTGTTTGAGAAAACAATTGGAAGGTCTGACCTTGGACAAGCAAAGATGCCTAAAATTACTCAGTCATCCTGTCGGTCATCATCAGTATGGCCACTGATTCCAAGTCCAAACCTCACTCAGCCACACACACTGGTGTTGAGTAACCAGCAACAACATCAACACGGGTTATTAATATCCACAACCTTAGCTATGATGAGTGCTTCTGCTGCTGCTGGAAGTGCTGCACCTTTGATACCACCAGTAGTAGTAGCAGTAGAATTGCCTCAACATCTAGCCCCAGTAGTAGTAGCAGCCCCTCAAGAACCCCACAGTCCATGAAGTCCACTGTATGGAGATACTTTCTTCAGGATCCAAAAGCTAAGCATGTTGTTATCTGTTGGCTGTGAAAAAAGCAAGTGAGCAGGAAAAGCAGGCTCACATCTAGGCACCTCCTCAATGAGATCCCACCTGAACCAAGACCGCAGGGCTGACTGGAAGACACGCCATGAACATATCACAGGTGCCACAACTAGCAGCAGTAGAAGCACTCCAAAAAGCTTCCAGCGCTTTTGGGCATAAAAGAGAAGTAGTGATGTTATTGATGTATCAGAGTGTGCTACTGCCAACAGTTAGCTAATTCCAAATAACACCTATGGCTCCTGCTGCACAGGAGTATGATGACTATGGGTTTGCTGTAGGAGATGACAAGAGTCATACGTAGAGTGCCTACACATACCGCCACCACCCACATCATCTCTACAAGTGATGACATTAAAGCAAAAATGTTACCATTGTACTATGTACTGCCATCCCACACTTGCTAAGTTCTTAGAAAGAAGTCAAAACCTGCACAAACATAATGAAAAAGTACCCCTATGGAATAGTAAACTTGCCAAAATGTTGGCAGTTGACATGCTGCCCTTTTCTTTTGTTAAAAACAGAGGCTATAAAGAACTGATGTCATGGGTTGAACCCTGCTGAAATATCCCAAGCCGCGATTATTTTTCAAGGATGGTTGTGCCAATGTTACATAAACAATATGTTAGTGTCGTGGGCAAAAGGACAAAGGCACTCAGCCTCCTAATAGCCTTTTCAAGGCATATGTTGTTGTGGAACTCACAGCTTTGACTTTCAGCTATTTATTTCTCCATGTCAGCCCTCAGTGGTGGGAAACATATTAATATTGGAGTCATAGGAAACATAGACAAAAAATTATTGGCCATGGTGAAAAAGGAGAAACATTTGCGTTGGTGAAAAGAAAACTTTTGCAAAAAAAGCAATAAAATATATATATATATTTTTTTTTTGAAAAGTCATGCAGGAAATTTTTCGGAGTTTTTGCCAACCCCTACTCCTTTGTCTATGGTGTGTTTTTGTCCTTCTCTTCTTATAATGAGAAAAGCAAGGGAGGATGATATTTAGGATATGTAGAGACTAGTAGAGTAAAAATGATACCTTTAGAGGCTCACTGAGTGGCTCTCGGATACAAGCTGCCAAGACAACTAGGTCTCTTCCTCAGGCATAATACAAAGAAGACACCTAGTTGTTGGCCAATGAAAGTATAATTTTTACTCTACTGGTCTCCTGCATGTTCTATGGCTAACACAGCACCACTCTTTACCGGAATTTAGGACGTGACATGTGAAAAACCCTAAATATTTTTCACCGACTGCCTGCTAGAGACATCTTCAATATGTAGAAAAGCATCTACGTGGTTAAATACTAAAAATTTTTGGAGTCCTACCCACAAAAGATAACATGAGTAATTCTGGGACAACCCACCTGCAACATAAGGGACAAATAAAAAAGTCAGAATTTTTTAACCTCCTGAATGCTACAGAATTGGTCCACCCCAGAATTACTCCATGTCTTTGTGTGTGTAAAGTGGTGGGCTAAATATGTTCAATGCCTTGGACAGCCTCTGGCACTCAAAGAGTAAATTGCTATTGTTTTTCTTAGATATCAATATTGTTTTAATAGATATCTGGTTTGTATTGAGACAGGTTATACAACTGCTCAACATAGTCAGTAATTTGCATACTTGCAATCTGTTCTTAAATGTTTCTACATCATATAATCAAATGTTAATAACTTAATTATATCATTGATGAATACTCCTCAAAAGACACATGTTTAACCATTTTCCATTAAATGTATTTTGTTAGTATTTTACAGTATAACTCAAAGTAAGTAAATCATTGTAGAAATAATTATATATATATATATATATACCTATATAATAAGACATATGAGGGATCATTGTTTATTGAATGGGGGAGCGAAGGAAGGGAGTGACAGAATGAGAGCAACTTTTTTTAGGGTGTAGTGGGAGGGAGAGGGTTTGTGTATTATACACAGGAACTCTATTTTTCTTGGGTATAAATTATACCTCAATATTATACACAAGTGCATAGACCTGTTAGCTTCAGAATCAGCAGTTTGTAAATTGCAATAAAGGATAAAGTATCACATAATCAGGTTTAGAACCAGAATCTACCACACCACAGTATATGACTGTCCCTCTTGTTCTTGTTTTGTATGAATGTAGAAGTGTGTGTAACAGTATGCCAGGTGTACCTGCATGTGATGTATTATATTTGTTTGATTCATATTTGTCACTCAGCCAAGTCTCAGGTTCCTCAAGCTCAGTTAAGAAGGATCACTGGTGTCTCAGACTGTCACTTATTAATAAAAATGTGTATTTTTAATTTATTTAACTCTCTCCGTGCGCACCCATACTCCCTGCACCTTCCATGCCCAGAGAACAACTGGCTACCACCATTGCTCCTATCAAGCAACCCCATCTCCCTCGCTTTTCCTGTCTGTTACTACACTTGCTATCATCAGAAATTCAGCTGCTTTCTCAATGGCAACTCCCTTTATAAGTTAGAACTGTGGGAACACACGGAGGACGTTCACCACAAGTGTGTGGGGTTTACAGTTTTATCACTGATTTGTCGTGGCATAAACTGCACTTTGGCTTTTTTTAAAATATCTTTCACTTTTGAGGTATAACAGTTTACCCTTCCCTAATCTTGGAACAACACATACACTAATGGCTTCCCTAGCCTTGCTCTGCTGTCTATGCTGAGATTTGTTTGGAGGAACCCCTTATACTTTTTCTGGGAACCCTGGGGTTCCACAGGACAAAGTTTGAGAATCAGTGGTTGAAAGAAGCAGTAAACTTTTGTTATGAAATAATATAAATTGTAGGGCTTTTCCTGTTGAGCAAACTAGGGTGCCCCCACTGCTGAGAGAAGCATATTTCCAGAGTTATTACAGTTTAAACCCATGTTTTTTTTTTTTACACTAACAGTGCCCTCTAGTGGTCAAATTCCAGTTAGTTATTCTGTTACACTCTATTTGAGAAGAAAGTCACTGACAAACTGATCTCTATAGAATGTGATAGAACTTTTAGGAAGTAAACACACAGGAGATTCACTTCCTGATTATATGAGCTGAATAAAACAACTGACATTGGTGGGACTACCTTTCTTTTACTCTGTAAGAAAAGCTCTATAACGTATAGGTTTTCAGTAAAAAAAAAAAAAGGTTACAGTGCTCCTTTAAAAAACCCTCTGCAAATAATTATTGAATACAGTAAGGAGACTAACCCCTTGATTCTAGAGCCATCTCCAACCCATTAACCCTTACCTGTGCATTAAAGACCACTGTAGGATATATGCTTTCAAAATAAGAGTATACTTTGCTTTTAATGGGAGTCAACAGACAAGATGTACAAGGTTTCTCTAATTGGCAGTTTATTAATGAGCTTAACTCAGCTTCTCACTGGGCAGTCCATTCAAGATCGGAAATTATGTGAAATATATGGTCCTATGGTCAAGAGAAAAGTGAAGGAGTTCTGGGGCCAACCATTTGCACTATAGAGGAGAACTAAAAATTCCACAAATGCCCATTGATTTAAAAAGAAATTTTAACCCCTCGAATGCTAGAGAAGTCTCCAGAGCTTTGCTTCACAATGCACTGGAGTCCTATGGTCAAGAGAAAAGTGAAGGAGTTTTGGGGCTAACCCTCTGCACTATAGAGGAGAACTAAAAATTCCAAAAATTCTCATTGATTTAAAAAGGAATTTTAACCCCTCGAATGCTAGAGAAGTCTCCAGAGCATTGCTTCACAATATGCATTTTGGGGCATTTCTTTCCACTGTGCCTTGTATAACACCATGCAGTAAAAAAGGACAAAGATGAAATGGAGTAACTTACAGCGCTTGAAGGCATTATGTCTTAACCCATTGAGTGCCAAAGCAATGCGTTGCGTACCCCTCTGGCACGCAAAGGGTTAAAGATGGCGGAATGAGAGTGCCAGTGTGCACTACCTCATGCATACCTCGAAGTACAGCTGATGACATTGGAGACAAACTCCAGCAATTCAGAAACTCTGATGGAATACCTGAATCCTTCGAATTGCATTTATATTATTTCAGAACAACAGCACTCTCCCAGTACACATTGGAGTATATGATAGTGTCAGTGTGAGTTAAATGTAAAATTAATGAGTAAATGTAGATTCATAGTCAATAAATATACAGCTGCCAAGATGTTGATTGTCATTCAGTTACAATCCCAGATCGATGAGATGCTGTATTACAATCAATAACTTATTGAAGGTATGCATGATTATTTTTTTTTTACTATAAAGCCTCTGAGTGCCAGGGAGGTAGATATTTATTTGGCTATCAAAGTGTTAAATATGTCTTTCTGTAATACATTAACTCTTTGATCAGCCTCTAAAGTAGCTATTCAAAGGCCATTCTACTGTGTTTCAATATTTTCTTTCAAAGACCATACATTCCCATATGTAAAATGAGTACATACATCGACTTGCCACCTTTTATTATCCTTTGATCTGAAAGATTTTACGGTTTCCAACTATGTATTATTAGAGTTATTACATGTCATTGCAATTGCTACTCCTTTCTTCTTTGTTCTGAAGATGAAAGGACGAGTGGCTTGTTCTGTTTTATGCTTTAACAGCGATCTATTCACTTCAGTTATTGACTTCTCCTAGGATTAGGGAAACCTCTTTGTTAGTTGCCATGCATCGAAATGGACATTATCATTGAAATAGAGAGGCTGATGTACTGTAAAGAACTGAAGCACTTCTTGAGCAACCCAACTGTACCATAGAGGATGTATAAACAATGTCATTGCTTAAAATGTGCTTTATAAGCCCTTGAATGCTACATAGAGTCCACTTGAATGGAGGCACCTGCCCAAACACTAAATGGCCTGCTGCTCTGAAATCTGCAAATTGTCAAGATCCAGACGTGAGTATAACTAGATGGAATTATGGTGCCTATCTATCTGTCTGTCTGTCTAGCTATCTAGTTAGACAATCATCTATGTATCTATGTATGTATATATCTATTTTCTCCATATATATATATATATATATATATATATATATATATATATATATATATGTATGTGTCTGGCAAAACACACCCAGGGGCGGCAGTAAAAAGGATTACTGCTCCCACCTGGTGATTCAATGGGGGTGTGATTTTTGGCCCGCCCCCACCATCCAGCCCGCCCACCACTATCTAAGGCTGAAAAAAAAAATGCCTGCCACTCACTCCTACACCACAGACACACACACATGCCACCCCCCACTGGCAGACACATACACACATATATACACACTCATACAGAGACACACACACACACACGCACGCTGAGCAGCTGAGGATGATGGGAACTATGTTCAAGCTACAGCTGGAAGGCCATGGTCCAGTCTGTATTATGCAGCTTCTTCATTCCCTGTCTGTGAGCCTGCACACAGCCCTGCCAATTACTACAAGTGAGCTGATTTCTAAACAATCAGCAGGCAGGATACTGGCTTGCTGGGAAAGTGGAACAACGGCAGAGAGGTGATCAAGCAGTGCAGAGCAGGGCTTCAGCTGAGCTGGTAAGTGGCAGAGACATGAGTGTGACTGTATTTATATATTGCACAAAGAGAGAGAAAGAGAGCAGATTGTTTGTCAGTCTGTCTGTAAGTAGAGGTGCCATTTCCTGCAATCATCTCCATGCTGTGCATAGCTCACTGTATAGCATGTATGACAAACTATTTATATATGGTTTGGCATTGTATAGTATACAGTCTGTGTATAAGGACTGACACTATACAGTATAGGAGGGACAGTCCCTGTTTGACACCCAAATCCCTCTGCTCCTCTATTTAGGAGATCACACTGTGTGGTGTATATACAATAGGCTGACCAGACCTCACCTTTAACTGGGGACACATAGGAAATAGGCATATTTCAGGAGTGCACCAAAATCAAAGTAGCCCTGCTGTATGCATTTTTCATATGCATCCCTGGTTAAAGGTGAGGTCTGGTCACCCTTATATACAAGTGTATCAGATTGCTCCACATCAGTAAAACCCACAGTAATGTGGGTATAAACTTCTGTCTTTAAAGGGATAGTAATACTTCATTTTAACTTTATTTTATTTTGTAGGCATTAAAAAAACCTTTATGGTTTATGAGATATTCACAAGCAAAGTTTCCCCCTCCCGCCCCTTTTACCTACTGTAAACAATCTCTTCTCAGATGTGGAATGCAGTCCATAGACTGGACAGATAACAGAAGGGGACACTCTTATTCCTATGAAAACAATGAAATCCCTGCCCCCCTTGACAAGCTTTTCAGGTTTTTCCGTTATCTTAATTGAAGATTGTCCCTCTCTGCAGTCTACCTGGGCAGCTCCCTTCTGCCCTGGTTGAAAAGTGTTACATCAGTAAAAGGGGCGGGAGGGGGACACTTTGCTTGTGAATATCTCTTAAACCATAAAGGTTTGAGAGATAAGACTTATATCATTATTCATGTTTTTTTAATGCCTACAAAATAAAATAAAGTTAAAACGAAGTATTACTATCCCTTTAATCATCTTCTAAATCATTCACTTACAGAAAGAGTAACTTAACCATTTCAATGCCAGAGGGGATGCAATGCATTGCTTACCCCCAGGCACACAAAGGGTTAAACATTCTCTACAATGGTCTGGCACTGTATAGCAGTGGTTCTCAACCTGTGCTCTCAGTGGCTATTAACAGGTCAGTTAATACAACTGAGCCTCTGCTCAACACACTTGTGTTCTAGCAGGGAAATTCCTAAGTCCTGGCCTGTTAGTGGCCACTGAGGGCATGGGCTGAGAACCTCTGCTGTATAGTATACAGTCTGCATGTGTCTGTGTATAGGGACTGTCACTATACAGTATAGGAGGGACAGTCCCTGTTTGACACCCAAATCCCTCTGCTCCTCTATTTAGGAGATCACACTGTGTGGTGTATATACAAGTGTATCAGATTGCTCCACATCAATAAAACTCACAGTAATGTGGGTATAAACTTCTATATATATCTGTGTAAAAAAGACTTTAATCTTCTTCTAAATCATTCACTTACAGAAAGAGTAACAACCATTTCAATGCCAGAGGGGTATACAATGCATTGCTTACCCCCTGACACTCAAAGGGTTAAAAATTCTCTAAAATACACCACCAGCCACGCCCCCCAGTAACACCACCTACAACACAAGTGTCCCTCTTTGGCCATTTGAAATGTTGGGAGGTATGTTGCTTACACTGCTCACACTGTATGTATGTATGTATGTTCTGATTTGCATCTGTGTGCCACTGTTTGTGTATGTCAGTGCATGTGTGTGTGTGTGTATGTATGTGTGTTGCATGCTTCTCTATGCGCATGTGTCTGTGTATCACTGTGTGTAGCTTTCTGACACGTACACCCTACCCTATATATTTCACATTCCCTGCATAACATGACGGTCAACGCCATCCCAAATTGCTAGTGTGAATATAAAGATAGATATATAGAAGGCAGCAAGGAATGAGAGTGTTCTATATATCTATCTTTATAGCAGCAGTGCGATGGGGGGCACTTAGTAAGAATCTCCGTTGGCGCTGCAGTGCGTGCAGGATATGGATGTATATGGTGTCACAACTTCTACTAAGCACCCACTCGCTGCTGCCATTGGCCCTGAACTCTGTTATCAATTAAGAAAAAATAGTACAAAATCAGAGGAATTGTCAGAACAGTCATTTTGTGCACTCTGAGCAAAACCATTTCTTAATTTGGTGCCCTGCCTGTTCTGAGTCAGTGCAGTGGGCCCCACACTGTTGTGTACTGCACATATGGAGTTGGCAACCTTATGATGGGGAAGCAGGCCCTTCTGCAGATCAAATTCAGCAGTACTACATGGAGGACAGAGCAGCAACATCAGGGGAAGAGTCCTCTGTATGCTGTGACCATATGCTGCCATCAACTCTGAAGTTTGTTCTATATATATATATATCATGTATATGGGGTCAGAGCTTTGAGTAAGTGTGCCAGATTTTTTTAGTTCAAAATTAAATGAGGCCATTTATTAACCCTTTGAGTGCCAGAGGGGTAAGCAATGCATTACTGAGCAATGCATTGCGTTTTCCTCTGACACCCAATGGCTTCATGTAGGAGCTGATGAGTCAGTGTCTTCTGATCCTCAGCAGGCACCCGCCCACTCCTGTCAAAATCACACACCCCTGTATGTCCAGGACAGGCAGTATGGAGGAGATTTGACCCAGGTCCTGATTTGCATCCCAGGTACCTATAGGCAAAGCACTCTAGGTGGCCTTAGCTCCACCCATGACAGCACCCTCATTCCTCATATGCTCTTGCCCACAGTCTCATCCACTGTTTCCTTGCACAGAAAATACCCTTGGCCTATAACAAAAAAAAAAAAAAAGAGTTTAGGAGCAATGCATTGGAGATCTTTGTAGTATCCAAAGTGTTAAATTATAGCCTATAAAAGGGTATAAAACTTGAGCAGGGATATCGAGATTGCTGTAGCCACACCCATGAATCAGAATGTGGGTGTGGCCAGCACAATTGCGGCTTCCCTCAACATTTGTAGCTCTAGGCAGTTGCCTACTCTGCCCATTGGGAAATCCCTCATTCTATCTATCTATCTATCTATCTATCTATCTATCTACCACTAACTCTCTCAACCTGCTCTCTGTTTTCCTAGAAGAACTGGTGTAATTCTGATGCAAACCAAGTGCACCACAGAGTTGGAATAAAAAAGGTCACTAATTCTGTCTGACTTTAAAGGGGTGTTTAGTAGGGTGACCAGACCTCACCTTTAACTGGGGATGCATAGGAAAAATGCATACTGCAGGACTGCTTTGATTTCAGTCGAATACTGAAATATGCCAGTCTCCCATGTGTCCCCGGTTAAAGGTGAGATCTGGTCAGCCTAGTGTTTAGATCTCTGCATTCTTGAGAGGTCTGCAGTGGATTGCAAAGCAATGGACTGGAGACCACTGTAGTAAATCAGTGGGGATTTTTATTTGTTGACTATGGTTCAGCTGATTTGCCCACCACTTCTTTGTACACTCAACCATTGCCTACTCCTTTATTATAGTGATTCTCAGCTCTAGTGTGTGGAACACACCAGTAGGTCAGGTTTTAATGATATCCTTAATTAAGCACAGGTAATGCAATCAAAATAAATGAGCCACTGCTTATCCACCTGTGAACAAACAGGGACATATTAACATTTCGAGTGCCAGAGAGGTGCACAACACATTGCTTTGCAATGCGTTGTGTACCCCTCTCTGGCACACGAAGGTTTAAAAGACTGACCTGTTGCTGTGTCCCAAGGACACATATTGAGAACCACAGGTTTATTAGGAAAAGGATGCAAATATGTATCACGCAATTTCCTAAAATAAGATCCTCCAAGCAGGAAGAAAAAATTAATTACAAGTAAAATAAATGAAACCCATTTTCACAGCACCGTTCTACTTTATTTAATTCTATAAAAGATTTAGAAATACAGCGATAATTTCCCTTTAACAAACATGTCTGTAACCATAAAACTGTTCATCTCAGTGTGTTCATGCTGATGCTGCACAAATTATCAGCTGTCAGCATCATTGCTAGCAGTGTGATACTGCCGTTTGATTTATTGTGAGATTGCATGTTAAGGGAGTTGAACTAGATCAAAGTGATGATGGCTCTTTTAATAGTCTGACCCATGCTGCAGGCAGTAAAAATCAGATGATAAGATATTAAATGATGTTTTGGAGCAATGGTTAAGGTTTTTTAATCTCAGTCAGTGCATTGCCCTCATCATTTCTGCATACAGTTTATGGGCTATTATCACTAGGCTAATGCCTCATTGGCAGGCCTGCATCCTTGAAGGCAGACCTCAGATGAGGCTGGGGCTGCTTTGTGAGTCAGAGTGGACCAACAGTGAAGCAGAATGGGGGTCTGAAAAGAGACCCCAGGGTAGGCTGACCAAATCTCACCAGGGACACATAGGAAATAGACATTTTTCAGTACTTCACTGAAATCAAAGCAGTCCTGCAGTATGCATTTTTCCTATCTGTCCCCGGTGAGGTCTGGTCAGCCTACCCCAGGAGCTCTGTTTTTGATCCTGTGGAAACAGACTGAACTGCAAGACTTAAGTCTTGCAGTTTGATTTCTTGTTCTGGAAGATGCAGTCTCTATAGACCAGGCAACACGAGTCTCTCTAGCTGCTGTATGTAATTCCCATCACTACCCACCAGTTGTTGATGGGATGTGAGTTGTACTGTGGCAGCAGCTGGAGGGCCTCATGTTGCCCACCACTGCCATAGACCCTTTGTATCTACCTTGAAGGCATAACACAGAGGGTCCATGGAAGCTGCGCATGCCACCCGCAGAGTTTGTGGTTAAGAGCCGCATATGTTCGGTTGCTTTTTGTCTAATGGGTCCAGATTTCTTACTCCCCCTTAAAAGCTGATAGGAGCCATTTTGGGGATGTGCAGTGTAGCCTCTGGCTTCTTCCTAAGTATCCTCCCATAGTGGAAAACTTAGTAAATCATGGTATTTAACCACTTAGTGACCGGCCGCACGCGGCCGGCACTTAACGCCCGCCATACTTTTTCCCCCATTACCTTTAATGACTTCCTGGATGTACATGTTTCTGCGGGATGTACATATACATCCATTGTTGGGATGGGGTTAACCCTTTGAGTGCCAGAGAGGTATCCAACGCTTTGCATTGCAATGCATGGCGTACCACTCTGTCACTCAAGGGGTAAAGGCCAATAACCTGTCATCATATTTGGTAAAAGGCACACAGGATGTATTATTCAATTTATAGAGACTGGCAGCAATCCCAGGCAAACTAAAAGCATCAAAGGAGGACAAATAAAATATTAAACAATGAATTAATTGGTGCTTTTAACTCCTTGAATGCTAAAGAGGTCTCCAATTCATTGCTCTGAACTAACTTCAAACTCGGGCAAACTAACTACAACTTAGGGGACAAGTAAAAAATTCCATTTGGGTTAATTGGTGCTCTTAACCCTTGGAATCCTAGAGAAGTCTCCACTACTTTCCTTTGCAATGCACTGGAGACATAGCATCCAAAGAGTCAAAGTCCTCTGTGGTGCAGATGGTTTGCACCAACATTGCTCCAATTAGTTGATCAGACTCATTATTTCATAATAGATACACTAAGTAATTCACATACTGAAATATGTCATACTGTGAGCTCTTCTTATTGTATTAATACACTTGGTTTTCATCCATTTAACATGAACGTCATCAGTATTTAACAGGCATATATATCAATACTTAGAACATTACTGAGCCATTAGCTAGCAGTTAACACGAAACTCATCCTTAAAACCTTTAATAAGAAAAGTAATCACAGCCACCTGCAGAGTTCAATGTATTAAGCTCACATGGATGACTTTATATCATAATCATTTCAAGCATAGAAGACAAATTCCTGAGTTTAGTAAAGTTGGACATCATGTATAATGGAGATGAAGCTCCATACTAGGTCAAACCACTTGCACCATATGGGATGGATACAATTACCACTGTCAATTCTAGCATTCAGTGGTTTAACACTTTGAGCGCCAGAGGGGTATCCAACGCATTGTGTCTTGTACTTTTCCTTCTTTTTTTATGTGGAGCAGGTTATGTCCCTGTGTCCCCTAAGTACTCCTGCATTATGTACAGGAGATTATATTGCCATGTCCCCAGTTATTCCTGCATTATGTACAGGAGATTATACTGCCATGTCCCCAGTTATTCCTGCATTATATACAGGAGATTATACTGCCATGTCCCCAGTTATTCCTGCATTATGTACAGCAGGTTATACTGCCATGTCCCCAGTTATTCCTGAATTATGTACAGTAGATTATATACTGCCATGTCCCCAGTTATTCCTGCATTATGTACAGGAGGTTATACTGCCATGTCCCCAGTTATTCCTGCATTATGTACATGAGGTTATACTGCCATCTCTCCAGTTATTCCTGCATTATGTACATGAGGTTATACTGCCATGTCTCCAGTTATTCCTGCATTATGTACATGAGGTTATACTGCCATCTCTCCAGTTATTCCTGCATTATGTACATGAGGTTATACTGCCATGTCTCCAGTTATTCCTGCATTATGTACAGGAGGTTATACTGCCATGTCCCCAGTTATTCCTGCATTATGTACATGAGGTTATACTGCCATGTCTCCAGTTATTCCTGCATTATGTACAGGAGGTTATACTGCCATGTCCCCAGTTATTCCTGCATTATGTACAGGAAGTTATACTGCCATCTCTCCAGTTATTCCTGCATTATGTACATGAGGTTATACTGCCATGTCTCCAGTTATTCCTGCATTATGTACATGAGGTTATACTGCCATGTCCCCAGTTATTCCTGCATTATGTACAGGAGGTTATACTGCCATGTCTCCAGTTATTCCTGCATTATGTACAGGAGGTTATACTGCCATGTCCCCAGTTATTCCTGCATTATGTACATGAGGTTATACTGCCATGTCTCCAGTTATTCCTGCATTATGTACAGGAGATTATACTGCCATGTCCCCAGTTATTCCTGCATTATGTACAGCAGGTTATACTGCCATGTCCCCAGTTATTCCTGCATTATGTACATGAGGTTATACTGCCATGTCTCCAGTTATTCCTGCATTATGTACAGGAGATTATACTGCCATGTCCCCAGTTATTCCTGCATTATGTACAGCAGGTTATACTGCCATCTCTCCAGTTATTCCTGCATTATGTACAGGAGGTTATACTGCCATCTCTCCAGTTATTCCTGCATTATGTACAGGAGGTTATACTGCCATGTCCCCTAAGTACTCCTGCATTATGTACAGGAGGTTATATTGCCATGTCCCCCAGTTATTCCTGCATTATGTACAGGAGGCTATACTGCCATCTCTCCAGTTATTCCTGCATTATGTACAGGAGGTTATATTGCCATGTCCCCCAGTTATTCCTGCATTATATACAGGAGATTATACTGCCATGTCCCCTAAGTACTCCTGCATTATGTACAGGAGGTTATATTGCCATGTCCCCCAGTTATTCCTGCGTTATGTACAGGAGATTATACTGCCATGTCCCCAGTTATTCCTGCATTATGTACAGGAGGTTATACTGTCATGTCCCCAGTTATTCCTGCATTATATACAGGTGGTTATATTGCCATGTCCCCAGTTATTCCTGCATTATGTACAGGAGGTTATACTGCCATGTCCCCATTTATTCCTGCATTATGTACAGGAAGTTATACTGCCATGTCCCCAGTTATTCCTGCAGTATGTACATGAGGTTATACTGCCATGTCCCCAGTCATTCCTGCATTATGTATAGGAGGTTATACTGCCATCTCTCCAGTTATTCCTGCATTATGTACAGGAGATTATACTGCCATGTCCCCAGTTATTCCTGCATTATGTACAGGAGGTTATACTGCCATGTCCCCAGTCATTCCTGCATTATGTACAGGAGGTTATACTGCCATGTCCCCAGTTATTCCTGCATTATGTACAGGAGGTTATATTGCCATGTCCCCAGTTATTCCTGCATTATGTACAGGAGGTTATATTGTCATGTCCCCAGTTATTCCTGCATTATGTACAGGAGGTTATACTGCCATCTCTCCAGTTATTCCTGCATTATGTACAGGAGGTTATACTGCCATGTCCCCAGTTATTCCTGCATTATGTACAGGAGATTATACTGCCATGACCCCAGTTATTCCTGCATTATGTACAGGAGGTTATACTGCCATGTCCCCAGTTATTCCTGCATTATGTACAGGATGTTATACTGCCATGTCCCCCAGTTATTCCTGCATTATGTACAGGAGATTATATTGCCATGTCCCCAGTTATTCCTGCATTATGTACAAGAGGTTATATTGCCATGTCCCCAGTTATTCCTGCATTATGTACAGGAAGTTATACTGCCATGTCCCCAGTTATTCCTGCATTATGTACAGGAGGTTATACTGCCATGTCCCTAGTTATTCCTGCATTATATACAGGAGATTATAATGCCATGTCCCCAGTTATTCCTGCATTATATACAGGAGATTATACTGCCATGTCCCCAGTTATTCCTGCATTATGTACAGGAGATTATACTGCCATGTCCCCAGTTAATCCTGCATTATGTACAGGAGGTTATACTGCCATCTCTCCAGTTATTCCTGCATTATGTACAGGAGATTATATTGCCATGTCCCCAGTTATTCCTGCATTATATACAGGAGGTTATACTGCCATGTCCCCAGTTATTCCTACATTATGTGCAGATGGTATATGTCCTCAGTTATTCCTGCATTATGTACAGGAGATTATACTGCCATGTCCCCAGTTATTCCTGCATTATGTACAGGAGGTTATACTGCCATGTCCCCAGTTATTCCTGCATTATGTACAGGAGATTATACTGCCATGTCCCCAGTTATTCCTGCATTATGTACAGGAGATTATACTGCCATGTCCCCAGTTATTCCTGCATTATGTACAGGAGATTATACTGCCATGTCCCCAGTTATTCCTGCATTATATACAGGAGGTTATACTGCCATGTCCCCAGTTATTCCTGCATTATGTACAGGAGATTATACTGCCATGTCCCCCAGTTATTCCTGCATTATGTACAGGAGGTTATACTGCCATGTCCCCAGTTATTCCTGCATTATATACAGGAGGTTATACTGCCATGTCCCCCAGTTATTCCTGCATTATGTACATGAGGTTATACTGCCATGTCCCCAGTTATTCCTGCATTATATACAGAAGGTTATACTGTCATGTCCCCCAGTTATTCCTGCATTATGTACAGGAGGTTATACTGCCATGTCCCCAGTTATTCCTGCATTATGTGCAGATGGTATATGTCCTCAGTTATTCCTGCCTTATGTACAGGAGGTTAAATTGCCATGTCCCCCAGTTATTCCTACATTATGTACAAGTGCTTATATTGTCATGTCCCCTGTTATTCCTGCATTATATACAGGTGGTTATATTGCCATGTCCCCAGTTATTCATGCATTATGTACAGGAGGTTATACTGCAATCTCTCCAGTTATTCCTGCATTATGTACAGGAGGTTATACTGCCATGTCCCCCAGTTATTCCTGCATTATATACAGGAGATTATACTGCCATGTCCCCAGTTATTCCTGCATTATGTACAGGAGGTTATACTGCCATGTCCCCAGTTATTCCTGCATTATGTACAGGAGATTATATTGCCATGTCCCCAGTTATTCCTGCATTATGTATAGGAGATTATATTGCCATGTCCCCAGTTATTCCTGCATTATGTACAGGAGGTTATACTGCCATGTCTCCAGTTATTCCTGCATTATGTACAGCAGGTTATACTGCCATCTCTCCAATTATTCCTGCATTATGTACAGGAGGTTATACTGCCATCTCTCCAGTTATTCCTGCATTATATACAGGTAGTTATATTGCCATGTCCCCAGTTATTCCTGCATTATGTACAGGAGGTTATACTGCCATGTCCCCAGTTATTCCTGCAGTATGTACATGAGGTTATACTGCCATGTCTCCAGTTATTCCTGCATTATGTATAGGAGATTATATTGCCATGTCCCCAGTTATTCCTGCATTATGTACAGGAGGTTATACTGTCATGTCCCCAGTTATTCCTGCAGTATGTACATGAGGTTATACTGCCATGTCCCCAGTTATTCCTGCATTATGTACAGGAGATTATATTGCCATGTCCCCAGTTATTCCTGCATTATGTATAGGAGGTTATACTGCCATCTCTCCAGTTATTCCTGCATTATGTACAGGAGATTATACTGCCATGTCCCCAGTTATTCCTGCATTATGTACAGGAGGTTATACTACCCTGTCTCCAGTTATTCCTGCATTATATACAGGAGGTTATACTGCCATGTCCCCCAGTTATTCCTGCATTATGTACAGGAGGTTATACTGCCATGTCCCCAGTTATTCCTGCATTATGTACAGGAGATTATACTGCCATGTCCCCAGTTATTCCTGCATTATGTACAGGAGATTATACTGCCATGTCCCCAGTTATTCCTGCATTATATACAGGAGGTTATACTGCCATGTCCCCAGTTATTCCTGCATTATGTACAGGAGATTATACTTCCATGTCCCCCAGTTATTCCTGCATTATGTACAGGAGGTTATACTGCCATGTCCCCAGTTATTCCTGCATTATATACAGGAGGTTATACTGCCATGTCCCCCAGTTATTCCTGCATTATGTACAGGAGGTTATACTGCCATGTCCCCAGTTATTCCTGCATTATATACAGGAGGTTATACTGCCATGTCCCCCAGTTATTCCTGCATTATGTACAGGAGGTTATACTGCCATGTCCCCAGTTATTCCTGCATTATGTGCAGATGGTATATGTCCTCAGTTATTCCTGCCTTATGTACAGGAGGTTAAATTGCCATGTCCCCCAGTTATTCCTACATTATGTACAAGTGCTTATATTGTCATGTCCCCTGTTATTCCTGCATTATATACAGGTGGTTATATTGCCATGTCCCCAGTTATTCATGCATTATGTACAGGAGGTTATACTGCAATCTCTCCAGTTATTCCTGCATTATGTACAGGAGGTTATACTGCCATGTCCCCCAGTTATTCCTGCATTATATACAGGAGATTATACTGCCATGTCCCCAGTTATTCCTGCATTATGTACAGGAGGTTATACTGCCATGTCCCCAGTTATTCCTGCATTATGTACAGGAGATTATATTGCCATGTCCCCAGTTATTCCTGCATTATGTATAGGAGATTACATTGCCATGTCCCCAGTTATTCCTGCATTATGTACAGGAGGTTATACTGCCATGTCTCCAGTTATTCCTGCATTATGTACAGCAGGTTATACTGCCATCTCTCCAATTATTCCTGCATTATGTACAGGAGGTTATACTGCCATCTCTCCAGTTATTCCTGCATTATATACAGGTAGTTATATTGCCATGTCCCCAGTTATTCCTGCATTATGTACAGGAGGTTATACTGCCATGTCCCCAGTTATTCCTGCAGTATGTACATGAGGTTATACTGCCATGTCTCCAGTTATTCCTGCATTATGTATAGGAGATTATATTGCCATGTCCCCAGTTATTCCTGCATTATGTACAGGAGGTTATACTGTCATGTCCCCAGTTATTCCTGCAGTATGTACATGAGGTTATACTGCCATGTCCCCAGTTATTCCTGCATTATGTACAGGAGATTATATTGCCATGTCCCCAGTTATTCCTGCATTATGTATAGGAGGTTATACTGCCATCTCTCCAGTTATTCCTGCATTATGTACAGGAGATTATACTGCCATGTCCCCAGTTATTCCTGCATTATGTACAGGAGGTTATACTACCCTGTCTCCAGGTATTCCTGCATTATATACAGGAGGTTATACTGCCATGTCCCCCAGTTATTCCTGCATTATGTACAGGAGGTTATACTGCCATGTCCCCAGTTATTCCTGCATTATGTGCAGATGGTATATGTCCTCAGTTATTCCTGCCTTATGTACAGGAGGTTAAATTGCCATGTCCCCCAGTTATTCCTACATTATGTACAAGTGCTTATATTGTCATGTCCCCTGTTATTCCTGCATTATATACAGGTGGTTATATTGCCATGTCCCCAGTTATTCATGCATTATGTATAGGAGGTTATACTGCCATCTCTCCAGTTATTCCTGCATTATGTACAGGAGGTTATACTGCCATGTCCCCCAGTTATTCCTGCATTATATACAGGAGATTATACTGCCATGTCCCCAGTTATTCCTGCATTATGTACAGGAGGTTATACTGCCATGTCCCCAGTTATTCCTGCATTATGTACAGGAGATTATATTGCCATGTCCCCAGTTATTCCTGCATTATGTATAGGAGATTATATTGCCATGTCCCCAGTTATTCCTGCATTATGTACAGGAGGTTATACTGCCATGTCTCCAGTTATTCCTGCATTATGTACAGCAGGTTATACTGCCATCTCTCCAATTATTCCTGCATTATGTACAGGAGGTTATAATGCCATTTCTCCAGTTATTCCTGCATTATATACAGGTAGTTATATTGCCATGTCCCCAGTTATTCCTGCATTATGTACAGGAGGTTATACTGCCATGTCCCCAGTTATTCCTGCAGTATGTACATGAGGTTATACTGCCATGTCTCCAGTTATTCCAGCATTATGTATAGGAGATTATATTGCCATGTCCCCAGTTATTCCTGCATTATGTACAGGAGGTTATACTGTCATGTCCCCAGTTATTCCTGCAGTATGTACATGAGGTTATACTGCCATGTCCCCAGTTATTCCTGCATTATGTACAGGAGATTATATTGCCATGTCCCCAGTTATTCCTGCATTATGTATAGGAGGTTATACTGCCATCTCTCCAGTTATTCCTGCATTATGTACAGGAGATTATACTGCCATGTCCCCAGTTATTCCTGCATTATGTACAGGAGGTTATACTGCCCTGTCTCCAGTTATTCCTGCATTATGTACAGGAGGTTATACTGCCATGTCCCCAGTCATTCCTGCATTATGTACAGGAGGTTATACTACCATGTCCCCAGTTATTCCTGCATTATGTACAGGAGGTTATACTGCCATCTCTCCAGTTATTCCTGCATTATGTACAGGAGGTTATACTGCCATGTCCCCCAGTTATTCCTGCATTATATACAGGAGATTATACTGCCATGTCCCCAGTTATTCCTGCATTATGTACAGGAGGTTATACTGCCATGTCCCCAGTTATTCCTGCATTATATACAGGAGATTATATTGCCATGTCCCCAGTTATTCCTGCATTATGTATAGGAGATTATATTGCCATGTCCCCAGTTATTCCTGCATTATGTACAGGAGGTTATACTGCCATGTCTCCAGTTATTCCTGCATTATGTGCAGATGGTATATGTCCTCAGTTATTCCTGCATTATGTACAGGAGGTTAAATTGCCATGTCCCCCAGTTATTCCTACATTATGTACAAGTGCTTATATTGTCATGTCCCCTGTTATTCCTGCATTATATACAGGTGGTTATATTGCAATGCCCCCCAGTTATTCCTGCATTATGTACAGGAGGTTATATTGCCATGTCCCCCAGTTATTCCTGCATCATGTACAGGAGATTATACTGCCATGTCCCCAGTTATTCCTGCGTTATGTACAGGAGATTATACTGCCATGTCCCCAGTTATTCCTGCATTATGTACAGGAGGTTATACTGCCATGTCCCCAGTTATTCCTGCATTATGTACAGGAGGTTATACTGTCATGTCCCCCAATTATTGCTGCATTATGTACAACAAATGATTCCCCATGTTCCCCAAATATTTCTGCATTTTGTACAGCAGGTTTTGCCTCCATATCCCTCTACTATTCCTGCTTTGTGTACAGCAGTAACAGCAGGGTCTGTCCTGATATCCCCCAATTACATTCCTGGATTATGTACAGCAGGATATGTTCCCCTAAATAGAAGACCTGTTTTTCTGTTCTGTGTTCTATTAGTGTGGTAAAGGAGGAGTTGAAACGGGGTCATTAATTCTCATATTTAACTTTATTTAATATTGTAGAGGTTACAAAAATAAAGTATTTGGAGAAAGTACCATCTCTCAAACCCTTACGGTTTGAGAGATAGTCACAGCTAAAGTTTCCCTTTTCCTGTTGTCAGCTGTACAGCTGACAGCAGGAGATTCGATTTGGCCAACTCGAGGATGCTCTTCAGCAGAGCCGAAATTGCTTTATTTAAAAAGAACTACTTCAATGGAATGTCTACAAAGTGTGTCTGCAAACCAGGCACACTTTGTAGACCATTCCAATTAAGTAATTATTTTTAAATAAAGCGAATTCGGCTCTGCTGCAGAGCCGCTGGCTGGTCCCAGGACTGGGATCTCCTGCTGACGTCAGGAGAAGGGGAGGGAAGGGGGAACTTTAGCTGCAAATATCTCTCAAACTGTAAGGGTTTGAGAGATGGCACTTTCGTCAAATACTTTATTTTTGTAACCTCTACAATATTAAATGAAGTTAAATACGGCCATTACTGACCCTTTAATACTTGTGCATTATGTTTTGATGTGCCTTTTTAACTGCAGTGACTGGGATGATGAATGTTAGCATGATTGTCACTATACAAGCTTACATGTTTGCACATCTGGAAAAACCATTCCAGGGCTCGTGATGTGAGCAAGCAGCCTCTTTGGAAACTGAAGTTAGAGGTCTGGAGAGGCAGGTTGCAACACTGAGGGATATGGCCTGTATTGAGAGAGGTGCACTGCTCACTGAGCAGAAGGGAGCTGATGTAGGAAGAATTGAAAATGGAGATTATTCAAAGGAAGAGGTGGTAGGTGATTCTCTAATTAGTGTGTCAGATAGGCTCATCTGTCACCAGGATTGCTACAATTGAACACAGTTTGCTTTTTACTGGGTGTTCGGTTTTGGCATGTAGTAGATTGGATTAATAGATTGTTGGGAAGAGCTGAGCATGGCCCGGCTCTCATGGTACATGTTGGTATCAATGACAAAATATGAGATGGGGGTCTGTTAAGAATTTTTTAATGGATTTAGGTCACAAGTATAAACAAAAGGTCTGCTAATATTTTATTTTCTGAAAGGCTATCTGTGCCACAAGCTATAGCAGGAAAGCCATTGGGGATTAGTGGGTTAAATGTGTGGATAAAGACTTGGTGTAACAAGTAGATATAGTATTTGGATTTCTGTGGTACTGAGTTGTCCTTTCCCCTTGTGGCCAATATTTATATTAAGGATGGATTGCATATTAGTGGAAGGGAGGCTGCTATGCTAGGGGGATAGGAGGGTTAGAGGGATGGAGGAAACTTTAAACTAAGAAGGGGAGAATGGTAAAACCCTACAGGATGGGATAGATAGTGTAGAAGAGGAACTAGGATTAGAGAAGTTGGTGGAGAGGGGGAAGGGCTAATACAGCTAATAGGGAGATGCTGATGTTATAGCCTGTTAAAAAGTAAATAAATAATATTTGAAAGAATGCAAACATTCAGAATGCCAGTAACACAAAATGTTTTCTTGCAGCTGCTCATAGTCTGGCTGGAAAGATTGAGGAATTGCAAATGATTGCAGATCATGAGCAGTATAATTTTCTAGGTATTACTGAAACATGGTTGTGTGATACACCTGAATGAACAGTCAATCTAGAGGGATACTCACATTGTTCGAGGGATAGACTAAATAAAAAGGGTAGAGGGGAAATAGGAGAGATAACCACCTGTACATAAAGCAAGAATAATAGGGGCATAGGAACATAAACTGTTTTACCAAAAACAGAGAAAATAAGGGGATGTGGAGACATAACCTGCTGTATATAAAGCAAGAATAATAAGTGGACATGGCGAATTAACCTGCTGATTATAAATCAGTAATATTATGGGAAAATACCCTGCAGTACATAAATAAAGAACAATAGGGGAACATGGGAACATGAACTTCTGGACATAAAGCAGTAATAGTATGGGGACATTGGACATAAACAGTTAGCTGTGTATAAATCAGAGACAGCAGGGAGACATGGGGACATTACTTGTACATAAAGCAGGAATGGTATGAATTATGGTTTATACTATTTCAAAATTGCTTGAGACTGCTAGGTCCTTCAAGACCCCATTTCTAGTCAGCTTCTCTACTTGTTCAGAATTGGCACATGAAGTTGCTGTTAAGAATATTTATAATTATATTTCCCTTTGTGGTGCTGTAAGTACATTTTGGTAGTTAAATCTCCCATTATGATTTTATTTCTAAATTATAGTTCTTTTCCATATGCAGTAATATTTGGGCTTCTTCAAATGCCCGTGCACCCCACCTAGCCAGAGGACAACTAGCCACCAAAATTTTCAAACAATTACAACTCCCGCTCTTTTCCTATCTTCCTCTACAATAGCCAGCATCAGCAATAAATCTGCATTCTCACTCTCAAGCACTGTCTGACAACATGTGGTAAACTGACACCCTATATATACACGTAGCACTATAGAAATTCATGGGGTAAACTCACCATGTGTGTGTGGTGATTATATTATTAAATGAGTTCAATGCAATGATAAAGGGAAAGAAAGTAGAAAAACTGCCCTTTTCACAGTAATGCCTGCAGAAGGAGTGAAGTGCCATTTTTCACGTTTGTCTTTTGAGGTGAACATTTTCGCCCATCTTTAGTTATGTTCCCATGCCTCGCTGCTATTCCTGCATTCTATAAGCAGGTTGTGTTGTTCATGTCTTCCTTATAGAATGGTTATGTCCCCATGTTCTCTAATTTCCTCTTTCTCTACAGCAAGTTATCCCCCTTTTTAAACACAATTATTTTAATCAACCCAAAGCCTTATTTATTTATTTATATTACTAAGAGATCATAACATACAGGCATATTTACAAAGATGCATGTGCTTATAAAGATATTCACCAATGCCCATGTAGTTTCAGTTAAGAGCACACATATAGTTAGACCCACAAAAAACATGTACAGAAATACTTAATTTCCCATCCCTCACACTATACCTCATCTTTAAATGCATTATGTCAACCAACACCTGGAACATCTTTTATGAGATCAACTGAGTCTAATAATAATAATCTACTGATAAAGAATCAACTTCTGTAGAAGTAGAACATTGTGACACTACAATAATTTAAATTTGTAATGTTACTAAAGGTTGAAAACATAATTTGTTATATTCTTAATTATTTTTCTTTTTTGTTTATAAAGGATCACAACACTGTGTTATAATAACAATGCAACAATAATGTGAATGTGTATAATCAAGCCTGTATACAACAGTTACATAAAGCAGGCTCAGTGTTCACTAATAAAAATAAGCAAAACTATTGTGGGATTTTTGTTTTCATATGAGCAGGCTACTTTGCAAGACTTGAATTACATCCTGAGAAACAGGTGTGTTGTTTCTCTGTTTTGTTCTTTTCAGATAGCTGGAAAAATATTCCCATGATATAAAGATTAAAAACAAACAAACAAGCAAAAAAGCCCAATAGGTTCACTTACCTTCAGTATGCACCTGTCTGAGGGCACTCATATGAGCCAGGTAGGGAACTTCTTTGGAAAGGTCTCCACTGGACATCTTGTCCAGTTTCCCCTGCTCTCTCCACTCCTTCTCCCACCTGCTCTTCCCTGCTCTTTACCTATCTCTCTCTCTTCTGCATTTCCATGCCCATTAACATTTGGTCCCAATACATTGAATTTAAGACCCTCCAACCCCCATTGCCAGTCTATGACTGCTCCTGCCTGATCCTTAAGTGTCCACTTTCCCTCTCTCATACTTTCCCTTTTCCATACTAGGCTTCATCTTCTCCTGTGTTCCCACCCCACTCTTGCTCTCTCTTCCACTTGCTCACCCGTGCTCCTCAACTTTCACTTTCCTCCCTTACGCCTGTCTTTTCCTCACCCTGTCCCACCCCTTCCTCCCAGTGCCTTCACAATTTGGATGCACCCAGAATTTCCCCAGTTCATCCAGAACGATTCACAAAATGACTATCTGGTTTGCTCATCCCTATTCGCTAACATTGCATCAGGGATGCAAAAGAAGGAGAACCATGGACTCTGCCGTCAACCTTCCTTATAGTATGACATACTCTGGATTTCTGTGCAAGTCACTTACTGTTGCACTCTGAATTATTATTACATGGTGTTTGAGACTTCACTAGTGATTGCAAAAGATCATTTGTCTTAGGCAACACCTTCCCTTTAAATGTTCTAACCTTTTCAATGGAGACCTGAACTTGCATGAAGCTGTGATGACTCTTTCAAGATTAATATGTGCTACCGTAGCAAGCTATAACATAGAACAAATTGAAAAAATAATAAAATGTACATCTGCTGATGTGTAATAGTAGAAAACCGTGTTTATTTAATGACAGAGCAATTACTTGTCTTCCGCAATATTTATTTCTTACATTGCCTACTCAGCACAGCATTAAAGCAGTGTATGTAATGAATAATGGAGCATTAACTTTATATGCCCAACAGTTTGACATCATCAGGTATTATTAAAAGAACAGTAACTTTGTATTATGTAACAATATTTATTTTAGGGCTTCCATGAGGAGTAAAACAATCACTGTTGGGAGATGTTTCCTTCAATAGTTATTACAGTTTAAACTTTTTTAAATTAAAGTACAATATTCTTTTGTGTTCCCCATCTGGTGTCATAGTTATAACAGAGGGCATTAGTCCAAGACATAAGAGAGCAATACAAAATTACAGGAAACAAGTCAGTGCTACACATCAGGGGTTAGGCAACGTAGATTCTTCTAGCAGTGTAGAAGGAAAATGCAGGTGTCCATAATCCAACTTCAAAAAGACTTGAAACAATCAGAAATGTTATCAAAATACAGTTAAACCATTTAAATACAGTTAAACCAGACAGGTATAGTAACCATAACAATATAAAATCAAAAGAAAAGGACTGGAGCGCTGACTCAGTTTTCTCATCAGATCTGCTTATTTATGAGGCAAAGTTTCTCATGCAGCTGTGCACCAAGTATCTAATTAAACTTTATACAAAAGAAAAGCAAAAAAACAACAAAAGAAACGTTAAAAATAAAATAGACATTTCTGCATGCACAAGATGATTACATGTATGACCAGAGTAGAACAATGTATTTTGCTGAGGATGAAAGTAATTCAATTAAAACTTTTTTTTGTTAATAAACGTTATATTTTTATTACTTTTACCCACAGCAATATACATTATTCTATCTGGACATATGTATCATCATTGTGTGCCTGCAGAATTGTCTATGTTATTTGCAAAAACTTTATTTTTCTTTTCTTAGATATAATAGACAAATAAGTAGGCTGACCAGACCTCACCTTTAACGGGGACACATAGGAAATATGCGTCCCCAGTTAAAGGTGAGGTCTGGTCAGCCTACACATAAGGTAACCATGCCCATGCAGTGATCTATTTGTCCTCCAGCCCCAGAGTACCAAGAAGGGCTGAGGTGCTTGTGTCACTCCATTAAATAGGTGGGGTTTAATCAAGGCGGGTGGGATTGAGAGTAGGGAAGACATATTATCCTATTGTCCTGAAATGGGTGGGGTTGGTGGAATAGAGTGAGAGTGGGTATAATGAGGTGTGGATATATGTGGGGTTACCAGGCAACAAAGCTGGAGAATCACCCTCTGTCCCCTGAGACCCAGTAATTAACTCTGAATCTCCAGTGCAGATCCTGAGAGTTCACAGACATGTACCCTGCAGATTGTCCAAAAAAGTTTTGTGCAACCCCCTTTGTGCTTTGTCAATGGTTATATTGTATAGATGACTTATAATCTTAACACAACAATGTATACTGTTACTCACTCACTATTTAGGCCAGTCCCAATAAGGACTAACAATTTTATAGGCCACCTATTGCACTGAGGTGAATGTGGAGCCACTTATATGAATGTGGAGCAGCATTTCATTAATCCGTTACAAAATTTTAAACATGAACAATATGAATAACAAAATAAAAAACTTTACCTGTCTATAACTAAAATGGAACTGTCAAACTGTGGCATATAGGGGATTTTGAAAGAGCTTTCACAACACCTCCATTTGGATTACACATTTTTATATTTAAGTCAGTTTCTGCAAATCAGCTAGCCCTGACCAGCATGTCAGCCACATACTAACATTCCACATTGCTCCCCTTCCCAACTGCCATTTCCCTGTCAACCAGTACTAGCTAATTGGCATAAACTGACAAACAGCTATAGCTAAATATCTCAGAGTATTGTTTGTATTAAAATGTCCAACATAAACGTAAGTGATTTTGAGTTCTTTGAAAATGACCAGTCTATTCTAAAATGACAAATCCACTTTATTAAATACAGATATAACCCACAAGCATGATATGGATATAGCTATATAAACACATAGGTACAGAAATCCTATTGAAGAACATCAGTATTTCCCTGAAGACCATTATCTGGCTGAGAATGAAGGATCGTAGTCCAACAGCAGCCCGTGGTATGCAGGTTGCCCCCTTCTGGAGTTCATGCAAGGCTGGGCAGTAAGGGGTTCACAGGGAGACTGTAAAAACGAATTAACCCTTTGAGTGCCAGAGTGCTATGCAACTCTTGTGTGTGTTTTTTTTCTTGGGGGGGGGGGTAATGTGATCGCCATATCTCCAGGTCATCTTTGTTCATTAAAAGGATGGCAATTTTGTTCCCTCATTCAGCTAATTAATTGGCAAAAATGTGGTATATTCACCCCATTTATTTAAGTTAAAATGAAATTAAATAGATTAATATGGAGTGAATATGGATAGAATTACTGATGTGGAGGACCCGGGCATTGTGGGCAGCACTGGACCCAACATAAAGATGAGTGGGCGGAAACACTTTCATGTCTTTCATTATATTAATATGGGGGCTTGTGACTGCATATTGATTTTTTGCATTTAAAATAGCATGAAGTGACTGAACACCATATTTTTTTCACTCACTAACCCCTTCATTGCCAGTGTGGCTAACTGTAGCCACCATAACAATGGAGGGGTTAACTATTTCTGTGCATTAGGTGGCTGGGGGTAGCTGTGTATTTTTTGTGCTTTTATACTAGTACATTACATTTGGAAAGACAGCACTTAGTTGTCCCCACCTTTAAACCTTATGTTCCTCCAGTCATATTTTTCACTTTAGCTTTATAAACACAAGAACTGTTTATGTATCACTCCCACGGCTCATTATCTAGAAGAGCCTCATAGACTGAATTAATTGAGAATAGGAAAATATTATCCAAAGAATCAACCACAAAAAAAATAAAATATATCATTTAAAACACTGGGCTTTATGTATAAAAGCAAAGCAAAACAATCCGCACATTAAAAAACACACAAAAATGCTAAATTCTAATCGATGTAAACTAAGCTGTTTAACCGTTTGAATACCAGAAGGCACAGCCCACTAGTACTCAAATGGTTAGCCCTTTTAAATTGTTGGGATGTACGTATATTTTTGTTTGTAAAGTACCAGCAGGTGTACTTGGTGCTTCGCAGTTTACATTTAGTATAGACAGAATACAATAAATGCAGTAATTAAGTGGTTATACAGACAATTATCATAAGGGCACACTAGGTATTAATACATCAGTGTAGGGGGTCCCTGCTAGGGATGGGTGAAAACTTCCACCTCAAACTGAAATCGGCGAAAAATGGCACTTTCTGCTTGATGAAAAATTTCCCGCAAAAAGTGCAGATTTTCTGCTTTTTCCTGCTTTTTTCACCTAGCTTATTCCATTGAAATCAATGGGAACATTGAAGTTACACACAACACTTAACAAATATTATTTAATTTCCCAAAGGCATAGTATAAAAGGGGCATGAGGGTGCCTGTGTTGATGGGGTGTGGGGAAAGAATCAGTTGAACAGGGGAGGATTTTTGGGGGGTTGTTAACTGGGATTGGGGGAAGTTGAAATAAAATGAAAAACAAAACAAAACTCCATAAGACATGGTATAAAAGGGGTCTGAGGAGGGTGCCTGTGTTGGTGGGTGAAGTCTGGGGAATTAATCAGTTGAACAGGGAATTTATTTTGGGGAGTTTCTTGACCAGTATTGGGGGGAAAGTTAATAAAAAGAAAAATAAGACATTTGTATTTAAAGTGACAGAGCCAGGAACCTCCTGACATAAGCTGCCGCTGGGGTGGACTGATAATTGACTTGATAGAGTATTTTGTAAAGGATAATTTGTTAGGCCTTTGTATCACTAGCCCTAAGGAAACAACATTGATTTGTAGTATTTAGGCTTGTTAGAAACAACCCCACAAAAAAATTGTTTATTTTTTTGTAGGACTATGTTTTTGGTTTTAATTTATTTTTTATTTCAACGCACAAGCACTGAGATAAAAATAAAAATGCCCCACTGGCCTAGTGCCAGCAGGTCATGTTGGCCAGTGGCCACTGGCCATTGTCAATGTCCTCCTGAGTCCTGAGTTGCAATTGCTGTTCTTACTGCTGCTGCTGAGTTGTTTAAGCAGCAGGATGATTAGGCAGCTGAAAGGGAATGGGATCAACAATAGCAGTAACATGGAAGATGGATAATGAAGGTTCCACTTGCCACGACTGACTCCACTGATGTGCCTGAGGCAGTAGCAGCACAATAAGTAGCCCTCAATCCATGTGGAGAAAAGAAGTTGGCCATTACATCTTCTCCACCTGCCCCTCCTCCAAAATCATGGGTGTGTTGTTATTAGAATATATTTTTTTCCCTTGAGAGCTGGAACTGTGGCTCTCATCAGCAACTGCAATGTGCACAGTGTGTGTGTGTGTGTGGTAAATAATATCTGGGGCACAACAGTATCCAAACACCATGACACCCAAAACCAAGTACTGCCGCTGTCACTATACCCCTTGTCCAGACCCCGCTAAGGACACATGACAACTTGCTGACAGTTTTAGTAATGATGAACCCTCCCTGCCACCATCTTAGCATATTCTGCAGGATGGAATCTCCACAGATACCGCTTGATGCACTGCTTGCGATCCTCCTCCACCACACTGGCATGTGTGGTCAGTGCACCACACAGTGTGCAATGGGTAGAAACGAACTGCCACATCCTAACATCAACAGAGTGGCTATCCTTTGGCGGGGGAGTTAATGATGAACAACGTGGATTGGCAGAAGATGTAGTTACCATAGAAAGTGATGGAGAGCTAGCTGTTTCACTCGTCATGGAACTTCCAGTCTCTGCCTGGGTTGCTCTAGTCTCCCTCCTCTTTGATCTCTGCCTCGCCTCTTGTTGCCTTTCTGGAGAGTCAGGGGGTACAGCAACAGCTGTGTTTAGCTTTAACCTGTTTGACGTAAATGTCATGGTGTCTATGTTTCATGTGTGATATCGGGAAGCTTGTGTCAAGGTGTGTTCCCTCCTTTCTTCTTCTCACTGACTTGTCACAAACAGTGCACAGTGCCGTTGCTGATATCTGCACTGTGCCTGTCCCAACAGAAAAATAGTCACACACCCATGACTTCAGGGGGGAGGGGGAAGGTGGAGAAGAATGGCCTCTTTCTTCTTGTACTCCACATTCCCCTTCACTTTCTGTGGCAGTGGATAATGTTGCTGCTGTTGCTGCCACTGCCTCAGATTCAGCACTGCAAATAGGACCAAGAGTATTGCTGGTGCTGGCAAGTGTAACCTGTCCTAGTCCTGCATCACTTGTTGACTCCATTTCCACTGTGTCCACGGTGGTCTATGGCACACTAGCCTGCTCCTCTTCATCCTGCTGCCCTTGCATCTCAGCATCAGGAGGAATTAGAGCAGTTGCAATTTCCTCTAATTCCAAAAGGTCACTGCAAGTGGTGGTGGTGATGCCTATCCTCATCCCTGTCTCCCATTCCTTCTCAGTTTCTGCTAAAAAGGACATCAATGTCTCTTCCACCCCAGCTTCTCCAGCATCATCATCACCACCCCCACTAGTCCCTGGGTGCTACTTCTCTATTACAGACATCTCACTGCTGCTTGGAGGAGGTGATGAGCAATGTGACAGAGGGTCCCCTAATGTCACACTTGGTATTTCCTTTTGACTTGAAGAAGGCAGACTGGCAGCAGTAGCAGCAGGCACAGGCAGCTGATCTGTGCTCATGCTGGTGGTGGTGGCATTAATTGTGTGCCTGCTCTCCCCCAACAACAGTTCTGGCCTCTTAGTCTTTAGGATACTGTTCCATTTGGACACTTTAGTGAAGGAAGTTGTCAATGTCTGAGAGAGGAAGACTATAGGAGAGTCGCAGACTCAGGAGTGGTCTTTAGGAGAGACGGAGACTTGACTGGTTGGTTGGAGACACAAGGAGCTTATGACTCCAGGAGCGTTGTCGAGTAGGCTGATTAGTCGGAGACACAGGAGACTGTCGACTCCAGAAGAGTTGTCGAGTAGGCTGGTTAGTCGGAGACACAGGAAGCTGTCGACAGGACGCCAAACACGACACCTTCGACTGGTTGGACAGGCTAGAGGTAGGGAGCAGTTGACCATCCACACCCTCAACTGGCAGGGGCAGTCATCAGTGGAACTGGTAATGGCACCCAACTCAATCGGAGAACCTGAGGTGTGGAGTCGAGACAACAAGGAATCAGATAGTCGAGAAAGAAGGAAGAGTCGAGGCGAAGGTCTCAGAGTCAGCTGAAGCCGAATCAGAGGCGAGGTACCAGGGGAACAGAGTCGTAGTCAAAAGGAAGCCGGGTCGAGATTCAAGGAGTCAAAGGCAAAATCTGAAGACTGGAAATGTAGTCGGGTAACAAGGCAGAAGTCAGAACATGGGAATCACAAACTCAGGAAAGCTGACAAGAATCTCTCAGGATCTCGGCGCGAAAATCGAGCAAGCCTAGGAGGTTGGACCAGGTAGAAAAAGGCCAAGCAGCCAATCGACAGGGTAGTAGGAGGAGTAATCTGAAGAGTGTGACAGAAGGTGAGGACTCCCATGGTCAGAGGAATGGTGTGGGTTCCCTTAACCGTTAGTCTGGATGCTCTCAAATGTTTCCTCTACCACTCTGGCTGCTTCACTATTACTGCTACTACTACTAACACCAACAACATGAAGTTCAGCCACAGAGTCTTCCTCCTCAGTCTCACAGTCACTAGTAATATGAGGATATGTTGTTGATTACCCTCTCCTACACTCCTAATGCTAACAAGCTGCTGGACCTTAGTAGTAGACGTACTAGTACTGGCAAGACTGCTTGGGGATGGCAAGTGTGACTTAGGGTCCCTTGCTGTCACACTTGGTATCATTTTCTCCTTCCCGCTCCTGAGTACTACAAGACACAGTAGCAGCAGGTTCATCACTGGTGAAAGCAGGGGCAGCACATCTGAAAGCAGGCACAGTACTGGTGGCAGCAGGGGCAGCAAGTCTGGCAGCAGGTACAGCAATGGTGGCAGCATGGGCAGCAGGTACAGCAATGGTGGCTGCAGGTACAGCACTGGTGGCAGCATGTGCAGCACATCTGGTAGCAGGTATGCACTAGTGGCAGAAGTGGCAGCACGTCTGGCAGCAGGTACAGCACTGGTGGTTGCAGGTACAGCAATGGTGGCACTGGCAGCAGGGACAGCACTTCTTGCAGCAGGCACAGGCAGCTGACCTGTCCTGCTCTCACTAATACTACCCTTTGCTTCCTCCCTTCCCATTAAATCCCCCAAGATCCCTTGGGTTGATTTAGGGGGACTGGACAGTATTGGTTCAGTCACTTCCTCCTCCTCCTCCTCAGACTCAGTGGACACATAATAAAGGTCCTTCCAGTTCCTCCTTTTGCGGCTCATAGTGATAGCAGTCACTATGGCTCAGTGGTTAGCACTGTTGCCTTGCAGCGCTGGGGTCCTGGGTTCAAATCCCACCAAGGACAACATCTGCAATGAGTTTGTATGTTATCACTGTGTTTGCGTGGGTTTCCTCCCACACTCCAAAAACGTACTGATAGGTGAATTTAGCTTGTGAGCCCCAATGGGGACAGGAACCAATATGAGTGTAAAGCGCTGCGGAATCTGTGTGCGCTATATAAATAAAGGATTATTATTATGAGCCTCTCCTGCCTCAATTTTCATAATACTTCACAGCAGAACAGCACAGCATGTGTAGCTCGCTCTGTAGCTGCTTCTGTTGTGTCTGACTTCCACAAATACCTCACGTTTTAATAGCGAAAAGCAAAAACAATGTAAATCAATGGGTGAAAACTTTGTAGCCACTAAAAAATGTTTGGCTAACAGGCGAAAAACACAGAAATTTTACTCGCTGTTTAAAAAGCGGAATTTCTCACAAAAAGCAGATAACTTGATTTTTGTGGAATTTCTCGCGGGAGCACGGAGACAAATTTCGCTCATCCCTAGTCCCTGGCACATAGAGCTTACAATCTACATATAGGATGGGTGACATACAGATACAATGTGGTAGAGGGGGAACTGCATTTTATCACAGTGAAATAAGGTTTGCATATTACGGTAGTGCTACATTTAACCCTTTGAGCGCCAGAGGGGTATAGAATGCATTGCATTCTAACTTGCAGGGATCAGTGGCTGTAAACAGAAGCAACATTGGACAATGCTAGATTCTAGACTAACATCAAAGCATGCTGAGGCACTGCAGGGGTGGGTTTAAATAGATTAAACAAAATGTTGGGATCAGGTTTTCATAAACCTTTTACATTTAATCTACCCCTCAAGGAAATAAAATAATATTTTTTTTACTGCTTTGCGTTTTATAAAATAGCACCAAAAAACACCAAGGTCTGAAAGAGGGATCAGTTTACTAGGGACATCTTTGATGGATTTTCATGTTATTACATTTAGGTCTTCCAATATTGCCCATTGATGTAACAGGACATCTCACTCTCACCTCTTGTTTTTCTTCTTAGAAATACTTGTAATGACATGTCCAATTAATGCAGAACAGTGACAAATACATCTCAAGTGACCCTAGACAAGACACTCCAGGAGCCCTTAGCTCCACCCCTGACCACACCCCACTCCTCATATCACCCCACCCCCAGTCTCATCCACTGTTTCCTGGTACAGAGACTATTCCTGACCAACAACAAGCAAAGAAAAAAAGCTTTAACTCCTTGGCTGCTAGAGTGATCTCCACTTCATTGCTTAGCATCCAAGGGGTTAAATAATAGTCTGTAAAGGAGAATAAAGTGACTGAAGGGAAACAGAGATTGTTCTGGCCACACCCACATTTCAGAATGTAGGTGTGGCCAGCACAGCTGAGGCCCCCTCAAAATGTGGACCACTAGGCAGTTACCTACTCTGTCTATTGGGAAATCGGGCCCTGATGCAGATTGAAGCTAAATGCATGCAGAGACACTACAGAATGAACTAAAGGTAACTGAACAATACATGCAGCAGTCTGACATGATTAGTACACTTTCTTCTTCTTATAAATCAATGAGCTGTGCATCAAAGGTTTTTACTAGGGATGAGCGAGCACCCCGATGCTCGGGTGCTCGGGTGCTCTGACCGAGCACCCCCTGATGCTCGAGTGCTCGGCCGAGCACCCGAGCCCCATTCAAATGAATGGGAGCACTCGAGCATTAAACCAGGCACCCCCTGCTCTGATGAGCGGAGGGTGCCTGGTCAATGTCCCCCTTCATCTCCGCTATGCCCCTCTTCCACAATGAAGGGGGACATTGTGGAAGAGGGGCATAGCGGAGATGAAGGGGGACATTGTGGAAGAGGGGCATAGCGGAGATGAAGGGGGACATTGTGGAAGAGGGGCATAGAGTCTATGCCCCTCTTCCACAATGTCCCCCTTCATCTCCGCAATGCCCCCTTCATCTCCGCAATGCCCCCGTACCTCCATTCCCTGGTGGTCCAGCGGAGCGTCTTCGGATCTGTGCCTCTTCCGGCACAGATCCTCTTCACCCGAACATGTCGGGCGAGCACATGGCGGTACTCGTACGAGTACCGCCATGTGCCGAGCAGAGCGATGCTCGAGCCGATCCGAGCATCGGCCGAGCACGCTCGCTCAACACTAGTTTTTACTTCATCTATGGACAGATTTTGATATTCTCTGCAGTCATCCAGTTTCATGCTGTTCTTCAGTGTGTTGCATTTCAATTGTAGAAGATATAATCAATCATTTGAATGTTTTGCTGTCTCATTATTAACATTTTCCATTATTGGACTGTGGTGCAAGCTTTCTTTCTGTCTATCCACCCCAATAATAGCTTGCTTCTCTCCTTTCAACACCAATGAATGATGTGCTAAAAATAAATTACAGATCAATCATAAAATATATTCTAAAGCCTTCAGTTTTGTTTCATACAACCCTGTACTCAACCTGCCACGATTGTTTTTATTGGTGGTTGGTTGCGTACCCCTCTGGCACTCAAAGGGTTAAAGGAGAAGTAACACCTTCTAAAACTAAGCGTCCACTTATCCTACTTAGGCTAGAAAATCATAATAGCCCCTATGAATCTCTCTTGTGGTCCTTCTGCCATGCCCACCTCCATGTTCATCACATCCAGGACTGAATAATGGACAAACAAAGGTATAAGACACTTGGCCCATAATTAATTATAAAAGGAAACTGGGGTTATTCTGGAGTAAACCAACTGCTCCATAAGAGACAAATAAATATTCCTAACTTCCCATGCACTTGATTAGAGCTTTTTAACCCTTTGAATGCCATAGAGGTCTCCAATGCATTGCTTTGCATTAAAGGGGTCAAAGGCTCAATTTCATTTGACAAATACAGAACAAATACACGTTATTGTCCGATATGTTTTGATTTGTCCCCTATAGTACAGTTGGTTTACTACAGAATAACTCCAGTTTTATACATAAGGCCCAGAAACAAAGGGAACATTTATAGGGACACTGGGATATTTTTGCCACGAGAAGTGGGGGTAATTATTATGAGGTGTTACCTTGTTTTTTCTTGGTTAATAATAATATCAAAGTATTTTACCAGGAGAGATTCATTGAGATTGTCTCTTGTTTTCAAGTATGTCCTGGGGTTATAGATATTACTACCCAGCTTAATGGTACTCATATTATCTACGTCAGAAGGGCCCTGCTGGGACGAGAACCGACAAACTTGAGATCTGAACAGCTTCTACAGCTAGAGCATTAACTAACCGAACCATCTCACCAGTGGTGAATGGTGTCTTAAAGGGATAGAAATGTTTCATAATAAAAGCAGCTCCAATTAATCATCATAGTATTTGGACTTTGGAGAGTGTTGTTTCAATAATGTCAGAGTTGTAGTTCAAGAGTAATTGAATGACAAATTATCCCCCTCCAGCCCCTTTTCCTGATGTAATACTGCTCAGCCAGATCAGAAGGGAGGTGCCCAGGTAGATTGCAGAGAGGGACAATCTTCAAATAAAGGGATAGTAATACTTGAAAATAAGTTTATTTTATATTGTAGCCCTAAAAAAAAACATGAAAAATGATATAACAGCCAGGAAAAGAGAATTTTACTATATTTTACATGTGAATATCTCCAAAACCAGAAAGGTTTGGGAGATAAGACCCATTTTTCATGTTTTTAAGGGCTACAATATAAAATAAACTTATTTTCAAGTATTACTATCCCTTTAAGATAAGGGAAAAACCTGAAAAACGTGTCAAGGGGGGCAGGGCTTTCATTGTTTTCATAGGAAGAATTTTGTCCCCTTCTGTTATCTGTCTGGTCTATAGACTGCATTCCACATCTGAGAAGAGATGGCTTACATTAGGTAAAAGGGGCGGGAGGGGAAACTTTGCTTATGAATATCTCTCAAACCATAAAGGTTTGAGAGATAAGACTTATATCATTCTTCATGTTCTTTTAATGCCTACAAAATAAAATAAAGATAAAACGAAATATTACTATCCCTTTAAAGTATATAAACTTTGACGAATATCTGTATCACTGTTCTTTGTCATCAATGATCCTTGCGCAGTAAAATCTAAAGTTGTTCCCACTCAAAAGCTAAAAGCATATTGCCAGATTCATTATATGAGTTCCAAACATTCATTTCTATTTTTTTCTATGTTTATTCATTTTGAAAGAATTTTTATAACAAAAAAAAAAAACAGTGACAGATAAAACATACAAGACTCGTTTTACAAAGAAAAAGGGTAAGGTATGCACCAATATTGAAAACGAATGTGAAGCATTGGAAAAAAGGGTACAAAAACCGTCAATAGACAATGAAGCAGTAAAAAAAAGGAGAAAAACGAGCCAAAGAGGAGGAGATAAGAAAGAAGCAAAGACAGGAATAGGTAGAAAGGAAAAAGGAAAGGAGAAGGAAAGAGGGGGGATCATGGCCATGTGCGCTGGGAACAGATATAGTGGGGGGGAGGGGGGAAACTATTGAATCAAGATGAGTCCATTGACAGCCGTTCCTGAAAATCCCTACCCCGCAGGAATTCCTCCCAATGGAACCAACGTGTGGCATTAGTTAAGCCACGTCCCTCGGCCGCAAACGCCAAGTCTTCCGCAGAGCGGATAGACTCAACGGAGGAGATCCAATCCCTATAGAAGGGAGGGTGAGGCATCTTCCAGAATCTGGGGATCAGAACCTTGGCCGCGTTTATCAGGCGTATCGTCAATGAACGTGTGTATATGTGTATGGGATGGGTAGTGTGATGTAGGAGAAGGGCCATCGGGGTCCTAGGAAGAAGAGGATCCACCACGACGTGAATTGTATCCACCACCGCCGTCCAGAAGTGCTGGAGCAACGGGCACGTCCACCAAATGTGCACGAAATCACCTCTATGTTGTAAGCACCTCCAACACGTGTCCGGGACCACCGGATACAGTCTATGTAATAGCGAAGGAACCCGGTACCATCTAGTCAGTATCTTGTAGGCATTCTCCTGGATTCTAGAGGACAGGGAACATCTATGGACAAGGATAGCCATCTTAGACCATTGCCTATCCGTCAATATACAACCACAATCCATCTCCCAGGATCTAACAAAATGGGGCTTGGACGAATGGGATAAGGAAAGCAGAAGGCCATGCAAGGCAGAGACCAGCCTGTGAGGGGGATCAGGGGATGAGCAAAGAACCTCCACGGGGGTCCTAGCAGGAGCGGTAGTCGGAACCACCTGAAAGGAGTTAACGAAATGTGCAAGCTGAATATAAAAATAAGGGATAGATGGGTGGCACGCCCTTCCCTCCAGTAAAGTCTGCAGTGGGAGGAATTTAGCATCACGTGTCACATCAGAGAGCCTGGGGACTTCAGTCCCCAAAGGGCGGAGCCTCCTCCACAATGAACCCGATAGACCAGGCAAAAAGTCAGAGTTATGTACCAATGAAATAAGAGGAGAAGGGGAACTGAGCAGGCCTGGAGTGGTAGCCAGACGTCTCCATATTCTAAGGGTGTGGGGTATTAGAGGGTGTGACACATCCGCCATAACCCGCTGTCGGGAGGCAACCCAGGCAGCTACCGAAATGGGGACCAACAAGGAGTCCTGTTCTATAATGGTCCACAATTTGTCAGACGGGGCAGTCCACTCTACCACGCGGGCCAAAATGGTTGCTCTGTAGTATTCTCCCAAGTCAGGCAAACCCACCCCCCCAGTTCCCTGCGGCGAATCAAGTAAGAATAACCCAAGCGCTTACCTCGCGAGGACCAGATAAACTTAGTAAGTAACCGTCTTACCCCCTGAAAGAATGAGCCTGGGACTGAGACGGGGACTGTCTGTATAAGATAGAGAAAACATGGTAAGATGTTCATCTTCACCACGGCCATGCGTCCAAACCATGAGAGCTTCAATTTGGCCCATTTGTCTAAGTCCGCTTTAATAGTGTCTCTAAGGGGTAGATAATTACATTCGAAGAGGGAGGAAGGGGAAGCCGTGAGAGAAATACCAAGGTATTGTAAACTGGTCAAAGCCCATTTGAAAGGGAAAGAAGACCCCAGCTGTTCCCGCATCTGTGAAGATAAGGAGATGTTGAGTGCCTCTGATTTATCCATGTTAATTTTGAAAGTAGACAAAAGCCCATAGGCACGTATCTCGGAAAGGAGACTAGGTAAAGACACCAGGGGTTGGGTAATGAAAAACAGAAGGTCATCAGCAAACGCTGCAATCTTGAAACCTCTACCAGACACCTCAAGTCCATGGATCGAAGAATTCTGACGGATTGCATTAAGGAAGGGCTCCAAAGCCAGCACAAAGAGAAGGGGGGACAAGGGGCAACCTTGGCGAGTCCCATTCGACAGGGCGAGGGGATCCGAAAGCAAACCGTTCACCCGGATTCGAGCTGTAGGGGAATGGTACAAAGATGTTATCCAATGGAGCATTCGAGTCCCCAGGCCAACATGACGCAAGACGTGCCATAAGAAAAGCCAACTCACCCTGTCGAACGCCTTCTCTGCGTCAGTGGACAGCAGCAAAGTAGGGACACCCCGTGATCTGGCCAGATGAATCAGATTTATAGCTTTCACCGTGTTATCCCTAGCTTCACGACCAGGGAGGAAACCTACTTGGTCTTTATGTATCAAGTCAGCAAAGGCGAACTTCAAGCGATTACTTAGAATTTTAGCAAACAACTTCACGTCAACATTTAGCAGGGAGATAGGGCGGTAGCTGGAGCAAAGTTCCGGATCCTTTCCGGACTTCGGAAGAACGGTGATATAAGCAGACAGAGAATGAGGCGCCAAAGAGGCGCCCGGCAGAAGAGAGTTAAAACTCGGGATCAGAATGTCTCGGAAGGTTTTATAATAGGAAGTAGTCAAACCATCTGGTCCCGGGCTTTTGCCACTGGGAGAAGATTTGATGGCCTGAAGAATCTCCTCGTCTGTCAGGGGGTGGTCAAGGGATTCTGCAACCTGGGTGGACAGCCTACGAGGCATATAACGATTCAAGTATTCCTCTATCTCAGGAACAAACCCCGAAGGGTCCGGTGTGGGAGAAGAGCCATTGATGTTATACAAAGACTGATAATAGACTCGAAAGGCCTCAGCAATCTCATCAGAACGATGAAGCAGAGCATGTGATGCAGATCGGATCTTCGGAATGAAAGCCTGAGCCTGTTTGGAACGCAAGGCTCTAGCCAGGTATCTGCCGGGTTTATTGCCATGGACATAATAAGAACTCCGAACCATCTGGCAAGACCGGACCATCGACTCATTACACAAAGAAGCTAAGGATGCCCGCAATTGAGTCAGTTCCTGGTAAACCACAGGAGACAAAGTAGACTTATGTACACGTTCAATAGTTGCAATACTGTCTAATAGTTGACGCATCCTAGTCGTTCGCTGCCGTTTACGATAGGTGCCCATGCTAATCAAGTGTCCACGAATCACCACCTTGTGAGCCCCCCATACCACGGATTGGGACACGGTAGGGCCAGAATTTTCGGCAAAGTATTGAGTGAGGGACTCATGCAATTTGGCTGCATTCAAGGGATCCTTCAGTAGAGAATCATTAAGCCTCCAACAAAACTGACGTCCAGACACCGAGGGAAGCCGCAGTTCCAACAAAACAGGAGCATGGTCACTCCAGGTAATATTACCCACTGATGCTGAGCGAGCCAAATGAAGATGTCTGTGCGAAAGAAAAATGTAATCCAACCTAGAGTATTTGTTGTGTGGAGGTGAATAGTATGTGAAATCTTTAAGTGTAGGGTGTGTGATACGCCAGACATCAGCCAATTGGGCCTGGTGTAAAGCCTGCCTCACCCTCCGTAACTTGACTAGTCTTACAGAGGACAAACCCATTGAGGAGTCCAGGGCAGGGTGCAGAGTGACATTAAAATCACCACCCAAAATTAATACGCCCTCTGCAAAGTCAGAGAGCTCCTTAAGGACAGAGCAGATGAACAGATGTTGATTCCTGGTAGGAGCATATATAGTAGCAATCGTAAGTTTCTCCCGCCCAATAGTCCCCTTGAGAAAGAGGGCCCTACCATCACTATCTGTCCATGTGTCTTGAACCACTAAAGGAAAAGAGCGGGCCAGAAATATCGCCACACCCTTAGTTTTTTGGAAGGGAGAGTGGGAGAAATACCCACAGGGATAGGATGAATGTGAGCAGGAGGGAGCCCTCCTCCTATGAAAGTGTGTCTCCTGCACCAGAGCCACATCTGCACCCTGGGCCCTTAGTTCCCTAAACAATCTAGATCTCTTACCCGGGGTGTTAAGGCCCTTGGCATTAATCGATAAAACCTTAAGGGTGTAATCAGTTGAAGTTAAACCAACCATTAGAAACACCAGGGGGAGAATATATGTGGGCAAGGAAGAGGGGGCAACCCCTAACCCGAGACCCACAAGTCATCAAGCCGCACACGACCATGATCCAAAAGAGGGAGCAACAGGGCATAAAGCGAGAGAGAAGAATAGAAACAAAAGAAGTGGATGGGAGAAATAGAGCATAGGGAGAAAGCAAAAAGAAAGGACAGAGACAGTGACAGTTAAGGAACATGTAAAACAAATGTAAAGTCACACAAGTAAATACCCTGACAGTATTTAAAGCCAGATGAGTGTGCACACCGCAATCAACAACCGGTGCGCCCAGTCTCCAGCACTCAACGACACATAAGCGTCGCGGGAACACAACGGCAAAAGCGAGAGGAAGCAGGCAGCAAAAAAGAAAAAGAAAAATTCTCTTCGCGTCCAGCAACCCCTCGACTCCCTCCGCGAGCATGTCAAATAACCAATACACACGAGCCTCAATGTAAATTAACTATAAGGCATAAATCAAATAGGTAAACTAGGGCTCGTAATCTATGTTAAAATATTTTTAACAAACCCGTACACAGAAATAGACATAATTAAACCGTACATTAGTAGTATGAAGGCAACAAGCGGTCTACATGCAAAACAGATCCCACCCCCGTGATGTGACCTCCATAGGGATAAAAAAAAAAAAAAAAAAAAGGAGGGAAAGGGTGGGGGGGGGGGAAGAAAGGGAAATGTAAGAAAAGAGGGGATAAAGGAGGGAAAGGACGGAGAAAGGGGGGGGGGGAGAGGGAGAGAGAAAAAAAAAAGGAGGGGGGATTCAAAACATGCATAACAACCCCAAGGAACAGATATAATTACCCGGTCTAGTGCAATACAGGCCCAAGAAAATAACGCAAATATATGAAATCAAAACAAAATAAAATAAGATAAAACAAAATGATCCCCCAGCTTTACCAACCACCCGAGGACACAGAAGTAGTACCCCCAATGTCCACGGGAGATCCCAGGCCCACACTGCACAGCGTCCCCAGAAGAAGGCAATACAATAGACGCCATTGAGGCGTCTCCAACTAGAGAACCAGGCCACTTGGATCCTGGGGCCAAGAATAGTCCATTCTCCCCATGCTCCGCTCTCGCTCAACCCACACAGCCTCCGGAGGGAGGTGTAGATTAAGGTAAGCCAACCCGGGTGGGGGAGTACCGTGGAATGTTCAAGAAGAAGGCTGAAGTCGCAGCAGACCAGCAACCCCATCTAGACACATATCAGGGAAAGAAGGTAGTTAGAGCAAGTCCAAGGTAATGTGTCTCAAGCCTCTGGAGCCTGAATTTCCATCTGAGCCGGGCCAGCCTCATCCCTCCTCGGCCTGGGCCGACGTCTCCTCTGCGGCCGCTGTATACACGGACCATTCTACAAGGCCAAAAGTTGTAGTGGACAGTCCCCTGCGGCAAACTCTCTCCATTTCCCCAGATCAGGTACCGCAAGCCCCAGCGCCATACAGAAGGGCTCAACATCCACGGGGGTCCGCACTGTAAACAGGGAACCATCCTTTCGAACAGAGAGGGATAGAGGAAAGCCCCAGCGGTAGGGAATATCAGCAGCTCGATGGGCCTCAGTCAGTGGGGCTAGTAGCTTTCTCTGTTGCAATGTCGCCCAGGCGACATCTGGGAGAATGTGTATAGGCGAGCCATTATATTCCAAGGTACGCTTCTTGCGAGCTGCCTGTAGAATATCCTCCTTGAGGGTAAAAGAGTGCACCCTACAGATAATGTCTCGTGGAGAATTGGAAGAGAGATCTTTGGGGCGTAGCGCCCTATGGGCTCGGTCCAAGACTATGGAGGCGGAAGGGTCTCGTCCCAAAATGTTGTTAAAGACCGCAGTCACTAGTTGACGAGTGTCCTCCGGGCCCTCAGCCTCCGGAAGGCCACGAACCCTCAAGTTGTTTCTGCGCCCACGGTTATCTAGATCAATTATCTGCAGCGCCAATTGAGATGCCATTTTGCTCTGCGCCACAAGCCTGGCGTCTAGGGCCTGAAGCGAGGCCTGCAGAATAGCCCGATCCTGCTCCAAGACCTGTATTCTGGAGCCCTGTTGTCGTAGATCATCACGGATCTCAGATAGTTCATCCCGGACAACCGATCGAACCTGATCCACCACAGAGGCAAAGTCTTTCCGAATCTGCAACGTAAACGCAGCAAAGTCTGCCTTAGTCACTCCCCCGCGATGGGCAGCTACACCCACCATCGGGGAAACAGAGTTGTCTTCATCAACTTCACCATCCGATGAACCCGGGGTAGGGGCTGCGTCAGGCTGAAATGGAGTCAAGGCCGGTGAACACGTCTGGCTCGACGCGAGGGGTATCAGGTAGTGCTTCATCGGCTCGGTCGCGGCAGGCTTAGCTTCCTTTGTAGGACACGCAGTCCTGGGAGTCTTTCTCACCGTTTTGCCCATGATGACTGGTTTGTCAGTGATAAATAGCTCGCGGAGCGGGAGCTAGAGCGAGACACGTCCTCTCACATCGCACACCGCCCCGAAAATACATTCATTTCTATAAAGTGCCATGTATGCATTTGGTATAAAGATCAAGGCCTCATATATTAAAAGCAAACTGGAGTCATTCTGGATTAAACCAGTCGCAAAATAGGGATCAAACAAAAATTCTTAAATTCCCATGCATGTGATTAGAGCTTTTTAACCCCTTGAATGATAGAAAGGTCACCAGTGCATCACTTCACAATGCATTGGAGACCTCTCCAGCATTCAAGAGGGTAAAAACCCAATTTAATTTAACATGATTTTATATTTGTCCCTTATGTTGCAGTTGGTTTACTCCAGAATAACTCCAGTGTGCTTGTATAAATATAGGCCAGTAATTATTCACATACCCTTTCTATTAGAATCAGGCTACCTGATTCCCTCCAGTTATGAAGCACAACAATTCCATTCCCACTTCTGTATTAGGTGAGACCTTAGAACCGACAGTTCTTGTTTATATATTTATTAACAACCCCCCTTTTAACCCATTTAAGGCTAGAAAGGTCTCTAACACATCTCATACTCAGTGGGGTAGATGCACAAAGGTGTGATAAACAGGTGATAAAACAGAGATAACTTCATCAGTTATAAGACTTCTTCAATTCCTATGTTATTCTGTGGGGCCAATGCACTAAGATTTTTCAAGTGGGAGAGCTCTTAGTGCATTGGCTCCATACAATAACATAGGACTCAGTGAAGTGATATCACTGGAGACGTTCTCTCCTCTTTATCAACTCCTTATCACACCTTTATGCATAACCCCAAATGCCAGCAGTCAAGAGATTGGCACACCTATTTAAATCAATATATATATTAACCTTGTGAGTGCAATTACATGAGCATGCTTTAGGAAAGTCTTCAATGAGCACACGTGCTTCTGTTTTGAACAGAATTTAACCTGATGAATATAAATTTGTCAGATTAACTACTGTTCACAAAATTGTCTAATTAGTTCCATCATAATCTTAAACTTCAGGCCATGAACACCTTAATCTGGCACTGCTGGAAAGCAGATCAAGTTTGCTCCAGTCCACTAAATGGATTATTGTTTTATTTATATTGGATCCTCCAATAATGCCTCTTACTAGTGACCATGGGCACCATGTAGCTTTAGCTTTTAATTAGCATAATTTAACATCCAATTGGCCAGATTATCTATCTTCACAGGTTCCTAGGAACACTTCTGTGGAATAAATTTGGTAGATTAAAGGGTTAAACAGCCTCAGGTACTCTGCCTGTTTCAGTTTGAAAAAACTGCCAGCATCTGTCATGGCTGCCTCCATGGGCATGACATTCAGGACTGACTGAAGATGTTGTCTATTGAACCATTGAACAAATTAATAAGGACCATTAGGATTTCTTGGCCATAGTAAGATAAGAGAGGGAGTTATAATTAGGATATGTTATTTGTCTATAATATTTATAAACTAAAAGAGAGCAATTAACTGTATTTCTGAATAGAACAGGAGTTGGTACTAATCTCATTACTTTTCCACTTTATCTCTTGTCACTAATGAAGCTTGCACAAAGGCAATCTCTAATTGACTGTAAAGAACGGCAATGCAGTTGTCCACACATTCATCTGTAAAGCAATTTTAGAATTAAATCTGAATGAGTTAGAGCAGAGGTAGGAAACATTTGCCACTCAGGATGCAGGGGTACATTGGCTTATTGGGGGTAATGGGAGCTGTAGTCTTCAACAACTGTAAAGTCAGTGGTTGCCAACACCTTCTTTTTGACTGAAGTAAAGGTAATTTCTCGTAAGTCCCATGTGGAGCACAGGAACAATGGGGTGGGGTTAAAGTGTCCTCCAGAAGAGCACTTAACTGAAAAGGTTTTGAAAGGCAGAGACTCCCTCTGAACCACTTTATCCCACCTGCACAAGTTCATTTTTAAAAGTGATCTTCCACAGTATGGGCAAATATTCTTTCTTAGTTAGCCCTCTTTTCTGTTTTACGCATCTACGAATGGGGCTGTGTAATCCCCAGTTAGGTGGGCTCTTATGTCTGGCCTCCGTTGTGAGTTTGAAACAAGATCACAGACTTCGGGGACCTAGGTCTGGTGGAAGATGGCTTGCATTCTTAGCCCTTGCCTCATAGCTTTATATGAAAAGCTTACTTGCTTGCTATTTAGGGGCCTGAAGTGGGTGTATTCTCTTTCTCAGAGTATACAAGTCTTGTGAGTATGTGCCTTTTTCTTTGCCTGGCAGTCACATTTCTCTTTCTCTGTGGTGATGGAGCCTGACTAGCACTTTCTGCTATTGGGAAAAAGGTATATTATTATGTTTCTATCTCTCATTCTTCTGTTGCAACACAGTGAAATGTTCTTTTAACCCTTGCACTGCCTTTCTGACAAGGCATTCATGCCTTTTGCTTATTCTGCCTGTTTAATTTAGTTTACTCAGACTTTTTTAAATTTGTCATCCTCATTAACTTTTATACACTTTTCATGTACTTTGAAAAAACTTACATACTTTTTAATTTTTTGGTCATGGGGTCTTAAGAATGGGCACATTCGGTGGCCATATTGGATGGAACATAGAACATAGATATAGGACTTTTCTTGCCTTCATTCACATTTCAACAAATGTGAAGGGGTTGGTGATGCTACTAATGTTACTCCATGTATATCAGAAACCCAGGACACCACCCAACCCCATACTGGGGGTGCTCTTTAGCAATGGCTGGAGAGCCAATGTGCCATTTTAATACCAGTTCCCATAAATCTGTTTTTCCTGAGCTGTTTGGCAGGTGAAAAGGTGTCCCCATGCTAACCCTCTTCCTTTTTGGGCCACCTGCTACCCAAAGGTTGGTCTCCTCCTCCTTGCTTGCTACATTAACCCTTTACATCAGATAGGTACTTTTAGTTCTAGATAAGTAGATTTATTCTTGTTTTATTCTTTTATATTTTTACTGTTTTACTCCATTCTTTAAAGGAATAGTAATACTTTGTTTTATCTTTATTTTATTTTATAGGCATTAAAAAAACATGAAGACGATATAAGTCTTATCTCTTTATGGTTTGAGAGATATTCACAAGCAAAAGTTTCCCCCTCCCGCCCCTTTTACCTAGTGTAAGCCATCTCTTCTCAGATGTGGAATCCAGTCCATAGACCAGACAGATAACAGAAGGGGACAACCTTCTTCCTATGACAACAATGAAAGCCCTTCCCCCCTTGACAAGTTTTTCAGGTTTTTCCCTTATCTTAATTGAAGATTGTCCCTATCTGTAATCCACCTGGGCACCTCCCTTCTGATCTGGCTGAACAGTGTTACATCAGTAAAAGGGGCGGGATGGGGATACTTTGTCATTGAATTACTCTTGAACTACAACTCTGACAGAATTGAAATAACACTCTCCAAAGTCCAAATTTTATGATGATTAATTAGAGCTGTTTTTATTATGAAACATTACTATCCCTTTAAGGGGTCTCTTGTCTATGTCAGAGTCTAAGAGAGACACAGGCAAGACTAAGGCTGTTAAGGTTTTGGAGTTCATTTATCCCCTTTAATCCATTGTTCTTCATTCATTATTGGTCTTCCTAGGGAATTTTCTGATACTATGTTCTTCTTGTTCTGTGGCCCCACACAACATCTGGGGCCCTCATCTGTTGAGCAAGAGCCTGCATGGGTTATGCCTTAATTTCATCAGTTAAGTCTACCCCTTCATCTATTCAAGGGATCTTAGACTGTTAGTCCATGGGACATCCTGTGGCCTCCCAAAAGGCATTTGAGCCATGTTATAGAAGGTGATTCCCCTACTAATGGGGATTCCTCTGCTGAGGAAGAAGAAACTGATGTGGATGACCTGAACCCATCCTTCTGTGTTGGGGACTCTTACGAGGAAGACACTTGTTCTTTTGCTGAGGGTCTTATTCGGGCTGTCCAGGTCTAGATTATGGTCTCAGCGGCCTCAGTTCCTCTTCGCCTGATATTTTCAAGAGTTAAAAAAAGGATGCTGACATTCTTCCTCCTCACTATTCCTAGACCAGGTACTCCTGGAGGAATATAGGACATCTGACATGAGATTTTTCCTTTCTCAGCATGTCTCTCGCTTGTACCCCCTTCTGCTGAGGCTTTAGAGCAGTGTGTTATTCTTGCTGCATTGGATCCCCCAAATTCTGTCCTAATGTAGAATACATTTTTGCCGCTGACAGAAGCTACCACACTTAAAGATCGGGTGAATAAGCTTGATTCCATTTTCAAGACACATTTTGAGGCCTCTGGTGTCTCATTACACCCTGGAGAAAAAGTAATTAAAGGTATAATAAATATTTAGCGAATTCATTTAAAATAATGTTAAATATGTTGTAAGATGTGACATTGATTTTAAGAACTTGATCTTTTTGTTTATTATGTATTTGTTATATATTTGTATTAGCAATAAGTTTGTGGAACTTTGTTTATATTTTTAATATATTTTTATGTATTTCTATTATTGCACCAATCAGAGTACTGGAGGTATGTTTGCGTTCTAGCCGTGGATATCACGACCGGAGCGAGGCACGAATTTCAAAGCAAGGCATGGGTTTTTCCAGAGACTCCAATTCCCAGCCTTGCTACGGAATGTGTTTAGCGAGCGACAATCATTGTTTCTTTTTATATTATTGTATTTTATTGTATCAACCATATGTATTCCCTGACGAAGTGAACAACGTTAACGAAACGCATAGGGAATTGTATTAATTAAATTCTGACTATCTATACATCATATTGTCTGGTCTTCAATACACAGTAGCCATGACAACTCTAGAGTAATTAACTATATTTATCTGGTGAGTAGCGCCCATTCGGGGCTCTATCATTTGGGTATTCTCACGTAACAGTATTACCCTTAGAAGGATCTTTCTCCTTTATTATTAGGAGAATTATATAGGTCCATAGATGTGACTGCTCCGCTTATTGTGACTACACTGTCAATATGATCACGGAGTTGGAAAGTGCGATCACCATCGATTGGATTCACAACCCTTTGGGTTGAACTAAGGTTATCTGTGTGGGCTCTCCTAACAAGAATAACTCTTGTGAGTACAACTTAAACTACATTTGTGCCTTATGACATACCAACAGCCAATCTTAGATTTTTCTGCGCTTGTCTTTCCTCTTTTTGTATCTGTCATTACACCCTACCTTTGCTATTGCTTGGGTGAGTAGGGCTATGGTTATTTGGGGGTATCAGCTTTTGGATGCCATCCAAGCAGTTAGAATGAGAGAGGACCTGGTTGTAATTATATCCAAGATCCTTGAGGCTAATCCATATCATACTGAAGCAGCCTTTAACATATGAGGGGCTCATCTTTGTCTGTGTCCACATGCCACTCTCTCTGGAGATTAAGATTTGGTCTGCTGACCAGTCTTCTAGGAAGTTTTTGGTGCCTCTTCCATTTGTGGGAAAATTGTAGAACATTATCAGTCACCCCACTGGAGGCAAGAGTTCTTTGTTACCTCAGGTTTTTCCTAAATGTTCATTTTATTCTGAGAAAGATGTTTTTTGTTACCCCCATCATTATGGGTATGCACCCAGGGCACCAATTCCTGAAGCAACCTAGGCGCTTTCCACCCCAAAACCCAAGCAGGCCTGGTCAGGCAAGAAGCCTGAGTTGAAGTCAAAAGCTGACACTCCTACCTCTACATGACTTATGGGGTCTGGTCTGTCTCAGGCAAAAGTCACCTCCATTTTTTTCCAGAGAACATGGGTCATTTCAATGGGGGTGCAAATGGGTTTAGCAGGTACTTTTGGAATGTTATCTTATAGACTTCAAGTCCCCTCAACTGTGTCATTGTTATGTCCAGAGCTACTCAAGATCCCAAGCAAAGTTGTCTATTTTCAGGCACAGTAACTTCCCTGCTAGATATGCAGGTTTTGGTGTCTGTTCTTTCTCAGGAAAGTTTCATGGGAATCTATTCCAAATTTTTCATAGTACCCAAAAAAGATGGAACAAGCCATTCTACTCTGAACTTAAGCTTCTCAACCATTGTGTTTATGCTCCTCTGTTGAAAATGCAGTGCTTGAGCTCTATCATTGTTGCTATGTGTCCAGGGGAGTTTCCAGCTTCGCCAGACATTAAAGGGATAGTAATGTTTCATAATAAAAGCAGCTCTAATTAATCCTCATAGTATTTGGACTTTGGAGAATGTTATTTCAATTCTGTCAGAGTTGTAGTTCAAGAGTAATTCAATGACAAAGTGTCCCCCTCCTGCCCTTTTTACTGATGTAACACTGCTCAGCCAGAGTAGAAGGGAGGTGCCCAGGTAGACTGCAGAGGGGGACAATCTTCAATTAAGATAAGGGAAAAACCTGAAAAACTTGTCAATGGGGGCAGGGTTTTCATTGTTTTCATAGAAAGAAGATTGTCCCCTTCTGTTATCTGTCTAGTCTTACAACCAGATTCCACATCTGAGAAGAGATGGCTTACACAAGGTAAAGGGACGGGAAGGAAAACTTTGCTTGTGAATATCTCTCAAACCATAAACGTTTGAGAGATAAGACTTATATCATTCTTCACGTTTTTTTAATGCCTACAAAATAAAATAAAGATAAAACGAAGTATTACTATGCCTTTAAAGATGCTTATTTGTATATTCCCATCCATGCAGATAATCAGTTTTTTCTGTGGTTTGCCTTCTAAAAATGCTATTTTCTTTTCACAGTCCTTCACTTCAGATGGTGGGTATTTGCAAAGGTCATGACAGCTCTGGCAGCTCACATCCAGTCGCTAGGGATTTCTTTAACTCTCTACTTGGATGACCTTTTGCTGAAGACTCTCTCAGAGGAGACTGTGCTCTGTCAGATTCAGACTTGTGTGTCTGTTCTGGAGCAACACGGTTGGGTTCACAGTTTCAAGAAATATTCTCTGGTTTCATAACAGGTCCTTCACATTCTCAGTATGGGATTAGACACTCTTTTGGGGAAGGTGTTTCTACCAGAAGATAAGTTTCTGTCACAGTCTCACCAGGTGTCTAAGGCTGTACTTTGACCATTGGCAATGGTTTGGGAGTGCATGAAGAATGCTTGTCTATTTAGTTTCTACTCTGGAGTCAGTCACATTTTCTCAATTCCTTGCACAGGAACTGCAGTTGGAAATTCTCTGGAACTGGTCCAGACATCAGTGCCAATTTTCAAGTATCATTTGCCTGTCAGACTGGAAGAAGGAGGCCCTTCGCTGGTAGATAGAGAGGTCCCAGCTGTTCCTGGGGTGGCCATTGGTTATCCAAAATTGGGTAATTGTCATAACAGATGCCAGCCTAACAGTCTGGGGTGCCACGGTGGGTCCTCAGATGGAACAGGGAAAAGAGTCTTTTGCCTATAAATGTTCTGGAGCTTTGGGGGATACACCAAGCCCTTCGGCATTGATCTGAGTCCCTTCAGGAATGTTCAGTGCAAATCCAGTCTAACAATGTGATGGGGGTAGCCTATATGAACCTCCAGGCAGGGACCAGAAGTGTGGTCGCATGGTACAAGGTCAGGTCCTCATGTGGGTAGAGGCCCACGTGGAGGTTCTCTTCATCGTTCATATCTCAGAGGTAGACAACGGTGTGGCGGACTTTCTCAGTCGCTCAACTATTATTATTATTCTTTATTTGCTATAAACACACACATTCTCCATGTATTCGGATCTGTCTAAGGGCACACACACAAACAGGGAGTCTGAAAAGACATGCTCATTTATAACAATGAGATTTTATTTGCATGACATAACATTTATCTGGTTTGTAAATACAAAATCATTACAGGTTATATCATTTACATATGTTGAATTAATCCATCAGAGCTCCCACCTCCCTTTTCCACTGAAAAATGTACAAAATGCACAGAAAACATGTAATGTACCTGATCAAAAGGTACAGTTGGTGGGTTCCACTGTCCTCTGGTAGACACAGAATCACACATACACTCTCTGACACCTAGACTTCTTTCACTGGTAGTCACAGACCCACACATACACTGACACCCCATCCTTGTCCCAACATCCACTGGTAGTCACAGAGCTGCACAAACACTATCTGAGGACATTGCCTTGTTTAAAGGTCCACTGGTGTCATAAACCCACACATACACTATCTGACATTCCAGTTTTGTTCCACTGGTAGTCACAGATCCTCACATACACTGTGTGCGCCCCAGCTTGGTTCTGCTGGTAGTCACAGATCCTCACATACACTGTCTGATACCCTAGCCAGGTTCCACTGGTAGTCATAGCTCCCCACATACATTGTCTACCCCCCAAGCCTGGTTCCACTGGTAGATTACAGATTTCCATATACACTCTCTGCCCATCAGCCTGGTTCCATTGGTAGTCTCAGATGCCCACAGTCTGACACAGCCCTCTTGGTTCTATTGGTTGCCACAGATCTGCACAGATCCTTGTTTTACTAGTGATCCCAGCTACCCACAAACATTATCTGCCTTCAGCTTGATTCCACTGGTAGTCACAGATCGCCACTCACACTCTTTGCACCCCAGCCCCAATTCTATTGATAGTCTGAGTCTGATAGTCTGATTGATAGACTGAGATTCAAACATACATTGTCTGACCTACCAGCCTAGTTCCAGTTGTAGTCTCAGATCCCCACCTACACATAGAAACATAGCTTAGGACATCAGAAAAGACATATATGCCTATCCAGCCTGCACATTTCACAAATATGCAGCCTTACATAATTCTCAGAATAGACTTATGTCTATCCCAGGCATTTTTGAGTTCCCTAATAGTATTTGTTCCATCCATCTCTTCAAGGAGGATGTTCCATGAGTCAACACTGTCTGCTCCTCAGTCTGGTAGACTGGTGGTCACAGTTCCAAATACACTTTCTGCCCCCCCCCCCAGATTTATTTCACTGGTAGTCACAGATCCCACATAAACTGCCTGACCCCACCCTGGCCTGGTTCCACTGGTAGTCTCATACCTCCACATACAGTGTCTTCCCCAACCCCACATACACGGTCTGACCCCCAGCCTGGTTGCACTCATAGTCACAGATCTCCGCATACACTGTCTGCCCCCCAGTCTGGCTCCTTTGGTAGTCACAGACCCACTTACAGTATCTTCCCCCAGTTACCTGGTTCCACTGGCTGTCACTCCTCCCCCATACACTGTCTGACCCCCAGCGTGGTTTCACTGGTAGTTACAAATCACCACTGACACTGGCCTGGTTCCATTGGTAGTCACAGTCTCCAAATACATTCTCTGACTCCCTCCCCTCATTTCCCCTCCCATGTACCTTTCTGCAGCAATGGTGCAGACCACTGTAAAACACTGCTGTCCTGCTGTCCTCCACTTCCAATTTACATGATAATTCTAGGTTGCACTGAGGTCAGCGCAGTGGAAGTGTGCTTCAGTTCTCCATATCTGAATAAAATAATTAAAAAAGGGGGCCTAGAATCCTGGTGTGCCAGTCTTGGGGGCCCCCTTTAACACAGTGACCCCTGGCATGGCTGCAGGGTCCTCCTTTACAACCCTGGAAACACACACACACACACAGGGGTGTGCAGTGGAGTGAGAGGTGTTGGGGAAGAGTGCAAGGTGGGGAGTGTCATGTTCCCCCGGATTTTGTTCTGGTCTCTTACCTGTTTTTCTGGTTCTCTTGCCTTTTGGTATTCTCCTGTTCGGTATACGCCCTTGCTTTTTTGGCCTGTATTGCCCAAACCTGGCATTTTGCCTTTTCCTGTCCCAAAAAGCCAGGAAACGCACAGACTTAGGGTGTGAAGGGGGGGGGTGACCCTAAGTCTGTCTTCAGTTCCCTCCAGAGAGGAAGATACACTCCTCATTCCGGTCTCCATTACCCATCCCCGGGGGTAGTACAGGCTTCAGCCTTCATTGACTCTGGGGCTGCGGGGCTTTTTATGGACACCATCTTTGCCACCCTTCATGGCATTTCATCCGTGCCTAAAAGGACCCCTATATGCATCATTGATGGTTCCCCTTTAGGAGCTGGTCTCGTTACCCTAACTACTTTGCCTCTGGTCTTGCGGATAGAGCCGTGTCATAACGAGACTTTTGAACTTATATCCTGTCCTGCCAGTCCGGTTATCCTTGGCCTTCCTTGGCTAAAGAAGAACAACCTTGTGGTTGATTGGGTTACTGGCCGACTTACCTTTTCCATGCCTTCGATGCCAGCCCCGGAGTGGCATAGCCACCATCAGTACTGACCTATCCTCCCTACCTACCCCATATTCATCCTTTGTGGATATCTTCAGTAAAGCTAAAGCTGGTCGCTTACCCCTCACCGCCAGTATGATTGCCCCATAGACCTCCTTCCAGGGACAATGCCTCCTCTGGGCAGGGTTTACCCTCTGTCTCTCCCTGAGACCAAGATTTTGGAGGAATACATTCAAGAGAGTCTGGCCAGTGGAATCATTCGAACCTCCACTTCCCCTGCAGGGGCAGGAATATTCTTTGTCTCCAAGAAAGACGGGGGCCTACTCCCTTGTGTAGATTAGAGGGGTTTAAACTGCATCACCACAAATAACAGTTATTCCTTGCCCCTGATCCCGGAGCTACTTGACTGGCTTCGTGGGGTCCGGTACTTCACCAAGTTGGACCTCAGGGGCTCTTACAATCTGGTTCGAATACAGAAAGGCGATGAGTGGAAAACAGCTTTTAACACCAGATTTCGGCATTACGTGTACCTGGTGATGCCATTTGGTCTCCGTAAAATCCCAGCCATTTTCCAGGCATTTGTAGATGAAGTTTTCCAGGACCTTCTATTGTCCTTTGTCATCATTTACCTGAATAATATACTGGTATTTTCATCCATCTTGAAGGAGCACCGCAGTCACGTACAGCAGGTATTGGCCCGTCTACGTGAACACCATCTGTACTGCAATATCGAGAAATGTCAATTCGAGACCTCCTCTTTGACATTTCTGGGATATGTCATCTCTTCCCATGGGTTAGATATGGACCCATAGAAACTGGCAGCAGTTACTGAGTGGCCCTTACCTCACGGTGTGAAAGCCATACAAAGTTTTATCGGCATTTCTAATTATTACCGTCGCTTTATCAAGGGTTTTTCTAAACTAATGGCCCCCATTACTGCCATGATCCGGAAAGGGGCTAACCCCCATTATTGGTCCCCAGAGGCCCTACTGGCATTTGATGCCCTAAAATGGGCTTTTTCCTCTGCACCAATTATGAGGTATACAGACCCTCTGGCCCCTTTTATTCTGGAGGTCGAAGCCTCCAAAGTTGGGGCTGGGGCTGTCCTCTCCCAAAAGGATCCTGAGACAGGTGTTCTGCACCTCTGCCGAGGCTAATTACGACACCGGGAACTGGGAGTTGCTGGCAGTTAAATTAGCCTTGGAAGATTGGTGTTATCTTCTGGAAGGTTCCCCTCATGAGATCACCATTTTGACGGATCATCAGAACCTGCAGAATCTGGCATCGGCTAAGCGGCTTAATGCCCGCAAAGCACGATGGTCACTGTTCTTTTCCCGTTTTAACTTTATTATCTCCTACATACCCGGGACAAAGAACATAAAAGCTGCTGCGCTGTCCCGCCAATACAAACCATCCGATTCCCCTATCCTTACACCTGAACCCATTCTATCCCCAACGAAAGTGGTCTCTTCCTTGTCCACTGCCCTTTTGACCTTGATGCGTGGCTCTCAGTCTTCTTGCCCTCTGGACCTTGTTGTTCCTCCTGTAGTGTATTTTGTGGCCACATCCTACCGCAAGGAGGTTCTCCGTTGGGGTCATTGTTCTACCACGGCTGGTCATCCGGGCCTATTGCGTACCTGAGACCTCATCTCCTGGTACTTCTGATGGCTCTCTTTGAGATCGGATGTCTCTTCATTTGTGCTATCCTGCCCTGTCTGTGCCTGCATAAAAGCCCCTAGAACCCGACCTGTAGGCTTTCTCCAGCCCCTGCCAGTGCCTTCTTTGCCGTGGACCTGTATATCCATGGACGTCATGGTCGACCTTCCTCCTTCTGATGGGAACACCGTCATTTGGGTGATAGTGGACCAGTTCAGCAAATGGCCACTATATCCCCATGTCCCGGTTGCCCACGTCCTAGACATTGGCAGACCTGTTCATTGAACACGTCTACCATTTACATGGGATAACCCAACATATCGTTTCTGATAGGGATTCCCAGTTTGTCTCCTGATTCTGGAGGGCATTTTGCTCTCGATTGGGCATCCGTTTACAGCATTCCACAGCTTATCACCCTCAAACCAATTGCCAGACAGAGAGGCTTAATCAGAACATGGAGCATTTCTTACGCTGCTACTGTTCCTACCATCAGGACGACTGGTCCTGCCTTTTACCTTTAGCGGAGTTCTCATATCATTCCCTTCTACAGTCATCCCTGAAGTACTCCCCATTCTTTGCAGATTTGGGCTACAATCCCCCAGCCATCACTCTGTGCCCTTCGACCTCCGATGTACCTTTGGCCGATGCCTCTGCCAGGAAATTGGCTGCTCACTGGCAAAACGTACGTCATACGTTCCTCGGCGCTCAGGTGCAGCAGAAGGTGATGTCTGACAGTCACCGCTCTCTGGTTCCCCGATTTGATCCAGGGGACTTGGTTCGGTTGTCGGCTCCAAACATCAGCCTCTGCCAGCCTTCTGATAAGCTGGGCCCTAGGTTCCTGGATCCGTTTAAAGTGGTTTCCCGTCTTTCTCCGGTCTCTTACCAGTTGGTACTTCCTGACTTGCTTTGGATCCACCCGGTATTCACCCCGCCTCTACGCCTCCTCCTGCGGTGTCCGCTGGGGACCCTGACAAGTTTGTCATTGATGCTATCCTTGACTCCCTTCTTACCCGCAGGGTTCTTCGGTATCTCATTAACTGGAAGGGGTACAGCCCGGAAGAGCATTCCTGGGTGGATGCTGCGGACATCCACGCCCTGGCCTTAGTCCACCGTTTCCACCGGGCTTTTCCCTAGGGTCCTTCAGGGCCCTCCTGGGGGTAGTCCCTTGGAACAGGAGTAGTGTCATGTTCCCCCGGATTCTGTTCTGGTTTTCTGGTTCTCTTGCCTTTTGGTATTCTCCTCCCTGTTCGATATACTCCCTTGCTTTTTTGGCCTATATTTAGCACTGAATCCTTCACGGCGATATGCAATCTAAGCATTCTGTATCTTGCAGTGTTCTGATCCTGTTCCAGAGTTCTCCTGATATTGACCCGGCTAATTCTCGACTCCTCTCCTCTCTACCGATTTGAATATTATGTTTGCTTATTTGGCTCTTGACCTCGGCTTGTCTTCGATTCATCTCCTGTATTTTGTCTAGGTGCTGTGTTTGCTCGACTGGTTCTCGTGTCGAGTGTTCTCTGGTGTGGTTGACTCCCGGGGCCCAGCTCTTCTCCTTGACACCGTCGACCCTGCATTGAGCTCACCATTGTGTTGTCGACTCCCGGGGCCTGGTGCTCTTCCTCAAAACCGTCGACCCTGCGTCGAGCTCACCATTGTGTAATCGACTTCCGGGGTCCGGTGCTCTTCCTCGAATCCATCGACTCTGTGTCAAACTCATCACTGTGTTGTCGACTTCCGGTCTGGACATCTCATTTGAACACCAGCTGTATACCACAGGTAGGTCTCTTTCAGTTGTTTCCAGTTCTGTGAGTATTTGTCTGTCTCCTAGGGGGTCATCTGACCATCAGGCTTCGCGGCCTGCTACCCCACCCAGCCCCTGCCGCAGCAAGGCTCCCTGGGAACAGCCACTGACAGCCTGAACCGTTCCCCAAACAAAGCTCTCTAGCCTCTTGCTCACAGGGGCCTACCCAGTAAGTATACTGTATATACATTCCGTTTCCTGTACATATATATATATATATATATATATAAATAGATATATATACAAATATATTGAGTATATAGCAGCTTGCTACTCTTTCTGGGGTTCTCCTCTCTAGGAATCCACCAGCTGCAACTTTGGCCATTCCGGTCAGGTACGTGACAGGGAGTTGGAAAAGATAAAAAAAACAGCGCAATCCATTCTAAGTGCAGTATATTGGACTCGGTAACATCAAGTCTATGTAGATTATAGGAAAATCCCCTCATTAGGGTACTCACATTTCCAAGAGGCCAGTCCACCTCTAGATATATTCACCTTGACTAGATCTGACCTCTAGTCACGGTCACTCTCCTTTGTCTCCCAGCTGCTCCCCTTCCTTCCCACTCCTTCTTCTTTAAAAGAACTTTTCCCAGGTGTCACAAGTTACCTTTGGTCCATATAATTGGTTCGTACCACAATGGACAATAAAGCACCACTGTCAAGGAGCTAAATGCTCTTACCAAAGTGTTATGAAAGGGGATAAGGGGAACAGGGGCAAAGGCAACTGAAAAGGGATACCAAATATATAGAAATATACAAATGTATTTTAAATTACAGCTGTTTCCCGGGTAACAACCCATCCAAATTAAAAACAGCATCAAAATATGACATAAAAGAATCTCCCTATGCGTTTCATAATGCATAGCTACTTTATCAAGGGAAAAGAGAAAAAAAAGTAGCTGCTTTGTTTCAAAACACGTAGGGAGAATCTTTTATGTCATATTTTGATGCTGTTTTTAATTTGGATGGGTTGTTACCCGGGAAACAGCTGTAATTTATGAACGTGTGACACCTGGGAAAAGCTCTTTTAAGAAGGAGTGGAAAGGAAGGGGAGCAGCTGGGAGATGTAGGAGAGTGACCGTGACTGGAGGTCAGATCTAGTCAACGTGAATATATCTAGAGGTGGACTGGCCTCTTGGAAATGTGAGTACCCTAATGAGGGGATTTTCCTATACTCTACATTGACTTGATGTTACCGAGTCCAATATACTGCACTGAGTGGATTGTGCTGTTTTTTTTTATCTTTTCCTATTTACATGTTTTGAGATCCTGTCCAACGTCTTGACTACAAGCTGCATTTCCAGAGTCTAAGTTTTTGGAAGATTTCAAGCTAAAAGAGAATAGGAATAAAAAGGACTGTATCCTAATATTATCATTAGACATATTGTCTAATTTCTGGGTGTTTTTTGTTTTTTAAACATATATTTCTTGTTTCTTTTTCCCTTCTTAAGATTGATAGACTAAAGTGAGTGCAGGGGCATTTGTGTTTTTTTAAGGTGGGATGGTGTTCCAGAGAAGGAAAAGTGTGCAAGTGAGAGGTAGATGAAAGGTGAAGGTGTACAGGGGTACATGAAAGGGACAGAGTGGAATGAGATGCAATAGGAGGAAAATCCAAGGAAGGAGATGATAGGAAGGATCCAAGGAAGGAGAAGAAATTGAGAAGGGTGTGTGGCACTCAACTTCATTTTCCAGGTATGAGTGAAGCTCAGAGATTTTCTTAGGAGGTGGGACAGCTGTGGAGATGCTTAGTGTCAAAAAATAACCCTGCACAAGTGATCAGACTACACTTGTGCAGGATTATTGTTAAATGTAATGCAGGAAAGAATATGACTGCTGAGGGTCTGCAGCTGAAGCAGCTCTGAATGAAGGTCTTTTAAATGTAATCCCACCATGTTTTGAGGGCAGTGTGGTGGGCCAGAGAATAAAGCTTGGGGTCAAATTTGGCCTGCGGGCCATATATCTGAGACTATTATCCTATAACATTTTTTCATTAAAAAAGTTTATTGCACCATTTAGTATATATAACATTTTATTCATGCAACTAAGATTTTTGCTTGCATTTGTATCAAAATATTATCCCAGCATTATGATACATTATTATAATTTCAGGACAGCCTTTCATATCGCTCTGTTTTTGTTTGTCTTTCAGAAGCGGAATCTAGCGCTTTGTGAGGCTGACATGAGTGCAGAGGAGAATTTCTTTGTTGTGAAACATTTCCTAGCAACAGCATGTTTCACAAGAAATCTGGAGGTTTGACATCTCCAGCAGCTATTCTCCCTTCTTTGCTCTTATGAAAGAGAGCATGAAAAGCCTATTTCAGGCTAAGAGTGCAAATGAAAATAAAATTAAAATTATACATGTTTTTTTTTTTTTGCAAACATTCTGGCTGATATACTAAGAAAGTGTTACAGATCTTTAGAAAATTCCATTGTAGGGAACACATTTCCCAAATTGCCATTTATTTAGATGTGAGTTTTTAACCCCTTAACCATTTGAGTGTTAGAGGAGTATGCAATGCATTTCCATTCTGGACATCACTGGACATCAGTGCACAACATGCTCTTTCTCCAGCACATAAAAACTAGACGGAGAACCGCCCATTGACTACAGTAACAGGTAGTGCTGACTGCTGTGGCTACAAGAAAATGTACATCACTTACAAAGCAGTAGACTAGCTTTCCACTACAACAAAACAGCCCAGTTTCATATCAGGAACAAGGTTCAGTTCTCTGTCTGGTGTATAGAGCTCTATCTAGAAGTTATTTTTGTAGCCCATCAGAGTCCTGTCACAGTAAGCAAAGGTCAGTTCTCCTTCTAGTGTTTAAAACTCTGTGCTCTGGAATCTTCATTCCAGGAACTATCATCCACCTTATATTGAGCCCCACATCCTAATAACAATAGTGATATGCATATATGTACTTGTAATTTCAAAAATAATTGCAGCATTAGTGAAAAATAGACCTTTTTAGGCAGACAGACATTAGGAAACAGCGCAGACATCTTGCAGAGATGAGTCTGCGATGTCCGTCCCCTTCTCCTCCATGATTGGGGAGTTCAGTGTCTGGTTACCTTAAGGCACCGGAAGGGACTGATGGCACAGGTGCAGAAAGTACCTACAGCAAGATCCCTGCCGATGCCTGTCTGCCTATAAAGGTCTATTTCTCACTAATGCCGCAATTATTATTGAATATTGAATAAAAGTATGTAGATGCGTATCGCTATTATTATTAGGATTTGGGGAACAATATAAGGTGGATGATAGTTCCGCTTTAACTTAACAGAGCAAAACAGAGTAACGTTTATACTGCTGGCCGCACCACTCTTTGTTTTCAGAATGCATATAACAGACAGATCTGAGAATGAATCTCTCATAAGATTAGATTCCCCAACTACTAAACCAAAATACTTCAAAACTATTAAATGGCTAGTTGGGGATTATTGGATTTGCAATCCTCAATAGCTGGAGGAACAACAAATGAATGCCCTTGGCATATAACTATCGGCAATAAAGTGGACCTGTCACTTTCTAGCTTTTATTCAAACTGCCTGTACCTTGTGCTTTTTGTTTTTTTCATTTTAATAGTTTAAGGGGATTCTGGTTGAGCAGTTAGAGAATCTAAACTGAGCAGAGCTGTTTGACCTATCTGATATGACCTGCGTGATTAATTTCTCATGCCTCCAGAAAATCATCTCACATCACTTTCTTAGGTTGCTAGGACCTATCCGTTTCCTTCAGAGGGGTGGAATAAATTAATGTGGAGGAACATCCATGAAATCCTTTCAAGATGATAGTTTTCACTGGAGGACTTGGAAAGGTGACAGGCCCTGATACATAACAATATAATCACACCTGGAAACTCTCCGGATCTGCCCCTGAGACTCTGGATTCCGGAGACAGAGGCTGATTCTCTGTTCACTCCTCCTCCCCACCCTGTTCCTCCCACTTCACCTCCTTCTCACCCTGTTCTGCCCACTTCCCACACACTTCCCACCCATTTATGACACAAGGCTGTTATGCCCCTGTGATTAAGACCCACCCTTTTGTGATGCTAATCACTTCATTTACTCCCCCAGTAGAACCAAAGCCCTCTTGGGGGCTCAAGAAGACAAAGCTCTCATGTATGAATAAAATGATATCTCACTGTGAAACCAAGATATCTGAGTAAATAACTTCTGATACCTTCAGTTTTGCATTTAAGAAGTAACCAAACAACTTTGGTTTTAATGTTATTCCTTTCTCTTGAACATTCTCTAGCTAAAACTATTTCATATTTTTTTGCAGGGACTGATATACCGGAGTAAACCAGCTGCAACTGAGGGGACAAAGAAAAATGTCCTTTGATTTGCAATGTGTTGGAGACTTCCATCGTAATCAAGGGTGTTATAAATTCCATTTAAATGAACTGGAATTTTTATTTGTTCACTGTGGTGCAGTTGGTTTGCTCCAGAATGACTCTTCCTTTCTCAGTACTTAGTACATGTCAAATATTTAGGCACCCATACATTATAAATAAACCATGCAATTGAAAAAAATCAGAATCTAAATGGTGCATGGTCTCAATGTACCCTGGAATGTTGATATTCACGGCTGACTCCTCATGCTGTACGGGAATGGTGGAATCATTAACTCTATGAGTGGCAGAGAGAGAGAGTTAGCAAATGCATTGCTTTGCAGTGCTTTGGATACTTCTCTGGCATGCCAAGGGTGTTAGAGTGGACCTCTCACCTTGAATTCAAGTTTGTATATTTGAAAACAAACTCAGATGGCTCAGTTGGTTAACGCACAGAGCTGTAGAGTTTGGTCAAGCCTCAAGGTTGCAGGTTCTAGTCCTGACAAGGTCACCTCAACCTTTCACCCTTGTGAGGTAGATAAAATGAGTACAGGAAATGTTTGAAAATGCAAGACAAACTCAGTGTATTTTTCCTGGTAAAATACTTTCACAAAAACTGTATCATGTTAGCCAAAAGAGCAGCAGAAGCATAATTTAGGAGATATACATAATTGTATATCTGTGTGGGGAGCTCTCTGACTGAAGCAACTGATGCTAATGAAGCTTTTCAATGCAGTTTCATATGTTAGTTAAGCTCTGTGCTGCACTGAGAGACTTTGAGATGAACGTTTAAATGTACCAGTGCTTCCCCACTAAATGTCATCGGCTGTACTTCAGGATATGCACTACAGCAAATGATCCTTGTAGTGCATACCAGAGGACACACTCTACTAGGGTAGGACCTATATGCCAGGAAGACCCACACTCCATCCCCATAGTGTGCACATGAAGATTGCATACACATTCACCACTTCCTACAACTTGCTTAGTACATTGATTTCCTACACCTTGGTTAGTACATTGATCTAAGCAACGTATAGACAAAGGACCACTGTGAAATACTCACAGACTGCCCCCATGTCCTTCTCTTGATGAAAGAGACATTAAGCAAAAATCTGGCATGTAGCTTAGAAAACTGATGTTGGACAGGCATACTGAATGAAAATTGACTTCTGTGCTTGATTTAGATTGGATTTGGTTTTGCACAATTACTCCTGTCACTTTTACAGAAATAAAATTATCAATATATCCTACTCTATGAATCTGTTGGACTTTCGACTATTACAACATTAAGGCAGTTCTGCATTATGTTTTCAAATATGCAAACTTAAACTCAAGGTGAAAGGTCCACTTTAAAAACAGTAACAGGTCCTGTCAGGCTTTGAAGCAAACTTAAGGCCAGTACACATAATAAAAATGCTGGGAAAGAGACTAGCTCAAGGTTAGTGGCAGACAGAAAAATGGTCAGTGCACACTCGGTACTTGCACATGGAAGGGAAGTATATCAGTCAAGGCCAACTGACTTAGCCGATTTGCTTCCTTCCCATGTGTAAATACTAAGTGTATAACAGATGCTTTCTTAGGATGAGGCCATGCTAAGTACACATGATAAATGATCTATAATATGCAGTAATGGAGCAGCTGTGAAGTGACAAGAGTGTACTTATTTATTTATTTATTGATTGATTGCTATTCAAGGTCAGTAGCAGGCATATAAGTAGGCTGATTTGTATTTTGAATGGTTCCCAACATCAAATTCTCTAATGCATGTGTTTATTTTGGAAACTCCAAGCCTCCCCAGACCATCATTACTCTCCTTCAATTGTGGTAAATATTCAACAATAATGTCAGTAATTGGGAAGAAATGTTTTGAAGGTCACAGACCAAGGTCGAGCCTCAGGTAAGGCAGGTTCTGGATTAGATACCGATCAAAAGCAGTTACCCAATAAAAACTAAAATATACATTAACAATTTGTTTAGTGTATATCGCAAAAAATTATAGAATTACATACACCATAAGCCAGACGCTACATCTGGTTGAGGGTCACACATACAACTCTCCATGATCCCAAGTATCACAGAACAAAAGAGACAGCATGCCCGATCATGTGATACAGTAAAAAGAAAAAGATAAGAATGCATTTTGAATTCAAAAACACTCACGTGTTCGAGTGATCAAACCCCTGATACCAGCAGGGCTGACAGTCAGGCAGATGGAGAGATTTCACCCGTTTCCACTCGGGGGAAGCTAATCTCCTCTTCAGAGAACAAACGACCGACTGGTATCAGGGGTTTTATCAATCGAACGCGTGAGTGTATTTGAATTCAAGTTCTGTTGTCTTTTTCTATTTACTGTATCACACGATCAGGCGCTGTCTCTCTTTTGTTCTATGATACTTGGGACTGATGTGCCTCACAGGGAGAGCGAGTTATACAGGAGCAGCCTGGAATCGGATGGTGATTACTGTGTCTGAGGGCAGTTACTATACCTCAGTTGTGAGTCTGCTGGAGGTGCTATATGCCAGTTTCCAGCTTATTCTTTTGTGAGTGTTCACCTTTGGGTGTTGGTGGTAGCCTTTTATATTTCCATTTTTATATTAAAAACAATAATGCTTTATTTCTACTGTAGTAAAAGTCAACTATTCACACGATAAGCAGTATCACAGGAAGCTACTGGTGTATCATTTTTGTGTATGGAATGTTTACTTAATCTCCTTAAGGAAACTAAGAAAAAAAGCATGATTTCCAGACCTTGACTCACCAGAGTAAGCGCCATTACTTTGTTTTGTTGATACACGTGGGAGATGGGAGTGTTCTATGGTCATAATATGGGTGGCTGATTTAAGAAATTGAGAAATTATGAATGTGACTGTATTGTGAATTACATAAATACTTTGAACATATATAGTAATGTGTAAAAGTTTTAGGCAGGTGTGAAAAAATGTTGTAAAGATACTTAGTGCAGCAGATGAACGACACATCATGCTTACATCCCTTCAAAATCAGAAGATGTCCAGTAGTGGCATCAGCTCAGAATTGGCAGAAAACAGTGGGACCCTGGTACACCATTCTACTTTCCGGAGAAGTCTGCTCAGAAGTGGCCTTCATGGAAAACCTATGGCCAAAAAGACATACCTCAGACGTTGAAACAAGACCAAGAGACTCAACAATGCATGAAAACACAGGAACTGGTGTGCAGAAAAATGGCAGCAGGGGCTTTGGACTGATGAGACAAAATGTTAAATATTTGTCTATAGCAGAAGATAGTTTGTTCACTGGACTGGGAGCAGTACAAGAATGAGTGTCTGCAGGCAAGAGTTAAGCATGGTGGAGGTTCCTTGCAAGTTTGGGGCTGCATTTATGCAAATAGAGTTGATTATTTGGTCAGAATTAATGGTATCCTCAATGTCGGGAAGTACAAGCAGATACTTATCCATCAAGCAATACCATCAGGAAGGCATCTGATTGGCCCCAAATTTATTCTCCAGCATGATGTTACAGTACCTTTGCGGCGGCTGCTCGAACTGACCGCATCACTTATCCAGTGGCTCCGGCCACATCCTGTGTTGGTTCTCTGCCATTTGTTGTCAGTCGTGGCTTGACCGTGTCTTGTGTCCTGGCGGCTCAGCCGCCTACTGGGTCCATGCACGGCTCTAGCCGCTCCTGCTGTCGGCGTTCCAGCATATCCAAGGGCATGGACGTGCTCTCCATTTAAAGGGACAGCCACCTGTTGGCTACTCCTCCTCTTCCTGTACCTTTACTATTTAAGCTACCTGGACACAGGGCTCAGTCGCCCTTTCATTGGTGTTCAGTGCAGTTCTATATTTTGACTTTCTGTGCGACCTGGTGCTGATCTGTGGCTCTGTCTGACTATTCGCTTGGTGTATGACCCTTGGCTTTGTTGGATAACCATTCGGGTGCAGACCTGTGTCTCTTGTGACTACCCATTCCGTATTTCACTCCTGGCTTGTCTGACTACACATTCTGGTGTTGACCTGGGTCTCTGTCCTCTGCGTATCCAGCATACCAACACTTCAGTGGATATCCTATCTGATGCAAACCTGTGGCTCTGGCTGACTACCCGCTCTGTGCATGACCCCTGGCTTGTCTGACTACCCATTCTGGCGCTGACCTGTGGCTCTATCTAACTATCCTCTAGTGTGGCCTTCCGTGAAGTTAGATATCCAATCTGGTGCGAGCCTGTGGCTCTGGCAGACTTACTTCTGGTTGCCTTCCTATTTTGTCTAGCTTCTCCCAGGTACAGACCTGTGGCATTACAGACTACTCCTTGTCCCATCGCTGGGACCTATCTCAAGATAATCACAGAGAAGCAGTCTTCTATTTCTGGTAGTTGTTGCTTGCTTCATTGTGCGCTTCACCATCTATTGTGATATTTCTGTTTCATTGTTGCTGCCTAATAAGTTTGGTGTTACTTTTTAGTACTTGTTCTGTGTTTTCTTGCCGAACCGTGACACATGACAACAACCCTAAACATACAACCAAAGTAATTAAGAACTATCTTCAGTGTAAAGCAGAAGAAGGAGTCCTGGAAGTGATGGTATGAACCCCACAGAGCCCTGATCTCAACATCATTGAGTCTGTCTGGGATTACATGAAGAGAGCGAAGCAAATGAGGCTGCCTAAATCCACAGAAGAACTGTGGTTATTTCTCCAAGATGCCTGGAACAACCTACCTGCTGAGTTCCTTAAAACTGTGTGCAAGTGTACCTAGAAGCAGGGTTTAAAATTTGAAGTCCTTTGCTACTAGCCAGACCTGAAAAGTTACTCGCCACTGCAAGCCATAACATACCCACCAGGGCTGAATTTCTACTCGCCAGAGCTAAAGTCTCACTCACCATTGGCTAGTGGCGAGTGGAAATTTTGAGCTCTGCCTAGAAGAACTGATGCTGTTTTGAAGGCAAAGGTTGGTCATGCCAAATATTGATATGATTTTTCTTCTGTTCATTCACTATGCTAACTGATAAATATAAACTAAAAGAAAGCATTCTTACTTTACAGCATTTTTTACACCTGCCTAAAACTTTTGTATATTTCTGTATATTGATCTGAGGAGCCTCTAAAATCTGGCTAGGCTTCTGGATATATCTGTGGGTGACACAGGGATAGTCATTTATTGGACCTCTAGCTGTTGGGGACTACAATTCCCATCATCCCCAACCAGCCCCTGCACTATCATCTTTGAAACAGATGCTCCATAATAAAACATAGAACTGGAGAGTTTTTTCGTGACAAATTGGAAACAATAGATGTGAGCAAGGCTTTTTTTTGTGGGGTACTCAGAGGTAGCCAGTACCACCACCTCCTACCCCCCTCCAAAAACAAACAAAAAATAATAATGCTATTCAGTAATTTTCGCCAAAAATAGAAAAAAATGTATTTGCTATATAGAATCTACAATTTTTCCCCATAAAAATATCCCTTGATGGGGGCTAATTTCATCACCCTGCCGTCCAAAACACACCTTAAAAAATCATGTATTTATGAAAAGTAAATAAGATTTTCTCCAATGGGTTTGGTGAGTAGAAAAATTAATGAAAAAAGCATTATTCAGTGGGGACTGTACAAGGTAAGTAGCTTATTGTTTGTAGCACCACCACTGAAAATGGGATGAAAAACATTCAATTCATAGGTTACAATGGGATTACATGGGGGACATGGGTGGTAAAATATATGGACTAAAGGCCCCATGAGTAATGCCATTTATAAACAGAGAAATGGAAACATCTAGTAAAAGCCCACTCACTCCCAGTATCACAGATAATAAAGCCTTTTCACCCTATAGTAAATAGACCTGAAAATCACATGCTCCCAAATTACAATAGGGCGAATGCATGAATTCACCAGTGTGGCCCCACTGGGGTTTCAGCTTCTAATGCCAGTGGCTGCAACACTGGGTATGCACTACAATGTATGAGCACTGTACTGAATACTGGTGGAAAAGCTCTGCCATTGTTAGGACTTTAATACAGGAAGCTCTGTACACTGGTGTCCCATTTATCACCCTGTGGCACAAGCAGCCTTATGGAGATGAATTCTGCTATACTTAGCTGAGTAAATTGTTGTTAGGCAGGCGTAGGGACTCAACATCAGTTCCAGCATATTATTTAGCATGGGATCATCTTGGCACTTTCACCCCAATATCTTTTATTAGGCAACTAATTAATGCTCTAGTCCATTAATAAGGCAGAACTGAAGTAATTTTGGAGCAAACCAACTTTTCCACAGAGGAGAAATAAAATACAAATTTAACCCTTTGAGTGCCAGAGTGGTACTCAACGCATTGCTTTGCAATGCGTTGCGTACCACTCTGGCACTCAAAGGGTTAATGTGAGCTTATAAATCCTTGGGGGAGAATCACTAAGTGGTGATAAAGAGGTAATAGTGGAGATGACTTCTCCAGTTCCTATATTGTTCTGTGGAGCCTATTCACTAAGGTCTCCAAACCTGAAGAAATCTTAGTCCATAGGCTCTATAGAATAACACAGGAATTGGAGAAGTGATAAACTGAAGAAGTCATCTCCACTTTATCACCTCTTTATCACCACTTAGTGAATTTCCCCTCTTGAATGCTGAGAGGCCTCCAACGCATTGAAATCAAGGAGTTGAAGGCCCCAATTAAAGCAAAATACATTTTATATGTCCCTTATGATGCAGTTGTTTTGTTCCAGAATTGCTCCAGCTCATAACAATTAAAGATTAAATTATTTATATAGTGTGCTCTTTATCTGTTTTTATAATATAATAGAAATGAAAAGTTTTACTATATTGGATGAAGTATATTTGAACTCAATCATTCATACCCATCTTTGAGAATATTAAAAATTATTAATTATAATTATGCAAACATATTTTTTATAATTTGTTGCACTCTCCGTACATTTTAAACGTTAATTATTTTTACCATTTATTAAACGAAGAGACCTTTTATTTATGCATAGTTTATCATTTTTTTACAGTAAGGTCTGTTAATTTGTGGAATCTGATATCCAAGGATGTTGTGATGGCAGATGCAATTAATACATTTAAGAGAAGGTTAAATGCATTTCTAGCAAGAGGGATCATATAGGGTTATGCTGTGTGTTAATATGAAAAACAGGAGGTTCTGGTAAATAGGCTAATATTCATTTTAGAGGCAGAAAGGCTTATATCATTCTAATTTTTCTTGGGCATAATGAGACAAAGGTTGAACTTAATGGACTTGTATCTTTTGTCAAGCTAATTTACCATGTTACTATATTACTAGAGGCAATTATAGTCAAGTTGATACCTTTACTGGCTAAGCAGATTTATGATGCAAGCTTTCAAGACCTCTTAGGTCTCTTCCTCAGGCATGGTCCTGAGGAAGAGACCTAAGAAGTCTTGAAAGCTTGCATCCTAAATCTGCCTAGTGAGCCAATAAAGGTATCAACTTGACTATATTTGCCTCCTGTATTTCTATGACTAACAAGGTACCAACACTCATCTTTTACTATATTATTATTATGTTTCATAAATGCATATATTTTAACCTAAGACACATCCCAACAGGAAAAATGAAATCAGAGCAATTTGTCTCTGTTTCATTACACAGATCATTGCGCACCCCTAGAGAATCAGACATACATCAGCTAAGCATTTAAACCCTGCAGCATAATTACAGGGTGAATGATCCCCCTATATAATTCCTGGGAAGAGTTAATGGCTTGTATACTATATCTTAACATGCAATTGTAGGCTGTCTGTTGGGTTTATGTATGTGTGTGCGTTGCTATTAATTTAACCCCTTAGATGCTAAAGAGGTGTCCAACACATTGCTTTGCAATACATTGGTCATCTCTCTACTCCCATTGGCTTAAAATGGTCACTATCAAAAAAGGTTAGTTACTTTTAACCCTGTGAGTGCCAGACAGGTACCCACTGCATTGCAATTGCAATGGATACCTCTCTGGCACTTAAAGGGTTAAAGATAACGAAAAACTGCCTATATATTGAGCTAGCCATTTACTTGTAATATAAATCATTTTTGAGATATTAACCTTTAACTCTTTGAATTGCACATTGAAACGCAATGCTTTGGATAGCTCTCTGGCATTCAAAGGGTTAATTGTCATAGCTGGGAACTCTCTGGATTTTCCCCAGAGACTCCAGTTTTGTCTCTGCTCTACCGGGTCTCCAGAGCAGAGGCTGATTCTCTGGATGTGAGGAGTTTCTGCTACTTCTGAGTGTGTAATCCCACTCCCCGCCCTCTTCTCCTCCTCCTCCAGCCTATGCGTTATAGTTTTTCTTCATTTTATAAGATCAGACCCCTACTTGCGACTAAGCCCCACCTCTTTTTTACGCAAATCGCGTAATTTTTCTCCCTCAGCGGAACCACAGGACTCTCTTTTCTAGGGGGTCCTCAACAAAAAGTTCCCAGGTATGTTATTAGTTTGCGGCCCAGTGTGTCACTTCATGCTAAGTTGTTTATGTGCTGAATCAATATTACCATTCAATGTGCTGTGGATGAATGTAGACAAAGCCTGGACACTGTCTGGGGCCATTTCTAATAGCACAACAAGTGATAAGATTGGCCTGTATTGTATTCATGAACATCAGTGTTGCATCCAATTAAGATTAACCAGATGGTTTACATACAGAATGTTTACATTGATGCCTTCCTTTCTATATTAATAAGCCCTTGATGAAATAGGCAGAACGCCAACAAAACATGTTTGGCGCATTCAGCGCATCTTAACTGTGTGTACTCTTTAGGTGCCGGTCTCAGTCCCACATCCCCCGCTAGTGTTTTCTTACCATAGTCTGCCATTCTTGTTCCATTTGCTTGCCTCTGATATTTACCATTATCCAATGGTACCCCTTTTTGTCCATTCAGTATAAGATCTGTACATTTAACATCTGACCAGTCAATAAGGGAGCCTGAGAGAGGACTGCACAACATGGACACCAGCAGGAACAGCACCTGGCAGGACTTTAGAGAAGGAGGGAAGTGACAGTGTGACTAATATGGGGCTTAGGGACCCCGAGGCATCTGGTTCACTGTCAAAATGTCGCCCACTATTGGTTGACAAAGAAAACGGAGCATTAAATATGCCGCCAGCATGGAAAGGCCGATATCAGAATCTTGCCCACATCAAAATGGTGAGATTCTGATATTGTGAGCTTAAGAGTTGCACATTTTACTAGTTAACTTAGAAAATCATCACGTACGTGCTGCACACTCTGCTGGAACTCATATCGCTTCAGTTTGTAATTAAATAATCCAATATCTTGGAAACAATGCAGAGTCCGTGCATTTCATCTTGCAGCTGTTTCACATAGTGCGTGTAGGAATCACACATACTACCACTGCTAGTGCTTACATGCATGTATGTTAACCCTTTGTGTGTGAGAGTGGTTCCAGAGCAAGTGTTCCCCTCTCGCACTCAGAAGGTTAGTTGTTGGTGGCCCACTGTCACTTTATGCTAATTTGTTTATGTGCTCTACCAATATTACCATTCATTGTACTATGAATGAATGTAGGCAGAGTCTGCACACTGCCTGGGGACATTTCTAATAACACAGCAAGTGATAAGTTTGCCTGACACAGAAGTAACTAGGATACCGTGCATATAATTAGCATAAAGTGCCACACTGTGCCATAAAGATATATAAGTTAATTTCTCAGCTACTATTTATTTTATATGGCAAGTACACAATATTGGCAAATCTTAATTCTCTGTAAAACAAATTAAACTTTTCTTAGGGTGATAGGTTCACTTTAGAATAGCAAATCAAATTTAGGGGTAAATCCTATCATTCTGTCTGAAAAATGCTAAAGTTATGAGATGGACACACTCATACACGTAGGCTTATTGTGTGTGTATTATGGTAATAGAGACATTTATGTCATATTTTATTGTCTTCAAGTTCCTTATGTTTGCATGGCACGGGAATATTCACAGTCATTGATAAATATTGAAAGGTATCTGTCAGTGATGAAAAGCAGCAAACTGGATTCCCAGATGTTGATGAATTCTAGTCTATGTATCATTCTGTAGTCAGATCAAGTAGTGAGAAAGTAGTGCAAGTGACCTTCAGAATCACAGAGCAGAACACTTATGCAGTTATGAACATGTTTATGTGCATATCTATGACTGTTAGGGCATAGGGGTATAAGACAAACCTGTTTTAAATCTTTATCCCTTCAATCATTAAGCCCTTGGATCCTAATTTTACTATTCACCTCTACATTTCATGTGTGCTTCACAATGCACTGGATACCTTTATAGCATACAAGAGGTTAATTAACAAGTTACATTGAAGGTGAACTGTAAAACTGTATTGGAAAAATTCAAAATGATTGCGAGGGGTCAGCTGCGTTTTACATGTTTAACCCTTTGAATGCCTGATGGGTATGAAACACATTGCATACCTCTCTGGCACTCAAAGGGTTACAAAATGTAAATATATTAACTGCACCACAATAATCACATTTCATATGAAAATGTTGATTTGGATCTAGAAGCCCATTGGTAGAGGAATGTGTGAATCTGACAGTTCGGCTCATTCTCTTATACATTAGCTTAAACACTGTGCTCCTGTATTTACAATCAGTTTAGTGCATATGGGTGAACACAACTCTGTTATCGTTAAGACTTTGATGTGAGCAAGTACCAAATGGCACCTCTATGGTATATGCAGGAAAAAAGAAAAACTTTTTAGCAGATTCCTCTGAGAAATATTAGGCCCCAAAATGCCCAAATACTCCACCCCTCTGCCAGAGGCGTAACTAGAAGCCACGGGGCCCTGGTGCAAGAATTGCCACGGGCCCTCCTCCGACCACATTGGCCCCCCTCAACCACATTGGCCACCTCCACATTACCCCTTCCACAATGCCTCCATCACAATGCCCCTCATTCTCCACATTTCCCCCCAATCTCCACAATGCCCCCATCACAATGCCCCTCATGATCCACATTTCCCCCCAATCTCCACAATGCCCCCATCACAATGCCCCTCATGCTCCACATTTCCCCCCAATCTCCACAATGCCCCCATCACAATGCCCCTCATGCTCCACATTTCCCCCCAATCTCCACAATGCCCCCATCACAATGCCCCTCATGCTCCACATTTCCCCCCAATCTCCACAATGCCCCCATCACAATGCCCCTCATGCTCCACATTTCCCCCCAATCTCCACAATGCCCCTCATTCTCCACATTTCCCCCCAATCTCCACAATGCCCCCATCGCCACATTGCCCCTACTGACCCCCGTCCTCCTACCTCCTGGTGGTCTAGCGGTGTGTGTGACATGCTCCCGCGCGGTCCTTAGTAATGCAGAGCGCTGGGAGATTGTCATCTCCCAGCGCCCTGCATTACTTGAGCACTGGCCGCCGGGACATCAGCTGTGCTGCGGGCGGGTGGCAACCCCTATTGTTACGCCACTGCCCTCTGCTCTCTCCTTTGTGCAAGCAGAGTACAGTTTTCTGATTTGTATTAAATAAGCGATAAGTATGTGCAGCACTAAAATATTGATTTGTGTGTGTACTTTAGAGCAACATTTTATTAGCACATCCATCCAATGCCTTCCTATGTAATATCTTCAATGCAATGCACATTTTTGGGAAGCATCATTGGAGGGCACATATATCTACATGAATAGTTCAGTAAAATGCATTAAACAAACAGAGACTTCTCCAACAAGCAAAATTAGGGTGACCACTTGTCCCGGAACGCCCTGGACAGTCCCTTAATTGGGGTCTGAGTCCCACGTCCTGACTCACCCCCCACTGAGACAATAGAAAGTCCCGGAATAAAGTAAAGCCACCCCCAGTCCCCCATAGCACAGGCAGTCTGCCACTCAACCTGGCCTATTCTGCCAGTCCACACATATGACTGACAGCCACAGGCCTCCTCCCAGCTTATTATTATTTTTTTTTGTCAGCACTGATGCGCAGGAATGCGGGGTACGCAATGTTACATGACCCTACTGAGGAGCAGAGTAACTGAGCACTTATGGAAGACAAAGGTATGGAACACGCTCTGATGTGCAGCCTTAAAATAATGAAAATACAAATTTTCTGTGCAAACGACTCATTCCTAGGAATTCTGCCTATTTACAGGGTTTGTGCAGTGGTATGTACATAAACTGACAATCAGTAGAATTGGCTCAAGGCACAGTGTCTGTCCATGATCGCTGGCTGTCATGTAGTATATCATGTGTATTGTATTACCTCACTTTTGTTTTCTTCTGCAATAGCTGGAGGCAGTTGGACTCTGCAACTTGCTGTTTCATGCCGTCTCTCAACACAATGAGGCTGACGTACTAAAAAGAGCTAGAAAAAGTCTGGGGAAACCAGGGGGTTAAAATCTCCCTTTAAATCACTGGGAATCTATGGAAGCTGAAATTCTTCCCTGCGGTGCAATTGATTGGCTGCAGAATTACTGCCTTTCTTCATACATCAGCCTCTTGCTGGGCTGTACCAACCATTATGTGCAGGGTGTGTGTGTCTGATTCAGCACCAGTCTTCCCTGTTTCTGTGCAACATAATAGTATCCAAATTGTCAGTAAGCAGTCATTTTTGGAAGTTTGAGGAAGGTTGGAGAACAGCACAGTCTGCCATGTTTGCAGTTGTTTCCCTGATTTTTTTTGTGGATGAAACATTTAATGGACACTACCATACATACATATCCTATATAACAATTCGCTAAAACATGTGTAACGACAAAGTAATGTGCAGTAGAGGCTGCTGCGCGTGCTGCAGTCATGAGCAGTAGAGACTGATAGCCGCGGTGCGGGCAGTCTCTACTGCACATGACTACCCTGCGACCGGCTGGCAGTGGCACTGTGGCCCGTGTAACAGGTTCTTCAGCTAGTAGTTTATAAAATGTTGCTGCAAACAGTTTTTCTGGGTTCTAGAAGAATCACATCATGTGACAGAAGTAGCAAGTGCATCAAGCTCATTTGGCTGGTTAATGTTCAGATATAGAATTAGTCATGAAGCATGGTTTGATGGCTGTTTGGCATTTCAGTGAGATTGTGAAGTTCCAGACAAAATATGAAACACATGAACTGGACACTTGCAGACATTTAGGTCTCTGGTTGGAGTTCTTTCTTCTGCAGTTGGTGAAGTCTGCTTCCTGCAGTTCTCTTCTAGTCCTTCTGTGTCCAGATCTTTTAAAGGGATAGTTATACTTCGTTTTAACTTTATTTTATTTTGTAGGCATTAAAAAAACATGAAGAATGATATAAGTCTTATCACTCAAACCTTTATGGTTTATGAGATATTCACATGCAAAGTTTTCCCCTCCCACCCCTTTTACCTAGTGTAAGCCATCTCTTCTCAGATGTGGAATGCAGTCCATAGACCAGACAGATAACAGAAGGGGACACTCTTCTTCCTATTAGAACAATGAAATCCATGCCCCCTTGACAAGCTTTTCAGGTTTTTCCCTTATCTTAATTAAAGATTGTCCCTCTGTGCAGTCTACCTGGCACCCCCCCTTCTGATCTGGCTGAACAGTGTTACATCAGTAAAAGGGACGGGAGGGGGACACTTTGTCATTGAATTACTCTTGAACTACAACTCTGACAGAATTGAAATAACACTCTCCAAAGTCCAAATACTATGATGATTAATTAGAGCTGCTTTTATTATGAAACATTACTATCCCTTTAACAGTAGTAAAATAGCACTGATGTAGCATCACCTTGTTCTTGCACCTGCACTAGCGTAAAAGATAAGTACTTAACCATTTGAGTGCCAGAGTGGTACACAACGCATTGCTTTGCAATGCGTTGCGTACCACTCTGGCACTCAAAGGGTTAAGTGTCCCTGAATGGCAGAAAAGGAAACGTGGTCACTCTAAGCAAAATTGGTGGTCCCCGCATACACACAATTCATGCGACTTGTGGTCTGAGTATTTATTGCAGGGCTGCAATATATAGATAGATATATTGTGGTGAAGTTTATTGCTTATTGTTTGTTGTCAACACTTCCCTTTATCACGGGTAACATATTTCATTTTTTATTTTTCTTTATAATATTTCCCAACATAAAATGAATGTCACCTTACAATAACTGATTTTGAGTTTCAGTGGTTTAAAATAAAATATCACACCAAACAACATTGCAATGTGACTTTTTAATTCAGTAATATGAGACAATGGGTCAAGCGTCTGAATAATTTGGCAAGACATTTCTCATTCATTCAATGATTTAAAAGCCCCATTTAAATAAATTAAAATATGGGAAATCTATATTTACTCTGTGATGCAGTTGACTTGCAGCAGAATTTCTACTTAGTACTATGGCTAAGCAAGGTTCTGTTGTGTTCCTGAGAGAAATGCAGCAAAAACCAAATGGCTGTCAGCTTTCTCTCTGCTTTCTTTCTAAATCGTTAAAAATTTCTGCTTTTCATCAACATCAAAAATGTTTTTGCTATGTTTTTCAATCGCTCCAAACTTCCCTTCCATTTACTACATGTACTTCTCATTTTCACGCCAAAAAACTTGACTATGCCAGGAGGTAACAGGAGAAATAAGCAGCTAGAGAGCTGCAGAAGGCAAATTGAAAGCTAGTTTATTCGCAAAATAAGGCTTGCAGATGCTGATCGTGTTGGCTAACACTATGAGCACCTGTATTAAGTGAGTCGGAGGAGGAGGACCACTACCAGCATGGAAGGGTCTGGAAGCCTTGATTCCCGAGACCCAATGAAGCCCAGACCCCCTATATCACCCTTTGGGATCTAGAGGAAAATAGCATCATCTTCAGGGAAGGCACAGGAAGAAGTGAGTAGCAGTGTAAGCAGGACAGGTCAGCTGTCTGTGCCTGCTACTACTGCTGCCAGTGTGACTTGTGATACTCAGGAGGAGGAAATGATGACAAGTGTGACAGCAGAGGACAGTTGACATCCACAAGCAGTCCCACTACTACCACACAGCAGCTAGAGTGGTGGGGGTGAGGGTGGGGTGATGGTGAATGTGAGGCAGCTACTGGTACTCGCTTGAGTGTTGATCCTCCTAATGCTGAGGTGGAAGGGGAAGTGATGAGCAATCAGACTAGTGGTCAAGAAAGCCCACAACATCCCCCTGACCCTGTGATTCCCATTGCACTGGCATTGTTCCTCTGGGACATTTGGTGAAGAAGGCAGGACTGGCTAGCAGTATTAGCATCAGTACACATCAGCGGCCTTTGCCTGCTGCTAGTGCTGTCAGTGTACCTTCTTCACCTGAAGAAGAGATGGCAGATGTGACAGTAGGGGACCCTCTGTCACATTTGTCATCATCGCCAACCAGTCCAACTCTCATAGAGCAGCAGCAAGAGACTGGTAGTCGTGGTGGTGACTCTGAGGGTGATGATGGAGCAGGTGTTGTGGAGGAGAGAATAAGGGCATTTTTAGCAGAAAGTGAAAAAGAATGGGAGACAGATCTGAAAATGGGGATGGGCTTCACAACAACTACCAGCAGTGATATTGCTGAGTTTGCTACAGCTGTTATTCCTGCTTTTGCTGAGTTGCAAAGGCCAGATGTTGATCTGTCTCAGCAGGCTGATGAGAAGATGAGTAGGTTAGTATATCACAGGCCACTGTGGCAACAGTGTCAATGGGTTCCAGCAGTAGTGATGTGGTATTAGGACAGGTTCCACTCACCAATTCCAGCAATAATTAGTCCTAGTTCTAGTGCTAATTCTGGCAGAGCAGCAGCATCATCCCCTGCTCCAGCCAGCAAAGGGAATTGTGGACAAGAAGAAAGAGAGCGTTCTTCTCCACCTTTCCCCTATCCCACTGTTGCTGTATCCCTGTTTCTCCCCAAGGGCACCAAGAATGTCGGTGGAAAAATAAGAGGAAGAAGAATAGAGCAATTCAGCCTGAGCCTGAAAGTTGGATGTTGAGCACCTGCCTTGTCATCAGCTTCTTGTGCTAGGGTCTTGGCGCGGTAAGACGTAAAAATGTTTTCTGGTAAACCACTTCTGTTGTTACCTCCCCCACCAGCTGACAGCAATTCTGTAGATGTGAGAATGTGGTGGAGTATAATCACAATTATGGAATCAAGGAGCATCTGAAGAGATTCCATCCCACAGAATACGGTAAGCTGGAGGTAGGGAGGAGTCATCATTATCTTTTGCGGAGTGGACAAAGTGCATAGTGACAGCATCAGTTCTTGGTTTCTGGGGGGGTGATTGATTTGACATTGCGGACCTAAACGTCAAGGTGTTTGCTTTCAGTTGGCCTCTTGTTTGATGTTAGTGCAGATGTGTCCATTGTTCCCAGTCCTTCCACTATTTTACAACTTTCCTACACAAACTTTGCACATTGGAGTTGCTGATGAAAGACACACTTCCTTCCTGCTGTCAAGGAAAAAAAATGTATTCCAGCAACACACCTATGGTTTTGGAGGAGAAGCATTATTGGACAACTTCTTTTCTCTAAATATACCTGAAGGGCTGGCAGGGGGCTAGTTGTGGTGCATCTACTACCTCAGACGCATCACTGGAGCTAGTGGCAAGTGGACCCATCATCTCGTGTCTCATATTTCACTGCTGTTGATCCCATTCCCTTGGAGCTGCCTAATCGTCCTGCTGCTTATTCAACTCAGTCAGTTTTTGAACTACCAATTTACTCATACATTCCTGTTCTGGTCCTAAATCCTTTTACCCTTCCCCTGTGCCTTGTGTGTTAGCTGGACATTACTCAACTACATTGTATGTGTTTTTACTGTAGAGTAAACCATAGAACTCATTGTGTGTGATGTCTTGCCTTGGCCCTTTACAAAATACTCTATCTCGTCAAGTATCAGTGTGCTCCAGTCAAAGTTTAAATCAGGGTCCCTGTCTCTGTCATGTTACATATCAATTTTTTATTTTTTTATTTATTTATATATTACCCTTTTTATTAACTTACCGCCCCCCTATCCCAGTCAACAAAAAAGCACATTCCCTGTTCAACAAATTTTCTCCAGGCTGAGTCACTCCACCAACACAGAGATAACAGCCAGATTAGGAAGGAACTTGCATCACATCTGTCTGTTTCTTCACAGTCAGTCATGCAAGATGTAGGGGTATTCAGAATAAATCTCCTTTGCTCCCAACTGTGTGTGTGTGCTCACGCATGTTTGTACATATGTGTGTGTATGTGTGTGCATGTGTGCATATGTGTGTTTATGTTTGTGTGCATGTATAATTGTGTTTGTGTATGTATGTATGTATGTGTGTGTGTGAGAGAGAAATATGGAGGGCAAGGCAGATGGCCAAAGATGGGGAAGACATAGAAGTAGGGAAAGGGAGAGAAATAGTGCAGGAGAGATGGAGAGAAAGAAGAGGACAGCAACTGAGAGAAAAGAAAAAGAGATGAAGGGAGATAAATGAAGAAGAGAAAGAGAATCAGAGTGAGGAACAGGGAGAGAGAGGGTGAGAAATGAGGAAAAAGAGAGAAATAAAAATAATGTGATAGAGAGGAAGAGAAATAGAGAGGGATAGAGAGAGAGAGAGAGAGAGAGAGATGGAGACTAAGTGAAAGGAGTAGAGAGAGAGATGGAGACTAAGTGAAGGGAATAGAGAGAGAGATGGAGACTAAGTGAAGGGAGTAGAGAGAGATGGAGACTAAGTGAAGGGAATAGAGAGAGAGATGGAGACTAAGTGAAGGGAATAGAGAGAGAGATGGAGACTAAGTGAAGGGAGTAGAGAGAGAGATGGAGACTAAGTGAAGGGAGTAGAGAGAGAGAGATGGAGACTAAGTGAAGGGAATAGAGAGAGAGATGGAGACTAAGTGAAGGGAATAGAGAGAGAGATGGAGACTAGTGATGAGCGAGCACCCCAATGCTCGGGTGTTCGGGTGCTCTGACCGAGCGCCCCCGGAGGCTCAAGTGCTCGGCCGAGCACCCGAGCCCCATTGAAGTCAATGGGAGGACTCGAGCATTACACCAGGCACCCCCTGCTCTGATGAGGTGAGGGTGCCTGGTCCATAGGAAAAGGGCAGAAAATTATGGAAACACCACAGAAATGGTTCAGGGACAGCATAGGGAGGATGTCTGGATGCATCTTGGACTCCAACATCGCTGCTGGGAACGATCTTTCGCCCGTAGTACGCCATTTTTACAGACTGACCGTAAAACACACAAAAAGGAAAATAAAAACGACTTTAGGCGAAAAATTGTTACCAAACAGTATTTGCTGTATATTTACTTGTATATCATCTGCAAATTCTCCCAAAAATTTCCTCGATTTTTCTGAACTGAGGCCATGATTAAGAGGGAAACGTGCGCAGAGGCAAATTCTCCCAAAAATTTGCTTGATTTTTCTGAACTGAGGCCATGATTAAGAGGGAGACGTGCGCAGAGGCAAATTCTCCCAAAAATTTCCTCGATTTTTCTGAACTGGGGCCATGATTAAGAGGGAAACGTGCGCTGAGCCGACCATCTAAAACATTATGGGTGAGGGTCTGCTGCGGAGCTGACCATCCTAAACATTATATGCGAAGGCCCGCTAGTGAGCTGACGCTATAAAACATTATATGAGAGGGCCCGCTAGAGAGCTGACCCAATAAAACATTATATGAGAAGGCCCGCTGGTGAGCTGACCTATAAAAAAATTGTCAAACAGCGCCCGCTGGTGAGCTGGCCCTATATAAAAATTATATCACAGGGCCCGCTGGTGAGCTGGCCCTATATAAAAATTATATCACAGGGCATATGGAAGAGGAGGAGGAGGATGAGAAGATTAAGAGTCAACCATATACCCATTTTTTGGGTGGAAGGGGTGAATGGGAATACAGAGTATTCCCATCATTGTAAATAACATATATAAAGTGAGTTTATGTTCCCCCAGGGCTTTCCTCCAGTGGAGTGGAGAAGTCAGGGGAAATCCAGGCCTTGTTCATTTTTATAAGTGTCAACCTATCAGCATTGTCGGTGGAAAGGCAGATACGCTTATCTGTTATGATGCCACCAGCAGCACTAAATACCCGCTCAGACAGAACGCTGGCGGCAGGGCAGGCCAGCACCTCCAAGGCGTAGAGTGCCAGTTCATACCACGTGTCCAGCTTGGACACCCAGTAGTTGTAAGGCACAGAGGGATCATTGAGGACGCTGACACGGTCTGCTACGTACTCCTTCACCATCTTCCAAAACTTTTCCCTCCTTGTGACACTAGGCTGCGCATCAGGGTGAGGGTGCTGGCGGGGTGTCATGAAGGTGTCCCACGCCTTGGAGAGTGTTGCCCTGCCTTTGTCTGAACTGCTGTGTGCTCCCCTTTTCTCCCCTTCTCTGTTGGCCAAGGTAGCACGTACTCTGCCGCCAGCGTTGTCAGATGGAAAATTTTGGAGCAATTTTTCAACAAGAACCTTCTGGTATTGCACCATTTTGCTTGTCCTCTCCACCGGAGGAATGAGAGATGAGAAATTCTCTTTGTAGCGGGGGTCCAGAAGGGTGAACACCCAGTAATCCGTGTTGTCTAAAATGCGTATAACGCGTGGGTCACGGGAAAGGCAGCCTAACATAAAGTCAGCCATGTGTGCCAGAGTACCAACAGTCAAGATTTCGCTGTCCTCACCAGGAGGATGACTCTCAATCTCCTCATCCTCTTCCTCCTCTTCTGCCCACCCACGCTGAAGAGATGGAACTAAAGTTCCATGGCTACCCTCTGTAGCGGAGGCAACCGTGTCTTCCTCCTCCTCCTCCTCCGCCTCCTCCAATTGTCGCTGAGAAGACGAAGTGAGGGTGCTCTGGCTATCACCTTGTGTAAGCTCTTCCTCCCGCATTTCCACCTCTTCCACATGCAAAGCGTCAGTTTTAATTGTGAGCAGCGAGCGTTTCAGTAGACACAGAAGTGGGATGGTTACACTGATAATAGCGTTATCGCCGCTCACCATCTGTGTCGATTCCTCAAAATTGCGTAAAACCTCACAGAGGTCTGACATCCATTCCCACTCCTCACTTCTGATTACAGGAAGTTGAACGGAGAGGCGACGACCGTGTAACAGCTGGTACTCCACTACTGCCCTCTGCTGCTCACAAAGCCGGGCCAACATGTGGAAGGTGGAGTTCCAGCGCGTGCTCACGTCACACAGCAGCCAGTGAGCTGGCAATTGTAAGCGCTGCTGCAGCTTCAACAGGCCGGCTGAAGCTGTAGATGACTTACGGAAATGTGCACACACGCGGCGCACCTTGGTCAAGAGATCATGCACATTGGGGTAGGTTTTTAGAAATCGCTGAACCACTAAATTAAATACATGCGCTAGGCATGGTACGTGTGTGAGCTTGCCGAGCTCCAAAGCCGCCACCAAGTTACGCCCATTATCACACACAACCATGCCTGGTTGCAGGTTGAGTGGCGAGAGCCACTGCTCGGTCTGGTGACTAATCCCCTGCAACAGCTCTGAGGCCGTGTGCTGTTTGTCCCCAAGGCAGATCAGCTTCAGCACGGCCTGTTGACGCTTCCCCACTGCAGTGCTACACTGCGTCCAGCTACCGGCTGATGGGGGAGTGGCGCTGCGTGCAGAGAATTCGGAGGTGGAAACGGAGGAGGAGGAGCCAATAACGTAGGTGCTGGCGGAAACCCTGATGGAGGTAGGGCCCGCAATCCTCGGCGTTGGTAGCACCCGTGCCATCCCAGGGTCCGAGTCGCTCCCAGCCTCCACGACATTCACCCAGTGTGCCGTCAGGGAAATGTAGCGTCCCTGGCCACAAGCACTTGTCCATGTGTCAGTCGTTAAGTGGACCTTCCCAGTAACTGCGTTGGTCAGGGCACGGGTGATGTTATGGGACACATGGTGGTGTAATGCGGGGATGGCACACCGGAAAAAGTAGTGGCGGCTGGGGACCGCGTACAGAGGGACAGCTGCTGCCATCAGGCTGCGGAAGGACTCAGTCTCCACAAGCCTAAATGGCAGCATTTCGATGGCCAGTAATTTGGAAAGGTGTGAGGTTAGTGCTATGGCCTGTGGGTGGGTGGCTGGGTATTTTCGCTTGCGCTCAAATGCCTGGGGTAACGACATTTGGACGCTGCGCTGGGACAGGGAAGTGGATGTGGTCGCTGATGGTGCTTCAGATGGTACAGGTGCAGGGCGGGAGGTATGCGGGCCTGCGCCTTCGACAGGCGATTGGCCGGCACCGAAAACAGGGGAAGAGGAGGCAGTGGTGTGGCCTGCAGACACAGATGGGCGATCCAGGCGTTCCTCCCACTTACTACGGTGCTTGGATGCCATGTGTCGGATCATGCTGGTGGTGGTGAGGTTTCTAGTGTTCATGCCTCGGCTCATTCTGGTGTGGCACAGGTTGCAAACTACAATTCTTTTGTTGTCCGCACTGTCCTTAAAAAAACGCCATACCGCGGAACACCTACCCCTTGGCAAGGGAGATTTACGCAAGGGGGTGCTCCGTGGAACATTTGCGGGCCGGTTTGGTGCGGTCCTCCTTCTTTCTGTAGCCACACCACTGCCTCTTCCAGCCTGTTGCGGTGCTGCAGATGGCTCACCCTCAGGACTGCTGTCATCGCTCGGCTCTACACCTTCCCAGGTGGGGTCAGTCACCTCATCGTCCACCAAGTCCTCCTCCACTTCCTCACTCTGATCATCCTCCTCATGTCTTGATCTCACCACATACTCAGTCATTGACAACTGTATATCATCCTCCTCAACAAGGTCTTGAGACAGTAATAGTGGTTGATTTAATGGCAACTGTGTCTCATCATCATCATCATCATCCACTACTTCCTTTGACCTTAAATGCCGTTCACATCTGTCATCTTCTTGTGATTGGGTACCCTCTAGAGGTTGTGAATCAGGGCACACGATGTCATGTTCCTCTGCAAGCGTGCTTGGAGAGAGGGTCAAATGAAGGATTGGTGATGAGACGAGCTCCTCACTATATCCCAGTGTGGGATCACTTCTTTGACCAGACCGTGTATGGTGGGAGGAAGGATGATCAGAGTAAGGATTATGTTGACCAGACTCTTGGCTACTGAGAGTGGACTTGGTGGAAGACAGGGTGGTGCTTAACCGACTGGAAGCAGTATCAGCTGACATCCAACCGACCACCTGTTCGCAGTGGTCGGACCTCGAGAGTGATGTCCTGCGACGCCCTGTAAAATGAGACATGAAGCTAGGTATGGTGGATGTCTTTCTTTCTTGTGCTCTGGCACCAGGCACAGTTTCTCCGCGTCCTGACCCGCGCCCTGAACTATCAGGATCACGTCCACTTCCCCGTCCCTTTTTACCCGCCTTCTTCATATTACACGGAATATGTGCTGCAAATCTGCAACTGTGCAGAGTACACAGAATATGCTGCTAAACTGCGGCGAAGCACACTGAATGGAATATGTGACTTTGATATTTTAGTTTGAAGACTTAACAGTATTTCTTCCTATTCTGCAACTGTGCAGAGTACACAGAATATGCTGCTAAACTGCGGCGAAGCACACTGAATGGAATATGTGACTTTGATATTTTAGTTTGAAGACTTAACGGTATTTCTTCCTATTCTGCAACTGTGCAGAGTACACAGAATGTGCTGCTAAACTGCGGCTAAGCACACTGAATGGAATATGTGACTTTGATATTTTAGTTTGAAGACTTAACAGTATTTCTTCCTATTCTGCAACTGTGCAGAGTACACAGAATGTGCTGCTAAACTGCGGCGAAGCACACTGAATGGAATATGTGACTTTGATATTTTAGTTTGAAGACTTAACAGTATTTCTTCCTATTCTGCAACTGTGCAGAGTACACAGAATGTGCTGCTAAACTGCGGCGAAGCACACTGAATGGAATATGTGACTTTGATATTTTAGTTTGAAGACTTAACAGTATTTCTTCCTATTCTGCAACTGTGCAGAGTACACAGAATATGCTGCTAAACTGCGGCGAAGCACACTGAATGGAATATGTGACTTTGATATTTTAGTTTGAAGACTTAACAGTATTTCTTCCTATTCTGCAACTGTGCAGAGTACACAGAATGTGCTGCTAAACTGCGGCGAAGCACACTGAATGGAATATGTGACTTTGATATTTTAGTTTGAAGACTTAACAGTATTTCTTCCTATTCTGCAACTGTGCAGAGTACACAGAATATGCTGCTAAACTGCGGCGAAGCACACTGAATGGAATATGTGACTTTGATATTTTAGTTTGAAGACTTAACAGTATTTCTTCCTATTCTGCAACTGTGCAGAGTACACAGAATATGCTGCTAAACTGCGACGAAGCACACTGAATGGAATATGTGACTTTGATATTTTAGTTTGAAGACTTAACAGTATTTCTTCCTATTCTGCAACTGTGCAGAGTACACAGAATATGCTGCTAAACTGCGGTGAAGCACACTGAATGGAATATGTGACTTTGATATTTTAGTTTGAAGACTTAACAGTATTTCTTCCTATTCTGCAACTGTGCAGAGTACACAGAATGTGCTGCTAAACTGCGGTGACGCACACTGAATGGAATATGTGACTTTGATATTTTAGTTTGAAGACTTAACAGTATTTCTTCCTATTCTGCAACTGTGCAGAGTACACAGAATGTGCTGCTAAACTGCGGTGACGCACACTGAATGGAATATGTGACTTTGATATTTTAGTTTGAAGACTTAACAGTATTTCTTCCTATTCTGCAACTGTGCAGAGTACACAGAATATGCTGCTAAACTGCGGTGACGCACACTGAATGGAATATGTGACTTTGATATTTTAGTTTGAAGACTTAACAGTATTTCTTCCTATTCTGCAACTGTGCAGAGTACACAGAATATGCTGCTAAACTGCGGCGAAGCACACTGAATGGAATATGTGACTTTGATATTTTAGTTTGAAGACTTAACAGTATTTCTTCCTATTCTGCAACTGTGCAGAGTACACAGAATGTGCTGCTAAACTGCGGCGACGCACACTGAATGGAATATGTGACTTTGATATTTTAGTTTGAAGACTTAACAGTATTTCTTCCTATTCTGCAACTGTGCAGAGTGCACAGAATGTGCTGCTAAACTGCGGCGAAGCACACTGAATGGAATATGTGACTTTGATATTTTAGTTTGAAGACTTAACAGTATTTCTTCCTATTCTGCAACTGTGCAGAGTGCACAGAATGTGCTGCTAAACTGCGGCGAAGCACACTGAATGGAATATGTGACTTTGATATTTTAGTTTGAAGACTTAACAGTATTTCTTCCTATTCTGCAACTGTGCAGAGTACACATAATGTGCTGCTAAACTGCGGCGAAGCACACTGAATGGAATATGTGACTTTGATATTTTAGTTTGAAGACTTAACAGTATTTCTTCCTATTCTGCAACTGTGCAGAGTACACATAATGTGCTGCTAAACTGCGGCGAAGCACACTGAATGGAATATGTGACTTTGATATTTTAGTTTGAAGACTTAACAGTATTTCTTCCTATTCTGCAACTGTGCAGAGTACACAGAATGTGCTGCTAAACTGCGGCGAAGCACACTGAATGGAATATGTGACTTTGATATTTTAGTTTGAAGACTTAACAGTATTTCTTCCTATTCTGCAACTGTGCAGAGTACACAGAATATGCTGCTAAACTGCGGCGAAGCACACTGAATGGAATATGTGACTTTGATATTTTAGTTTGAAGACTTAACGGTATTTCTTCCTATTCTGCAACTGTGCAGAGTACACAGAATGTGCTGCTAAACTGCGGCGAAGCACACTGAATGGAATATGTGACTTTGATATTTTAGTTTGAAGACTTAACAGTATTTCTTCCTATTCTGCAACTGTGCAGAGTACACAGAATGTGCTGCTAAACTGCGGCGAAGCACACTGAATGGAATATGTGACTTTGATATTTTAGTTTGAAGACTTAACAGTATTTCTTCCTATTCTGCAACTGTGCAGAGTACACAGAATGTGCTGCTAAACTGCGGTGACGCACACTGAATGGAATATGTGACTTTGATATTTTAGTTTGAAGACTTAACAGTATTTCTTCCTATTCTGCAACTGTGCAGAGTACACAGAATGTGCTGCTAAACTGCGGCGAAGCACACTGAATGGAATATGTGACTTTGATATTTTAGTTTGAAGACTTAACAGTATTTCTTCCTATTCTGCAACTGTGCAGAGTACACAGAATATGCTGCTAAACTGCGGCGAAGCACACTGAATGGAATATATGACTTTGATATTTTAGTTTGAAGACTTAACAGTATTTCTTCCTATTCTGCAACTGTGCAGAGTACACAGAATGTGCTGCTAAACTGCGGCGAAGCACACTGAATGGAATATGTGACTTTGATATTTTAGTTTGAAGACTTAACAGTATTTCTTCCTATTCTGCAACTGTGCAGAGTACACAGAATATGCTGCTAAACTGCGGCGAAGCACACTGAATGGAATATGTGACTTTGATATTTTAGTTTGAAGACTTAACAGTATTTCTTCCTATTCTGCAACTGTGCAGAGTACACAGAATATGCTGCTAAACTGCGGCGAAGCACACTGAATGGAATATGTGACTTTGATATTTTAGTTTGAAGACTTAACAGTATTTCTTCCTATTCTGCAACTGTGCAGAGTACACAGAATATGCTGCTAAACTGCGGCGAAGCACACTGAATGGAATATGTGACTTTGATATTTTAGTTTGAAGACTTAACAGTATTTCTTCCTATTCTGCAACTGTGCAGAGTACACAGAATGTGCTGCTAAACTGCGGCGAAGCACACTGAATGGAATATGTGACTTTGATATTTTAGTTTGAAGACTTAACAGTATTTCTTCCTATTCTGCAACTGTGCAGAGTACACAGAATGTGCTGCTAAACTGCGGTGACGCACACTGAATGGAATATGTGACTTTGATATTTTAGTTTGAAGACTTAACAGTATTTCTTCCTATTCTGCAACTGTGCAGAGTACACAGAATGTGCTGCTAAACTGCGGTGACGCACACTGAATGGAATATGTGACTTTGATATTTTAGTTTGAAGACTTAACAGTATTTCTTCCTATTCTGCAACTGTGCAGAGTACACAGAATATGCTGCTAAACTGCGGTGACGCACACTGAATGGAATATGTGACTTTGATATTTTAGTTTGAAGACTTAACAGTATTTCTTCCTATTCTGCAACTGTGCAGAGTACACAGAATATGCTGCTAAACTGCGGCGAAGCACACTGAATGGAATATGTGACTTTGATATTTTAGTTTGAAGACTTAACAGTATTTCTTCCTATTCTGCAACTGTGCAGAGTACACAGAATGTGCTGCTAAACTGCGGCGACGCACACTGAATGGATTATGTGACTTTGATATTTTAGTTTGAAGACTTAACAGTATTTCTTCCTATTCTGCAACTGTGCAGAGTACACAGAATATGCTGCTAAACTGCGGTGACGCACACTGAATGGAATATGTGACTTTGATATTTTAGTTTGAAGACTTAACAGTATTTCTTCCTATTCTGCAACTGTGCAGAGTGCACAGAATGTGCTGCTAAACTGCGGCGAAGCACACTGAATGGAATATGTGACTTTGATATTTTAGTTTGAAGACTTAACAGTATTCCTTCCTATTCTGCAACTGTGCAGAGTACACATAATGTGCTGCTAAACTGCGGCGAAGCACACTGAATGGAATATGTGACTTTGATATTTTAGTTTGAAGACTTAACAGTATTTCTTCCTATTCTGCAACTGTGCAGAGTACACATAATGTGCTGCTAAACTGCGGCGAAGCACACTGAATGGAATATGTGACTTTGATATTTTAGTTTGAAGACTTAACAGTATTTCTTCCTATTCTGCAACTGTGCAAAGTACACAGAATATGCTGCTAAACTGCGGCGAAGCACACTGAATGGAATATATGACTTTGATATTTTAGTTTGAAGACTTAACAGTATTTCTTCCTATTCTGCAACTGTGCAGAGTACACAGAATGTGCTGCTAAACTGCGGCGAAGCACACTGAATGGAATATGTGACTTTGATATTTTAGTTTGAAGACTTAACAGTATTTCTTCCTATTCTGCAACTGTGCAGAGTACACAGAATATGCTGCTAAACTGCGGCGAAGCACACTGAATGGAATATGTGACTTTGATATTTTAGTTTGAAGACTTAACGGTATTTCTTCCTATTCTGCAACTGTGCAGAGTACACAGAATGTGCTGCTAAACTGCGGCGAAGCACACTGAATGGAATATGTGACTTTGATATTTTAGTTTGAAGACTTAACAGTATTTCTTCCTATTCTGCAACTGTGCAGAGTACACAGAATGTGCTGCTAAACTGCGGCGAAGCACACTGAATGGAATATGTGACTTTGATATTTTAGTTTGAAGACTTAACAGTATTTCTTCCTATTCTGCAACTGTGCAGAGTACACAGAATGTGCTGCTAAACTGCGGTGACGCACACTGAATGGAATATGTGACTTTGATATTTTAGTTTGAAGACTTAACAGTATTTCTTCCTATTCTGCAACTGTGCAGAGTACACAGAATGTGCTGCTAAACTGCGGCGAAGCACACTGAATGGAATATGTGACTTTGATATTTTAGTTTGAAGACTTAACAGTATTTCTTCCTATTCTGCAACTGTGCAGAGTACACAGAATATGCTGCTAAACTGCGGCGAAGCACACTGAATGGAATATATGACTTTGATATTTTAGTTTGAAGACTTAACAGTATTTCTTCCTATTCTGCAACTGTGCAGAGTACACAGAATGTGCTGCTAAACTGCGGCGAAGCACACTGAATGGAATATGTGACTTTGATATTTTAGTTTGAAGACTTAACAGTATTTCTTCCTATTCTGCAACTGTGCAGAGTACACAGAATATGCTGCTAAACTGCGGCGAAGCACACTGAATGGAATATGTGACTTTGATATTTTAGTTTGAAGACTTAACAGTATTTCTTCCTATTCTGCAACTGTGCAGAGTACACAGAATATGCTGCTAAACTGCGGCGAAGCACACTGAATGGAATATGTGACATTGATATTTTAGTTTGAAGACTTAACAGTATTTCTTCCTATTCTGCAACTGTGCAGAGTACACAGAATATGCTGCTAAACTGCGGCGAAGCACACTGAATGGAATATGTGACTTTGATATTTTAGTTTGAAGACTTAACAGTATTTCTTCCTATTCTGCAACTGTGCAGAGTACACAGAATATGCTGCTAAACTGCGGCGAAGCACACTGAATGGAATATGTGACTTTGATATTTTAGTTTGAAGACTTAACAGTATTTCTTCCTATTCTGCAACTGTGCAGAGTACACAGAATGTGCTGCTAAACTGCGGTGACGCACACTGAATGGAATATGTGACTTTGATATTTTAGTTTGAAGACTTAACAGTATTTCTTCCTATTCTGCAACTGTGCAGAGTACACAGAATGTGCTGCTAAACTGCGGTGACGCACACTGAATGGAATATGTGACTTTGATATTTTAGTTTGAAGACTTAACAGTATTTCTTCCTATTCTGCAACTGTGCAGAGTACACAGAATATGCTGCTAAACTGCGGTGACGCACACTGAATGGAATATGTGACTTTGATATTTTAGTTTGAAGACTTAACAGTATTTCTTCCTATTCTGCAACTGTGCAGAGTACACAGAATATGCTGCTAAACTGCGGCAAAGCACACTGAATGGAATATGTGACTTTGATATTTTAGTTTGAAGACTTAACAGTATTTCTTCCTATTCTGCAACTGTGCAGAGTACACAGAATATGCTGCTAAACTGCGGCGAAGCACACTGAATGGAATATGTGACTTTGATATTTTAGTTTGAAGACTTAACAGTATTTCTTCCTATTCTGCAACTGTGCAGAGTACACAGAATGTGCTGCTAAACTGCGGTGACGCACACTGAATGGAATATGTGACTTTGATATTTTAGTTTGAAGACTTAACAGTATTTCTTCCTATTCTGCAACTGTGCAGAGTACACAGAATATGCTGCTAAACTGCGGCGAAGCACACTGAATGGAATATGTGACTTTGATATTTTAGTTTGAAGACTTAACAGTATTTCTTCCTATTCTGCAACTGTGCAGAGTACACATAATGTGCTGCTAAACTGCGGCGAAGCACACTGAATGGAATATGTGACTTTGATATTTTAGTTTGAAGACTTAACAGTATTTCTTCCTATTCTGCAACTGTGCAGAGTACACAGAATGTGCTGCTAAACTGCGGCGAAGCACACTGAATGGAATATGTGACTTTGATATTTTAGTTTGAAGACTTAACAGTATTTCTTCCTATTCTGCAACTGTGCAGAGTACACAGAATATGCTGCTAAACTGCGGCGAAGCACACTGAATGGAATATGTGACTTTGATATTTTAGTTTGAAGACTTAACGGTATTTCTTCCTATTCTGCAACTGTGCAGAGTACACAGAATGTGCTGCTAAACTGCGGCGAAGCACACTGAATGGAATATGTGACTTTGATATTTTAGTTTGAAGACTTAACAGTATTTCTTCCTATTCTGCAACTGTGCAGAGTACACAGAATGTGCTGCTAAACTGCGGCGAAGCACACTGAATGGAATATGTGACTTTGATATTTTAGTTTGAAGACTTAACAGTATTTCTTCCTATTCTGCAACTGTGCAGAGTACACAGAATGTGCTGCTAAACTGCGGTGACGCACACTGAATGGAATATGTGACTTTGATATTTTAGTTTGAAGACTTAACAGTATTTCTTCCTATTCTGCAACTGTGCAGAGTACACAGAATGTGCTGCTAAACTGCGGCGAAGCACACTGAATGGAATATGTGACTTTGATATTTTAGTTTGAAGACTTAACAGTATTTCTTCCTATTCTGCAACTGTGCAGAGTACACAGAATATGCTGCTAAACTGCGGCGAAGCACACTGAATGGAATATATGACTTTGATATTTTAGTTTGAAGACTTAACAGTATTTCTTCCTATTCTGCAACTGTGCAGAGTACACAGAATGTGCTGCTAAACTGCGGCGAAGCACACTGAATGGAATATGTGACTTTGATATTTTAGTTTGAAGACTTAACAGTATTTCTTCCTATTCTGCAACTGTGCAGAGTACACAGAATATGCTGCTAAACTGCGGCGAAGCACACTGAATGGAATATGTGACTTTGATATTTTAGTTTGAAGACTTAACAGTATTTCTTCCTATTCTGCAACTGTGCAGAGTACACAGAATATGCTGCTAAACTGCGGCGAAGCACACTGAATGGAATATGTGACTTTGATATTTTAGTTTGAAGACTTAACAGTATTTCTTCCTATTCTGCAACTGTGCAGAGTACACAGAATATGCTGCTAAACTGCGGCGAAGCACACTGAATGGAATATGTGACTTTGATATTTTAGTTTGAAGACTTAACAGTATTTCTTCCTATTCTGCAACTGTGCAGAGTACACAGAATGTGCTGCTAAACTGCGGCGAAGCACACTGAATGGAATATGTGACTTTGATATTTTAGTTTGAAGACTTAACAGTATTTCTTCCTATTCTGCAACTGTGCAGAGTACACAGAATGTGCTGCTAAACTGCGGTGACGCACACTGAATGGAATATGTGACTTTGATATTTTAGTTTGAAGACTTAACAGTATTTCTTCCTATTCTGCAACTGTGCAGAGTACACAGAATGTGCTGCTAAACTGCGGTGACGCACACTGAATGGAATATGTGACTTTGATATTTTAGTTTGAAGACTTAACAGTATTTCTTCCTATTCTGCAACTGTGCAGAGTACACAGAATATGCTGCTAAACTGCGGTGACGCACACTGAATGGAATATGTGACTTTGATATTTTAGTTTGAAGACTTAACAGTATTTCTTCCTATTCTGCAACTGTGCAGAGTACACAGAATATGCTGCTAAACTGCGGCGAAGCACACTGAATGGAATATGTGACTTTGATATTTTAGTTTGAAGACTTAACAGTATTTCTTCCTATTCTGCAACTGTGCAGAGTACACAGAATGTGCTGCTAAACTGCGGCGACGCACACTGAATGGATTATGTGACTTTGATATTTTAGTTTGAAGACTTAACAGTATTTCTTCCTATTCTGCAACTGTGCAGAGTACACAGAATATGCTGCTAAACTGCGGTGACGCACACTGAATGGAATATGTGACTTTGATATTTTAGTTTGAAGACTTAACAGTATTTCTTCCTATTCTGCAACTGTGCAGAGTGCACAGAATGTGCTGCTAAACTGCGGCGAAGCACACTGAATGGAATATGTGACTTTGATATTTTAGTTTGAAGACTTAACAGTATTCCTTCCTATTCTGCAACTGTGCAGAGTACACATAATGTGCTGCTAAACTGCGGCGAAGCACACTGAATGGAATATGTGACTTTGATATTTTAGTTTGAAGACTTAACAGTATTTCTTCCTATTCTGCAACTGTGCAGAGTACACATAATGTGCTGCTAAACTGCGGCGAAGCACACTGAATGGAATATGTGACTTTGATATTTTAGTTTGAAGACTTAACAGTATTTCTTCCTATTCTGCAACTGTGCAAAGTACACAGAATATGCTGCTAAACTGCGGCGAAGCACACTGAATGGAATATATGACTTTGATATTTTAGTTTGAAGACTTAACAGTATTTCTTCCTATTCTGCAACTGTGCAGAGTACACAGAATGTGCTGCTAAACTGCGGCGAAGCACACTGAATGGAATATGTGACTTTGATATTTTAGTTTGAAGACTTAACAGTATTTCTTCCTATTCTGCAACTGTGCAGAGTACACAGAATATGCTGCTAAACTGCGGCGAAGCACACTGAATGGAATATGTGACTTTGATATTTTAGTTTGAAGACTTAACGGTATTTCTTCCTATTCTGCAACTGTGCAGAGTACACAGAATGTGCTGCTAAACTGCGGCGAAGCACACTGAATGGAATATGTGACTTTGATATTTTAGTTTGAAGACTTAACAGTATTTCTTCCTATTCTGCAACTGTGCAGAGTACACAGAATGTGCTGCTAAACTGCGGCGAAGCACACTGAATGGAATATGTGACTTTGATATTTTAGTTTGAAGACTTAACAGTATTTCTTCCTATTCTGCAACTGTGCAGAGTACACAGAATGTGCTGCTAAACTGCGGTGACGCACACTGAATGGAATATGTGACTTTGATATTTTAGTTTGAAGACTTAACAGTATTTCTTCCTATTCTGCAACTGTGCAGAGTACACAGAATGTGCTGCTAAACTGCGGCGAAGCACACTGAATGGAATATGTGACTTTGATATTTTAGTTTGAAGACTTAACAGTATTTCTTCCTATTCTGCAACTGTGCAGAGTACACAGAATATGCTGCTAAACTGCGGCGAAGCACACTGAATGGAATATATGACTTTGATATTTTAGTTTGAAGACTTAACAGTATTTCTTCCTATTCTGCAACTGTGCAGAGTACACAGAATGTGCTGCTAAACTGCGGCGAAGCACACTGAATGGAATATGTGACTTTGATATTTTAGTTTGAAGACTTAACAGTATTTCTTCCTATTCTGCAACTGTGCAGAGTACACAGAATATGCTGCTAAACTGCGGCGAAGCACACTGAATGGAATATGTGACTTTGATATTTTAGTTTGAAGACTTAACAGTATTTCTTCCTATTCTGCAACTGTGCAGAGTACACAGAATATGCTGCTAAACTGCGGCGAAGCACACTGAATGGAATATGTGACATTGATATTTTAGTTTGAAGACTTAACAGTATTTCTTCCTATTCTGCAACTGTGCAGAGTACACAGAATATGCTGCTAAACTGCGGCGAAGCACACTGAATGGAATATGTGACTTTGATATTTTAGTTTGAAGACTTAACAGTATTTCTTCCTATTCTGCAACTGTGCAGAGTACACAGAATATGCTGCTAAACTGCGGCGAAGCACACTGAATGGAATATGTGACTTTGATATTTTAGTTTGAAGACTTAACAGTATTTCTTCCTATTCTGCAACTGTGCAGAGTACACAGAATGTGCTGCTAAACTGCGGTGACGCACACTGAATGGAATATGTGACTTTGATATTTTAGTTTGAAGACTTAACAGTATTTCTTCCTATTCTGCAACTGTGCAGAGTACACAGAATGTGCTGCTAAACTGCGGTGACGCACACTGAATGGAATATGTGACTTTGATATTTTAGTTTGAAGACTTAACAGTATTTCTTCCTATTCTGCAACTGTGCAGAGTACACAGAATATGCTGCTAAACTGCGGTGACGCACACTGAATGGAATATGTGACTTTGATATTTTAGTTTGAAGACTTAACAGTATTTCTTCCTATTCTGCAACTGTGCAGAGTACACAGAATATGCTGCTAAACTGCGGCAAAGCACACTGAATGGAATATGTGACTTTGATATTTTAGTTTGAAGACTTAACAGTATTTCTTCCTATTCTGCAACTGTGCAGAGTACACAGAATATGCTGCTAAACTGCGGCGAAGCACACTGAATGGAATATGTGACTTTGATATTTTAGTTTGAAGACTTAACAGTATTTCTTCCTATTCTGCAACTGTGCAGAGTACACAGAATGTGCTGCTAAACTGCGGTGACGCACACTGAATGGAATATGTGACTTTGATATTTTAGTTTGAAGACTTAACAGTATTTCTTCCTATTCTGCAACTGTGCAGAGTACACAGAATATGCTGCTAAACTGCGGCGAAGCACACTGAATGGAATATGTGACTTTGATATTTTAGTTTGAAGACTTAACAGTATTTCTTCCTATTCTGCAACTGTGCAGAGTACACAGAATGTGCTGCTAAACTGCGGTGACGCACACTGAATGGAATATGTGACTTTGATATTTTAGTTTGAAGACTTAACAGTATTTCTTCCTATTCTGCAACTGTGCAGAGTACACAGAATATGCTGCTAAACTGCGGCAAAGCACACTGAATGGAATATGTGACTTTGATATTTTAGTTTGAAGACTTAACAGTATTTCTTCCTATTCTGCAACTGTGCAGAGTACACAGAATATGCTGCTAAACTGCGGCGAAGCACACTGAATGGAATATGTGACTTTGATATTTTAGTTTGAAGACTTAACAGTATTTCTTCCTATTCTGCAACTGTGCAGAGTACACAGAATGTGCTGCTAAACTGCGGTGACGCACACTGAATGGAATATGTGACTTTGATATTTTAGTTTGAAGACTTAACAGTATTTCTTCCTATTCTGCAACTGTGCAGAGTACACAGAATATGCTGCTAAACTGCGGTGACGCACACTGAATGGAATATGTGACTTTGATATTTTAGTTTGAAGACTTAACAGTATTTCTTCCTATTCTGCAACTGTGCAGAATGCACAGAATGTGCTGCTAAACTGCGGCGAAGCACACTGAATGGAATATGTGACTTTGATATTTTAGTTTGAAGACTTAACAGTATTTCTTCCTATTCTGCAACTGTGCAGAGTACACATAATGTGCTGCTAAACTGCGGCGAAGCACACTGAATGGAATATGTGACTTTGATATTTTAGTTTGAAGACTTAACAGTATTTCTTCCTATTCTGCAACTGTGCAGAGTACACATAATGTGCTGCTAAACTGCGGCGAAGCACACTGAATGGAATATGTGACTTTGATATTTTAGTTTGAAGACTTAACAGTATTTCTTCCTATTCTGCAACTGTGCAGAGTACACAGAATATGCTGCTAAACTGCGGCGAAGCACACTGAATGGAATATGTGACTTTGATATTTTAGTTTGAAGACTTAACAGTATTTCTTCCTATTCTGCAACTGTGCAGAGTACACAGAATGTGCTGCTAAACTGCGGCGAAGCACACTGAATGGAATATGTGACTTTGATATTTTAGTTTGAAGACTTAACAGTATTTCTTCCTATTCTGCAACTGTGCAGAGTACACAGAATATGCTGCTAAACTGCGGCGAAGCACACTGAATGGAATATGTGACTTTGATATTTTAGTTTGAAGACTTAACAGTATTTCTTCCTATTCTGCAACTGTGCAGAGTACACAGAATATGCTGCTAAACTGCGGCGAAGCACACTGAATGGAATATGTGACTTTGATATTTTAGTTTGAAGACTTAACAGTATTTCTTCCTATTCTGCAACTGTGCAGAGTACACAGAATATGCTGCTAAACTGCGGCGAAGCACACTGAATGGAATATGTGACTTTGATATTTTAGTTTGAAGACTTAACAGTATTTCTTCCTATTCTGCAACTGTGCAGAGTACACAGAATGTGCTGCTAAACTGCGGCGAAGCACACTGAATGGAATATGTGACTTTGATATTTTAGTTTGAAGACTTAACAGTATTTCTTCCTATTCTGCAACTGTGCAGAGTACACAGAATGTGCTGCTAAACTGCGGTGACGCACACTGAATGGAATATGTGACTTTGATATTTTAGTTTGAAGACTTAACAGTATTTCTTCCTATTCTGCAACTGTGCAGAGTACACAGAATATGCTGCTAAACTGCGGTGACGCACACTGAATGGAATATGTGACTTTGATATTTTAGTTTGAAGACTTAACAGTATTTCTTCCTATTCTGCAACTGTGCAGAGTACACAGAATATGCTGCTAAACTGCGGCGAAGCACACTGAATGGAATATGTGACTTTGATATTTTAGTTTGAAGACTTAACAGTATTTCTTCCTATTCTGCAACTGTGCAGAGTACACAGAATGTGCTGCTAAACTGCGGTGACGCACACTGAATGGAATATGTGACTTTGATATTTTAGTTTGAAGACTTAACAGTATTTCTTCCTATTCTGCAACTGTGCAGAGTACACAGAATGTGCTGCTAAACTGCGGTGACGCACACTGAATGGAATATGTGACTTTGATATTTTAGTTTGAAGACTTAACAGTATTTCTTCCTATTCTGCAACTGTGCAGAGTACACAGAATATGCTGCTAAACTGCGGTGACGCACACTGAATGGAATATGTGACTTTGATATTTTAGTTTGAAGACTTAACAGTATTTCTTCCTATTCTGCAACTGTGCAGAGTACACAGAATATGCTGCTAAACTGCGGCGAAGCACACTGAATGGAATATGTGACTTTGATATTTTAGTTTGAAGACTTAACAGTATTTCTTCCTATTCTGCAACTGTGCAGAGTACACAGAATGTGCTGCTAAACTGCGGCGAAGCACACTGAATGGAATATGTGACTTTGATATTTTAGTTTGAAGACTTAACAGTATTTCTTCCTATTCTGCAACTGTGCAGAGTACACAGAATATGCTGCTAAACTGCGGCGAAGCACACTGAATGGAATATGTGACTTTGATATTTTAGTTTGAAGACTTAACAGTATTTCTTCCTATTCTGCAACTGTGCAGAGTACACAGAATGTGCTGCTAAACTGCGGCGAAGCACACTGAATGGAATATGTGACTTTGATATTTTAGTTTGAAGACTTAACAGTATTTCTTCCTATTCTGCAACTGTGCAGAGTACACAGAATGTGCTGCTAAACTGCGGTGACGCACACTGAATGGAATATGTGACTTTGATATTTTAGTTTGAAGACTTAACAGTATTTCTTCCTATTCTGCAACTGTGCAGAGTACACAGAATATGCTGCTAAACTGCGGTGACGCACACTGAATGGAATATGTGACTTTGATATTTTAGTTTGAAGACTTAACAGTATTTCTTCCTATTCTGCAACTGTGCAGAGTACACAGAATATGCTGCTAAACTGCGGCGAAGCACACTGAATGGAATATGTGACTTTGATATTTTAGTTTGAAGACTTAACAGTATTTCTTCCTATTCTGCAACTGTGCAGAGTACACAGAATGTGCTGCTAAACTGCGGTGACGCACACTGAATGGAATATGTGACTTTGATATTTTAGTTTGAAGACTTAACAGTATTTCTTCCTATTCTGCAACTGTGCAGAGTACACAGAATGTGCTGCTAAACTGCGGTGACGCACACTGAATGGAATATGTGACTTTGATATTTTAGTTTGAAGACTTAACAGTATTTCTTCCTATTCTGCAACTGTGCAGAGTACACAGAATATGCTGCTAAACTGCGGTGACGCACACTGAATGGAATATGTGACTTTGATATTTTAGTTTGAAGACTTAACAGTATTTCTTCCTATTCTGCAACTGTGCAGAGTACACAGAATATGCTGCTAAACTGCGGCGAAGCACACTGAATGGAATATGTGACTTTGATATTTTAGTTTGAAGACTTAACAGTATTTCTTCCTATTCTGCAACTGTGCAGAGTACACAGAATGTGCTGCTAAACTGCGGCGAAGCACACTGAATGGAATATGTGACTTTGATATTTTAGTTTGAAGACTTAACAGTATTTCTTCCTATTCTGCAACTGTGCAGAGTACACAGAATGTGCTGCTAAACTGCGGTGACGCACACTGAATGGAATATGTGACTTTGATATTTTAGTTTGAAGACTTAACAGTATTTCTTCCTATTCTGCAACTGTGCAGAGTACACAGAATGTGCTGCTAAACTGTGGCGAAGCACACTGAATGGAATATGTGACTTTGATATTTTAGTTTGAAGACTTAACAGTATTTCTTCCTATTCTGCAACTGTGCAGAGTACACAGAATGTGCTGCTAAACTGCGGTGACGCACACTGAATGGAATATGTGACTTTGATATTTTAGTTTGAAGACTTAACAGTATTTCTTCCTATTCTGCAACTGTGCAGAGTACACAGAATATGCTGCTAAACTGCGGCGAAGCACACTGAATGGAATATGTGACTTTGATATTTTAGTTTGAAGACTTAACAGTATTTCTTCCTATTCTGTAGAAAAATAGAAAGAAGGGAAGAAGCAATAGGGAGCGCCCTAGTGCAATAAATCCGGATATCAGTACCACCACCAGATTCACCCCACGCGTGGGTACTCACAATTGTAGTGGCTGTCTAGCAAATATATGGTAAACAGCATATAAACAACACTGGGTTATAACCTGTCCCAGTTACAGGTGTATTTCAGATGACACTCCGGCTGCCAGACTCCTCTCACTCCTCCCAAGTGGTCAAAAAAATCTCCAAAAAAGAAAAACAAAGGGATGGCACCCAATAGTGTAATACCATAAACACTCTTCAAAATAAAATAATCATAAATTTACTCACATTACTCTAATGTCAGCTACAGTGGATAATCTGAGCTGACCATAACGCTTACGAGGAAATCTCACCGTCCTCGTTCCGTGATCTCACACTCCAACACTCTTCACGCAACAGGATCTCCACACCGTCTGATCTTCACAAAGATTATTTATTCCAAATATATATATATAAAATACAACATCGATATTGTACAATTATAAAATCGGCCACGCGTTACGCGGTACACTACCGCTTTATCAAGCCTTTAGAAAATACAATAATAATTGTATTTTCTAAAGGCTTGATAAAGCGGTAGTGTACCGCGTAACGCGTGGCCGATTTTATAATTGTACAATATCAATGTTGTATTTTAGATATATATATTTGGAATAAATAATCTTTGTGAAGATCAGACGGTGTGGAGATCCTGTTGCGTGAAGAGTGTTGGAGTGTGAGATCACCGAACGAGGACGGTGAGATTTCCTCGTAAGCGTTATGTTCAGCTCAGATTATCCCCTGTAGCTGACATTAGAGTAATGTGAGTAAATTTATGATTATTTTATTTTGAAGAGTGTTTATGGTATTACACTATTGGGCGCCATCCCTTTGTCTATCTTTTTTGGAGATTCTTCCTATTCTGCAACTCTGCACAGTACACAGAATGTGCTGCTAAACTGCGGCGAAGCACACTGAATGGAATATGTGACTTTGATATTTTAGTTTGAAGACTTAACAGTATTTCTTCCTATTCTGCAACTCTGCACAGTACACAGAATGTGCTGCTAAACTGCGGTGACGCACACTGAATGGAATATGTGACTTTGATATTTTAGTTTGAAGACTTAACAGTATTTCTTCCTATTCTGCAACTCTGCACAGTACACAGAATGTGCTGCTAAACTGCGGCGAAGCACACTGAATGGAATATGTGACTTTGATATTTTACAGTTTGAAGACTTAACAGAATGTGCTCTAATCTGCAACTTTGCACACTAAACAGAATGTGCTCTAATCTGCAACTTTGCACACTAAACAGAATGTGCTCTAATCTGCAACTTTGCACACTAAACAGAATATATGAATTTTTTTGTTTTTTTGTTTTTTTCCCCCCACACAAAATAAACTGCTGCCCCCACACACAGTAGTCCTAAAAAGGACTTTTGGGTCTTTTTTTTCACAAATTTGCTTGTCTTCTCACTACACTGACTTTCCCTTCCTATCCTCATCTCTCCCTGGCTAAGACTGAGCCGAACTCGCTGGTCAGGTGCTATACAGCACCCGACCACGGGTTCTGGCCAGCCAATCAGTGTAATGCCAGCAGCCAACATGGCTGCTGGCATTACACTGATGTCAGAGTCTCCCTGCACGTTTATTGGCTGCGCAGCAGCCGCGAAACGTGCGGGGAGGAGACCCGAACATGGCGGGCGAGCACATGCGGTACTCGTACGAGTACCGCCATGTGCCGAGCAGAGCGATGCTCGAGCCGATCCGAGCATCGGCCGAGCATGCTCGCTCAACACTAATGGAGACTAAGTGAAGGGAATAGAGAGAGATGGAGACTAAGTGAAGGGAATAGAGAGAGAGATGGAGACTAAGTGAAGGGAGTAGAGAGAGAGAGATGGAGACTAAGTGAAGGGAGTAGAGAGAGATGGAGACTAAGTGAAGGGAATAGAGAGGGAGATGGAGACTAAGTGAAGGGAATAGAGAGAGAGATGGAGACTAAGTGAAGGGAATAGAGAGAGAGATGGAGACTAAGTGAAGGGAATAGAGAGAGAGATGGAGACTAAGTGAAGAGAATAGAGAGAGGCAGAGAGAGGGGAGAGAGAAGAAAAAGCAGTGAGGAGACGGATAGAGATGACACCGTAAAGTGAATAATATTCATTGCCTTTTTCTATTGCTGACACTATCCAAAACAAATTAAATAGAAAAGCTGAATACTAGGAATAAAGGATGTAAGTTGACACAAGACTTTTCATTTATATTTCTGAATTCTGTATACTAAATCATATTAATGTAAAGTGATTCAGTGTAAAGTGATTTATGTTGAATGTGTCTGTGGCTCAGTCTCCATTTAAACATGTATTATTAGTACGGTCTCTAAGGTGAGTGTTACATTAGTAAACCCACAGCACATTGCTTTAGATGATAAATGTATAATTAACTTCTGACTAGGCTCAAAGTTCACAGTGTTTGCAAGGAATTACTCCTTTCTGTACTCCCTGCTGGTTTCTCACACATGTATTGTGTCCAAACCATGGGGCCTTATGCAGAAAGAAAGGTGAGCAATTCTACAACTCAACTGCACCATGAGATAGGGATTCCCCAAATCCCCACTGATTTAAATTAAGCTTTTAAAGGGATAGCAATACTTTGTTTTACCTTTATTTTATTTTGTAGGCATTAAAAAAACACGAAGACCGATATAAGTCTTATCTCTTAAACTTTTATGGTTTGAGAGATGTTCAAAAGCAAAGTTCCCCCCTCCCGTCCCTTTTACTTAGTGTAAACCATCTCTTCTCAGATGTGGAATCTGGTCCATAGACCAGACAGATAACAGAAGGGGACAATCTTCTTCCTATGAGAACAATGAAAGCCCTACCCCCCTTGACAAGTTTTTCAGGTTTTTCTCTTATCTTAATTGAAGATTGTCCCTCTCTGCAGTCTACCTGGGCACCTCCCTTCTGCTCTGGCTGAGCAGTGTTACATCAGTATAAAGGGTGGGAGGGGGATACTTTGTCATTGAATTACTCTTTAACTACAGCTCTGACAGAATTGAAATAACACTCTCCAAAGCCCAAATACTATGATGATTAATTAGAGCTGCTTGTATTATGAAACATTACTATCCCTTTAAATCCTGGAAATCTCTCCAACACTTTCCTGCAACCTGGGTATATTAGCCCTTCATATCCTACATCAACTCTGTCTATCTTCACTGCTTATTAATTATTGATTTATCCTAACTCGTTATTCTGTATTGTTTACTTTCCCTGCATCCTGTCCTTTGACTAAGGTCTTTATTGGTAATCCAGCTAAGATCAAACATTTGTTCAGCATTTGATTTGTTTAATTAGCCAATCTCAATTTGCATCATGTGACTAAGATTACAATTTAAAGGAGCAGTAAACTTTTGTTTTATGAAAACATATATGTTATAGAGCTTTTCCTGCTGAGTAAAACAAGAGTAGCCCCACTGTTGTGAGTTGTTTTATTCAAAACTTATAACAGTTCAAATAACCAGGAAGTTGATTTACGGTGTTTACTTCCTGATGGAACTGTATACTGACTTTCCTCTCCAATAGAAAGTAACAGAAAACTAATTGGAACTTGGCCACTAGAGGGCACTGCTGATATAAAAAGGCATGGGTTTAAACTGTAATAACTCTGGAAATATGCATCTTTCGGCATTTGGACTACTCTAATGTTACTCAACAGGAAAAGCCCTACAATATATAGTTTTTCATAAAGAAAAGTATATTGCTCGTGTAAAAGGGCACAGTCTAAGGATGGCAACACTTCAGGTGGACACACATTGAGGGGATTTCACCATTCTAAGTGAAACATTCCAAGTGAAGGAGGACTTAAACGGGACTGGGGCAGGAGTTGGACAGGATAGGTAAAGCAGGATCAACTGGAGCTGTGACATCTCACAAACCAGTTCTACAAATTGAATGAGAAAAATCCAATCCTCTTAAAGTTCCAACATCACAATTCAACACCAGGTGTGGAAGGTGATCAAAACTAAAGCAGACTCTGATCAAAAAATAAATATTACCATTGTGCGAAGGTGCTGCTGGCCTATTTCTATTTGTTTTAACCACTCCTACTACACTAACAATGCTGAAATACCTCTATCTATGTACAGATATCACCCTCCCAAAAATAAGTATTTTAATTTATACAGTAACCTGTTCTGAGGCACAGTATTAATGGCTTTTGCCATATCTAAGTGTACTTCATCAACTGCAATATCCTTGTCTAAATTGCTACTTACCTTTTTGTAAATTGCAAGTAAATTAGTCTGACATGATCTATTCTTCATAAAACCATACTGGCTCCTACTATTAATGTTACTGGTCGTCACATAATTCAGAATGCTATCAGTTAGTAACCCTTGCAAACCAAGCACAAGTAGAAGACCTTTTAAGTGAATGATTTATTTTTTATTAACGTGATAGCGGCTCTGCTGCAGAGCCACCGGACGGTCATACGACAGACTTCCCCTGCAGTCAGCTACAACGCTAACTTCAGGGAAAGGGGAGGGAGGGGGAACTTTGAGAGTGAATATCTCTCAAACCATAAAGGTTTGAGAGATGTCTTTTTTTACTACTAAAATATTGGGATTAGTAATTTTAAAGTATTACTTTCCCTTTAAAGTCTTCTCTAGCATTCTAAGCATTCTATCCCCTAGCACAGCAGCTCCCTTTCCATTTAGGTACAATCCATCCCTACCATACAGATTGTACCCAACAGCAAAGTCAACCCAGTGCTAAAAAAAACCAAAACCCTCCTTTCTACACCAATACTTAAGCCATGCATTTCACACCATGATCTCCCTTTGTCTACCTGCACTGGCACTTGGCACTGGTAGTTTTTCAGAAAACACTGCCCTGGAGTTCCTTGTCTTGAGCTTGCACCCCAGATCCCTGAAATAATTTTTTATGGACCTCCATCTTCTCTAACTTTGTGATTGGTACCAATATGTAACAAGACAACTGGATCCTTTCCAGCCCCTACCAATAATCTGTTTGCGCTGTCTGCAACATGCAGAACCCCAGTACCTGGGAGACAACATACTGTTAGGTGGCAGATTATACTAACTGCTGTACAAAGCTACAAGTGCAAATTTTGATCCTTTGCCACAGCATCAGGTTTATATACAGCCCAAAGGTTGTTCATTTAACCCTTTGTGTGCCAGAGATGTATCCATGGCATTGCAACTAAATACGTGGGTTACCTCTCTGGCATTCAAAGGGTTAAGAACAACCTTAGTTATGTAATAGGAGCAATCCTGTAACTTAAACCCATGATGCTGAGATGTCCTGGGCCATCGTACCCGGTATCTCCCTCCTGAAGGCAGCTACAGATGTGGCCCGTGACTCTGGATTGTAGCATCTGAGAATGTGGGTCAAAGGGGATCCTTTGAAGCATTCATAAATGAAGACACAGGATGCTTTTGTAGGTCACAACAAGTAACTTTTTTGGGGACATCACGGACGTTTTATACAGTGAAAACACAAAGGGAAAAAAGGGACACCAAAATACAATTCAATCTTGCATATCTGATCTACAAACAAAGGGGATCGGAGTGACAAGGGACAGTCGACCAATCTGGTCCCAGGCTATTGTATTCACACTGGGATTGAATTACCCAGACCCGACACTTAATTCCATCTCATCGCACCGGCCTGCCAGCCAATGGGAACTGGACCAATGAGAGGTAAACCAATGGTGACCAATCACTGAGTCCCCTATTTGTCGATGCAACGCTGTGCTTGTAGTGGCATTGTTCAACAAGGGAGACCAATGAGTGCAGCTCCCATTTTTACATGTTACACAGCACAGTACGTTTTATAACAAAAGTCTCATCATCAACCAGCCAAGCCAATCCGGAGGCCGCCTACTTTTCAAAGCCCCGGGGGCAATTTCCATGGATACCCAGCTAGACAGGGCTGGGCCATTCTTGTGAAAGATCAGTCTTTCTGTAGGGATAGTCCATGGCGCTGGCAAGTGCCCTTAGTAATGGCCTACAGTCCGTTACAAAACCAACTATGCCATGGGGGACAAATAGCTATCCCCATTGATTTTAATCACACTTAAATGAAGATGTGTGGAACTTTCCTCTGTGGTAAGAGATGCTGTGGAAAACATGATGTTCTGACTCCCACTGGAATTCCCACAAAAGGCCCTTTCTGCTGACCTCTTCAACATTTTGGAATGAAATGTATGAGTGTGTGTGTAGATTCATGTGTTTATGCATGAAAGTTCATGAGAGTGTGAGTGATGATGTTGTGTAGGAACACTGGAAACATGGCACAGGAATAGTGGATCTGTACATAAGGAAACAATGGGCTTAAAATGGAACTGTAACATTATAACAAATGAGATTTTGAAAAAGCATACAGTATCACCTATGTGTATATTAAATATCTGAGGCTTAAAACAATAGTTTATAAGATTTTTAGCTTTATTAATTTGTACATTTATGCAAATAAAGTAGTACATGTAGCCAGGGAGTGGCAGTTAGGGTGGGGAGCGGCTTGGATTGTTAGTATCTGGCTGGCATGCCTGACAGCACAGTCTAAACTGCAAACACCAACAAATACATAAAATCCCATAAATATTTTACTGTTTTAAAGTCTTTAAAAAAAAAAAAAAAAAAAAAAAAAGGCCAACAGAAATACAAGTGCTTTGGAAAGCTCTTTTGAAATGGCCTATTTTTTACAAAATGACTGTTCTACATTAGTTGATTTTGTATGTATTTTTCTCATTTCAGTAACTTCAGAAGATAGTAAAAACATCCAGGTAAATACTACTTTTAACCCTTTGCATGTGAGAGGCCTCTAATCCACTGTGAATCAAGGTATTGGAGACCTTTCTAGCATTCAAGGGGTTTTTCTTCTTGCATACCGCCAAACGGTTTAACTGCCTTGTTTATCAATGTGACAGATTTTCTATTACAAGAGAAATCTATCTGGAAGCCATGACAACACTGCTGCATTGGGGGTTCATAGTACATTTGGAAATTCATTACTGTTGAAACAAAAGTGTTGATACATTCAGTTACATTGTGAGTCAGGGTTGGGGTTTTATGTAATTTCAATCACGCTGCCACACAAGTCATATCAGGGAATGGGTCATGGCTTCAGTTGTATTCAGAAGCAGCCTTGTACAGTCATATTGCTGCCTGGTTTCAATACAATATAATTTATTCTTTGGAAGCAGAAGTTGGATTTTACAGCATCCATTTTCATACTTGAACTGTATTAGTGGGAAGTTTCTCTGCATCATCTACTTACCTTTTACAGGTATTTATATATTAACCTTTTGAGTGTCAGAGGGGTATGCAACGCATTGCAAAGCAATGCGTTGAGTACCCCTCTGGCACTCAAAGGGTTAATTGTTTTCTACTTCAGCTTTAAAGAAAATTAGTACAAATAGTTCCAACTACAATAAAAAGTTGTAACATGTATGCATGCATTTATACTAAAGACATATTTAAACTGTTCTTTTAAATCATTTTTACTTATAGAGTTTTGAGAAGCGGAGATTATTTCCATTACAAATTGCAATTTAGGATTTGAAGCGCATTTTGTGCTATTGTTTTTACCTGATGTGTATTAAATAATTTATATTTATATACTGGAGTCTCCATCCTTCGTTATTATCTTTTTGATCTATTCTGACTTAGTTCCTGTCATCACAGACAGGAGATCCCGGAATGTCGGGAGAGGAGACATGTTATATACTCTGCCTGCACTCTAAGTCAGGTTAACCATAACCTGATCATCATATTTGTGAGTAATATTCTTTTGTTTCAATTCATGACTGTTCATACCAGAATCACTATTGGGAGCCCTCTTCTCTTTTGTGTTTCAATATGCTTTCTGCCATTTGGGAAGAGTGAGTTTTGGAGGATCAGCATGATTGTACATCCTGAATGCATACTTTATCTGGGCCAGTCAACAATCCCAGAAGGTGCATATAGATGTGACCTACATAAGTAGGATCCCAGCCATCATCTTTGTCAGTATTCCTTTCCAAGGTGTTTCTGGTGGTGGGATTGAGTGATATTCTATCTGCACTAGGGGGCCTGATTTTTTCTCCTTCTCTTTTTCCTATAGTAACATAGGAACATAGATGATGAGGTTGAAAAAAGACGTGTCCATCAAGTTCCACCCATGCCATATCACCCCTATCATGAAGTAAAAGAAAAAAAAAACATTGAAGCCATTTCCAATTAAGCCCCAAGTAGAAAAAAATCCTTCCTGACTTGAAATGGCAGTCAAATATTTCCCTAGATCAACATCCTATCTGCTTTGAAGCCAACTGTCATAATTCTCAATATTGCTCTGTGATAGAAAGGTACCCATTACCTTTTTGAAAACAGTCACAGTATCAGCAAGCACAGCACCCTGAGGCAAAGAATGACTTAACTTTACTTCCCTTACTGTAAAACATCCCTGCTTTTGTTTAACCTTAATGGATGACCTCTTGTTTTTTGCTCAGCTCATTGAGTAAATAGTTCCTTGGAGAATTCTTTGTATTGACTTTGAATATATTTGTAAATGGTAATCATATCACCCCTTAGACGTCTCTTCTGTAATGTTAACAAACCAAGTTTGGCTAGTCTTTCTTTATAGCTCAAATCCTCCAATCCCTCTATCAGTTTTGTTGCACGTCACTGTGATTTTTCTAGTTCAATAATTTATTTTTTTAAAGTGGAACTACCACCTATTTTAAAGTTTATGTCAACTAATTCCCCATCTGAGGACTAGCTGCTCAGTAGTGCTAGTTGCCAGAATAATTACCTGGTTAAATAGAATGAGACCCTGCTCCGGGGCTGACAGACAGTAGTGCTCGCAGGCATCTTTCCATAGTGACGTCTGCGCCTGCGCTGTCAGTCCCTTTTGGAGCTGAACAGCTCCTAGCAATGCCTCCTAGAGCCGACTGGGACTGACAGCGCAGGCACACAGACGTCACTATGGAAAGATGTCTGCAGGCTTTACTGTCTGTCAGCCCCGGAGCAGGGACTCATTCTATTTAACCAGGTAATTATTCTGGAGACTAGCACTATTGAGCATAAACTTTCAAACAGATGGTAGTTCCGCTTTAAGAACTTGTGCCCTAAACTGTACTCCATATTCTAAAAGAGGCCATCATAGATATAAGCTCTCTGGGGTTCCTGCACAAAATCATTATTCAGCTACTCCTTTGGAAGAGCTAGAAGACATATTTATATCAAAAAATCAGGGATCATCCTTCTCTTTCCTCTACTTTCCTCATTTCTATACAGTGATATCTGGTACACCAAGAAAGTATGTTGTAATTACACTGTGACCTACCAGGGCTCCTTTTACTGCTTATCTTAATATTCCAGGCCATTTTCAAAGAAGTTTTAGAAAAGTCACAACAGTTTAAACAGATGATAAAGCTGCAGTCTCCAGGCTACAACAACTGTCACTCACAGAGCTGCAGGTTCTGCAGTCTCCTAGTCCTCAGCTTTTGGACCCTCCACCACTTCAGCACATATGATCTGCTAAAGAAAATGACCCTTTACTAAAGACTCCAATGCCTGGGTAAACCAGGTTGGAACTCACACTCATTGGGCTTGATGAAAACTAAATTTCTACTGAAATGTCCTAAAAGCCTGCAAAACTTAGCTTAGCCATACTCTGGCATGATTAACCTTTCTACTTAACCCTTTAAGGACTGAACGGTGCTCAACGCATTACAAAGCAATGCAATTCATATTCCTCTGCTCCATAACCCTTTGCATACCAGACAAAGAATTTTTTTACTTTTCACCTCTCTTTTCTCCTTGCTTTCTCATTTAATCCAGCACTTTTCTAGTCTCACTGAGGTTAGTGTACTAAAAAGTAAAGGGCAGAGATGCATCAAAGTTCAATAAGGGTGCAGTTTGGTGGTATTGTTGTACATTTTACCCAGATCTACCTCGTGGTGTACACTAAGTTGTCTTTACCATCTTATACCTGTGATCACAGCTCAAATACACCTACATTGCCATGCCTTCTCCATGCCTTCTCCATGCTTTCTCCATGCCTTCTCCATGCCTTCTCCATGCTTTCTCCATGCCTTCTCCATGCCTTCTCCATGCCTTCTCCATGCTTTCTCCATGCCTTCTCCATGCCTTCTCCAAGCCTTCTCCATGCCTTCTCCATGCCTTCTCCATGCCTTCTCCAAGCCTTCTCCATGCTTTCTCCATGCCTTCTCCATGCCTTCTCCAAGCCTTCTCCATGCTTTCTCCATGCCTTCTCCATGCCTTCTCCATGCCTTCTCCAAGCCTTCTCCATGCCTTCTCCATGCCTTCTCCAAGCCTTCTCCATGCCTTTTCAATGCTTTCTCTATGCCTTAACGAGATTTACAATGTATCATCGTCTCCTTTGATAATGGGTTATTTACATATTGAAATTTCCCTTAATGAGCCATTTTTAGATTCCTGAGGAGGTATTGATATATAAACATAGCTATTTATCAAATTAACGTATTGACACATTCAACACACTCACATTGATTTACATGGATAGAGAAGAAAGAGGTGGAAGCGGTCACTGTCACATTATGGGATCTCAGTGCATGAATGGTAAAGTCATTCAGCCATTGGGTCATAGAGTAAACCTGATATGGCACAGACTAGGTCTGAGTGTAGTACACTGATAGCTGGGGGAGTTTACTATTATATAGTGCAGCCCAGCTCTGCTCCATCCTGTTACTTCTCATATGTTACGAAGGAGAAGTTATCAGATTGTGTGGACACAATATTTTATCACTTTGGGTAACAGAGTGATATCCAGTGCATTGATATGCAATGCATTTGATACCTCTCTGGCAATCAAAAGGTTAAGTCTTTCCACCCCCCATCCTCTCTATGTCCCCCCTTCTCCCCAAGTATACTGTCATTTCTCTGTGCCTGTGTGTGCTTTTGTGTGAAATAAAAAATATGGGCAATTTGACATTATATATTCTTACTTTCAGAATACAGTCATGTGCTATTGATCAGTGCCAACTGCAGCATATGTGAAACATAACATTTTCAAAATGCCCGTTGATTTAAATGGAGCTTTTAACCCCTTGAATGCTAGTGATCCTCTTAGATCATCAGTCTCTTGCATGTTACGTCCCTTCACACAAAGTCCCCCGTCCCAGCGTCACTCTCAGTTCTTCCAACTCTCTTACCCATAGACGTATAGTCTATCTCCTCTGTCTAACGTCAGTTTCCTCATCACCATCAATACTGTCTCACTTAAAAAGGCTAAATCCCACATGAAGATGAAAAATATATTTTACTGGCTTAATTCTCATCTGTAATCTTGTGGCAATTAAGAACTTAAACAAAATGCACACCTATGTATTATTCCTTTCTGTACATAATAAAATAATGTTACTTCAATGATGGGTTATATAAAAAAGAGCAAACTGTATTGTTTGAGTGTTTCATTTCCGTAACCTATTCATGTGATGGAGGTGATGTTTCTATTGCTGTCTGTGTAGAATTGTAGTCTATGATAAAAGCACAACATTATATAAATAGCAGTACTACCCCTGCTAAAACAGACAGGTCATAGAAGTACAAGAAGCCACTCTTTGTATCACTAAACCACAGATCATATAGCAAGAATTATCCAACCAGTCTTGTATATAAACAGTGAAAAATCTCTTAAAGGGATAGTAATGGTTCATAATAAAAGCAGCTCAAATTAATCATCATAATATTTGTACCTTGGAGAGTGTTATTTCAGTTCTGTCAGAGTTGTAGTTCAAGAGTAATTGAATGATAAAGTATCCCCCTCCCGCCCCTTTTAATGATATAACACTGCTCAGTAAGAACAGCTGGGAAGTACCCAGATAGATTGCAGAGAGGGACAATATTCAATTAAGATAAGGGAAAAAGCTGAAAAACTTGACAAGGGGGGCAGGGCTTTCATTGTTCTCATAGGAAGAAGATTGTCCCCTGCTGTTATTTGTCTGGTTTTACAACCAGATTCCACATCTGAGGAAAGCAGTGTTACACTAGGTAAAAGGGGCGGGAGGGGGAACTTTATCATTCAATTACTCTTGTACTACAACTCTGATAGTATAGAAATAACACTCTTTTTGGCTCAACTACTATGAAGATTAATTGGAGCTGCTGTTTTTGTGAAACATTACTATCCCTTTAAGCGAAGTTCACTTCTCTATTGTGCGTAGCTGCCTCTTAGTCGAAACTTCTGATGAGGCCATTCCTCATATACATGTAAAAGAAAAACCCAAACAAAGGGGAACAGGCTCTGAGTGCAGACTGCTAGATAAAATAACCACCGCCATTGAAAAACCTTCTTTTGTGCTATATTGCACTATTCATATTTTAAAGAGCCATAGACCAGACTCCTAGTTTATAAGTATCCACTGGATAACCTGTAGTGCAAGTACCTACACAGATTTCTCCCAACAAACACGTCCTTCTCCACTCTAGGTTTCCTTGATTCAATGGAACTGGCACTTGGTCTTAATACCTATCTTAAAGGACACTACATACCACTCTGGGTCCTCCTTATTAATAACAGAAATAGACTGCTAGTGCCAATATTTGCCCTTAAAGGCTATGCAAACCAAGGGGATAATCAATCAGTAGCTTGTAGTACATACTATGATAGCATATATTGAATACCAAAATATTCTACTAGAAAAATTATATTTAATATATCTATTAAAAACAAAGTAAAAAAATATATGCACATAGACATACAATGCATTACATGCCTTCAAAACAAAATATGTGTATTTTGTTTTTTAGTAGAAGATTAAGGATAGTATGTAATAATAATAACAACTAGTATTTTTATAGCGCCTTTCTCCCAGTGGGACTCAAAGCGCTTTCAGCGCACGCTCTCGGAATTAACCAAATCGGCAGCTGAAATAATAGATGTTATTATTACCCAATTAATGGTACTCATTTATCGACCTCGGAAGGATGAAAAAGTTGAGTTGACCCTGCTGGGATTTGAACCTGCAACCTTGCGCAGGGAATAGGCTCCATAGTCAGGGACTTTACAACTGAGCTATCTCACATGTACTAGCAGTTCCTCCATATCTTCCATATACTACAAGATTCCGAGTATCCCCATGGTTTGTATAGCCTTAAAGGGCAAATATTGGCACTAGTAGTCTATTCCTGTCATTAATAAGGAGGACCCAGAGTGGTATAATATAGGTATAAAGACCAAGTGCCAGTTCCATTGAATCAAGGAAACCTAGAATGCAGAAGGAGGTGTTTGCTGGAAGAAATCTGTGGAGGTACCTGCACTGGAGGTTATCCTATGGATACTAGAATTGAATATTGATTGAAATGTGAATAGTGCAATATAGCACAAAAGAAGGTGTTTCAGTTGTGGTGGTTATTTGATCTAGCAGTCTGCACTCGGAGAGTGTGCCCCTTTGTTTGTCTTTTTCTTTTACAGGTCATTGAAGTACTGTACCCCAAAATTAATCTTTGAGTGTTAATAACTTTTCAGTAAGGCATCTCCCAGCAGCAAGATTATATTTGTTTCTATTATCATAAAAACACAAAATTACATATTTGATCAGGTTCAGTGATTCTTTATAATAAGTCCGTGTTTCTTATACTCATTTTACTCTCAGGTCACAGAATTTAGAACTAATTAGAATTACTAGGATCCCTTCAATGAAGTATCATTTTATTGAAACAATTAACTATTTGAATGCTAGTGAGAACTATGAATCTTCATTACTTTGCTTTGCAAGCATCCAAGAGGTAAAAGATATATAAATGCAGGCCCCTGTTGAATTACTGGGTATGTTAATGTATATAGTGCCACAAGACTGCACATCACTTTAAAGAGCAGAAGCCATTCTTAAAATTCCCAGGGACTGTATTCAAAAAGCTTAGGGTAAATAAGATAAGATTCCCCAAAATGTCCATTGAATAAATTGGGCTTTTAGCCCCTAGAGTCCTAGTGAGGGATTCAATGCAGTGAAAATCAATAATCTGGAGACCACTCTAATATTCAAGGGGTTAAAAATCCCCTATTAAATCAATGGGGATTTTATGTCTCCCTTATGGTGCAGTTGGCTTGCTCCAGACTGGATCCTCTTTAGCTTTTTAAATTGAGGCCCTGGTAGCAGACTTTTTAGGAAACAACATATTCTGTCTTTTTTGCTGATTGCTGAACAGCAGGTAATTTTTCCAAAGCATGTAAAATATATCCGTAGATGTCCTTTGTGCTGATACCTCAGCTTACTGTAGGCAAGAGTGGCTATGAAGACCAAATTTCAAGAGTGAAACTTTAATAAATGGATTAAAATTGAGAGCATTTCAAGGCTCTCCAGTAAGAAAAAAGGCTTAAAAATCCCATGAAACATCTACATTGGCTTCCTGCTGTGATCCTTTCTTGCATTTTGAAAGAAGGTATTGAAAATAAATGAAATAAGACATTTCAGTGTTTTGAGCACCCTCTTATAGACATAAAAGGAGACGCTGACAGCAGTATTAAATCTTCCTATAGTTATTAGTAAGAAAATGAGACAGTTACTGTAAAGATATATCATATTCAGGCTGATTAAAGAGATAGTAATACTTAATATGTAAAACAAATATATTGTAGGGTTTATGCTCCTGAGTAGCCTACCAACACGTGTTTTATTCAAAAGTTATTGTAGCTAAAACTTGAAATTTGTAGGTGCAATATCTAAATGACCTAAATTTGTACAGTGGCGCTGTTGCTACACCATCCTATGGAGATTTTGGTCAACTGACCAGAGCTGTCCATAGGATGGTGTAGCAACAGCGCCACTGTAAAATATCAGGTCCATTAAGATACTGCACCTAAATAATTCAGATTCTAGCTGCAAAAACTTGTGAACAAAACACCTCTCAGCAGTAGGGGTGCACTAGTTTTACTCAGGAGGATAAACCCTACAGTACATATTTTTACATACTAAATATTATAATCCCTTTAAATAAATGGGAAAACTAGGAAGTCCAAGCCATCATATTTTCTCAACAATGTATTATGCTCTTGTTACTTAATTCAGTGAACAAAGTCTGCTTCATCTATGTTAATAATATTAAATGGGGTTTGAGACTGTCAGCTAAAATACTGGAATCAAATATTATGTCCAAATGTAATAATGATATTGGGTGGTCATTTCTAGATTATATTTGATTTTGACTGGTTTAGGTATAAAAGCGATGTATGCCTCCTTGATTTTAAGATAGGAGTTAATTGTTTATGGGATAGAGTTGAGACTTAGATGCTAGTTATACTTTGAATATTTTGTAGTAGCTGTGATTAAACCCATTGAGTCTTTTGCTTCCAATTTAATTGCACTTTATTCTAAAGAGGTGGGTTTGGTGTTTCAAAAATTAATCTATTATTCTGAGAAAATTTTAGACTGCAAAAATCATTGTGATGCTGATAAAAGACTTTAGCTATATCCTTGTTTTCATGTTCTTTTAGGGTATTATCCTTTGTGGAATTTATGTAGAATGTAATATCTTCTGTTTAATGAATCAGTCTAAGAATGTTCTTATTTTATGTTCATGTTCAAAACTTTTATTTCAAGAATATGTCTTTTTGTGAATAAATTAATATTAGTCTGAGAATAATAATTATATTCAAGCTTATAGTAGATAATATGTATTTCTAATTGGCAAGATAAGAATTTGTTTAATCAGTTAATTAATTTCAATGTCATACTTTTCTTTTTGTTGCATTTGGGATTAAGTTGTAGAATTTTGCCACAAATAACACATTTATGGGCTTCTCAAAGTTTTAAAAAGTTAACAGTGCTAATGTCATTCTCTTTGTAATATTGTATTAGGGATTTCTTAATTTCATTCTAATTTTTTATTTTGCAAAAAACCTAGGAGTGGGTGAAAAGTTTTGCAACAGAAAAAGTAGGTAGAAAATGGCCTCATTCTATTCCTGAGGGAAGGCCATTTCTGATCATTCTACTCCTGAGGGAAGGCCATTTCTGTGCACTCTACTCCTGAGGGAAGGCCATTTCTGTGCACTCTACTCCTGAGGGAAGGCCATTTCTGATCATTCTACTCCTGAGGGAAGGCCATTTCTGTGCACTCTACTACTGAGAGAAGGCCATTTCTGTGCATTCTACTCCTGAGGGAAGGCCATTTCTGTGCACTCTACTCCTGAGGGAAGGCCATTTCTGTGCATTCTATTCCTGAGGGAAGGCCATTTCTGTGCATTCTACTCCTGAGGGAAGGCCATTTCTGTGCACTCTACTCCTGAGGGAAGGCCATTTCTGATCATTCTACTCCTGAGGGAAGGCCATTTCTGTGCACTCTACTCCTGAGAGAAGGCCATTTCTGTGCATTCTACTCCTGAGGGAAGGCCATTTCTGTGCACTCTACTCCTGAGGGAAGGCCATTTCTGTGCATTCTATTCCTGAGGGAAGGTCATTTCTGTGCATTCTATTCCTGAGGGAAGGCCATTTCTGTGCACTCTACTCCTGAGGGAAGGCCATTTCTGTGCACTCTACTCCTGAGGGAAGGCCATTTCTGTGCATTCTATTCCTGAGGGAAGGCCAATTCTGTGCACTCTACTCCTGAGGGAAGGCCATTTCTTTGCATTCTACTACTGAGAGAAGGCCATTTCTGTGCACTCTACTCCTGAGGGAAGGCCATTTCTGATCATTCTACTCCTGAGGGAAGGCCATTTCTGATCATTCTACTCCTGAGGGAAGGCCATTTCTGTGCACTCTACTCCCGAGGGAAGGCCATTTCTGATCATTCTATTCCTGAGGGAAGGCCATTTCTGATCATTCTACTCCTGAGGGAAGGCCATTTCTGTGCACTCTACTCCTGAGGGAAGGCCATTTCTGTGCACTCTACTCCTGAGGGAAGGCCATTTCTGATCATTCTACTCCTGAGGGAAGGCCATTTCTGTGCACTCTACTCCTGAGAGAAGGCCATTTCTGTGCATTCTACTCCTGAGGGAAGGCCATTTCTGTGCACTCTACTCCTGAGGGAAGGCCATTTCTGTGCATTCTATTCCTGAGGGAAGGCCATTTCTGTGCACTCTACTCCTGAGGGAAGGCCATTTCTGTGCACTCTACTCCTGAGGGAAGGCCATTTCTGTGCATTCTATTCCTGAGGGAAGGCCATTTCTGTGCACTCTACTCCTGAGGGAAGGCCATTTCTTTGCATTCTACTACTGAGAGAAGGCCATTTCTGTGCACTCTACTCCCGAGGGAAGACCATTTCTCCTGACCTCTTCCTGTTGTGATGCTGGGGTGTGGATATGTGTGTGCTCATGCAAAGTTGTGTATATATGATTGTGCTCATGTGTGCACACTTGATGACTTGCATGAGGGTTGATGAGTGTACACATCTCAGTGTGCATGTTGAAAAGATAAACCCATGGAAATCAATGGGATTAACCTTCCAGCTTAATCTATCTATCTATCTATCTATCTATCTATCTATCTATCTATCTATCTATCTATCTACACACACATATATATATATATATATATATATATAGAGAGAGAGAGAGAGAGAGAAATTTAGGAAGATGTATCTCTCCTATTGCAGAGACAATCCAGCAGAAAGGAAATGGAACATTTCTTCCATTTCCAGTTTTTACATAAAAGTTGAGAAATAGTAAAGGAGGTTATAGTGTTATCTGAAGATGCTGTGTATCTGATGGAGATCTGCTGTTTTAACTGAGTAGTGTAGGAATATGAAAATAGTCCAAGAGTATGTATTATGGAAATTAGAGAAGAACGGTTAATCTTTCTTTGTAGGAAATGCACTAAGGGGTGATGCTACCAGAAATCTGTCTCGTGTTCATGTAACCATAAAGAATGCAACACACATACCCATATGAACTAAGAATTAGTTATGTTAGAGGAGTGGAAGACAGCTTAATCATTAGCATCTGGGTTTGGCGTACTGCTAGCGATATTTTAGTGAGGGAGAGGAGAGGACACGCTCACAATTTTGCACCATAAACTTTGCCATTGCTCCCTTAACCCTTTCAGCGCCATAGGGATATGCATTCCACAGCCCCGTTGCACAGAAATGGTTAAAACATTACCATACATTCTGCTATTCTATACTTACTTAAACAGATGCATGTAAACAAAGGGGAGGGGAGTACAAGATACAGCATCTAAGTGTAGCACACATAATGTAATCAACAAGATAATTGCAAGAAAATACCTATACAAGGGGGTGCTGATAAGTATTGAGCCTTACCCAGAAAAAATTGAGCTAGGAAGTTGTAACTGTCCCACTATTCTACATATTCCCCTAGGAAGTCAATGCACTTGTGACATCTGTCCCGCAGCTTCTTAAGTCCCTGCAAATAAAATTCATCCGACTGCTGGTGTAACCACTCATTTGCAGCATTAGTTGCTTTCGGAACACTCCCAAATCGTTGTCCTTTTAGGTGTTTTTTAAGATTGGGGAACAGATGATAGTCAGAAGAAGCCAGGTCGGGCGAATAGGGTGGATGGGGCATCACTTGAAAGCCTAAGGAGGTCAGTTTTGCCATTGTGTCACCTGCAGTGTGTGATGAGGCATTGTCATGCAACAGGATGACACCTTTGGAGAGCTTTCCTCTACGTTTTTCCTTGATGTTTTGCCTCAATGTTGTCAATAAAACACAGTAATATGTTGCATTGATGGCTGAACCCTTTTGGAGGTAGTCCACCAGCGGAACTCCCTTGTTTTCCCAAAAAACTGTTGCCATTTGCTTCTGTACTGACCTTTGCATAATGAACTTCTTTGGCCTGGGGGAACCACTGTGCCTCCATTCCTTAGACTGTTCCTTTGTCTCAGGATCATAACAGTAGATCCATGTCTCATCACCAGTTACCAGTTTGTCCAGGAAATCTGACTAATTTCTTGCAAAATATTCCAAAACAGCCACCGATGTCTCCACACGTCTCCTCTTTTTTTCGATTGTCAAAAGTTTTGGAATCCACTTTGCTGCAAGCTTTCTCATTTCCAAGTTGTTGTGGATAATGGCACCAACTCTCTCACATGATATTCCCAGATATGTAGCAATACGTTTGGCTGATATTTGGCGGTCCTCCATGATCATGTCAGGCACTGAGACAGAAACACAAGCCTTCCACTGGGTTTCTCAATTTCAACACAGAAATGGCCAGTTTTGAAATTGACAACCCAACGTTTAACTGTTGCATATGAAGGGCCACTGTCACCCAAAGTTTGTGACATTTCTTCATGGATCTGCTTCGCACCTTTCCCTTGGAGAAACAGGAACTTGATTATGGTCTTATGATCTTCCACACTGAACTTTTCTGGAGATGCTGCCATGTTCAATTTGGACCTTAAAAATAAATATAAGTTAAAATCATAGGTAGTTGATTTTTGCACCATTGAATATAGACTAATTGGCCAGTACACCCTGCAATGTACAGCTTCCTAGCTCAATTTTTTCTGGGTAAGGCTCAATACTTATCAGCACCCCCTCGTATCATCCACTTGAGTGTGGAAATAAAGTATTAAAATAGTATATGTAACTATCAATTTTCCAAAGTACTATGTGCATATATGGCTTGCCTATAATGGAGTAGACCATTGCATATACAAATAGCAACTAACAAGGGTCCAGAATAGGCAGAGAACAAGGTATGAAGGACAACATATAGACAATAAACCCAAACACGAAATATACAATACATCCAAGAGGACTGGAAACACAAGATTATAAATAAATACTTGATTATGTGATAAAACAATGATCAAACATATGCATACCAGGTTAGACAAGACAAAACTAAAACAAAAATAGAGTTAATGATAAAAGCAAGTGTGAACCCTTACAAAAATATAAATATACATGTTCCTCTAAAATTGGTGTAGATATAGTCATACACAGTCTTGGGTGAATGTGCTTGAGAACAAAATCATCTACAAACACATTCAACTGTGAAGATATCCAGAAATATAAATAACTGGTACAAATGTGCCTTTGCTTGATTCAGATCAGTCCAAGACTTTTGTGTTGGAGTTCAAGCAACTCTATGTAATGTGCCCACCACTCCATTGCTCTCTACTCAAACTGATTTTGGAGAGAAGAATTGAGTTGGCAATGAATGTGAAGGAGGAGAATGCAGACCTTGAGTGGAGAGTGGAGGAGTCACAGTCACTTTACATAGAGCTGCATGAGTCGCATGAACTCCAGTACAGAGGGATTCAACTGATCTAAACCAATAATTTATACATCCAAGAGCTTGGCTTCAAACAGAACTAATTAGCACACCCTGCAATAAATTAGTATAAAGTGTCACACTGTACCATCAAAATATAAAGTTTAATTTCTTAAAACTATTTCTTTCACAAAAAAAATTCCAATAAAATAAAAAACTAAACTTATGTAAAGGTTATAGGACACTTTAATTGCATTATTTAGAAATGCCTCTCTGGAAATCCTGGGTTTGTCATGGCCTTGTACTGAGAGCGGAATCAGAGAACACAAGGTGAGAGATTCACTAAGCCGTGATAAAGAGGTGATAAAGTGTAGATGATTCTCCAGTATATCACTTTTCCAGTTCCTATGTTATTCTATAGAGCCTCTATAGATCTCCACATTTGAAGAAATCTTAATAGGCTCCGTAGAATAACATAGGAACTGGAGAAGTGATAAACTGTACTTTATCACCTGTTTATCACTGATTAGTGTATCTTGCCCAAGAGGGGAGATTCACTAAGCAGTGATAAAGGTGATAAAGTGGAGATGATATCTCCAGTTTATCACTTCTCCAGTTCCTATGTTATTTTATAGAGCCTCCATAGATCTCCAAATCTGAAGAAATCTATGTATATACTCCATAGAATAGCATAGTAATTAGAGAAGTGATAAACTTGTAAGTAAAGTAATCTACACTTTATCACCTCTTAGAGAATCTCCCACAAGAAGGTTCCATGTTTACTCAGAGACAAGCACTTCTAGGGAACAAGAGCAAGAGTGTGTAAAATTGTCACCAAGTGACATAAAATTATGTAAAAACATTTGGAGACATTTGTGCTAAGTGTTAAAGTGAAGTAGAAGTGGATGAGAATTCCCCAAAAGAAGCTAAGAAGGGGAATCATGTCTGGGCTGAGGCCCCTTGTCATTGGCTGTAAAAGAAGTTGGATTGGGGGCTTATCCTCCCTTGATTCTTCATTGCTGGGGGGACCCTTGGTTGTGGGAGGGGTCCCGGTAGGGGAATCATCCCTAGGTTGGGTTACTACAGTGGCTTTTGGGGCAGCCTATTTCTGTTGGGCTGGACCTCTTGGGCTTCATTTATAGGCAGATGTTAAAGAAAAATTGTGGAAGAATGAGTTTATCGAGATTTATTTGCTTCTGCCTTTGGATGACACTCCTCCTGGTAGGGATGAGAAGGATTCGGAGAAGAGGGAGGAAAGGGAGAGGTGGCGTTATCGTAAGATCCCCAAGGTATTTGGTAACTGGATTCGCATCTTCTCCATTCTGGCTATTGTCATTGGGGAGCGTTTTCCACAGAAATGCTCCTCACTGTTCTGCTATCAAGATACGATTTGGAACGCCTGCCAGATTTATGGGAGCTTATGCTGGTGAAAATACTATGAACAATTCCGCCAGAGGATGGCTGTTCGCCCATCTATCTCTTGGGATCAGATAGGCATTGACCTTTGGCTGTCTGTCATGACCCATCTGGCAGGTGCTCCGGGGGGCTTCAGTCCTTTTAGGCGGATGCCGGGTGGGGTTGGGGCTCCCTGTGCAGTCTTCCTCATCCACTAAGAAGGCTGGAATTTGTTGGCATTATAACAAGGCCATTGCAAGTGGGGGGGCCTCATGCAGGTTCAAGCATGAGTGCTCCAGGTTGCAGTGGGTCCCACACTTTTTCCAAATGCTTCAAGAAGTCCAAGGGTGGAGACCATGGGGGAGACATTGGAGGTAAGGAGGGAGACTCCAGTGTCCGTCAAAAGGATGTGTCCCTGGCTAAGGGTGTATAAGGACCAGGCCGCGGCGTGGCTTTTTGGAGGAAAGTTTTACTTTTGGTTTTTGTATTTCGTGCAGGGAGGGTTTTGGTGTGTCTGATGCAGGGAACTTGCACTCTGTGAGGGAGCACCTGGGGGTGTTGAAGGAGAAGATTGCTAAGGAAGTTTCTTTGGAAGTTTTTCTGGCCCACCTCTTCCGCGTCTTCTCTTGTCCCCTTTAGGGGTGGTTCTCAAAAAAGACCCTGACAAGTTCAGTTTGATCCATCATTTATCTTTCCCTCACAGGGGTTCAGTTAATGATGCAATTGATCCAGATTTGTGCAGTGTATCCTATGCTTCCTTTGATAAGGCAGTTTAACTTGCCTTTGCGGCTGGGAGGGGGGCTTGGTTTGTGAAGGAGGACATTAAATTTGTCTTTCGACTTTTGCTGGTTTGTCAGGACAGTCATCATTTGTTGGGGTGTTGGAAGGTGTCTTCCCATGGGTTGCCCCCTGTCCTGTGCCCTCTTTGAGACTTTAAGCTCCTTTTTGGAATGGGTGGTTCACAAGGAGGCAAAGTTTTCCAGCATTTTACATTATCTAGACGACTTCTTATGTATTGGCCCCGGTGAACTTAATGTCTGCCGTCATTTGCTGGACACGCTGCGCAGAGTGCTTCTGGATTTTGGGGTTCCTTTGGCTCAGGACAAGACGGAGGGCCCAACGACATGCCTCAGTTTTTTGGGGATTGAGTTGGACTCTGTGCCCATCCGTGGAGTGTCGCCTGACGGAGGAGAAACTGGTGGGTCTCCGGGTGGCTGTGCAGGAATGTCGGTGGGCTCGGAAGATGTCGCTCTGGAACTTGCAGTCACTCATGGGGAAGTTAAACCTTGCATGTCATATTATGCCCATGGGTCGGGTTTTTAACTGGCACCTTACTCAAGCGACGTCAAGTGTTCTTCGTCTCTACCATTACATTTGTATCATGTTGCCTTTGAGGGAGGATTTGCGGGTATGGGTACTTTTTCTGGCTGATTACAATGGTCGGTCTTACTGGCAATCTACATGTCAGTCTAACGTCGACTTAGACTTGCATACAGATGCAGCGGGCTTCCTGGGTTTTGGGTCCTTTTTTGGATCTGACGGGTTTGCCTCTCCATGACCTGTCACCTAGAGCTGTCTGGTGGGCTGGAACAGGCCATGGCTTTATGTGGGGGGAAGGTCCTAGCTGCGTAGGTAGTACGCATCAGGTCCTGTGGAGTATTGGGCCCTTGCCAAGAGGTACAATGGTAAACAATTGTGTGGTATATATTGTAACAGGAAGATGTTAGGCCAGTGTCCTACGCAAAACACCCGGACCACTATCTTGGATTCTAGTCTTCGCCCCCCCATTGAGCTGCACAGACCAGCTAATGAGGTGTGGTAGGGTGGAGTAAAAAGGGGCTGAGTTTTTACGCTCAGCAGGGGTGGGGACATAGGATTATGCCTCATATTCTTGACAAGGGTTCATAAGCTGGTTGTTGAATGGTAATTATTAATTCAATAAAGCTATGGCCTGGTTTCATCCATAATATGGTCTGTGTGTCTTACTTAGATCATTACCGCATGCCCATGACAAGAATTCCCCACCAGAAGATAAGAAGGGGAATCATGTCTGGGCTGAGGGGTCTAAGTAAGGTCCCTTGTTATTGGCTGTAAAAGAGCTTGGGGGAGTAGAAGGGGAGGAGCAAGTATATATGTAAGCCAGCTCTGACCTGTTACTTCTTTGGATCTGCGAGGGAATCTGCCCTGTCCTCCCTCTCTGTTTGGTTGTTTGTTATGGATGGGGATTCCTCACTTTTCAGGTCATATAAGCACCTCTGGGGAGTTTTGTCACAGCTGCTGGTGCTTTAGGCCCTTGCCAAGGTGTACAATGGTAAACAATTTTGTGGTATATATTGTAACAGAAAATGTTAGGCCAGCAGCCTAGGAAAAACACCTGGACCACGGATGCAGGTTCGGTTCATCACTCCCCATTGAGCTGCATTGAGCTGGTGGGGTGGAGTAAAAAGGGGCTGAGTTTTTACGCTCAGTAGGGGTGGGGGCATAAGATTATGCCCCATATTCTTGGCAAGAGTCCCTAAAATGGTTGTTGTATGGTAATTATTAATTCAATAGAGCTATGGCCTGGTTTCAACCATAATATGGTCTGTGTGTCTTACTTGGATTATTACCACGTGCCCAAGACATAGACTAAATAAGAATTGTGTTACAATGTAAGACTAAATAACTGTGCTAATTGCGCCAACAAGACAACTTTCTGGGTTAAATCTTAATGGCAGCTATAACCTGAGCTTAATGGAATTATATTGTGATATAAATATGCAAAAAAACAAATTCTCATCATGAATTTTCTCAGAATATTCTCAGATAGAGACATATCTATAAATATGACTTTACTTCTTTATAAAAATGACCCTTTGAAGCAAATTTTAGAAACAGTTTTAACCCTTTGAGTGCCAGATGGGTACGCAATGCTTTGCAAAGCAAGGCGTTGTGCACCCCTCTGGCACTCAAAGGGTTAAACACACACTAAGAATGGTTTGTATACATCTCCCTAAAGGGCCTTTGCATAAAAGCAAAATGGTGCCGTTTTGGAGCAAACAAGCTGTGTCATAGCAAAGAAAAAAAAATGCCAATACTTTAAATGGTACTTTTAGCCCTTTGAGTGCTGGAAGGTCTCCAATGTATTATAATGCTTTAGAGACATTGCTGTCATTCAAGACATTACATATTCCTCTGGCGATCAAAGGGTTCAATGAATGAGAATGTTGGAAATTTTATTTGTCCTTATGGAGTAGTTGGTTTGCCCCAGAACTGCTCATTTTAGTTTTGTGCAAAAGGCCCAAAGCAGTTATTATGTTGATATCAGTAAAGGATCAACACATCTGACTTATCATGCAACACGTCATTAGCCATTTATGTACAGAAAATGTAGCAAATGTTATTGCTGGCATAGGGACATATGTTAGCATGGCACACCTCATACACCAGTGTATGCTTCCTGCATTAACAGTGAAATGGGATCTGTACAGATTCTTCAGCTTCTTTGCAGTAGCATGTTAGCAGGTGGTGCAGTGCATTCTCTTGTACTGAATACAGTTAACATATATGGGCAGCACAGTGGCTCAGTGGTTAGCACTGTTGCCTTGTAGCACTGGGGTCCTGGGTTCAAGTCCCACCAAGGACAACATCTGCAATGAGTTTGTATGTTCTCACTGTGTTTCCTCCCACACTCCAAAAACATACCGATAGGTGAATTTAGATTGTGCGCCCCAATGGGGACAGGAACCAATATGAGTGTAAAGCACTGCGGAATCTGTATGCACTATATAAATAAAGGATTATTAATAATATAACTAATAATAACCCCCAAATACTTTATTATTCCATTATGAATATTTTCCTTGCTCAGTGAGTAAAGTGGGAAAATCTTCAGTCAGTTCTGGATGTCACTTCCATGGAGATGAACATGATGGTTCCTAACAGGACCACCAGATCTCAAATTCTGCTCACTGCACATGCTGTGTATGATAGCTAGATAGATAGATACATAGAGACATAGATAGATAGATAGACAGACAAACAGAAAGACAGACAGAAGCTTCTTCCTCTCCCGGAACTCCTCTGAGCAGCCCTGTCAGGACCTACCATACATTGAATGTATGGTAGGTCCTGACAGGGCTGCTCAGAGGAGTTCGGGGAGAGGAAGAAGTGGGTGGCTAGTGCAAGAATGCCGCCCGCTATCTCTGTTTGACGGCTGCTTATGAGTACAGAGGGGGAATCCTGGTTATCAAGGTGGGCATTTAATTTTTTTTATACGGTATTTCTGCACAGAGGAAGCGGGCGGTGAGCCAGGGATGCCGCCCGCTGCCTCCAGATGGGGGTGCGTATTATACATAGGAACTACACGTTTAATCAAAATCTTGGGTATAATTTGCACCTGTGTATTATACACAGGTGCGTATTATACCTGAGATTTTACGGTAGACAGATAGACTGACAGATAGATAGATGACAGATAGATAGATAGATAGATAGATAGATAGATAGATAGATAGATAATAGAGAGATAGATAGATAGATAGATAGAGAGATAGATAGATAGATAGATAGACTGACAGATAGATAGATGACAGATATATAGATGACAGATAGATAGATAGATAGATAGATAGATAGATAGATAGAAAGATAATAGATTGATTCACCATTGTCTTGATAAAAATGCCTCATTATTTTTCAGTGTTGCCACTGATGTAGAAATGACACCTTGTTTCTCTTGATGAAACTCTTCCTGATTTGTAAAATACAAAGTAAATTAATATATCATTGTTAACCCTTTAGCCCTTTGAGTGTTGGAGGGGGTACTCAACATATTGCTTTGCAATGCACTGAGTACCACCTGGCACTCAAAGGGTTAAGGACTATAGTCATGTGCAACACATTGCTTTGCAATACACTGGATGTCCTATGGTCCTATTGAAAAGTAATATATATATATTGCAGGACTTCCCAAACTGAGTATAAATGCGTTGCATACCCCTCTGGCACTGGCACTCAAAGGGTTAAAGACTTATTTATGCGAGTGCCTACGATTGTATTCACTAAGGAGATCAATACATAACCTAAGGTGCAGACAAATGAGTTTTAAAAGTGCAGCAATTGAGCTGTACTGATGGATTTGTACTCCCCCCTTCCCATTGTTAGGCTGATGTATTAAGAATATGGGGAGATACACTAAGGTGTTATAAAGGGGTGATAAAGAAGAGATAACATCCCCATTGTGGTAGTCTCAGTGTTATTCTATGCAGCTAATGCACTAACATTTCCCCAACTTGAGAAATGTTAATGGATAGGTTCCATAGAATAACATAGGAAATAGAGAAGTCATCTATACTTTATCACACCTTTATAACACCTTAGAGTGTACCCATTTGGAATAATTCTGGAGCAATCTAACTGTACCATGGGGGAACCAATACAAATTTGCAAAACTTACGTTCATTTAAATGCGGCTTCTTGAATGCTACAGAGGTCTCTAAAGCAATGCTCCAAAATTATTTGGAGATCTCCCTAGCATTCAAGGGGTTAAAGGCTCCATTTAAATCAATGGGAATTTTTATTTGTCCCCTGTGGTGCAGTTGGTTTACCCCCAGAATTAGTCCAGACAATTCTCCCTGTTACATTAGCCTCACTGTTGGAATGATGGCATGCACATTTACCAACCAATAGAAGCAGCACATTTTCCTGCAAAATCATCATAAACATGGTACAGTATACATTAAACCAGTGGTTCTCTTCCAGGTTGATGTAGCACTTTGGTGTGCCAACGACACTCATTTTGGGTTCCCCCTCTTTTCTATAAAGACATTGAGAAAAATGTCAATGTTGAGTTTCAAATGTATATTTATGAATATTATGCAAATATATTTGTCATTGCGATTTAGACCTAATACCAACTATACAGTATATTAATGTATTTTTCCTTTATTGTGTGATAGACAATTGACATATAAGATGTTAGATGTTCCCTGAAACATCCATACTGTAGGTTAGTGGTGTCCTGAACAAAATTAAATTGAGAACCTCAGTTTTATCCTCTTGAATACCAGAGAGTTATCCAAATCATTATAAAGATAAATATCACACACTGGCCACCTCCCTTTCAGCCAAGGGGGGGTACATCCCTTTCATTAACCCTTTAAGGACCAGACTGGTGTGCAAAGTATTGAGGGATCAACAGTCCTATTTCTAAGTAATGATCTTCAATACCCTCTTCTAGTGAAAGGCTTTACTGTTTTCCAGTAAGATGTCAAAATGTGATAATGACTTAATTTGGCATGTTATTCATTTACTTGCATGTCCTGGTTTCCAGGACAACCTCATACATGCACCATATTTAGTACCATTTTAATGTTTCTGTCTTATGACTGAAGGCCTTGTATTTGTACATGAAATCACCTCTTCTAGCAGCTTTGCCTAACCTTTTAATAATGTATGCACGAATGTGTTTTGACTGACTATTTCACCATTGCTTTGACCTATATCAATTATTCTGCTTATGAAAACATATGAAATATGAGATGTTTATACCGCAGAAATAACTGAGACATGTTATTAAAGGAAAACCATCAGAAATTCAGATCAACCCCTTGGATGCTAGACACATCTCCAATACTTTGATTTGCAATGCATTGGAGAGGTTTCTAGCATCTAAGACAGTGATTCTCAATGTTCATTCTTAAAGGGGAACTACCACCAGCAATAACTTAACCTGGCTCCAAAAGGGACTGACAACGCAGGCGCACGGACATCACTGTGACGAGATGTCCGTGCTTCCTGCTCCTGTGACCGTCGGAAAAACGCAAAAATCTTTGGAACCGGGTAATATTGCTGGCGACTAGTGCTACTAAGCAGCTAGTCGCCAGATGAAGACTCGTTTCAGGTTAAATTATTGCGGGGTTGTAGTTCCCCTTTAAGACACACCAAAAAGTCACATTATCAAAATGTCCGTGCTTGTTTATATGTAAAAGGTGGTACTGTTTTATCCATAAGAAAAGCAGAGACTGATAGAGTAAAAGAGAAATTGGAGGAGGATTTCTTGTCTACGTGCCAAATAAAGCCCCTGGTCCACCTCCACTACAGAAACGATATCCTAATCATTTGGACTGCCAGCGTAAATGAACTTTTGTAATTTCATGTAAATTACAGTTCCTACCATTCCTCCATCAACTTTAAACTCAGCCATTCACCCACACAAATTAACTTTCTGGATACCACAGTCAGTATTAGAAACAACTCCATCAGGCCATCTCTGTACCGCAAACCAAGACACAAGCCTCATTATCTCAGAAATTAGAGTTTCCATCACAGATACACAAAAAATTCTATTGTTTACAACCAGGCCCTAAGGTAGAACTGCATATGCTCTGAGACCACTGATCATGGAAAACGTCTCAGGTGAGACGGTCAAGGACATCAAAATTCAGAGAGCCATCAGTGTACCCAGAAGAGATCTCCTGGAATACAAACAACCACAGGAAGAGAACAGAGAACAGAGTAACAGCCGGAGATTCTTCCGGCTGAACTGATAACAGATTGAAGTGGAGAGAGATGAGAAGCAGGAAGACCTGAGAGTAGAATGTTGCAGTAGTCAAGTCTGGAGAGAACAAGTGCCTGAGATAGTGTTTTACCCGTTGATATGCAGAGGAACGGACGTATTTTTGCAATATTTTTTAGGAAGGGGTGACATGTTCTAGTGACAGCTTGGATATGGGGGGAGAAGGTTAATTTAGAATCAAATATGACCCCAAGACAGCGTGCTTTGGATACTGAATGTATAGCACAGTTTTCTATTGTGATGGAGAAGGGGGTTGGTGGATGGGTTTTAGGAGGGAACACCACCAGCTCTGTCTTAGCCATATTAAGGTTAAGGTGGTGGTGGGCCATCCATGATGAAATGGCTGAGAGACATTGAGTGACTTGAGCCTTCACAGCTGGAGTGAGGTCAGGGACCGAGAGATAGATTAGTGTGTCATCTGCATACAGATGGTAATTAAGTCCAAGAGATGAGATGAAGTCACCAAGTGAGAGGGTGTAGAGTGAAAAAAGAAGTGATCCCAGGACTGATCTCTGAGGTACACCTACTGAGAGGTCGAGGGGAGATGAGAAAGTGTTAGAAAAAGAAACACTGAAAATAAGTTTAGAGAGATAGGAGGAAATCCATTCTAGAGGTGTGTCACGGATGCCAAGGGTATGCAGTGTGTCCAATAGGAGTGCATGGTCAACAGTGTCGAAAGCAGCAGATAGATCTAGTAGGATTAGTATACTAAAATGTCCTTTGTCCCTTGCTGTGTATAAAAATTATATTGTGTAATAAACTGTATTGTTTGATATGACAACTGTTATAATGCAGGTAATTATTGGTATTAACTGGTTTAACGTAATTTTTCCCAATGCTCTTCCCCTCTTCATGGCTTAAAGGGATAGTAATACTTCAAAATTACTATTTCTTATATTGAAGCCCTTTAAAAACTGAATTAAATGCCACCAACGGCGTCTCTCAAACCTTTATAGCCGCTTTTAAACTTCGCTCCCCCCTGCCTCTCCCCTGACATCATCGTTCTTGCTGCAGCAGGGAAATCTGGTCCCGGGACCGGTGGGGGCTCTTCAGCAGAGCCGAGATCTCATTATGGAAGACAAGATCCTTCACTAAAATGGTCTTCTACGTGTGCTTGGTTACCAAGCACACGTAGAAGACCGTTTTAGTGAAGGATCGTTTCTTCTATAATGAGATCTGTCTGTGCTGAAGAGCCTCCGCTTGATTCAGTGAACGGATTCCCCTGCTGCAGCAAGAACGCTGACGTCAGGGGAGAGGCAGGGGAGAGTAAAGTTTAAAAGCGGCTATCTCTCAAACCATAAAGGTTTGAGAGATGCCGCTGGTGGCATTTAATTTAGTTTTTTAAGGGCTTCAATATAAGGGATAGTAATTTTGAAGTATTATTATCCCTTTAAATTAAGATCCCAAAAATTTACATTGTCACTACTGATGTTATAAGTAAAGGTCAAACCCCTCTGATTATCATTAAGTTGCACAGCAAAATCCTTCAACTCCGACATACTACCCTTCCATATGATTACAAGATCATCTATGAAGCATCCATAGTACGCCATCCTCCCCCCAAGCCCCGCTCCCCACATATGGGTAAACTCCCAATGACCCAAGTAGAGGCTGGCATAGCTGGGGGTGAAGCTGGCGCCCATGGCAGACCCCCTAACTTGAAGGTAGTATTTGTCCATGAATTGGAAATAGTTGTTGTGCAAGATAAATTGTATGCCTTCAGGTATAAATGCGTTTCGTAAATCTGACATATTCTTATCTTCCTCCAAAAAGAATCTTATAGCCTCCAATCCTTTCTGTTGTTCTAAGTGTTAATGTGTGTGAATCTGTGAAGATTTAGAAATAAATCAAACTCATTAGGGTAAATGTTAGGGGCAAACTTGAGCCCTTTACTAATCAATGGAATTTCTTCCTTGCTAAAAGCATATTCAGTGAGATTGTATATAGCTAACGCTGCAAGTCCATCTCCCTCCAATTCTAGTGAAATATCTAATTGTGTTCTACCATACCTCCTCCCTGCTCTCTTTCCTCGTCGACCTGACTTAGGTCTGGTGAGGAACATCTTGTTCTCTTTAGTGAGTGAACAACCCTCCCCTGGGAATTCCCTAACAAAACTGGTGTATTGTGCCCTACTTTTGTTGTGGAACCTTGTGTGACTGCTTGTGCATAACTGGTACTAGGCTGCGGTTCTAATTCCAATTCCAATTGTATCTGTGACGGCCCATGCATATGTGTGCCGGTCACTGGTTCAATATTCCTATTTAATAAAGAAAACCTATTATGAATCGGTATATCTACTTCTACCTCTGAATCCATAGAAATAGATGGTTTAACATTATGGCCATTACTCTGGTGTGGATATCTATCTATTGACAGTTAGTTAGTGGATGGAGGGACACTCGTTTATTTTTTACCAGTGTAGATTATATTACTTGTAGTATAGTATAGTGTATGTGTTTTTTTTTAATATCTTTCTTAGGCATCTTTATTTTTAGATACACATATGGTACAGAAAGGGTAAATATAAAATAAATATACTAGTATGTTTATAAGGGAATTGTAATTGAATATATCCTGGAATATTTGCAACTTTATTGATCATTGGAGAACAACAATATGGAACCTATATATTTCAAGATGACGATAGACTGGCGCCAGATTTAAGCAGACACCACAGTAAATCCGAACATGCTCCCTCAGGAAGTACTGGTAACAGCACGAAACATATTGTCGTCCTCTTCACTTGTGTTCAAGGAGATATTGCTGTTGGCTGTTCATATATCATACGCCATTTTGTGGACTAGAAGGATTCACAGAGAAGGATTCATATACAGCGGCTCTGTTTGTCTGTGCAAGCATATTGACATACGGAGATCGAGGAAGATGGGAGGATTGCTCATTGATCACTCTGCCTGCAACAAGAGAGAGAGAAACGCATGATATCACGTTTACGGACTACTAATTGGAGGTAACATACAGACACACTGTTACATTAGCCATTGCTACAATACTAGCGGGAAGGTTGTAGTCCATAGTTTATGAGGACGGGAGAGTATAACAGAAGAGTTATTAAGTATTCATCACCTGCCCACTAAATCTCCTTACTATATACAGATACAGAACAACAAATATTGCACAGGTGAATTTCAGGACTTGATATATTGTTTCTTCTAATAGTCTTGTCACACACTTTTATTAACAGCATCCTTTGGACATTTGTCTTAAGCTTTAGAAGCTGTAGTATTGCAGCTCTCTTCACCTGAAGTGCACCAACTTAACATTAGCTCCAGAGCTAAATATTACTTTATAACAAGCTCTTTAGGTTTATTTTTAATATATATTTGTATTTTCGCATACAGTCAATTGTACCAATCTCCTATTTTGATTGTTTGGATATATATATATATTACATGTATCTGGTCAGCTATCAGGGGGCATGGCTGGGAAACACTGGTTGAAGAGCCCCCTAGCTCATCAACCAACCACTGCTGCAACTGTTAAAATAGAAAAAAAAAAAAGTTACCCACTAACTTAGGAGGAGGCAGTGGGTGAAGCCCCCTGCCTCCTCAGAAAGCCACTTACAAAAAATTAAAAAAAAATCAGACCCTTCAGTGTGGCATCAGGACCCCCCTAATGCACTCAGCTACTGATTCGGCTGGGAGATCAATAGTGGCAATACAGAGAAGCAAGAAAGCTCCCCTGCTTCCATTCTACCTGGGGTACCTGGACACAAGTGGATGGAATCAGGAAACCCTCTCATGTCAATGAGGGAAAGCATCTCTCATTGATGAGAAAGGGTTTCCCGATCCCACCAAATCCTACCTGGTACTTAGGTACTTATTATTATTATTATTATTTTATTTTTTTACTATCTGGTGTATTTATCCAGCCAAATTAAATTACCTTATGCAATCTTGTGTATTTCTCTATATAACATAAGTTGTCATATAGATTATTATATTATTAGGGAACAGTAATATTTTAGTGTGATACCCTTTGGCTGCCGGCACGGTTTGGAATTATACTTTGGGACAGTTTGCTCCATGTAGTGAAGGTGCTATAAGTGTTAACACTCAGGTGTGATTACTGGATTTGTCTTAGATTAGCTTTGTAACATCCAATAGGCACAACAACACCAAGGTTTAAATACAGGTTAAATGTAGCAACTGGAGAGCCCTGATGAAGTGTCCTTAGTGATACAAAACATACTGGAAGTACATATTTAAAAGCCACAGCATTCTTAGCTCCATACCTGTTGAACCTCTGCCTGAACTGTATCTTTATCAACCTCCAGTACTGCGACTGAAGGATGGTAGGCTGACAACAACTATTGAGACTTGCATTCTGTCTGCCCGCTTATCTTACTGGAGTGCACCCGGGACTTATGCTATAATAAAAGGTCAGTCTTGCACATCATATTGCTGACATCAAAGAAGGGAGATATTGCTCACAACACAAGCGAATCTGCCCGTAAATAGAAGCAATCTTCCTTGCAACTACACCTTACCAGGGGCACCAAACTGGGAAACAGATTGTATTGCACAGAAGCCTTCCAGCTACAAAGTATATTGGAGGTTGTTTTCACTATATGTTGAAGAACTATTTATAGTGCATGTTTTATTGCACCTTATATTGAGGACTATTGTATGAGAACTTTTTTTATAATTTTTTATTACTTTTCATATCAAATACATTGGCCATTTTTATGAGGTGGACTCTCTGTTGTTAGTAAAATATATATATATATATATATATAAATATATGGGAATTTGGCGAGTGTGGCGCATACCTCCCAAGTGTCCCTCTTTAGGCAGGACAGTCCCTCTTTTAGACCCAAATCCCTCTGTCCCTCTTTCCTACCCTGATGTCTCTCTTTTTAGGAAATCAGATTGTGTGGTGTATATCTAAATGTATCACACTGCTCTATATCAATACAACTCACATTGATGTTTGTTTAAATGCCAATATATCTGTTAATAAATTAGTATATGTAAAAAAAATACCTTGGTCTTGTTATAAGTCATTTATTAGGTTACACAAGGAGATGTCAGTAGGTCATGAAATAGCCTCAAAATGCTCTGTAATGCCCCGCCCACCAGCCACTCCCCCAGCAACACCCCTCTAAATCACAAGTGTCCCTCTTTGGTAATTTGAAAGGTTGGGAGGCATGGTGGTGTAGTTGGTTTACTCCAGAATTGCTCTAATTATTCTTAGTATATCAATCTTGTGCCTTTTTGCACAAAAAAATACAAATTTTGTAGCAAACTGAATCACAGAAGTAAAAATTGTTGATTTTACAATACATTGGAGACCCCTTTACAATTTAAGGATTTAAAAGCGCTCTTTAAAATGTTGCAGTTGGATTTTGTCAGAATTGCTTCTCATTTTCTTTGTGCAAATATCCATGTGTGTGTGTGTTATTCTGCAAGTCAGTGGTTTAAATTTTAACTTTCATCACATCAGCCACCAGTAAGAAAGCTTTCATCAATAAATATAACAAATGTGGAGTATATGGAAGTATTAAACTGATTCATCCTGCATGTAAAACTTATTGACATTTGTGTAGTTGTTTGTAGCTATTAACTTGTGTTTTTGTACCATAGGGACCATCTGTTAAAAGGATAATTCAATTAGGATTCAGTTACTGGATTGCAATCATCAAGTCTTGCTACTAAAGTCATGAAGTATTACAACAGTACAGCTTCAACAGCTGCTTTCATTTATAAATGTCTCCTTGTTTTAATTAATACTGTTTTCTAAACCAAATTCAGCTCACATTATCTTCCCGTAGTTTGAAATGTGACATTCGTTTCAAATCAGCTTAACCCTTTGAGTGCCATAGGGATATGCAATGCATTGCAAAGCAATGCGTTGCTTACACCTCTGGCACTCAAAGGGTTAAATTATTGGTGTACTAATAATTGTTTTTTCATCATTTTAATCGAAAGCAAAATATATAAATACCAGTTCGAACTGTTAACTCCTGTGATCCTTAAGAGGTTAAATTCACAAAAGACACAAAGTAAAACAACCAAGAATGCAGATTTACAATACATATGTGAAAACAAGAATAAAAGAGAACAGTGCACCAGATGATCTAAGTATAGCAGATACAATATTACATTTATTGAGCATAAAACCAGATAACAAAAAACCACCTGTACATGGAAAATTAGAGCAAAAACAATAAAAAATGTATGGAGAAAAAAAAAAAAAGCTAAAAGACAGTCTGTAAGAACTGCAACTATATAGAAAATAAAAAAATATAAAAAAAAACTTGAAAAAGTACTAAAAGTTTCTGTTACAACATAAGAGGAACTGTGATGCATTTCTGTAAGAGAACAGGCTGACAGAGGTATGTACCGGGTGGTGACAACATATGTGGAGTGAGTGGAACTTTTGACCAATGCGATAATATGAATAATCCCATGGTACCAAAAGTACAGACAGATATGCAATAATAAGATAATGGCGTGGGTAAACAGAGTCCCCCACAGGTAATGTGCTTACAAGAACCTTGCTTTTTGCTTATGTATCTCATACATTGATCAGCAACAATTCCACAGCGTCTTTATATTGCGCTCCCCAGATATATTCTGCTAAATTGTAATTCATCCAATATCCCTTCCCGTGGATGCCTGTTCTATCTTGTCAAAATATTGAAGTCTGTCTGCTATCTCAATGGATGTATGTCTATGTGTATAGGAGTCCTCTCTCCTTTCTCTTTCAATCAATTTCTGATTGATGTGAAGATCAATGTATTTTTTGGTATTAATTGCTCCTTTATAAGTATCACAGTTATGTCTGAAAAGAGCATCAGAAATACACTGGGACAGAGTTCAACATTTGTATGAGACGAGGGTGGGGGTACTTTTGGTTTACCCCTGCTATTGTCTTATTATTGCATATCTGTCTCTATTTTTGGTACCATGGAACAATTCATCTTATCCCCTATGTAACACGTTCCACTTGTTCCACATATATGGTCACAACCTGCACAAACCTCTGTCAGTCTGTTCTCTTGGAGAAGTGCATCATGGGCCCACTTATGTTGTAACAGGTGCTTTTAGGCACCTTTTCAAGCCTTTTTAATGTTTTTTTTTCTTTTTTTCCTCCACAAATTTATTATTGTTTGTCCTCTATTTTTAACATGTATGGGTGGTTTTTAGTTACCTTGTTTTATGCTCAATAAATGTAATATCGTATCTACTACACTTAGATCCTCTAGTGTGCTCTTTTCTTCTTGTTTTTCCACATATTTAGTAGCCCCTGTGAATCCAAGGGCAAACACAGCAACACAGTACTGAGCAGCATGATGATCAACAGACCTAAAAACAAAAAAATCGATAAACTCAGGAGACCTGACGTATAGCAGCCATCATCATCTGTATTAATATCATTCTCTATATTCATTTTCATCATCCAATCCTACCTCATCATCTCTTCATTGGACTATTATCCATACGTATCCCTGTGACAAGAAGGTTCAAGTAAGACTATATTTCTTTGCAAATCTGCATTGAAGAATATATGTGTAATATTAAAAACAAATGTACTTCGTACTCAGGTTCAGACTTTACATGATTTTCTGGTAATGTTTATGACAATTTAATGCTATTACAATGAGTTAACAGTGTCCATTCTTATGTATATTCCATTTTAGTTTTTTTGCATGAAAAAAGTTTTGAAGCAACTGAATCCTTTATTAGAAATAAACACTATAGATCATATAGAGTATTGGTTTTGGCAGTACTGGCTTACTCTTGCAGCCTGTAGACAACTTAGCACCAGATATGTTCCCTTTACATCCACTTTTTAACTCGCACGTCAGGAGTGATTTTTCAGTTATTTTTCTTTTGGTCACAATGCATGGCTCCTTAGTATCAGTGATTTTTCTGTAAAACATTTGTGGGTAGTTTGTCACCCACCACTTGGAGCTTCAATAGCGCCACCATAACAGAGGTGGTTGTAGATCATCAGTGGATGAAGAGATACAAATGTTATAATTTAGACTTTAACTCTAGGTTTACCTATATTTTTCCAGAACATGGTATTGGATCTGTGCTTTCTCACGCTGACTAATGTCTACATTTTTATGCAAACTCACTGTTTTTGGATAGTGGCAATTCTGTTACATTCCCTATTAACTTATATCAGCTGATGCTTTCCATATGGTGTTCAACAGAGACTCATAGCTCTTAATAATAGAGGATCTTAGTCATCAGGCCACGATTAATACTAACCTGTGTGAGTTTATACAGTGATACTTCCTGAAACATACATTTAGGATTCAATTATTTGCTCTTAGATTAATTATTTGAGGTCTTGTTGCTTTTTTTTTTGTTCTTTATTTGTGGCAAACTGGATTGTGCTCCAGTATTAATACAATTATGTCTGTCCATTCTATGTTGAATCAAATTATTAAAAGTTACGTTTTAGTGAATTTATGTCTATTCCTTTGTAGCTTCACTCAGAGTGAAGCATGATTTAGTGCTAGTTACACAGGGCTGTCTTTTTTTCTCCTTTGTTTATTGTGTGCATATTGTACACGTTTACTGTACAGCTATCGGAAGATTTGGGGAGCTAGAGTACATGGATTTTTGTTTTTTATTGTATTTCTGAGCATATCTACATTGGAGAATATATATGTAATACTAAGAACAAATGACTGTTTCTATATTAGGACTTCCTACTTAGGTTCATATTTTACTTACTTTTCTGGTAATTATTACTGCGTTTTCATGTATTTTTTTTTTATTTGTTTTGGACACATCCCCATTTGTATTTATTCTCTCCAGCTGGGTTAGGTAGTACTGGCTTACTCTTGCAGCCTGTAGACAACATTGCTCTGGATATGTTCCTTTTACATTCACTTTTTAGCTCTCTTGTCACATGACTGCTTGAGCATGCCAAGTTAGTAATCTATTTTACACGCAGTTCATGCATAATTTCTCTTTACTGAGTTTTTATCTCATTTTCATTGGTATTACAATGAGTTAATAGTGTCCATTCTTATGTGTATTTCCTTTTAGTTTTTTTTTGTAAAAAAAAAAAAGGTTTGTAAGTAACTGAATCGTTTATTAGAAATTAGCACTATGGATCTTATAGAGTACCGACAAACTCAAGGTACTTTTTGTAAGCAATAGTATTTCAAACGGTTATATCAAAATTTCTTTTTCAGGTTTGCAAATAGCTCAAATAAGTAATATTTTGAATAGTATTTGCCCTTTGCATATTTATCAGTGTCCATAGAGTAGCCTGTAAAAGGCTACATCATGGTAATATACAAAATATCATACATCTGGTCCATACTACTATATCCCTGTTGGTTACTAAAGGGAGTGAACATGTGCATATGAAAGCTGTATATGGGTAGATTTCATCAATGCTATGTAAGATTTTCCATATAAAAAGTTGTATTTATGCTCATTACCTAGTGTATTTCCCTGTGCAATGTAAGAAAATGTATTCTAGCCAATGAAATTGATATGTTTTTATTATTGATAATAATATTTAAACAAGCATTCCATATTTGCTGGAATCCTTCAATTAAATCAGACCAGGTATCCACTTCCCCCTCAAGCCCTTGAGGCACATATCCTAGTCATTCCAAACCCTGGGGAAAGACCTGTGCAATGTAGTAGTTATTGCCTGATTTCATTACTGAATGTTGATATAAAGCTGCTAGCTAAACTGTTAGCCAGTAGGCTTTTGCCATTCTTTCCTTTATTGATTCATTCCATCCCAGGGAAGAGAGGCCAGAGACAACACGGCTAAAGTGCTTTCATTAATACAACTGTTATTCATAAGAAATTGCCTTCTCTAATCTTCTCGTTGGACGAGGAGAAAGTGTTTTGACAGAGTTTGCTGAGTGTTTCTCAAAGAGGCAATGATAACATAGATTTAGGTCCACTTTTCCTGTCAGCAATGTTAAGATTATACTATTCTCCTATGACCAGGGTCAGAGTAAATGGTTTTCTTTTTGAGGCCTTTCCCATCAGGAATGGGAAAACCCAATGAAAATTTGTCTGCTTTCTTGATGATGTTTTAATGTTTATAACTAATCCCAGCCTGAAATGCTAATGCAAATTGCTGCCGATGTTTTAATTTTTATAACCAGTCCCAACTCTTCCCTCCCCTCTTTGGTATCCCTACTTGATTTTTATGAAAAGCTTTCCCTTTTTAAAATCAATTCCTCAAAATCTGAAATTCTTACATAAGTATCCTATCGGACCAGACCACCTTTCTTCAAGCCATATCCCTCTTCTCATGAAACCATTCCAAAATTAAATATCTAGGAGTCTTCTTTACAGCTGACCCCAAAGCCTTATTCACAGTGAACTGTCTTTCTCTGATAGTGTGTTTTACCGCCTAGCTTAGAAGATTGAATTCCTTATATGTCTCATGGCTCGTGAGATCAAACTTGATCAAAATGTTGATTCTACCTAAACTGCTATAGGGGAGGCATAGGACTACCGAATCTTAAAACATATTGGGTGACCTCAGTTTTAGATGCTTATAACTCATAGCACCAGAAGGGAAGGTGTGGGTGTCTTGCTGTGAAGCTTTATACCCTTCTTTTGTTACAGTTATTACTTTTTAGGAGGGCATCTATTCCTGATGTCATATGTTTCCATATCATTCTCGCTGGAGTCTTTTCGGTTTGGAATTCTTGGAATCAATCATATAATTTATCCCCCTTTCCCTCCCCTACTCTATCCATTAGAGGTAACAATGATTTCCCTCCAGGTATGGAGGGAAATCCATTTTAATCAAATCCTTTTTATTCCTTTTATCAAATGGGAGAAAGTTAACTCACACACACTCCAATCAATTATATTGCTATTATGTCAATCCCTTCTTCCTTACCCCTTAAGTGTGAATTGGTCTTCCTCTAGACTCTGAGCTCACAGGAACAGGGCCCTCTGATCCTTCTGTTCTCCACATATGATTTACTATTTAATATCCCTGTATGTCTATTCCCTATTGTACAGCACCACGGATTAAGTTGGCGCTATATAAATAAAGAATAATAATAATTGTGGTTTCAGGTCTTTCATCCCACTCTTCTCCAGGCAGCAGAACATAATTCAGATTTTACCTAAGAGACTTGTTGGACAAAGTCTGATCAGTCAAAGCCTTGTTATGTGCAATACTGGCCTGTCCCTTCTCCACTCCTGCCTTCCCTTCTCTCTCCATTTCTCCGCTTCCCGGTTATAAAATAATTTAATTTCTCCTCCTACTCTTGCCCTGCCCATTTATCTCCAACCTTTTCTTTCTTGCTCTCATGTTCTTCTTTATCAGTTTCCTTTTCTAAACTCTAAACTACTTTGAGATTTCATATTTTGACTAGTACACTCAGCCACTTATTGTAGGTTTTACTCTTCTCGCTTGGTCTGGAGAGTTAGCGTGGCAATAAACCTGTTCTGCTCTTGCTTTAGTTTAACATATTGCTGTCTGATAGGTGGCAGTTAATTTCTGAATCATTTAACCTTAAATAATTGTTTCTCAATTTTGTATTTCAGCAAACTTATGATTGTTGCATTTATTACATTTCTCCTTCCGCCTATATGCTACATACTATATGATTAAAATTATGGTTGTCTATATTGTATTGATACTGATATTCATAATACAATTCTTTAAAAATGCCTCATTTAATCAAAGGGAATTTGAGTAATTTTAATTCTGCTCTATGGTGTAGTTCATTTGCCCCAGAAATACTCAGATTCTCTTTTGAATAAAAGGCCCAAGGTGAGCATTGAAGAGGAAAGAAACAGTTCTGATGTCTTGGTTATATGAGTTTGATGTTAATATACATTCCTTGCATGTTCTCTGACCACAGAATAAAATGAGAAAAGGAAACAGAAATCTAGAAAATAATGTTTCTAAGAGGATGATGAACAGCTGCTGCCAGTCAAGCATATTTCACTTGTGAAATTTATGTGTTTTGTAACATCATTTTTTTATACTTGATGAAAACAAAGCAGGACGCTACTAAATCACAAAGGTATGACAATAATGTTATTTGTGCACGTCCCATTGCTGGCATTAGGGCCATGAAACCAGCACGTTGTTCTCTCTGTGCAGATGAAAGGAAATGGAACACATTGTACTAGGTGAGTGAGGACTTCAATTAATATACCCTTCAAAGGACAAAGACCTTGTAGTTTTACTTTAAGAATCATATTATTGCACTTGATTGGAAAATAGGAAATAATTAATATATGGTCTTGATTCATTGCATCAGAAAAAATTTTCAGAGTTGCCATGTTGTACATCAGTAGATATTTTCTGATAGTGAATTCTGCAAGCCCAAGATATGTGTTTGAACATCCCCTCTCTAATGCCAGTGTTCCTTAAAGGGATAGTAATACTTCGTTTTAACTTTGTTTTGTTTTGTAGGCATTAAAAAAACATGAAGAAACATATAAGTCTTATCTCTCAAACTGTTATGGTTTAAGAGATATTCACAAGCAAAGTTTCCCCTTCCCGCCCCTTTTACCTAGTGTAAGCCATCTCTTCTCATATGTGGAATCCAGTCCATAGACTGGACAGATAACAGCAGGGGACACTCTTCTTCCTATTAGAACAATGAAAGCCCTGCCCCCCTTGACAAGCTTTTCAGGTTTTTCCCTTATCTTAATTGAAGATTGTCCTTCTGTGCAATCTACCTGGGCACCTCCCTTCTGCTTTGGCTGAGGAGTGTTAGATCTGTAAAAGGGGCGGGAGAGGGATACTTTGTCATTGAATTACTCCTGAACTATAACTCTGACAGAATTGAAATAACACTCTCCAAAGTCCAAATACTATGATGATTAATTAGAGATGCTTTTATTATGAAACATTACTATCCCTTTAATAATCTTCCCTCCTTTGTCTCTGTCATAGTGATCTAGCTGATTGTGCATGTGTGACCTCTTCCTCCATCCTATGATTAGGTGGAAGGGAAAGTTACTCTGTGGCATTTAGCCTCTTAGTCCCACCACCCAGACAATCAGAGAGCGGGAAAATTAATAAACAGGCATTGGTATATATATATATATATATATATATATATATATATATATATATATATATATATTGCACACGCTGATATGAAGAGTAGAAGGGGTTCTGGGGACTCTTCATTGGGATTATTTAAAAATGAATATGAGGGCCCCATATTAATTTATTTTGACCCATCTACTCCCATAAGGGAAGGTGGAAGAAGAGATCCCATATTCCTTCCTGTGATCAGTATTTGATTAATATGGGGACCCCATATTATTTTTTTTATTCCTCTCCCATGTGAAGGGTAGAGGAAGGGATCCAGAACTAAGAGCTTTGAATATTTATTTAGATTAATATGAAGGCTCTTGAACCCATATTAATCTCTATTTTTTAACTACCTCTGCGTGTGAGAGAGTAAAGAAAATGGTCTCGCTACACCTTCCTTGGCTAGAAAATAAATCAATGTAGGGCGTGGCTTAAAATCCGTATGGGGCTGAAGGCCTCGCTGAAGGTCCATTGTTTTGGAATAAATTGTAGACCAATTTTATGTTTTTAAAAAACATCTCTTCAGATTACATAAGTAGGAAAGATGAACAAAACTAATTATTTAATGACCAAAGCTGCTTCAGGATGTTTTTTCAGCTCACATGACTCTGTGTAAGTAAGCACCCACTGGGTTGCTCTGCCAACTGAGCTCCTGCTCCTTAGGTTGCAAGAAAGGTCCTCAACAAAAAGAACCAAACAGATTAAATACATTGATAACTATGCTTAAAGGAGCAGTAAACTTGTTTTATGAAAATATATATATTGTAGGGATTTTCCTATTGAGTAAAATAAGGTACTCAAACTTCCGAGAGATTTATATTTCCAGAGTTATTACAGTTTAAACCCATGTTTTTTTATATTAGCAGTGCCCTCTAGTGGTCAAATTCTAATTAGATTTCCTGTTAGATTCTAATGGAGAGGAAAGTCAGAAAAGTCAGAGACATACAGTTCTCCATAGAATGTGATAGAAACTGCCTGTCACTTCCTGTCAGTTAGAACTATCAGGAAGTAAATACAGTATATTCACTTCCTGATTATTTAAACTGCTATAAATTTTGAATAAAACATCTGACAGCAGTGGGAGTGATCTTGTTTTATTCAGCAAGAAAAGTTCTATAAAATATGTGTTTTCATAAAAAAAGTTTACTGCCCCTTTAATAGAATAACTGGAATTGCAGCAATTTTGTTTAAACAGTGATATCAAGTGAATTTGTCATCTATAGCTATAGTCAACTTTTAACTTCTTAGATGCTATAACTATCTCTAGTGCATTGCTTTGCAATAAATTGCCAATATCTCTAGTATCCAAAGGTTAAGAATTTTTCATATATTATTGCATCTTGTCTATGGGGTTGTTCCAAAGCTTAACTAGTTTCATTTAATGTATAATTCATGCAAATGTACTTATCAATCAAGTGGTCAGATGCTGGTTCACCAAGTTAGCAGAAAATAATAGCCTTTATCTCTTGTAAACCAAAAACAGAGGTCACTTTATTGTCGTACAGGACACAATGCTAATTAACACATATATCACCCTGAAGTTTATATATCAAGCTAGGCAAGGTTATTACCTTAGAGCAAACACTGACTTTAGCTTATTTTGTGGATGAATGAGCACTGGCGGAGACTTACACGAATATAACTAGTACAAAAATAGACAATATTATGGCAGGGATATAACAAGCAGTGAGAAAAAGCAACTAACTTGATATATTGCACTCAGCCATTATATACTGCAATCATTCATGCACAGCCTTTATTTATTGATGAATACAGGGCTGAATTTTTCATTACTCTGGCTAGACAACTGCCTACAGTGCAAATTTCTTTACTGGCCATTATTTAAAGGGATAGTAATGTTTCACAAAAACAGCAGCTCCAATTAATCTTCATAGTATTTTAGTCATAGAGAGTGTCGTTTCAATACTGTCAGAGTTGTAGTTCAAGAGTAATAGAATGATAAAGTATCCCCCTCCCATCTATTTTACCTAGTGTAAGCTGCCTCCCCTCAGATGTGAGGGGACAGGTCACAGTAAGGTCACAGTAAGGGACAATCTTCTTACTGTGAGTACAATGAAAACCCTGCCCCCCTTGACAGGTTTTTCAGGTTATTCCCTTATGTTCACTGAAAATTGTCCCTCTCTGTGATCCATATGGACACTATTGCTGCTCTGAGCAAGTCCAAGTCCAATGGCCATGAGGGATACTTTTGTTTTAGGGGGTGTTGCTGGGGGCATGGCTGGTAGGCGGGGGATTACCAAGAACTTTTAGGTTATTTCATGACCTATTGATATTACTTTGTGAAACTGAATAAATGATCTAGAGCAAGGTCAAAATATTTTCTTTATGCAGACTATGTTAAACGCATATACTGTAGATTAAACAAATCTTATTGAAAGAGGGATTGTCATTCCTAAAGAGGGACACTTGGGAGGTATGACATTCTGAATGGTGGGTATGACCAGAACAATCCTAGTGCTTCATAGTATTTGGGGAGTGTTATTTCAATACTGTCAGAGTTGTAGTTCAAGAGTAATTGAATGATAAAGTATCCCCCTCCTGCCTATTTTACCTCTCAGATGTGGAATCTGGTCCTGAGACCAGACAGATCACAGCAAGAGACAATGTTCTTACAGTAAGCATAAGGAAAGCCCTGCCCCCTTGACAGGTTTTTCCTTATGCTCACTGAAGATTGGCCCTCTCTGCGATCCGTCCGGACAGTGTTGCTGCTCTACGGTGAGCAGTATTACATCAGTAAAAGGGGCAGGAGGGGGATACTTTGTCACTGAATTACTTTTGACCTACAACTCTGACAGTATTTAAATAACGCTCTCCATGGCTCAAATACTATGAAGATTAATTGGAGCTGCTTTTATTGTGAAACATTACTATCCCTTTAAACTCTTGGATGCTAGTGACTGAGAAGTCTCCAACAAATTGAAGATGTCCCTAGCAGCCAAGGGGCTACAAGCTTTATTTTAGAAACATAGAAACATAGAATTTGACGGCAGATAAGAACCAATCGGCCCATCTAGTCTGCCCAATTTCCTACTGTGTTAAAAAAAAAAAACCTCAAACCTTTTTTGGTCCTTGGTCTTTTCTTATGTTAAGGACCGCCTTATGCCTATCCCATGCATGCTTAAATTCTGTCACTGTATTGACATCTACCACTTCTGCTGGTAGGCTATTCCACTTGTCTATTACCCTCTCAGTGCTTGTATATCATAGGTTTATAGTATTTTCTGTAGCAGGAAACAGTGGGTGGGTGTCTCTTATGAGTGTGTGTGTGGTAATGGGTGAAGTTAACCCTTTGAGTGCCAGAGCAAAGCAATGAGTTGCATACCCCTCTGGCACTCAAAGGGTTAAGTGCACTTTTGGTGCATTTGGCTAGATGAATGGTATTTATACATGATACATTTGGATTTTTATGAACAAGTGTATTTCCTATTTGTTCTTGCGCATGCCTGGATGGTTCAAAAAGGTCATTAGTCTTTTTCATGTTGTAAACCATTAGCAGTGGACTACAAATTAAATCAAACACAAATTAAAAAAAAAACATGTCTGTAATTAATTGCTTTAAGTCCTAAGTCCTCCTGTTACAGGAAGGTATCTAGCACATGACAACACATTGCTTGGCTACGTCTCTGGCACTCAAAGAGTTAAGGGTCACTTGGGCATATTTCTAAAATTAAATTTCATTGTTTTACTTATTCTTAGCCTAGTACAAAGTGACATTAATACAATTAATGGAAAAAGCCTGGAAAAAAACATTCAGAACTTCACTTCCCATTCGCCACTGTACAATATGCGCATAATATTATGTACATAATAACCTGATTCATTATAACAGCACATAAGCAAAAAATATTCTGCTATGAAACATATTACAATAAAAATAATAATAAAATAAACATTATGGTAGCGTGTTAAAGGGATCGTAATGTTTCACAGCTTCAATTAATCTTCATAGTATTTGGGCCATGGAGAGTGTTATTTCATTGCTGTCAGAGTTGTAGTTCAAGAGCAATTGAAAGATAAAGTTTCCCCCTCCCTCTCCTTTTACATAGTGTAAGCCACCTCCCCTCAGATGTGGAATCTGGTCAGATAAAGTTTCCCCCTCCCTCCCCTTTTACCTAGTGTAAGCCGCCTCCCCTCAGATGTGGAATCTGGTCTCTTGACCAGACAGGTCACGGCAAGGGACTATCTTTGTTTTGTGAGCATAAAGAAAACCCTGTCCCCTTGATAGTTTTTTTCAGGTTTTTCCTTTAAATGCCTGTGAGGTCGCTAACATATTGAGAAGTATTGAGTTGAAGACCTCTAGAATTCAGAGCGATTAAAAGCCCCATTTAAATAATGAACATTTACTACATTTTCATTGGAATTCTGTGATGCAGGTGGTTTGCTACATAACTGTACCATTTTAGTTGGATGAATAAGGCTCTAAGGCTCATGTTTATAAAAGTAACCTAGAGTTATACTGGAATAAACCAACTGCTGGAGGGGGTAAAAGCAAAGCATTTGAGTATGGGTATATAGGAATCTTTTTGTCCCATTTGGTGCAGTTGGTTTACTCCAGAATAACTCCAGTTTACTTCTATAAATGAGAGCCTATCGACAAAATGTAAAAAAACACATAACAAACAAAAAAAATAAGAAATTCTGGGGCAAACCAACTGCATTCAGATTTAAATTGTTTCTTGAATATTTCCCAATGTATTGACGACCTCTAGCATTCAACACATTTATAAAGAAATTTGATAATTGCACCAAAAAAATAAAAGCAGATTTAGTGTTTAAATCCTAATGCCAGGTTTAACCTGTTCTTAATGGAAGTAAATATATATATAGTGACAATTATGTATGCAAAAATATTCTCAGTTGGGAATTTTCTATGAATATTCTCAGAATATTCTTAGTCATACTTGTAATCTTGACTTTAATTCTTTATAAATATGAACCGACCTTGTGAACTCTAGTGACAGTTCTTAAAGGGAAAGTAAAACTTTATTATTACTATCCCTCATATTGTAGATATTTGCAAAATAAGTTAATAGCCCCCAGGTTCATCTCTCAAACCTGTATGGTTTGAGAGATAACCGAAGGCAAAGTTCCCCCCTCCCTCCCCCTTCCCTGAAGTCAGCGTTGTGCTGACTGCAGGGATATCCGGTCTGTCTTTCATCATGCGGCTCTGCAGCAGAACCGTGATCGTGTTAGTGACAAAGAATTATTTCACAGAATTTCAGTGAAATAATTCTTCTTCACTAATGGTTTCTCGGCTCAGCTGCAGAGCCGCAAGCCTGTTGTACGACAGACTTCCCCTGCAGTCAGTACAACGCTGACTTCAGGGAAGGGGGAGGGAGGGGGAACTTTGCCTTCAGTTATCTCTCAAACCATAAAGGTCTGAGAGATGAACCCGGAGGCTATTAACTTATTTTGCAAATACCTACAATATGAGGAATAGTAATAATAAAGTATTGCTATCCCTTTAAATGTTCACAAAGAAAGCTGCTTCTCCAAAGCCAGGGAACAGACAGGGGTCGTGGTTGGTTGTGGAGACAGTGGGCTACTCCCCCCCCAGCCTCCTCCTCAACCAGTCAGCATTTTTCAGCCAAGCCCCCTGACAGCAACTCAGATTTACTTAGATTTATGTAAATAGATATATAAATATATACAGTTCAAAGATTGTGGCCTTTTTCAAGAATAACCGTTATTCTTGAAAAAGGCCACAATCTTTGGCCGAAATGTCAAATTAATAAAACATTTCTTCTTGACCTACAAAAAGATTCCTGTGAGTGCTCTCTAAACTACATGTGACATGCACTCGGGTGATGATCAACAGTAACAGTGAGTGCAATCCTCTCTCTCCTTCTATATATATATATATATATATATATATATATATATATATATATATATATATATATGTCTATGAAGATAAATTAGTGTGCACCTACGATCGGCTAACAGCATACACTCCAAATGTACCATTGTGGCCAGTACAGTTATCTTTTCTAAGCTGCTGCACTGGTGGAAATGAAAATGGTCCATTGTACCAGATTGCCTTCATCAGACTGATGTGGTTCAGTGGCAGGAAAAAGGGTCTGTTTGCATACCTCCTAGACCCAACTGAGATCAGACTTTACACAACTGCACTGTATCATCATAATGTAATTTATATTCTCCCAACCTGCAACCATATAATGGAAGTCTTCATGAAACATGAACTAAGAAGAACAGGTCAATGTAGAGGGACCTCCACTACTTTCTGGCATGTTCAGCCCCAGGCAGAGTGAAAGGTAGAGTGAAAAGGTAAAGGACTGTGGGAAGGCTACTGACACTAATATCACAAAACATGTTTAAAACACACCCTGCACAGTCATGCAGTGTTCTAAACATGCAGCTGTTGTTAGAATACAATTCCTATTATCCTCAGCCAGCAATTGAATGTCTAAGGGTGATAGGCTTTCTAGTCCAACAAAAGGTGAGGCAAACACATGTAGGAAATTAGAAACACATTGAAAACAACACAATTCTATCTTTGCTCAAATAAATCTGAGGCAGTTTTGCTTTATTTTTACAAATGTTGGGATTTACAGATATTACTGTCTGCTTTATATGCAGGAGTGAGCAGTGGTGTATTTAGGTTTTGTGCTGCTCGAGGCCTGACTAAACTTGCAACCCCCCAATATTCATTTGCCCCACCCCTTCCTGTCCAGGCCACACCTCTTCCTGTTTAGGATCTACCAATTCCTCTGTAAAACCAAAACTTCCTCTTTTGGTCCTACCCCTTCCTCTTTACACTCCACCTTTTCCTCTTTGAGCTAATCCACAATGAACTAACTCATCCACTTTTTTAAGTTCACTAATTTCAAGCAAATTATATAAAGAAAGAAAGAGACAAGTTTAGCTTGACAGATACACATGACTGTGCAACTCATATGTGAACACACTTTGCAAAATCACGCAAAAGGACAGTCACTCTCACTTTTACACTTTTATTCACACACACTCATATTCCCATATATACTCATGCTTACACCCACACCACACCACACCACACACATCACACAATGTCTGAGTACTTAGACACTAGTCAATCAAGGCCCCAATTGGGTCTGGGAGTCTGGGAGGGAGGGGGTCATTACATGTCCACACACTCTCCTGCTCCCCCTGTTTTTTAATATTGATGCTAGAAGTGATAAGTTCCAGGGATGGGGGACAAATTCCTACTAATTATGGAAGTAATGATAAATGTGCTTACTGACTACTAGCTTAAGATGTCCTGCCCCTGGCAAGTTCCTGGGAGTGGTGGCTGAATACTGCTAATCAATGTTTTAATAAATCTGCTTCTAGTGTACCAGAGGTCCCACTCATCAAGTACATAACTTGCCACTGTTTTATACACTGAAAGGACAGCCTAAACTAGCATCTGGTAAGCAAAGTGGAACGTGCACTATGATGCTTAATATTTAGAGAAAATGGGCCAACCAGGCACCTGGTGGCCCAGATCAAAGATAAAACCAATGGACCAGTGAGTCCCTTGAACCATCCAACCCTTGTCCCATGGCCTCCGCACTCATATGGTGATATGGGTTCTCTTTCCACTCCCTTGCTCCCAGCATCCTCCTTGCCTCTCAGAGCCTGAAAAAACAAGACCTCATCACCTCACATCCATGATTCCAGCTCAGTACAGAATGCTTTCCTCTCTGCTGTCTTCCCATCAGTGGGGTAGCACGTAGTACCAGTGACACATTTGTCAGAAGTTGTACATCTTTTCCTAATGACTTACAATTACATTCACCTAACGCTGTGTGTGGTGTGTTAATTCATAATAAAAGAATAGTGATGAGCGAGCATGCTCGGCCGAAGCTCGGTTCGGCTCGAGCATCGCTCTGCTCGGCACATGGCGGTACTCGTACGAGTACCGCATGTGCTCGCCCGCCATGTTCGGGTCTCCTCCCCGCACGTTTCGCAGCTGCTGCGCAGCCAATAAACGTGCGGGGAGGCTCTGACATCAGTGTAATGCCAGCAGCCATGTTGGCTGCTGGCATTACACTGATTGGCTGGCCAGAACCCGTGATCGGGTGCTGTATAGCACCCGACGCGCGAGTTCGGCTCATTCTTAGCCAGGGAGAGATGCGCTTAGGCAGGGAAAGTCGCAGATTAGCGTCACATATTGTTTAGTGTGCCTAGCCGCAGATTAGCGTCACATTCTGTTTCGTGTGCCTAGCCGCAGATTACCGGCATATATTCCGTTTAATATGAAGAAGGCGGGTAAAAAGGGACGGGGAAGTGGACATGATCCTGATAGTTCAAGTAAATATACAGCAAATACTGTTTGGTAACAATTTTTCGCCTAAAATCGTTTTTATCTTCCTTTTTGTGTGTTTTACGGTCAGTCTGTAAAAATGGCGTACTACGGGCGAAACATCGTTCCCAGCAGCAACGTTGGAGTCCAAGATGCATCCAGACATCCTCCCTATGCTGTCCCTGAACCATTTCTGTGGTGTTTCCATCATTTTCTGACCTTTTCCTATGAACCAGGCACCCTCCCCTCATCAGAGCAGGGGGTGCCTGGTGTAATGCTCGAGTCCTCCCATTGACTTCAATGGGGCTCGGGTGCTCGGCCGAGCACTCGAGCCTCCGGGGGCGCTCGGCCAGAGCACCCGAACACCCGAGCATCGGGGTGCTCGATCATCACTATAAAAGAACCATGTGCATTTCTGCACTCAGCTTTGGCCACACAGCTTAAGGGAATGTGTTGGTAGTCCTGTGTGTCTCCGCACGGGCTCACTCTTGCCTGCTGCTACCAGGCACTGGTGGCCCAGACATTCCATCCTAGCAATTCTACTGGCTTCTCTACTTCTGCCTAGGTTCCTTCACCAGAGGGGTTCTTTCACTAGTGAGTATGACAGTGAGAATGGTAGCACTCACTGTTGCTCATGTTGCTGCCAGCTTCACCCCCATCCCACCCCTTAGCTACGCCCCTTGAGGAAACTGGATATAGAGGTCTGTACCAGATAAGGTACAGACCTCTATCTGCAATTTAGAGGAGAGTCTCAGGTGGGTTGGGGCGTCCGGGCAGGTGGGGGGCTGCTTTCTGCCACCCCCTGGAAAGTGCCACCCTAAGCCTAGACCTAGTCGGCCTAGGTCAAGATACAGCTCTGGAAGTGAGATCATTTCACAGTTGATTGCAAATTCTTACGCTCAACATTGAATATCAGAGCTCACAAACTATTTAAGAATTGACTATTTTACATTGCAAATTCTCAGGCTCAGCTGTCTTGCAGATTCTGATCACATTCTGATGAATTTTCTGTTCGCTCTGTGATTCAGTTCACATCTTCATTGGTCTAGTTTCAAAACTAGACTTTCTTTATTGATTGTAAGCTCAGTGGTCCAATCTATATTACTACTGTAAATTGAGTGAAGTGGAAGTTGTCGGTCATAACAAAATATCCGGGAACTACCAGCAAAAAAAAAAATAGGGGGAGGAGGGGTAAAAAGATATTTGATTTTTTTTTCCAGTGTCCTTTAGATGGGCTTAAAGGGATAGTAATACTTCGTTTTATCTTTATTTTATTTTGTAGGCATTAAAAAAACATGAAGAACGATATAAGTCTTATCTCTCAATCCTTTATGGTTTAAGAGATATTCAAAAGCAAAGTATCCCCCCCCCCCGTTCCACCAGATCAGAAGGGAAGTGCCCAGGTAGACTGCAGAGAGGGACAATCTTCAATTAAGATAAGGGAAATAGCTGAAAAACTTGTCAAGGGGGGAAGGGCTTTAATTGTTTTCATACAAAGAAGAGTGTCCCCTTCTGTTATCTGTCTGGTCTTACAACCGGAGTCACATCTGAGAAGAGATGGCTTACACTAGGTAAAAGGGGCGGGAGGGGGAAACTTTGCTTGCGAATCTCTCTTAAACCATAAAGGTTTGAGAGATAAGACTTATATCGTTCTTCATGTTTTTTTAATGCCTACAAAATAAAATAAAGATAAAACGAAGTATTACTATCCCTTTAACATTGAACTTGTGCTTTTCTTCTTTTGTTCTCTTCCTTATGGTTTTGCATATTTCTACATATTTTACCCTGTTTCTAATATTATCATTTTGCTTAATTTTTCATAGCTTTTTCAGCATGACAGCTGTTTCTTTTGATATTTGGGTTGGTTTTTCTTGTCTTACAGTAGGTGCAAGGGCACGGGCAGTGTCTACAATAGTCTAAATAACTTTTTCATTGTGGGTCGAAATGTCTACATCTGGAAGGCCTTGAAGCACACTGACGAGATTAGACAGTTCTATCTCAAAATGCTTAACAAAGAATTTTATTTACACAGACTAATTTATAAACACATATACTGAAGTTTAATCCCTTAAGGACCCGCGATCAAGGGAAGTTACCTTCCCTTAAGGACTGCTTTGACCCTTGTCGACACCGATGGGCCGGTACACTTGACCTGTTACGTGTATTGACGAGCCGAGCGGGGGTCTGAGAGAGACCTCTCCTGTATTGGAGCAGTCAATATCAGACCCCGGTTTTACTTACAGCGCTCCGGCAGAAGTGATGGAAGTAAAAAGTATGTGACGTTCCAGGTCCATCACCTGTCCTTAAGGGAAAAAAATGGTGATGGCCCTGGCAGGTCACAAGGACTTTAAGGGGTTAAACAAACATTAACCCCTTAAGGATAAGGTGGTCTGGGGGTGGGTGGCCTTAGAGGCCTTTACAGATGCATTCTGGCATGGCAGCACAGTGCCCGGACTGTCACCGTCCATACAAGTGTGATGCATCTGGCGTGTCACTGGACATTAAGGGGTTCATGTGAGTTTTCTTGCTGTGGAGAAATGTGATACACTTATATATACACCACATCGTCTGATCTCCTAAAAAGAGGGTAAAAGGCTGGAAAAGAGGAACAGAGGGATTTGGGTTTCGAGGAGGGACTGTCCCTCCTGAAGAGGAACACTTGGAAGGTGTGGCAATGCACTGGAGATCTCCCAGCATTCAAGAAGTTACCCATTTGAGTGCCAGAGTGGTATCTAGTGCATTGCAGTGCAATGCATTTTGTGACTTTCCGGCACTCCAATGGTTAAAATCCTGCAATAAATCCATAGGAATATTTATTTGCCTCTTGAATATCGACACTACCAGGGAAAGCAGCATCCTACTCCTATGGTACATCCAAAATGTTTTATTACAAATGGATATAAAAACCACATAGCTCTCACGTTCCAGGCACACGATACTGAGGACAGGAGATTTTGGATCTGATGTGTTTTATGTGAATATGTGCTTAGTCTTAGACCTTTTCCACGTTATTTGTCCCCTATAATGCAGTTGGTTTGATCAAGCATTGCACTTATTTCTATAGTTAAAGTTTTCACTTAAAAGGATTAGAAATAATCCTAGTAAGTATATTTCCTCATTCTTCATGGCTGTCTAGCAAAACTAGGACAGCAATCCTACTGCATGATTTCCCAGTACATGGTTCAAACATATGCAAATGCATCCAGGATATATGATATGCTTTCATTTGTTAGAGATGATTCCAACAACTAGAGACAAACAAGAACTTGCCCGTACTAACAACATAATTTCAGAAGGTGCTTACAGGAAAAAGTCATAGACTGAGAAACCAGGAAGCTAAAGAAACTCATCAGTAATTAAAACTTAATTTTATTAGGTTTATTAAAACTCAAAAAAAGATGGGGGTGTGCAGAGGAGTATTTGTGAATAATTTTTATAAAACCACAGTTGTCATTGTATCTAAGCCATCATTAGGGGGTATCATAATATTATCTCAGTGGATAAGAAGCTTCTTGATTGGAATCTGTTACAAAACAGACTAGTTCATTGAGACTGCTGCCGGATTGTTACATATGTTGCAATATACAAGAGGGGCTTAAATTTACCAGCAGATCAGAAGCGTTAGTGAACAGACTACTCTACTAATACTACTACTAATCGTTATGATAAACGATCAAAATCTACTGAACTAACCTGATCATTGGATTGGATAATAAGTAAATATCTTATACAATAAGTAACTGTCTGATCTACATGCTTACAATAACAAAGTAGCACTAAAACTTCAGGATTAATTCCCATTATATCACCAAAGAAGGTGATTTTAGTCATGTACAAATGATTTCACTGCTATAAACTTGTACTTTCTGGGTCTAAGGAATACCTGCAGGACCTGAAGAGCACCACACATGGCCACACTCCAACTACACCCTCAATCCCATCCACTGTTTCCTGCACAGCAAATACCCTTGGCCTATAACAAGCACAAATGAAAACAGCTTCAACCCCTTTCTTGGTTGCTAGAAGGATCTCCATTTCATTGCTCTGCATTGGAGATGTCACAAGCATCTAAGAGGTTAAATAATAGACTGTAAAGGGGTATAAAACTGGTGCAGGGACCTTGAAATTGCTCAGACCACAACAATAGTTCAGAATATGGGTGTGGCCAGCACAGCAGAGGCACCGCCCCTCAAAATCTGGAGCTCCATGCAGTTGCCTACTCTGTCTTTTGGGATTCTGACACATCTTTTCATATTCTGCACGTTTAATATGCAAAGTCAGATTGCCTATACTTTTTATTATTATTGCTTATTTACATTTTCATTTAATTTGTTACACTTGTATTTCCCTCAGAGGAAGCACACATAATGTATCCAGATTAATTTTTGGAAGGCACTGTGAAATGAGGGATGGTTATACAATGCAGTTTTACTGCCCAGAAAAGGCCGGTCTCCACTACAGCATGCAGAGCACTCAGTGCTGCATGTACAGACCTCGATTACATTCAAGTTGAATTGCTGATCAGGATCTAAATTCACTGCAGATTGTAAGCTGGTCATTTTACCACAGAATGTTATTGGAAGCAGTTAGATCAGTGATTACATTGACGCTGATCAGGATTTCTGATGCCACTTCGGCTACCAATTGGGCAGTTTCTGTTTTGACAGCTTGAGATTGTTAACCCTTTGAATGCCATAGAGGTATCCAATGCATTGCAACACACTCAAAGGGTTAAAGTGGCTAAGTTTATCTGATTAGGAGAAAAATGTTATCTTTGACAGCACATCTGTTAAAGAAATTGGCCTATATGGGAGTATCAATTACTATATTAAATGATGCCCATGAATTGAACCAGTCTTGCTTTTTAATATTTCATGGCCCCTTTGGCTGAAATGTTATTATAATACAGTAATGTGGCAATGTACTGACCTTGCGCCCTCAGGATCAATAAAGAAAAGTGTGTTTGGTAGACACCTGTAATACTCATCTGTAGGATTATCACTAATCAGCAATTACTAATTAACTTCATCATATGTCACTACCCATTTGACTTCCTTGAATATTTTAATCAAACTGGCATGCAAAGATTTACAGCACACAGCACATGACTGATTCACCTCAGTTGTTTAGAAGATTCCGTAACAACTACCGATTTGGGGGTTCAGGCCTTCAGGGACTACATTTCTGTGGCATTCTGAAGCATTTTTGCTCCCTTGGTGTTCATTCAAATGTTCAGCATTTTATCTAGGAAATTAGGCTTATTTGGGACTTCCTAGGTGCCAGGGAATATACTAGCTGGATGCTTTATTGAGGAAACTCTCATTGAAACATGCCTCCATCGAGAGCCAAATTAAGCTCTAAGTTCTGTTAAACAATCTAAAGGTGCAGTTTCCCTTTAACTGTTTAACAATAATTATAATTGCTGTTATTAAATTATCATAATTATTATTATGATTATCACTGTTATGGATTCCTAAGATATTCCAAGTTTCTATATGGCTGCAGAGAAAACGGCACGTACCTTCTAATCTGCTCTAGACAAACTAATTTACAGTTCTACACCACTTGCTGTACTGAAGATTTTATAAACTACTCTTAAGCAGTACAAGTGTAAGCATATTTATGATTGCATTAATGCATTTTTATCTTTATTATGCAACAGGCAAAGCAATGTCTTTTTTTCATTTAGAAATGCATCTCGATATATCAGTGATGTTATTGCCACTAATGGTATTTATATGTCAAGAACACAGTATTCTGGAAAATATTCTACTTTATATCATTTGTACACATGATATTTATCTTTTATTAGCTAAGCTTAAAATGAGGCAGAACTTTTTTCTATCAGAAGAATAAGCATATATCTTTTCTAATCTGCTAATCAGATAGAAATCAAAGAACAAAAGGTAGGATTAAACAACTGTAAAGCTAAATCACACATACAAATATATGTATGTATATATATAACAGTACAGTGCACCTTAGGCAGGTGCAAAAAAATGTTGTAAAGTATGAATGCTATCAAAAATAGACATGTTAACAGTACTGTTATGTGTATCTCTCTCTCTCTCTCTCTCGCTCTCTCTCTCTCTGTATATATATATATATATATATATATATATATATATATATATATATATAGATATAGATAGATAGATATATGTCACGGCTTTGTCCGTTTTAACCCTGCATTCAGAGTGACATTTACTCACAGTCACTGGTACTCACTCAGTCACTCACAATGACACACACAAATGGTGTAATGAGTCCCTTGAGAGACACATGCACAGTTCCAAACATACATAGTCACACACAAACACACTCTGACAACCACACACATATACAATCATTCACAATCACACACTTAGAGTGTACTGAATCAGTTGAGAGTGACACCTATACACACACAGTCACACACTCCCATTCACAAACAGACACACTTACAGTCACACACATACACAGTCATTCACAGTGACCCCCCCACAGACACAATAACACACACACACACACACAGAGTCAGAAACACACATATACACACACTTAAAGAGTCTACTGAGTCAGTTGAGGCTAGGCACAGGGACAAAAAGCAGGAGTAGGGTCAGGCCAGAGTGTGAACAGAGAATCAGTGGGAGCAAGCATATGAGGGTATGTCAGCAGGGAAAGGGGTGGGGCGGTAGACAGGAACAAAATTTAGCATTGACAGAGTGAAGCCCTGAGAAGGTCTTGAATATTAAAAACAAAAAACAGTTCCGTGCTTAACACCTAGCATGTGAGAGGGGTGTTCATAAGGAAAGGATGGAAGAGTTGCACATGTTGGTGATGTTAGATACAGAAAAGCAGCAGAGGACATCAGAGGAGGGAGGCGTTGCAGATGGGTGGATTATTTGATAGAGAAGGGGAGTGAAGGACTGGAAGTTTGAGTACACACAAGAGACATGAGGTAGAATACATGGTGATGGCAGTTGGCTGGCTACGGGAGAGAGGCAGAGGATTGGTGATGGAAGAAAGGTGCATTGGGGAGGGAGGAGGAGGTGAGGCACATCGGGTAGCAGAGGGAGGTGCAGGAAGGACAGTTTGGGTAGGGGAGGGAGGAATTGCAGATGGTACAAACACGTTGTTACCCATGTATAAATATTCTTTTAGCTGCTTTGCATCTTCCCATGCTACTAGTGACTTATTGGATATGGTACAGACTCATAAGCAGACCAGAGTGTACTTCCCCCTCAGCTTCATCAGCTGTGTGGGGTCCAGGGGAGGTGAAGTGATAGGTGGCAGTGTCCGGGAAAAGGTCAGAAGAGCTTTACCCTGCAAGCTTGGTGGTGCCATACGGCTCCAGGCTACCATACAGTTTCGCCAGGCTGTAGGTGTAGATGTAACAGAGGATGATGAGCATAGTGAGATCAGTAGCAGGATGAAGGTGGAGATGTACAAAGGATGATGAGTATAGTGAGATCAGTGCGGCATGGATTTGTTGATGAATGCAATGGTGTGTGCTGTTGGAGAGACTGAATGAGTAATATATTGGCAAGAAATGATGCTTGTATTGAAGGGTAGTATTACTGTTACACGATGTATGTAGCCTGAATACGTGTAGTGTTGGAGAGGGATGATTCCAAATTTTTTAATTTTTTATTTTTTAGAACAAGAAATAGTGAAGGCGGAGCAAGGCCTTGCAGAGATTTTGACAGGAGTGGCCAGGGAACCTTCCTGGCCACTCCTGTCAAAATCACACCCCCTTGTATGTCCTGGAGAGGCAGTATAGAGGAGAATTGAATATCTCCTCCTTACTGCCGCCTCAAGGTGTGTGCGTGGCAAGAACTGAGAATTTCGGCAACCTGCCAGCATTCTCGTTTTATTAATATAGATAGATAGATAGATAGATAGATAGATAGATAGATAAATATAGATTACACACTCACATACAGAGTGACTAAAGCAAAAGAATGTAACAGAACAATGTGTTAATTACCCCTTGCTTGCAACATCTCCATCACATTATGGATCAATGTGTTGGCGATATTTTCATCATACAAGGATTATAATCAATAACTTTTCTGATACCACAAGTTACTTGTATAGCAACTGCAGTTAGAACAGCAACCTTCTTCTCTACTGCTGTTGCAGATTGCCCACCCACATCCTTGTATGGAGCAAATCACTTCACACCCTTCTGATAATCAAGGGGTTAAACTAGAAATTGAACTTAAAAAAAAATTGCCACTAACAACTCCTAATAATTACTAAATTTACTTTAATCTGGGAAGAAAAAGACACTATCTATCAATTCTGAATAAAGTGGTTCCTAAAAGTTGATCTTTAATTAGTACTACATCTACTGGGGGAGATCCTCTAAGCGTTGATAAAGAGGTGAGAAAAAGGTGAGAAATTGGAAATGATTTCTCCAGTTTATCACTTCTCCAATTTCTGTGTTGTTCTATGGAGCCTATGGACTAAGATTTGTTCAGCTTTGGAGATCTTAGTGAATAGGCTCCATAGAATAACATAGAAGAAGTGATAAACTGGTGAAGTCATCACCTCTTTATCACTGCTTAGTGAATCTCCCTCGATGTCCACTTAGGTCAGTGATAGTTAATGAAGTTAAAAAAATACATATATCCATTACATTCAACTATTAGAAGGCAAAAATACACATTGAAGCCAGTTTTAATTATATCCCAAGTGGGTAGGAAAATCCCTTTCTGGCTGCAAAATGCTGTTGGATATCTCCTTGGATAAACATCCCATCTGCATTGTGGTCAGCTGTCATGATTACTTGGGACCCTGGAGAAACCCACTCCACCAACCCAAATAATCATATAAACAACTGAGTTGGATGAATTATGGAGGAATCTATTTATTTACTTTAACAATTTAGATGTGGCAATCATTAAATCAGAATAGCAAGTTGATAAGGACATAAGCTGGAAGTAGCAGTGTGGATACTATGTCCAAGAAACACCATCCTCTGATGCCAGATGAATAACCCAAAGGTCCAAGGACCAACCAGATGACATCTCATCAGGCCCACCAAACTGAGCTAGACCTGGAGATTCCCCAAACCATTCCCATAGATTATATGACCCGTTGAACTGTATCCCATAGGCCCATACAACCTAACTTCCCATCTGGCTGAAATACCATTTCGATAATCACATTCCTGATTTGTTTGATTATATTTAATTATTTAGATATAATTCTCTGTGCTATTTTTACTTTTTTTTTTTTTTTTTTAAAGAAACATGTTAAGGGTAAAAGGGAGGGGAACAGCTTGTCAGAAAGAAATTATTATGCACAGTATGTTATGCACACAATCTTTATTAACATACACAAAGTACACAACAACGGTACAGCAAGAACACAATATAATATAGAAGACGTCTGGAAGGATAGTGCTGTAGTAGTACCGAATCGAACCCTCAAGGGAAAGCTGGAGAGAAACCTCATCAAGTCTGCACCTGAGGTTCTACTACAGGTCCGCACCTGTACAGACAAGTTCCCAGAGACAGGTACTGCGGTACAGGTCCGCACCTGAACACTGCAGTATAGAACAGGAGCAAGGGAAAGTCTGCCAGAGCCACTGAGGTAACCAACAAGTTATCCACCGGAGCGGTGTATGCTGGGTGCGCAGGGGACAACCCTAGGATACACCAAGTTGGATAGTCAGACAAGCCAGAATATAGATAGAGCAAACGTAAACCAGAGCTGCAGGTCTGAACCAGATTGGTTATCAGACTAGCCAGGGTACACAGAACGGGTAGTGGGACAGAGCCACAAGTCAGCACCAGAACGCATAGTCAGCCAGGCCAGGGGTCATACACAGAGGAGTTAGTCTACCAGAGCCGCAGGTCCACACCAGAAGGAATGTCAGCCACGCCAGGGTCATACACAGAGCAGGTAGTCAGACAAACCAAAGGTTGGCACCAGAACGGATAGTCAGATGAAGCAGGTAAAGCACAAAACCACAAGCCAACTGCACTCGACACCACAAAAGGAACTGGATCAGGCTGGTCAGGGGAGGAAAAGTCCTATCTGACTACTGTCACCAAGGGAGGCAGATGTTTGTGGTCCCCTTAAGGAGTCCCATTGAACTCCCTGGAATAGTAAAAGCCTTTATCCAGGGAGAGAAGGAGTATGTTATCCTAGGATTGTTAGGCTCCAGATTAAATTCAGGCAGCTGTTTTACTAGGGAGAGGGAAGATACTCCCCATACAACAAAGCACTCCAGTGAAGCAGAGGACAGAGTCCGCTCAATGGGCCCCCATGGACTGCCTGGAGAAGAAAGTGTACCAACATTTTCACATCGGATTGAAGAAAGAAGTAGGCATTCCCAGCTTGAGCGTTCCTGAGAACCAGGGTCCAAGATAGAGTCGTTTAGTTGGATAGAATATTGGAGATCTATTCACTGTGAGAGAAAAGTACTTGTAGATCCTATTTGTTCAACAAACATTGTTTGTTGCAAAACTTTTGGAGACCAAGTGTCTTGTTCTTCCCACACAAACAACGGAATGAATATATGACAGAAAATCTGCAATAAATCTGGTGCTGGAATCAATATTTAGTTTCTACAATCAACATCAATTTACTAAGCTATGCACTTAAAAATCCTCCCTTAATTCCACTTGTGCCAAGGAGAGGGCAACAGGAGAGTCTATAAATATTTCAGGGTATTACCTTCTTCTACATCTTATTTAATTGAATGTATTAAACAAGGTGCACAGGAAATTGTGTGATTTAAAGCCATTTTCCTGTGCATGATATAGGATAGGTATATGGGGCTCACTAGCATTAAAGCCGTACACTGGGGGACTGATCTTGGACACATTCTGTGGCAAAGGAATCTGCCGCTGTGTGTTTGTTGGTGATCCTGACATCATGAGGACACTGGTCCAACCCTGAGTGGAGACGGGGATATCATCTCCACATGCTCGTTCGTCAGATGTGCTGGTATCAGTTATCTGACCATCTATACAAGTGAGTGCAATTTTTATTTTTTTTATTCATCGGTACATTTATAGTATTACACTATTGGGCACTCTTGTGTTTTTGTTTCTTTTTTATGAACTTTGGACTGTACACTGGGGGAGATTGTCCACTGGTATGTAGCACAGTGATCACACTGTCTAATGCACTGCCTGAAGTGCATCCTGGACATTGGAGTTAATGTTAGTGGGGCTTCGCTGGCACCAGTTGTACATTCATCAAACTGAATCTACAAAATCCCCTGCTGGAAATAAATATTTAGGAGTAGTGAATGGTAGATAGATAGATAGATAGATAGATAGATAGATAGATAGATAGATAGATAGATAGATGCATTCATATTTGTAACATAAAGTTTTTTAGTTTCTAGAACTTGAACTAAGGTTTCGATTTTCACACTACTTTATAGCCCACAGGGACTTCCTAGTTAATGTCTGCTACTTCAACATAAATTGTATTGCAGATTCATGGCTGAGAAAAGCAAACCTGTCTCTAACGTATTGACAAAATCAATCTTAAAAGTAAGTAATGTGATAAACCACCTCCGCTTTTTAGACTGATCTCCAAAGGCAATGATTTTATAAAAATGTATTTTAGTGTGAATTCTGTTATTTATTTATCTATTGGTGAGCTATTCATATATATGGAGAATTGAAGGTAATGTGTTTGTTAGAATCTGCTCTTTATACTTAATTACCTGGTCTCCGGGGACAGAGGTTAAGTCTCAGAGGGGGAGAATTTCCTCATTAGCATGCACGGTTGCCAAACTGCTGGAGATGTGGAAGGGATGCCCTACCTTACACATTGCCAGTAATTCAACAACCCTAAAGTCTGAGCATGTCCTCTCTGTGTACTTGCCCACTTTTTCTTCTCATTCAGTTTCATAGTTATAAATATAACATAACAAAATGCACTTAAAGGCATAGTACATGGCATTTTCTTTGATTGGCGCGCCTGGTCTTGGTATTGCCTTAATTTTCTTTCCAAAGACTATATGTAGTTTTCAGTGGGGGTGAGTTGGACCTGTAAAAGGGACTGGTGGTGTTCCAGTCCTTTTGCAATTTGCCCACTCTTTCACTGCAGATGATTTTTGGTTTAAAGTGAGTCAGTCTAACAAGGAGGATTTTGGACATTTTGTTTCTAATTTAGCAATGTTTTAGGTATTTTTAATCTAGTCATTCATCACGTTTCCCTAAAAGCAATTTTTTCAGGAGCAGTTTTTTTAATATAAGTGTTTTTATTTTAGAATGTTTTTGTAAGCCATAAAAATGGAAATATATTGTTTAGGACTTGCTTGGAAAGGGGTACCTTGGCGGGGTAAGTGAGTTTAAATATTCTTTGGCCAAACTATGTAACAAAATCCTCATTACTTTCAAATAAGTAAATTAACAGATTGGTATTATATATGGTTCACACAGAGTTCACATTTAATTTGTATGGAGCAGAGCAGGATGGTCTTTTTTTCATATAAATAAAAGTAGATGTTCTACTCATTAACATTATCTGTACATTATCATATGATTAATGCCCAAATAGAATTCAGTGCATAATGATTAATCCGTGGATGCTACAGATAGCACTAGAAACCAAACAAGGTCTCGGGCATATGGTCATGCATCCAAAAGTTTCTGAACAGAGCAATGCAGATGAGAGCGTATGCTACTTAATCTTTTGCACACACCCCTGGTCCTAAAGGGTTAAAGGGTTAAAGACGTCTCTTGCAAAGCAATGCGTTGTAGAAGTCTTTATGTGTTGCAGACCTCTCTAGACCCAAAGGGTTAAGTATGATTATTTTTTTCTCTCGTCCTGATAGTCTCATTATTGTAAATGTTACAGTTTTATAAGAACTCGTGGACTTCCTAGGCCTCATGTATAAAGATCAGTGCAGCAGTTCTCGGGCAAACCAACAGCACCATAGGAAACAAAAATTCCCCATGATTCAAATGGGGCTTCTAACCCCCTGAATGGTAGCTAGTTCTCCATCTCATTGAATCACTAGTAGGGATTGGCAAAATGTTTTGCCCCAAAGGAGTATAGTGCCTTGTCCCATGGTAGCTGTAGAACAACATATAATGATCACCAGTCTTGTCCCATGTAAGCTATAGAACCATTCAGAACCACCCAGCCTTGTCCCACTGCACTAGTAGCCATATAACCACATTTACTGACCCCTCAGCCTTATTCACTGCATTGGTAGTCATAGAAACACACACACTGATCTTCCAACTTTGCTCACTGCATTTGGAGACATAGAACCCCACACACTGATCTCTGAGACTTGTCCCTCTGCACTGGTAGCATACATCCCAACATTTCAAATCCCCAAAGATGGACACTTTTGCTTTAGGTGGTGTTGCTGGGGGTGTGACTGGTAGGTGGGGCATTACCGAGAATAATTTAGGTTATTTCATGTCCTTTTGACACCTCTTTGAGTAACGGAATAAATGATTTAGAGCAAATTCACAGTATTTTGTTTACACAGACTAACTTATAAACACATATACTGAAGTTTAAACAAACAATAATGTAAAGCATTATTATACACTTATTTACATACCGCACCATCTGCTCTCCTAAAAAGAGGGAACCCGGATGGAAAAGAAAGACAGAGGGATTTGGGTCTCAGAGAGGGACTGTCCTCCTATAAAGGTACACTTGGGAGGCATATGGTGACCATAGAAACACACATACTGACACTACAGCCTTGTCCCACTGTACTGGTAGTCATAGAACCATGTATACTGACCCCCAGGCCTTGCCTACTGTATTGGTAGCCATAGAACCACACATACTGACCCCCAGGCCTGTCCCACTGCAGTGATAGCAATAGAACCACACACATTGAGCCTGCAGAGCTGCGGGAATTCTTGGGAATGGAGGTAAATGGCAAAGTTCTTGCTGGGGTTAGCAAAAAGGAGAACATTGTATATATTTTCAGTGTGAAGGAAATTTCACATGAAAAGCAGGAAATCCATATTTTTTTACAAAATTTCCTGCAAGAAAAAACTTACTTTTCACCCATCGCTACTCTCTAGCATTCAAGGGGTTAAGAGAAGCATTTAAGTCAGTAGGATATTTTATTTGCCCCCTGTGATGCAATTGGTCTGCTCCAAGATTGTTCCTGTTTTTTTCTGTTATCCTAACCATTATGTTTCTTTCAAAATGTGTATTAGGTGGCATCAGTCAAATGGGATCTTGAAATACCTTAGGAAGTTATTAGCTGAAGTGTGATTTTATCTTTTGGCAAACTCCCATTTGATAAAAGATGTCAGTCACTCCATTTAATGGAGAAGAGAATATCTTGGTGGATGCATATGAAAATAAAACAAAAAAAAATTTCTTAAAGGAACACTAATACCTAAAATGAACTTGAGCTGTTTTTAAATATCACGTACTTCCAGCTGACATCTGTAAAATGTAGTTATTTTATGTTAGATCCCTAAAATTACTATATAACATTCATCATACCGTGGCAGTGGGATGAAAGTACTATGTAGATCTTAAAGGGATAGTAATATTTAATTATTGCTAATCCATATATTAAAGTAATATTAAAAATAAATCTATTGCCCCCAGTGTCATCTCTCAAACCTTTATGTTTTGAGAGATAATCGCTCCTAAAGTTGCGCTCTCCCTCCCCCATCCCCAAAGTCAGCATTGTAGCTGACTGAAGGGAAATCCGGTCTTACGATCATCAGGGGGCTCTGCAGCAGAGCCGCGATCGCATTAATAAAAAAAAAAAAAATTCACTAAAACGGTCTTCTACGTGTGCTTGCAAACCAAGCACACAGAGAAGACTGTTTTAGTGAAAGATTTCTTTTTTATTAACGCGATCTGCAGAGCCGCCTGAAAGTCGTATGACAGGCTTCCCTGCAGTCAGCTAGAACACTGACTTCGGGGAAGGGGGAGGGAGAGGGCAACTTTAGGAGCAATTATCTCTCAAACCATAAAGGTTTGAGAAATGACACTGGGGGCAATAGATTTATTTTTAATATGAATTTAATATAGGGATTAGCAATATTTAAGTAATAGTGGACCTGTCACCTGGATTTTTTTTTACATATTTGAAAATGTATTAAAAATTGCCTGTGTCCTGTTAACCAAAAGTCCTGGGAAAAAACATGGGTACCTCACAGGTACCACAATTAGCATTTAGTACCAAGTATGAATGGTACTTTTGCTGGTCTTTTGACTAACATGAAACATAGGTCGTTTTTAATGAAGTTTTCAAATATGCAAACTTGAATCAAGGTGACAGCAGGTCTGAAATCAATGTCAATACCTTACACCATGAAGCCATATTCACCAAAATTCTTAAAGTGAGTGGAGCAATTCTGGAGCAAACCAACTGCACTTTAGGGAACATAAACAATTGCTACAAATTCTCATTGAGTCAACCCCTTGAATGCTAGAGAGGTCTACAATGCATTGCAAAACAATGCAGAGAAAAGAAAAAGAACAAGGGGCTAGTGAGGAGCGAGCATGCTCGGCCGAAGCTCGGTTCGGCTCGAGCATCGCTCTGCTCGGCACATGGCGGTACTCGTACGAGTACCGCATGTGCTCACCCGCCATGTTCGGGTCGCCTCCCCGCACGTTTCGCGGCTGCTGCGCAGCCAATAAACGTGCAGGGAGGCTCTGACATCAGTGTAATGCCAGCAGCCATGTTGGCTGCTGGCATTACACTGATTGGCTGGCCAGAACCCGTGATCGGGTGCTGTATAGCACCTGACCAGCGAGTTCGGCTCAGTCTTAGCCAGGGAGAGATGAGGATAGGAAGGGAAAGTCAGTGTAGGGAGAAGAAAAGTGTGTTTGAACAACATATAAAGAAAGACCCAAAAGTCCTTTTTAGGACTATTGTGTGTGGGGGCAGCAGTTATATTTTGATTTGGGGGGCAGAGTTTAAAAAAAAAACGTCACATATTCCGTTCACTGTGCCTAGCCGCAGATTAGCAGCACATTCTGTTTAGTGTGCAAAGTTGCAGATTAGCAGCACATTCTTTTTAGTGTGCAAAGTTGCAGATTAGCAGCACATTCTGTTTAGTGTGCAAAGTTGCAGATTAGCAGCACATTCTTTTTAGTGTGCAAAGTTGCAGATTAGCAGCACATTCCGTTCACTGTGCCTAGCCGCAGATAAGCAGCACATTCTGTTTAGTGTGCAAAGTTGCAGATTAGCAGCACATTCTGTTTAGTGTGGAAAGTTGCAGATTAGCAGCACATTCTGTTTAGTGTGCAAAGTGTAAAAAATAAAAGTCACATATTCCGTTCACTGTGCCTAGCCGCAGATAAGCAGCACATTCTGTTTAGTGTGCAAAGTTGCAGATTAGCAGCACATTCTGTTTAGTGTGCAAAGTGTAAAAAATAAAAGTCACATATTCCGTTCACTGTGCCTAGCCGCAGATAAGCAGCACATTCTGTTTAGTGTGCAAAGTTGCAGATTAGCAGCACATTCTGTTTAGTGTGCAAAGTTGCAGATTAGCAGCACATTCTGTTTAGTGTGCAAAGTGTAAAAAATAAAAGTCACATATTCCGTTCACTGTGCCTAGCCGCAGATAAGCAGCACATTCTGTTTAGTGTGCAAAGTTGCAGATTAGCAGCACATTCTGTTTAGTGTGGAAAGTTGCAGATTAGCAGCACATTCTGTTTAGTGTGCAAAGTGTAAAAAATAAAAGTCACATATTCCGTTCACTGTGCCTAGCCGCAGATAAGCAGCACATTCTGTTTAGTGTGCAAAGTGTAAAAAATAAAAGTCACATATTCCGTTCACTGTGCCTAGCCGCAGATAAGCAGCACATTCTGTTTAGTGTGCAAAGTTGCAGATTAGCAGCACATTCTGTTTAGTGTGCAAAGTGTAAAAAATAAAAGTGACTTATTCCGTTCACTGTGCCTAGCCGCAGATAAGCAGCACATTCTGTTTAGTGTGCAAAGTTGCAGATTAGCAGCACATTCTGTTTAGTGTGCAAAGTGTAAAAAATAAAAGTCACTTATTCCGTTCACTGTGCCTAGCCGCAGATAAGCAGCACATTCTGTTTAGTGTGCAAAGTTGTAGATTAGCAGCACATTCTGTTTAGTGTGCAAAGTGTAAAAAACAAAAGTCACATATTCCATTCACTGTGCCTAGCCGCAGATAAGCAGCACATTCTGTTTAGTGTGCAAAGTGTAAAAAATAAAAGTCACATATTCCGTTCACTGTGCCTAGCCGCAGATAAGCAGCACATTCTGTTTAGTGTGCAAAGTTGCAGATTAGCAGCACATTCTGTTTAGTGTGGAAAGTTGCAGATTAGCAGCACATTCTGTTTAGTGTGCAAAGTGTAAAAAATAAAAGTCACATATTCCATTCACTGTGCCTAGTCGCAGATTAGCAGCACATTCTGTTTAGTGTGCAAAGTTGCAGATTAGCAGCACATATTCCGTGTAATATGAAGAAGGCGGGTAAAAAGGGACGGGGAAGTGGACGTGATCCTGATAGTTCAGGGAGCGGGTCAGGACGCGTAGAAACTGTGCCTGGTGCCAGAGCACAAGAAAGAAAGACATCCACCATACCTAGCTTCATGTCTCAGTTTACAGGGCGTCGCAGGACATCACTCTCGAGGTCAGACCACTGCGAACAGGTGGTCGGTTGGATTTCAGCTGATACTGCTTCCAGTCGGTTAAGCACCACCCTGTCTTCCACCAAGTCCACTCTCAGTAGCCAAGAGTCTGGTCAACATAATCCTCACCCTGATCATCCTTCCTCCCACCATAGAGGGTCTGGCCAAAGAAGTGATCCCACACTGGGATATAGTGAGGAGCTCGTCTCATCACCAATCCTTCATTTGAACCTCTCTCCAAGCACGCTTGCAGAGGAACATGACATCTTGTGCCCTGATTCACAACCTCTAGAGGGTACCCAATCACAAGAAGATGACAGAGGGGAATGGCATTTAAGGTCAAAGGAAGTGGATGATGATGATGAGACATAGTTGCCATCAAATCAACCACTATTACTGTCTCAAGACCTTGATGAGGAGGATGATACACAGTTGTCAATGACTGAGTATGTGGTGGGATCAAGAAATGAGGAGGATGATCAGAGTGAGGAAGTGGAGGAGGACTTGGTGTACGATGAAGTGACTGACCCCACCTGGGAAGGTGGAGAGCCGAGCGATGACAGCAGTCCTGAGGGTGAGCCATCTGCAGCACCGCAACAGGCTGGAAGAGGCAGTGGTGTGGCTAAAGAAAGAAGGCGGACCGCACCAAACCGGCCCGCAAATGTTCCACGGAGCACCCCCTTGCGTAAATCTCCCTTGCCATGGGCTAGGTGTTCCGCGGTATGGCGTTTTTTTAAGGAAAGTGCGGACGACAAAAAAATTGTAGTTTGCAACCTGTGCCACACCAGAATGAGCCGAGGCATGAACACTAGAAACCTCACCACCACCAGCATGATCCGACACATGGCATCCAAGCACCGTAATAAGTGGGAGGAACGCCCGGATCGCCAATCTGTGTCTGCAGGCCACACCACTGCCTCCTCTTCCCCTGTTTTCGGTGCCGGCCAATCGCCTGTCGAAGGCGCAGGCCCGCATACCTCCCGCCCTGCACCTGTACCATCTGAAGCACCATCAGCGACCACATCCACTTCTCTGTCCCAGCGCAGCGTCCAAATGTCGTTACCCCAGGCATTTGAGCGCAAGCAAAAATACCCAGCCACCCACCCACAGGCCATAGCACTAACCTCACACCTTTCCAAATTACTGGCCATCGAAATGCTGCCGTTTAGGCTTGTGGAGACTGAGTCCTTCCGCAGCCTGATGGCAGCAGCTGTCCCACGGTACGCAGTCCCCAGCCGCCACTACTTTTCCCGGTGTGCCGTCCCCGCCTTACACCACCATGTGTCCCGTAACATCACCCGTGCCCTGACCAACGCAGTTACTGGGAAGGTCCACTTAACGACTGACACATGGACAAGTGCTTGTGGCCAGGGACGCTACATTTCCCTGACGGCACACTGGGTGAATGTCGTGGAGGCTGGGAGCGACTCGGACCCTGGGATGGCACAGGTGCTACCCACACCGAGGATTGCGGGCCCTACCTCCATCAGGGTTTCCGCCAGCACCTACGTTATTGGCTCCTCCTCCTCCGTTTCCACCTCCGAATTCTCTGCGCGCAGCGCCACTCACCCATCAGCCGGTAGCTGGAAGCAGTGTAGCACTGCAGTGGGGAAGCGTCAACAGGCCGTGCTGAAGCTGATCTGCCTTGGGGACAAACAGCACACGGCCTCAGAGCTGTTGCAGGGGATTAGTCACCAGACCGAGCAGTGGCTCTCGCCACTCAACCTGCAACCAGGCATGGTTGTGTGTGATAATGGGCGTAACTTGGTGGCGGCTTTGGAGCTCGGCAAGCTCACACACGTACCATGCCTAGCGCATGTATTTAATTTAGTGGTTCAGCGATTTCTAAAAACCTACCCCAATTTGCATGATCTCTTGACCAAGGTGCGCCGCGTGTGTGCACATTTCCGTAAGTCATCAACAGCTTCAGCCGGCCTGTTGAAGCTGCAGCAGCGCTTACAATTGCCAGCTCACCGGCTGCTGTGTGACGTGAGCACGCGCTGGAACTCCACCTTCCACATGTTGGCCCGGCTTTGTGAGCAGCAGAGGGCAGTAGTGGAGTACCAGCTGTTACACGGTCGTCGCCTCTCCGTTCAACTTCCTCTAATCAGAAGTGAGGAGTGGGAATGGATGTCAGACCTCTGTGAGGTTTTACGCAATTTTGAGGAATCGACACAGATGGTGAGCGGCGATAACGCTATTATCAGTGTAACCATCCCACTTCTGTGTCTACTGAAACGCTCGCTGCTCACAATTAAAACCGACGCTTTGCATGTGGAAGAGGTGGAAATGCGGGAGGAAGAGCTTACACAAGGTGATAGCCAGAGCACCCTCACTTCGTCTTCTCAGCGACAATTGGAGGAGGCGGAGGAGGAGGAGGAGGAGGAGGAAGACACGGTTGCCTCCGCTACAGAGGGTAGCCATGGAACTTTAGTTCCATCTCTTCAGCGTGGGTGGGCAGAAGAGGAGGAAGAGGATGAGGAGATTGAGAGTCATCCTCCTGGTGAGGACAGCGAAATCTTGCCTGTTGGTACTCTGGCACACATGGCTGACTTTATGTTAGGCTGCCTTTCCCGTGACCCACGCGTTATACGCATTTTAGACAACACGGATTACTGGGTGTTCACCCTTCTGGACCCCCGCTACAAAGAGAATTTCTCATCTCTCATTCCTCCGGTGGAGAGGACAAGCAAAATGGTGCAATACCAGAAGGTTCTTGTTGAAAAATTGCTCCAAAATTTTCCATCTGACAACGCTGGCGGCAGAGTACGTGCTACCTTGGCCAACCGAGAAGGGGAGAAAAGGGGAGCACACAGCAGTTCCGACAAAGGCAGGGCAACACTCTCCAAGGCGTGGGACACCTTCATGACACCCCGCCAGCACCCTCACCCTGATGCGCAGCCTAGTGTCACAAGGAGGGAAAAGTTTTGGAAGATGGTGAAGGAGTACATAGCAGACCGTGTCAGCGTCCTCAATGATCCCTCTGTGCCTTACAACTACTGGGTGTCCAAGCTGGACACGTGGTATGAACTGGCACTCTACGCCTTGGAGGTGCTGGCCTGCCCTGCCGCCAGCGTTCTGTCTGAGCGGGTATTTAGTGCTGCTAGTGGCATCATAACAGATAAGCGTATCCGCCTTTCCACCGAAAATGCTGATAGGTTGACACTTATAAAAATGAACAAGGCCTGGATTTCCCCTGACTTCTCCACTCCACTGGAGGAAAGCCCCGGGTGAACATAAAGTCACTTTAGATATGTTATTTACAATGATGGGAATACTCTGTATTCCCATTCACCCCTTCCACCCAAAAAATGGGTATATGGTTGACTCTTAATCTTCTCATCCTCCTCCTCCTCTTCCATATACCCTGTGATATAATTTTTATATAGGGCCAGCTCACCAGCGGGCCCTGTGATATAATTTTTATATAGGGCCAGCTCACCAGCGGGCGCTGTTTGACAATTTTTGTATAGGTCAGCTCACCAGCGGGCCTTCTCATATAATGTTTTATTGGGTCAGCTCTCTAGCGGGCCCTCTCATATAATGTTTTATAGCGTCAGCTCACTAGCGGGCCTTCGCATATAATGTTTAGGATGGTCAGCTCCGCAGCAGACCCTCACCCATAATGTTTTAGATGGTCGGCTCAGCGCACGTTTCCCTCTTAATCATGGCCCCAGTTCAGAAAAATCGAGGACATTTTTTGCAGAATTTGCCTCTGCGCACGTTTCCCTCTTAATCATGGCCCCAGTTCCGAAAAATCGAGGAAATTTTTTGCAGAATTTGCCTCTGCGCACGTTTCCCTCTTAATCATGGCCCCAGTTCAGAAAAATCGAGGACATTTTTTGCAGAATTTGCCTCTGCGCACTTTTCCCTCTTAATCATGGCCCCAGTTCCGAAAAATCGATGAAATTTTTTGCAGAATTTGCAGATGATATACAAGTAAATATACAGCAAATACTGTTTGGTAACAATTTTTCGCCTAAAGTCGTTTTTATCTTCCTTTTTGTGTGTTTTACAGTCAGTCTGTAAAAATGGCGTACTACGGGCGAAACATCGTTCCCAGCAGCGACGTTGGAGTCCAAGATGCATCCAGACATCCTCCCTATGCTGTCCCTGAACCATTTCTGTGGTGTTTCCATCATTTTCTGCCCTTTTCCTATGGACCAGGCACCCTCCCCTCATCAGAGCAGGGGGTGCCTGGTGTAATGCTCGAGTCCTCCCATTGACTTCAATGGGGCTCGGGTGCTCGGCCGAGCACTCGAGCCTCCGGGGGTGCTCGGCCAGAGCACCCGAACACCCGAGCATTGGGGTGCTCGATCATCACTACAAGGGGCTCCAATTGTGCAAACAATTAAAATATACCATGGAGTACTGCTACATGTTATGTAGCTACACACTGCTTCCACAGGCTTGTGGTAGCAAAACAAAAATCCCTTTTTTGTTTGTTGTGCTATCACAAGCCTCTGAAAAATGTTTTCCTCACTACTTGAAAGTTTTCTCTAGTTTTCTACAGGCAAATAAAAGGGTGTCAGGCACTCACAGCAGCCATTCTGTGTTTGTGAGAGGAGAGAGCAGTACATTTTGTGCTAGAGAAGATAGGCAAAAAAAATGGGAATTAAGTTAGAACATTATTCTATACATTAGGGGAGTCTGGGGGTGCTCTGGGGGAGAAGAAGGGAAGAAGGAGGTTGACCACAAATACCCCAACATTTAGTGTGACTGACTGGCAAGACGCAGGCAGATGGGGTCCAATTTTCTTGCTGGTCTTGCTTTTATTGTCTCTGTGCTGGGGAAGTCTGGGGAAAGAAGTTGTTTTTTTGTTATAATTTTTTTTGGATTGACTGATAAGATAGGGTGAACAACTTAAAAAAAATGTTGGGTTTTAAAAATAGTACAGAAATAATGAAGCAAATAAATATATTAGGTGACAGACAGCTGACTGGGAGACTGATGTGAGCTCTATGACTGAGGCAGACTTGATAGACAGCAGACAACACTGAGAATTTTGTTGAGGGCTGTGGCAAGACATCACACTCCATCAGTTGTGTACTGTAGAGAGTAAAAACACACACAGCAGTTGAGTAATGTCCAGCAAATGCACAAGGGGCAGGGGGAGGGGCGGAGCAGTGCAGGGACGTGGGAGTAAAGTGGTAGTTCAGAAACTGACTGCAGCAATGGTTGCTGCAGAGTGTGCAATAAATGATGATGAGCCCTCTCCTCCCGGGGTGGATGCAGTTTGTAAAGGTCCCACAAATCACACCACGCCAGTCCTCTACCACTACTACCATACACAGTAGGTTGTACCTTATTTTTTTATCACTTGACATCATAAATATGTGCCAGTGTCACTTAAGCAGGAAGTTAGTGTTGTGGACAAAGGACAAATGCACTCTGCATGCTAACACATTTTTAAAGATATATGTTGCTGTAGGACTCACAGCTTTGACTTCCAGCTACTTATTTCTCCACCACAGCCCTCAGAATAAGTAATATTGTGCTGGGAAATGTTGCACCATAGGAAACATAGGAAGTATTGCCTCCTTACCACCTCCTCTGATGACAGAGGATTCTAGCATATGACCTGGTGCTCGCTCTTGCAAATGCACGTCCGGATCATTGTACAGACAACGACTGAATGCGTTCATGCTCTCAGTCCTTCATAAAAAATGGCAGTCCACTTACCTCTGTGGCTATTTTTATTTTGGACTGCCACTTTTTATAAAGGACTGAGAGCATGAACGCACTCAGTCTATGCCTGTACGATGATCCGGACGTGCATTTGCAAGAGTGCGCGCCAGGTCATATGCCAGAATCTTCCATCGTTGGAGGAGGTGGGAAGGAGGCAATACTTGGGGAGGGGAAAAGAGGAAGATTGACAGGTTGTGGGACCAAAGCCTGTACAGAACTGACCTCACCGGCTTAACTTTACATGGCAATAGCTCAGGCAATACAGCATTATATTAACAAAAAAAAAGCGTATGGATTATAAATCCAGGCCAAGGGAACATTAAGAAGAAGACAAGTTTAATAGAGGTGAGAGTTCCTCTGTAATGTTAGGTGATAGTCGCTCATCTGAAACACACCATTGCCAAGCACCATACCTTTCAATAGGGGAATAACACCAAAACAAAATCGCTACGTTGGTGTTGCCTGTGTGAAAAGACTATGAAAACATTACATTATTGTTCATCCAAACTAGAGATCACTATAAAGATTATGGTATCTGCAGTCTTTGTAAACATAAAACCTATGCAACCTTTCCATAATTACAGCTTCTGTCTAACTGACAGTCCAGCAATCAATCAACAATGTTATGTTAATTAGATGGACAGTGGAAAGAAAACTGTTATCTGCACAATTAAATATGTACATATAATAACACTGTCCATTCCCTATTGTAAACAGTGTACATACGTAGGTTTCAGTGGGCTATAAATGTAGGAACCGCAAGCATAAATCAGCTTTAATTGGCTGTGCATATGATCAAACACTGCACTTTGATTACTCATCTTTACTTGATCTGATGTTTTCTACTTCAGCATTTAATTTTAGCTGTCTGTAGACGTACATCACAAAGTGTAAAATCCAATGCATCATAGGGACACACAAAGTTCCCATTTATTTAAATGAGGCTTCTATCCACAGGAAAGCTAGAGATTTCTCCGATATATTGCTTCGCAATACGTTGGAGACCTCTCTAGCATTCAAGGTGTTAAAAGTTGCATTTAAACTGATGGAAAGTTTGAGAATTGTTATTTACCCTCTGTTCTATTATTCTGCAGTTCTGTTGCTCCATAATTTGTCACATATATCAGCCTTACTAACACTAAATAAAAGGCACAATTTGTTTATCTGTGGCTAGTCAATGGTCAACAGCTTTATGGTTTAAAGTGGAACTATCACCCTTCCCCCAATTGGTTGATAACCCCCCAAACTTAAAAACCACTATGCAATCTAGATAATTTCCCCCTATGATGAATAGTTACCTTATCCATCTTTGGTAGCAAGTGGGAGAGTGCTGCCATTTTGATGTTTAGAATGATTGGCAGCGCACTCCCTCCACCCTCTACCCTAAGTCTGCCCCCCAGTGTTTCATCTGTCTGGCCATGCGCTGGATCGCCCTCTTTGCCCTCCCCATCTGAGATGCACTTACAATATATACATATTGCTAATGTTCCAGCCTTGTTGACAGCCATTAACTTAATTTGGGCTTTTAACCCCTTGAATGCTTTGCAAAACATTGGAGACCTCTCTGTCATTAAAGGGGTTAAAAAGCTCTAGTGGTAGTGAAGAGCATGAGAATGAATAGGATAAAAAGCTTTGGTGCCACTCTGCTCACTCTCTGCCAAACCCCGACTGCGCTTCTCCTTCTCTGCTTGCCCCAGTTGCTTCTCTTGTCTCTAAATTCTCACCGTGCTCAGATGTCGCATTCTGGACTCCGTTCCCTCTTAGGTTTCCATCTTGCTACTGTTGCTGGCAAGATGGGAACCTAAGAGGGAGCGGAATCTGAGTGATGGGAGAATGAACCCTTTTAGTGTTAGAAAGGTATCCAGTCCATTGCTTTTCAATACATTGGATGCTTCTCTGGCAATAAAAGGGTTCAGGACAAGAGGAGAAACTAGAGCAAGCAGAGAAAAAGAGGAGCTGTTGGGGTTTGGCAGAGAGCAATCCTGGGCACAAAGGGGGGGAGATCTCCACCAAGGGTGCAGGCAGGAGAGGAACATGGGTAGGTGAGGAAGATAAAGGAAGCACGCTCACTCCTAGGGAGAGCTGGGGAGGGAGGTGGGAGGAGATTTGCAGAACAGGGGATGTCTTGCAGAGCTTGTACTGCAACAAGAGGAACTGGTAACATCACTGAGTCATTTTTAAAAGCCAATATCTAATAAAGTATTGCCATTTTTAAAAAAGAAAGAAAATCAACAATCCATAGACAATTTTAAGAGTTACATCCAATTACATAAACTGTCTTGAAAGTGAAAGTTCCAATTTAACTATCTATTGCAATTACAGGGAAGACATTTCCATATAAAACTAATCCCACGCAAAAGGCCAGTCAGTTCTGAAATATCAGGTAAATCTCCTTTGCACAAGAGTACCAGCTAACCCCAAACAGCTAGTTTGGATTTTTTGGGCCTCATTTGCATGGTTCAGTTTGTTTTACTAGTCACTGCGAGCAAAGGATCCACTTCTGGATAGCCCCATATGATATTTTAAAAAAGGGCAGTATTATAAATGGGTGAAAAAAATTATATATAATGTATGTATTATTTTGTCGAGTAAAATAAGAATACTCCCACTGTTGTAAGAGTCTCTGTGTAAATGTTATTTCAGCTAAAACTTTCTTTCCCTTATAATGTATTAGGTATATGTATATATTATGTATCTGTATATATATTATATAGCACCATAACTAACGTGAATCTAAATAGTATTTATGAATAATAATAATGCACCAGGGTCGTGGCGAAAAAAAACAACGATTCTGATTTATTTAAAGCATAGATCTAAAATAAACAGTTACAAAATTCAGCACAGGTAAGCAAGTATAATACTAAAAATACAAATGAAGATATAAACAAGTATTCAGCTAATGAGTATAAAACATTAACAACAAAATAATCACAATGATATACAAGTTATCTTATTGTTCAAATAACTCACAAGTCATAAGATGGTTATATCCAACAGCATGTTCCCATGAAAAAAAAGAAAATGAAAAATTGATTGGAGTATGCAATAGTCCAAAGAACATGGTCTGTAAATGAAAAGTTCCCTAGCATAGTGTATCTCTAAATCAAACTGCATTTGGATAAAAAATGGGATTTGCCTTATAAGTAAATGTTTTCTCATAGTCCTTGTGCAACACAAGAACCATGGAATGAAGTATCCTCTTTTCAGGAGGACAGGGGACTTAACCTAAAAGGTTCTCCCTACCTAGTCCCCTTTAGCCCATCAGTCATGCTCAGTTTTAAAAAATAGAAAATATCAAAAACAGAAACAAGGCAATTAACTTGGATCAGAGATCCCAAGAACCCCCTGCGTGGAACACAAACAGCAATTTTTTCTCAAGGATGGAAGTACTCTGTTCCACATATACTAAGAGAAAGGGATCTATTGGTACGTACACATAGATCTCTTTTTCTCTTTCATCCAATATGCTACACAGGAACCATGTGGATGTACCAAATCTATCTCACCAAGATACCAGGGAGGGAGAGAAAAACCCCTTAAAACACAGACTAGATCAACCAGAGGTGAACTGTAACAATATGAACCTTGTGTGTCAACAATAGTGGTGGGTGAAACGTCCCATTGTGTTCCTGTGAAATAATCAGCGAAAACCACAAGTCCTTAAAATCTCTGCCATTTTCGCCTCCTGCCTAAATGTTTTCACAATTTTTTTCAATGGCAACAAACTTCCTGCCCCTTTACTTACAAGTATTTCCTATTTCCGTGCCAAAAACATGATGTTACCAGGAAGTGAAACACAATGCAAGCAGATAAGGCATCAGAGGCTCAGACTGCTAGCTAACAGGATGAGCAGCCATATGAAAAAAAGGAGGAGCTGGAAGGACCATAATGCATCCAGTGAGTCTGAGGAGGAGGATGAAGTGACCCCCACCAGCATAGAAAGGATTGAAAATCCCCAGACCCAGTGATGCCCAGTCTCCCGACATCATTATCTGGGAAGCATTTATGAACAAACCAGCAAAGGCACATAAATAACTGGGTAGCAGTGTGAGCAGCACAGGTCAGCTACTTGTGCCTGATGCTACTGGTGCCAGTGTGCCTTCTTATACTCAGGAAGAGATGATGATGGCAATTGCCATCCCCAAGTAGTCCCACTACAACTACTACTGGAGAATGATGGGATGAGAGTGGGGTGAAGGTGATGGTATTGGAGCAGCTGGAGGTGGGACTAACTTGACTGCAGTAGATCCTCCTGCTGAGATGGAAGAGGAAGTGACGCCAAACAGCCAGACTAGCAGTCAAGGGAGCCCACAACATCCCCCGACCCTGTGATTTCCCTTCCCCTGGCATTGTGCCTCTGGGACCTGATGCTGAAGAAGGCAGAACTGTCTAGCAGCAGTAATACCATCAGCACAGATCAGTTGCCTGTGCCTGCTGCTAGTGCTGCCAGTCTGCCTTTTTCACCTGTAGAGATGGCAAATGTGACAGTAGGGGACCCTCTGTTACATTCGTTATCATCGCCAACAAGTGAGACTCTCATAGAGCAACAGCAGCAGCAGCAAGGAGGGACTGGTGGTGATGAGAGTGATGGTGGAGCAGCTGAGGTAGATGAAACATTAATGACCTTTTTAGGAATTGGAGACAGATATGCAGATTTGGATGGGCATCTCCACCACTACCAGCAGTGACACTGCGGAATTTGCAGAGTTTGCTGCTGATGTAATTCCTGCTGCTGCTGAGTTTCAAAGGCAGCAGGCCGATGAGGAGCAGGCTAGTATGCTACAGACCACCATAGCCACTGTGGAAATGAGGTCCAGCACTAATGATGCGGGACTAGGACAGGTTACACTTATCAGAGATACTCCTGTCCCTAGTTCTAGTGTTCTAGTGCTGATTCTGAGGCAGCAGCAGCATTCTCTGACCCAGCCAGTGAAGGGGATTGTAGAGGAGAAGAAGAAGGAGGACATTCTTCTCCATTTCCCTCCTGTGGGCCTGGGTGTGGTACTGTTTTTTGCTTGGGGCTGGCACAGTTCAGTCATCAGTGACAACACTGTGCACAATTTGTGGTAAGTCACTGAAAAGTGGGAAAGGAGGGAACACACCTTGGCACAATCGCCCTGATAACCCACATGAAATACAGACACCTGTTACAGCTTACCTTGTTTTCAGCGTCCTCTGCAGGCGCGAGGCTTCAAGCATGCAGCAGGCCTCTGTTTTATTTGCTATGCTTCCTGTAGTCCCCTCCTATCTACTTCCTTCCTCTGAGCTGCTCCTCCTACCTACTTCCTGAGGAGGGGTTTAAAGGGCAGTCTGAGTCCTGACTCAGTTGCCCTTGCATTGTTGTTCATAGCAGTTCTATTTCCTTGGGCTCTGTGTATGACCTGACTAGTCTTCCACCCAACCTGGTGCTGACCTGTGGCTCTGTCTGACTATTCTTTTGTCTATCCCTATAGTGGACACCCAACCTGGTGCTGAGTTGTGGCTCTGTCTGACTATTCTTACGTTTGTTCCTTGTACCTAGCAGACACCCAATCTAGTGCGGACCTGGGGCTCTGGTAGACTAGCTCCTATACTGACTGCAGGCGTGAGTCAGGTATCCCTTTCCTTATACTGACTGCAGGCTTGAGTCAGTACTCTCTCTTCGTCGGATCAAGATCCAGTGTTCCTGTTCCTGCTCCTGTTCCTGCTCCTGGTTCCTGCAGAGACTACCAGTGGCTGAGGCCTAGTCTCAAGCAAAGTGGTCAAGCTTGGCAGCCTACTATTCCTGATAGCAGTGCTCGCTGGCTTGTAACCCTCTGCTTGCTACTTGTGTATATAGTGTGCTGTACTTTTCTAATATTAATACATTTTGCATTTAACTATACCGTACTGACTCCTGAACATTATTGGTAAACCATGACAACACCATGACATTTATGTGGAGCATGTTAAAGCCAAACCCCCACAAAGGAAATCAGGAGCTGCTGTTGCTGTACCCCTGTCTCTCCCCAATGGTGCCAAGAGTAAAGGCGGTAATCGATGAGGAGAAAAAATAGAAACCCAGTCTGAGCCCGAAAGTTCAATGGAGACCAAAACATTTTACCTATTTCCATCTGGTAAGTAGGGTAATTTTATCCTCTTAAGGGGAGCTATATTTATCGCAGGTGTACTCTTAGAGGGCTTTGGCTCTGTATGTTCTTCTCTTTCATGTGAGTCCTATTATACTTACCTGATCACACACTGAACTTAATGTGACTTCAAAAGCATAAAAAAACTCAAGAAAATCATTATTTTCCATATTGAGCCCATGTAATGAATAGTTCCTGTAAGTACGATCACTTCTATATATCACCTATACACGTTTGCTCCCAGATGTTTTGCGCTCTTCTCTTTTGTTCTTTAGTTTTGTTCTACTTCTGGTGTAACTGGTACTACCTTAGAAGAAGCTGTATCACTGGGACTTTACATCTATATGACATACAAGAGGACTTAACACTATTTTTAACGGTCAGTCTGGAACTCTAATAGCCATCCACACATTATATATACTATTGTATATATTATAGTTAGGAGTACATTGGACTTTTAATTGTTTTTACTTATTTATTACAAATCAATGTCTCCTCAGACTTCTTTGGCACAAGCCCAAAGTCCTACAAATCAATGTTTCCTCAGGGCTTGGGACTCTAACAACAAGTCTAAGTCCTACAAATCAATGTTTGCTCAGGGCTTGTGCCTAAGAAGTATAAATCCTACAAATCAATTGTTTCTCAGGGCTTGGACCTCTAAAAACAATTCTAAGTCCAGCAAATCAATGTTTCATCAGGGATTGTGCCTTTAAAAAGTCTAAGTCCTACAAATAAATGTTTACTCAGGACTTATCCAGGCCAGACTGAGAGGCGGACCTTAGAGGAGACTGAGAGCTGTCTGTCTCCTCCACAACCCAGACACTGGTAACGTGTTTATTCTGGCAATGTCAGAAAAGCTACCTGGACTGAAAGATATTGTGGACGAGAGAGGCCATCTCCACAGTCAAAAGCCATCACAAAGGAGCACAAGTAAGCTGCTTCATATAATGTGGGACTATTTACCCTTTGAGTGCCAGAGAGGTCCGCATCGCTTTGCAATGCGTTGTGGAACTCTCTGGCACTCAATGGATTAAGTCACAGATGGAGGCAAATATATAAAGGAGACATTGCAGGGGTTTATTATTGAAATGTCACCCTCTATTTGGCGACCTTTAAGTGTACAGCATCAAAATGTCGCTCTTTTGATTGGTGCAACATTCTGATGTCACTCTTTTAATGCAGGAGACATTTCAGTAGTGAACCGATCGTTCCTACCCTCCTTCCAATCCCACCCACTCCAATCAAGTCTCTTTGACTTTATGAATTGCGTCATATGGCCATTCCCATCCCTAGACATTAGTAGATCTCCAAAAGCTTGGGACATGAAGGTTCTGTGGTATGCAATTTAAAGTGATTGGAAGTTTAATGTATCCTCTATAATGCAGCTGGTTTACTCCAATATAGCTCCTTTTCTTCTTGGATTCCATTGAAGTAGACAAATTTCTCCATTGTCATCAGTGGTAAAATGTTAAATAAGAAAATGATAACCCCCTATCAACTGCATGGTTGTCTTTCAGTTATTGCTGACAAGTGTTATCATGTAGACCAGGAGTAATCAGCTGTCAGACCTCTAGGTGTTGGACACTGCAACTCCAATAATTCCCAACCAGTCGTTGGCTGGTTGGAAATGATTGTAGTTGTGGTCTCCTATAGCTAGGGGCTGACTGCTGACTACCCCAATGTAGACGTTGCACATTTTTAATAGTGTGTTGAGAATTTAATTGTTGCTGAATAAAACTTTCTACCTTAAATGTGTAATTTTGCTTATAAACATGCTTAAATATATAAATGTATTACTACTTATAATATAAATCACAACTTTACAGATTTACAGGCATCTAGACCATATAATTTGATTCAATATTAAATTCAGAATTTTTCTAACTTTATCCAGTCAGAGCTAATGGAATTGTATAATTAGGGTAGAAATTACAATACACTAACACTGAAGCAATATCAAATTATAGCATTTATTCTGCTTTATAATTGAATAAACACCATCTGAAATGTGAATTCATTGATGCATAATGGTATTTTTTTTCTATATCAGCATTTTATTTAATTTTCTGCCTGAAGCCAACATATTTTCATAACACAGTGGTCACTTTGAGAAGCTTCACTTCTGCTGTGTGCTGAAACACTTAATAAACCTCAATAACATGATTAGTAGCAATTTAGTCCCCTAAGGACTAGAGAGATGTGCGATGCGTTGCTCTGCAATGTTTTGCACAACACTCTAGTCCTCAAAGGGTTAAAGAGTTTTTAGAAATTAAACCGGCAAAAAGAGAAGCCAATCCAGAGAATAAGTGCTGAACTCTCCATAAAGATAGAGTTGCAATACTAAGATGCACTTTTGCCAAATACAACAAAGGATTTATCAAAAGTGCAATAATACAAGTAAATTGCTGTTCTCAAACTTGCAAGCCAATTTTTCTAACCCTTGCGTTCTGGAAAAATAAAAATCTAACCACATTTACAGTTGTTCTTTGACTCTTCAGTTAATGTTCTCTGGCCAGGGAACAATCATTAGAGCATCATTTACTTCAGCATGGGCAAGTAAAGCAACAAAAGCCTGACAAAACCAAATTATACAAGCCATCCAAGACAAGAGGATATACTACCATTGATGGGCTATCTACAAAAGGACACTAGCTATATAGGTGAAGCAACCTTGGAGACAGAAAAATAGCAGCCAAGTGTTTGGCTGCCACAACTGCAACATGGCATGCCTTGTGGCTCAAGATATGGAATGCAGATACTGTTTCCAAAAAAACCTTAGTGGCCTTACCATTCACAGGCTCATTCTTCTTTGGCGCAGAACTGGACAAAATTGTCGGTCAAGCTACTATAGATAAAAGTATGCTTTTGCCACAAAACTAATCTAATAGATTTGAAAAAAAAACAAAAACATTTCATATCACATTAAAGATCATCCCAACAAGTTACAGCCAATAAGTCATCTGAGGCCAAACCACCCGAGTATGAAGGTGGGAGTTTGGAGTCACAAGAGCTCCTCCACTACGGGGAAGACCCTGACACTACATTCAATAATGGAGGAAGTAAATTACAGACAAATGGGTAGTTCAATTGATACAAGAAGGGTACAGGAAGTTGGTTACAATGCTACCACCACCTCATTTTTTCATGTGCAGGGTACCCAACGAAAAAAACACTTCACAAGGCATTCCAGATAGCAATTTGGCAATTCCTAGAGAAAGGGGTTGTAATCCCAGTGCCAAAAGAACAAAGGTTCAAAGGTTTTTATTACAATCTTTTTATAGTACCCCAAAAGATGTAGGATCCCATTCAATCTTGGATTTAAAAACATTAAATAAGTTCCTCAGTATACTCAAGTACAAGATGGAATCAATCAGATCAGTGATAGCAACCATGGAACCAGCAGTGTTCATGGCATCACTGAACATCAAAGATTCATACACTTTTAGATTAGCCACAGCACATAGAGTGTTAACAACAGTGATGGCCCATCCATGGTAAAAGGGAGTAAATCTGACTCCATACCTAGATGATCTCCTGCTAAAAGCTCCATCCCAACCTCCCAATAATTCAACAACACCTTCATCAAAATAATGAAGGATCACAGTTGGATTATCAAACTAACCAAATCTCAGTTAGTTTTACCACAGAAGATACAATTCCTGGGATTAAAATTAAATTCAGAAAATTCAGACAAAATCTAGGCACTACAGTAGAGAAGTCAGATGGTTATCACACAACCAGAAATCTCAATCAGGAATTGTATGAAAATAGTGGAGAAAATGGTATCCATGATAGAAGCAGTTCCTTTTGCTCAATTTCACATGAGACCCTTACAGCTGGAGCTACTCCACGATTGGTCCATATGATCATATGATAACTCTACAAAGGACCACCAAACAATCACTATAGTGGTGGCTCACAAGTCCAAACCTGTTAACAGAAAGACAAGTGTCTATAACAGAAAGGAAAATAATCACAACATATGCTAGCCTATTCAGATGGAGAGCAGAAAGACCCATCTATCTATAAACATTCAGGAGCTACATGCAATCTACAATACACTATTGATGTGGATAAGTCTCCTACAGAATTCTCCCATTTGGATTCATTTAGAAAATACCACAGCAGTTGCTTACATAAATCACAAAGGAACAAATAGCAAAGTGGCTTGGATAGAAGTGGAATAAATCCTCAATTGGGCTGAAAACCATGTCCCAGCATTGTCAGCCATATACATTCTGGGAGTGGATGACTGGGAGGCAGATTACCTCAGCAGCCAGACCATAGACCCAGGTGAATGGGAATTAAAACATATTCCAGTAAATAATGGATGGGGCACACAGGAAATAGAAATTATGGCATCAACAAAAAAAATGAAAACTCCCAGTATTCTGTGCAAGAACAAGAGACCAGCAAACTGTTGCAGTAGATGCTCTAACAATTCCAGGGAACTACAAACTATTAAATGTCTTCACTGGCTATGATTGCCAAGGCCCTTCTCAAATTAAAGAAAGAGAGATTGCACACCATTCTCATCTCCCCATTTTGACCAAGAAGATTTTGGTTTCTCCACCTAAGGCATAACAGATCCTTGGCATCTTCCTCTTATACCAGATCTAACATCTCAGGTTCTAATTCACCACCACAACTGACACAATTTAGGCTGGCGGCATGGAACCAGAAACCCATATACTATAGATCAAGGGACTGAGTGATTCAGTCATTCAAACCATGTTGAAATCTCTCAAATTTGTTTCAACCAAAATATATAATTGAGTTTGGGAGATATATTTTCTTTCATTAATCAAAGATGGGTAGAACCATTACATTCCCATCTTCCCTCAGTTTTAAAGCACTTACAAGCAGGCCTCGAAAAGGGTCTATGGGTTAAGTCACTGAAAGTTTAGGTTTTGGCCCTATTAGTTCTATTTCAAAAGAAAATCACCACTAATTCCAAAATTCAAACATTCATTCAAGGAGTAAACAGATTGATTCTTCCATACAGAGACCCAATTCCCCCTTGGGACTTTAATCTAGTCTTAGAGGCTTTTCAATTTTCCCAGTTTCAACCATAATTATCAGCTTCTATTAAAGAACTAACCAGACCTACAAAACAGTGTTTATCACGGCTATTGTATCAGCAAGAAGAATCTCAGAACTCAGTGCACTATCTTGTGAAGCTCCACATCTTAACTTCCACCAAGATAAAGTTGCTTTAGTTACTGTTCCTGACTCCTTATCAAAAGTATTTTCAGCTTTCCACAATAATCAAGAGGTAGTCCTTTCTTGTTTGTGCCTTAAAGGGATAGTAATACTTCATTTTAAATTTATTTTATTTTGTAGGCATTAAAAAAACATGAAGAATGATATAAGTCTTATCTCTGAAACCTTTATGGTTTAAGAGATATTCACAAACAAAGTATCCCCCCCCCCCCTGTTCAACCAGATCAAAAGGGAGATGCCCAGGTAGACTGCAGAGAGGGACAATCTTCAATTAAGATAATGGAAAAAGCTGAAAAACTTGTCAAGGGGGGAAGGGCTTTCATTGTTTTCATACAAAGAAAATTGTCCCCTTCTGTTATCTGTACTGTCATACAACCAGACTCACATCTGAGAAGAGATGGCTTACACTAGGTAAAAGGGGCGGGCAGGGGAACTTTGCTTGTGAATATCTCATAAACCATAAAGGTTTGAGAGATAAGACTTATATCATTCTTCATGTTTTTTTAATGCCTACAAAATAAAATAAAGTTAAAACGAAGTATTACTATCCCTTTAACTTGTCTAAGAAAAAGGAGGGATTTCTTTGTACATAAGATGTATTTAGATGTTTACAACAATATGTCCAAGTCACACAATCCTTTAGGAAGACTAATACATTATTTGCCATTCCAGATGGCCCTAAGAAGGGCAGACCAGCATCTAAGACAACCAATGCTTCATGGCTCAAACAGACCATATGACAAGCGTACAGACTGAAATCTGTTCCAGGCCCATTCAGAATTACAGTTCATTCAACCAGGTCCATCAGTAATTCATGGACCTTGAAAAATCAAGTCACAGTTGGTCAGCAACATGGTCATCTGTTCACATTTATTACAAAGTTAACATTTTTGCATTTGAAGATGCCAGTTTTGACTAGACTTTTGGAGGCCATTTTCCATTAGTTTTCTTTCCCTCCCTTTAATTTTGGAATGGTCCCTGCATCCCTCAATGATACTAGTGAAAAGGGGATTTTGTACTCACCAATAAATCCTTTTCTCTTAGTCCATTGAGGGATGCATTGCATCCCACCCACAGAAAACTCATTTAGGTAACGACGCCCTGCAAATTTGTTTTGGTGGCTGTCTAGTGTCTGTTACCTTCCCAAATTTACTAAATAAAAATGACAGACAGTTGGAGGAGGGGTATAGACATGAGGAAGTAGGAAGAGTTTTATTCAAAGTGCCCTGCCTCCTGTAAACACACTCATATATCCCATGGTCCCTGCATCCCTAAAAACACTAAGAGAAAAGGATTAATAAGTGAGTACAAACATCCCCTTATCAAAATAAAGGGAAACTCTACCCTCTACCCCAAACAATTTTATTCAATAGACCTGAATGATTCATAAGGGACACTACGCTTTGTCAGTCTTTTAAATTAGTAACAATAGAATAAAACAGGGATCAACATCAAATGCAGATGACCCCCTCCAAAAAAACACCAAAGCAATAAACGCCAGTAAATATAACTAATATAGATATAAATAGCCTTTCTAGTAAGCAAATTAAGAGCATAATTAAGAGCCACTTAAGAGCCAGTCAGTGTAATGGTTTTAAGAGAAGTTTGGTTTTGTAGTAAGGGGATCTTTAAAGTAGACCTATCACCTTCATTTTTTTACATATTAAACACTTCATTCAGAACTGCCTATGTGTAATGTTAACCAAGAGTCCATCAGATGTATAGTTTGGGAACTTTTAACACTTTTATTTCTGGGAAAAGCGAAAGTGAAAGTCTTCTGATGTAGCACAGTACTTAACCTATGGAACAAAACTGAAAAGCTTAATTAGCATATGAAAATTCACTGGTATGGCATGGGTGCCAAATTAGCATACATTAGCATACAGTAACAAGTATGAATATCTCCTTTAAAGAAAATGTAATGGTCTTTGACTAACATGACCCATAGGTAGTTTCTAATGAAGATTTCCAATATGCACACCTGAATCAAGAAATTATTTGTCAAACCTGTGTGGCTCAACATTCATAATGAACTCACCTGTCCTGAAGTCTCATCCCTCCTTCTCACTCCTCTTTCCTCTTTCTGGGGTTGCCAGAGTATATCAGTTTTTTTCATATGGGTGAAATCAATACATGGAGAGGAATGATCATGTTAACCCTTTGAGTACCAGAGGGATACGTAACGCATTGCAAAGCAATGGATGCCCCCATTGAGGTGAGTACTTGGAAAAGGGAGAGAGTCTTTTTGGTTTTCCCTGCTGAGTACTCTTTAATCTCAGACTCAGACAGATTAAGTTTACTACATCTATTCTACACATTATCATCAGTGTTCTTTGTTTTCTATTTCTCTCATCTATAAAAATCAATGACTTATCTGGGCTTTTTTCCAGTGTGTACATTGCAACTTCGACTTTCAATATGTTGATTGTTCCTACTAGAATATTAACTGTTTTTTTTTTTCTTTTCACATATGTCGGCTAATTTATTTGAGAATGAATCACTTAGTTATTTAAAGGGTTAGTAATGGTTCAATATAACCTAAGGTTCGATCATCCCTTATAGTGTGTATAACGCTCTTCATCATCGGCAAAGTTCATAGTTCTCTAGTTTCTAAGAAATTATATTATAAAGTTCCCCCACCTGCCCATTTTAAGTATGTTAAGCAGCCTCCCCTCAGATCTGAAATCCAGTCACTTGACAATGAGCGACAATCTTCTGTCAGTCTGTATAAGGAAAACCCTGCTCCCCTTCATGAACGAGGGCAGGTTTTTCCTCATACTGACAGAAAAATGTCCATCATTGTGATCCGTCTGGATTGGAGCAGCTTTCAGAGCTGAAGACAGAAGATTGATGTACTGAAAAGGGACACGAGGGGGAAATTTTATATTATAATTTCATACAAGCTAGAGTAATATGAACAACAGTTGAGAGTGTTACTATACACTATATGGAATGATCAAACCTCTGCCCACTTGTGCTCCATCCCGCCCAGTTCCGCCCACTCCCCACCCTCTTACCCTCCATTCCCAGGTATTTTGCAGTTGTTGTTTTTGTTTTTTTTGTCCCACCGCCCCCCGTGACTAAGCCCCGCCCCTTTTATGACACAAATCGCATCATTTTCCTCCCTGGTCGGCACTGACAGGGTTACCCTCCGGGTAGCCCTGCTTCAAAAGTTCCCAGGTATGCATAGGAGTATAATGAGGATGGGGAAACAAAAAGGTTGGTGCTGAAACAGAAATAAAGAGGATGGGAAGAGAGACACAGCGGTAGAGAGGGATGTTTTGGCAGAAAGAGAGCTAAATCATGTGTACCCTAGGGAAGACTTCTTCCTTATGGACTGTGACACACTATACTACCTGCACTGCTCTGATCACACTGACACAGCAGATCTGAGTTTTATGGGCTGAAATAGAATGTGCTGCATCTATTATCCGCACAAATTTGATCAACATGTGGTTTTCCAGCTATTGTTAGACTGCCGCTCCCATCACTCAGCCAGGAAGTGGTCATCCTAGGATGGCAGGAGTTGTGGAAGCACTCACTACTACATAGTCTCAAAATGCGGTGGGCAGCACCCTAGATCTAAACAAGGCAACTTACAGATGTTGAATAGTGCACCCACTCTGGCACTATCAGAGTTAATTCTATAGGGCACTCTTCCTCTAATAGCACAACACTGTGGGTCATAACTTTGTATGTTACCAGTATTCAGTTACTCAGTCCACACAGTTCTGCATGTTTTATTTCTGGCCTTCACAGTAGACTGAGTCTTACAAGGGGACACTTTTCAATCTTCTGGGTTTTTTTGCTATTTCTTTGTGAAAGCTGGCTATTACCATGTTATACTACACAAACAAGTATTATTCCATCATGTGTTATCCTATCATTAAGTTAATGACTGGTGGCAGTCAGTGGACTCATGTCCTAGTTCACTCTTTATTTGCTTATAGCCATGTCCTAATTCACACATTGCTGATTGGTTTATTGCCATTCTTAGTATGTGTCGGCTCTCTGTGGGGCTGTGCGATGTGCTGTAGCCCTATTTCATACATTTCCTGTGAATCCACTATAGCACTTGGGTATTGGCGAGAGTTACTTCCAGACCTTTAGATATACTGGGCACTGTGTCTGTATTACAACATTGTCATTTTTTTAAGTGTGTTATTTCATTTTTTGGCTCTTATTTTAACCCTTTGAGCACCACTGGGTTATGCAACACATTGCAAAGCAATGCATTGCATACCGCTCTGGCACTCAAACAGTTAAACCCCCTGTGTGACAGCCAGATTCCATTGATTCCAGATTCCATTAATTCCAGATTCCATTGATACATATTTTGTTACCCAGTCAAATGTCACAGATTTCTTACTACAAGTCGTCACTATATTTTGTTATATTGAATATTCTGTACTTTATTCACTTAGTATTTGCTCTGTTCTTTCATCTACAACGTACTGTGCAATGCGCTGGAGATTTCATTGTCTCTTAGAGCTTCCACTATTCCACTGTAAAAACCAGCTTGTTTTGCTTTCCGTTGTGTTTTGTAATGAATGCATGTGATATTGCTCTTGCTTATTGGACTAGGATTTTCTGTTTTTGCAGACATTTGATTGCTTATTACTTTCTTTCTCCTTTTTTTTGGCTTTTATGTATTTTTATATTTCCCCTTTATTTTCACCTATGGGGTGATGTGATCCCCTACAGTCCCTGACTGCTGGATGGTGATGTCTCTAGAGTCTTGTTGTAGACTATTTACCTCTGTGTGTTATGCTTGCTGCCTATCTCTGTTCCAGAGTCCCAGGACTGTCAGGTGCTTGATGACTTTCTTATTGAGGTGGAACACCAGCGCTCCATGTCTATCAAGAAAAGATAGTAAAACAGCAGGGCCTCTATACTCTATCTTTACTGCTCTTAAATTTAATTCTATAAATTCCAGAGGACTGTGTAACACATCCTAAAGCAAAGCATTGCTACCACTCTGGCACTCAGTAGGTTAAGTCTTCTTTCAGTATTTTGATTAATGGCAATGTGTGCACACCCTGCAGTGCAGGGAGAACCCAGTCTAATGCTTCTCTTTCACTGATATGTATAGCTTTGGCAGGAGGGGCTGGAGAGAGGGAGAAGATGGTCCGCACTGCAATAATAAATGATAAATGCTTTTGGGGCCACAGTTTGCCAGTGCAGGATTTGTCATCCCCCCCCTGCTAGAAGCTGATTGCTTGGGACATGAGCAAGCACTTCCCAGCCAATTGGAGGCTGCTAATTTATTTTGAACTGAGACTGGCATATAAAAGCCAGTCTCGGTTCAAAATCCCAGCAGTCCATCTCGAACAATGGCCCAGGAGATGAGCAGGGGGGTCTGTGGCAGTCCAAATGCCTTACACCGGCAGTGGAGACAGAGGTGGCAGAGGCATGGGAGGAGATATTGGCCACATGTAGTATTAATGGGAAAATCTAAAAAACATTACCTTTTTCTTTTATGCGGGCATGAAGAGGCTACTCCTCTGGCACTCAAAAGGTTAACGGTCTCATCTTTGGGGGCTTCATTTTTTTATTTTAAGTGACAATCAGCTCTAACGGGATTTTTTTTTTAAAAAACATGAATGAAAAAAGAAGAGATGAAAAGAAGAAAGAAGAGGGAGAAGAAAGAAGAGAAGATTAAAGAAGACAAACAGTGGATGACAAGTAAGTGTTGCATTTCTGACTGTTTTAGCTCACTCTCGTTGTTTGACATTTTCAAGCAACGAGAGTTGGCCTTTTTTTTCCTTTGATGTTCCCACAGTTCAGGTTATTTAGTGCAAGTTGTGGGAACAAAAAACAACAACGAGCTCAGGTTTTGGCCACCAACTCCCATTGTTACATGCACCTCGCCAACTATAGAAAAGCTAAGGTGGGTTTATCAGATGGTCTTTTCTTAATATTACTGCCAGTGTTACCGTTGATAATAGTATCAAGCCCTAGAAGAATTGGTTCAATTATATTAGGGCTAACAGAAAACCGAAAATTGGTGATGGTAGCTTTAATTTACAGTTTGCATTCTATTACCTGTGTTGCCACTAAGCACCGAGAGTTAAAAATGCACGAAGGTCGCTAGAGTAGCACTCACAGAAATCAGTGTAACAGACTATACCATTTTGCCATATACACGTGTTAAGGGGACACGTTTTCTATAGTTAATTCTGCTCCTACAAAACCCAGGCCCAAGCACACATAAGAGGATATAAATAGTTTGTTTATTTGTTTAACCTGTGGATGACTCATTGTAAGCTCTTGATAAAGTGACATATGGTCACAAAATGTGTTGAGCTATTTGAGATACTGAATAATTATAATAAAATGATCCAATGAGTTGTTAGATAAAATTGTTTTAAGCTAAAGCTTTTAATAAAAATAGTAATTTTGATCCATACAGGTTTTTTGTGTGTTTCATACACATATTAGCATAGCATATTAACCATCTGGCTTATCTGTGAAGGTGGAACCAGTGGGTTCAGTATGAAAATGTCACCATACTAATATTGAGCGTCAAAAGGGCGACTTAAAAATGTCGCCTACATCAGAACAGCAGCATCAAAATGTCTCCAGGGTCGTAATGGTCATCTCAACATGTCGCCATTTAACCATTTGAGGGTCAGAGAGGTATCCAAAGCATTGTGTTGCAATACATTGGATACCTCTGAGGCATTCAAAGGGTTAAAATGTCTCAGGAGATTACAACACCATTCCAATAGAATACCCACTGAATCCTGGGTACTAATTTCTCACTGCACTGTAGATATAACCTGTTGCATGAAGGGCAAATTCCTAAGCAAGTCCTTCTGCTAAATAAAGTAGAATCCACTTATTTTATGGGAACAGTAAGTTTTAGGCTTGGGGGTTGTTTTTTATCTCATGAGAATAGTTTTCCTTTAAAGGGATAGTAATACTTAGTTTTATCTTTATTTTATTTTGTAGACATTAAAAAAATCATGAAGAACGATATAAGTCTTATCTCTCAAACCTTTATGGTTTGAGAGATATTCACAAGCAAAGTTTCCCCCTCCCGCCCCTTTTACCTAGTGTAAGCCATCTCTGTGGAATGCAGTCCATAGACCAGACAGATAACAGCAGGGGACAATCTTCTTCCTATGAGAACAATGAAAGCCCTGCCCCCCTTGACAAGTTTTTCTGGTTTTTCCCTTATCTTAATTGAAGATTGTCCCTCTCTGCAATCTACCTGGGCACCTCCCTTCTGCTCTGGGTGAGCAGTGTTACATCAGTAAAAGGGATGGGAGTGGGATACTTTGTCATTGAATTACTCTTGAACTACAACTCTGACAGAATTGAAATAACACTCTCCAAAGTCCAAATACTATGTTGATTAATTAGAGCTGCTTTTATTATGAAACATTACTATCCCTTTAAGATTTAGGCTTAGGGGTTACCTTTTATGTTTAGATGTTAGGACTAGATATTATGTTTGTGGGTCGCTTTTTAGGGTTAACCGTTATTATTTAGGATACAGACCAGCTCCTGACTTTATCCATAACATATGTACTCTGGGTATAGTGAAAGGTAACTGCAAACATATGCATTGCAGGGCCAGATTTAGATGATAATAATGCTTAATGTACCCACTGACTGCTTGTCACTAATTTCTCACACAGAGCTAGGACATCTAGCTAAAATGAGTACATTCTCCTCGGATGGTAAAATGGCACTCATGGAATCAGGTTACTAAGTCAACCGTAGCCAGGACAACCCCCAGACTACAGAAACATGCCTATTAACTTCTTCACTGCGTGAGAACACTGATTAACAACATAACTATACTGCCCTGCAGCTCATCCTCAACTAAAGGACAGTGGCAATAACCCCCTTCTCTTTTGGACAAGCCAGAGGAGACCTGATATTTGTTACTGTTTTCTCTGGTATGGAAAGGGTTAAGACCCTGTCCCTGCAGACCCAGTGCAATGGAGGATAGATGTTATGAGGAACATGTTTATCCCATCCATCACACCCTTTTGACTATGGTGACATGGGCCACATTTTAATTAGCCCTTTTGATGTGGGCAGCATTTTGATGTTGCCCTTTTGACGTGAACAACGTTTTATCATCAAACATTTGATGGTCTCCGTTTAGGAAATGCAATTCCAATAAGATACTGAACCAGTGTACCCATAATACATCAGCAATGGGGTGTTGTCCAGTATCTGCTCTCATGCTGTGGAGGCCAGTTTGAGTATCTGAAAATTGACAGAAAGAAGTCCCCTAACACCTTCCCAAACACTTCCAGTGCCAAAATAAAAAAATAAGTCCCTTTCCTCCTTCATTAGACCTAAAACTAATGCTAATCTGGGCTCCATTCTCCCTCCTCTTGTATTTCACATGTGAAGCATTTACCTTTAATGTCAGAGGTCCAACGGTGCTCTTGACATCCTGGTCCTCCATGGCATGCACCTCCACAGTTTTATAACATTTTTTTTTTTTTAAACTGCATCTGTTGCTGTTGCCAGTTACAAGTAATAAAAAAATCATCCCATACTACCATTGGCTGGGAGGTAGGGTTACACAGTAACCTTTCTTCCACTCCAATCACCATCTAGATGGAGAGGTCACACATGTACATAATTTCACCCCACCATCAAGCCAATGATTGAATAGATGGAGAGGTGACATTACACTCATGTGTGACCTCTCCCTCTAGATTGTGATTGGCTGAGAAGTGAGTTTACTCTAGGACACAGTCTGTGCCCTGCATAACTCTACGTTCCAGCCAAAGGTTTTGAGCATGGATTGGTAATACAAAAGCCATTTCCTGTCCATTTTTTACAGAAAAGAGAAAAAAGGCGTTATTTGCTAGCTGGATGTGCATCTTTGGCCCCTCCAACTAGATGTTGATTGGCTGGGAGGTGAGGTTACTTCAGGGCATGTTCTGTGCCCTGCGTAACCCCACAATGCCAGCCAATGAGAGAGTGGTAGCTAATTTGAAAAGGGATAGCTATATAAAAGCCAATCCTCTTCAATTTTTTTCTCATTCTGGCTTATGCAATTGCCTGAGCAGGATTATGGGGGAGGGGTTTAGTTTGTATAGGCGGCAGCATGGACAGTGGCAGTGGGATTCTAGAAGTTTTCTGATATTTATTTCATTTTGACAGAACATGCAGGATGACCAGGGCGTTGAGGAAACTGCTGGTGCAAGAGTGTAAGTGTGCGAATGAACGAATTAACAAAATGAACTAATGGATTTGAATGGATGAGGTGAATGTGTAATTCGTTATTCTGTAATTGCATGTTCCATGACATTCGTTTATTGTTTAAATCTGAATGTCACAAAACACACCATTTTAGTAAAATTACAAACCGAATGTACAAATCTATTCTACACGTCGTGCAGTTATATGCTACTTTCGGTAGAATCTAATGCCTAAATTACTGACAAAGAGAGAAACTGCTTCCAATATGTTGTTTATTCCCTTACAAAGTGATAATATGACAAGAGACAACTACTCTGGCTCTCATCACCATGGAGAGATGTTAAAAGAAAGCCTCCATAAACGAAAGGTATGCTTGCCTGAGCAGGACTAAGAGTTTTTTTTAATTGTTAGTGTCAGTGGTGGAAATGATGATGGTGGCGTGATCATGTTTTTTTTTTCGTATGGAACCATGTAGGTGCATTCAGTGAAGGACCAGGACATCAAGGACACAACTGAACCTCCAACATCAAGATAAGTGCTTCACATGTGAAACATGTGGGAAGGGGGAGGTGGGACCTAGTTTAGTGTTAGTATTAAGTCTAGTGGACGGGGGAGTTACTTTATTGTTAATGTTAAGCATAATGGGGGGCAGGGGGGATTACTTTTATTGTTGATGGTGTTCAGGTGATTGTGAAACTAGCTCACGGTTCAACATTTGACACTATATCAAACATTAAGCATTAGCTAGTTTTCCTTTGAAGTTCCTGCTTTTACTGATATTTAGCGTGAGTTGGGGAACAGAAAACTGCAACCAGCTTTAGGCTGCAAGTCAGATTTGTGCTGCCTATGCTCATTACTGATCCAGATGTACAGCTAATAGAATACAGGTATGTTTTCCAGTTGATACTCCTTTTTGGAGTAAAGCTTGTTATACTGACTCAAATATAATCAATCCCAAGAAGTCTTGATTTAAACTTAGATTGTGGAAAACTCAGAAGTAATGTGTGTATGTATTTCTTTACAGAAAGAGTGATGGACTCATGGGACAGCCTCCTAGAAGAGGTGGTAGGGACTAACACTGTAAAGGATTTTAAAAATTCATGGGCTAGACATAAGCCAGTTCTGAGTAGTATGTAAATTGTGTATTTTAGTTAAATAGGTTAATGGGTAGCCAGGATGGACTAGATGGTGTTTTATTGGATATCAGAATATATGGTTCTGTGTTTCAATGTTTCTCATTACGTACTAAGAAGGAACAGAGGAAACTGATATAAAATTCTTGTACAGACCCTGAAGTTTGAGCACTTGATTTCTATGAAAACGTGCAGAAAATAAGGTGATCTCATAGATTCATACATCCTTCCATGGTCTGCTGTATAAATGACCTCTTTCTAGGTAAATAAAGAGCCGGCATTAATGTTATAACAATTGTGAGGACTGTTTGCCAGTATGCACTACAGAGTATCCTTTAAAAGTGCAGCCTCTAGAGTTAGAGGCTAATGCTAATAAGTTTATTCACCCCAAAGTCATGCAGTGATGTGTGCAGGACACTGCCAGTTTTTAGTTATAAGCAGATGTTATTAACCCCTCAACAACAGCTTTTTTATCAAATAATTTACTACACTTAGAGTGTCGACTTTGCGCCGCCCCCCCATCCGTTTCTTTCATATCATGTGGCAAACCATGTCTTGGAGGTCCTGAGACTGAGGGGACTTGCGGCATTGTAACATTCAAGGATTTATCTACAATCCTATATTAAAATTCTCTAACTAAGTTTGTCAGAAGCCGTCATGTGCAGTTGTGACGGCTGCGCACACTGCAGTCATGTGCAGTACAAACTGCCCGCGCCGCGGCTGGAATTCAGACCGGAGTCCTCTCTGTGTAGAGAGGACTACGATCTGTATTCGGAGTGCCCCGCTCCATATCAGCCGCGGCGCGGGCAGTCTCTACTGTGCATGACTGCACTGCACTTTTGCTGGATGGCACTGTGGCCTTTGTACACGGGCTCTTCAACTAGTGTATTAATATTTGGACACTAAGGCACATAGGCTCTATCCCTATACTTCCTCCATCAATTTATTGCTATTTGTTTCAATATATCTAGTGCGTTCCATAGTAACCCTCCACATCCCACTGTTTCTTGGAGATGGACTGTGGCACTGGTTTCTTTTGTGTGCCAAATGTAAAGTATACAACTTTTCACATAACCAGTATATTTACAATTATAAAAAAGATCATATTTTCTAATGATGCCACAAGAACATGATGACAATTTATAGTTGCAATTATCAAGGTGATTTAATGTTGTAGAATGGATTCATTTTACAACTGCCAACTACGTAATAAAATAGACCAAGCTACTTTTTGGACATTTCACAAATCAAGAATACAAATGAGATGAACAGCCCATAGTTACATGTCTAAAAAAATTAGCTGCCAAATAATTTTGGTTGGTAATTTTAAGAACAGCTATCATGCACACAACTGTATAAATATAACTGTAAAAAATAGGCTAAGTTCTCCAAAAGTGGAGCTGTCACCTGGAATTCAAGTTTGCATATCTGAAAATGTCATTAAAAACTGTCATTGCATCATGCTAGCCAAGAAACCAGCAGATGCACAGTTTAGGAATATTTATACTTTAGGAGATGGTAAGCTCTATTAGTATGGTAGTCTATGCAAATGTATACAATGAAGCCATCCGTGCACTTTCATATGCTAATTAACCCCTTAAGGACCCATGACAGTCCTGGACCATCATGGGTTGTTATAACCTTAAGGACCCATGACGGTCCTGGACCGTCATGGAATTCCAGGCTTCCTGCGCGGCTGCACGCCATTTGGGGAGTCTGGAATTGGAATCCGGAAAAAAAAAAAGTCCCTGGTACTTAAGTGACCGCACCATGCGTGCGTGGCCAGTCCTTAAGGGGTTAAGCTCTTTTGCTCCACAGAGAAACTTTAATATTTTCCAGAAATAAAATTATGAATATCTCCATATCTATATCTGCTGATCTTTTGGTTAACATAACATATAGACAATTTTGAATGGATTTTTCAAATATGCAGACACATTCAAGGTGACAAGTCCACTTTACTATATTGCACAGCACAAGATTTGTATATACCATGTATTCAGGTAGCAATTATTTTGATTACGTGAAAAGCCCATTTATTTTATATCTAATGGAGTGGTGGCCAGCACTCTCCTTAGGGGAACCTAGCAGGCTATGACTTTAGAATTTACTAATTTGCGTACAGGTGAGTTTATCGGGGCGAGGTCATTTAACTCACCTGTGCACAAGCAGAGAAATCCTAAAGATATGGCCTGTTAGGCACCCTTTAGAAGAGGACTGGGAATGTGTAACTCTAATCCCACAATAAGAAAGACCTGTACCAGCTCAAACCTAATTTAGATTATGTAAACAAACAAAAATAAGATATTCTTAGCACTTATTGTGACAGTAATTGAAGTAAAGAAACACTTATAATTCAGAATGGATATACAAAATGGGGCATTTTTTACACGATTACTCACTCTACCCAAAGATTTATTCTCTATCACTGTCAAACTTTAGGGTCTGGAGGCTTTCAGTGCAAAGATGATGTTAAATGAACCAGTCATAGTATAAATACTATGTTTCCCTATAAACAGAGATCTGACTAATGTCACAAAACCTATAGATGCCACTTTTCCAATTAAACATGTCTCATTCACAAGCAAGTCTACATTTTTTCAACACCTTATATAAATTGCAAAGGTTTTGTTTTGGTAGAAACGTTTTTTTTCCTTCCTCAAAAGAATGCTAACCAGTATTCCCATTGTAGTCCACTTTGGAGATTATTTGACTGGCCTTCAAATTAGAAAGAGTATATATATAACTCAGATTAATGACACTTATTGACAAATAAGAAAAAAATCAATAGTTCAACTGATTTATCATTATTTGTAATTTTTTTTGTAGTTACTGTATGCACACTGGGTAAATTAATAGTATGAACATAGCTATAATAAACAGCAAAATGTTTTTATAACATCCAGCCAAGAACTCAAAACTGATGCTAGTGCATATAGTATGGGTATTAATTTGAATTCCCTACATCTTGAAATAGCTTTATTGATACTTCTCATCCCTGAGACAATTTGTTTCCTGGGAGCTATTCTTTTTCATCTTTATGTTCAAAGAAAATACTCTTTAAGGGAATTCAGGGAATTACTCTCTGCTGATGAAAACATATGCACTAGAAGGACAAGTTATGGATTTATCTGTTCCTGACAGTGAGGTAAAGGAATATCAAGGAGTTTTAAATTAATAGCCCAGTTGTTCATCTGCTTCTCATCTTCTTGCCTGTAAGAATCATTGCACATGATTACCATAATAACCTATTAATCAGTCGGTTTTAATAGCATCCCTTATCACATTCACTTGAAAAAGTGGAGAAATATGGAACAATTATCAGGACATTATTCTTTAAATGGACCCCTAGATTTATGTTCCTATAATGTGATCAAACTTACAGTATATTCATGCCCAGGTTCATACAATGCTTAGTGCATATAACTAGCTTAGCAAAATACTGTGGGGTATGTTCAAGTAGACATGTGCTGTACAAAAAGAGACAGGCACTTCTTTAGTGCACAGCAACTGCTTAGAGCCTTTGTAATAAGCTTTTAATATGACATCTATTTTGCATAATTTGCTCATGGGACAATGTAGGAGTGTTTTTGGGGGTGACGTTCCATGCTACCTGTTTTATACCATGTACTAACAGGGCACAGAGGAAATCAGAACACAATTCTTCCTGCCTATACCTGCTATAGGCATGAATTAAGGGCTTATTCACATAAAAATGTGTTTTGGAGGAGTTATAGGTGGTGGTATGTGCTAAAGCAGGGATAGGCAACTACAACTTGACTACAACTTGCATCATCCCCCACGAACCAGTGGCTGGCAAGGGAATATTAGAAGTAGTAGTTCACAACAGTAGGAGCATCTCATGTTGCCCACTCTTGTATTAAGGCAGTGGTGGGCAATAAGATAAGTAAACTGTACCTTTTATTTTGGTAATTGTATGACTTGCATTGTACAGGGGGGGTTAGAAGCAAAGAATGAATTAAAACAAACCTGGCCTTATATGGAAAAGTTTGCTTTAGCAAAATCAGAGTGATGTGTAAAACTTCTCTTCTTCATTTACGCCTTAATATTTAACCCTTTGAGTGCCAGAGTGGTATCCAACGCATTGCATTGCAATCCTTGGATACTTCTCTGGCACTCAAAAGGGTTAACCCTTTGAGTGAAAATAATTTGTACTGTACATTGTGGAGCAATGATTTACACATTCCCTGTCAAAAATGGTTAAAAATAGAATGTCTCATATGGAAAAAAATATGCATTGTATGGCTTTTGTTGTTTTTGAAATGGCTCATTAAAAAGCTCCACACTGTTGTTATTGTTTTAATCAGAATACAGTTTCTGAAAAGTCACCACTAGGTAGCACTAAAGCTATTATGGTAAAAATAAAAAGAACTACAGTCTATGACCAGAAGTCCTTAAATATATCAAAACAAAATGCATTTTATGGCCTGATATGAGCTGTAATGATGTTTTAACCCTTTTGATTGCAATGTATTGCTTCACAGTGGCATTCAAAGGGTAAATAAAGCATATTTCAGAAGCTGGAATACCCTTGTTTTATTCATCAGGGTAAGCCCTAAGCTATGTTTTTTTTTTCTTTTCTTATACATTCATACCACTCATTTAAAATACAGTATTTCTTTTTGTAGATAAATGACATGAGGTAATAGCAGCAATGATACTGCTACTGACCCCTAGAGATTGTGTTTTGATTTCTGCCTGGGGAAGCTGCATGGGGAAACACCAATCAGTGTTCGGCTGGGTTCTTGCTAATTGTCATTGGTAATTTGTGTGCTCTTTGGAAACTGCATAATAAGAAATAAATAGAAATGTCATGTTTTGGAATGGAAGAATATATTTATTTTCATGCACTGTTATCTTAATGAAAAAAGGAAGAAATCACATTGATTATAAACATGGGTTTACATCAGTACAATAGCTGTGTATTCATTTCAAAGAGAAAAACATCCATGCTAATTTTCACCTTTATAACAAATGTATGAATTCCAAATCTTTTAAAGCAGTTCATAAATCAAAAGGTGAAAAATATAAACGAAAAATATCCAGCATCATTAGAACGTTTTTACTTAAACTGCACAAAAGATAAAAGGAACAGTTCTTGGACAAACCAGCTGTACAGGTCAAATATCGCTTACAATTAATTTTTAAATATACATACAGTATATATATATATATATATATATATATGATTTTAAACCATTACAACTCTAACAAACGAGAATTTTTTTTTTTTAGGGGGTGGGGGGGGATCCGTACTGGCTCATCCCAGAGAAATGGTCCTTATCCCCAGCTCCATGGAAGACACCATGCAGGATTAGGACACAAAGGTAAATTTAACTTGAGCGGCCACTATCTATCTATCATCTTGTATCTATCTATGTATCATATTTTTTATCTGTCTATCATATTTTTATCTATCTACCTATCTATCTAGATATATGGCGGGCGTGGTAGAGGGACAATTCAGCCACATTAATACAAAAGTAATAGCTTTATGAACATCAAAAAGAGAATTCCAAGAAGAGTCCTCTCATCACTAGTAGTCACTTCATCCACCAGTCCGATAAGGTAACTAAAGAGTCAGCTATGTATTGAAAGCCCAGCTCATCATGTAAGAAGTAGTGATGATCGAGCACCCCAATGCTCGGGTGTTCGGGTGCTCTGGCCGAGCACCCCCGGAGGCTCGAGTGCTCTGCCGAGCACCCGAGCCCCATTGAAGTCAATGGGAGGACTCGAGCATTACACCAGGCACCCCCTGCTCTGATGAGGGGAGGGTGCCTGGTCCATAGGAAAAGGGCAGAAAATGATGGAAACACCACAGAAATGGTTCAGGGACAGCATAGGGAGGATGTCTGGATGCATCTTGGACTCCAACGTCGCTGCTGGGAACGATGTTTCGCCCGTAGTACGCCATTTTTACAGACTGACCGTAAAACACACAAAAAGGAAGATAAAAACGACTTTAGGCGAAAAATTGTTACCAAACAGTATTTGCTGTATATTTACTTGTATATCATCTGCAAATTCTGCAAAAAATTTCATCGATTTTTCGGAACTGGGGCCATGATTAAGAGGGAAACGTGCGCAGAGTAAAGCAGGTGTTCAACGTGGTTATGGCCCGGGTAAGGTACAGCATTCAGGAACGGAGGCCGCAGCTACCACAGGTTTTACAACATGTCCGTTTGCCCTTGTTAAGTCCAAAATTTATAGTCGGAACAGTGGGGTCTGATCCATTGAGTAAAAGTGACGAAGTGACTTAGTGGATGAAGCCAAGAACTACCTTCTGCTCTGTCGAACACCCCAGCCCTATTTAATTCAATGGGAGGACCTGAGGCACTCCGATACAACCTGTATATCACAAAATGGAGGGCCTCATTCACATTGTGGTACAATAGTTCAGGTAGTGGTCCAACACTCATAAAGCCGATGCACTAAGTGAAAGGGCTGCCAAAAATTAGACTGAAATGTCACTCCAATACACCCTTTATTACACATAAAGGAGGGCATCATACACACCCTTGAAAAATTAGGATTAATAGCCTGCTGGTGACCCTCTAAAACATTAGGGGCGAGGGCATGCCGCTAAGCTGACCATCTAAAACATTAGGAATGAGGGTCTGCAGCTGAGCCGACCATCTAAAACATTATGGGTGAGGGTCTGCTGCGGAGCTGACCATCCTAAACATTATATGCGAAGGCCCGCTAGTGAGCTGACGCTATAAAACATTATATGAGAGGGCCCGCTAGAGAGCTGATCCAATAAAACATTATATAAGAAGGCCTGCTGGTGAGCTGACCTATACAAAAAGTTGTCAAACAGGGCCCGCTGGTGAGCTGGCCCTATATAAAAATTATATCACAGGGCCCGCTGGTGAGCTGGCCCTATATAAAAATTATATCACAGGGCCTGCTGGTGAGCTGGCCCTATATAAAAATTATATCACAGGGTATATGGAAGAGAGTCAACCATATACCCGTTTTTTGGGTGGAAGGGGTGAATGGGAATACAGAGTATTCCCATCATTGTAAATAACATATCTAAAGTGACTTTATGTTCACCCGGGGCTTTCCTCCAGTGGAGTGGAGAAGTCAGGGGAAATCCAGGCCTTGTTCATTTTTATAAGTGTCAACCTATCAGCATTTTCGGTGGAAAGGCGGATACGCTTATCTGTTATGATGCCACCAGCAGCACTAAATACCCGCTCAGACAGAACGCTGGCGGCAGGGCAGGCCAGCACCTCCAAGGCGTAGAGTGCCAGTTCATACCACGTGTCCAGCTTGGACACCCAGTAGTTGTAAGGCACAGAGGGATCATTGAGGACGCTGACACGGTCTGCTACGTACTCCTTCACCATCTTCCAAAACTTTTCCCTCCTTGTGACACTAGGCCGCGCATCAGGGTGAGGGTGCTGGCGGGGTGTCATGAAGGTGTCCCACGCCTTGGAGAGTGTTGCCCTGCCTTTGTCGGAACTGCTGTGTGCTCCCCTTTTCTCCCCTTCTCGGTTGGCCAAGGTAGCACGTACTCTGCCGCCAGCGTTGTCAGATGGAAAATTTTGGAGCAATTTTTCGACAAGAACCTTCTGGTATTGCACCATTTTGCTTGTCCTCTCCACCGGAGGAATGAGAGATGAGAAATTCTCTTTGTAGCGGGGGTCCAGAAGGGTGAACACCCAGTAATCCGTGTTGTCTAAAATGCGTATAACGCGTGGGTCACGGGAAAGGCAGCCTAACATAAAGTCAGCCATGTGTGCCAGAGTACCAACAGGCAAGATTTCGCTGTCCTCACCAGGAGGATGACTCTCAATCTCCTCATCCTCTTCCTCCTCTTCTGCCCACCCACGCTGAAGAGATGGAACTAAAGTTCCATGGCTACCCTCTGTAGCGGAGGCAACCGTGTCTTCCTCCTCCTCCTCCTCCGCCTCCTCCAATTGTCGCTGAGAAGACGAAGTGAGGGTGCTCTGGCTATCACCTTGTGTAAGCTTTTCCTCCCCCATTTCCACCTCTTCCACATGCAAAGCGTCGGTTTTAATTGTGAGCAGCGAGCGTTTCAGTAGACACAGAAGTGGGATGGTTACACTGATAATAGCGTTATCGCCGCTCACCATCTGTGTCGATTCCTCAAAATTGCGTAAAACCTCACAGAGGTCTGACATCCATTCCCACTCCTCACTTCTGATTAGAGGAAGTTGAACGGAGAGGCGACGACCGTGTAACAGCTGGTACTCCACTACTGCCCTCTGCTGCTCACAAAGCCGGGCCAACATGTGGAAGGTGGAGTTCCAGCGCGTGCTCACGTCACACAGCAGCCGGTGAGCTGGCAATTGTAAGCGCTGCTGCAGCTTCAACAGGCCGGATGAAGCTGTTGATGACTTACGGAAATGTGCACACACGCGGCGCACCTTGGTCAAGAGATCATGCAAATTGGGGTAGGTTTTTAGAAATCGCTGAACCACTAAATTAAATACATGCGCTAGGCATGGTACGTGTGTGAGCTTGCCGAGCTCCAAAGCCGCCACCAAGTTACGCCCATTATCACACACAACCATGCCTGGTTGCAGGTTGAGTGGCGAGAGCCACTGCTCGGTCTGGTGACTAATCCCCTGCAACAGCTCTGAGGCCGTGTGCTGTTTGTCCCCAAGGCAGATCAGCTTCAGCACGGCCTGTTGACGCTTCCCCACTGCAGTGCTAAACTGCTTCCAGCTACCGGCTGATGGGTGAGTGGCGCTGCGCGCAGAGAATTCGGAGGTGGAAACGGAGGAGGAGGAGGAGGAGCCAATAACGTAGGTGCTGGCGGAAACCCTGATAGAGGTAGGGCCCGCAATCCTCGGCATGGGTAGCACCTGTGCCATCCCAGGGTCCGAGTCGCTCCCAGCCTCCACGACATTCACCCAGTGTGCCGTCAGGGAAATGTAGCGTCCCTGGCCACAAGCACTTGTCCATGTGTCAGTCGTTAAGTGGACCTTCCCAGTAACTGCGTTGGTCAGGGCACGGGTGCTGTTACGGGACACATGGTGGTGTAATGCGGGGACGGCACACCGGGAAAAGTAGTGGTGGCTGGGGACTGCGTACCGAGGGACAGCTGCTGCCATCAGGCTGCGGAAGGACTCAGTCTCCACAAGCCTAAATGGCAGCATTTCAATGGCCAGTAATTTGGAAAGGTGTGAGGTTAGTGCTATGGCCTGTGGGTGGGTGGCTGGGTATTTTCGCTTGCGCTCAAATGCCTGGGGTAACGACATTTGGATGCTGCGCTGGGACAGGGAAGTGGATGTGGTCGCTGATAGTGCTTCAGATTGTACAGGTGCAGGGCGGGAGGTATGCGGGCCTGCGCCTTCGACAGGCGATTGGCCGGCACCGAAAACAGGGGAAGAGGAAGCAGTGGTGTGGCCTGCAGACACAGATTGGCGATCCGGGCGTTCCTCCCACTTATTACGGTGCTTGGATGCCATGTGTCAGATCATGCTGGTGGTGGTGAGGTTGCTAGTGTTCATGCCTCGGCTCATTCTGGTGTGGCACAGGTTGCAAACTACAATTCTTTTGTCGTCCGCCCTTTCCTTAAAAAAACGCCATACCGCGGAACACCTAGCCCTTGGCAAGGGAGATTTACACAAGGGGGTGCTCCGTGGAACATTTGCGGGCCGGTTTGGTGCGGTCCGCCTTCTTTCTTTAGCCACACCACTGCCTCTTCCAGCCTGTTGCGGTGCTGCAGATGGCTCACCCTCAGGACTGCTGTCATCGCTCGGCTCTCCACCTTCCCAGGTGGGGTCAGTCACCTCATCGTCCACCAAGTCCTCCTCCACTTCCTCACTCTGATCATCCTCCTCATTTCTTGATCCCACCACATACTCAGTCATTGACAACTGTGTATCATCCTCCTCATCAAGGTCTTGAGACAGTAATAGTGGTTGATTTGATGGCAACTGTGTCTCATCATCATCATCATCCACTTGCTTTGACCTTAAATGCCATTCCCCTCTGTCATCTTCTTGTGATTGGGTACCCTCTAGAGGTTGTGAATCAGGGCACAAGATCTCATGTTCCTCTGCAAGCGTGCTTGGAGAGAGGTTCAAATGAAGGATTGGTGATGAGACGAGCTCCTCACTATATCCCAGTGTGGGATCACTTCTTTGGCCAGACCCTCTATGGTGGGAGGAAGGATGATCAGGGTGAGGATTATGTTGACCAGACTCTTGGCTACTGAGAGTGGACTTGGTGGAAGACAGGGTGGTGCTTAACCGACTGGAAGCAGTATCAGCTGAAATCCAACCTGTTCGCAGTGGTCTGACCTCGAGAGTGATGTCCTGCGACGCCCTGTAAACTGAGACATGAAGCTAGGTATGGTGGATGTCTTTCTTTCTTGTGCTCTGGAACCAGGCACAGTTTCTACGCGTCCTGACCCGCGCCCTGAACTATCAGGATCACGTCCACTTCCCCGTCCCTTTTTACCCGCCTTCTTCATATTACACGGAATATGTGCTGCTAATCTGCAACTTTGCACACTAAACAGAATGTGCTGCTAATCTGCGGCTAGGCACAGTGAACGGAATATGTGACGTTTATTTTTTACACTTTCCACACTAAACAGAATGTGCTGCTAATCTGCAACTTTGCACACTAAACAGAATGTGCTGCTAATCTGCAACTTTGCACACTAAACAGAATGTGCTGCTAATCTGCGGCTAGGCACAGTGAACGGAATATGTGACGTTTATTTTTTACACTTTGCACACTAAACAGAATGTGCTGCTAATCTGCAACTTTGCACACTAAACAGAATGTGCTGCTAATCTGCAACTTTGCACACTAAACAGAATGTGCTGCTAATCTGCAACTTTGCACACTAAACAGAATGTGCTGCTAATCTGCGGCTAGGCACAGTGAACGGAATATGTGACGTTTATTTTTTACACTTTCCACACTAAACAGAATGTGCTGCTAATCTGCAACTTTGCACACTAAACAGAATGTGCTGCTAATCTGCGGCTAGGCACAGTGAACGGAATATGTGACGTTTATTTTTTACACTTTGCACACTAAACAGAATGTGCTGCTAATCTGCAACTTTGCACACTAAACAGAATGTGCTGCTAATCTGCGGCTAGGCACAGTGAACGGAATATGTGACGTTTATTTTTTACACTTTCCACACTAAACAGAATGTGCTGCTAATCTGCAACTTTGCACACTAAACAGAATGTGCTTCTACTCTGCGGCTAGGCACAGTGAACGGAATATGTGACGTTTATTTTTTACACTTTGCACACTAAACAGAATGTGCTGCTAATCTGCAACTTTGCACACTAAACAGAATGTGCTGCTAATCTGCGGCTAGGCACAGTGAACGGAATATGTGACGTTTATTTTTTACACTTTCCACACTAAACAGAATGTGCTGCTAATCTGCAATTTTGCACACTAAACAGAATGTGCTGCTAATCTGCAACTTTGCACACTAAACAGAATGTGCTGCTAATCTGCGGCTAGGCACAGTGAACGGAATATGTGACGTTTATTTTTTACACTTTCCACACTAAACAGAATGTGCTGCTAATCTGCAACTTTGCACACTAAACAGAATGTGCCGCTAATCTGCAACTTTGCACACTAAACAGAATGTGCTGCTAATCTGCAACTTTGCACACTAAACAGAATGTGCTGCTAATCTGCGGCTAGGCACAGTGAACGGAATATGTGACGTTTATTTTTTACACTTTCCACACTAAACAGAATGTGCTGCTAATCTGCAATTTTGCACACTAAACAGAATGTGCTGCTAATCTGCAACTTTGCACACTAAACAGAATGTGCTGCTAATCTGCGGCTAGGCACAGTGAACGGAATATGTGACGTTTATTTTTTACACTTTCCACACTAAACAGAATGTGCTGCTAATCTGCAACTTTGCACACTAAACAGAATGTGCTGCTAATCTGCAACTTTGCACACTAAACAGAATGTGCTGCTAATCTGCGGCTAGGCACAGTGAACGGAATATGTGACGTTTATTTTTTACACTTTCCACACTAAACAGAATGTGCTGCTAATCTGCAACTTTGCACACTAAACAGAATGTGCTGCTAATCTGCGGCTAGGCACAGTGAACGGAATATGTGACGTTTATTTTTTACACTTTGCACACTAAACAGAATGTGCTGCTAATCTGCAACTTTGCACACTAAACAGAATGTGCTGCTAATCTGCGGCTAGGCACAGTGAACGGAATATGTGACGTTTATTTTTTACACTTTCCACACTAAACAGAATGTGCTGCTAATCTGCAACTTTGCACACTAAACAGAATGTGCTTCTAATCTGCGGCTAGGCACAGTGAACGGAATATGTGACGTTTATTTTTTACACTTTGCACACTAAACAGAATGTGCTGCTAATCTGCAACTTTGCACACTAAACAGAATGTGCTGCTAATCTGCGGCTAGGCACAGTGAACGGAATATGTGACGTTTATTTTTTACACTTTCCACACTAAACAGAATGTGCTGCTAATCTGCAACTTTGCACACTAAACAGAATGTGCTGCTAATCTGCAACTTTGCACACTAAACAGAATGTGCTGCTAATCTGCGGCTAGGCACAGTGAACGGAATATGTGACGTTTATTTTTTACACTTTCCACACTAAACAGAATGTGCTGCTAATCTGCAACTTTGCACACTAAACAGAATGTGCCGCTAATCTGCAACTTTGCACACTAAACAGAATGTGCTGCTAATCTGCAACTTTGCACACTAAACAGAATGTGCTGCTAATCTGCGGCTAGGCACAGTGAACGGAATACGTGACGTTTATTTTTTACACTTTCCACACTAAACAGAATGTGCTGCTAATCTGCAATTTTGCACACTAAACAGAATGTGCTGCTAATCTGCAACTTTGCACACTAAACAGAATGTGCTGCTAATCTGCGGCTAGGCACAGTGAACGGAATATGTGACGTTTATTTTTTACACTTTCCACACTAAACAGAATGTGCTGCTAATCTGCAATTTTGCACACTAAACAGAATGTGCTGCTAATCTGCAACTTTGCACACTAAACAGAATGTGCTGCTAATCTGCAACTTTGCACACTAAACAGAATGTGCTGCTAATCTGCGGCTAGGCACAGTGAACGGAATATGTGAAGTTTTTTTTTTAAATTTGTGCCCCCCAAACAAAATATAACTGCTGCCCCCACACACAACAGTCCTAAAAAGGACTTTTGGGTCTTTATATGGTGTTCCAACACTTTTCTTCTCCCTACACTGACTTTCCCTTCTTATCATCATCTCTCCCTGGCTAAGACTGAGCCGAACTCGCTGGTCAGGTGCTATACAGCACCAGATCACGGGTTCTGGCCAGCCAATCAGTGTAATGCCAGCAGCCAACATGGCTGCTGGCATTACACTGATGTCAGAGCCTCCCCGCACGTTTATTGGCTGCGCAGCAGCCGCGAAACGTGCGGGGAGGAGACCCGAACATGGCGGGCGAGCACATGCGGTACTCGTACGAGTACCGCCATGTGCCGAGCAGAGCGATGCTCGAGCCGAACCGAGCTTCGGCCGAGCATGCTCGCTCATCACTAGTAAGAAGTTGAATATTTTAGACCAGAATGTTTTGACCACTGAACATAGAGGAATGATCCAGATGCAGTCAAGCATCTTTCACAGTTATCATGTGGCCAACAGCCCATTTTAAAGACACTGGAGTGTAAAGCAGACCTGATGTAAAAGTTCCACCATTCGGTCTAATAGATATCGAAGGCCTAAAGGTTGGAGCACAGAACATCATCCCAAAGAAAAGGGTCAGGCCATGAATCTCTTCCTACTATCTGAAAAGCTTCCCATTGATTTAAAAGGGGTCTTCTAATCTTTTGAATGCTAGAGGCGTCTCAGTGCATTGCAAAGCAATGCACTGAAGACCCCTATAGCATTAAAGGTGTTAAAAGCCCCATTTAAAGGGATAGTAATGTTTCATAATAAAAGCAGCTCTAATTAATCATCATAGTATTTGGACTTTGGAGAGTGATATGTCAATTCTGTCAGAGTTGTAGTTCAGGAGTAATTCAATGACAAAGTATCTCCCTCCCACCCCTTTTACTGATGTAACACTGTTCAGCCAGATCAGAAGGGAGGTGCCCAGGTAGATTGCAGAGAGGGACAGTCTTCAATTAAGATAAGGAAAAAAACCTGAAAACCTTGTCAAGGGGGCAGGGCTTTCATTGTTCTCATAGGAAGAATATTGTCCCCTTCTGTTATCTGTCTGGTCTATGGACTGGATTCCACATCTGAGAAGAGATGACTTACACTAGGTAAAAGGGGCGGGAGGGGAAAACTTTGCTTGTGAATATCTCTTAAACCATAAAGGTTTAAGAGATAAGACTTATATCATTCTTCATGTTTCTTTAATGCCTACAAAATAAAATAAAGTTAAAACGAAGTATTATCTCTTTAAGTTAATACAAGTTTTGGCAATCTTTATTTTTCCTGAGTTGGTGCAGTTTTGGCCCTAGAATTGTACCTCTCTTCTTTTGTGTATAGGACCCAAAGTGTTTCTTATGGAACAGTAAAGAATTTCAAGATGCTACTTATTTGAATACATACCAATCATATAGAAGAAAAAGCAGGCACTTATCCATGATTACACGTAAATTGCAATTTACTCAAATCATCCATGGTTTTAGCAAATCCCCATTACCGGAGTAGCAGGATGACTACAGTCCAGGCTTGAAGTGTCATTGCTTTCCTAATCTAGTCACAGGTATGTGCTAAAGTCATGGATGATTTGTAAAAATTGGACTTTTTCATGCAATCGTGGGTAAGTGCCTCCTTTTTAATTCTATATATTGATGTAAAGACAGTTAAGCACCTGGATATGTAATAGAGATTGGTAAATTGTAATAATTAGATCTTCGATGGAATACTAATATATGCTCCTGCATTGAATACAGCCAAGCATTCTCCATATAGGTATGGAAGTTTAACTATTTATTGACCTTTTAAAGGGATAGTAATACTTCGTTTTAACTTTATTTTATTTTGTAGGCATTAAAAAAACATGAAGAATGATATAAGTCTTATGTCTCAAACCTTTATGGTTTAAGAGATATTCACAAGCAAAGTTTCCCCCTCCCGCCCCCTTTTCCTAGTGTAAACAATCTCTTCTCAGATGTGAATCTGGTTGTAAGACCAGACAGATAACAGCAGGGGACATTCTTCTTTGTATGAAAAGAATGAAAGCCCTTCCCCCCTTGACAAGTTTTTCAGGTTTTTCCCTTATCTTAATTGAAGATTGTCCCTCTCTGCAGTCTACCTGGGCACCTCCCTTCTGATCTTCCTGAAAGGGGGGGGGGGGGATACTTTGCTTGTGAATATCTCTTAAACCATAAAGGTTTGAGAGATAAGACTTATATCATTCTTCATGTTTTTTAATGCCTACAAAATAAAATAAAGATAAAACGAAGTATTACTATCCCTTTAAATCTTGTATGCTAGAGAGTTCTCCAGTGCAGTAAGGCAATATGTTGGAGACCTTAATAGCATCATAGGAATTAAAAAACTTTTTGTATCCTTTTCCTGTTTTTGAAACTTTACATAACCCATATAAACATATTACATATAGGTAATCTACAAATATGAATAAAACAGCAACTTCTGTAAAAAATGCAAATCTGGGATTTAACCTCTTGTGTTCCAGAGGAGTTGTTCAGACTTCTGGCATGCAGATTGTTAACAATAATTACCCCTTTCTCTGTTAATAAACAACATCCTATAAGACTGCATGCAGGACCCAGCAGTGTCTGCATGTTCTGCAGAATGACTGTGCATACGTCAGGCAGTATGCAGTGACATAAAGGCAGATTTTTCTTTCTTAGTTATCTTTCACTTGAATGAACACAGGGCTTTCAGAAATCATGCCTGGATTCCATTGCAATTGCAAATATTTGCTGAATGGCTTTATTTTTTTTGATTTATCAGATATTTAAAGCTACTGAATTATGCATTCACATACTGACTGGGGGTAAGAATTGAATTGCCAAACTGCTTTTTTTAACCAAATCCTTTGGAGTGCTGAATACAATGGTTCAAATGACTGCAAAGCAAGACTCAAGGACCTCAAGGGCAGTGGACAGATATTGTCCATTTCTTCTGGGCTGGATCACGCAGGGGAAACCAGTTAAAAAAACACAGTTCATCAATTCAGTTGCAGTCTAGTCAGAATATGATTGCAGAATTCCGTAGCTGGAGATATATATATATATACCAGAACTAAACATGACCATTTAGCAAAATATTAACGGCAGGACTGGGGGGAAAGGGGGTTCAATTTTCTATATATTTTTTTAAATGTCCCAACAGTTATGTAGGTTTTTATGGCTTTTCTTTATTTATTTTGGAGCAGAGGACCAGGGTGTCTCAGATAACATTGGACCTCCAACATCCAGGTGAGCTGTGTTTTTTAACACGCGGTCACATACCATACCTGTGTGTAATGGGACCTAACAACACCTTTTAGGTTTTCTAAAAAGACCTCAATTTATTTACACATCTTTTTTCTTGAGAATATCGGAGGAAAGGGTCCCTCATCCCTTCCTATAGGTTTCATATGGATTAATATAGGGAGCTCCAGACTACATTTGAATTTTTTTTTCTTTTATTTTTTCGTTACTGCATCTACCTTATGAAGAGCAGAGAAAAGGGTCTGGATCCCTTTCTATCTTATGAAGAGCAGAGAAAGGGGGCTGGATCCCTTTCTATCTTATGAAGAGCAGAGAAAGGGGGCTGGATCCCTTTCTATCTTATGAAGAGCAGAGAAAGGGGGCTGGATCCCTTTCTATCTTATGAAGAGCAGAGAAAGGGGGCTGGATCCCTTTCTATCTTATGAAGAGCAGAGAAAGGGGGCTGGATCCCTTTCTACAGTATGAAGAACAGAGAAAAGGGTCTGGATCCCTTTCTATCTTATGAAGAGCAGAGAAAGGGGGCTGGATCCCTTTCTATCTTATGAAGAGCAGAGAAAGGGGGCTGGATCCCTTTCTATCTTATGAAGAGCAGAGAAAGGGGGCTGGATCCCTTTTTACCTTATGAAGAGCAGAGAAAGGGGGCTGGATCCCTTTCTACCTTATGAAGAGCAGAGAAAGGGGGCTGGATCCCTTTCTACATTATGAAGAGCAGAGAAAGGGGGCTGAATCGCTTTCTACCTTAGGAAGATCAGAGAAAGGGGTCTGGATCCCTTTCTACCTTATGAGAGCAGAGAACGTGGTCTGGATCCCTTTCTACCTTATGAAGAGCAGAGGAAGGGGGCTGGATCCCTTTCTACCTTATGAGAGCAGAGAAAGGGGACTGGATCCCTTTCTACCTTATGAGAGAAGAGAAAGGGGGCTGGATCCCTTTCTACCTCATGAAGAGCAGAGAAAGGGGACTAGATCCCTTACTACCTTATGAGAGCAGAGAAAGGGGACTGGATCCCTTTCTACCTTATGAAGAACAGATAAAGGGGGCTGGATCCCTTTCTACCTTATGAGAGAAGAGAAAGGGGACTGGATCCCTTTCTACCTTATGAAGAGCAGAGAAAGGGGGCTGGATCCCTTTCTATCTTATGAAGAGCAGATAAAGGGGGCTGGATCCCTTTCTACCTTATGAAGAGGAGAGAAAGGGGGCTGGATCCCTTTCTACCTTATGAGAGCAGAGAAAGGGGACTGGATCCCTTTCTACCTTATGAGAGAAGAGAAAGGGGGCTGGATCCCTTTCTACCTCATGAAGAGCAGAGAAAGGGGACTCGATCCCTTACTACCTTATGAGAGCAGAGAAAGGGGACTGGATCCCTTTCTACCTTATGAAGAACAGAGAAAGGGGGGTGGATCCATTTCTACCTTATGAAGAGCAGATAAAGAGGGCTGGATCCCTTTCTACCTTATGAGAGAAGAGAAAGGGGACTGGATCCCTTTCTACCTTATGAAGAGCAGATAAAGGGGGCTGGATCCCTTTCTACCTTATGAAGAGGAGAGAAAGGGGGCTGGATCCCTTTCTACCTTATGAAGAGCAGAGAAAGGGGACTAGATCCCTTTCTACCTTATGAGAGCAGAGAAAGGGGACTGGATCCCTTTCTACCTTATGAAGAGCAGAGAAAGGGGGTGGATCCCTTTCTACCTTATGAAGAGCAGATAAAGGGGACTGGATCCCTTTCTACCTTATGAGAGCAGAGAAAAGGGGCTGGATCCCTTTCTACCTTATGAGAGAAGAGAAAGGGGACTGGATCCCTTTCTACCTTATGAGAGCAGAGAAAAGGGGCTGGATCCCTTTCTACCTTATGGAGAGCAGAGAAAGGGAGCTGGATCCCTTTCTACCTTATGAGAGCAGAGAAAGGGGACTGGATCCCTTTCTATCTTATGAAGAGCAGAGAAAGGGGGCTGGATCCCTTTCTACCTTATGAAGAACAGAGAAAGAGGGCTGGATCCCTTTCTACCTCATAAAGAGCAGATAAAGGGGGCTGGATCCCTTTCTACCTTATAACGAACAGAGAAAGGGGACTGGATCCCTTTCTACCTTATGAGAGCAGAGAAAGTTGGCTGGATCCCTTTCTACCTTATGAAGAGCAGAGAAAGGGAGCTGGATCCCTTTCTACCTTATGAGAGCAGAGAAAGGGGACAGGATCCCTTTCTATCTTATGAAGAGCAGAGAAAGGGGGCTGGATCCCTTTCTACCTTATGAAGAACAGAGAAAGAGGGCTGGATCCCTTTCTACCTCATAAAGAGCAGATAAAGGGGGCTGGATCCCTTTCTACCTTATAACGAACAGAGAAAGGGGCCTGGATCCCTTTCTATCTTATGAGAGCAGAGAAAGGCGAATGGATCCCTTTCTATCTTATGAAGAGCAGAAAAAGGGGGCTGGATCCCTTTCTACCTTATGAAGAGCAGAAAAAGGGGGCTGGATCCCTTTCTACCTTATGAAGAGCAGAAAAAGGGGGCTGGATCCCTTACTACCTTATGAGAGCAGAGAAAGGGGACTGGATCCCTTTCTACCTTATGAAGAACAGAGAAAGGGGGGTGGATCCCTTTCTACCTTATGAAGAGCAGATAAAGGGGGCTGGATCCCTTTCTACCTTATGAGAGAAGAGAAAGGGGACTGGATCCCTTTCTACCTTATGAAGAGCAGAGAAAGGGGGCTGGATCCCTTTCTATCTTATGAAGAGCAGATAAAGGGGGCTGGATCCCTTTCTATCTTATGAAGAGCAGAGAAAGGGGGCTGGATCCCTTTCTACCTTATGAAGAGGAGAGAAAGGGGGCTGGATCCCTTTCTACCTTATGAAGAGCAGAGAAAGGGGACTAGAGCCCTTTCTACGTTATGAGAGCAGAGAAAGGGGACTGGATCCCTTTCTACCTTATGAAGAGCAGAGAAACGGGGGTGGATCCCTTTCTACCTTATGAAGAGCAGATAAAGGGGGCTGGATCCCTCTCTACCTTATGAGAGAAGAGAAAGGGGACTGGATCCCTTTCTACCTTATGAGAGCATAGAAAGGGGGCTGGATCCCTTTCTACCTTATGAAGAGCAGAGAAAGGGAGCTGGATCCCTTTCTACCTTATGAGAACAGAGAAAGGGGACTGGATCCCTTTCTATCTTATGAAGAGCAGAGAAAGGGGGCTGGATCCCTTTCTACCTTATGAAGAACAGAGAAAGAGGGCTGGATCCCTTTCTACCTCATAAAGAGCAGATAAAGGGGGCTGGATCCCTTTCTGTCTTATGAAGAGCAGAGAAAGGGGGCTGGATCCCTTTCTACCTTATGAAGAGCAGAGAAAAGGGGCTGGATCCCTTTCTACCTTATAACGAACAGAGAAAGGGGACTGGATCCCTTTCTACCTTATAACAAACAGAGAAAGGGGCCTGGATCCCTTTCTATCTTATGAGAGCAGAGAAAAGGGGCTGGATCCCTTTCTACCTTATGAGAGAAGAGAAAGGGGACTGGATCCCTTTCTACCTTATGAGAGCAGAGAAAAGGGGCTGGATCCCTTTCTACCTTATGAGAGAAGAGAAAGGGGACTGGATCCCTTTCTACCTTATGAGAGCAGAGAAAAGGGGCTGGATCCCTTTCTACCTTATGGAGAGCAGAGAAAGGGAGCTGGATCCCTTTCTACCTTATGAGAGCAGAGAAAGGGGACTGGATCCCTTTCTATCTTATGAAGAGCAGAGAAAGGGGGCTGGATCCCTTTCTACCTTATGAAGAACAGAGAAAGAGGGCTGGATCCCTTTCTACCTCATAAAGAGCAGATAAAGGGGGCTGGATCCCTTTCTACCTTATAACGAACAGAGAAAGGGGACTGGATCCCTTTCTACCTTATGAGAGCAGAGAAAGGGGGCTGGATCCCTTTCTACCTTATGAAGAGCAGAGAAAGGGAGCTGGATCCCTTTCTACCTTATGAGAGCAGAGAAAGGGGACAGGATCCCTTTCTATCTTATGAAGAGCAGAGAAAGGGGGCTGGATCCCTTTCTACCTTATGAAGAACAGAGAAAAAGGGCTGGATCCCTTTCTACCTTATAAAGAGCAGATAAAGGGGGCTGGATCCCTTTCTACCTTATAACGAACAGAGAAAGGGGCCTGGATCCCTTTCTATCTTATGAGAGCAGAGAAAGGCGAATGGATCCCTTTCTATCTTATGAAGAGCAGAAAAAGGGGGCTGGATCCCTTTCTACCTTATGAAGAGCAGAAAAAGGGGGCTGGATCCCTTTCTACCTTATGAAGAGCAGAAAAAGGGGGCTGGATCCCTTACTACCTTATGAGAGCAGAGAAAGGGGACTGGATCCCTTTCTACCTTATGAAGAACAGAGAAAGGGGGGTGGATCCCTTTCTACCTTATGAAGAGCAGATAAAGGGGGCTGGATCCCTTTCTACCTTATGAGAGAAGAGAAAGGGGACTGGATCCCTTTCTACCTTATGAAGAGCAGAGAAAGGGGGCTGGATCCCTTTCTATCTTATGAAGAGCAGATAAAGGGGGCTGGATCCCTTTCTATCTTATGAAGAGCAGAGAAAGGGGGCTGGATCCCTTTCTACCTTATGAAGAGGAGAGAAAGGGGGCTGGATCCCTTTCTACCTTATGAAGAGCAGAGAAAGGGGACTAGAGCCCTTTCTACGTTATGAGAGCAGAGAAAGGGGACTGGATCCCTTTCTACCTTATGAAGAGCAGAGAAACGGGGGTGGATCCCTTTCTACCTTATGAAGAGCAGATAAAGGGGGCTGGATCCCTTTCTACCTTATGAGAGAAGAGAAAGGGGACTGGATCCCTTTCTACCTTATGAGAGCAGAGAAAGGGGGCTGGATCCCTTTCTACCTTATGAAGAGCAGAGAAAGGGAGCTGGATCCCTTTCTACCTTATGAGAACAGAGAAAGGGGACTGGATCCCTTTCTATCTTATGAAGAGCAGAGAAAGGGGGCTGGATCCCTTTCTACCTTATGAAGAACAGAGAAAGAGGGCTGGATCCCTTTCTACCTCATAAAGAGCAGATAAAGGGGGCTGGATCCCTTTCTGTCTTATGAAGAGCAGAGAAAGGGGGCTGGATCCCTTTCTACCTTATGAAGAGCAGAGAAAAGGGGCTGGATCCCTTTCTACCTTATAACGAACAGAGAAAGGGGACTGGATCCCTTTCTACCTTATAATAAACAGAGAAAGGGGCCTGGATCCCTTTCTATCTTATGAGAGCAGAGAAAGGCGACTGGATCCCTTTCTATCTTATGAAGAGCAGAGAAAGGGGGCTATATCACTTTCTACCTTATGAGGGCAGAGAAAGGGGGCTGGATCCCTTTCTACCTTATGAAGAGCAGAGAAAGGGGGCTGGATCCCTTTCTACCTTATGAAGAGCAGAGAATGGGGGCTGGATCCCTTTCTATCTTATGAAGAGCAGAGAAAGGGGGCTGGATCCCTTTCTATCTTATGAAAAGCAGAGAAAGGGGGGTGGATCCCTTTCTATCTTATGAAGAGCAGATAAAGGGGGCTGGATCCCTTTCTACCTTATGAGAGCAGAGAAAGGGGGCTGGATCCCTTTCTACCTTATGAAGAGCAGAGAAAGGGAGCTGGATCCCTTTCTACCTTATAACGAACAGAGAAAGTGGACTGGATCCCTTTCTACCTTATAACGAACAGAGAAAGGGGCCTGGATCCCTTTCTATCTTATGAGAGCAGAGAAAGGTGACTGGATCCCTTTCTATCTTATGAAGAGCAGAGAAAGGGGGCTGGATCCCTTTCTATCTTATGAAGAGCAGAGAAAGGGGGCTGGATCCCTTGCTATCTTATGAAGAGCAAATAAAGGGGGCTGGATCCCTTTCTACCTTATGAAGAGCAGAGAAAGGGGGCTGGATCCCTTTCTACCTTATAACGAACAGAGAAAGGGGCCTGGATCCCTTTCTATCTTATGAGAGCAGAGAAAGGCGACTGGATCCCTTTCTACCTTATGAGAGCAGAGAATGGGGGCTGGATCCCTTTCTATCTTATGAAGAGCAGAGAAAGGGGGCTGGATCCCTTTCTATCTTATGAAGAGCAGAGAAAGGGGGCTGGATCCCTTGCTATCTTATGAAGAGCAAATAAAGGGGGCTGGATCCCTTTCTATCTTATGAAGAGCAGAGAAAGGGGGCTGGATCCCTTTCTATCTTATGAAGAGCAGAGAAAGGGGGCTGGATCCCTTGCTATCTTATGAAGAGCAAATAAAGGGGGCTGGATCCCTTTCTACCTTATGAAGAGCAGAGAAAGGGGGCTGGATCCCTTTCTACCTTATGAAGAGCAGAGAAAGGGGGCTGGATCCCTTTCTACCTTATAACGAACAGAGAAAGGGGCCTGGATCCCTTTCTATCTTATGAGATCAGAGAAAGGGGGCTGGATCCCTTTCTATCTTATGAAGAGAAGAGAAAGGGGGCTGGATCCCTTTCTACCTTATGAAGAGCAGAGAAAGGGGGCTGGATCCCTTTTTACCTTATGAAGAGCAGAGAAAGGGGGCTGGATCCCTTTCTACCTTATGAAGAGCAGAGAAAGGGGGCTGGATCCCTTTCTACCTTATAAAGAACAGAGAAAGGGGCCTGGATCCCTTTCTATCTTATGAGAGCAGAGAAAGGCGACTGGATCCCTTTCTATCTTATGAAGAGCAGAGAAAGGGGGCTGGATCCCTTTCTACCTTATGAAGAGCAGAGAAAGGGGACTGGATCCCTTTCTATCTTATGAAGAGCAGATAAGGGAGGCTGGATCCCTTTCTACCTTATGAAGAGCAGAGAAAGGGGGCTGGATCCCTTTCTACCTTATGAAGAGCAGAGAAAGGGGGCTGGATCCCTTTCTATCTTATGAAGAGCAGATAAGGGAGGCTGGATCCCTTTCTACCTTATGAAGAGCAGAGAAAGGGGGCTGGATCCCTTTCTACCTTATAACGAACAGAGAAAGGGGACTGGATCCCTTTCTATCTTATGAGAGCAGAGAAAGGGGGCTGGATCCCTTTCTACCTTATGATAGCAGAGAAAGGGGGCTGGATCCCTTTCTACCTTATGAGGGCAGAGAAAGGGGACTGGATCCCTTTCTACCTTATGAAGAGCAGAGAAAGGGAGCTGGATCCCTTTCTACCTTATAACGAACAGAGAAAGTGGACTGGATCCCTTTCTACCTTATAACAAACAGAGAAAGGGGGCTGGATCCCTTTCTATCTTATAAAGAGCAGATAAATGGGGCTGGATCCCCTTCTATATTATGAAGAGCAGAGAAAGGGGGCTGGATCCCTTTCTACCTTATGAGAGCAGAGAAAGGGGACAGGATCCCTTTCTACCTTATGAAGAGCAGAGAAAGGGGACTGGATCCCTTTCTACCTTATAAAGAGCACACAAAGGGGACTGGATCCCTTTCTATCTTATGAAGAGCAGATAAAGGGGGCTGGATCCCTTTCTACCTTATGAAGAGCAGATAAAGGGGGCTGGATCCCTTTCTACCTTATGAAGATCAGATAAAGGGGGCTGTATCACTTTCTACCTTATGAAGAGCAGATAAAGGGGTCTGGATCCCTTTCTACCTTATGAAGAGTAGATAAAGGGGGCTGGATCCCTTTCTACCTTATGAGAGCAGAGAAAGGGGACTGGATCCCTTTCTACCTTATGAAGAGCAGATAAAGGGGGCTGGATCCCTTTCTACCTTATGAAGAGCAGATAAAGGGGGCTGGATCCCTTTCTTGGGATTTTTTTTTTCAGATTAAAATGGAAACTCTGGGCCCCAGATCAATCTCTTCTCTCATTTTTTATCTTGGTCGGTGTATGAATTAGTTGGTTGGCTCCAGACCATATATTGAGTTAATTTGTTGGCTTTCATTTTTTTCTGATAGAAGAATGGCCATTTGCATTGTTACTTTTGGCTGTTTGTAAATTAATGCCAAATTACCAAATTCAGGATACATAATGGTCATAATGGGGGCCAGCTCCACATCAGCTGTAATGGAATCCATCCTGTGTCATTGTGATTTTGATTAACCCTTTGAGTGACAAAAAGGCATTCTGCACATTGCAATTCAATGTGTTGGGTACCTCTCTGGCACACAAAGGGTTAAATAATGTATCCAATAAAGTACAGGTTCATAATATAATGTAATGGGGCATCAATAAGCAATGCATATGAGAACTGTCTAGCATCCAAGAGGTTAATTTTATCAGCAGTTTGATGTGGTTTGTGTCAGAATTGTTCCATATTTGCCATTTTATATACATACGCCTAAGTGCTGTGTTGTTTAACCCCTTTAGTGCTACAGAGTCCTCCTGTTCATTCTTGTGGAACTTTCTAGCATCCAAAGGATTTGTTCTATCAATTCTGTGCAGATGTTATGTCCCATTGTGTCTGTTTAACCCGTTGGAGTTCTCCAATACATTGTTGGCAACATGATCTCTCTAGCGTTTAAGAGGTTAATCTTATCAAAATAATGCATGTATTCTATCCAAGAATTGCTGCAATATTTGCATATCCCCCATTGTGTTTGTTTAACTCCTCTGGGTCCTAGAGAGATCTGCAACAATGTGCTGAACACCTCTCTAGCATCCAAAGGGTTAATGCAATGAAAGGATATCCCTGAGAAGAGTTAATGTGTATCACAACCCACAACAGGCTCTAAGTAATTCATGTTGCAGGTTATTAACTATTTCTTATGCAGATTTCCTACAGATTGAGACTGATGTACTAAGAACCTGGAGTAATTCTGAGGCAAACCAAGTGCACCATAGGGGATAAATAAAACCCCCATTGATTTAAATTGGGCTTTTAGCCACTTGAATGCTAATGAGGTCTCCAAGGCTTTTCAAAGCAATGTGCTGGATCCTTATACCACAGTCAGTGGGTTATCATCTTCATTTAAATCAGTGGGTGTTTGGGAGTTTAATGTGTCCCCTATGGTGCACTTAGTTTGAACCAGAATTAATCTAGTTCTACTTCGTACATCAACCTCAAACTGACTAATGCATAAGAACTGCAGTAATTATGGGGCAAACCAACAGCATCATGGGGCAAATAAAAGTGTACTGTGATTTTCTTCAGAGCTGCACTTTCTTTGTTCAACCTTCAAATGCACCATCCTTGTTTTGTGAAAGAGCTGTCCTTATACAGCCAGCTGTGGCTTAGAATTTTGAGTCTGTCTTTCGCTGTGAGTTCCCATGAAAACCAATGGGATCAAGAGCAGATCTTGAACTGAACTGAGTGCTTTCATTTAGCACGTTGATTCTACCAGTGTGTGTCTGGAACAGCAGCAGTGATACAGCCTGCAGTTCCTCTGTCCCTCTCACTGCTTGATGACCTGGGAAGAACAGTGCGTGTGTGTGCATGGTACTTAGTGCTGAGCTCTCCAAGGTGCTGAATTCAGCCAAGCCTTCCAACTGCATAGCAAACTACATCAGGCTGATTATGCAACACAGCACAGACAATTGGAAGAAATAACAGCTCTGTCTCCACGATGCTACTAAGAATCTTTCAACTGAAAAAACGCCTTAATCCTTTATTTTCTCACTTACAACACTGTTAGACTTTGGAGCTGCATTGGGTGAGAGATTACCAGAAACAAAAGGGGACTACTAAAATTCCCCCTGCAGAAACTCTAACCTTGTTCTGACCCTTATATTGCCAAAGTGGGACCTATTAAGAGGATTTGTATTTATGATATTCAGCTATGGTGAAGCTTTAATTTTGACTGACCACAAATGGAATATTCTGTGCCATATTGCTTATGATAAATGTTTGGGACTACAGTGAGATGAGATACATTTCTCCTCTACTGCAAGGTATGTTTTCATTAATACCATGTAAGATACATGTTCATTCTGCCGGAATATTATTTGTTATATTGAGACAAAATGGAATAATTCTGGGGAAAACCAATTGCATGAAAGGGGACCAATACAAGTTCAGTTTTATTTCAAAGGAGTTTTTAACCCTTTGAATTCTAGAGAGGTCTCAACCCATTGCAGATCACTCTTGCATCCAAGGGATTAAAAGCTTCATTTAAATAAAATGTAACTTTATTTGTTTAAATCAATGACATACTGGAAATGTTTAGTCCCTATAGTGCAGTTGGTTTATTCTAGAATTTCTTCAGTTCTTCTTAGTCCACCAGCCTCATATTTCTGTTTGCATGATACATTTGGGTGTTATTATTTGTCTCTGTACTTAACAAAAGATGTAATACAAAAGTTTATTAGTAATAATATTTCTTATTCAAGGTAAAATAAGATATGCAAGAAACTATGCACCACGTTTATTGTGAGCTGATCAAGATACAGTCACCGACCAATGACATGCCTGTTAGTACTTGAAATGTTACATTGCAGCAGGAACAGAACGCAATGGACACCAGTTTATAAATCTTTCAGTGAGAACAGAACACAGTGGATACCAGTTTATAAATCTTTTCAGTGAGAACAGAACACAGTGGATACCAGTTTATAAATCTTTCCAGTGACTCCTATGAACCTTTAAGACTCACCAGACGATAAAAACATCGTACCAATTCATGATATGTCTCTGCTACAAGGGGAGTAGAATTACAGTGCAAGTAAATGCACTACTTTGCTTTATAATGAAACAGCGGAGCAAGCAGGATCAACACTCATGGATAAACACCATAAAGCAATTTATTGACCTGGAAAATACATTTAAATGTTGAGAAAGCTTTCTGCCTTGCCAAAAACTTGTGAGGGAGAAAGACATTACACTTTTGGATATATCCCCTTATGAAGTGTGATCCAATGCCTCTCTATCCAATGAGGTGTTGGTTGCTGTCAGCCTGCTCAGTGGTGCTGAAATTTGGATGATGTCTAGCAGGAGAACTAAAACCTGCTGTTGCTTGTTGCCACTGAATGAAGACAACGGTCGTTTTCTTCTCCTTGCCATCTTCATTATACTTTACCTAATAGCTGGGGCTACTGTGTTTTCAACCATAGAGAGACCATCTGAGACTGTGGCTCACAATCGGTGGAATAAAATACTGAGAAACTTTAGCCATTCATTTAATATCAGCCTCCTAGAACTTCGGTCCTTCCTGAGAGATTATGAAACAGCCATGGCTGCAGGGATTAGGGCAGATGCCCTCAGACCAAGGTGGGACTTCACTGGAGCGTTGTACTTTGTAGGGACAGTCGTATCAACTATTGGTAAGACATTATCTAATGATATTTTATGGTATTTTATTGTTATCATGATGTGGACCAGGAAGGCTTACTAAGTAAAAATAGATAAATTCTGGAACAAACCAACTGCGCCATGGGGAATAAATAAAATGGCAGCTGATTTAACCCCTCGAATGCTAGAGAGGTCTCTAACACACTGCTCTGGAAGCTTCTATAACATTAAAGGGGTTAATAGCCCCATTTAATCCAATGGACAATGTTATTTGTTACCTATGGTGTGAATAATTTGCTCCAGAGTGGCTGATATACCAGGCAGAAAGGGAGCAGTGTGGAGCAAACCAACTGCTCCATAGGGGACATTGATTTAAATTAGGGTTTTACCTTCTTGACTACTAATCAATGTACTGGAGGCTTGTCTAGTATCACTGGGATTAAAAGACCTATTTCAACTGATTTACATTTTGATTGGCTCCTTATGATTTGGTTGGTATGCTCCAGAACTGCTTTGCTTTTCATTATTACATAATCAGCAGAGAGGCAAGTGCAAGGCCTGGGCAAACCAGCTGCATCATAATGAAAAAAGTAACCACTGATTTAAATCAGGCATTTAACCCCTGTAATGCCAGACAGGTCTCCATTGCATTGCTTTCCAATGAGTTGGGGATCTTTCTAGAATTCAAAGTGTTAAAAGCCATTTTTATTAATTCCCTAAGGGTTAAATGGTTTGCCCCAGAATTGCTCAACTTTTTCTTCATATGTCAGTCTCAGGGAATTTTTGTGATTTTATTGTCATAAGTTACTAATGCCTAGTGGTGCAGATATATTGTGAAAGTACTGTAATTATTTCAGTGCTAATCTTAAGGTTCAGGAGTGAAGCATTTTTCAGTAAAAGAAGAATATTTCAAAAAGAAGATATGATCTGAAATGTGATTCTATGGAATATATAAATGATAGACACATGGAACAGCCTCTCAGTGCAGAGGCATACCTAGAAGCCTCTGGGCCCAGGTGCAAGAAGTGCCTTTGGCCCCTCCAATCACCTTGCCCCCCCCCTCGACCACATTGCCCCCCTCCACATTGCCCCCTTATCTCCACAATGCCCCTCAATCTCCACAATGCCCCCATCTCCTACCTCCCTGGAGCTCCTGCGCGGTCCTTTTCAGTAATACAGAGCTCTGGGAGATGATGTCATCTCCTAGCGCTCTGCATTACTAGTGTGCCGGAGGGAGATTGAGGGACCCATATAGTTACCTCACTGTCTCAGTGTAGGTGGCAGGCACTATTGGAATCTATATAAGGTCTTCAAGTGTGGGTTAGTGTAATTAGATTAAGAAATGTGAAGTTCAGTTTGTGTGAAATTATTTTTATATGTTGGCATATTCTATAATCTTTTCAATGCCAGAGAATTGTGCTACACTTTGCCAATCAAATTTTACATAAAGTAGTATATAAAATATAAATAGTATTGTAGGTGTTTGATTAATTTATTTTGTGCTTTATATCAAAAGTTAGTATTCAGGAAAATGTGCATCTATTTTGCAGAATGCTTTACTTTATGTTGTTATGGCAACTAGTGTGTGTTACTGCATGTAAGGGCGCCCCCTAAAGGTTTTCTGTCTGATTTATAATCTGTATCTACAGCAGGCAATAAATACAGCCTAAGCCTGTGTGTCAGATAAAGTCATATACAGTAGATGTATTTATTGTGATGTTACTTCATTGGTTTCCTTATAGAAATTGAAAATCAAAAACTTTCATATAAACCATGAACCACAATGCAATAATTTGTTAACCCTATGAGTGACAGAGAGGTATCCAACTCATTGCAACATAATGAATTGGATATGTCTCTGTCACTCAAAGAGTTAAAGCGGGAGTGAAAGTTAAAGGAGAATGTCCTCTCAGCAGGTCTGCTTCTCTAGGAACTGACCTGCGAGGAACCTGGGGCTGCTTTGCAAATTACTGGTCTCAATAGTGACCAATGATGCTTTCCTGCTAATCCCATGATAGCAACTGAATTGCAGGACACCAAGGGCCTTGTTCATTAAGCTAAAGAGGAGTAATTATAAAGCAAACCACTTGCATCAAACATTAATATTGATTTAAATGTGGCTTTTAACCACATTTGAGGTCTCCGAAGCAAAGCCTCATTTAAAGAGCAACTATCACCAAGATAATGGCTCACCAGTACCCATGCTCATAGAGTGCCACTTATGAATGTAGTGGGAGCATTCTAGGAGACTTATTGATGGAGAAAGATGTTGGAGTACTTGTAAACTGCAAACAAGGCAGTAGTGATCAGTGTAAAACAGCAGAAGATGAAGCAAACAAAATGCTATGCTGCATAAAAAGGGATATTATGCAAGAGTGGACAGCATAACTTTGCCACTATACAAGTTAATGGTGAGACCCAACCTGAATAAGTGTGTTTATTTATATAGCCCCACAAATGTACACAGCGCTTTACAATTTAAGAGTTTAGACAATACAGGGTTCCAAGTTCCTGAAAGCTTACAATATAAAGTGGTTATGGGAAACATACAGAGTACATAAGGGTCAAGTGCTGAATACAGTGCCAGAGTTCTGCTCATTATAGGGCATACAAATAAAGTAAATCATTTATATGGGCATAGTTGTACAGAGTCAGTGCCTTCTAGCATGTTGAAGTTTTGTTAAGGAGGTGTAGTTTCAAGCATGACTTGAAGACTATAAGAGAGGTGCAGTGGTGCAGGGTGGGAGGTAGAGCATTCCATAGATAAGGAGCAATGAGAGAAAAAGGTTTGATATGTGAGAGGGCTGTAGACACAAGAAGCTGAGAGAAGATCGTCATTCACTGATTATAAGTGGTGGGATGGTGTATAGTGGGAGATCAGAGTGGAAATGTAGGGAGGGGTAGAGGAGAGAAGGGTCTTGAATGAAAGAAGCAAGATTCTGTAAGATATATGTGGAATATTTGGAATATTCAGTGGAGTGTTGGGCACCTGTTCTTTAAAATTATATTCTGGAACTGGAGAGAGTGTAGAGAAGAGCAACACAATTAACTAAGGGAATGGCAGAATCTAAATATGAAGACATATGGTTTATTTACTCTAGGGAAAAGATACCTAAGAAGGGATCATGTTACATTTTACAAGTATATGCAAGGTCAGTACAAGGAGATCTCAAGTGAACTTTTCATTCTAAGGCCTGAACTAGGGGCTACCCTATAAGATTAGAGGAAAGGAGGTTTCAGTTTCAGCAGACTAAGGGCTTATTTACAATATGTTCTGTTAAAAGTGTGGAGTTCTTTGAATAGGAATGTTGCAATGGCAGATATAATGGTAATGTGTAAGGAGGTGGGAAGGATTATGCTGATTTTATTTTATGAGATACTGTGGCAAAGGTTGATCTTGATAGAATTGTGCCTTTTTCCTCCTATTTTACTATTAACTATGTACTAGCGGCTGCATTCTGAGCTCAGGCAAACCCCCTGAGTTCAGGCAGACCAACAAAGCAAGACAATTGGAGTATAAAATCAGACCCCTTGGGTCTCTCTCATTGGTCCTGTGAGAAGATACTGAACTGCAAGACTCACAGTTCAGTTTCTAGCCCTGTAAGATGCAAGTCCCCACAGACTCTCTGTAATTGGCTTGAAAGCCTGACACAGTGGGTCTATGGATACTGTGCACAGTGCACACCACCCGAGAGCTAAGAGCACATAATTCTGGGTTGTGTTCTGACTGAGTGGGTCGGTTTCCTGACTCCAGCTGGTTCATAGGAGCAGATTTGGGGTTGCGGGCAACTTGTGTCATGGACATTATACTAAATCTGCTCCCTTAGTGGTAAAATGTGAAAAATTGCCATTTATTAGACTTGTGCAAGGGGGAGTCATCTTTGTTTCTGTGCAAAATATAAAAAATATTAGGAATTTGTTTGTATAGTTTTCAGAGTGACAAAGCCAGTCTCATAGGCAGGTAGGCAGGCCTAGTACCTTATTGCCACAGCAAGGGAGAGTCATTTTTTAAAATAATAATTTGGCCAAATAATTCGGAATGTCATGAAATTTGTCTGAGCCGAACAAGTCTGGTCCGAAATGCAGATTCTCCAAACTACAAAAAAAAATTAGTCCACATTGAATTTTACCGAAAATGTTTGCCGTGCTCAAGTCTACCATTTATATCAATGAAAATCAATGGGAATTTGTAACATTTTCATTTCAAACCCTATGGGGAATTTGATTTGCTCCATAATTTTTTCACTTGATGAATAAAGCCATGAGTCTCTTAGTTCCGGACTGAATCCACAGTCCCTATATAGTGTTAACAATAGATTTTCTAATCTATCAATAGTAGTCTATGGGGCTGCATGAACAACCAGCAGAGTCTGTACTCTTGAGCCATATACTTCCTAGTTAGATCCAGCTATGCTGCTAGCCCAGGGGTTCATTTCTAAGACAGCAGCTGTTTAGGGACCGCACAGTACAGCCACGGTCATTTTACTAAGTCTACTCCCACTCCCCAGAAGTAGATCTAGTGGATGAAGGCTCTGATGCAAAATAATTTTGGGCTTCACTTCACTGTAAACTACTTAAAATATGTTTCCTTTTCAGCATTTAATGTGCCCCTAAAGTAGGCTTTACATCTGCTGCACCACTACTAGGTGAAGATTTAGTGCAAAAGAAGAGTGAAATCATTCTGGGGCAAACCAACCATCATAGGGGAACAATAAAAATTTACATTGAGTTCAGTGTGACTTTTCAACCCATTGAATTCTGGTGATATCTAAAATGCATTACTTTGAAATACGCTGGAGACCTCCCTAGCACTGAAGGGATTAAAAGCAGAATTTAAGTCAACAGTAATTTGGAGAATTTGTTTTTTCTTCCTTGTGGTAAAGTTGGTTTGCCACAGAATTATTGCGTTTTTCTTTAGAACTTAGAGTCCATAGTAAAAAGTGACAGGTCCATTTACACCAGGCTGCACATTAGTCTAGCTGTACAAAAGCAAGTTATCCCTCTTTTGATGGGGTAGGTTGTCTTCTTTCCAAAATTGTTTGCCTTGTTTACTTTTACTTCATGTCTGTAATTGTTATGATAATTTTAGGAAATGTATGTCCTACTTGAAAAAAGTATGGAAATTGACATATTGTGGCAGTAGGTGCAATTTTGTGCCTCATGCACCCATACCGTGTCAGTTCATATGAATTGGGTGCTGTTTTTCTCAAGCTGGCAGTAGGTACAGAGTACATTAGGAAATCCTATGGTATTCAAATCTATCAGTATCTTTGAAGTGGGGAAAATATAAAGAAAGCCATATTTTCTTACAGAAAATTACCTTCTGGAAACATTTGTACCCACTACCGTTGGCATAGAAAGGCAAGTTAATCCTCATTAGATGTGGTGGTTTGTCTTCTTTCCAAAACTGAATACCTTGATTACCTTTTCTTTGTATCCATGTTTGTTACAACCATTTACTGCATGCATGTCATATCTGGGGCAAAACAATTGTGATAGGGACAGATTTGTGTTCCTGGCAACCCTGCAATATGTCATATAATACTTGTGGTGCCATTTTTTTCATGCTGGAAGTAGGTACAACAGGAAATTCCATGGTTAACAAAGATATTGATATCTTTGAAGTGGGGAAATGAAAAGAAAAAAGCAATTTTTTCATATATCTTCGCCTTATGGAAACATTTGTGCACATCATATGCTTTTTGTTGGTAATTTGATTCTACGGGGTAGTTGTGCCTTCTAAGTAATGTTTTGTATGTTTTTGGCTTTGCAATTAAGTTGTCTATAATTACTGTTACTCCCTGTTACTAATTTCAGGCCTCTGTATGTAACATACTGATGTGTCCTTATGGGTATGAATGTACTCACAAGATATGTGCTGTTTGTATTTGGCACTTTTTTGTTACACTAAGATTCTGGGAAATACTTTATAGCACATGGTATGTAGATTTTGAATTGACAAAGTTCAAATTACCACTGTTAATCTGGGGTCTACGCACTGCAGTCCATGCATGTAGACAAACAATATACAAAGCAAAACTTCATCACATGAGGTGAAATTGAAAAGCTGAACTTTACCTGATAAATATAATACATAGTTGTCCATATAAAGCCATAAAAGTATCCTCACTAGTGATGAGCGAGCACCCCAATGCTCGGATGTTCGGGTGCTCTGACCGAGCACCCCCTGAGGCTCGAGTGCTCGGCCGAGCATCCGAGCCCCATTGAAGTCAATGGGAGGACTCGAGCATTACACCAGGCACCCCCTGCTCTGATGAGGGGAGGGTGCCTGGTCCATAGGAAAAGGGCAGAAAAAGATGGAAACACTACAGAAATGGTTCAGGGACAGCATAGGGAGGATGTCTGGATGCACCTTGGACTCCAACATCGCTGCTGGGAACGATCTTTCGCCCGTAGTACGCCATTTTTACAGACTGACCATAAAACACACAAAAAGGAAAATAAAAACGACTTTAGGCGAAAAATTGTTACCAAACAATATTTGCTGTATATTTACTTGTATATCATCTGCAAATTATCCCAAAAATTTCCTTGATTTTCAGAACTGAGGCCATGATTAAGAGGGAAACGTGCGCAGAGGCAAATTCTCCCAAAAATTTCCTTGATTTTCAGAACTGAGGCCATGATTAAGAGGGAAACGTGCGCTGAGCTGACCATCTAAAACATTATGGGTGAGGGTCTGCTGCAGAGCTGACCATCCTAAACATTATATGCGAAGGCCCGCTAGTGAGCTGACGCTATAAAACATTATATGAGAGGGCCCGCTAGAGAGCTGACCCAATAAAACATTATATGAGAAGGCCCGCTGGTGAGCTGACCTATATAAAAATTGGCAAACAGGGCCCGCTGGTGAGCTGGCCCTATATAAAAATTATATCACAGGGCCCGCTGGTGAGCTGGCCCTATATAAAAATTATATCCCAGGGCACGCTGGTGAGCTGGCCCTATATAAAAATTATATCCCAGGGCATATGGAAGAGGAGGAGGAGGATGAGAAGATTAAGAGTCAACCATATACCCGTTTTTTGGGTGGAAGGGGTGAATGGGAATACAGAGTATTCCCATCATTGTAAATAACATATATAAAGTGAGTTTATGTTCCCCCGGGGCTTTCCTCCAGTGGAGTGGAGAAGTCAGGGGAAATCCAGGCCTTGTTCATTTTTATAAGTGTCAACCTATCAGCATTGTCGGTGGAAAGGCGGATACGCTTATCTGTTATGATGCCACCAGCAGCACTAAATACCCGCTCAGACAGAACGCTGGCGGCAGGGCAGGCCAGCACCTCCAAGGCGTAGAGTGCCAGTTCATACCACGTGTCCAGCTTGGACACCCAGTAGTTGTAAGGCACAGAGGGATCATTGAGGACGCTGACACGGTCTGCTACGTACTCCTTCACCATCTTCCAAAACTTTTCCCTCCTTGTGACACTAGGCTGCGCATCAGGGTGAGGGTGCTGCCGGGGTGTCATGAAGGTGTCCCACGCCTTGGAGAGTGTTGCCCTGCCTTTCTTGGAACTGCTGTGTGCTCCCCTTTTCTCCCCTTCTCGGTTGGCCAAGGTAGCACGTACTCTGCCGCCAGCGTTGTCAGATGGAAAATTTTGGAGCAATTTTTCAACAAGAACCTTCTGGTATTGCACCATTTTGCTTGTCCTCTCCACCGGAGGAATGAGAGATGAGAAATTCTCTTTGTAGCGGGGGTCCAGAAGGGTGAACACCCAGTAATCCGTGTTGTCTAAAATGCGTACAACGCGTGGGTCACGGGAAAGGCAGCCTAACATAAAGTCAGCCATGTGTGCCAGAGTACCAACAGTCAAGATTTCGCTGTCCTCACCAGGAGGCTGACTCTCAATATCCTCATCCTCTTCCTCCTCTTCTGCCCACCCACGCTGAAGAGATGGAACTAAAGTTCCATGGCTACCCTCTGTAGCGGAGGCAACCGTGTCTTCCTCCTCCTCCTCCTCCTCCTCCTCCGCCTCCTCCAATTGTCGCTGAGAAGACGAAGTGAGGGTGCTCTGGCTATCACCTTGTGTAAGCTCTTCCTCCCCCATTTCCACCTCTTCCACATGCAAAGCGTCGGTTTTAATTGTGAGCAGCGAGCGTTTCAGTAGACACAGAAGTGGGATGGTTACACTGATAATAGCGTTATCGCCGCTCACCATCTGTGTCGATTCCTCAAAATTGCGTAAAACCTCGCAGAGGTCTGACATCCATTCCCACTCCTCACTTCTGATTACAGGAAGTTGAACGGAGAGGCGACGACCGTGTAACAGCTGGTACTCCACTACTGCCCTCTGCTGCTCACAAAGCCGGGCCAACATGTGGAAGGTGGAGTTCCAGCGCGTGCTCACGTCACACAGCAGCCGGTGAGCTGGCAATTGTAAGCGCTGCTGCAGCTTCAACAGGCCGGCCGAAGCTGTTGATGACTTACGGAAATGTGCACACACGCGGCGCACCTTGGTCAAGAGATCATGCACATTGGGGTAGGTTTTTAGAAATCGCTGCACCACTAAATTAAATACATGCGCTAGGCATGGTACGTGTGTGAGCTTGCCGAGCTCCAAAGCCGCCACCAAGTTACGCCCATTATCACACACAACCATGCCTGCTTGCAGGTTGAGTGGCGAGAGCCACTGCTCGGTCTGGTGACTAATCCCCTGCAACAGCTCTGAGGCCGTGTGCTGTTTGTCCCCAAGGCAGATCAGCTTCAGCACGGCCTGTTGACGCTTCCCCACTGCAGTGCTACACTGCTTCCAGCTACTGGCTGATGGGGGAGTGGCGGTGTGTGTAGAGAATTCGGAGGTGGAAACGGAGGAGGAGGAGCCAATAACGTAGGTGCTGGTGGAAACCCTGATGGAGGTAGGGCCCGCAATCCTCGGCGTGGGTAGCACCCGTGCCATCCCAGGGTCCGAGTCGCTCCCAGCCTCCACGACATTCACCCAGTGTGCCGTCAGGGAAATGTAGCGTCCCTGGCCACAAGCACTTGTCCATGTGTCAGTCGTTAAGTGGACCTTCCCAGTAACTGCGTTGGTCAGGGCACGGGTGATGTTACGGGACACATGGTGGTGTAATGCGGGGATGGCACACCGGGAAAAGTAGTGGCGGCTGGGGACCGCGTACCGAGGGACAGCTGCTGCCATCAGGCTGCGGAAGGACTCAGTGTCCACAAGCCTAAATGGCAGCATTTCGATGGCCAGTAATTTTGAAAGGTGTGAGGTTAGTGCTATGGCCTGTGGGTGGGTGGCTGGGTACTTTCTCTTGCGCTCAAATGCCTGGGGTAACGACATTTGGACGCTGTGCTGGGACAGGGAAGTGGATGTGGTCGCTGATGGTGCTTCAGATGGTACAGGTGCAGGGCGGGAGGTATGCGGGCCTGCGCCTTCGACAGGCGATTGGCCGGCACCGAAAACAGGGGAAGAGGAGGCAGTGGTGTGGCCTGCAGACACAGGTGGGCGATCCAGGCGTTCCTCCCACTTACTACGGTGCTTGGATGCCATGTGTCGGATCATGCTGGTGGTGGTGAGGTTTCTAGTGTTCATGCCTCGGCTCATTCTGGTGTGGCACAGGTTGCAAACTACAATTCTTTTGTCGTCCGCACTTTCCTTAAAAAAACGCCATACCGCGGAACACCTACCCTTTGGCAAGGTAGATTTACGCAAGGGGGTGCTCCGTGGAACATTTGCGGGCCGGTTTGGTGCGGTCCGCCTTCTTTCTGTAGCCACACCACTGCCTCTTCCAGCCTGTTGCGGTGCTGCAGATGGCTCACCCTCAGGACTGCTGTCATCGCTCGGCTCTACACCTTCCCAGGTGGGGTCAGTCACCTCATCGTCCACCAAGTCCTCCTCCACTTCCTCACTCTGATCATCCTCCTCAAGTCTTGATCCCACCACATACTCAGTCATTGACAACTGTATAACATTCTCCTCAACAAGGTCTTGAGACGGAAATAGTGGTTGATTTAATGGCAACTGTGTCTCATCATCATCATCATCATCATCCACTACTTCCTTTGACCTTAAATGCCGTTCACATCTGTCATCTTCTTGTGATTGGGTAGCCTCTAGAGGTTGTGAATCAGGGCACAAGATGTCATGTTCCTCTGCAAGCGTGCTTGGAGAGAGGGTCAAATGAAGGATTGGTGATGAGACGAGCTCATCACTATATCCCAGTGTGGGATCACTTCTTTGACCAGACCGTGTATGGTGGGAGGAAGGATGATCAGAGTGAGGATTATGTTGACCAGACTCTTGGCTACTGAGAGTGGACTTGGTGGAAGACAGGGTGGTGCTTAACCGACTGGAAGCAGTATCAGCTGTCATCCAACCGACCACCTGTTCGCACTGGTCGGACCTCGAGAGTGATGTCCTGCGACGCCCTGTGAAATCAGACATGAAGCTAGGTATGGTGGATGTCTTTCTTTCTTGTGCTCTGGCACCAGGCACAGTTTCTCCGCGTCCTGACCCGCGCCCTGAACTTTCAGGATCACGTCCACTTCCCCGTCCCTTTTTACCCGCCTTCTTCATCTTACACAGAATATGTGACTTTAATATTTGAGTTTGAAAACTTAACAGTATTTCTTATAATTCTGCAACTGTACAGAGTACACAGAATAGGCTGTTAAACGGCGTTGAAACACACTGAATGGAATATGTGACTTTAATATTTGAGTTTGAAAACTTAACAGTATTTCTTATAATTCTGCAACTGTACAGAGTACACAGAATAGGCTGTTAAACGGCGTTGAAACACACTGAATGGAATATGTGACTTTAATATTTGAGTTTGAAAACTTAACAGTATTTCTTATAATTCTGCAACTGTACAGAGTACACAGAATAGGCTGTTAAACGGCGTTGAAACACACTGAATGGAATATGTGACTTTAATATTTGAGTTTGAAAACTTAACAGTATTTCTTATAATTCTGCAACTGTACAGAGTACACAGAATAGGCTGTTAAATGGCGTTGAAACACACTGAATGGAATATGTGACTTTAATATTTGAGTTTGAAAACTTAACAGTATTTCTTATAATTCTGCAACTGTACAGAGTACACAGAATAGGCTGTTAAACGGCGTTGAAACACACTGAATGGAATATGTGACTTTAATATTTGAGTTTGAAAACTTAACAGTATTTCTTATAATTCTGCAACTGTACAGAGTACACAGAATAGGCTGTTAAACGGCGTTGAAACACACTGAATGGAATATGTGACTTTAATATTTGAGTTTGAAAACTTAACAGTATTTCTTATAATTCTGCAACTCTGCAGAGTACACAGAATAGGCTGTTAAACGGCGGTGAAAGACACTGAATGGAATATGTGACTTTAATATTTGAGTTTGAAAACTTAACAGTATTTCTTTATTTCTTATAATTCTGCAACTCTGCAGAGTACACAGAATAGGCTGTTAAACGGCGGTGAAAGACACTGAATGGAATATGTGACTTTAATATTTGAGTTTGAAAACTTAACAGTATTTCTTATAATTCTGCAACTGTACAGAGTACACAGAATAGGCTGTTAAACGGCGTTGAAACACACTGAATGGAATATGTGACTTTAATATTTGAGTTTGAAAACTTAACAGTATTTCTTATAATTCTGCAACTGTACAGAGTACACAGAATAGGCTGTTAAACGGCGTTGAAACACACTGAATGGAATATGTGACTTTAATATTTGAGTTTGAAAACTTAACAGTATTTCTTATAATTCTGCAACTGTACAGAGTACACAGAATAGGCTGTTAAACGGCGTTGAAACACACTGAATGGAATATGTGACTTTAATATTTGAGTTTGAAAACTTAACAGTATTTCTTATAATTCTGCAACTCTGCAGAGTACACAGAATAGGCTGTTAAACGGCGGTGAAAGACACTGAATGGAATATGTGACTTTAATATTTGAGTTTGAAAACTTAACAGTATTTCTTTATTTCTTATAATTCTGCAACTCTGCAGAGTACACAGAATAGGCTGTTAAACGGCGGTGAAAGACACTGAATGGAATATGTGACTTTAATATTTGAGTTTGAAAACTTAACAGTATTTCTTATAATTCTGCAACTGTACAGAGTACACAGAATAGGCTGTTAAACGGCGTTGAAACACACTGAATGGAATATGTGACTTTAATATTTGAGTTTGAAAACTTAACAGTATTTCTTATAATTCTGCAACTGTACAGAGTACACAGAATAGGCTGTTAAACGGCGTTGAAACACACTGAATGGAATATGTGACTTTAATATTTGAGTTTGAAAACTTAACAGTATTTCTTATAATTCTGCAACTGTACAGAGTACACAGAATAGGCTGTTAAACGGCGTTGAAACACACTGAATGGAATATGTGACTTTAATATTTGAGTTTGAAAACTTAACAGTATTTCTTATAATTCTGCAACTCTGCAGAGTACACAGAATAGGCTGTTAAACGGCGGTGAAAGACACTGAATGGAATATGTGACTTTAATATTTGAGTTTGAAAACTTAACAGTATTTCTTTATTTCTTATAATTCTGCAACTCTGCAGAGTACACAGAATAGGCTGTTAAACGGCGGTGAAAGACACTGAATGGAATATGTGACTTTAATATTTGAGTTTGAAAACTTAACAGTATTTCTTATAATTCTGCAACTGTACAGAGTACACAGAATAGGCTGTTAAACGGCGGTGAAAGACACTGAATGGAATATGTGACTTTAATATTTGAGTTTGAAAACTTAACAGTATTTCTTATAATTTTGCAACTCTGCAGAGTACACAGAATAGGCTGTTAAACGGCGGTGAAAGACACTGAATGGAATATGTGACTTTGATATTTTAGTTTGAAAACTTAACAGTATTTCTTATAATTCTGCAACTGTACAGAGTACACAGAATAGGCTGTTAAACGGCGGTGAAAGACACTGAATGGAATATGTGACTTTAATATTTGAGTTTGAAAACTTAACAGTATTTCTTATAATTTTGCAACTCTGCAGAGTACACAGAATAGGCTGTTAAACGGCGGTGAAAGACACTGAATGGAATATGTGACTTTGATATTTTAGTTTGAAGACTTAACAGTATTTCTTCCTATTCTGCAACTCTGCACAGTACACAGAATGTGCTGCTACACTGCGGCGAAGCACACTGAATGGAATATGTGACTTTGATATTTTAGTTTGAAGACTTAACAGTATTTCTTCCTATTCTGCAACTCTGCACAGTACACAGAATGTGCTGCTACACTGCGGCGAAGCACACTGAATGGAATATGTGACTTTGATATTTTAGTTTGAAGACTTAACAGTATTTCTTCCTATTCTGCAACTCTGCACAGTACACAGAATGTGCTGCTACACTGCGGCGAAGCACACTGAATGGAATATGTGACTTTGATATTTTAGTTTGAAGACTTAACAGTATTTCTTCCTATTCTGCAACTCTGCACAGTACACAGAATGTGCTGCTACACTGCGGCGAAGCACACTGAATGGAATATGTGACTTTGATATTTTAGTTTGAAGACTTAACAGTATTTCTTCCTATTCTGCAACTCTGCACAGTACACAGAATGTGCTGCTACACTGCGGCGAAGCACACTGAATGGAATATGTGACTTTGATATTTTAGTTTGAAGACTTAACAGTATTTCTTCCTATTCTGCAACTCTGCACAGTACACAGAATGTGCTGCTAAACTGCGGCGAAGCACACTGAATGGAATATGTGACTTTGAAATTTTAGTTTGAAGACTTAACAGTATTTCTTCCTATTCTGCAACTCTGCACAGTACACAGAATGTGCTGCTACACTGCGGCGAAGCACACTGAATGGAATATGTGACTTTGATATTTTAGTTTGAAGACTTAACAGTATTTCTTCCTATTCTGCAACTCTGCACAGTACTCAGAATGTGCTGCTAAACTGCGGCGACGCACACTGAATGGAATACGTGACTTTGATATTTTAGTTTGAAGACTAAACAGAATGTGCTCTAATCTGCAACTTTGCACACTAAACAGAATGTGCTCTAATCTGCAACTTTGCACACTAAACAGAATGTGCTCTAATCTGCAACTTTGCACACTAAACAGAATGTGCTCTAATCTGCAACTGTGCACACTAAACAGAATGTGCTCTAATCTGCAACTTTGCACACTAAACAGAATATATATATATTTTTTTTTTTTTTTTTGTTTTTTTCCCCCCACACCAAATAACCTGCTGCCCCCACACACAGTAGTCCTAAAAAGGACTTTTGGTTCTTTTTTTTTCACAATTTTTGTTTTTTTCCTCCCTACACTGCCTTTCCCTTCCTATCCTCAGCTCTCCCTGGCTCAGACTGAGCCGAACTCGCTGGTCAGGTGCTATACAGCACCTGACCACGGGTTCTGGCCAGCCAATCAGTGTAATGCCAGCAGCCAACATGGCTGCTGGCATTACACCGATGTCAGAGCCTCCCTGCACGTTTATTGGCTGCGCAGCAGCCGCAAAACGTGCGGGGAGGAGACCCGAACATGGCGGGCGAGCACATGCGGTACTCGTACGAGTACCGACATGTGCCGAGCAGAGCGATGCTCGAGCCGATCCGAGCATCGGCCGAGCATGCTCGCTCAACACTAATCCTCACAAATCACATCTAAGCAGATGTTGAAAAAGTGTCTACCCTCCCTGGAGGACAAAAAACTCCAAAACCCTGTCACTTAAACTTTCTTCCTCTCTAAGTTTAGACTTTTTAAACAAACAAAAAATGCCCATTTCTAAGCTTTTTCCCTTTGACACAGATGGTGGAATAGAATGCAAAAGTATATTTGAGAATTTTACAGTCCACGGTATAAATACTTTTCCAGACTAATTATAGACAACTAGTGTAAAAGCCCATGTATACAGGCCAAGGTCCAGGTGATGTTAACACTTTGAGTGCCAATCATGCACTGTAGAGACTGCCCGAAAGCACAGAATGCTCCCAGCACAGAACTCCCAGCATTCTTTGCGTTCGGACAGTCTCTACTGTGGATGACGGCTTCTGACAAACATCCTAGCGAATTATTATATAGGATTTCTATTACCACAACTTTTTGAACATCATGCCATGTCATTCATTCATTTGATGACTACAGGGGACTACAGGGGAAGTTGTTCTAAGTTCAGTCTTCTTATTTTTAAGAATATGTTAAGAATTAGCTATTTAACTCTTTGCGTGCCAGGACAGTTAAGAAGCACATTGCTTTGCAATGCATTGCATACCCCTCTGGCACTCAAACAGTTAAAGTGTCAGTTAGTTAGTTGAAGGGTTGAAAGAAGAATGTATAAATAATTAAATTTTTTTAAGGGCACCTCCCAATTATAGCTACAAATGTACTGTTTGTCAGTAAACTAAATTATGGTTGGCAACCCCAATCTGTAGTCTCACCAATATAAATGAGTGATTTTCAAAAGCACCTATTTTTTGTTAGATATTTTATATTTGAAACAATAGTTTGATGTATTTAGCTTTATTTATTTGTCTGTTTGTGCAAATTAGCTAGTACGTCTTGGGAGGAAGTGACAGTTGGGATGGAAAGCAGTGCCTGCCAGATTTGCACTAACTGACAAATAAATAAAGCTAATATCCCATGATTGTTTTAAATAAAACATTACCAACACAAATATAGGTGGTTTTGAAAGCTCTTTCAAAATCAACTGCGTACAAAGTTATAGTTCCCATTTAAATCCTTTATTATGAAAAGACATAGGGCTTTCCCTGCTAAGGTAAGACAAGGGTATTCCTAATGCTGCAATATATTTAGTTACAATGTTATAAGTGTTTACATTAGACCTTTTTTGTTTTGTTTTTTAACATTAACGGGTAAGAGAGCTAACCTACAGGTCACCTGGTGTGTATGGTAGAGGAGTGCCTCTGGCTAAAGTTCTCCTCGCAATGTAACAGCTTCATCACTTCCTGGCAGTTTGAAAGTTTATAACTTACTCATCAGTTACAGTAATGCTCATGACTATGTGTGTGTATGAGGATGTGCTTGCTTGGAATGAAATTAGTCAAGGCCAAGAGTGGGCAAGATGAGGCCCTCCAGCAGATCATCCCTCTGACCAACCAAAAGCTGGTGGGACATGATGGAAGTAGTACTCCACAACAGCGAGAGGGTCTCAGCTTGCTCTCCCCTGCACTTCAGGTTTTTGTAAATAAATGTAGGTACAGGCACTTCATTAATGAGCTTATATATAAACTCAGCATATGAGCAGTGCTGGCAGATTGTAGTCAATAATAACTGGAAGGCCTTGGCGTACCCACCCACGGTCTAGATATTGTGTGTGTGTGTGGTTTCAAGCATGGTAAACATGAAGTATGGGGAATAAGGTTGTGTGGTGGATGTAATTCTGATCTCACTACCATTCTACATTTATTCACTAGAGATGGACATATGGTATAAGGTATATTTTACTGAGAGTACATATTTTATGTGGGGAATTTGGCAAGGTTGCTTTGGAACCCTGGATAACTACAAATCCATGAGAATGCCCTATCTGTGCATCATGTACATGAATGAGGCTCCCTTTTAATCATTATAACATGACTGTACATTTATGTTTTATAATGAACAATGGAACATCATTCTTTGTACATAGAGTTGAAGAAAGAAAATTACGTTTGGTTTATAAGTAATCCGACCATTTGGGTGAGTTTGACATCTCTCTATTAGTGTTGAGCGAGCACCACGATGCTCGGGTGCTCGGGTGCTCTGACCGAGCACCCCCTGAGGCTCGAGTGCTCGGCCGAGCACCCGAGCCCCATTGGAATGAATGGGGCGACACCAGGCACCCCCTGCTCTGATGAGGGGAGGGTGCCTGGTCAATGCCCCCTTCATCTCCGCTATGCCCCCTTCATCTCCGAATGCCCCCTTCAGCTCCGCAATGTCCCCCTTCAGCTCCGCTATGCCCCTCTTCCACAATGTGCCCCTTCATCTCCGCTATGCCCCTCTTCCACAATGTGCCCCTTCATCTCCGCTATGCCCCTCTTCCACAATGTCCCCCTTCATCTCCTCTATGCCATAGAGGAGATGAAGGGGGACATTGTGGAAGAGGGGCATAGCGGAGATGAAGGGGCACATTGTGGAAGAGGGGCATAGCGGAGATGAAGGGGCACATTGTGGAAGACGGGCATAGCGGAGATGAAGGGGGACATTGTGGAAGAGGGGCATAGAGTCTATGCCCCTCTTCCACAATGTCCCCCTTCATCTCCGCAATGCCCCCTTCATCTCCGCAATGCCCCCGTACCTCCAGTCCCTGGTGGTCCAGCGGAGCTTCTTCGGATCTGTGCCTCTTCCGGCACAGATCCCCGCCACCCGAACATGTCGGGCGAGCACATGGCGGTACTCGACGAGTACCGCCATGTGCCGAGCAGAGCGATGCTCGAGCCGATCCGAGCATCGGCCGAGCACGCTCGCTCATCACTACTCTCTATCATCTAAGGGGTTAAATTAATGAAATTATAACCCAAAGAAGGCTCACATTTAACCACTTGGATGTTAGAGACACCTCAAATGAATTGCTTTACAATACATTGGAGACATCTCTAACTTTTAAGGTGTTAAATAATTGAGTGAAAATGCATCAAAACATACAATAGATTCTGTTCTTAGTAATTCATTTGGCAGCTACTGTGGTTGTCTGTGAGATGACCTGATCTAATCCAGATTTCCTCTCTAGCATCCAAGGGGTTAAGATTGTACAGAAATGAGTGTCTATCAATGGGACTGATTTTTTCATTTTTGCTCGTCTTTTGTTACTTGATCGATTTAAGTTTTCTTAGGATTCTAATGGGCAATTTGCAGTACAGCCTGTTATTGCAAGAAAGAGCATTGGATTAGCTCTGAGATCATTCCAGAGAAGATAGGTGCTAGTCTAGAACTGTAAAGCTGTTGCATACATATTAAATTATGGAATGAGATATATTATATAACTAACTATGGGACTTATGCACAAAGGAAAAATGAAGAAATGTGGACAAACCAAATGCATTATAAAAACCTGATGAAAACTCCTACTGATTTAAAGGGGCTTTTTACCAGACTCTTTACAGACTGTAGGTAGCAGGAGCTCACATCACTGAAAGTGTAAGAAATAGAAAAACTGAAATAGCTTGTTCAAGTCAATGTTCACAAAATTAAAGCAAAATAAATATATCACATAAACAGTATTAGCACACACAATAACATAACAATAAAAACATCAATATTTCTTTAATCATCCAGTATTGTCATTTATGGGATTGTTTCATATATGACTGAAGTGAAGATTTACCAGTCTCAGTAGGGGGAATATACAAGTCTGAAACTGGAAACAATTTACTAAAATACTTGCACCAAAAAATTCTCGCCTTAACGCTGCTTGATCAAAGGAAAATGGGGCAGTCTATGGACATTTTGTAGGTGTTCATTTCCATTATGTTTTGTTTAATAGCATGTATTGGCTCTTTAAGGACCGGGGTGTATACAATCCATTACTTTACAACACATTGCTAGTCTTTAAAGGGTTAAACAAAGCTCAGAGGAAATATTGTAACTTTACGCCATTTTCATGAACTTTCTTTCTAGCAGTCACTAGTAGTAGCCTTACTTGTCAGCAGAGTATGTGCAGCGGCATGTAATGATGAGATCATACACTGTGGTCTATTCCATGACGTGCTGCCACTGTAAGCCAACACTGGAATTGTGCTGATGGATTTGTACATTCATCCCAGTGAATAGTATTTGATATATTCTTTATCTTTTAGCTATTATTTACAATTTATAGACAGGCTTCCTCCCAACTTTTTCCATTAGAGAGTGTTTTGCTGAACATAACATCTTCAAATGTACTTTCAATCATTTTTTTCTTCTTTTTGTAACATTTTATGATGCTTTCACAATCCATACAAATCACAGCTGATGGCAGTTGCCCTTTGAAGCACATCAGTTTCACAGAGTAAAGTGGAAGACAATATCATTAGAATACATTCTTCTGCTTCACCCAATGTAATGACATAATGAACTAGATTCTATAAAAGTTATTACTTGTAATAAAAGTGTGGCTATGGAATTACTGGTGTAAAATTCCTGTAAGGCATCTGCTTTATATTTACTAAGCCAGTAGTCGATATATTGCTACTTCAAACTTTTGAATGCTAGAGGTCCCACTCAAATCTCTATTATCCAAAGCACTGAGCTTATAAGTAAGGTAACAACCCAATTATGAGACTACTTATCACACAACTGGAAACAAAAATGCATCTTAATTTGTTTGGCAGGAGTACTTACCTACTGTAGGTGTGTGTCCTTCCTACAGAGGTCAGGTATGTCTACTTTTTTATTGGAACTAATTTGTAGTCTATAGCTGGACACTGGCATTGCAATCTCTGAAAATGCTTACATAACTGCAGAATGTAGGTGTGGCTATTTTCTTTGGGCTCACTTATCGAAAGAGTTTTCTATTATGAGGAAGAGTGACTTCCTAAAGTAAATCTGCAAATACATCCATGAGAATACAATGCAAAAGATATATATGAATTGATATGCCTGAATGCTACATGAAAGACTTCTACAAGTACCTCTGTTAATCAGCTTCAGTCGCTTATTCCTAGTTATGCTAGTTCAGTTGCAGGTCCAAATACCTGGGAATTGTAAGGAATTTTCAGATTATTTAATTTCTACAAGTATTGTTCTATACTGCATAAAGTGTAGGGATAGGTATCACACTTGCCCTCTTTCAGCTACCAACCTTTCCAATATGGGAATTCAGGAGCCTTTTTGCCCTTATGATGACTAAATGATCAGCATGCTGCTAGCTGGTATTTGACCAGTGTATAGACCAATATCCAGATCCCATGTAGGCCATTCAACTTGTCAGTGCTGTATAGTTTTATGAAGTTCATTGAAGAATTTGCATGTGTTTTTAAGGAAACTTCCCAGCCCCCTGACAATGTGCATTTTTTTAATTTTAGAACTAGCCTTTGTTAATAGATCTAACTGCACCAGTCACATCAGCCAATAAGAAGGTTAACCTCACTCTGACCTCCCTGAGAGTTTAAAACAATAAAGAAGTGTCTCCTGTGCAAGACCTGAATGTCTCAATTCATCAGTCAGCTTCATTACACTATCTACCTCTAAATATAAGCAACTAGTGTAAGAGGCCGTGTACACGGGCGTATCTCTCTATGCAATGGCAGAGTTTGGGCACTGTGTACTTCTCATGACTGCCTACGTTTGGGCAATCTCTACTGAGCATGACTGCATCGGACAAACATACACGTGGCCTTTTATATTATAGGATGTGGGGAACCCATAGTATTTTTATCTGCTGTGAATATTCCTAAGAACCTTGATTACAAACTGTTTAATTGTCATAAATCTTCAAATCAGCTTTTAATCACTTTCTTCAATATTTATTGTTTCATGATTGCCATTCACAAAACCGATAAATCACTACTGATAGTGGTAGATGTTTAAAACCCTTCAATATCTAAGATGGATTGAAATACAGTATATATTATATTGAATGCCTCTATCCTGGCTTCACATCTAATGACAAATGACAAAAAGCTTTTGCAGTTTTTGCTTATAATAGCAATTTCTTTTGTTGTTTTCCAATGAAATGGGATTTTATAAGCATTCTGCATTTTATTCATGTGTTAGCAATTATTTTACAATTTGTCTAAGACTCTGTATGGGATTTACATTAGTATCTCCTGTGCTAAACACTAGGACGCTAGAGACATATTCATCACATTGCAAATTAATTAATTTGATATGTCATTAGTATTCCATTGTTAATCATTAATTTTAATTTCAGAATAGATAAACTAACCTGCTATCTTTCACAGGATGTGTTATCACACATAATCACAATATAGGGTCTGACCTATGACCAAAAAACCTTAACATACATTTGTTTCTCTTGCTGATATCCTAGTCTTTCTCTATGCCTATTCAATAAATAACCCTTTCATTTGCAGTAGTCAAAAGAGCCTTTCATCTAACCTTAGTGGATGTGCCTTTCTTTTTTGCTCATCCCAGAGAGTTATTTTTATTGACCTTGAATACATTTGACCATAGTAATCATATCTCCTTTAATAAACCTTTTTGTATGGTCCTTTTTTGCAAGTTCAGTAATGCTGTTTTTAAGAAATGGTGCTCAAAATTGTACTGCATATCAAGATGAGCTCTTACCAAGGATTTATAGAGACACAGGACAATATTATTATCCCATACATCTACACCACTTTTTCTCCACAATAGTATCTTAATGGTTCTGCTATAAGTGACTAATACTTCATGCTTTTGTTTTCCATAGAAGTATCCATAATATGATTGTTTCTGAAACCAAGATGCATAATCTTACATTTAACTATATTAAAACTCATCTGTCACTTATTTGCTTATTCACGGTGTTTTTGTAGATAAGAGCATATCGTTTTGTGTGTATTACCTTACATAGTTTTATGTCATTATCAAAGACTGAGACATTACCTTCAAAACCCATGTTATAATATACACATGTAAATTATGCTTCTGACCTTTCTGAATTAATTTAAATACCTGTTGCTTCCTTTTTTATTTCCTTGTTAATCTCATTATTAAGAAACACTGATCTTAATTTATTCCTTTTGTATCTCTTCCGCATTGTATGTACTGTAACTGCTTTAGCAGTTTATAATTAACCTTATAATCTACTGTTCTAGTTTGTTGCAGTCAGTTGCTGAATCTCCAGTTGGGGACTATAGCTCCCATCATCCCCAACAAGCCAAATACTGATTTGGGATGATGGGAGTTGTGGTCCCCAAACCTGGGTTCAACAATTGACTATCCCTGTTTGATTCCTTATTAAAAGGGAAGTAACACCTCCTAATAATAATCCCTCCACTTACCCTACTATGGCTAGTAAATCCTTGTGGCCCCTATGATATTTTCCTTGCTGTTTATTTCAATAAATAACATCATTAATCAATCCTGGACGTCATATCCATGGAGGCAGACATGACAGCTGCTAGCAGTACCACAGGACCTCAACTCGGATCCACTGCACATGTTAATTTTAAACTTTTGTGGACAAGATGTTTGTTCAACATATTGCCCAACAATGCAATGCTCACCACCCTCTGGTCCTTTAAGGGTTAAGTAGGCCTATACACTCTGACAACTTTAGTTGAAATATGTACAAAACATTCCAAACTAATTGAAGATTTCAACTATTCTCTTCAACAATGGCACACAGGTTCATAGGAGCCATTAGGTTTTTCTGGCCACAGTAAAGTAAGTTGGGAGTTGTTATTAGGCGGTGATACTTCTCCTTTAAAGAAATGTCATGCTGTCATTCTGAACTTTCAGGAAGTAATCATGCTGTAATTCTCTTTCTGACAATCTGAATTGTTATAACAGTTAAATAAAAGAACAGACAGTAGTAGGAGTACCCATGTTTTAATTAGCATGAAAAGGGATATAATATATACATTTCATAAAAAAATGTTTAAGAAGTTTCTCATTACAAATCTCAAGCGACACCATATTATGGTCACTATTACCGAAAAGCTCCCTAAGCTGTATATTACATTTCTTATTATGCTACATGGAAGATAGATGTATAAAAGCAATTGGGGCAATTCTTTTTGGCAAATGAACTGCACCAGAGACAAATTTTCCCTAACCCCTATTCACTTAAATGGGTCTTTTAACCTAGAGATGATGAGTTAAATGACACCTTTAACTCAATGGGAATTTTTTTTTGTCCCCTCCCCACCACCACCACCAGGGTGCAGATGGTTTGCCCCAGAATTGCTTCAGTTTCCTGGAAAAATACTGTAGCTGTATAGAAAAACAGTAGGAAATATGTACCAAGGCAGTCGTTTAGTAAGCGAGGAGCATACTATCTACTAACCCCTTAAGGACCCATGACATGCCAGGACCATCGTGGGAAAACTTCCCTAAAGGACCAGTGACGGTCTTGGCAAGTCATAGATTTCAGAGCTCCCTGCACGTGGACACATGGACCTTAGCAGGACTGTATTTGAATTTGAAATACCGACAAAAGAAAAGACATCACTATACAGTACATCATGGGTCTGCTATCTTATTATCTATTAAATAAATCACATACAGTACAGTCATTTCCTCTGACTTACACACGACCCTGAAAAAAATACAATAATTTAACTTTAACCTCATCAATTGTCCTGTTATCAAGATAACATGTTCAATGAAAATGGTTTAGGAACAAAAGACCTTTATCTTTTGCTGTCACTTAAGAATAAACAGGTTAACATCTATTATTTATTCTGGTAAAATTCAGCCTTGTTTTGATACATTTTAGAATATCTAATAAAATGAGCAACTTTTTTACACAAAATAAAGTGCAGATATTAAAGGGATACTATAGTTATGGGAATTAGTGGCTCTTAATGAGGTGAATGTATGAATCTGCCAAAGCATTTTTGCTCAGAGCACATCAACAGGTCAACTTTTCAAGACATCCCTGCTTAATTACAGGTGAGTAATCAGTGGCTCAGTCATTGTAATTGAGCTTCCTGAGTTTATTTAGGGATATCCTGAAATTCTGACCTGTTGGTGTGCCCTGAGGACAGGAGCTGTGAATTGCTGCACTAGAATATACTGGTGCTCACACGCTGCCATCTTTATTGCCAATAAGCACTGTACACCCCCTAGCATTTGCAGGGAAATAAAGTATCTTTATAGCTATTTCCTCTGCACCATTTTAGTACATAATGTAAAACAAGATGCCTAGGAATGAGCAGACATTTCCCCACTAACCTTACCTTGGCACACTCGGTGTTAAGGAGAGAATTTTCAGGTTAAGTAATTTATTACATTGGAATTATGAAGGTTTACTATTAATAAATCAGTTTCAGTTCTTATAGATATAACGCACTGCTGTACAAAAGACTTCTACCTAAGCAAATGCTTCTGTTAAATTAATTAAGCGTGATATATAAAACAGGACACAGCACGATTGGCTCCTGTATATAATCACATTAAAACTGTAGCGGAGATTATATGCAGATGCCTCAGTACATATCAGTACAAAGGTCTTCCAGAGCACATAATGTAAACATACAGCTCCTTTGTGTTACTGCTATAACAGAAGTAAGGAAAAACAAGACTACTGTATCTCTTTCCTCTGTGCTCAGTTTATACACAGTCTGCGTCTGAGCACAGAAGATTGTCAGACTCTGAAATGTCCACACGTTCACTCAATCAGTGTAAAGTGGCCAATTCCACATGCAAAGAGCATGACTGCCAGATACCCTAAAGGCCACAGCAATCCTTTCCCCAACAAACTCACCATAAATAATTACACAAACCCAGATTGGAGGAAAATTAGCCATGGTTTTATGCCAGCACAAACCCACACCTTAACATAAACCAGCACGCAGGCAGATATATATATGACACTGTAATCCTAGACCATGCTGGCTCTAGGCCAATGCCTGCCAAAGCCAAGCCAGTCACTAGCACAGACAGCATGTTAGCCCTAAACCAAGTTGACAAGACCAACCTTTCCAAACAAACGTTACAGATTTTAGGATTTACCCTTTTTTATTTATACAACAAACACTGTAAACATATAATTACAATACAAGTTTCCGAGACTAACGAACAGAACTAAGTTATGCTACATAACAAAATATAGATAGCTAAAATCATATAAATAACATGTATTTGTGAACGCTACAAAGCAAAAAAAAAAAAAAGCTAAGAGAGAAGTAATAAACAAAAGAAACAAGACTGGGTGCGGGATGATGGAAGAGGAAGTCCCTAACGCAAATGAGCCCTATAAACCCCTCTTTAACTCCTTTCTCATGTTACCTGCTTCATTCCTAACTAACCCACCCCTAGCAACCTAAACTTCTTCCTCCCAGTGCTCTGCCAGTCATGATGGCCCTTCATTAATAACTAGTTGAAGAACCCGTTACACTGGCCACAGTGCCACTGCCAGCCGGTCGCGGGGCAGTCATGCGTAATAGAGACTGCCTGCGCCGCGGCTGATACAGAGCTGGACGCAGTCATACGCAGTAGAGACTTGTCCAGCTCTGTATCAGCCGTGGGGCGGGCAGTCTCTACTGTGCATGACTGCATCGTTACACACATTTTAGCGAATTATTATATAGGATTACTGGCCTTATTTGCCTGTTCTATATTCCCCTTATTAAGAGGAGCTAATTACTAAAGTGGCACTTCATTTATTCAGGAAAATGGATCTATTTATATTTTGCATTGTATCCATCATTTCCTGTGTACAGTGAACTGCACTCAAGCCTATTGATGCCCACTCACAGAAAACAATTGGCTTCCATAGACCTAAGTGGACTGTAAGGTACACAGACTTTTTAATCAAGCAATTTGCAGTGGACTACAACAGAAATCAAAAACTCCTTGTACATAGTCTATAGATATACCTGACTGCTGTTTGATGGATACTTACTTAGGTAAGTCCTTGTGCTACTAATTAAGACCCCTTATTCATAGGGTAAAGAAGTAGGAGCTGTGCAAAGCAAAGAAAAAGAGAAAGCAGAGGTTTACAGAGAAGGAGAAATAAAGAGACTGAAACTATATTGATCTGCGATGTGTATCAGCGCAAAACAAATACAGGACAAAAAGAGAGAGATAAGATCCAAACTAAGTGTAGTATTTAATAAAAAGAATAAAAACAAAAAAGTACAAAGTTACACTCACATTTTGCCCATCTTGGCCCCTCCTACGCCCCCAGTGAGAATCCCGTTACTTTCCCGTACCGGTCTTACCCGCCAACACTAGCTCAGCGTTGGCCTTACACCACAAGGTTACGATACCATTTAGCGCTTTTCAGCACATTGTTACCCCTGACATTGGTTCCAGTGATTTTCGGTAACTGTGATTTTACCAGCCAGTCCATTCTTTGGAGAACATTGGACCATTTCTCTGTTCACATCTGGAGCTATATCGGGGATTTTACTAAAGAACTTGCTGCACTACCATCCGGTCCAATAAGGGACGAGTACCGGGGACACAGTTCGTTGACTGATAGAGGTTGGGTCCTCTTATATGCATACAGCCCAAGATGGGCAAAATGTGAGTGTGACTTTGTACTTTTTTGTTTTTATTCTTTTTCTTAAATACTACACTTAGTTTGGATCTTATCTCTCTCTTTTTGTCCTGTATTTGTTTTGCGCTGATAAACATTGCAGATTTTTCATCTGGGTGTACAAGGAGACCAAAAGTTATAAGCAGCATCAATCAGGCAAATGAGGAATATAGGATCCATCCATTGATTGTCTCATCATATATCGTGTTCATCATTTCTTCATCCTCATCATTTGTCACTTCCATCTTCTCATCATCATTTACCGTTATCATTATAATCTTCATCATCCGGTCCATGCATTTATATGTGTTAGATTTTTCACATACTGAACTAGTGAACATTGCTAATTTTAATACCTCACTGTGGAGACACTACTAGAAAATTTTAACACTATCTAGCACCGAGATTGCTTATTGGACATTAGGGGTTATTCCAGTTTGTTGCGCTTGCACTGTTTTCTGTATTGAAACTATATTGAAACAGGCCAGAGGTGGCCAGACTTTGCTGGCTTGGGATGATGTCAAGCTGTGGTCCTCAAAAGCTAAAGGGCCTCAGGTTGCCCACCCTTGAAATACACTCTAAAGGGATAGGAGCTGAACACAAAGGGCGTAGAGAGATAAACACTTCCTCAGTACAGACAGGAAAGGAAATTATATTAAAATGGTACAAAATAAACAAAGCTTTCTACGAAATGTATATATAAAATACAGAAGGGCTCATGCAGGACTTTCCAGATGCAAAGAGCAGTTTCTTTTTGTCTAGTAGGTTTGTGTCCCCATTGAATCTATAAAGCATTACTGCTTAAGATCACCAGTTATCTTTATGTGCTACAGTGTATGGGGGGATGTGGGAGTTTGTGGGTGCGCTTCATCTGCAACTAAGCACAGACTATTTAATATCTATTCTGGGCACAAAACTGAAGAGGAAACCTGTCATTTCCCTTTACACCAGCTCCAGGGATGGAGTAATGAAAGGGTGTCTAGATGGTGTGTACATGTACTTATGGATACTACAGTGTTTGTACATCCATGTAAGTGCAGTTATTCCTATTGTGTACCACAAGAAAGGAATCAGTGGGTCATATTCACATAAAAAGGTGGAACAATTCTGAAACAAACCAAATACATCATAAGGGACAAATATAAAAAAAAAAATCTTTTATTTAAAGTGTTACATTGGAGCACTCTCTAGCATTCAATGGGTTAACTCACTGGGGATTTTGGCATTCTTATCAGATCACTGTGATGCAGTTGCCTTGTTCCAGAACTGATCCACTTTCTAAGTACAGCAGTCTTTTGAGGGTTTAAGGCAGGAATCAGGAAATATGTACAAATGCTTATTAAATCTGAAGTAAAATAGCTGCACTTTAATCCTTTGAGTGCCAGAGGGGTACGCAACGCATTGCAAAGCAATGCGTTGCGTATCCATCTGGCACTCAAAGGGTTAAGAGTTATTAAAAGCCATAAATATCATATGCACAACAGGAATGAGGGAGAATTATGGGTGACTCACTGTGTTGGAGACCTCTCTGGCATCTAAGGGATTAAAAGCAGTGTTCCTTCTAAGATGAGCAGTGGTGAGTGACGCAGCAATGAAATAGTTAAACGATTAATTATTAGACTTGTGCACAGGGAAAAAATTCTGTAAAATTCGATTTCAGACTAATTTTTTTTTTTTCTTCGGTTGATCCGAAAATCGGACGGGACCTGTTTGACTCGGATGAAATTCGGATTGAATTCACCATGCTTTTAAAAATACAATAAAATCAAAATTAGATAAATAAATATAAGTGGAACCATTTCCAGGGAACAGATTAAGGTGGAGCTTTAGCCTTATGGTACTGTAGATGAAGCATGGATGTAGCTATTTGAAGGAAGATTGAGGATGACTGGAGCAGGCAGGACTCAGTAGATATTAGACATATGACTTTCCTTAGATTAGAGTTAGACTACAGAACTGTAGAAGCCTGGAGCAGGCAGGACTCATAGACATATGACTTTTCTTAGATTAGAGTTAGACTACAAAGCTGAGGAAGCCTGGTATCACAGTGCCCATGTTATAGGGTGACATTTTGACACATGTTTACTTCCTGATACCTTTTATTGGCTACGGTGTCTTTGCTCCTCCCAGTGACAGCCTTTAAATACTCAGGGCTGTTACTTATGCGCTGCCCTTTCGTGGTGTTTCTGTTGCCTAGTGCTTGTTCCGTTATTTTCATATGATATCAGTGTATGACCCGGACTGCCTGACTATTCTGTCTGTTTACATTCCTGCTGTGTGTACTGACCCAGATTGGCTGACATTCCTGCTCTGTGTACTGACCCGGCTTGGCTGACACTCCTGTTCCATGTACCTACCCAGCTTGACTGACGTTCCTGCTCTGTGTATCGACCCGGTTTGGCTGAAGTTCCTGCTCCGTGTACTGTTCCTGCTGGAGGACGTCCCACTTCTGCTGCACGGCCAGAGTTACACACACGCTCTCATTGGTCTGTACCAGACCTCCGGTTGCCTTGGTTCTGTGCAGATAGTCCTATCCATGACCGTTCTCTCCTAAGTGATTATTGCTCCCACTCCAGTAGCGTTACCGGTAGCACCACAGTCGCTTGGTCTGTTACTGCTGTCCCTGAGGTTGGGTTACTGTTGGGCGCCTCAGGCTATCTCTACATCTAGCAGTTGCCACAGACCGGAGCGTTTGTTAACCCCTTGCGGGGCGGTGCAGTGCACTTGGATCTATATCCATGGTAGTCTCAGTTGGCGTTACGCTGCACCATCTGGTGCTGTGCACTTGGGTCACGAAACATTGCAGTCTCAGGTTGGCATTCACGATACCGCTGGTAGCCGCCTTTCTCTGGTGTCCCACAGCCAGACGCATATCCTGGCTTCACCTGCGCCTCTGTGATTACAGTTGCTATTGTCACTCTCTATGTAGAGAGTATAATGTGGGCCTTCCACTATTAGGGCCTATCAGCTGTTCCTGGCCTAACAGTATCATTCTGCCATCTTCACACTGTATCATACGAACTGTACCTGACCTGTGTCAGTATTGTATATTGTCCATACATACTGGAACCGTATGGGTTAATCATATCTTTGTAACCTGTCCTGTGTGAGTTTTATATTCATCTGTATGCTGGACCCGCGAGGGTTACTGTTATTTTTTGTGTGCTAATAAAACTGTGTTTTACCAAAACCTTCCGTTTCTGAGTGTACTAAACCGTAACACATGGACTCATAGACATACGACTTTTCTTAGATTAGAATTAGACTACAAAACTGAGGAAGCCTGGAGCAGGCAGGACTCATAGACATACAACTTGACTTAGATTAGAGTTAGACTACAAAACTGAGGAAGCCTGGAGCAGGGAGGACTCATAGACATACAACTTTTCTTAGATTAGAGTTAGACTGCAAAACTGAGGAAGCCTGGAACAGGCAGGACTCATAGAAATACAACTTTTCTTAGATTAGAGTTAGACTACAAAACTGAGGAAGCCTGGAACAGGCAGGACTCATAGACAGATGACCCAAAACCTGCCCACGGCTGACTTCCCTGCCACACAACTTACATGTTGCTATCCGGACATCGCCAACTGCTACAAAATGTACCCATGATTTGGAGCGGTGGAGGACTCTGGAAGGTGGTGGAGAAGAAGAAACTGAGGGGACACTTTCTTCATCTTCACATGCTGGAACAACCTCACTTTGCTTTTCCTTTCTACGTACATTTACAGGTATACCAGTAGACCTAAAGATTGCAGCAGGAATGTTGGGACTGGGACTGGAGGAGGATTGAGGAGTAACAGTGGTACTGGTGGTGGAGACTCTTGCAGCTACTACCTGGCTGGGAGACTCAAATGGAACTGGGGAGGCAAGTGTTGAGTTGTCAATAGAAGACACAAGTGTACCTGGAGAAACAGGAGGAGTACTATGGGAAGCAGGTGAAAAATTAAGCTCAGGGGAATAATCAAGTTCACTGGAAAAATCAAGCTCAGAGGACAAATCAAGCTTAGGAGACTTTGATCCCTCAGATTCTTCTTCTAACTCTTGTAGATTTTGAAAGGAAGAAACATCATCATCAGCAGCAGCAGCAGATTTAGTGGAAACCTGCTCAATTCCCTCTTCTGCCTGGTGACTACCGGGAAATGTTAACTATCTCCCTCAATAACATTTTCTGGAGTGGATATGCTCTCAGTGGCAGTGACAGTGTCTGTTTGGGTTGCTTACAAGGACGTTCGCTATAAAAATCCCGCTTTGTTACTGTCCGCAGTGTCTGACCAGTACTTTTACCAATGCTAGGTGTCCCCAGGTTTATACAACTGACTTTAGTGGAGGTGGTGACTAAACTGCCAGTGGCACTAGTGTTTGTGCAGGTGGTTCTGGGGGGATCATCATGAAACAGCTGACGAGACAGGTGACGGCTGCTTTGTGGTCTTAGAGGAGGCGCTGGACCTCTCTACCCTGCTAGTAGAGGAAGAACGACCTGTAGTTCCCTTCTTATTTTTATTTTTTTGTTTGTAGTACTGCTGCTGAGGCTGACTAGTACTAGTACTCTTCTTTGCCCGCCTGCTGCTGCTATCTCTGTTTGAATGCAACATCACTGTGGTGGTGTTGGTGGTTGCTGGGTCACTGCAGCTGGTACCAGGACGAGAAACATCAGGTTGTTCACTAGGACTCAAATCCATTACACATAGGTAGGTAGTGTACTATAATAATTTGAGAATTTTACAACCTGGCCACACGACAACTGTCAGACTGGCTGTATCACTCTACAAATTTTTCACATGCGCCCGTAAGTTGAATTTTAAAATTTAACACTGGAACGATGATGATTCCCCATTGTGTTAGCAGTGAGCTGCTAGGCCTCCCAGTCCCTACACAATTGTGAGATTGTGTTACTGCAAATTATTCAAATACACTCCTAAGTTGGATTTTGAAAATTTTAAACACTGGAACACTGATGAGTCTCCCTTGCGGTGGCAGGAAGACAGCAGGCCCTCCAGTCCCTACACAGCTGTGAGATTGTTTCACTCTACAAATTATTCAAATATACTCCTAAATTGGATTTTTATATTTCTTAACACTGGAACACTGATGATTCCCCCTTGTATTGGCAGTGAGCTACTAGGCTTCTCAGTCCCTACACAAGTGTGAGATTGTGTCACTGCAAATTATTCAAACTCCTAAGTTGAATTTTCAGCTTTTACACTGGAACAAAGGTGACTCTCCCTTGCAGTGGTAATGACTGGCACTAATGCTGGCTGCCTGCCTATGCCTATCTGCCTGCCTACACAACAACTGGACAGTCACTCTCCGTATCTCTCTCTATCTGGCTGCTTCTTCTTTCTCCGAGCTCCAACAACGCAATGCACACTGACAGGAAATGCAGGAGCTGCCTGTGATGTCATTAGTCCAACCCCCATCATGAAACGAAGAAGCTAATTGGAGTAGAGAGGGAGGGAAAGAAGCATGCGCGGGGAGAACGTCATCTGAATATCCAAATCTTGTACCGAGATTCTGCCCAGATATGTTTCGTATTCAGGTTCTTAAAATGAATGGCTCTGTGATTTTTGCCATGTCCGAATGGCTCCGAATTAGCCATATTCGTCCGAAATCCAAATGTGGACAAATCGCACAAGTCTAATGTTTATTTGTCCACTATAGTGCACTTGGTTTGCCCCAGATTTGCCCTACTTTACATTTATACACAATTTCCTAAGTGTTCAGTCCCCCAGTGATAAGTGTGTTTGTTCCCCTCTTGTACTGTTATATGCATGATTCAGGAACAATGCTAATAATATTTAAATGAATTCCACTCTATATTATAAATGTTTATTCATAAATATACACATTGCAATTTATGAATAAGGAACTAAATTATACCATATCTATTCCTGTATATTACCTAAACCTATATCTGAGCACTCATGCCTGAAAGCATTACAACTGTAGATGCATAAAGATAGACTATAGCTTTAGGATTAAATGCTCTTCATTTTAGGTAGGTTGATGTCGTACATACAGAAGTCAGTTATATGCTTCTATATTCCTTACAATGCATCTACAGTTTACTTTATTTACTGATCTCGATATCAAGTCAGCTTTAGTTTACACCTTCTTACAACATACATTAGAGGCAATGTACTAATACAGTTTGATTCTGCACAGAAAAATGCTCTCGAATACTACATTTCTTAAATACTCATGAATGGCCTGGTCCACTCTAACTCTAGTAAGGTATTACGCTCTCTGGTTAGCCAGTGCAGGCCCAGGGCCGGCGCCACCTATAGGCGAGATAGGCACCGGCCTAGGGCGCACATTCTCTGGGGGCGCATCGGGGCCCACTCCAACCCCACCGCTCACCACTTACTGCCCAAGTCACTCAGTGGCATGGGGGGGTGGGAGCCCAGAAAATGTTAGCCTGCCCTTCTTAAAAAAAAAGTACGTTTCAGTGCCCTCCCTTGGCTGGTCCAGGATTGAAGGAGCGAAGGGGGAGAGAGAAACAGGCATCGCTGTGCTACATTAATAAAATAGCCAGCCAAGGGAGGGCACCGAAACGTACGCACTGGGAGAGAGAGAAGTTCAGCGGGAAGCACTGGTCAATATTTATTCTCGAGCGAGAAAGAGAACGGAGACGTGCACCGGGAAGAATAAGTGGAAGGGGGGGTCAAGAGGGGATAAAGAGCCAGATGGGGGAAGAAAGTGTCAAAGGGGGGGATCAACAGTCAAGAGGGGGATCAAGAGTCAGACGGGGCAGAGAGAGAGAGTCAAAGGGGGGATCAAAAGTCAAGAGGGGGGGAAAGTTAAAGAGGACGATAGTCACATATAGAGAACATACACTCTGACACACTGATACACATATAGATAAGCACACACATACTTACACACTGATATCATTACAGAGACTCACACATACTGACACACTTATATACATATAGGGAACACACACTGACACACTTATATACATACAGGGAACACATACTGACACACACATACACATATAGAGAACACACACACTAAAACGGACACTTATACACAAATAGGGAACACACAAACACACACTTAAACACATACAAGGCACGCATAGAGAAGTAGGACACAAGGGGCGGCAAAATTAGGTTTTGCCTAGGGTGGCAAAAATCCTTGCACCAGCCCTGTGCAGGCCTGATGGGAAAGGTGAGGCACTATCATTCAGAATGTTATCATTTGGACCTGTTAAGGAAATCACTCATTTCCTGTTCAGCACTTTGTTATTGGAAACTGTGGAAGGAACAAAGAGTTGATAAGAACAGCTTAGGCAATGGTTTAGCACACACTGTTATCAATTCATTTATTTTCAGTATAGAGTAGCTCTATATATCTTTCACTGATTAAAATAAGTTCTCATTAACGCTGACCTGTCATCATATAATAACTAGGGGATAATGAAAGAGCTTTCAAAATAACCTATATACTGTGTATATGTAACCCTTAAGGACCAGCTGCACTGCTGCACTGCCAGCACTTAACCCTTTGAGTGCCAGAGGGGTATGCAACGCATTGTTTTGCAGTTCGTTGCGTACCCCTCTGTCGCTCAAAGGGTTAAGGACCACAGGGCATTTTTTTTGTGTTAATAGAATCAGGGGTCCCTAAGTGGCGTGCAGCCATGTGGGGACCCCTGAATTCCATGGCATACATATATGTCATGGGTCCTTAATGTAAGTTTACCCATGATGTCTATGTAGTGGTTAAAAAAAATGCTTATGCATTATATAGCTAGTTTCATTTTAATATTATATTAAAAAAAAAACCTTCCCCCAGCCCCTTTATAACTTCCCCATTGGTTTCCCTCTCCCCTCTCCACCCAAGACTCCTCTCTCTAATGTATTAATGGGCAGTTTTCACAGTTACTAAATCCTCTCCAGTGGGAAGTTTCTTAGTAAATCATCACCATTGACTGTCTGTTTTGGGCTTTAAATCCCAGGGCACCAGGTCTCATAGATCTCTGGATCTGCATCGTGCAAAACAAGAAACTGATCTGTGTGATGTAATATATGTATATATATATATATATATATATAGAATACAAAATGTACTCAGCCTAGGACTCCCAGGATGAAGACAGAGACGGCACACTGTAGAGGTACTTCAGTATAAATGTTTTTGGTCCTACTACTATGAAGGTCCATAGTAGGACCGAAAACGTTTGGCTGGCTGTGAATATGTAATAAACGGGGAATTTATATTGAAGTACCTCTACAGTGTGCCGTGTCTGTCTTCATCCTGGGAGTCCTAGGCTGAGTACATTTTGTATTCTATCTATATACCTATGGGACGTGCACCTTCATTTATTGTAATTGCCTTTGTTGTTGGTGTGTGCCATTGCCTTTCTTATGCATGTATATATATATATATATATATATATATATATATATGGTACACAACAACACACACACAAACTAAATGTGCTTCTTCTGTATGCTTTTTAGGATCTGAGGGTGTGCAAGAGATTAAAAAGCAACGCATTGTACATGACTTTCAGAGGCTTTTGCTGCATTAGATGGAGAGGCAGAGATCATGGCTCCCTGCCTCTCTGCTCTATGAGTGTAGGAGCCATGCCATTACAGTCTATGGGGAATGCTCCAACCATCCAACACATTACCATAGCCCCATTATACTCATGGAGCAGAGAAGCAGGGAGCCATGAGCTCTGCCTATCCATCTAATGCTCCCAGAAGCTGCCAGGGTCATAGAAATAGAGTGAAGGAGGTGGAGACACCCGCTCCTTCTGCACAAAGACAGAGAGAGCAAGAGCTACTCTTTAACTCTTTGTGGACAATGCCTTGCACATATCTCTGGTCCTCAAGAAGATAAAAAAGAGGGACAGTTAATGTAACACTTTGAGTGCCAGAGGAGTGCACAACAAATTCCAGAGCAATGCATTGTGTACCCCTCTGGCACTCAAAAGGTTAACCCTCGTATATCCCTCTGGCACTCTAAAGGTTGACAAAATCACCCATGCAATTATATACACTTGATAGGTGAGTATCTTAGTGGGAGGGAGGGAGTGTTTTTGCTCATGTGTACAGCAGGTACTGCTTTACACCCACCACTAAAACCTTTAATATCTCAAACTATTGAATATAATAAAAAATGGCTAACACAACATGTATTTGATTTTTGAAACCTCATGTATAATCACCTCTATTGTTATCAAGTGACAGGCCACTTTACAGAAAAGGTTGGCAACTCATGCTATAAATATAGATCCTTTTTAGTCCTAGAGGAGTGCCCATCACATTAGCAAGCAATGCACTGGACCAGGGACATTTCAATGCATGGGCATACCTGTTTCAGAGGCCCTCGTTTTGGATTCCCAGCAATCCCATTTTTATTTAATCCTATGATCAGATGTCAGGAAGGAGGCTGCTCTGGGTGCAAAACACATACATGTTAACTGCATTCCTCATAAATAGGGAAGAACATGTTACATATAAACCCAACAACAATAATTCTAGTTCTGTCTTGACACATGACAGTCTGTCCCCAGGGGGCAGTAAAGTGGCATCACATTGCTGAAAATCCATCCAGGAAGTGCACTGTTGGAAAACACTAGCAAGAACAAACCATACACTGCAAGATTACATTTTTTCAGTTTACCATGATAAATGCCTTTTAATTCATGTAGAATGGAAAAAGGCAAGAGCTGAAATAGCAAATAAAGGTATATGCACAATTAGGGCTTGGATTCCTTTTGCCGTTGATAACTTTATCACATAATTAATCTACACATTTCTCTATAAACTTTAGTGGAGACGTGTTAGCTAAAACCAGCTGGAACACTTATCTATTGCAATGTAATACAGGCTGCTTATATAAGAAGAAAGTCTTCAGTTAAAATAAATAAACAGATATGTAATAGTAAAATAAGAAATGATACAATAAGATCTTGCTATATCTTTAATTGAAAGTATATAAAGGGAGAATGATATTGGGGTGAATGTATAATGATGATTCCATACTAAATCAGGTGCTGGAATACATTTTTAGACCCTTCGCCTGCTTAATGCTAATTTGTTAAGCTGTGTACGACAAAATTCCTTTCCATAACTCTGCTTGCGCCAAGGGGAGGACACTATGTATGTATGTATCTTTAAATAACGCCATACATGTCCATATCCATTACAGAAACAGAAATAGTACAATGCAAAAATAGTACAGACAGGAATAAAAGCATCAGGCCAAAGTGCGATCATTGCATTATTAGCAGGGGAAACGTGCAGCAAAGGGAATCACACCTTGGGAGAGGGACCCTGTTCCAAAAAGCTTACAATCTAGAGCAGTCTATTGGTGTTTAGGGTTTATTATTACTATCCCTCATATTGTAGGTATTTGCAAAATAAGTTAATAGCCCCCAAGTTCATGTCTCAAACCTTTATGGTATGAGAGATAACTGAAGGCAAAGTTCCCCCCTCCTTCCCTGAAGTCGGCTTTGTACTGACTGCAGGGGAAGTCTGTCGTACGACAGGCTTGTGGCTCTGCAGCTGAGCCGAGATCCCGTTAGTGAAGAATTATTTCACTGAAACGGTCTTCTACATGTGCTTGATTTGCAAGCACATGTAGAAGACCGTTTCAGTGAAATAATTCTTTGTTACTAACACGATTGCGGCTCTGCTGCAGAGCCACATGATGAAAGACAGACCGGATATCCCTGCAGTCAGCATAATGCTGACTTCAGGGAAGGGGGAGGGAGGGGGGAACTTTGCCTTCGGTTATCTCTCATACCATAAAGGTTTGAGAGATGAACCTGGGGGCTATTAACGTATTTTGCAAATACCTACAGTATGAGGGATAGTAATAATAAAGTATTACTATCCCTTTAACACAATGTAGTTAATAAGATGTGGAGGAAATGCTGTGATTTTACCTCATTTCTCTACACATGTATGGGGTACAGGGCTTGCTGGTGAAGATTGTCTGCTGGTATACACTGTTACGTAGAAACACAGTAGTGCATGCCCTGAAGTGCAGCCATAGGTGTTAGAGGCTAACTCCATTGGGGTTGTACAGGGGAATTCATACATTTACCCCACTGTCAACCTTTTTTCTCTGTTTGTCAAAGATTCCCATTGTTTCTATCAGGGAATTAAACAGTAGTGTAACTAGTCATTGGAGGGCCTCAGTGCACAAAAATATTTTCCCAAATGCATAACTGGAACCTATTGGACCCTGGGGCAGATGGGGCTCCCTTGGGTGCAGAACCCCAGTACAACTGCATCCTCTGTACCCCTGTAGTTATGCCACTAGAAAGAATAAATAGACATTGTTAAATTGCCACAAAAGTGAAAAACCCAACTTTAACATTGAAGATGTAGAGACATAATTGAACAGACACGTTATTTCTGTTAACTTGAAAACTCAATTACAAGCGCACATTATTTTCTTCTTCAGAAGCCATCATTAATCTGCCTGGAGGCTCACTAGCTTTTGCTACTTGTCAGATCAAATCCAGCTCTGATCAGTAACAAGGAAATTATTGCCTTTTGACACAGAGTTTTGATCGAGTTGGTCATGTACATTTTATTGTCTTATTTCATGAAATTAACCAAGGAAATGTACAGAGGATGAATCAGTGAGACTGATGTACTAAGTCAAATTGGAGCAATTCTGGAATTAAAAAACTGCAACATTGGGGACAAATGCAAATTCCCATTGATTTTCTCTTTTTGCAGAAAGAGAGGTCTCCAATGCTTTGATTTGCATTGAGATTTACAAACTGCCCATGCACATTTCTTTTGTCCCAGAATTGTCCACATTCTTCTTAGTTGATCCATCTCAGTATTCTGTTGGTGAGCGATGATTTCTTGGAATATCCCAAAGAGGCGGGTTCATGGCTGAGACTTACCCAAGTTAATATGATATAGTATTGTAGGATTGGGTTTTTGCTGATTATGTGGCTGTTGCACTAAATAGAACTGGGGCAGATGCACTAAGGTTCTATAATGGTCAAGGTTTGCAAGGTTGTGGCTTATTTGCACCAATGCCATCTCTTCATATGTACTAAGATGCTTTCATCTTCATAACCCTGTGAATCCACTGGAAATACTCCATCACCATGCCAGGGTTGTGATTTTGCAGTGTCTGTTCAGCAGTGGCTCATTTATATATTGAAATGTAGCTAAATTAGCCATTGTCCTATTCCTGAGGGTACGTTTATATGTTAATGTGGCTAATTGTCATATTCACTAAGTTCTAATAACTGTTGTCGGTGTTTACAGATCTAAATTGCCAACAAGAGGTTGGAGAATTTGGGATTTTCCCATAGCTTTCTATGCAGCATCAGAGTACAATTTTCTATGTCTTTTCTGGAGAACAGAGACAGCAGCTGTCCTCTCTTAATCCTTTCTGCCAAACTGATGTGCAACACTGCTCTGCAATTCGTTGCTTACCCCTGTGGCACACTATAACATACTCAATCCCCTGCACTTCTTAACACATTATTAAAATATACACAGAACCAGCTGTTCTTGATGCTGAAGTCTGAGATCATCCTCTGAGCTTCCCCATTTGCCCTCCCAAAAAACCTCACCAGCTTTACACCAACATCATATGCTAATAAACAAAAATTCTATCTCCAGACAGTGCATGTGTGAGGCCAAAGGGGTGTCCAATGCATTGCAAAGCACACATGCTACACATATGCACATTTTTCTTATTATTCAGACCTCATCTGGCAGCATCAGGACCCCTCTTGATGGCGTCTTGGTACTGATCACCTTTTGGATCACTATAAGTTCCTCAACCTGGCATTCATGAAACTTCTAGGCTTAGAGGACTTTGAAGGTCCACAAAGATCATCACAATGAAATGAACAAACCTACAAGGTCCTCCAGTTCAACTCTGCAGTTCATAAATGCCTTATTGGGGAAAAGTGGGAAGGAAGGGAGTACGTGCCTTTCAGATCACCAGGAATGGATAGATGATAAATACCAGGGTGGCAGCAGAAGGGTCCTGGTATCTTCAGAAATTATTTATTTATATTTTTAATCAAAGATGTAGGCTTGAGGAAAGGTTCAAAAAAGGGTGCAAAACGTATGCACATTGTACATTCGCAGTCTGGTGGGACGTATAACACATCTCTGGCATGCAGATGGTTGAAGGATTAGGAGCATGATTCTGTGCATTCCTTAGACTGAAGACTATTGCTGCTAGCCTGTAACCCTCACATAAATAATGTGCAAAATTGTTAAAAATGAACAAAAAATCGTGTAAAAATAAAGTTACTGACCATTTAAAAAATGTAATATACAGTTAATGCTTTTAATCCTAAAATCCCTAACACACACAGAAAATGTCCACATATATGTTTTTTCCACAAATATTAGAACTAGTGGGATTTTTGGAGGTATGTTACTTGCATAGATTCATAAATGTCAGGCTTTATTTTTCAGTTTAGTAGAAATCATGCCAGAATAGTACTTTTCAATCAGTTTGCCTAAAATCGTGTGAAATGCATTTAAGTTGATATAAATACTTAGGGCCATATGCTTAAAGCTAGAAAGGAGCAATTCTGGGGAAAATCAACTGCACCAAAGGGGGAAAACAAAAACGTCTTACATGGGGCTTTTAACTGCTTGAATGCTAGCAACGTCTCTAAAGCAATTTGTGAAGCAATTTCTCCTCTTTATTTTAGCTAAGGGCCATGGGGGTATATACAAATACAATTTAAAGCTACACCAGAAGTCAAAATGTCTAGCCAATCACCTGCCTAACGTCAATTTACTAAGCTACCTGCACCAATATTTCCCCCTTAATGCGGTTTCTGCCAAGAGAAGGGTAGTGGGACAATCTATGATGGTTTAAGGGAATCCTTTCCTCTGTGCTTTGTTTAATGCTGTGTATTAACCCTTTGGGTGCCAGCGAAGTATCCAAAGCATGGCAATAAATGTGTCGGCTACCTCTCTGACAGTCAAAGAGTTAAACAAGGCTCAGAAGAAATGGTATAACTTTCCTCCATTTCCCCATTCATGCTATTGGCCAGGTGTAAGGTGCTTGCTCACTATAAATGCTGGTATGCACTGCAGAGATCTTACACTTTAGTGCATACCCCTTGGTGTAGCCACTGGCATTTGATTCTAACTCCAGTGGAGCTGCACTAGCAGAATCATATAATCCCATTTTTCTGTCTCTGATGTTTCAGGGGACTGGAGAACTAAGATTTCAAGCTCAACAAAGGAAAGCAATTTTTATAAGTATACTTAGTGGAAACTTCATGTCCCAAATGCATGTGAATAAATACCAATAAGGGTTAAATACAAAAGGAACAAATTAAGTCCAAGATGGCTTAACACAGAAATTTGCAGGGAAATGAGAAATTAGAAGCAGGCTTTAAAACTGTTTAAGTCAGAAAGGTGAAATGCATCATTAAAAAAATTACGATTGTAATACAATCTGCAAACAAGCAATTAGGCAAGCTAAGATTGAAACTGACAAAAGCATTGATATAAAGAGCAAGAAAAATGCTAAACATTTCTACATATAAATGGCAAAAAAGACTAAGGCTGATATTGCCCCCCCCCCCCCCCGAAACTGAGACAGGTGAATTAATTTGTCAGGATAAAGGCACTTAAAACTTAAGCAAATTCCTTTCTTCTGTAAACGCAAAGAAAAACAATGGTAGGCTTTGGCCAGACAAGAATCACAAAATTTCCACCAAAATGTACATGGTTTATTGAGAACGAAGTCCAAAAGAGACTGAATAAGTTATGGTGAATAAAGCACTGTGACCTGATGGCATACACCCATGCATACTTAAGGAGCTTAGATCAGTTATAACAAGACCATTATATTTATTATTTATTGATTCACTTTCATCAGGCATTGTACCCTGTGCTTGGGGGAAAGCAGATGGAGCACGTATTCTGAAAGGTGTCAAAATCTAAACTGGGAAATAACAGACCTCTGGGTTTGACTTCTATAGTGAGTAAAATATTAGAAGATCTACTAACTGACAGTATTCTGTATGATGACCAACAACATTATAAATAAGAGTCAGGATGGTTTTATAAGAAAAAATCATGTCAAACTAATTTACTTGCATTGTATGAAACAGTAAGTGAGGATTTGGGCATGGGTATTGCTGTTGATGTTGTATACTTGGGTTTATTAAACACCTTTGGTACTGTACCTCATAACAGGCTACTATTCAAATTGAAAGGGTTTGACTTGTGAGGTGAAATCTATGCATGGGCAGAGAAATGGTCTAATGATAGAATGCAGAGAGGTGTTGTAAATGGAAACTATTCAAGTTGGTATAAAGCTGTACTTTGAGTGCCTCAGATTTCAGTTCTGGGCCCAATCCTTTTTAATATGTTATTAATGTTGAAGTTGGTGTTGAATGTAGTATCTTAATGCCTGTTGTTGATAAAGGTATCAACAGCTATATGTGCCTCCTGTATTTCTACTGCTAACACGGTACCAACTCTCATTTGTTAATGTCTGTTGACACTATGCTGTGTAAGGAAATAAATACAGAGCAGGTTGTTTTTTCTGAAGAAAGATTTCGATAAACTGAATAGCCAGGTGGAATTTGGAAAAATGAGGTTTAATACAGACACATGTTAAGGTTATGCATTCGTGCTGCAGAAACAAGAATGCTATATATACACTGTGCAGAGAATGGGAATATTATTCTACCTGTTTATAAATCCTTTCTAGGCTTCATCTAGAATATGGAGTACACTTATGCGTACTGGTTCTTAAAAAAAATACATAATTATTAGCGAACTCTTTAAGTGCCAGAGAGATACCAAACTAGCACTCAAAGGGTTGATATGATTACTGTTTACAAACCCATTCAAAGTCAACACAAAGAACTCCCTTGGGAATTACTTGCTCATATAACAGAGCAAAAAACAAGGCTGATCCATTAAGAGTGGCGGAAAGGTGCTTTCAACTGAAGAAGGGATGTTATTACACAAGGCAGTAAAGTTGTGGAATTCTTTGCCTCAGGATGCTGTGTTTGCAGATACTGAAGATGCTTTTCAAAAATTACTGTATGCCTTTATAGCTCAGAACAATATTGAAAATTTACAGTTGGTCTCAATCCAAATAGGATATTGATCAAGGGAAATATCCAACTGCATTTTGGAGCAGGAAGGATTTTTTACCCACTCGGGGCTTAAGTGGAAATGGCTTCAGTATGTATTTTTTTAAATTCCTCTGAATCATCAAGGTTGATATGGCAAAGGCAGAACATGATGAGTACATAGTTTTTTTTCAATCAACTGTGTATCTGCAAGATCTTCACTTGATATATTTACAACATATATATTTCATTCAAGCTACAGAGCAGCATTCATATTTCAGTTGTAAGCTCTGTAACGGATCCTACCCGTTACTTGAGCCCCTTGTCTGGACCTCAAACTATTTATCCAAAGACTATGGACATTTATTACTGTTTGGACATTTTTACCTGGTTATGCGCTAAAAAATACTGTGTGTACGCTGTATGTGAATGAGGACATGGACATTATTATGGCTTGCTTCCAAGGGAATAGGCAGTGAGGGGTTAATTATTTCAATATGTATTGCAGACTCCCAAGCCTTTTGCTTAATTATTCAACCCCTGGCCATTGTTAAGGAAATGTATATTCTAGCCACTCAAGTCATTGTATTGAGAGCTGTCCTGAGACCCCCTGCTGTGTGTCAATCCATTCACACCCCTCAAGTCTTTGTTCAATCAAACCCCTTTGTATCTGAAATGTAATCCTGTCTGAGTCATTGTATCTGTTAAGACCATCTGTTGCTGGCTTTTGTCTGATGTGTTATGATTTAATCATGTTCCCTATTGTATCAGGTTCCCCATGTGATCCAATGTCCTGTACTGTGTATAAATATCTGTAGTTTGTGTCAATAAAATGAGTTCTGTTTGGAGTGAACAAGGAGTCCTGGAGTCTTGTATTGCTTATGGTCTAAAGTATCCACTCTGATACCCATCTGCGCCAAGTATCCTGAATCGTCGACCGCCTGCTGCCAGTTTCCTGCGACCTAACTTTGTGGACTGTCAGGTGGCAACGTGAACTCTTCCCTGCTTCCCTGCTTCCAGCGATCCTGCGGCTGTTTCCAGTGACTGTCCATACTTCAACTGGTGCATCAGACGGCGCTTATCTGCGTCGAGAAGGAGACACCCAGGAACGACGGCGGAAGGTGACGCGGTCCCTCCTCAGCATCCGTTACATTGGTGGCATAGCGGTGGGATTTCTCCTTCATATCGGGTGCAGCAATTGAGGCATGGCAGACGAAGCAGTGCTGGCAGACACTCTGGGAGCATACGAGGATCGCTACAGCGCCATCCGAATACAGTGGTGGACCCAGCTGGGCGATGTTATCTACGACTTCGTTCCAGAGTTGGATGCGTGCATTACAGAGGAGCTCAGAGTACAGGAGGAGTACTGGGACTTTGTTAAATACCTGGACCAGGAATATGGATCCGAGGGCCTTTTTGACTGGTGCCCAGCCCGCTTGCGATGGGACATCCAAGGGCTGGTATGGAACGCCTATCACATGGACTCTACTTTTGGGTGCCCTGACTCCAGCAGATACTGGGAGATCCGGGACAAAAGAGAGGACCGTTTTGGTGGATACATTCCTGCGGACTGCCAGGGAAATTTGGATATTCTGGCAGGATGTGAATGGGACCTGGAGCAACTATATGCTGGGTTCATTCAAGAGGTCCGGGAATTCCAAAAAGAGGAAGAAGAATGGGGGGTAATGCATCTGAGGAGGACTTCAGCGACTTTGAGGGCCAGGATTGTGTTACCCCTGTTCACTCCACACTGGTGAGTGGGAATTCGTTCCTCACCAGTGCCCCTGTTGTTGCCCCTGCATCAGGAAGTGGGAAAATCTGTCACGGTTTTTTAGGACTCTCAGACCAATAAGTGAAAATAAAACACACTTTATTAAAGTGAATAATGCACAAGTACGCCCTCTAGAGGCGGTAGGTAATACACAGATAAAGTAAACTGAGATATTACACGGGTAATAGCACAATAGACATAAATGCAAAACAGTATGCACTAGGATGATATTGACCCCCAAGGAGTTAATGTCCAAATAACAGTCTGTCTCAGATGTGGAGGTTTGACACGCCCTGGATGTTAAAAAGGCTGTGCTGTATAGACAATGTTCATCAAGTGCTGAGGATCGAGCTGCCTTGCCAAGGTGTTGGATAGTAAGCATAATGGGAAACAACTTAGCCCCCGCGGGCGTAGTTACAGGAACTGTTTTCGTTTGTGCAAGTGCAAATAGCCCCCCCGGGCGTAACGGAAACCGTCCGGCAATGCAAGAGCTAACAGCCTCCTCAGGTGTAATCGAATGCAGTATTAAGAAAGCAAGAGCCACTAGCCCCCTCGGGCGTAGTACCGGATAAGCCAACACTGAAGCCTTTCTGCCAACACTCTGTGTCAGTGATATCGTCGGTAACCAATACCGGAGAGCCTTAAGCGCCCAAACGGCCCAAACTATGTGAACACTCTGCAATGGTAGACTAGAGTTGCCGACGGAGAGCGGCCAACTCAGCAGCAGTGTCACGGGTAACGAGGCTCGTACAGGAGATAGAGAGAGTGAATTCGAGGCAGCACTGCAAGAGTTAAAATGCACGTTTACTTGAGGCTTCAGCGCTACTGCAAGGCTCTGCATGGAGAGGAAGGCCCACAGAATACACACAGCTCTGCACAAGTAATGAGGCACAGCACTTAATCGAGGGAAGCACCAGGCAAGGCAGTCACACTGACGCGGGCAGCAGAGACTGGAAATGTTGCGGCGGCGACAACTGGAACGCAGGTCATTGGAACAAGCTGAAAGTCGATCTTCAGAGCAGGAAGTCAGCCGGGCTGGGTCGGAGCACGTAGGAGGCAGTCATGCAAGCCGGGTCATACACAAGCAGGAACGTCAGTCTAGCCGGGTCAGGATCCAAGGGAGGTACGCAGACGAGCCGGGTCATACACAAGCAGGAACGTCAGTCTAGCCGGGTCAGGATCCAAGGGAGGTACGCAGACGAGCCGGGTCATACACAAGCAGGTACACTGGAGAATGGTCAGGACAAGCCGAATCGGTACACAGGAACTCAGAATACAGGAGCACAGCAACAGCACTACTGGCTCAGGAACACCACAAAAGGGCATCTGACAGATGTGATAGCCAGGTATAAAAAGGTCATCAGGAGGCGGGTCAAACTCAGTCAGCAAATCAGTGACAGCCACAACTGAGAGTGACAGGAATCACAGGCACTGTGATAGTACCCCCCTCTCAAAGACCCCCTCTCCCAGCCTGAGGTCTGGGTTTCAAAGGATATTTAGAGTGAAAGCTGCGTACTAATCTCGGAGCATGGAGATCCCCCTGATCAACCCAAGAACGTTCTTCAGGGCCATAGCCCTTCCAATGAACCAAATATTGCAGCTTTCCTCTAAATCTCCTGGAATCAATAATGCTCTGGACTTCATATTCTTCTTGGCCCTGGACGTCCACCGGCCCAGGAATCACTGGCGTAGTAGTATAACGATTGCACACCAAGGGTTTCAGGAGTGACACATGGAACACATTATGAATGTGCATAGAGGGTGGAAGCTCCAGAGCATAAGAAACCGAATTAATCTTGCGGATAATCTTAAATGGACCAATGAACCGGGGAGCCAGTTTATTGGACGGCACTTGTAAATTGAGGTTTCTGGATGACAGCCATACCCTGTCCCCAACTTGAAATGAGACCGCTGGAAGGCGTCTGCGATTAGCGTGCCATTGCTGCCACCTGAAAGACTGACTGAGGGACCTCTGAACCTGTGCCCAAGTGGAACGAAGTCGTGCCAAATGCTCGTCCACAGCAGGAATCTGCTGCGCCTGAAAGGAGTCCAGGAGCAGACAAGGCTGGAAACCATAATTCACGAGAAACGGGGAGCTCCCGGACGATGAATTAACAGCACAGTTTCTGGCAAACTCCGCCCATGGCAACAGGTCAGCCCAATTATCATGATGATCGGTGACAAAGCAGCGCAGGAACTGTTCCAGTCCCTGATTGGCACGCTCAGCGGCCCCATTCGTCTGGGGATGGTAGGCGGAGGAAAACGACAATTGGATGCCCATCTGACCACAAAATGCCCTCCAGAACCTAGAAACGAACTGGATCCCACGGTCGGAGACAATCACTCTGGGCACTCCGTGCAGACGGAACACCTCTCTGGCAAAAACTATAGCCAATTCCTGAGCCGATGGAAGGCCAGTCAGAGGCACAAAATGTGCCATCTTAGAGAATCTATCGACCACCATAAGAATGAACGTGTAACCTCTAGATGCCGGTAGTTCTCCCAAGAAGTCAATGGATATATGAGACCATGGACGGTCTCCGTTAGGCACCGGTTGCAATAAGCCCACGGGGAGATGCCTAGGGGTCTTGGCACGGGCACAAGTGGTACAAGCTGCCGTAAAAGCGGCGCAGTCAGCTCTCAACGTAGGCTGAGGGACCATACTAGTTGGTCCCTACCAATATGCCCAGCCCCTTTAGAGGAGTGATAAGTCTCCAACAGACGGACACGGAATGACTCATCTACGAAACACTTCCCCACTGGGGTTTCAGGAGGTGACCGTGATTGTGATGCCAGTATCTCCTCCCCCAGTGGCGAGGTTATGGTGGTACGAATAGTAGCCAGGATCTGATCTGGCTGAATGATGGGTACCGGTACTTCCTCCCTCTCAGTGTCAGAAGCGAACTGACGTGACAACGCATCAGCCTTGATATTCTTTGAGCCAGGAAGATAGGATACTAGGAAATTGAACCGGGATAAAAACAGCGCCCACCTGGCCTGTCTAGAAGACAGTCTTTTGGCTTCAGAGAGATAGGTTAAATTCTTATGGTCAGTAAGAATTAGTACTGGAGTCTGAGTGCCCTCCAAGAGGTGTCGCCACTCCTTTAGTGCCAGTATGATGGCCAACAGTTCCCTGTCGCCAATCTCGTAATGACAATTTCTTAGAGAAGAACCCACAAGGCATTAAAGTGCCACCTCCCACAGGACGTTGGGAGAGCACCGCCCCAACCCCAACCTCTGAAGCGTCAACCTCCAAAGTAAACGGCAGGGAGGGATTAGGGTGGGACAGTATAGGAGCAGATGCAAAGGCAGATTTCAGGGTAACAAATGCGTCTTCAGCTGCCTCAGACCACTGAGAGGGAGAAGCGCCCTTATGAGTCAAATCTGACAGTGGTTTTACAATCGTGGAAAAGTTCTTGATGAACTTCCTCTAATAGTTCGCAAAACCTAGGAATCGTTGAATGGCCTTTAACCCCTTAGGCTGAGGCCATTGCAGAACCGCTGCCAACTTTTCCTGATCCATGGCAATGCCACTTTTGGATATTATGAACCCCAGGAATGGTACTTGAGATGTATGGAATTCGCACTTTTCTACTTTATAGAATAACTTGTGCTTACGAAGTCGGAGCAAGACTTCTGAGACATCTTTAATGTGTTGAGCAAGGTTAGCAGAGTGAATCAATATATCATCTAGATATACTACCACACAGGACTGGAGCAGGTCACGTAAAATATTGTTAATCAATTCCTGAAATACTGCAGGCGCATTGCATAAACCGAATGGCATCACCAGATATTCATAATGCCCTGTTCTGGTATTAAACGCCGTTTTCCACTCGTCACCCTCTTTAATTCTGACTAGATTATAGGCGGCTCGCAAATCAAGTTTAGTAAAGATCGAAGAGCCCTTTAATCTGTCAAATAATTCTGTAATAAGTGGAATGGGATAGGAGTTCTTGGGCATCAGCTTATTCAGCCCACAGTAGTCAATGCAAGGCCTGAGTTCCCCATTTTTCTTTTTGACAAAAAAAAATCCGGCACCAGCCGGAGACGTAGATTTACGAATGATTCCCCTCTCCAGGGCATCTGCGATATACTCCTCCATCGCCTTATTTTCCTCACATGACAGTGGGTAAGTACGTCCCCTGGGGGGCACGGCACCTGGAGGCAAATCAATGACGCAATCGTATGGCCTATGGTCAGGTAATGCGCTGGCCTCTACTTTGCTAAACACATCACTGAATTGCCCATATTCTGTTGGCACAGCTGGAGAGGTACACATAATCTTAACAGGAAGGGAGAGACAATTCTTGTTACAGTACTCAGACCAAGAGTTAACTTCACACCTTTGCCAGTCAAATTGGGGATTGTGTGTTTGTAACCATGGGAACCCCAAAATAACTGAATGATGCGGGGAACGAATGATCTGAAATTGTATCTGCTCCCTGTGACAAGCCCCCACAGTCATTGTCACTGGGATTGTCTCGAACGTAATGAAAGCAGGATCCAGGGGTCTGCCATCAATGGCCTCTATTGCCACAGGAGAGTCCTTTTTACATAACGGAATGCCCTGCAACTCAGCAAAGGACTGATCCATGAAGTATCCGGCTGCACCGGAGTCCACCAATGCTAGGACTTCTATGACCTTATCAGTCCAAGCAAATGCCACCTGGATGGTGGGTTTAGTGGTGCAAGTATCTAGGGACTGTTCAACACCACCTAGGGCCTGTCCCCCAAGGTACCCTAGGTGCGTTCGTTTCCCGGCCTTACAGGACAATTGCGTAATAAATGACCCGGTTTGCCACAATATAGGCATAAGCCTTGCCTTCTACGATACAGCTTCTCCTCCTTAGTGAGCCTAGTAAAACCTACTTGCATAGGTTCAGTGCTGTCAGCTGTTCGCTCAGGTAGAACGGGTGGTGTGGGTGGGTTAAGGAACTGGTTCTGGCCATAACTCTTTGCTTTGGTCCTCTTAGCCAAACGTCTCTCCCGGATGCGGGAGTCTATTAACATGACATAGTCAATGTACTCATCCAGCTCGCTGGGTACATCTCGAGCTGCTATCTCGTCCTTAATCTGTTCAGCGAGACCCTGAGTAAAGGCAGCAAGTAAGGCCTCATCGTTCCAGCCTACCTCTGCTGCCAAGGTCCGGAATTCGATAGCATACTCGCCCAGAGTGCGTTCGCCCTGCTGAATCTCCATCAGCCTTTTGGCAGCAGAGGCAGACCTGCCAGGAACCTCAAACACACGTCTGAACTTCATCACGAAATCTCTAAAGTTCAGTGTGCAGGGTCTGGCATTCTCCCATAACGGATTTGCCCATGCCACAGCTTTGCCCGTTAACAGAGATATCATAAAGCCGACCTTGCTACGGTCGTTAGGAAATGCCTGGGGTGCCAATTCCAAAAATATCTCCAACTGGTTAATAAAACCTCTGCATAGGGAGGGTTCGCCATCATATCTTAGGGGTAACGGTACCACTGCCGTTAACCCTCTTGTGTTAGCACTGGGAGATACAGAGGGATTCCCCGGTGTCACGACTGGGGGGACCACCGGATTAGGACCAGACTTGTCCAAATGTACTGTACGTTCAAGTAACGTTTGTAGAGCCAGTGCCAATTGGTCCAGGCGCTGCTCATGGACATCCATTCTCCAGTGGATGTTCTGAGTATTACTTTCACCCTTACCGTCTGAGGTCATGGCCCTTTCGTACTGTCACGGTTTTTTAGGACTCTCAGACCAATAAGTGAAAATAAAACACACTTTATTAAAGTGAATAATGCACAAGTACGCCCTCTAGAGGCGGTAGGTAATACACAGATAAAGTAAACTGAGATATTACACGGGTAATAGCACAATAGACATAAATGCAAAACAGTATGCACTAGGATGATATTGACCCCCAAGGGGTTAATGTCCAAATAACAGTCTGTCTCAGATGTGGAGGTTTGACACGCCCTGGATGTTAAAAAGGCTGTGCTGTATAGACAATGTTCATCAAGTGCTGAGGATCGAGCTGCCTTGCCAAGGTGTTGGATAGTAAGCAGAATGGGAAACAACTTAGCCCCCACGGGCGTAGTTACAGGAACTGTTTTCGTTTGTGCAAGTGCAAATATCCCCCCCGGGCGTAACAGAAACCGGCCGGCAATGCAAGAGCTAACAGCCTCCTCAGGTGTAATCGAATGCAGTATTAAGAAAGCAAGAGCCACTAGCCCCCTCGGGCGTAGTACCGGATAAGCCAACACTGAAGCCTTTCTGCCAACACTCTGTGTCAATGATATCGTCGGTAACCAATACCGGAGAGCCTTAAGCGCCCAAACGGCCCAAACTATGTGAACACTCTGCAATGGTAGACTAGAGTTGCCGACGGAGAGCCGCCAACTCAGCAGCAGTGTCACGGGTAACGAGGCTCGTACAGGAGATAGAGAGAGTGAATTCGAGGCAGCACTGCAAGAGTTAAAATGCACGTTTACTTGAGGCTTCAGCACTACTGCAAGGCTCTGCATGGAGAGGAAGGCCCACAGAATACACACAGCTCTGCACAAGTAACGAGGCACAGCACTTAATCGAGGGAAGCACCAGGCAAGGCAGTCACACTGACGCGGGCAGCAGGGACTGGAAATGTCGCGGCAGCGACAACTGGAACGCAGGTCATTGGAACAAGCTGAAAGTCGATCTTCGGAGCAGGAAGTCAGCCGGGCCGGGTCGGAGCACGTAGGAGGCAGTCATACAAGCCGGGTCATACACAAGCAGGAACGTCAGTCTAGCCGGGTCAGGATCCAAGGGAGGTACGCAGACGAGCCGGGTCATACACAAGCAGGTACACTGGAGAATGGTCAGGACAAGCCAAATCGGTACACAGGAACTCAGAATACAGGAACACAGCAACAGCACTACTGGCTCAGGAACACCACAAAAGGGCATCTGACAGATGTGATAGCCAGGTATAAAAAGGTCATCAGGAGGCGGGTCAAACTCAGTCAGCAAATCAGTGACAGCCACAACTGAGAGTGACAGGAATCACAGGCACTGTGATAAAATCGTCCTTCCTGATACCCCTTTGCCCCTGGACTGTGTGTTGCCTGAGCTGAGGAGTGGGAATTCGTTCCTCCTCAGCCAAGAAGATGCCTCTGCATCAGGGGATGGGACAGATGTCTCCCCTGATAGGCATGTTGCCCCTTCCCCTGTCTTTCCAGCTGCAGTGGATGAGATGCAGGTCCCCACCAGCAGCGATTGTATGTCCCAACTGATGGGTGGGAGAGAGCCCATCAGTCCCTATGACCCCCCTGCTGTAGTGAGTGTGGAAGAACTCACCAGCAGCCCCAAGATGATGCCCCCTGTGGGGTTGGAAAATGCCCTGGAAGTGGAGCAGTATGTGCTCTCCAGGGCCACAGAGGAAGCCGCCTTGAGGGATGGGACTGCAGTCTCCCTCAAGGCAGAGAAGGCCCTGGAAAGTGATGGCCTACAAGAGGAGGTCCCCAGCGGACCGGAAGAGAGCAGAGCTGCTGGCCCTCCTGTGAATTTGTTGTATGAACTGATGGGTGGAGAAGAGTGCCCCATCAGCCCCCCTGTAAACCCTGACCTGGTGAGTGGGAGCGAGCTCACCAGGATCTGGGAAAATCCTACTGCGGTGGAAGAGACGCAGGTCCCCACCAGCAGCCCCAGTCCGTCTCCTGTTGTTGGTGCCCTGGAAAAATGAAAGATTGTGTTCTCCAGGTACCTGAGTAAAGTGGCTAGGAGGATTGGGAGTACCTCCCTGCTAAAGAAAAGAAATGGCCCTGAGGAGGGGGCCCTGGAAGCCAAGGAGATCAGCAGATTGCCCCTTTGCAGCACTGATGCCCTGGATACCAGCCCCTATGTGACCCCTGGCCTGGTGGATGGGAGTGAACCCACCAGGCCCTGTGAACCCCCTGCTGTGGTGAGTGGGGAAGAGCTCACCAGCAGCCCCAGAGAGAGGCCCTATGGTGTCATGGACAGTGCCCTGGAGCAGGAGCAGTGTGTGCTCCCAGGGAATACAGATGATGCCACTTTGAGGGATGGGACTGCGGTCTCTCTCAAGACAGAGAATGGCCCTGAGGTTAGCGGCCTACAAGAGGAGGAACCCAGCAGACTGGAAGAGAGCAGTGCCGCTGACCCACCTGTGGATTTGAACTGTGAACTGATGGGTGGGAATGCGTTCCCCATCAGCACCCTTGTAACCCCTGGCTTGGTGCGTGGGAGCGAGTGCACCAGGTCCTGTGAAACTCTGGCTGGGATGAGTGGGACAACAGTCCTCATCCCCAGCCCAACGATTGTGCCCCCTGAATTCTGTGACCTCAGCCTGGTGGGTGGGAATTCGTTCCCCACCAGGCCAACTGTTGACCCAGCCAAAAGGAGTGGGACCACTGTCCTCCCTAAAGAAGTTGGGTCTTGCCCTGGTTTTGTGCTGTGCCCAGAGTCTGGTTGCCCTGGGTTGGTGAGTGGGAGTGTGCTCCTCACTGGCCCTTTGGATACCCCTGCCCTGACCAAACAAGTTCTCAGCGCTCTGGATGTTTCCCCAGCCCAGGAGAGTGGGAATGACATCCTTTCCTGTCCCTCTGGGGCACTGGCCCCACAAAAAGGGGGAGATGTGCCCCTCTCCCCACTACTTGATTTCCAGGCTATGGAAAGCCTAGAGACTCTGTGGACACAAAGGGGTCCACCGTATGGACTGGCTCTGGACCCTGAGCCACTGGCCCCAGACCCAGGAGGGTCTGACCCCAGCACTGCCTGGAGCATGGTCCAGGAGAAGCCTCCCAACTTGGTGCTAGCCAGGATCAGGAGGCACCAGTTTTCCTGGCCCAGAACTAAGGCCCAACGTTGTATTCCTGGCCCAGGACAAGGGGTGCAGCTATTCTTTCCTGGCCCGGACAAGGGGCTCCCATTTTCTCCTGGCCCAGGACAAGGGGCTTGCTTGTTGTTTCCCTGGCCCAGGACAAGGGGCTCCACACTTGGGACTGGCCTAGGACCAAGGCCGCTGGACTAACGAACTGTCCAGACAAGCGGCTCACAGCAGCAAGACTCTCCTAGAGTCCCAAGCCAGCATTTACTACCGCAACTGCTGGCTTGGTACAAAAAAGGGGGAGAAATGTAACGGATCCTACCCGTTACTTGAGCCCCTTGTCTGGACCTCAAACTATTTATCCAAAGACTATGGACATTTATTACTGTTTGGACATTTTTACCTGGTTATGCGCTAAAAAATACTGTGTGTACGCTGTATGTGAATGAGGACATGACCATTGTTAAGGAAATGTATATTCTAGCCACTCAAGTCATTGTATTGAGAGCTGTCCTGAGACCCCCTGCTGTGTGTCAATCCATTCACACCCCTCAAGTCTTTGTTCAGTCAAACCCCTTTGTATCTGAAATGTAATCCTGTCTGAGTCATTGTATCTGTTAAGACCATCTGTTGCTGGCTTTTGTCTGATGTGTTACGATTTAATCATGTTCCCTATTGTATCAGGTTCCCCATGTGATCCAATGTCCTGTACTGTGTATAAATATCTGTAGTTTGTGTCAATAAAATGAGTTCTGTTTGGAGTGAACAAGGAGTCCTGGAGTCTTGTATTGCTTATGGTCTAAAGTATCCACTCTGATACCCATCTGCGCCAAGTATCCTGAATCGTCAACCGCCTACTGCCAGTTTCCTGCGACCTAACTTTGTGGACTGTCAGGTGGCAACGTGAACTTTTCCCTGCTTCCCTGCTTCCCTGCTTCCAGCGATCCTGCGGCTGTTTCCAGTGACTGTCCATACTTCAACTGGTGCATCGGACGGCGCTTATCTGCGTCGAGAAGGAGAGACCCAGGAACGACGGCGGAAGGTGATGCGGTCCCTTCTCAGCTTCCGTTACAAGCTCTTAGTACATTTAGAATGCACTTTTATTCTATTAATAATTTATTTCATAGCTGCAATTTTTTAATGTGAGGAAACTTTTATTTTCCGCCCATTCATCCTTTGCATGTAAGCAGAGCAGGCGTCAGCTGTGATACCATTCTACATCTTCATGAGGCTGCAGTATGTTATTTCAGGAATACTGAGCAAGTATCACAGTCGAGGGATGTGTGTTATAAATTTCAAAGAATAGGAACAATCAGGTTAGACTCTAGAATCTCCTGGTGCCCCCTAGTTCCACCCCTGACAACACGTATGCCCTTCCTATTACCTGCTCCCACTGCAAAACACTACTGGTTGTATTCAGCAAGCAAAATGAGGTGCAATTCTCAATAAAACCGACTATACTGTATGGGGACAAATAATGGTTCCCTAAATCTCCATTAAGTTAAATGTTCATTTTAACAACGCATTTCAAATGAATGTGTTGGAGCGTTCTTTAGAATTCAACTGTTAAATAGTGCCATTTAAACCAACGGGAAGTTTCATTTGTCCCCTGCAGTGTAGTTGGTTTGACCCAGAACTATACCTCTTTAGATCACTGAATGTTGACCTTAACCATTTGCGTGCTGAAGAGATATCCAACACATTGCAAAGGGTAAAAGCCTTATGTTCAAAAGACAACTAGAATAGTACTGGGGCAAACCATCTACAGGAAAAAAAACTCTCAAAATCCCCATTAATTTAAATGGGGCTTTTAGCCTTTGGGTGATCAAAATGGAAATAGAATAACTGAAATGGTTCATTACAATTAACCGTACATAATTAAAGTGGAACTACCACCCATGTTAAACTTTGTGCCAAATAATTACCCATCTGGCGACTAGCTGCTCAATAGCGCTAGTTGCCAGAATTATTACCTGGTTAATGAGAATTACACACTGCTCCTGGTCTGACAGGCAGGAAACAGCGCAGACATCTTTCCATAGTGACGTCTGTGTGCCTGTGATGTCAGTCCCTTTTGGAGCCGAATGGCTCCTAGCAATGCCTCCTAAAGCCACCTGGGACTGACAGAGCAGGCGCACAGACATCACTATGGAAAGATGTCTACACTGTTTCCTGGCTGTCAGTCCAGGAGCAATGGATAATTCCCATTAACATGGTAATAATTCTGGCGACTAGCACTACTGAGCAGCTAGTCGCCAGATGAGTAATTATTTGGGGCCATGATTGCAAGGGGTGGTAGTTCCACTTTAATGGACCAGCAATATTCATACATAGTAGGGCTTTTCTTTTTGAATATTACTTTACTACTTTGTGAACTACGAGGACGTGAAACACGTTGCTTCTCAATGTGTTACACACGCACACCTCTCTGATCCTCAAGATGCGTTGTGTACTCCTCTGTCACTCAAAGGGTTAAAGTAGAATATGAGCCTGATCCATTAAACAGCCAGTCAGAGAAAATCGTCAGTATACAACAGCAAGCAAGCTGCATGAACAAGTGAGAAATATGCAGACAAAGGAACATGCCATTTATACAGTGAGATTATCAGAAAAGATCAATTTCAAATATTAGCTCAGTAGATTAAATTCAGATGCTATATCACTGATAACATAACTGGAAAACTTTATCACAAGTGTCAGCGAGAGTGATAATAATGTCAGTCTCAGCCCAAAGCTGATGAAAATCAATATTACTGTACCAGAGAGTTTCTCTGCACACGTAAACCCGGCAGCTACATAAAAATGTATTGCCCAGTATGGAACAGTATGAAATGGAAGATGCATCTATTCACAGTGGAAAGAAATTGAAAATCAAAAGTACAAATTAACTCCTTCTGTGCAATGTTCAATACGTTGTCATAATGAAAAAAATGCCAGATCGTGTGGTGGTAGTAAAAGGTGTGTGTGTGGGGATGTTTTCAGAATTAAATCTGTTACTTTTGAAAATGTATCATAAGAATTAATAAAAATGATGGAAAGATGAGAAATTACTTTTTTCTGCTAAAGTTAAAACCATTGTTATTGTATTTGTCAAAAAATGAGGAAAATAAGACAAAAAATGATGGCTCGAAGGTTTTTTATTTTTTTTTATTTAAAAGTGACATTCACTTTAACCCCCTGTTCCTTAAAGGTTATTCATAACTACAGTATTTTGAACTGAAAAGTAGTATGATAAAAGGATAATATTTCAAGGAGAACGTGTGAATGTTGCACCTACTTAACTCTAAACAGAGCTCTTTGGCCATGCCATTCCTCTGCCCATGCAAAGGCTATGTACAAACTGGGAAAAGAGGAAATACATATGAAATCATCCTTTTCTTGATAACTGCAGGGGGTGGGTAAATGGGTTGTGAACCTACTGGGTATGTGCAGCAGGAGCTTTGAGCTAATATGTATCAAGGCCTCTGTATGTAGCTTCCTTATATATGCGTGTGCATAGTAAGAACTGTGTCATGTTGTGCATCTCCTTTAACACGTTTAGTTCATTGTAGAACAATCAAGAAAACATCAGCACTGCATTTACATCCCAGTGACCAGAGGTAAGGCAACCAAAACACCTGTATCCTCAGCCCTTATTACAATGGATGCAGAAATGGTTAAATGACAAAATGCAGAGAGTAATTGTAAATGGAACTTTTTCAAGTTGTTCTAAAGTTGTAAGTGGAGTATTACAGGATTCAGTTCTAAGCCCAATTCACTTTAATTTGTTTATTAATGGTATTGAAGTGGGTATTGAAGGCAGTGTCTCCATATTTGTTGATGACACTAAACTGTAAATACAGTTAATACATAAAGAGCAGGATGTTTTGCTCTGTAGAATGATTTAAATAAACATAGTGATAATAGTATAGATAAAAGTATGGTTATGAATTTGGGTTGCAGAAACAAGCATGTTAGATATACAGAAAAACGATAATACCTGAGGAATCCTTGTTAGGGAAAGCTTTAGAAGTAGTAACAGACAATATAATTCACAACAGTGTTCAGTGTCATGCAGCCACTGCAAAAGTCAGTAGGGCACTATCATGTATAAAAGAGGTAGAAATGGAGAGACTGTGAAAATATTTCTATTTTTTTTATAAATCTTTTGTAAGGCCTCATCTTGTATATGGAGTATGGTATTGGGCACCAGTTCTTAAAAAAAGAAATGACTGAACTGGAAAAGAGATGCGCAACAAAACTGATAACGGAATTGAAATTTTATATGTCTAACTGGGCATATAATAAGTGTGTACCAAATATTCAAGGCATATATTTCATGGGAATTATTTGCCCAAAGTGCTGAGCAAACAACAAGGATGCATCCTTTAAGACTAGTGGAAAAGCGATTTAAATAACAACAGGGATTTTTTTTATAGTAAGAGCAGTCAGAATGTGGAATTCTTTACCTTTGCAGGCTATGTATGCAGATACTGCAATTTTTTTTCTTCAAAAAGAATATTTGATATCTTTGAAGCTCAGAACACTATTGAGAATTATGACTGTTGGTTTCAATGCAGATAGTATGTTGATCCAGGGAAATATCCAGCTGCCTTTGTGGAGTCAGGAAGAAATTTTATTTATCCATTAGGGGAATAATTTGAAATGGCCTCAATAGGGCTTTTATCCTTCCACTGATTCATTAAAGGTGATATGACAAAGGATGAACTTGATAGACAGGTATATTTTTCAACATCATTAACCATGTTACTATATTAATGCTCCCAGACCAAGTACTGATACATATGCTTAGCCTATCAAAGTTGTTCTCATACTATGTTCTGTGGAACTCCAGGGCCTCCTAAAGAAGTACAAGGGATTCTACAGAATAAACCTAATGTGCATCTGTCACTTTGTAACAACTACCATAGTTGATTTTGAAAGAGATTTCAAAAGCAAACTATATTTATTTGGGGCATTTTATATTTAAAATAATAGTTTATAAGATATTTAGCTTTATTTAATTTTTAGTTAGTTTACGTCTTCCAGGCATGTCTGGAGGTCTCAAACATTTCACATTGCTCTGCATTACCAACTGCCACTTCCTACCAGGAAATACTAGCTTAGCTGAATAAACTGACAAATAAAAAAGCTAAATATCTCAGAATCTATTATTTGAAATTAAAATTGACTAGCATAAATATGGGTGATTTTTGGACATTCTTTTTAATGTAAACTATTTGTTACAAAGTGACAGTGGTGGAAAGTGGGACAAGGCTAGACTGGCATGCTGTGTATGTTTGAGTAACCCTTTGAGTGCCACAGTGCCCTCTGGCATTCAAAGGTTTAAATGTACCAAATAATGCAATGTTATTTTATGTAATCTGTCTATTGTAATAAGTGATATAAAAGGCATTTCTAAGAAAAAAATAATTTTCAAAACAATTACATTGCTTTGCAAAGAGCAGCATAACTATCTGTTCCTTAAAGGGTTAACTGTTAGAAGATTAACTTAATCAGGTGTTAAAATCCCTACTGAAGTCAATGAGAATTTTATTTGCCCCAGGATTGAGAATTACTCAAGGGGTGCAATGCACTATGCCATGATAAAGAGGTGATAATGTGGAGATGACTTCTCCAGTGATATCATTTACAATTTCTATGTTATTCTATGGAGCAATGCACTAAGATCTGTAAAGTTGGAGAAATCTTAGTGTATTGGCTCCGTAGAAAAACATAGGACTTGGAGAGTTTAGAAAGCTAGAGAAGTTGTCTCCATTTTATCACCTGTTTATCATCTCTTTATCACACCTTAGCACATCTCCCCTCAACTCTTCTTAGTACGTTATCATCAAGGGAAGTTATGTAATAAGATGTGATCCAATATTATTATTATTATGGAGTAGACTTCTCCAGTGATATCACTTCTACAATTTCTATGTTATTCTGTGGAACCAATGCACTACAATCTCTCCCACTTGAGTACATAGGCTCCATAGAATAACATAGGATCTAGAGAAGTAATGTCTCTGGAGAAGTCATCTCCACATTATTACCTCTTTATCTCTCCTTAGTGCATAACCCCCAATTTGTTTTCAAGAGATTCGTATGAATCACTTCAGATTTGAAGTGATTTTTGGAATATTTGTAAAATGTTGTACGCCAGGGATGGTCAATGTGAAGCCCTCCATCTGCTATCAGACTACAACTTCCATCATTCCCTGCCAGCCAATGGCTGGCAGGGAATGATGGGGGTTGTAGCCTGGCAGCAGCTGAAGGACCTCAGAATGTCCTCCACTGCTTATACTCTTGATTTCCAACTATCTTAACAATATTAGAAAGAGCTTCCAACTATAGCTGGTGGTATCAATTTGAATGAAATAGGTGACAGGAGGATAAATGTGGTATTTCAGTTGCAAGTATAATAAAGTATGCCAACTGAAAATAATATAACTCATTTATCTCTTCTGTCTTTTCTACAATCAGTCGTGATTGGAACTGAGAAATTTCACAGTCAATACCTAACCTTTTAAAGTAGAACTATGTAATGACTTTCAAATCACAAGCATCTGGAATACAACCTATGGAGTAACTGTTTTTCTCCTTGTAAAATTTGATGCATGTGTAATTTAATTGAAAGCAGTTCAAGTTTTTAACTCTTTCTGTGCCGGAGAAGAGTGCAACATATTTCACACCCCTCGGGCACTCAAAGAGTTGATATTAACCCTTCAAGGACCAGAGGGGTATACAATGTATTGTGAAGCAATGTGTTGCACAACCCCCTGGTCCTTAAAGTGGAACTGACACTTTATAATAACTTGACCATGCTTTCAAAATCAGCTACATTTATGTTAGTCATTCTTTATGTAAAACTACTACTGCAATATATGTAGCTGTATTTGTCAGTTTATGCAAAGTAGCCAGTACTTCCTGGTAGGACATGGTAGTTGGGAAGGGGTGTGGAATCATAGAATCTGACACACCAGTCTGTGCTGGCCAGTACTGCCTAATTTGCATAATCTGACAAAAAATAAAGCTAAATCTAAATATTGCCTATAATATAGTTTAAAATAAAGTATTGGTGATATTAAAAGCTTAAGAAAACAAGAGAATGTGACGAACGCACACCGAGAAAAAGCAAAATGAAGTAATTTGCTCAAGGCATGTGTGGCCTCTCAGGTGCTGCTCAAGTCACGCATTTCGCTCCCATGTGTCATTGCAGAGAGGAAATTTCCATATTCATATCAGTCTGTTCCCCCCACAGACAGTCCAGCTCCGAAATGTCAGGCAAATCCTCTCTGCACGAGAGAAACAGCACAACCCCAGATGTACGTTTCGGTCTATGTGGACCTCGTCAGTGGGTTTCAGCTGATTCCCTCTAGGCACATGGAAGCAAGGGCCCATGCCTGGGAGGTCCTTCCACTTAGGGAGACTAAGGGCCATATGTTCAAAGAAGTAGCGAAATAGCTTTTGTCGTTTGTGACGACTTTTCAAAGTATAGTGTCGATGGGATCATTAATATTTTCAGAGAGTGTCGGTTGTGATTGGAAATATGTCGTTTGCCCTGACTGAAATTGTCGTATGTAATGACAAAAAATGTCTTAACTAAAGACAAAAATGTCTTAAAAAATGTCTTAACAGCAAAAATGTCTTTAAAAATGTCTTAACTAACGACAAAAATGTCTTAACTAAAGACAAAAATTCTCACATTCAGAACACATTCCCTCCACTTTTTTCTTAACGTACAAATTTTGTCTTTTGAAAGACATTTTTTTGTCGTTATTTACAACAAATTTTCTTTTCCTCTATATGACACTGGATAATAGTTTAGCCATGCCCTAGCCACGCCTCTTTGTCCATCAATTCTGGAGTTGTGTCGTAGACAACGGACATTACTAGTTTTTTGTCGTATACTCTATAGAAAATATGTTGTTCATGCCTACAATTACTTATTTTTGTCTTTCATACGACAATTTTATGTAGTTATCCCTTTGAACATACGGCCCTAAGACATTAAAAGCTTATTCATAAGTGTTAGTCCCACTTTAAGGAGCAGAGAGTTGAGCAATATGTTGCTTTGCAATGCACCGCTTACCCCTCAGATCCTTAAAGGGTTACTATTAAACCCTTTGAGTTAGGGGTGTGCATTATATTAAAACCTTGAACTTATTACAATTAAACTGTTCATGCATCAAAGCTTACATTTTGTAACTGTAGAGCAAATCAGTTACTCTATAGGCTGTGTTCAGGACACTAGGTTCAATTCTAGATTAAAATAACTGTACCGCAAGAGAATATAATCTATATCAGTGGTTCTCAACCCGTGCCCTCAGTGGCCACTAACAGACCAGGATTTGAGGATTTCCTTGTGAAAGCACAGGTGAGTTAATTAGTGTGAATGAGACTCTGATCAACATACTTGTGTTCTAGCAGGGGAATTCCTAAGTCCTGGCCTGTTAGTAGCCACTGAGGGCACGGGTTGAGAACCTCTGATCTATATTATTCACTCTAAATCTAGTCGGCTCATAAAAATTATTCAAAATGTCAGTTGTGTGGCCCTTATAGATGGGGCTAATTACTATGGTGTGTGTCTCAAGGTGACTGCTCCTATCCCATTGGGACCTCAGTTACTTCTCTTTCTCCTATGTCATACATATAAACAAATTAAAAAAAAAACAGGAAATATAAAAATTCCCCTAAGACTAATCACACTTAAAGGTAAAATAGCCCTACATAGAAATAAAGGTACTTAGTAGACACAGGGGTAACCATTCCCCTCCAGGAAACAGGTATAACCCAGAAGCCACAGACTGTTTTCTTTTGGGTGTACTTTTTAGCCCCTCTGTCTAGAATGTAGCTAGATAGCTTTGGTTGTTTTTATGGTGTTACTAATGCGTTTTTGCTCTTCCTGTTTGTTTGGGTTTTTCTTTACCACAAGAGACAAAAAATCTCAAAGACATAAATGTCTATTTTAATTTCTTAAAGACCTTATTCAAAACAATGAAAATTTAGTGAATGTTTATTTGTGATTTATGATACAGTTAGTTTATTCCAAAATGACACCAGTTCTTCAAACTGTTGTTATGATGACAAGGAAAATGTGAATATATCCAAGCTTATATTTAGTATATGTAGAGCATCAACAAGGTGTACAGAAAAATTATAAACCTCCCTCCACAGTACTGATCTCAGTGTGTACATGTAATTGTCAGAAATGGATTAAAAAAAAACTGTCTCCAGCGAAGAATCCATAGCTTACAGTGTTTCCACTGCGTTCCCAGCTTGGAATCTAAAAATGACTGCACTGTGTGCCTTCATTTATGCATGTTGCTTCAGGAAAGTCTGGGAATGCAGTGGGAAGACTAAACTATGGATTTGGGGTTATGGAGATTGTTTTTATTTGTATCAAACATGTACATGCAAGTAGGGATGAGCAAAAGTCAAATTTTTGCACACCGGAATTTTCATAGGAAACAGTCAATTTCTGTTTCTCCAACTAAAATACATGCATATGGGAAAGGCTGGGAGGTCACTATGAATGGGTCTATGGCTAATGTGGGACAAGGCTGGTGGGCATTAATTCATGGTTTAATGGTTACTGTGACATAAGGATTAGGGGGTTTACCATGGTACTGGAGGTCACAGCAGTGGTGGGAAACATGAGATTCTTCAGTTGCTGGTAGACTACAACTCCCATGACCCAACCAGCTTTAGGCTGGGGGGGAAAGACTGGTTTTGTAGTTTGGCAGGAGCTAAAGGGCCTCATGTTGCCCACCACTGTTGTGACCTCCAGTACCATCATAGCCATAGAACCATACATATTAAACACCCTAAATCTTATATCAGGGTGATTGATCAGTATATGTGGTTCTATGGTTCCCATGGGACAACGTTGGGGGGTGGGGAGTTAATATGTGTTGTTCTATGAGTACGATCTGACATGGCTGGAGGTTAGTACGTGGTGGAAAAACTGCACTTTTCATGGAAATTACCACTGAAGATGAAAAGTGTTGTTTTACTCACTTTGCACTTTTTGGCAAAACAATACTCCACATGACTAAAAGGAAATAACTATTCCAGTGTAAGGGAGGTAAATAAAGAACAACTCGCATTTAGTTTTTGTTAAATAGCTCTTATATTTATTAGTGATCTATCACAAAAGCAAACGTAGACAACATTTCAAGCCAGTAGAGCCCTCTGTAACTGGTGTACAAATACTAAGGTGGGTGCAGCATCCAAAATATTTTTTTCCGACTCGTCTTGACTGTAAGTATGTAGCCCAAGGCTTTGTGATAGGAAGCCACAAACAAAGGGCTTATGCACAAGGAATTTTGAGGGCAAACCCATTTCACAATATTTCCATTTATTTAAAATGCAATGGAGACCACTTTAGCATTCAAGAGGATAAAAGACCAATTTAACTCAATAGCAATTGGGGGATTGGTTTTCCCCCAAATTGCTCCATCTCTGTTTTTGTACATGTGATTCAAGGCCTCCAGTGCTATTAGTGGGTCACATAGAGCTGCACCTGTTTAGTCTACTGACATCAATAGAAATGCAGGCATATTTGGAGGAGTTAGGTTATGTTTACTCCTGTCTGTGGTTTAAACTCACTGAAGTCCCATTGACCAATCTGTAAGAATAGGGACCTGCCACATTTTACAATCAGATGAGCTGCTTGCCACTCTGCAGTGTAGCTATTATCCTCCCTTAGTCCACATAAATAGGGAAGAGCACCATCTTGCACCATGAACTTGTAGGCCCTTGGGAACAGAATGAACAATTAAGTAAAAGATGATAAAATATCATTATTTGGGGGAATTACTCTATATATTCCATAAACTGAAGTGTGCAAGTTGGAGGGATTTTGCTGCACAAAGGAGTCCCTTTGACTATTTACATCAAGCCTTCATCCAGCCTCCTTGATTTTGAGTTAAGGAGGGTAAAAGAGAGCGCAGTCGATACCACAGACCACCTGCATTCACCATATGTACATTGGGCTGGGATGGAGATAAGTAATTGAGGCTAAAGGTCTCCACATCCCAGCCCCATCTCCATCAATGATAGGCTGTGGGTCACAATAACAGAGTGAGTCAGGTTACACCCTTTCCTCTATGCCCCTTATGTGTTAGAATGAGTAATTGTAAATAGTAGAAATAATTCCCTTCCTTCCCCCTCTCTTTGAAGGACAAATAAAACAATAAGGGGTACATGGACACATGAACTTTCACCCCGGGGTATTATGGAAATTCCTTTTCCCTGTCCACTGGACTCAGGATGGAGTTTAAGAAAAAGCAGTAAGTGTTATTGGGCCCTATAGGCCCATTACCCCACATTTTGGACTGTCATGATAGTTAAAAGAATAAATTATAGGATGTTATCGAAATGGATTTTTATAGGCACAAGATGCTGAAAGCTTTTTTTTTGTAGGAGTGTGTTCTTTTAAGTCAAAGCGTAACACTGATAGATTAAATGGAATATCCATTTTAAGGTAATACATAATTCAGTGTATACATTATTACATTGAACATACTTTTATGGTCTAACATATCACATTCCATGTTCCTTATGTAATCTGTAGGAAACCCTCTAGTGCCATTAGACAGATTTCCAGTCTTTTTTACTGTTCTGTTCATGCTGAATTCTATATCAAGAAGTAGAGCTCCCAATGGTATTTCCAACATTTACCTAGTTTATATATTAATGGATTTAAATAGGAATACTAAAATAATAATAAACTTTAAATCAGAGAATGGCAGCTGTTAAGATATTCACTGTCACCTGCAAATGGTGCATTTAAAATATAATGTATTCAAATTATTGAAACCTTTTACATTTTAAACCATTATTCTCAATTTCATATCACAATCTTTTATGCCTCACTGAAACTGTATTTTAATCTAAAGATGAAACTTCAATATTCATTAACTTCATTTAAAGAAAATTAGTATTGAGTGGAATTGCAAGTGTCCATTTAAACAGGGGTGAGAGAAACCTTCAACTGCCATCATCCCCAGACTGACAAAATAATGGGAATTCTAGTCCAACAACAACTGGAAGGCCAGAGGCTGACCACCACTGGTCCACTTTAAACACATACTGAAATTGTTTAATTCCTTAACCCTTTGAGTGCCTGAGGGTTATCTTATGCATTGTTTCACGCAATTGCATTTCTCTCTGACAATCAAAGGATTGAAGGAGCAGCATATTTTTTCAGGACAACCTTTTACTTGATAAAGGGAGTTTGAAAGCTAGTCTTGGATACTGAATGTTAGTCAAATAAAGAGGTATTATCACACACTGCAATGCAATACTCATGCATTCTACATCCACACCAGTGGGCTACCCTAAGCTAGGATAGATAGATAGATAGATAGATAGATAGATAGATAGATAGATAGATAGATAGATAGATATGAGATAGATATGAGATAGATAGATAGATAGATAGATAGATAGATAGATAGATAGAGAGATAGATAGATAGATAGATAGAGAGATAGATAGATAGATAGATAGATAGATAGATAGATAGATAGATAGATAGATAGATAGAGGGACAGAGAGAGAGAGAGAGAGAGATAGATAGGTAGGTAGATAGATAGGTAGGTAGGTAGATATGAGATAGATAGATAGATAGATAGATAGATAGATAGATAGATAGATAGACAGACACAGAGAGAGAGAGAGAGAGAGAGAGATAGATAGGTAGGTAGATAGATAGGTAGGTAGGTAGATATGAGATAGATAGATAGATAGATAGATAGATAGATAGACAGATAGACAGAGAGAGAGAGAGAGGGGGACAGAGAGAGATAGATAGATAGATAGATAGATAGATAGATAGATAGATAGATAGATAGATAGAGGGACAGAGAGAGATAGAGAGATAGAGAGAGAGAGAGAGAGAGATAGATAGATAGATAGATAGATAGATAGATAGATAGATAGATAGATAGAAAGAGGGACAGAGATAGAGAGAGAGAGAGAGAGAGAGAGAGAGAGAGATAGATAGATAGATAGATAGATAGAGGGGCAGACAGAGAGAGAGAGAGAGAGAGAGAGAGAGAGAGATAAATAGAGAGATAGATAGATAGATAGATAGATAGATAGATAGATAGATAGATAGATAGGTAGATAGATAGAGGGACAGAGAGAGAGAGAGAGAGAGAGATAGCTAGCTAGCTAGATAGATAGATAGATAGATAGATAGATAGATAGATAGATAGATAGATAGATAGATAGATAGAGGGACAGACAGAGAGAGATAGATAGATAGATAGATAGATAGATAGATAGATAGATAGATAGATAGACAGAAAGAGAGAGAGATAGATAGATAGATAGATAGATAGATAGATAGATAGATAGATAGAGAGATAGATAGATAGATAGATAGATAGATAGATAGATAGATAGATAGATAGATAGACAGAAAGAGAGATAGATAGATAGATAGATAGATAGATAGATAGATAGATAGATAGATAGACAGAAAGAGAGAGAGATAGATAGATAGATAGATAGATAGATAGATAGATAGATAGATAGATAGATAGAGATAGATAGATAGATAGATAGATAGAGAGATAGATAGATAGATAGATAGATAGATAGATAGATAGATAGATAGATAGAGTTAGATAGATAAAAAGAAAAAGGAATGGAAGAAGTAGGTTTTTAAGCTGTGTAAGTCAGAAGGGTCAGATGCATAATTTAAAGGATATAAAGAATTCAAAGGAATCGGTTAACAAGCAATTAGCCTAACAAAAACTAATAGTGAGAAAACAATTGCAAAGGACAGCAAGTTAAAGCTTAACAACTTTAGCAAAAGATTATTAAAGATTAAAGATTAAAAATGTGACAGGCAAATGAATGTCAGGATAAGGAGATGGCCACCTTAAACAAACTTTTTTCTTCTGTATATACTAACAATGGCAGGCTTTGGGCATCAAGATTCCATGCACCACGTACCTGGCTTGCAGAGAACAAAGCCCAAAGCGTACTGCAAAAGGTTAAGGTGTGTATAGCCCCTGGACCTGATGGTATACACCCAAGGGTACCTAGGCAGTTTAGCAAGCTCTTTATACTTAATACTAGTTGAACAGCCCATTACACGGGCCACAGTGCCACTGCAACCAGGTCGCGGGGCATTCACGCGCAGTGGAGACTGGCCGCGCCACGGCTGATACAGAGCTGGACACTCCTTCGGAGCGCCCAGCTCTGTATCAGCCGCGGCGCGGGCAGTCTCTACTGCGCATGACTGCAGCACGCACAGCAGTGTCTACTGTGCATGTCGCGGCATTACACATGATTTAGAGAACTATTATATAGGATGGTTCGGAGAGCCCAGCTCTGAATCAGCCGCGCAGCGGGCAGTCTCTACTGTGCATGACTGCAGCACGCGCAGCAGTGTCTACTGTGCATGTTGCGGTGTTACACACGATTTAGCGAATTATTATATAGGATTTATTGATTTATTGATTCAATATAACATTTATTGATTTATTGATTCAATATAAATAGGCATTGTGTCCCGTGACTGGAAGAAATCAGATTTTGACCCATTATTTAAAAAGGGGGCAAGATCCAAACCTGGAAATTATTGGGTAGACATTTAAAAAAATGATTTGTACAGATTATATATAATATGTAAAATAAATTACTCCAATAACATCAAAGCATTTAAAGGCCATTCTCACCTGTCTAAATCCAAGGCTACACCATTCTTTGCCAGTTAATCCACACTCATCTTTTGGGCTTAACTGTTATCATCTGTCATCCTGTATAATAATTCGCTAGGATGTTTGTCACGATGTCTCTACTGCGTATGACTGCATCGTGTGAGTGAGGCGATGCAAGACTGCATCGCGTGGAACAGTGAGGTAGCAGCCTCTTAACCCTTTGAGTTCCAGAGGGGTACGCAACGCATTGCAAAGCGCTGCGTACCCCTCTGGCACTCAAAGAGTTAACAGTACCTGGAACTTGGCCCGTTTACATGGGCTTTTACACTAGTTTGAAATAAAACAATTGTAAGCTTTAACCATTTGAGTGTCAGAGAGTAATCCAATGCATTGCAATGCATCCAATACCTGTCTGGACTCAAAGGGTTAATCCTTTGGATGGTAGAGATGATCTCAATGCATTAGCGATGCCTCTGACATTCATTGGGTTAAAAGAACAAACGTCAATACTGTAGCTTCCGATTTAATTAAAAAAAAATGACAAAACAAAATAATGTAATCAATAAAAGAAACCATATATGCTCATTATTAAAATATTTGTAGTGCAAATTAAGCAGATAAAAAGCATCTTTGGTGGTTTATTTTGTATATGATCGTACTAAAATCAGTTTATGTTTTCTCCCTCTTTCCTAATAATATTAACATTTATTATGAAGTACTACAGACAGACAAGAGTGATATTCATATTAAAAACAACACTAAATAAGTGATTTATGAAGAATTATATGTTTTGACTTTGCCTTGTGAATGAGCTCATGGATTTATGTGGATAATTATATTATAGTACACATCAGGACTAATGAGAGAGCTCCAGAGAGAGAGAGAGAGAGAGGAAAGGGAAAGAATAGGGAGTTATACAAATATCAAAACAGGCGCTGGAATCCATTTTCTAGTCCCATACCTGCCTAACACACATTCACTAAGCTGCTTACACTGAAAATTCTCAACTGAACATGAATTGCACCAAGTAGAGGGTAATGGGACAGTCTATGGGAGTTTGGGGGCATTACTTTCTAGTATATTATGTTTAAAACATGGAGGAGATGCACTAAGGTGTGACAAAGAGGTGATAAAGCGGATATGACTTATCCATTGATATCACTACTCCAAGTCTTATGTTATTCTATGGAGCCAATGCACTAGGATGTCTCTATTTTTGGAAATCTTAGTGCATACGCTCTGTAGAATATCATAGGAACTGGAGAAGTGATATCACTGGAGAAGTCATCTCCACTTTATCACCTCTTTTTCACACCTTAGTGAATAACCCCCCATTCTGTTAAAAAAAGTTCAGAGAAATTGTGTGCATATACATAATCTTTCTGTGTAAGTTATGGAACAGTTAAAAGGTGCTTGCTTGCATTAAAGAGATAGTAATGTTTCTACATAAATTAAGCTTTGATCATTTATCAAAGATTTTCTACCATGCAGATTGTTATTATAATGCTGTATGGTGTCTAGTTCATGTGTAATTAAATTATGAAGTGTTGCCCCTCCAGACCCTTTTACATACTTAACGCTGCCGCCCCCAGATATGGAATCCAGTCACTGGATTGGACAGATTGCAGAGAGGGGCATCTTCTGGCTGTCAGTATAAGGAAAACCCTGCCCCTCTTAACAAAAGAGGGCAGGTTTTTCCTTATGTCGAAAGAAGATTGTCTCTTGTCGCTACCCATTTGGACTGGCTTGCTGGTCTGAGGAGAGGCAGCATTACGTATGTAAAAGGGGAGCGGGACACTTTATAACATAATTATATATGAACTACACACCGTACAGCATTGTAATAGTGCTCTACAAGGTAGAAAATAAATGATCATAGCTTAATTTATGTAGAAATATTACTAGCCCTTTACCTACTGTCAGAGTTCACAGTCCCAACATCACCTGAGGATGGAGATTTTGGGATATCCCTATAACTCCCTATGACGCCAGAGTGCAGTTTGCTGTCTCTGCTAAAGAACCTGTAACCCTTTCAGTGCCATAGGGATGTGCGTTCATAGCCCTGTGGCACTGAGAAGGTTAAGAATATATCTATGCATAAATAAATATAGCACTGGAGAGCTGATCGAAATTCAGAGCAGCATGGAATCAGCCTGAGTGGAGAAGGGACATATTAAACCAATTTTCATATGCTTCATACTGACTCAATTTGGCACAAATGTTACATATAAAGCAAGCAATTAGGTTTAGGACAGCTGAACCTCCCCAAGCCTTCTTTATTTTCCTACCATACTCTCCAGTAAATCTGTTAGGGCTTACAATGCATTTCGGTGAACATGTGTACAATGATGGCATTCACTACTTCACCAATCTCCACCTTGAACAGGTGTCCTTAACTCCAACTCCTTGCCATCATCTTTCCTGGCAAAGGAGTGGAAGGTGGCAGCAAGTAGGAGGGAGGTATGCCAGCACAAGGGGAAGATAGATGAAGTGGCAAGTGCCATAATTGTACACACCCTGACTGAAATGCATTGCAATTGCAACTTGCAAGTCCTAATAGATTGACTGGAGAGCATGGTAGGAGAATAAAGAAGACTTGGGTGGGGCACTGAAAGGGTTAGGGAGTGATGCTGTTTAGTGCTGAATTTGGAACATATCCTCTCCACTTCTGCAGTGGGAAAGTGGGAGTGGCAGAGATAATGCTTGCAAACTTCAGGGTTGTTGTACTAATGGGAATGTGTAAGGGACAACATCCCTTAAATATCTCCAGCAGTTCAACAATCCTGCATGCTAATGATTAAATTCAACCCTGTCCCCTTGTATACTAAATTTTTAGTGCATATGGTCACGTGTCTCTATCACTAAGGCAATGTTTTCACCACACATCGCCAGACACACATCGCCATAGCATTCCCCCTTAGTGCATCTCCCACCTATATGTTGTAGTATATATCCAGCCACTGGCACTAGAGGCTATTGCCAGTGGAGATGCACTTGGGTATTCATACATTCAGCCCAGAGAGAGTGTTGTCTTGGCAGATATAATGGATACATTTAAGAGAAGATTAGGTAAATATTTAGCAGAATAATAATTCTCATGTTCTGGTTTATAATGTGTAAAGGGTGAACTTGATGGACTTTTCAATCTATTTTACTATGTAACTATATAAGATGAATGAGCATTACAAGTGGCAGAAAATTGATTATATAAGGGGTAAATAACAGAGTAAGAAACATGCTCTGCTCTTTGCAGAACAGAGAAATTAAAGGGCAACCTACTTCTGACAAGCAGCAACGTCCCATCCTCTTTCAAGTATACAATAATTACACCCATCTTAAAGATATCCTCTCTGGACCCAAACTCACTCTCAAACTACCAGGCCATTTCTCTTCTGCCATTCGCCATCGAGCTCCTCTAATGTCTTGTACACAACTGGCTCACAAAATTCCTCTACTCCTCTTCCCTGTTAGATCCCATGCAGTCTGGATTCCGCCCTCATCACTCCACTGAGACTGACCTCACTAAAGAGGCTAATGACTTGCTCTACACTAATTCAAAAGGCCACTACCCCCTACTCATTCTCCTGGACCTTTCAGCTGCCTTTGACACAGTGGATCACCCGCTTCTCTACCAAGCTGTCTACTACCTAGTCCTCTGTGACACTGCCCTCTCTTGGTTCTCATCATACCTCTTCAACCACTCCTTCAGTGTCTCCTACTCTGGCTCTACTTCTTCTTCCCTCTCACTGTCTGTGCAAGGTTCAGTCCGGAGCTCCTTCTCTTTTCAATCTACGCCTCTTCCCTTGACAAACTAAGAAACTCCTTTGGATTTCATCATCATCTCTATGCTGATGACACCCAAATCTATCTTTCCTCCCCAGACCTCTCCCCTTCCCCCCTTATTTAATTGCCTCTCAACTGTGTATTTCTGGATGCCCTCCCATCTTCTAAAACTTAACCTAATCAAAGCCGAACTTATAATTTTCCATTCCTCTCCAACCAGCCTTACCCTGGCTATTTCCCTCACTGTTAACAGCACCCCTATCACATCACGCTGCAGGGGGTCACCTTTGACTTCGCCCTATCCTCCCTATCCCTCATTACCCACATTCAGTCAATCTCCAACTCATACCATCTCCGTCTATGTAATATCTCTAGAATTTGACCTTTTCTCACTCAAAAGACTACCAAAATTCTAATCCAAACACTCATCATGTCCTATCTCAACTACGGTAACTCACTCCTAATTGGCCTTCCTCTCATCTGGCTAACCCCACTTCAGTCCATAATGAACTCTGCTGCCAGTCTAATCTATCTCTCACATCCCGCCCCTAATACCACTCCTCTTTGCCAGTCCTTACACTTGTTCCCATTAGCATATAGAATTAATTTCAAAATTGTGAGCCCTTGGTAATACTGCAACCCTCCTAAATTTAATCTCTCATTACAAAATACACTGCCACTCACCATCTTCACTCCGCACAGGACCTTCTTCTCTCTGCATCTCTTATTATATCCTCCCATTCCCACCTACATGACTTCTTCCATGCTGTACTTTAGCTCTGGAATTCCCTCCCTCATCCCATCAGACTTTCTCCCAGCCTTCAGCTGCTTCCTGAAAACTCAGCTCTTCAGGGAGGCCTATCAACAACCTCCATAATTGTTAGGAGCAAATCCAGATCAACAGCCTGTCCAAGTTTAATTCACTCTCATTTCATTCTAAAATTACTCTCCCACCTACAACCCCATAAGGACCTCAATGTTCAGTCTTTTCCCTCAGACAGAACCACCACTTCCCTGGACCACTGCACTCAAAAGCACTTACACCCCATAGTACTTACTCCTTTTGTGTCCTACCTACCTACCTTCCTCTAGACTGTAAGCTCTCACAAGCAGGGCCCTCTGATCTCCTATTGTACAATGCTGTATTATAAGTTGGCACTATATAAATAAAGTATAAAAATAATGATAATAATAACTGCCATCCAACAGTTGCTCTATTGTCAAATCTGTTTCCATGAGAGGCTGCATTGTGATCCCTGGCGGACCGATGGGGGGACACAACAGGGGATTGAGAAAACATATTAGCTGCTCCCCTGGTGCATTGATGTTGCATCACTGTAAGCAGCAGGTTCCCATAGGTCCAACGTGTCAGACTTGAAAATGAGACCTGGCAGTTCTTTGGGGAATGTGCACACAAACCCACAGACTTCCAGGATTCTTTATAGCAGAGGGAATCAGTTTTCTTTCCCCCTCACTGACAACTGATAGGAGCTATTTTAGGGGCTGTACAGCACAAGGCTTGTTACAAAGTATGCTTGCTTTGTAGCAAAATTAGTAAAATGTAAAAATTGCGCTTTAAATATGTCTGTAAACTGGATTTATCTGCATTTATTTTCAAGATTCTTTTAGGAAAAGCAAAGGTTTTGCAGTTAGCCACCTTTCTTTCTCTCAAAAGGTTAAAGGCGACATGAGCAAGTAAATGAGTAAAGCGAGACTATGAGAGTGAAGAGACAGTATTCAGGGACAGAGAGAGGAGTCTTGTCAATCTCTGTGCTGCAAGATGTTACATAATGATGTGCATGCTTGTACAAGTTTAGCACAGTGCACACGCTCTCTATTTCTAGGAGATAATTGGGTCTACTATCCTTTTAAGCATGTTTATTATATATTTATTGAATGTTAAGCTTTGAGGTTAGTACAAATCCAATATTTTTTTATATATTTTAAGTGTATGTGAGTTAAGTTCAGGATTTGTTTTGGTTTCTTTTGTGGGCTGAAGGTAGCAAATGATTCCTTATGTATAGCCAGTCAGTATATGACATTTACTACCAAGGATATCATCATATCATTGTAGAAAGGAAAGGTACACAGAGATGTGTCAATTAAGCTGATTCGATGAGACATCTTTGTCCATCACTTGGGTCAGGAGGGAATTTTGTCCTTCATGAGATCTGCAGTAATTGGGCAATGTTCCACACGGGTTTAATTCTATATCTTATCCTTCTCTCAGTCTCTCTATACATATATGTGTATATATATATATATATATATATATATATATATATATATATATATATATATATATACACTGCTCCAAAAAATAAAGGGAACACTAAGATTACACATCCTAGATCTGAATGAATGAACTGACAACAAAATCACACAAAAATTCTCAATGGAAATCAAATTTATCAACCCATGGAGGTCTGGATATGGAGTCACACTCAAATCCAAAATGGAAAACCACACTACAGGCTGATCCAACTTTGATGTAATGTCCTTAAAACAAGTCAAAATGAGGCTCAGTAGTGTGTGTGGCCTCCACGTGCCCTTATGACCTCCCTACAACGCCTGGGCATGCTCCTGATGAGGTTGCAGATGGTCTCCTGAGGGATGTCCTCCCAGACCTGGACTAAAGCATCCGCCAACTCCTGGACAGTCTGTGGTGCAACGTGGCGTTGGTGGATGGCGTGAGACATGATGTCCCAGATGTGCTCAGTCGGATTCAGGTCTGGGGAACGGGCGGGCCAGTCCATAGCATCAATGCCTTCCTCTTGCAGGAACTGCTGACACACTCCAGCCACATGAGGTCTAGCATTGTCTTGCATTAGCAGGAACCCAGGGCCAACCGCACCAGCATATGGTCTCACAAGGGGTCTGAGGATCTCATCTCAGTACCTAATGGCAGTCAGGCTACCTCTGGCAAGCACATGGAGGGCTGTGCGGCCCCCAAAGAAATGCCAACCCACACCATTACTGACCCACCGCCAAACCGGTCATGCTGGAGGATGTTGCAGGCAGCAGAACATTCTCCACGGCGTCTCCAGACTCTGTCACGTCTGTCACATGTGCTCAGTGTGAACCTGCTTTCATCTGTGAAGAGCACAGGGCGCCAGTGGCGTATTTGCCAATCTTGGTGTTCTCTGGCAAATGCCAAACGTCCTGCACGGTGTTGGGCTGTAAGCACAACCCCCACCTGTGGACGTTGGGCCCTCATACCACCCTCATGGAGTCTGTTTCTGACCATTTGAGTGGACACATGCACATTTGTGGCCTGCTGGAGGTCATTTTGCAGGGCTCTGGCAGTGCTCCTCCTGCTCCTCCTTGCTGAAAGGCGGAGATAGCAGTCCTGCTGCTGGGTTGTTGCCCTCCTACGGCCTCCTCCACGTCTCCTGATGTACTGGCCTGTCTCCTGGTAGCGCCTCCATGCTCTGGACACTACGCTGACAGACACAGCAAACCTTCTTGCCACAGCTCGCATTGATGTGCCATCCTGGATGAGCTGCACTACCTGAGCCACTTGTGTGGGTTGTAGACTCCGTCTCATGCTACCAATAGAGTGAAAGCACCGCCAGCATTCAAAAGTGACCAAAACATCAGCCAGGAAGCATAGGAACTGAGAAGTGGTCTGTGGTCACCACCTGCAGAACCACTCCTTTATTGGGGGTGTTTTGCTAATTGCCTATAATTTCCACCTGTTGTCTGTTCCATTTGCACAACAGCATGTGAAATTGATTGTCAATCAGTGTTGCTTCCTGAGTGGACAGTGTGATTTCACAGAAGTGTGATTGACTTCGAGTTACATTGTGTTGTTTAAGTGTTCTCTTTATTTTTTGGAGCAGTTTATATATATATATATATATATATATATATATATATATATATACATACATACATACAAATACACACAGCAGTAAAGGTTGAGTGTATCACACACTCACTTTTTGATCATGCTTATAATAAAGAAAACCTATTCAAACTTAATTAACGTATTGCTTCACAACATGGTGTAGATATCTCAAGCATGACAGGCACATGACAGTCTAATCTCTGTTACCTGAATCTATGATCCATTTTACAATTCTTGGTCTTCATTTATGATTATGGCTCCTGCTCCTGACAATGTCTAATAAGACCTCTGCTACATTTGACTAGATCTGCACTATTACTTCTGTTCATCTAGACTATGACTTATCACTGCACCCTGGTAGTAAGGATTCTGCTCTATTTTACCATATCTGCTCTTCACTTCTGTTTATAACTCCTGCTCAGCCTATGTCAATCTCCACTCCCTGGTTTATGGACCTCTGACCTGTTTGACTACTCAGCTCGGTGCTTCCTGGTTATAGCATGTTCCCTGGAGCATTTCAATCTTTAGAGCTCAAGCCCTGGGGGTGACTGGAAACATGGGTGAAGTTTTGCATTTCCAGCTACAGGATTTCTTTCTCTGAAGCATAGCCTGTGACAATTATCTTTGGTACAGGATTCCAGCTTGACAGCAGAAGAGTCTTTATGTTCCAGTATGGATTCTTAAAATAGACTGGTAGCCATAGCTATCTTTTTACTGTTCATAAACTTCAAAATGTAAACTCTAGCATTTACTTTGCATACACTCATGAATATTACCTGAAGAAGGAAACTCCTGAGGGGAGCTGGAGTTAGAATTTTCCTAATATGCATGTAGGTAAAACTTAGATTTATCATGTATGATACATTGCTCTTATTTTATTCACATTATCATTCTCCATTTATATAGCGCAGGGCTTGCCAAGCCTGGTCCTCAAGAGCTACCAACAGTGAATGTTTTCAGGATATCTGAACAAGCACAGGTGGGTCAACTGAAGTGACTGAACTATTAATTAGTCCATCTGTGCTCCACCTGGGATATACTGAAAACATGCACTGTTTGTAGCTCTTGAGGACCAGGCTTGGCTACCGCTGATATAGAATATTTATGAATGATCAAGTGTATTTCTTTGTGTAGCTTACATGGATGTACATTAGAAAGGGAAATGTGTAAGCTATGAAATAAACATAAAGAGGACTTGGCATGGGGAAGGTTTTATTTAGACATGCACCTAAACATATGCTGTATGCACTTGCATTGACCCTGCAACCCACTGACTTCAAAGAGATAACCCCACTATGACCTAGTTTACAATTTTTGCATTCAGCTTGGAGTAGTTTTGTATTCACTGTTTAACAAATGATAAAATGAAAATCATTGGAAAAAAATATAAATGTTTATATTCTTGTGGGTCTTGTAGTTGCATGTTAACTATTTGATTGCTAGCAACAACAAAGCAATGCATTGGAGATGTTTCTAGCATCAAAGGGAGCAATACATCTTTGCAGGTTAAATTAGTTCAGGGTGTTATACTGGACTCATGCTTGCTCTCTATGGAAGAAATTCCCTGTAAAACCTCTGTCTCTGTACCATTCAGAAAGTCTGTTAGTGTGTATACAGAAGAAAGGGTATAATGTATTTCCATATATCGAACTACATGTTTGGCAATTGGAGGTTTTGCTATCAGGATAGAGATACTTTTATCTGTGATAAATGTGAAATGAAATCTCAGACAAAATAAATTCTCTAATTCCTGTGTTATTCTGTGGAGCCCATGCACTAATATTCATCAAGATGGAGAATAATTAGCTTATTGATGCCACAGAATAACACTGGGATTGGAGAGTTTACCTGGGAAAAGATGCAAAAGTGAGATACGGTACATTTTCCAATTCCTATGTTATTCTAAAGAGTGCTAAGACTCATATTCAATAAGCTAAAGAAGTGCAATTTTGGAACAAACTCAATAAATATTTCCAGTGGTTTAAATGGGGCTTTTAGAGAGATCTCCAATGCATTGTGAAGACCCCTAGTGAGAACACACTACTCCAAAATTGCACCTTTATTGAGTACATGTCTAAAATATCTCCAACATGAAGAAAAGACTCAATAGAATAACAGAAATTGGGGAATATAGCTCACTGGAGAGTTTCTCATATCTATCTCACCTTAGTACATAACCACCCCAGGAGTATTATGATGATACATGACCAGGTGTCCTCTGTATAAAGACCTTTTTACTATAATATTATTGACTGTTCTGTGGGGAAACATACTGCTAATGCTGCAAACATGTTTCTTGACTCTGTCAAAGTATTTTGATACGAAAGCTTGTGAACCCTGATCTCCAAGAGGATCTGGTGTTTTGCAGTTTGTTCATATTTATTCTTCTTTGCTATTGTATGAAATGGGTGTTCAGGTTGTTTCCTTTTGGGATGATTAGAAAATAATGTACTGTATCATGTTTTGTTATGTGTTATATGGACATAATATGGGTTTTGGAATTTAACTGCTCCCCTTGTTTAGAAGCTTCTGAAATAAAGTTTATCTAGATTGGCGTCAGTAATATTTACAACCTAACATGGTCTGGTCTGATTGGCTAACCTCTTCTGAATAGAAATGCAAAGACAGATAGAAGATAGATAGAAGATAGATAGATAGATAGAAGATAGATAGATAGATAGATAGATAGATAGATAGATAGATAGATAGATAGATAGAAGATAGATAGATAGATAGATAGATAGATAGAAGATAGATAGATAGATAGATAGATAGATAGATAGATAGATAGATGGATGTTTCTTGGTACATGCCTCAGTATTTAGAAGTTCCAAGGACTGGCTGGATTGGTCTTTGAGAGAGCAATGTTAAACCATGAAACACATGGGAAATGCCCCCTTATGTTTCCCAGAAAAATATAGACATGTATCCTGCACTGAGCAGCTCTGAATGAAAGTGATTCAAGCCTGTTTGTTGCATGCATTTACCCAATAGACAAGTGTTGCAGCAGGAGGAGATGAAAATTAATTTATATGGTCTATAATAACCCAGAAAGAAACTTGTCAAGATAACAGCAGAGCTAGGTCAGAGGATCAATGGGAGACTGAGGTTTTATCACATACGCTTTATTACAGAGAGGCCTTGTAAGGTTGTTGTTTTATTGTCACATTTTATTCTTTTTTAAGATGTGCCTCAAAACAGTATGTATGCTTCTCTTATTTCCTGAAGTTTTTACAGTATTGTTTTAAGGAATTCAATAAAACAGTAACTTGCTCAAACTATACAGATAAATCACTATTCTTTCGAGACAATTTCACAATAAATTAAATGCTATTTTCTTACTGTATCTTAATTAGATGAGAAATGGTTTATGCAGATCATATTAGTAGATTGATAAACAAATTACAATAAATAAGTTGTAATTAATGAACGAACATTATTATAACTTCTAAAAAAGTTTGAAAAAATATAGCAGAGGTCAACTTTTTCATTACATAAATTGCAATGTCTTACTTGTGTCCTGTGAACTGATGGGGATTAAACTGGACTGGATAAATTGATCACAGTTGTATTATCAGTGGAAGACAAGCCATAATGTTCTCACACAAGATATAAAGTAGGCAAATCAATCACCATTTTTTATACAAGTTTATAAGGGTAGTAAATCAATGAAGGAGTTGTTGCATGTTATTTTTCCAAGGCTGTGACTGGATTTCAACATAAAAGAACGACATGTTCTGATTTGTTCTTCTTATAAAAACACCTTAGCCAGACCAATCTAACATGCCATGTTCATTGCATTGCTTCAAAGGGGAACATTTTAACTCAATATATATTAAATCAATGAGAATTTGGGGAGTTTTCATTTGTCCCTTATGGAGAAGTTGGTTTGCTTTGAATTGCTCCTTTTCAGCTTGCTGAACAAACATCAATATTTCACAGCGGAAGTTTTGATATTTTCATACAACATCATAGGAGTTTTTTTTTTCTACTAAGACGGAGCTTTTCTTTGTCTAAATTGGTGTAATTCAAAACTGTGGCTGTCTGGCATTGAACCACAATTCTTGTAACTGTGGCTGATGTACTAAGAGAAATGGAGTAATTCTGGAGTAAACCAAAAGCACCACAAAATTCCAATATATGCATAGATTAAAATCTGGAATTTAACCCCTTGAATGCCAGGTAGGTCTCTTATACAATGTTTTGCAATGCTTTGGATACATTCCTAGTATTCAAGACCTTAAAGGGACAGTAATACCTAAAATGTAAAAAAAAATATGTTGTAGGGTTTATCCCCCTGAGTAAAACAAGAGTAATCCCACTGCTGAAAGATGTTTCATTCAAAAGTTATTAATTTTCAAAGTTGAATTTTTTAGGTGCAATATCACAGTGGCCTGAAATTTTACAGTGGCGCTGTTGCTACACCATCCTATGGAGATTTATGGTCCTGAGACCAGAGCTGTCCATAGGATCGTGTAGCAACAGCGCCACTGTACAATTTCAGGCCACTGTGATATTGCACCTAAAAAATTCAACTTTGAAAATTAATAGCTTTTGAATGAAACACCTTTCAGTAGTGGGAGTACTCTTGTTTTACTCAGGGGGATAAACCCTACAACATATTTTTTTAACATTTTAGGTATTACTATCCCTTTAACACCCCAATTAAAGTAAATGGGAATGTTTATTTTTTCCCTATGGTGCAGATGAATTTTCCCCAAATTACTCCAGTTCTGTTTAGCACATCAGTGTGGCTATCACAAGATTTTGAATAGCAAAAAAAGTGTTTTGTAATTCAGATATGTGAAATTAGCCTTGAATATCTGTAATGAAGAGCAAAAGACAGATGAACTTCAAAGAGCACATAAAGAAATAGTTTATTGTACTTCCAAGGTCATTGGATAGCCAGGAGAATGAGAGCTAGACAGGATTTCAGAGCTATGCTTGAGTTGCCAAGAAGCTTTCATCATTAACTATTTTTGGAAGTTACCATCATAACATTTCATGAAATAAGATATTTAATGTTTTACGAGGTGACTCAGTATTTTGGATAGCGGCTGTACTAATGGGTTAATTTGATTCCCAGGACAAAAATAGAAAACTCCCCATAAGATATTGGAGACATATCATTATTTGATTTTTACACAGCCCACAAAGACATCAGCTCAGACTGATCATTGTGGGAATTTTTAGAAAGAAAAGAACCAGGTGGCCTTATTCTTGGCTGTCAATGTGTGTTACTCCCTAATGTGTTGGCAATGTTTTACTTCTGACTAAGCAGTTATGTGTGATGTGTGCTAGGCAAGACCAGTGTTACACCTCAGGCACCCTCAGTTAAAGGCACACAAGGTGCCCCACCATTGTCCTTGTCTACACCTCTCCCTCCTCACATAACTCTGCCTTAACCACACTGTAACGGTTTGTTTGACACACAGACACATTGGTTTAGGATAAAACACAGTTTTATTGAAAAAACAGTAATACAATAACACTCACGGATCCTGTAGTATTTTATCAGAAAAATACAGACACAAGACAGGTTACATATACATATGCCTACACAGGTCCAGTATAACCACAGAGTCCATAACAAAATATACTGACACAGGTCAGGCAGAATACGAAGGATTCCCAGGGTATCTGTACTGCATGGGTTAATGGCCTTCAGCGAGTATAAACAGTCCCATGTGAAGAAAGGTCTGTGAAGGAGCTCACTTAGGATAGAGAACTTAGGGATGAGTAACGCCCAGTGATAGGTTAGCAGGCAAACGTGAACTGCCAGAGCAGTAATGGAGACCAGGCAACTTGTATTCTGTCAGAGCAGTAACGGAGACTAGGCCACTTGCACACTGCCGTAGCAGTAACGGAGACTAGGCCACTTGCACACTGCCGTAGCAGTAACGGAGACTAGGCCACTTGCACACTGCCGTAGCAGTAACGGAGACTAGGACACCTGCACTCTGCAGGAGCAGTAACGGAGACAAGGCCACTCGCACACTGCCATAGCAGTATCGGAGACAAGACCACTTGCACATTGCTGTAGCAGTAACGGAGACTAGGCCACTTGCACTCTGCAGGAGCAGTAACGGAGACTAAGCCACTTGCACACTTCCATAGCAGTAACGGAGACAAGGCCACTTGCACACTGCCGTAGCAGTAGACAGAGACTAGGCCACTTGCATTCTGCAGGAGCAGTAACAGATACAAGGCCACTTGCACACTGCCGTAGCAGTAACAGAGACTAGGCCACTTGCACTCTGCAGGAGCAGTAATGGATACAAGGCCACTTGCACACTGCCATAGCAGTAATGGAGACTAGGCCACTTGCACTCTGCAGGAGCAGTAACGGAGACTAGGCCACTTGCACACTGCTGCAGCAGTAACGGAGACGCACAACTGAGCACTGCCATGACAGGAACAGACTGAGCAACTGAGCAACTCACCCTGAGGCCGCAACCAACCAGGAGCGTCACGAATGCCTAACCAATAGGAATGTCGCCAAGGCGACACAGAGGCAGCCAGAGCAGGAATGTCAGCCAAGTCGGGTCAATTCATGGAGCAGGAACATCAGCCAAGCCAGGTCGATACACGGAGCAGGAACGTCAGCCAAGCTGGGTCGGTACACGGAGCAGGAATGTCAGCCAAGCCGGATCGGTACATGGAGCAGGAACGTCAGCCAAGCCGGGTCGGTGCACAGGAGCAGGAGAAGAAGAATGGTCAGGCAGCCTGGGTCAGTTCACAGGCAGGGGACGAGATGCAGAGTAGTCAGGCAGGCCGGGTCGATACACTGGGAATACTAAGAGCAGGAACAAGCACTGGTACAGGAACACCACGAAAGGGCACCCGGAAAGGTGCCAGAACCAAGCATATAAAGGCCATACTGGGCGGGACAAGCACAGTATAGCCAATAGGAGTGAAGCAGAGAGTAGACTGACAGAATGTTGCAAGAGGAGCACGGGCACCGTGATACACACCTACAGTAGCCTGGCACAGAAAATACTCTTTACTACTACTATGGGGTGTCCTTCCGGCGGCGGACGCTGCTCTAGATATATAATACAGCTCTTTGTTCTCACCAGGTATGTATCCTAGGGCTACCCTGTTCAGTGTGGATGTGTGTATGCGCGGGCAGAGCGTGGCGAGACTCCAATCAGACGCTGTTAGAGATGATTGGTTTTTAGCTCATCTATGTATTTGAAAGATGTTGCTACAATACTGAGGCTCCGTTTTCTCTCTCTCGGACAGCTACCTCCAACACCGGTAACTCCGTTAGAATAATACAATGAGTGGCTTTCATCCTGCCTCCTGGGCACTTCATCGGGGATCTGAGAGAACTGAGAGCTGTATTATACATCTAGAGCAGCGGCTGCTACCGGAGGGGCACCCCATAGTTGCTAAAACTGTTCAGCATTATCCTGATATTGGACTTATTACAGCAGTCGGGGGAGCAAGGCTTCGGCGCAAACAGCCATCATACATTGATAGAGGTAAACCGGACAGCCCTCACTGAACTCTACAACACCCACTCCGGGCATTAGTGTTGAAAGACATACATATAATATATACCAACTTATTTTTATAATACATTTGAGATCATTAGTTGAGATATATATGGATATATATTGAATATTATGTGTTTGTACGAAGTGCACTTTACATTTATATTTATTGGTATACTGTTTAATTAAAGATTTGAATTTTCACTCTGTGTTACTGTATGAATTATATTTGTGTTATCTCTAGCGCTCTCCCCATATGTATTTGTTTTAGATTAGATTGTTTGCACACCGGTCTGGGGATTGTAGAGGCTGGTATAAAGGCATATCTCCTGTATGACAGTATAGCCCTTGTTGAGTGGGAGTTGCATTAACCTCTTGGGCACCACACTCTTTTCTCCACTTTTTATTATTGTACTTTATTAGCAAGCACCTACCACAGACAAAGAAATGCAGAAACACTTATTAAATCTTTCACTTCACTGCTCATAGAGATGACTGCAAAAGCTACTGGTGACAGGTCACATTCACTTCAATGAGTGTTAGTCCTTAGAGATCAGGAGAAATACTCAGCCTTTCTGGTTAGTTCTAGACAACACCATCCTGTCACCTTAATGGATATATATGGGAAGGTGTGACAGACAAAAGACCATATGCACAAAGTAAATGTAGAGCAGTTCTGGGGCAAACCAATTGGCATATGGGGGAAAAATAAATATTCCAGAAGTTCCCATTGATTTATATGAAGCATTTAACCTTTTGAGTGCCAAAGGGGTATGCAACACATTGCAAAGCAATGTGTTGCATACCTGTCTGGCACTCAGAGGGTTAACTCTATGAATGCTAGAGAGGCCTCCAATGCATTCAATGGATTAAAAACCCTATTTAAATGTACTGGCATTTGTATTTGTCCCCTGCAGAGCAGTTTGTTTGCTACATTATTTCTCCTCTTTTGTATAGTGCATAGGACATTAAAGCTGGTGCCACAACACTTTGATGTGTGGGGAAACTCCCATGAGAATCAACAGCACAAAGGAACCTGCATTGGCAGCTAAAACAAGGGTATCTATTCCCATTTTCTCTTTAACTTGGGTAGTGAATATTGAAATGTCCAGTTTTGAGAGAGGTGAACAGATAGACAGACAGACAGATATCCAGACAGAAGATAATGTTCTAATATCCATACTGCAGAGAACTAGAAGAGATAACTAGCTAGATAGACAGACAGACAGAGACAGACAGACAAATAGATAGATAGATAGATAGATAGATAGATAGATAGATAGATAGAAGATAATGTTCTAATATCCATTCTGCAAAGAACTAGAAGAGATAGATAGATAGATAGATAGATAGATAGATAGATAGATAGATATACAGCAGTAAGATAATGTCCTAATATCCATTCTGCAGAGAACTAGGCAAAATAGATAGGTGGATGGATAGATAGATAGATAGATAGATAGATAGATAGATAGATAGATAGATAGATGCATTTAAAACTAATCTGTAGGATTTGTGCTTACTGTTGTTTATTCTGAAAACATAACACTCACCACATAATTTCCAGGAAGACATCCTAGCATTGTGACCATCTGGGGCAGGTATACAATCAAGGGTTTTTCACGGTACTATTACTGAAAATCATTCTTTGTGTGCTGAAATCATCACTTTTCACATAAGAGAACTAGGTAGTGAAGAGCACATTCTACTGTATCATTAAATATAATAACAGGTTTTGATGCTAAGGAAACAAGAAATTAGAATTCTTTTAAATTATAGTGACATTTCTGTGCAGCGGGGAATCAAACATTTTGAAATAAAAAAAAACATGTTTTATAATAGCTGATTTTATTATTTATATTTATATACAAGATAGTATTGAATTTAAATTGGATTTGACAGCATTGATTTCTGAAGTGACTTTTGATTATAATTACAGGAACTATTATGTTTTTTTTGCTTTATAAACAAGCATGTTAAAACGACAACATGCTGTAGCCATTCTTTGAAGTCTCTAGGATAAAACACATGATGAATACCTAGAGCCATACTCTTTCTGTTTGTTCTGTATGTTTTTTACAACGCCTAGCGCTATGTTTAATTACTCACAGTTCTGTAGTTCAAAAGCTATTCAAGCTGAAAGGATCCGCCTCCCATCCCTTTCACTGTGTCACGATTCCTCTAAGTGTGGTCTGGATGGAGAGTGGCGAGGGACAATCTTCAGTAAGGAAAAGGAAAATCCGTCCCTCCTCCGTCAGGGTCCAGGATTTTCCTTATACTTACTGTGTGACGATTGTCCCTCATTGCATCTGTTCGGTCCCACGGCTGGGACGCGGCCAGAAGTGGCGGGAGGGAGATCCTTTCAGCTTGAATAGCCTTTGAACTACAGAACTGTAAGTAATTATTCATAGCGCTACATGTTATAAGAAAACATATAGAAAACTCGGAGCTGCACCCTATGGTTTGAGAGATAGAGCGTTCTAAAGTTCCCCCCTCCCTCCTCTTCTCCTGACGTCAGCTGTAAGCTGACAGCAGGAGTTCCTGGTCCGGGACCAACAGACGGCTCTTCAGCAGAGCCACAATAGTGTGATGTAAAATGAAATTCTTCACTGGAACAGTCTATAAAATGTGCTTGGTTTGCAAGCACACTTTTTAGCTTTTTCCAAAGAAGTATTTATTTTTAAATTACACTATTGCGGCTCTGCTGAAGAGCCTCCTCATGTCAGCAGACACGGATCTCCCTCTGTCAGCTTTACAGCTGACATCAGGGAGGGTTTGAGAGATAGGAATAGCACATGTGGATTTCTTATTTTATGCTATACAATATGACTTTTTATGTAATTAAGACATTACTACCCCTTTAATGAAGACATTACTATCTGTTTAAAGGGATGGTAATACTTTGTTTTATCTTTATTTTATTTTGTAGGCATTAAAAAAACATGAAGAACGATATAAGTTTTATCTCTCAAACCTTTATGGTTTAAGAGATATTCACAAGCAAAGTTTCCCCTCCTGCCCCTTTTACCTAGTGTAAGCCATCTCTTCTCAGATGTGGAATGCAGTCCATAGACCAGACAGATAACAGCAGGGGACGATCTTCTTACTATGAGAACAATGAAAGCCCTGCCCCCCTTGACAAGTTTTTCAGGTTTTTCTCTTATCTTAATTGAAGATTGTCCCTCTCTGAAATCTACCTGGGCACCTCCCTTCTGCTCTGGCTGAGCAGTGTTACAACAGTAAAAGGTGTAAAAAGTGTAAAAGCCCGCAGCTTTGCGTACCCTTCTGGCACTCAAAGGGTTAAGCGGCAGCTACCTCACTGCTCCACACGATGCAGTCTTGCGTCGCCTCACTCATGCGATGCCATCATGAGCAGTAGAGACTGCCTGATTGTGGGCACTGCACATGACTGCATCGTGACAAACATCCTAGCAAATTATTATATAGGATGTAAGGAAATCCAGAAAACATGCAGTGTTGGGAGCACAAAGGCAGGTTTGAGAATCCATGCCAAAGGGCAGGGCTACTCACCTGTTGGGCCTCCAGCTGTTGGCGACTACAACTCCAACCATCCCCTGCAAGCCTAAATACAAACGGCTTGCCCCAGAATTTCTCTAGTTAAGGAATTTAAGGTTGCTGTAAAAGGGAGTATAAATACAGGTGATTTCAAAAGCACTTTCAACATACCCAAAGTCAGTATAAAGTGTTAGTTCAACGTTAAGATCTCCTCCCTCACTCATTTAATTTGCTACACATAGATTTGCTCTCACAGACTTGAAAATGCACTGCTGCCATCCCAGCCTCATTTCGGTGCTCAATGGTAACTACTGGGAGACTACCAATCAATGGATTAAAAGCCACATTGAAAGCACCAGAACATTTTATTTGATCCCTGGCTTGCTACAGAAATTGCACCACTTTATGAAATGTGTTTCAAACTGCACCAGTTTGAATATTAAAAAAAATCTATGGATGTTTAATGACAAAAAACTTTTATTAAAGCCACAATTAAGTTCGTACTCAAACACAAAGAAGATGGAAAATACAGGTTACATTCTACCAGCTTTATTACCCATCCCCATGTACTTTGCTGATGACATCAGGCATAACACAAATTTTACTGTATCAAGGTCACTGATGAGATTATTTGTGACATTACTGATATTTGTGATGTACCAGTGATGGCATTTATGAGGTAATTTGTGATGTCATGTCTGATGTCTTCAGCAAAGCACACGGAGATGTGGAGATAAGTTGGACAAATGTAACCTGTATTTCCCAGCTTTTGTGTGTTTCAGTGAGAATTTAACTGTAGCTTTACCAAAAGTTTTTGTCACTGAATAATATAATATAACATAACATAATATACCTAATCATGGCTTTTGGCCAATTGAGAATGTATATTTTGTCCATGTTTGAACTGTGCCCAGAGCATTTCAAAGCATAGAAAAATGTACATTTCTGACCAGGTTTTCAAATGAAAACTTTGTTCAGGACAGATTTGCTTTAAGGGTTATATTCTTTTAAATATTGTATGTTCCAAACTAGCATCTGTAAGATGTGTTTATTTAAAACTATAGAAATGTTTTCTAATATACTTTAATACTTTTGTTCACTGAGTAAAACAAGGGCCCTCTCACTGCTGAGATTTAATTAAAAATCTATTGCAGCTGAAAAACATCAATTTTTTTAATCAATATAAAATGTATAACTTTGCTGATGCTATTGCTTTCTATGGGGAATTATACTTAATGACAGAATTTCTCCAAAGGTGTGAGCTATAATAATTTTTGTATGACTTATAATAGATTATTTCTGAAACAATTAAGTGGAGATGTCTCTAGCTTCCAAGATGTTACAAAACACTGAGGATGATGTACTAAGTAACAGTGGTGCAATTCTGTTGCAAACCAAGTGTACCATAGGTAATAAATAAAAATTAAAAAATTCCCACAGAGAAAACTACACAAAATGTATCTGTGGAACACTATGCCCATTAATTTCAAAGGGTAAAACCTTCCTCCACCCTGTTCCAGCTGCATATTCTGCAGTTTCCTGGCAACAGGACCCTCCCTTTTCCCTTCTGGAATTCCTGTGAAAAGGCCTTTTGCACTGGCCACTTCCACACAACAGGCTTAGGTGAGTGTCTTTGTGTGTTTGTGTGTGTGTGTGTGTGTGATGATATGAGTACATGCATGGTGACGTATGCATGGAACTTCAGGAATGCAAAGAGGAAAAAGAGGAATGCAGGAAGGGAAGGAGGAATGCAGTGTCACAGTTACCCACCCCTGCTTTAGTCGGTGCCAAGTTGAATATTCTGATACATTAGACAGATTTCTTTTTTTTTGTGAAAGTATTTTACCAGGAAGAATACATTGAGATTGTCTCTCATTTTCAAGTATGTTATGGACTCATTTTATCTACCTCAGAGTAGTGAAAGGCTGAGCTGGCCTTGCAGAGACTAGAACCTGCAACCTTTTGACCCAAATAACAGAAATTAACTTTCAGTTTTGCAGTTAAATTTTCCTAAACTCAAGAACTGCCAAGAGAAATGGATAGAAAACAGAACTATTGGTAGATAGAAGGATAGATAGATAGATAGATAGATAGATAGATAGATAGATAGATAGATATAGATATAGATGTGAGCCTTACTCTCCATTGTCTCTTGTGAAGTTACTCTCTGTAACAGCTGTTTATCACATCTTTGTTTTGTTTCCCCAAAACGGGAAATGATTGAGAAACTTTTCAAACATATAAATTCACAAAGGTTATCAGACTTTGGGGAGATGCATTAAATAGCTACATTAATGTACTCTGCACTCTTAAAAGACAAAAAACAGCCTGGTGCATCCTTAAAATTATTTATTTCTTCCCATAAACAGCATTGGATACAGACTTCAAATGACAAACATGGGAGTAATGAACTGGTCAAACCTGTTTCACTGAGAGAATGTAGATATAGACCTGAGGTAGACAACCCTTGGCTCTCCAGCTGTTGGGGACTACAACTCTCATCCCACAGAACCAGCCATTGTATGGTTGGGGATGATATGCGTTGCAGTCCCCAAAAGCTGGAGTGCCAAAGGTTTCCTACTTATGTTATAGACTGTTAAAGGGCAACTGTCACATGGATTGTGCCCTATTGGCAGATCAGGGTCCCTGGCATCAGGCCTGCTGAGGATGCCGGGGATGCATTGTGAGGGGCTGTTTGTGAGGGGCATGCATTGTGAGCAAACCAACTGTAGAGCAGAAGAGATTTCTAAAAAGAGACCCCAGGGACTCCATTGTTGGTACCGCAGGAAGACATTGAATTGCAAGATTCAAGTTTTGCAGTTCAGTCTTGTTGTTTTGAGCATAACAGTCACCATAGACTCTCTGTATATGACTTGAAAGTCCAACACAGAAAGTCCATGGAGGCTGCACATGAGCCCTTACTCCTGACAAAGTGATTTAGATCACGAAATGTGTAGAGCCATCCTCATTGTAGGTAAGTTTCATTATTGTTTGCTTTTATTTTATTGAAATACCTTTTTATTCATTTGTGTATGTTTTCTATTGATATTGATAACCCGGGTTTTATTAATATTGTCTTAAGAAACGTGCATACTTATTGCCATTACATATTCTCTATGTATATTTTTTATAATACTCTTTTAAATATTCTAATAAAATTTAATATACTTTTTAAGACATTTTTCCCCTGGCCCTTGTTTGTCTGTATGACTGACAGGGGCTCCCCGCTTAAGTTTTCTCCATTTTGTCTGTTCCCTCCATTTTTTATCTATATTAATGTCCCTATATTCCCCACAATATTACAAGTGGGAAGTTTAAGCCCTAATGCCATCTGAATACATGTGGGCTATGGTTTAGGAACTATGCACTACTACACTATTTATCTTTATTGGGAATATCCAAAAGGAGTGTAATTTGCTTGGGGTGACTCCCATTAATCCAGAGCAGGCTTTGCAACTGAGAGCAACTATACAATGTGAATATACTACCATAAGGGCACAGGGGATTAATACATTTCTGTCATCTAGACTACTACACTTAGAGGCACCTTGTTTGTTGCGCTGTTTTCCATTTCTTTCTCTACATGGAGTGCAAGGGCCCATACCTGAGATGCCTTTCTCCTCATGATCTGTGTGAGGAGGAGAGAGACAGAGAGCAGTGACCGAGGCAATGTTTGCAAACATTTCCTCTGTCATATGGGTCTTCGCACATGTCATTCACTGTATCAGAGAATCACATGTGCGAACGGTATCAAGATGGACTGAAACAAACTGTACCGCTCCTGGAGCAGTTAACAACAGCCTTCCCAACGTTGCTCCCTTCACTCATTGAGGTGCAATGGGAGTTTTAACTCAATACAAGCCAGAACTGTCACCCGTCCTTAAAGGATGGAAATGCGTGACAATCCTGGCAAGGGTTAAAGAAGGTGTAGAGGAAAAGAAAACCCCCAAATGCCCATACACTTTTCCAACACACTACCGTTGGTGCAAGCTGAGTTAAGGGGAGACTTAAGTAAATTGTCTTTAGGCAAACATAGTACTAAGAAATTGGTTCCAGCGCATGTTATATATAGATTAATTGTATTAATATGACATTTTTAAGCACTTTTGTTTGAGTCTTTGAAAAACTAAAACACCTTAACATATCTTATTTTCTAAATACTTAATTCCTTGATCCTTTGAGTGCCAGAGGGGCACACAACACGTTGCGGAGCAATGCACTGCACACGTTTCTGGCACTCAAAGGGTTAAGAAGAATGCACACAACAAACTAACGTTTCCCATTTCTAATCTTGCTAAGGTCACACTGAATGCTATAATCATCATGAAGGAGTTGGATTGCTGTTCATCTAATCTGAAAGCCAAATTTGTTCTCTGTTTTACATTTCCTAATGGAGCCTTTACCACCTGAGGGTTAATTTGTACTATAGTCAGCATTACTGAATAATTTGTATCTACACTTGAAATTGCTATAACATAAACTATCAGCCCAGGGTGTCTATTAGAAGTAAAATGTCAGCATCTAATAAAGAGTTTATCAGGAAACAGGACATTACACACACTGAAAAATACAGCTAACTAGAATGACAGTTAAATGTATTTTAACCATTTGAGTGCCAGAAGGGTATGCAATGCATTGCCTTGTCAACATTTCTGGCATTCGAAGGAGTACTTCTGCGAGATGCATCACTGAAAAGTTATTACATCTCAGATTTTCTAAAATTGTCATGTCAAGTTGGAAGTTACTATCACTTTTTATGGAAACTAGTCTAAGACTCAACACACTCCCACAGAGAGGAATCCTATATAATAACTTGCTAATGTATGTTTGTCAGAAGCTGTCATGCGGCTGTGCTCGCTGCAGTAATGTGCAGTACAGAATGCCCAAGCCCCGGCTGATAGCGGAGTGGGACGCTCCAAATTCAGAGCGTAGTCGGTGCACAGAGAGCTCCCCTCTTCATTATCAGCCATGGCGTGGGCAGTCTTTACTGTGCATGACTGCACCGTGGCCGTTGCTGCCTGGCACTATGGCCCGTGTACATGGGCTGTCCAACTAGTAGAAATATAATTGTTGTATTGACACCAGGAAGGGGAGGTGCAGTAAATTTTGATGTAATGGAGAAGTGTGTCTAGGGTCGAGAATCACTTCACCATAAAGAATGAGAAACTTTGCCAAATGTGCTAAGAATTAAGTAGGTAGGGCTGGGGGTGGGGGAGAGACATAGATTGTTAGTATATGATGTTGGGGTGAAGCGGACAGTGTTTTGGGGAAGGAAACGGGGGCAGAGAGAATGCATTCTCCCTCAGACTTCACCACCAAGAACAGCAGCTGCCCTCCCTGAGTGCCAGATGGGTGAACAATGCATTGTACACACCTATAACACTCAATAGGTTAGTTATTTCACAATCCAGTGCTTGAAGTCCCATCCAGGGAGCACTAAAGAACAAGGACACATTCAAAGTTCCCAGTGGCTACAGAGCAGCCTATCAGTAGAACAATGTAAATAATACAGAGCCAACAATCACCTGATAGATGGAAAAAATGCAGAGCAATACCCAGGACTGGATTTAGAATTAGGCAGAGTAGGCATCTGCCTACAGGCGCACCCAACAGAGGGGCGCCTGTCACTGGGATCATGTGTGTGGTGGTTTTTTTTTTTTTTTTTTTTTATTAAATTCACTTCCCCGTCTGACACCATGAAGACAGGTCTGTGCCTTCTTCTTCGGCAAAGACCTGTAGCTGCCGAGATTCCTCATCTGGTTTTTAGTAATACAGATCGCTGGGAGATGACATCATCTCCCAGCGCTCTGCATTACTGAAGACCGCGCGGGAGCTCCAGCAGCTACAGCTCTGTGCAGAAGGAGGATTCACAGACCTCTCTTGCCGCTGGACCACCAGGGAAGTGATAGGAAACGGACACTGGGGCAATGTGAGGGTAATATGGAGGTGATGGGGCAATATTGAGCTGATGGGGGGCAATATGGAGCTGATGGGGGGCAATGTGAGGGCAATATGGAGCTGATGGGGGCAATGTGGAGGTGATGGGGCAATATGGAGCTGATGGGGGAATTGTGAGGGCAATACAAAGCTGATGGGGCAATATGGAGCTGATGGGGCAATGTGGAGATGATGGGGCAATATGGAGCGGATGGGGGCATTGTGAGGGCAATGTGGAGATGATGGGGAGAATATGGAGCTGATGGGGGCAATATGGAGCTGATGGGGGGCAATGTGAGGGCAATGTGGAGCTGATGGGGGGCAATGTGAAGGCAATATGCTATATGGAGATGATGGGGGCAGTATGGAGCTGATGGGGGCAATGTGAGGGCAATATGGTATATGGAAATGATGGCGGCAACGTGAGGGCAATATGGAGATGATAGTGGCAAGTTGGAGCTAATGGGGGGAAATGTGGAGATGATGGGGGGCAACATGGAGATTAGGAGCATTGTGGAGGTGTCCAGTGCAGATGGCCCACGAGGGGGGGGGCGCTTCAGATTTCTGTGCCTACAGGCTCCTGAGATGCAAATCTGGCCCTGGCAATACCAGTATCCAAGAGATCTGAGCAACTTACTGTGTTGTTGTGTAGTATGTGTAATAAGAGGCATATGCAGCCTCATATTACACATATAACACAAGAGCATTATAAGATGATCAAAGCCCTGAGTTGCCAGAATAGCTCTGCATTGCTTACATTGATCAGCTGATTGATGGCTATGGCAATACACACAAATTCACCAACATTAGGGAGGCAAATTTGTTTCAGAGGGGGAGTCTTAGACTCCTTTCAATGTCTGGTTGAAAGAGATCTGCATGGGAACAAGAAATGAGCCACAAAAAATATCAGTAAACTGGAATTTGAGGCATTGAGATCTCTAGCCCAGAATAAAGAAATTGTAGTGAAGGCTGGAGATAAGGGGGGTCAGTTGTCATCTTGAATGCCATCTATTATAAGAATGAGGCTTTGAGACAATTAGGTGATGGAAAGGCATATACTCCACTACTCGGGGATCCAACTGCAGAATCTCTGCCTTCTGGGTTCTCTAATTTATCGTGGTATGAGATTAAGTGTGTTTACTAGCAAAGAATCACTGTTGAATCTATATCCGATCACACCAGTCTTTCACCACTTACCTAAAATACATAAATCCTTGGAGAACCCAGAGGGCTGACCTAGAGTCTCCAGTATTGGATCTCTGAATGAGACCCTTGGAGAATGGGTGGGCCACTTATTACAGCCATTAGTTTTGAGATTGCAGAGTTATCTTAAAGACAGTACACAGGTAAAACAAAAATTGGGTGAAATTAAGTGGTCATGACATTGTGTTTGGATTAGTTGTGATGTTAAGTAACTATACTCATGTATTCCACATCAACTGGGCCTCAAAGCAGTGGGTAGAGTTTCGCTCTGGTGTGTCCTCTCACTTTAAAACGGGCAAGTGCAGAAATTCTAGTTTTTCAGTGCAAGGTATAGAGCGGGTCACTCTGGGAGTACGCAAATGCTGTCTCAACAATAAATTATCCATAAGAGAAGTGTTCTGGATTTTTGAATTAGGGACGAGACATCCGAGTGGCCTTAATAGGGAGTAAGACATTACTTGCTATTTTTAACCTCACAGTATTGTTAGGATATGTATGATATATTTCTACGAGTGTGTACTGACTACGACCTTATTGACGATCTTATTAAGGGGATTTTTGTTGCTTTTAGACGTCTACTTTGCTAGTGTTTCCTGAATAGTGATATAATGGATTTGGCATATGATTATACATATATCTCTTATAAGTGTTCGCTGATTGCTAATCCTCTCTCATAGGTTTAAGATCGAGTAATATGTGGCTACATATCCCTTATTTCAAAACATGTACATTTCAGTTGCTAATACATTGCTTTTGGATGTGTGTTATCGAATGGGGCGGTTTTTGGACACTAATTGATTATATGTATTCCCACTGTGTCCTTTTAATCAAGGAGACACTGAGCTTGAACAGTGCATGTCCATATATGCTTCACATCGAGGTATGTGTGTTTCAACTGTATATGTATTGCCTTTGGGATAAATATCTCTCACTACCTAGTGGGGCAGTTTCTGACACGCACTGTTCATATTGTGGACGGTGTCCCTTTAACTAACTAGTATGCATTTAATTTCTCTATAAATGCAATTCATCTACAACTTTTATGCTATTTGTGGTCATTCACACTTGTATGATTAAGATCTACATATCGGTCGTGTGAAATTTTAAAACTGTTAAAATATTGGAATTGTTCGTTAAATATATCACACAAGACTAAACTCCGTTTGACTTTGAGTACGCTTCAGCCATAATATTTATATAATTTACTTAATTGATCAATGTTTTTCACTAAACCTGATCTGCTGTTCTCAGGTTTACTATTGTCCCTTGGATGATGTTTAGAAGTGAAAAGTTTTTAGCTTCTTTATATATATAATGTCATATGAGTAATTTTTATTTGTTTATGTGGCATGTGAAACAACATGTAAAGGGTTAATAGTCTCATTTGAGACTAGCGGAAGGGGGGGTGAATTTCATGGTAACCAATTTGAAGCTTGTATCAATGGATATATCTGGTGACTGGCTGATGCTTATTCAAAATTTTAAATGGATACTGCCAGAACCTCAGGTCATGAGTAAGCATGTCAAACGTGAAACAAGTTGATCTGTGAGGGACAGACTTAAAGGGATAGTAATACTTCATTTTATCTTTATTATATTTTGTATGCATTAAAAAAACATGAAGAACGATATAAGTCTTATCTCTCAAACCTCTCAAAGCTTTCCCCTCCCCTTTTACCTAGTGTAAGCCATGTCTTCTAAGATGTGGAATGCAGTCCATAGACCAGACAAATAACAGCAGGGGACAATCTTCTTCCTATGAGAACAATGAAATCCCTGCCCCCCTTGACAAGCTTTTCAGGTTTTTCCCTTATCTTAATTGAAGATTGTCCCTCTCTGCAGTCTACCTGGGCACCTCCCTTCTGCTCTGGCTGAACAGTGTTACATCAGTAAAAGGGGCGGGAGGGGGATACTTTGTCATCGAATTATTCTTGAACTACAATTCTGGTTGTTGTTTTTATAGTATTTTGCTACAATAAAATTCATTGCTTTTATTCAACCCCCAGTTAACTTGTATGAGTGATTTTGTTTGTATGTCTGGTGTTCAGTTGGGGAGCATATGGAGAAGCTCCTATATTGCTATGCCAAATATTGAATATATTGTCGATCTGGATGTTTATACATCATTGCACTTAACTGTGGGCATCGTGATTTTGTCTTAAAGATTCAGTGGTATTGTTAGTCGTAAGAGCTGCTGAATGACTCTTCTTTTTTTATGTAAACTCCAGCAGTATGCCCAGCTATTGGTGCTTAGTGCATGTGGTGAATAGCCAGATTAACATATAAACATGCCCTCAGGAATATGAAAATGGCTCATTAAGCCACATTTCAATATGCAAATGAGACCCTGAAGCACTGTAAACCTGGCAAAGGTATTGAGACAATGCAAAGTAGACATATTTGAGGTTTAATTGCAAGGATGAGATGATGAAGACAGCTTAATGCGTACCTGTGCATGCCAGGTGATGCTGTTATGAATAGATTTATTAAACAAAATGTTAAAGTTAAGCTGTATTAGTTTTCTCATCTCACTACCCTTTTTTATGAAAATGTTTTACCAGGAAGGAGTGTCTTATGCTTTCTCACACAGGGAACTCTTATTATCTACCTCAGAAGAATGAAAGGCCGAGTTGACCTTGTCAGGACTAGAACATTGTTTTTCTCAATAGAAAAAAATTATAATAACATTTTACTGCTCCTTTAAAGCACATAAGGTATCATAAATATATAGACCTCACGTGCAAGTCACCCCTAGTATATCTGTATGGGAAGTCTGTAGCTGCAGAGGTGCTACACAACTTTATTTGGCAGTCTTTACTGACAGTGCAGTCCATATGTATTTGAACAGTGACACAAGTTTTACTGTTTTGGCTCTGTACTCCAGCACATTGGATTTTAAATGAAACAATGATTGAAGGGGAACTATCACCCCAAATAAAGTACCCTCCATAATTAGCCATCTCGCTATAAGCTTACCAATGGTACTGTTATCCAGAATAATTATCGTGTTACTCAGAAATCCTACTTGTGCCAAGATTGATACTTCTGGTACCTAAAGGTAACATACAGCGCCTCCTAGAGGAGACCGGGACTGACAGCGCAGGTGCACAGATTCTGTAAGCAAAGATGTCTGCCCTGTTGCCTGGCCGTTAGTTTCAGCACAAGTAGGATTTCTGAGTAACACGGTAATTATTCTGGATAACAGTACCACTGGTAAGCTTATTGCTATATGGCTATTTATGGGGGAGGGCTTTATTTGGAGTGATAGTTCCCCTTTAAGAGGGTAAAGTGCAGAGTGTCAGCTTTAACCCCTTAACAACCAGCCGTGCGCTGCGTGGACGGCAGTTAAGGACCATGGAGCATTTTTTTTTTTTTTTTTGGTGCATCCAATTCAGGGGTCCCTGAGCGGCGTCCAGCTGCTTGGGGACCCCTGAATTCCATTACATGTTAAGTCCTTAAGTGCAGTACAGCAGTGATGGTCCTGGCACATCACTGGTCCTTAAGGGGTTAATTTGAGGGTATTTACATGCCACTGTTGTGTGGGACTCATATACATAGGTAAGCCTGTCTGTTAATTTAAGTGACAGTTATTCATGTATAATTAATCTTTAATGACCACTGAAACAAAACATGACCTGATTAATCAAATCATAGAACAGCCTTTGGCATTCTACCCAGAAGTATAATAAGGTTGCCTACATTTTTAATGAGTGAACAATTACGCTATCATTGTTGCAAATTATCCTGTACTGTATAGCTCACTCATCAAACTTGCCCTTTAAAGGAAACTTCCATCTCATATTTCTTAATAAATATCTTGTAAAACCCTTAATAAGTTTTGCTTTCTTACAGGGAAAATAAAAACAGCTTTGTGCTTTTAAAGTCAAATAAATAAACTTCTTTTATTTAGAACACTAGTTTCTGGGTTGTTTAGATATATAGATTATACTAATTAAGACATGCAATGCTGACACTTCTTGTCATAGCCCTGCATTACACCCCCACTCACTGACTCTACTAGTCAGCAATGCATTGCCCGCCTCTCCTAGCACTCAGTGGATTAAGTGATGTCTGTGGGCTGGAATGGCAATATATAACTAAGATAGGAAGTGACTGCATGGCATGACTTAGTAGCATAATCAATCATTCCAAATATCTCAAATATTAATTTTCTAAATAAAAAATGGCTACTGCAACAGATTGTTTTGAAAACTATCAAGGTGTTTTTTTAGGTGATAGCATATTTACAGTAAGGTCTGTTAAATTGTAGAATTCTCTGCCCAATGATGTAGTAATGGCAGATACAATGGATACATTTAAGAGTAGATTCGATACAGGAAGTTCTGGTAAATACTTCTAAATAGACTAATACTCAGTTTGGTAGCAAAAAGGCTTATATAAGTCTCATTTTTCTGAGTTATGAGGCAAAGGTTAAACTTGATGGACTTCTGTCTTTTTTCAGCCTAATTTACTATGTTATTATGTTACTATGATTCTGACAAGTCTCATTTTATCTTAATTTGCGGACATAAACTGCACCTTCCATGTTAGTTTACCTTTTTGATAATTGCTTTTCTGAACAGAACATGTATCCCCCACTTTATTTGCATTTTATGAAAGTATAAGAAGTAATTTGGACAAGGGTATATTGCTGTTGATGTAGTATACTTGGATTTTGGAAAATGTGCTGTCTGTGTATGGATACTGCCTAAATGATAGATGACTGAGAGTTGTTGGAAATGGAATCTTTTCAAGTTGGTCTAAAGCTGTAAGTGGAGATCCACAGGGCTCAGTCCTAGGCCTAATGCTTTTTAGTTTGTTTATTAATGATCTAGAAGTGGGTATTGAAAGTATTGTCTCAATCTTTGTGGATGACACTAAGTTGTCTAAGGAAAAACATACAGAGCAGGATGTTTTTTTTCTCTGCAGAAAGATTTGGATAAATTGAGTGAATAGAAAGAAACGTGTCAGATGAGGTTTAATATAGGTAAATATAAGGTGATGCATCTTGGCTGTAGAAATAAACATGCTACATAACACTAAATTGAATGAATCCTCATTAGAGTACTGATAGACAATATACAGCAGTGTGCAGTGCCACTCAGTTGCTGCAAGAGCAAATAAGGTACTATACTGCATAAAAAGGGATATAGATGCATGGGATGGGAATATAATTCTACCTCTGTATAAACACTTGGTAAGGCCCCATCTGAAATATGGAGTACAGTTATGGGCACCAATGCACTGTGGACCCTTCTGGCACTCATAGGTTTAAGGCACAGATGTAGGGTATGCATCTTAACCCTTTGAGTGGCACTTCACTTAATCTGGGTTGTCTATCCTTTTCTTCTTATTAGCGTAACTGTGATGCCAGCAAAATTAATTATTGGAGAGTTGAGGCACAGATGGTGGCGACACTTAAGCCTGCAAAATCAGAATTTCGCTCTTTTGATGCATGTGACATTTTAAATGCACATTTGTTGGTTGCAAAATAGCGGGCAACATTTCAATAGGATACCACCCACTCCCACTCTGACTGCCTTTCTGCTTCCCAGTGCCACCTTGCCTAATCCCTCCCTGCCCATATTATTTATCAAAACGTCATCATTTATATACTCTCGTCCCCATCCCTCCTTGATATTTCTTGGAGCTTGGGCTTGAAGTTTCACGGTATGTAGATAAGCACATACTGTATCTCATAAACTATATTTCCCTGACATATACAGAAAACAAAACATAATCTTAAAATGTGTCACTTTCTTTCCAAAGAGGTATCCAATGTAGTGTGTTGCAATTTGATGGATACTTCTCTGACACTGAAAGGGTTAATATAAATATCTGTAAACATTTATTTAGAACAAAGGCAAACAACATCTGACTCTCCAGCTGCTGGAGTCATAGTCCCCAACACCTGGAGACAAATGCAGCCTACCCCCTACTTTAGAAATAATGTGATTATTTGCAAAGCTTCTGGATGTTTATGGAAAGCAGGAACCATATAAATACAGTTAGAGATTACATAAATATATTAAAGAACATGTATTGCTAAATTATTATGCTAACACTTTTCTGCTAAAGCCTGTAGGCTTTAAACCCTATTAGTTCTCTATATAAAGCTGGCACACAGCCTCGTTCTAGCATTTCTTGTCCTTGGTTAACAAAAATAAAATTAATTTGAATAAACAGAAAACTGAAGAGTGTGCAGCCAAGGCACTGAAGCTAATGGAATATGAAAATTGGAGCAATTCCTGAGATTACAACCATGCCACATACAATTCACTTTGATTTCAATTGGGGTTTACTCCGTAAATGCTAGAGAGGTCTCCAACATTTCTTGCATTAAAGGGCAACTATCACATTAAAGGAAATCAGCTCCTATGAGACAGGCAGAGTAATAAGCCCAGAGCCCACATCTGCCTTTTGGGGGTGGAGTCAAAAATTATCTTTTTTGTTGGAACACTACCCCAGAAATATGTGGCTCTCAGTTGCAAATGTTGTGGGTTTCACGCAAAGCCTCCATAAACCCTTTTTGTCTACTCGGGGTCTATGGTGTCCTGCATCACATAGAACAGGAAACTCAACTGCGAGACTTCACTCTCAGAGTTCATTCTCTACCTACATCAGCAACAAGGGATGTCCTGGGGGTCACATGCCAGAACACCTTTGTGTTTCTCCATTGGTCCGCTGTGTCATTGGCAAGTCTGTTCTTGAGAGGGCAGATCTCCCGGGAGTATCAGGGAGGGATGGGATAAGAGAGTACAAATTATTTTGTACTGAATTTTTACTTGTCCCTGACCATGCAGTTTGTTTGCATAAAAAAGGAAATGGTGCAGGGGGAACCCCCTTTTATGCATCTTACCATAAACACTGTGTTCTCAGTAGGGAACAACTCACATTTATTTGAGGCTTAACTTACCTCTCTGGTAGCTGGCATGCTCTGGTACTGCACCCAAGGCTGGCAAAACTCCTCCTGTCTTTTACATCACTCCTTACACATCTCTGAGTTATTTAGCTTATAATTTTTCTTTTGCATTCCTAAGATTCCATGAAAAAGCATGACAATGAAATTGTACAATTTAGTGAAATCTTCAAACATAAGGTAAGGAAGGACCCATGTTTATATGGATCTCAAATGTAAAAAGTAACTATACTACATGCTCTTATTTGCTTCAGGGAATTTTGGGAATGCAATGAAAACATTGTAAGCCTTGTATTCCTTGCAGGAAAGAGGTTCACTGATCTAATACAGATATGTAAATATAGACACAAGTGTATTATTTAGGTGCAGGGATTTTGTTACTTTTTTTGCACACCATTACTTAATGTGCTTAGAACGATGTCTCCATTTTATTAAAACTTTCATTTTACATATATATCTAATAAGGGTAGGTTAAGTAAGTTACTGAGTGAGTGATTGAAAGGTGCTATGGATTTCATGACTGGAATCTGGAATATATCTAGCGAAGCAAAAAAAGCTCCACCTTCCCATGCTGGGGATACTGCTCCAATTCTGAATGAGTTGCCTGAATAATAGTAAGGATTTCATTGCAAGTGGCTGAGGAGAATTTTTAGATACCTAATGAATGAACTAGTAGAGAGTGGGTCATCAGGCATAGGCAACAGATGGTTGGAATCTGGATTGTTAGCCAAAAAGGACAGAAGTCTGTCCAGTATAACCACTGGGCACCAGTGATCAAACATTTGAAAATATAAAATATCGACTCCTTTGAGGAGGGTATCGGGTTTTGAGTGGGCTAGGTGGAGGGAATAATGATCATTGATCTTGACCAAGTCTGATTTTAATAAATGGGGTCATGCTGATTGGATACTGGAAATTTGCTTGGTCTGAGAAAACCAAAGAAGGCTAAGTAAATGGCTGTGGACATAATTATGTTGATACTGTGTTCAAATGGTTGAGATAATAAAAGATCAGACAATTGTTTAAACAGGAGGCCTTCTACTGGGAAATGTTTGTGAGGAGAGGAGTGGATTGAGGTGGGTAAAGAGAGAGTAGTGATAGGTGGTGCTGAATTCCTGCTAGATAACATTTTATGGTAGATGGAAAGAGTTGGAGGGCTGAGTGGCAGAAAGAACTGAAAATTAGAATGTAGGAGACTGAATAAGGGGCTATTGGCTTGGTATTAAGTAGAAAGTGGGAGAAGGATTGCCAAGGATCAGTTCGGAGAATTGAGGTGGATGGTGTTTCTTTGCTAATGGACATAGGTGGAAGGATTTCTGAAATTGGAAAAGGGAGAGAGCATCAGCAGCTGTGTTAGACTGGCCAGGAACATACATGCAGGGAATAAAAAACTTATAGTATAAGGATAACCAATTAGCTTTCTCATGAATTTCATAATGTGAGGAGAGGAAAAGCTAGCTATCTTGATGATGTTTTGGTTAGCTATATTATCTGTATGAAAAGTGACAGGTAGGCCAGACCAAGATGGACCCTATAAACTGGCGGCTGCTGTTATGGGAATAATTTCGAACAGAGGTAAAATACTGTCAAATGTGGAAAGTGTTGAGATCTCAGGAGGCCATTTTTCTGCAAACCAACTGCTCCCATGGATTGCTGCGAATCAGTGGGAAGGTGAAGCATCTCAGAAAATATGTGGAGAGGTGGCTGATGGGACGGGAGGAAAAACTGAGGAACCTTTCCAAAAGCAAAAAAGCTACCCCACATTCTCAGGTTCGATTTTGCAGTAGAGTCCAGATTGATGATACTAAAAGATTAAGGGGCGGGGGAGCAATTAGAGTAGGTGGGAGACAAATAACCTGCTTTGTGGGATTATTTTTATAGCAAAGCTTAGGTAGCCTAATAGATACTGTAATTCTAATTTGGTACAGGAGAATTTACTGGCAAAATCAGTGTTACTTTTTGTATCAAAGATAGTTTCTTTGGAGGCAAGCAGGTTTCCATCTGGAGAGTTTCAATGTGGATGCCCAGAAAATTAACTGATGTAGCTTGCCCGCTTGGAGAGCAATGGGGATATGTAGCTCTGAATACAATAATTGCAGTTTAGTCAGACTAGTAGAGGTGTGTTGTGGGGGTTCTATAAGGAGAAAATCGTATAAATAATGAATAACAGATGGGCAGTTGCTGATGTTCAGAAGTAACCAGCAGTGGGTTTCTGCAAAAAAAGTCAAACATTTTTGGACTACTTTATTCAAAGGTTAGTTTTGCAGAGAAGTAATAAGAATTCTTCCATTTTATGCTGTGAAGATGCTAGAGATCGTGGTGTATGGGAATGACTTTAAATGTATTAGCTATGTCTGCTTTTGACAGCCATGTTCCTTTACCAAATGAGATAATGATCTCAATAGCTTGGCCTATGGAAGAATACTGCATTGTGAATTCTTGAGGCGGGATGAGGGAGTTGAGGCTTGGAACTGGGGAGGAGTGAGGTGCTGAAAAATCAATTATTAAATGTTTTTTGATTAAAGACTTGCCTATAGGGCTGACTCTCCAGGTAGGGAAAGGGGGTGGTATGAAAAGGGGCCTATGAAAAACCTTAAGTCTAATTCTTTTGTGAGAACATAATCTATGCTTTCTGTATCGTTAGAGGCTGATAGGAGATTGCGGCATTCAAACAAGGCAGTGTATTAAACCGGAATGAAACCATTCTGAGAGCCCATTGGATAGAAATTGAACCAGCTCAAGTGAATGGTGATTCTGAATAAAAAAAGAGATGGGACAAATGAACAGGTGCTAGTAATTTATTCTGGGATTCTTTTGGGCAGATGCTTTTTGAATGTGCCTTTCTACATTGCGAATACATATGTAGCAGATGACAGCTCCAAACAAAACCCTTTGTCACTGAAATTGTTACAAATTGCAGATTTGTCCAGGAAGTGGATTGGGTGTCCTAACTTATTTTCTGGATGATGAGGGGCTAGAAATGCTGATGTAGATGGAATGGAGTTGTTGATACTGTATGACTATTTGATGAAGAAAGTGCAGATGGGCAAAGTCTATATGAGTGAGAAGCTGACTGGCAATAGAAGCAGAGAGGGGGGTCTTGAGGTCTGAGAAATAATGGCAAAACAGTTCATTGTCCAAAATGCTCCAATCTGAAATGAAATTGAATTGAAAGAGGGCTGCAGCTGCTTTTGTGGAGAAAGAATGGTGATAGTCATGGAATATTATACCACCGTATCTGTTGCCAAGGTCTACCAAGTAGAACAGGTAGTAGTCCATTTCCTGTCTTCTGTGAGGATGGTCTGAGCAGAGAATGGCTCTGAAAATGCTAAAAGAATTCTGGTATGGAAAGCTCTTTAGATAAAAGGAGGCTTTTGCTTTCATGGTAAATGATTTGTCTCCACAAGAGACTGTACAATTCTCTGTAATGTCTTGAGATGCAAGTAGAAGTGATATGAGGTTTATGTCTTTACACTCAATTATGTCTCTGCAAATGTGGCTGAGTACCATATGGGCTGGCATGATGTGAGGAAAATTAGGAAATATACCTGCTGCTGCAGCGGGGAATGGAGCCATAGATATGGATGATGATGAAGTGGAGTGAAGTTTTCCAGGTTTGTTAAATGGGACTGGATATCTGAGACTGCCATATCGAGGTTGGTCAAGAGATGGTGAATCTGAGCTAACTGAGGAGATTCAGGTGAAGCTGGGTGTCGTGGTGGTGTAGATGGGTAAATAAGGTGCAAAACAGCTCTATTATTCTTGCCGAGGTAGACTATGCAATGCCTCTATTGGATAGCTCTTTAATGAGTTTGGATATTGCCCAATCTCACATAGAAGGTGGACTTTTGACTGATCTTGTCCTGAGTTGAGGACTCTGAGTAGATGGGGGACCCAGAGTAGGGATCTCAATGATTGGAGAATGATTATCACTTGGTTCTGCCTGACTTCCTGAATGAATAATGATTGTTGAAACAAGGATATGGAATTAGTGATGAAAAGGGGTTTGGGGGTGGAAAGGTGGCTGAGAGAACTGGACTGAATAAGTGAGCTAGAATTGTGACTGAGTGATGGAATGGAGGAGGTCAACTAGAGGAATTGCTAACCTTTGGCCTCTGAGGTAGGGTGAGGGCAAAGCCTTCAGCCTCTGTGAAAAGGTAAGGCTGTCAATTTGCAAACCTCTGAAGAGGTGGGGAACAACTAAATTTAATCATATGTAGGCAAGTGCCTGATAGCAGGCCCTTCAGTTCCTTAGGCCTTAGAAATGGTAAGGAGAGCTGTTTAGGCCACTAAAAGTTGACCTCCTGGATAAATGGGCTGTATTCCTTCAGTCTCAGAGATGAGGTAAGGAAGAGAGAGAGGGTTCGTCCTTCAGCATCTGAGACAGAGTTAAGGAGGGATATGGATGTACATGCAGAAGTGGGTGATATGATGATAATAAGACCTCAATCGGAGGTGAAAAATAAGTTTCCTTTATCCTCTAGCCGGAGGTAAGAAAAAGAAAATCTTTTGCTGCTGTGAGTGCCGTGGGTGCGCTGTAAAGTGAGTGTGGAGTGAAAGAAAGCGAGATTCTCATGTCGCCCTTTTCATTCCGGTGACATGGTTAACGTGCCGTTTAGTTGCTCCCACAATAGTGTGACACATTTCAAAAGGATATCGGATAAATGAGCAACATAGGCTGCTAGAATAGGTAGTGTTTACAGCAAGTACACTATTCAGCGTGTAGAAGGCACCATGTCTGAGCTTGGAACGCTAACTGGAAGTGTGTGGAGGGTGCTGGGAAGGCCTCCAGCCCCTCCCACAAATGAAGGGTCAGCTTTCTACTTTCTGTTGCTCCATGAAATTCAATAGGGCCAGTTTAACAGATTTTCAGTATCACAGCACAGCTCAGAACTGTTGTACTTTATTTAACCCTTTGAGTGCTAGAGGGGTATCCAACACATTGCACTGTCAGTCCTGTAGAAAGGCTGAGTGAAACAAAGAGATGTTTGTGTGCAAAAGCTGGAAGCAGCCTCTGAACAGGTCTGCTAGTATTTTCCATGCACCTTTATATGAAATATCCATGAAGGGTATGCACAAGGGGAGTGAAAACTTCTGGTGCTACTTGGTTTTATTAAATAAAACAACGGTCTACTTTGTTTTGTGATAGCGCACATCACTTAAATAGACTCAGCGGCTTCTGTGTATGTGCAAAAAATAGGAAAGCAATGATAAGCCATCTTGGAACCTCTATCTGGTTTGGGATATGCTTCTAATAGAACCTTCCTGTACTGCTCCCTAGTTGGTATGCCAGGTCTACTCCCAGGAGAGCAGATTATAGTTACCCTTTAAGTCAATGGGAATTAGGGGAATTTTTCATTTAGATTAGTAAATATAAGCTAATGCAATTACAACAAAATATTTGAGCAAGCTCTTACCTGTAGCCTGCATAGGAAATGGAGAAACGTTACTCTAGTTTCCACCACACCTTATTCATTACATGACGTCAACTGTACAGAGGAGCCGAATGTTCTGAAATGCACTTACACCCCCACAATACCTCAGCGCAAACACTGTTAAGAGGAGAACTGTAAGTACAAACTGGTTAGTAAATAGTCAGGAATTCACAGCATTAGTAAATCAATTCCATTGTCTGTTTTTGCACATTATAATACATGTGCCTTCCTCTGTTATACAAAAAGCACTAATTCTTCCAGCTAAGGCTGGATTTTCCATTAGGCAGAATAGACAATTGACTAGAGTTTTGAGGGGTGCCTAAGTTGTGATGGATATGCCTACATTCTGATTTGTGGGTGTTGCCAGAATGATCTCATTGGTCCCTCACCACATACCTCCTGCTGGTTAATGCTGGCCACTGTATGGTAGAAAGGTCTCCAAAGTATTTCCAAGCAATTCATTGGTAGTATCTTTCCATCCAATATGTTAATAGTTGTTTTTTTTAATCTGTATATGATGTCATTTTTATACAAAGCAACAGTGGGTTAATCTGTGGGAGGGTTCATGATAGAAGTGAGGTGTGGCCATGGTCAGTGCTAAAGGCACCTAGTGTGCATTTGCCTAGGGTGCCTGAATTGTAAACCTGGCTCTTTTTCTAGGTATAATTCTCCTTATAAAATATTACAAAAATATGGCTGTATTTAAGTCAACAGCAATGGGCAAATTAATATGTTAACCTAAAATATACAATAAGACAAGCCCCAAAAAGATTGAAAAGCTACCTTTACCAAGCTATAAACATTTGTTCAGATCTGGAACATATTTAGATAAAAACAATTAATATTTCATAAAAATCTCTGTTCCCTGCAAGTTACTGTCAACATTAAATATAATATACTATGAAAAACATTAATTACAGGTTTCCAAATAGATATTTAATGTAATTGAGGGTTTCTGCAAGCCTTTTTTTTATTTTTACTCATTAGTTTAAAATTCATTCTGGTCGATGACATTTTCTAAATTCAATAGCATTCATTTTCTTGTCATAAACTGTACTGGCTGTTATCATCTTGAAGTGCTGATATTTAAAATGATTCTACTTTAATACATTGAAAGACTGTTTACAGTAATATAACATGGAGGGGGATGCATGATTCTGCCCGTGCCATACAAATTAATGGGTATATACAATCACTTTACTGCGTACTGGAGCACCCACTCTGCATCAATAAACTAACAACTTATAATATTAGCCCTCCATACTTACCTTACTATGGCCCCAAAATCCTAATAGCCCCTATGAATTTTGCCTTGTGCTATTGTTCAAGAGAAAACATATTCAGTCAGTCCTGGATATCAGGTCCATGATAGATGCTGACAGGTTTTTCAAACTGAAGTAGGTAGGGTGCATGAACATAACTTAGACTTTTAAATTACAGAGGTGTGTGCAATGAATCACAACACTAAAACAGAAAATGAAAAACTAATAAACAAAAATAGCAAGGCCAATCCAATGTCAACCTCTGGGTTTTTCTCTTGTCCTTGTTCTTGCCTGCTTTTCCCTGTACATTTAATTTCTCCCCTGCCTTACTTTTTTGGCACATTTTCAGTGTCAAATTATCTGTATAACTTGACTCTGTTTGAATCTGCTTGTTCCAGTCTCACTTCAGTATTTGTTCCCAGACCAGTTGATGATATCATTCTGAGTTCTGTGGAGCATCTAGCAGCTATATTTGTTCCTGTCCCAACATTAAGTTTCCAGAGTTTGCACCAGCTTGATTTCTACTAGTTGGCATCTTGCTTGGTTCTGGCTATGCTGCAAGTCTGTCCATTGCTGAATCCATTCTGTTTTGGTTAAGCCATTATACCAATTGCTTAAAGGGATAATAATACTTAAAATGTAAAAAAAAAAAAGTGTTGTAGGGTTTTTCCCCCTGAGTAAAACAAGGGTACGCCCATGGCTGAAAGGTGTTTTATTGAAAAATTATTACAGCTCAAACCTGAATTTTTTCGGTGCAGTATAACAGTGGTCTGAAATTGTACAATGGCATTGTTGCTACAACATCCTAGGAGATTTATGGTCAACTGACCAGCGCTTTCCATAGTATGGTGTAGCATCAGCACCACTGAACAATTTCAGGCCACTTAGATAATGCAGCTAACAAAAATCAGGTTTGAGCTGTAATAACTTTTGAATAAAATACCTCTCAGCAGTAGGGGTACCCTTGTTTTACTCACAGAATAAAGCCTACAGTATATATTTTTTTTACATATTAAGTATTATTGTACCTTTACTCTGCCCCGGTTCTGCCCTCAGATAGTTAATTCCATAGCTTAGCTTATACAGGTTATCCTTGTGGTTGTAGGCATCACCACAAAGTGAATATCAGCTGTCATCTCCTTCCCCCTGGTACGGTCTGTGCCGGCCAGCATACTGATGCATGTCCATAATGCCTTGCTTTGAACTAATTATTCTTGATTATTTGGTTTGCTCCACACTTGTTTAGCTCTAATATTGTCTTCTATCTATATTCTTTTTAGATCTTCTTGGGATGTCTGTATCTATTACCTGTAGTTATGCTAGTCTTTACTTCAGGATGTTTCTAGAGTATTATTTGTTTAGTCATCTTCTTGTTGCTGGCTTTTCTCTGTCATTCTTTCGAACACCATCTCATACATGTCCCTAGTCCTGTCCTCCTGACCGTCCACTGTCTCATCCAGGGAGGGTTTATATGTCATTTTAGTTCCACTTCGGTTGCAGCAAGGTTGGGCTTTGGGCATCATCACTCTCTAGCTATGATCTTTTGCTCCATATTCAAACATATTCAAAGTAGTGGTCTTGGATGGGGGGAGGGGAGTCACAGAGTATCACTCCTTAGCTCTGCTTACTGGCTACAGTGACAGCCCAGTCCTCCAAACATAATAAAAGCACATAATTAGTAAAAAGATGAGGAGGCATCACATTGGTTCTTGAGATGGATAAGGCATGGAAACAGTAAATATTTATTTTATACTGTATATAACAAAGAAGTACCAGTGCCTGAAACGTACATAGCAATTGTGCCACAGCCCATCCCCAAACATTTACATTAGTGACAGAGAGTATAAAACTGAGTGTAGTTAATATGAATAAAGCACCAAGATTAGATGATATACAGTAATTGCCACTTAGCTCTGTTTATTCTTCCAGGATTATCTTAAATGTAACATGGTGCTACAAGATAGGAGGAAAGAACATAGGATGCTTGATTCAAAAGGGGAACAAAATGTCAACCTGGTAATTCTACACTAGTATGCTTGACATCTATAGTAGAGAATCTGCTTGAATGGTTATTAAGGGATAGAACTGAGAATAGATATATCTGGGGCAATAAGATTACAAGTGAGTGCCACAAGTGAAATATAGTTCATGTCAAACAAATTCCCTTGCTGTCTAAGAGAAAGTGAACTTAACATTAGATCAGGGCATCACAGTGGATGTGTTTAAATGGATAGTGGAAATATGTTGACATTTTGCTACATAAATATATACTTCACACGCTCAAAGGTATAGGTTTGGGGAAAAAATTGTACTTGGATGGAAAACTGGTTCAAAGATAGAATTTGGCAAGTTTTTATCAAAGAAACATTGTCATGCTAGACAAATATTGTGTGTGGCTTACACTAACATTCTTTTATTGACCATTTCTTTCACTGTGCTTATTAAGGATATTGAAGTGTTTATGTGTTCAATGATGATGCATAGTGATGTAAGATGATACAATCAGGATAGCATATTTCTTCTCTATAGAGGCATATGGATAAAATTCAGGACTGGGCAGGGCAGGTGAATCTGAGGTGTAGTTAAGCACAGATGTATGCAATGTGAAGCAGAAACAGACATGCAAATTATAAATGGGAAGGATCTGGGAGTAGTAAATAATGGAATGTCCTATAGTACAAAATGTCAGGATTTTTGACAGTTGGATTTTAACATTTTGTGATTAGGTCAGTAGGTGGCGTAGTTTGCTATTGAAGTCTGGAGAAAACCAGTTGTTCCATAGGAGATAAATATAAGTTCTCCAGATTTCTATTGATTTAAAAAGAACTTTTATACTCATTTATACTACAGCATTAGGGACCTCTCTAGCATCTAAGGGATTCAAAGACCTATAGAAGTCAATTAGAATTTGTATTTGTCCTCTGTGATGCAGTTTGTTTGCCCCATAATTTCAGGGGGCTATGCACTAAGGTGTGATAAAGAAGTGATACTGGGGAGAAAATTACTCTACTGTGATAAACACTCCAATCCTTATGTTATCCTATGGAGCCTACACATTAATATTTCTCCAACTTGACATATCATAGAGCATAGATTCCATAGAATAATATGGATAATGGACAGTTTATCACACTGGAGAAGTTCCTCTTTATCCTCTTCTAAGTGACTTTCCCTTTAAAGATTCCACTGATGATTAAAAATCAATCCTACAGAAGGAAATGAGCCAAGAGAGATAAATGGGATTTGAGCAGCTGATGTGACCAAAGTAAGAGACATCAAGAACAAAGATTCTGCCCTCTGTCATAGCAACACAAGAAGCCTTTTAAGCTCTTTGTTTAATGCTAAGTGATATCAGGATTGATTTATTTTCTCCCCTCAACATTCTACTGTACTCAGTTGTGTCGTGAGAGAAGCTGCACCTTTAAATTGATGGGAGTGCTCTTATTTGTGCCCTAGTGCAGGGGGTTTGACATAGAATTCCTCCTCAATTGTCTTTGTGCATTAAGTATTTGTAATATTTTGAGTTCTCTGAGATATTCTTTTTTTTATTTTTTTGTATTTAAATTTCAAAAGAGTTTTATTAGGTTATAATACAATTCCATATGTGAGCACCAGTACAAACACAGGTGGTCAGAGATGCGTTACAGAGAATAGTTAATAAAACAAGAAATGCAGTTAAGCTGGAATGTCACAATCATAAATCACTGCAATGAGTCAAAGAGAAAATGGAAGTGAAGATCGCATCATGTACAGAAGTTTAAGGTAGTGACTAGCATGGGGCTAGGAAGTGCACCAACCTATTCTCTTTGCAAGGAGAGAAAGAGAGAGAGAGAAGGAAAATATAAAGAAGGAAGGGAAGGAGAATAGTGAGAAAATGGTAAAAGAGAGAGAGAGTAGGAGTGAGGGCTGTAAGCAGATAGATGAATCAAGGGCTAGGAGGAACACTACTGTGACTATGAAGGTTCTAGAGGACCGTCCGGGTCCCCCCACGTCTGCAGCAAGTGCTTGAAAGTTTAGCATGTGATATAATCAGTTTGGGCTTCGAACCATTTGGAGATTAATTGGGATAGTATGGAAGGGTCTTGATGTCTATGGGTCCACGTCAGTTTGGTGAAAAGTAAATGATCATCAACTTTTTCCAGCCATTCATTGAAAGTAGGAAGTGAATTGGACTTCCATCTCAAGGGAATTAAAGCTTTCTCAGCATTCATCATAGTCAAGAGAAATATCTTTTGAGGGGGAGGGTTTGAAGGTAAATCTTTAAATAGTAATATTTGCCAAGTGTCTCTATTCGGTGTAGTGTTCAGAAGGGATTCCAGATGTGAAATGCGTTTGGTCCAATAGGGCCTAATAAGCAGGCAATGCAACCAGATGTGTAGAAAAGAGTCTCTAGATTTTTTATACCTCCAGCGTGTCGCTGGTATTAACGATGAGATGGCACGTAATTTCGCTGGTGTATAGTACTATCGGGCCAGGAGTTTGAGATTCATCTCAACTCTGAGATATTCTTAAGTATGAAGGTTGATGGGATGGGTAATTCAATGGAATTACAGAAATATTTAATGAAGTCGTTTTCCTACAATGCTGTACATTGTACTTGTTTTCAGAGTAGGAAAATATTTCAGACTAAGTGAATTCAACAGACACAGGAAGGACCTTGCCGTGGTTCTGTTGCTCATAGTCTTTCCGGCTATGCTAACGCTTCCTGTTATTGATCCATGTAGAATTAATTTTAACAAAATTAAATGAATCCCTTAGAATGACTACAATACTTCAACATCAAAGGTTTTATGCACAAAATAAAAATTAAGTAATTATTGGGAAAATAATGGCACAGTAGGTGCATACCTTGAAACTCTCTAGATCTGGTTTGGGGACTCTGGTTTTCATACTTCATTACAGGTCTCCAGAGACTGAGGCTGATTTTTCTGCTTGCTGAGTTCCCCATCAACCACTCCCAGGCCAGTTCTACCCACTCCCACCAGTTACACCCACTACCTCACCCATTTCACAGTAACTTCCACCTTTGCACATCAAATTAATCCCCACCCTGATTAAGCTCCACCCATATTATGATAAGAATCACATATCGGACATTTCCATTCCCATCCCTCCCTGATAGTTATTAATAAAAAGTACCGTGTCACACATACATTTACAGAGTAATTTACCTGAGATGACCTGGCTCAAAATCAGCTCAGGTTTTCTCCTGTTGGTTACTCCTGTGGTTTACCCCAGAATTACTGAACGTTTCTTTTGCACATACAGCTCCAAGAATTTCTGTGGCAAAGTACATTACCACATTAAAAGACATTGGTCCATGGGAGAAAAAAAAAAAAAATCACCATCAATAGCGTTGTGATGTTCTTTGTGTTTTTACCAAATCACTAAATTTATCCCCAGCTCTCCTGGATCCCCATTTTAGCCATAGGCTCAGCCCCCCTTCACTCTGGAGATCTGAGTGACCAGTCAAGTAGTGAGCTGGAAGATCAGGAGACCTCTGATGGGTTCCAGGATTTGAAATCACCCACTAGACTTTCCACCAACAATCCTCCAATAACACAATGCGCTGGCTGTATCCCCTCTACCTGGCTCCTCCCAATCAATCCCCTTAATCCCGATGACTGCCTGACGTGGAACCGTTGTCATGAGGGCTGATGCACATGGTTACAAACAATGTTACCTCTGAGTATGTGCAGATTGGCTGGTGCTCTTGATCTATTTCTCAGGGCTAGTTTTTCAACCCTGGAAATCTTGATTCTAGGCACTATACATGGTACTGAAATCAGTGCCATTGTGAGTAACTAGTGTAAAAAGGGGAGTGTGTGTGTGAAGGCCATAATAAAACCTCTACAGGCATGGGAATAACACACTGGTGTGGAACATAACATTTGGGAGCAATGCTTCACCTTTATTTCTCTGGAACCCTGTCTCTCTGCTGGGGCTTAGTCACTCTCCCATTATGTTATGCTTACACTGTTAATTTGATTAATTGATACCCAGACTATATATCTAAAGGGATTTTTCAGTTTTCTATGTAAACCCAGGTCATTAGTTTAGGCGACGCCTTCAGGTATATGTTCTTTTCATCTAGATAACAAAGTGTGATCTAGTTCAGAAAATTGATATTACTGGTGAGTTCTGTTCTGTGGATAGCAGACAAGGGAGGAGATTCACTAAGTGTTAATAAAAAGGTGATAAAGTGGAGATGACTTCTCCAGTAATATCAGTTCTCCAGTTCCTATGTTATTCTATAGAGCGTATACACTAAAATCTCCGAAGCTGGAGAAATCTTAGCGACTAGGCTCTATAGAATAACATAGGAAATGGAGAAGTGATATCACACTTATCAACACTTAGTGAATCTTCCCCAAGGTTCCAAATCCATGAAGTTTGCAGCCGATGCTCTGAAATGGATAACTGTTTTATGGCACTCATGAAGATATAGAGGGAATATATAAGTTTAATGAATGGGTTATTTTACTACATTTCATTAAATCTGTAAGTAAAATGTATGTTTTGTTTCCATCCTATATATCCCTGAATGGTATGAAAACAGCTAATCTTTTCTGAGCATCTGCACTAAGCCTCTTGCAGTTTAAACTCCTGTAGTCATCACCCAGTAGAAATCAATAAACCTGGCCATAGGACTATACAGTACTTGCTGGGACAGGTGCTGTTTGACACAAATCCATGATCATATTTTTGCTTGTTAGGCCTTCATCATCTGAAATCTAGAAACCAGATCAACATAATTTCAACAAATCAAGACTAAAATTAATTTATATATGTCACAATTATTATCACTTCCAATTACCCAGTTCGTCGAGAAGCTGTTTTCCATCTTCTCTAAAGTGTAAGCTTTTTCTAAATAATCATTCTCTGACAAATATTTCAGTTATTCATTATTTCAGCTATAGAGCTGTAGAACTGATTATTAACTCCTTAAGGACCAGAGGAGTGAACCTCTGGACTTTAAGGAGTTAAATCCTGATTGGACTGTTGCAACCTGAGTTCTCTCTAAGGTAAGCAACCCAGCACTGAAAAGTTACGAGTAATTAAAGGAGCAGTAAACTTTTATTTATGAAAACATATTTTACAGGGCATTTCCTGATTAATAAAACAAGGTCACTCCCATCGCTGTCAGATGTTTTATTAAACATTTATAGCAGTTTAAATAATCAGGAAGTGAATTTACACTGTTTACTTCCTGATAGATCTAACTGACAGGAAGTGGCAGGCAGTTTGTATCACATTCTATGGAGAACTGTATGTCTCTGACTTTTCTGACTTTCCTCTCCATTAGAATCTAACAGGAAATCTAATCAGAATTTGACCACTAGAGGGCACTTCTAATGTAAAAAAACATAGGTTTAAACTGTAATAACTCTGGAAATTTAAATCTCTCTCCAGTGGGAGTACCCTTATTTTACTCAATAGGAAAATCCCTACAATATATATTTTTTCATAAAAAAATTTTACTTCTCCTTTAAAACTGGACAGGAAAGCATGGTGCATCTGTTATCCCAGTGTAGCTCTTCATAGACGTTCCCGTTAACGTACGGGGATTTTTATTGTCCCCTATGGTCCCCGGTTGGTTTACTCCAGAATTGTTCCAGTTCCTCTTATTACATCCATCAGCTTCACATCTCCTAACTTAGTTTATCTGTCAGTAAGCAGCTCTTTTTTTGTTTAACAGAATCATTTACCTAGGTATGTAATGTTACCACATTGGTCATATATAGTTTATTTTTGCTTGTTTTATTTATGTATAATGCACTGATAATGAGTTCTATTTAGAATCTGATGAAGTCAAGTGTCCCTTACTAGCCATTCAGATCTATTGAAGTCCACTGTTTGTTGGAACAAGGTGTGACTTAGATGCCACTATATACAGGAATATACACTCTGGCTTTCAAGGGATTACAAACCCAATTTAATTTTTACAAGGATTTGTATCTGTCCACTCTATTACAGTTGGTTTACTCCAGAATAACTCCAGTTTGCTTTTATAAATATGTATCTTACAGTTTCGAGGCATGTCTATGACATTGCAAATAGATGCACTGGAGGTGATTCTAGCATCCAAAGTGTTACATTTTATGGTCCGAGTCCTCATTTTGGCCTATATACAGGAATATTACATACAGGAATCTGGATTGCAATACAATGCAAAAACAGATATCGGTAGCAAAAACCTGACTGCTATATAATGAGCACATACCTAGGTTAGTTAATCTGTTACTCCTTTGAGTGCCAGAGCGGTACGCAATGCACTCAAAAGGTAAAAAAAATTAAAGACCACTTATTTTTAGGGTACTGTTCCCCATAATTATAACACTAGTGTGTGTAAAGTCTGTGTATACATATCATTATTTCAAATGGATTTGAAGAGGAATTAACACCTCATATCTATAACTCCCCAATTACCTTACAATAGCCAGGAAATTCTAATGTCCTTAGGAATATTTCCTTCAGTCCTTGGTTCAAGAGACAGTATCTTCAATCAGTCAGCAATGTCAGGTCTGTGGAGGTGGACGCGACAGTTGCTAGCAGAACCGTAGGACCTGCTCACTGCACATGGTGATCTTAACCCTTGAAGTATCAGATGATTGTGCACAGATTACTATGTGCAGTGAGCAGGTCCTGTCATCCTGCGTACGGCACGTGGTGATCTTAACCCTTGAAGGACCGGAGGACTGTGCAATACAATGCTAAGAACTTTGTTTCACAACACTCTGATCCTACAAGGGTTAATTAGGCTAATGCACTCTGCCTGCTTCAATTTGGAAAAAACATGTCAGCGATTGTCAAGTCCCCCATGAATATGACATCAGTGTCAGATGGAAGATGTTATCTCTTAAACAAAGGACAGGAAAGAACACCATAGAGACCATTATGATTTTCTGGATATAATTTAAGGCTGGCTATTATTAGAGGTGTCTCCTGTCAAACATTATAGAAACTATAACATTATTCTTTTCTTCATTGATTTTTAAGCAGGCATCTTCATTTTCTTCCCACTGCACAAAAAAAACATGCCAGGCATCACTCTTCACATTTTCCTGCTTTGTTTAACCCTTTGAGTGCCAGAGGGGTAGCCAACGCATTGCGTTGCCCACCCTCTGGCCCTCAAAGGGTTAAAATCTCGACTCTGCTGCAGAACTTGAAATGATACCACTTATCTCTTTAGGCTGGCTTTTAACTTCTTGGTTACCCAAGAGGTCTCCACTGCAAGCTCTCACTGGGACACAAGGCATTAAAACACAGACGTTTGGTTTTTTTTCCTGTCCTTCATTTACTGCTAAGGGTCATTATGTCACAGGTAGCTTTGAGAAAATGGTCTTTTATTCATTGTATCCCCATTTTAATTTCTAGTTCTAGTCCGTTGTTCACAGCTGACAAAATTAACATATTTATAAAAACGGGAGTTATTCTGGAGTAAACCAACTGCACCATAGGGGACAACTAAAAATTCCTACACTTCCATGTAGTTGAGAAGAGCTTTTTAAACCCTTGAATGCCAGAGTGGTCTCCAATGAATTGCTTTGCAATGCATTGGAGACCAAACTAGCATACAAAGGATTAAAAGCCCAATTTCATTTCTTCAGGGATTTTAATGTGTCCCCTATATGGCAGTTGGTTTACTCCAGAATAACTTCCGTGGACCTTACAGTTTAGAGGCATCTCTAAGACATTGCAAATTGATGCACTGCAGATGATTCTGTCATCCAAAGAGTTACATTGTATGCTCCGAGTCTTTTGAATCTTTATTATTTTTTTCCTAATATACTTTACAAATCTTCTGTAATCCATTGTGACAGTAAAGAGTAATTGTGTTGTATTACGTTTGCTCCTATGGAAACAGACATATGGTCCAATATGATAAAACTGCACATGAAAAGGAAATAGGTAATGTGCTTAATTTATTAATGTATCAAGCTCCAACTGCATTTCTTGCTGTGTACTAAGAAATAAGTTCAGCTATTAGCATTGCTAATTTTTATTCTAGAATGAATGCAAATTTTTATCAAGATTGCAAACTTTTTTAAGTAAATGTGAACTTTAATTAGGGCTGCTAATTAATTAATTAACTAATGAGCATTTTTTTAACATTGCTTATTTTTTAAATGAAATTCCAATGTACATTACAATTGTTGTTAGCTGCAATGCAAAATTACATTAGTAATGCAGCTTTTTAGTGAGTAATGTTAATGTTCTATAAACGTTTCTATAAACATTTGTTTAAATAAGAAGTAATTTTCTTATCATTGTTAAATATGACATATAGAATCATAATTTGCATTTTGTTTTGCACTGCACTTTTAAAGCACAGTTTTATTAAACTGAGCCCTTAGTAAAAAGTCTGCGGCTTTGCCGCAAAACGTTTCCTGTTATCCATTTAGGAAGTCAGAAAACTAGTCCCCTCAGCTAGACACAACCTATGTCTTTTTTAGTCCATTAATATCACATCTTCCGGGATCCAGCACCTTGGGTTTGGGTGACCACATTTCCATTTTGCCATTCAGGCACACTGCAGAGATAAGAGCAGCAGAATGTTTGTCCTTGGCTCTAAGGCAGATGTGTGGGATGGATCACTAGAGTTCTATACACTAGAGTGAGAGCTGCCCATTTACTCCTGTGACAGAAAGAGATGCCTGTGATGGGCTACAAGAAAATGTACATCATGCCCAAAGCCTACTATTACACTACAACAGAATTGCACTGCAGCTCCTGTTTGATGTCAGGAGGCAAGGCTCAGTTCTATGTCTACTGTTTAGCACTCTGTCTGGAGGCCATTTTCTTGGAGCCCAGCAGAGGTATTGCTTTCTGTCATAGTAGGCAATGGGCAATTTTCCTCCTAGGATTTAGAACTAGAGTCTTCATTCTGAGAGTCTGTATTGTCCTAGAAGGTGGCTGCCGAGGACCTTGGAAATGCATTTAAAAGCCTGGACTCTCCTACGCAATCCAGGGCTTGTGATCACCCTGCCTGGGGTCACTTTTCTGACCTCCGTCCAGATCCTCTGCTGATTTGCCAGGGCTCAGGCAGGAGTGCTCCCAGGTGAATAGAACTGCCTATAAGGAACTAGTTTTTATGCTTTTTATCTTCTCTGTGATCTGATAGTTTTGTAGTGTCATGCTCCATACCTTTTTATTAGGGTCTATGGCGGCTGAGAGTGCAGCCCAACAAAATTAAAGTACAAGACTTCAGAGTCTATCACCGAATCTACAAGGGACTACTGGAGGTCTCCTTTCAGTTCCCCATTTTGTTCCCCTGCTGGCCCTTCAGGAGCTCACAATGTAGCCCCCAGATTAATTGTCACGTCTCTTCACAGAAAAACTGGCCTCCCGATAGGGCACTATCTGAGTGATAGATGCCAACTGCTGGTGGTGTAGGGGGGGGTTAAAGGGTACTCCCACTGCTGAAAGGTGTTTCATTCAAAAGTTATTAATTTTCAAAGTTGAATTTTTTAGGTGCAATATCACAGTGGCCTGAAATTGTACAGTGGCGCTGTTGCTACACCATCCTATGGACAGCTCTGGTCAGTTGACCATAAATCTCCATAGGATGGTGTAGCAACAGCGCCACTGCACAATTTCAGGCCACTGTGATATTGCACCTAAAAAATTCAACTTTGAAAATTAATAACTTTTGAATGAAACACCTTTCAGCAGTGGGAGTACTCTTGTTTTACTCAGGGGGATAAACTCTACAACATATTTTTTTTTTACATTTTAAGTATTACTATCCCTTTAAGTAATAATGTCACCTGTTTTCCCATCCTGCTAAAAGTGAGTAATCTGACTTATAATAACAGAATTTTGAACTTAAACTTAAATTAACTTAAATCAATATAAAGATCACACCTGAGGTCACAAAATGAGTATAGCTTGTATAGCTTGAGAAACCTATTTACATAGAAACATAGAATTTGACGGCAGATAAGAACCATTCGGCCCATCTATTCTGCCCATGTTTCCTACTGTAAAAACCTGAAACCATTATTTGGTCTCTCATATTCAAGACAACCTTCTGCCTGTCCCATGCATGCTTAAATTCCCTCACTGTGTTAACCGCTACCACTTCTGCTGGTAGACTATTCCACTTATCTACCACCCTCTTAATTAAGTAAAACTTTCTGACATTACATCTAAGTCTCTGTCCATCTAGTTTTAGACTAAGGCCTCTTGTCCAAACATTTCTACTCCTATGTATGTATGTATTTATTTCTCAGTGCAAGTCCTTCAGGCATTCCTCGTAGACTCAAACATTCCACATAGCTCTGCATGACCAACTGCCATTTCCTACCAGGAAGTACAAAATCAACTGCCTAAACTGACAAATAAATTAAGCACAATATCAAAATATTATTGAAATGACTAAATATGGGTGATATTGATCCTCTTTTCAAAATCACCTATTTGTTGCAAAGTGACAGTACCACTTTAATATTCTGTTCACAGATTGTTTCTTTGGATAAAGACAAATTCGGATTGTGGACAAATCAACTCAGAATTAATCTACACAAAACATACACACATCCAGCAGTCATGTCATGCTCACAGAGCAACTAGTAGTAACCAGTTCCATAAATTCTCCTACCTTGTTCACATGAGTAGTGACCCATAAAGGAACATATTTTGAATGACATTGAGATTATGTATAGGAGCCTTTTTATGGGTATTTATTTATTTATTTATTTTTTACATCATGTTATCACTTTTCCTGAAGTCTAAATGGTTAAAGGGATGGTAATGTCTCAGAAAAAAATGTATCTCTCAAACCGCTATGGCTGTTTGAGCAATATGGTTTTTTTTTTTTGCACTGTGTTTAACTTTTTAAGGACTACAACATGAAAAATATTTTTTCTGGGACATTACTGTCCCATTAAGACACTATATGAAACATTTGTTTCACAAAACATCTTTCAATTCTTGTTAAACAACCATATGTTACAATTAGCGAACTTACATAATCGATTGTCAGCCATAGTAGTAACAGGGTTTATCAGAGAGGCTAATATACTAAATGAAAGTAGAACAATTGTACAGCAAATCAATTGCAGTATAGGGAACAAATAAATATTCCAAGAACTCCATAAATGCTAGAGAGGTCTACAACAAACCGCTTTACCTTGGTATATTTGCCTCTCGCCCTTTGCACTGAAGACTGATTTACACATTCACATAACAACTTGGATGGAAATAATAATTTAATGATTATATTACCTGATTGCTCTCTCCACACTTCAAATGAATTACAGGCAACATGATTGCACATTGACCTGATTGCTTAGCTGAACCTCTGTGACCTCAGGGTATGAACCATAATCTGCCATGCTGGTCCACTGTGGGTTGAAAGATATTTTACTGTGCCAGGAACTAGAACACTATTTAAACTATATGTTACATTTTTATTATTATACCCAAAATGCATAACTTTACAATTGTCTATATTGTATCTCATTTGCCTTTTGCTTGCCCAGTTACTCAATTTGTCCAAATCCTCTTGTAATGAAGACACATCCAGTTCAGACTGTATTACCTTACTTAATTTTATGTCATCGGCAAACACTGATACATGGCTCCCTATGCCCTCTGGGAGGTCATTAATAAACAAATCAAAAAGAAGAGGACCCAGGACAGATCCCTGAGGTACTCCACTTATCACGTTTATCCAACTGGAGAACTTGCCATTTACTACCACTCTTTGCATTCTATCTTTCAGCCAATTTCCAATCCACACACAAATATTTTCCCCTAGGCCTATTTCATTCAATTTGTACAGTAACCTCTTGTGTGGAACCTTATCAAATGCCTTGACAAAGTCTAAATAGATCACATCAACCGCCGCTCCCACATCTATATTATTACTCACTTTTTCATAAAATGCGATCAAGTTAGTTTGACAAAACCTGACTTTCACAAAGCCATGTTGGCTCCTGCTAATGATATTCCTGTTCCAGCAGAATTCTTGAATATATTCCCTTAGCAACCCTTCAAACAGCTTCCCTACCACAGATGTCAAGCTTAAAGGTCTATAATTTCCTGGCTGTGACTTTGATTCCTTTTTAAATATGGGCCCCACATCTGCTTTACGCCAATCCATGGGCACCATACCTGAAATAAAAGAATCCCTGAAAATCAAATATAACGGTCTGGCCAGGGCCTGGCTTAGCTCTTTAAGTAACCGTGGGTGTATACCATCTGGCCCTGGAGCTTTGTCTACCTTAACACCATTCAATTGTTTTAACACTTTTTCTTGTGTTAGCCAGTCCCATGCTTGCTGTGACTGTTCTATAAAAGTAGTTTGCAGATTCTTGTCCATTGGGTCTTCCTTGGTAAAAACAGAAGAAAATAAATTATTTAAAATATCTGCCTTCTCTCTGTCCCCCTTGACCATCTCACCCGTTTCAGTTAACAAGGACCCAACATTATCAGACTTTAATTTTTTGCCATTAATGTATTTAAATAATTTTTTTGGGTTGCTCTTGCTCTTCTTAGCAATATTTTTTCATTCTCCAGTCTAGCTAATTTAATAGCCTTTTTACAGGTTTTACTGTCATTTTTGTATTCTGTAATTGCCTCTGCTGATCCCTCAGCTTTGTAATGTTTAAATGCTGCTTTCTTGTTATTTATTTCATGAATGACTTTACTGGTTAGCCATATTGGTTTTAATTTGCTTCTTTTGAATTTGTTTCCAACAGGGATAAATTTATATGTGTATTTTTGCAATGTTATTTTGAAGGCATTCTACTTACCTTCTGTGTTTTTTCCTGAAAATATTTTATCCCAGTCAACTAGACCAAGGGATGAATTAAACCTTCTAAAGTTGGCCTTTTTAAAATACAGTGTTTTGGTGGAACCCATACCATATTGCTTTTTTGAATTAATCGCAAACAATACCATGTTATGGTCACTGTTCCCCAAGTGCTCCCTAACTTGGATGTTAGAGATAAGTTCTTCATTGTCAGTTATTACCAGATCCAGACATGCATTCCCTCTGGTTGAGGTCTGCACTAGTTGAGACAAAAAATTGTCATTCAACAAGTTCAGAAACTTGCTGCTTTTAGCAGAATTAGCTGTTGCATTTTTCCAGTCTATTTCTGGATAATTAAAATTCCCCATTATAGTTCCCCCTATTTGAGAAGCCTTTTCTATTTGCATTAATAGCTTTGATTCTTCAAGGTCACCAATGTTTGGTGGTTTATAACAAATCCCCACTAATATTTTCTGGCCAGTTTTACCCCAGCGACTATCTCAACCCACAGGGATTCCACATGTTCACTACTGTCATCACATATATCTTCCCGCAAATGAGGCAATAATGCTGGTTTGACATACAGACAGACCCCACCACCTCTTTTGTTTGACCTATCTTTTCTAAATAACATGTAGCCCTCCAAATTGATTGACCAATCATGTGTGTCATCCCACCATGTTTCTGTTATGCCTATCAAGTCATAGTTTTCAATTTCAGCTACCAGCTCCAGTTCCCCTATTTTACCAGTTAAACTTCTGGAATTTGCAAGCACACAATTTACGCCACTGCTATGTTCCATTTGTGATTTAATTTTGATGTAGTTTATACGCTTCTCCCTATCATCTGTACTAACCCCGCCCCCAGATCCACCCACCTGGTTATTAACTACATCGCCTTCCCTTTCTATACTATCTATCCCAGTATTTATTGGCCCCTGTCTGTCTGTTGCATCAACCAACTGAGCTATCACACCGTCTATCTATCTATCTATCTATCTATCTATCTATCTATCCACACATATCTAGATAGATAGATAGATAGATAGATAGATAGATAGATAGATAGATGTGTGCAAATTAGATGAAGACTTGACAAAAGTCCAAATCAGCTCTGCCTCACAAATTGTAATTCCCAATCTGATCCAAGGAACCACTCATACACCAATACATACAGTCTGCTTTCTGAGTTCTCTAGGGTTACAATGTTCAGACACTTGATATAAAGAAACAAATTTAGATCATGGGTTTATGTAAAAGTAGGACTGCATTTTAAAGGGATAGTAATACTTTGTTTAAAACATTTCTAATATTGTAGATATTAACAATAGAAGTAGAATAACATATCTCCCATGTCTCAGACCTTTATAGTTTGAGAGATCGTAGCATTTAAAGTCCAGCCCTCCCACCCCTTCCAGAGACGTCAGCACTCTATGGGAAAGAAGCGGATCCTGGTCATTTGACTGGCCAGTGGATCTTCAGCTTGCAAAACAGGCGCACTTTGTAGACCATTCCAACGAAGCATTTCATTCTAAATAGCGATATCTCGGCTCTGCTGAAGAGCCTCCAGCTGGTCAAATGAAATCAAATTAGAAGTTTTTAAAACAAAGTATTATTATCCCTTTCAGAAGTAAATCCATCAGTTTTGAAAATGGGTCGAAAATAATAAATGAGCTTGATGAGTATTTCCCTTAAATAAGTTTTATTTTAAAAATGTATTTTATTTGGCCTTAAAACTACATATTTTTTAACAGTTAGTGCCATATTAATGCTTCACACTCCTATCTGCTAGTAGTACATTAAACTGTCTTCTCCAAGTGTAGATCATTTTTATAATGACAGAAATCAGACAAAATATACCTTACAATATCACTGTTGATTAAACCACCCCCGATACTAAGACTGCTTTTTCTTTTTTAACAGCAGAATTTAATGTAGAAATGTATGGTAATTTGTCTGAAAATTGATGGACCATGGTATAAGTACTTTTACAGACTAATTACAGACAATTTCTGTTACCACAAATTTTTGAACATCAAGCCCTAGGGATCATGTTGCTATGTGAATGGGCACTTTACAGTATAGTCAATCAACTAATCTGTTGCCTAGCAACATCTATGGCAAGTAACCACCCACTGACTACTCTTAAACCCTGGGAAACTAATGAGATAAATGCTCCAGCAGCCAAGGAGTTAACATTTCAGCTTGTAACTGAATATGAATCCTAAGCCAGGCCCATTTTGTTATTAAACTGTTTACATGCTTAACATAAACATAGTGATATATATATTGCAAGTGCTTTAGGAGGGCATATGTGCCAAGCTGCATCCCCTCCTTTCCCTTTTCACTACTTTACCACACACTTCACTGATGACTACACTGTGCCTACCCCAAGGAAAAAATATTTCCACAACCATGATTTTAGTGATAGGAGAGGTAGGGAAGAATGGACTTCATCTTCTTTTTTAGAATCATCTTCAATGATCTGGGCAGGTACTGCTGTGTTGCCTCAGCATCAGCACAAGTGCTAGGACCACGAGTAGTGCTGGCAAGTAGAACCTATCCTAGTCCCATATCACTTCTTTCTGACCCTAGTTCCATGGTTTATGGCACACTAGCCTGCTTATCATCATCCTTCTGCTGTGAGAGATAAACAGCTGTCTCTCATGACTCAGCAGCAGGAACTAAAGCAGCAGCAAACTCCAGAATGTCACTGCTGCTGGTGGTGGTGGTAATGCCCATCCCCAATTGCATCTGTTTCTCCCATTCCTTATTGCTTTGTGCCAAAAATGCTCTCATACTCTCAGCCACACCAGCTGCTCCACTATGACTCTCATCACCAAAACTACTAGTCTCTTGCATCTCTATGGAATTGATTGGTCATGATAAATGTAAGAGAGGGTCCCCTGCTTCTACAATCTCCTTAGAAGAAGACATGCTGGCAGCAGTACCAGCCGGTACAGGCAGCTGAGTTGTGCTGCTCGTAATGCTAGAGAGTTCACTCCATCTTCAATATAATTCCCCACATCCCAGGGAACAATATTCTGGGACTGGGGTACATTGGGTCAGGGGAATGTTAGCTCCCTTTACCTCTGGTGCTGCTGACATTCTCTGTTTCAGCATCAGCAGAAGAATCCATATAGCTTCTCTTGTTGCTGCTAGTCATAATGCTAGCCACCCAGTACTCCAAACAACTTTATTTTTATTTGAACTTATTTTTTTTAATTCTTCTCTTTCTCTCAGCTGTTTCCACTCTCTTTTCTATTCTATGTACACCACACTGCTTGGTGAGAAATTATAGGTTTTTGTAGCATTGGGGTGAGAATTGTCACTGCCATTGAAAAACATAGGTGGGAAATTTCACTGTTCTTGTGAGAAAATCTGTGGTGTCAGTGAAACGGCGGTAAATCTATATGTTTCACTTTTGGCTGCAATTCCTGCAGAAAAAAGCTGAAAATCATGCTTTTGTCATGAAATTCCTACTGACACAAAACAGGACTTTTCATGCATCCCTATTAGTGGCTGACACACTCTCCTTCCCCACTGTCACATCTTACAGGGAAATGTTAGCTAATTTGCTTAACCCCTTAAGGACCATTGCTGTGCCAGGACCGTCAAGGCGGTCCGGCACTTAAGGACCATTGACCGTCCTGGCACGGCATGGAGTTCAGGGCTCCCGGCGCGGCTGCCCACCGCTCCGGAAGCCCTGAACCGGAAGCGATAAAAAAAAAAAAATGCCCCGTGGTCCTCAAGTTCTGGCCGGGTGTGCGTGCGCCAGTCCTTAAGGGGTTAAACTGACATATAAGTAAAGCTAAATATTTCATAAACTATTGTTTTAAATAACATACAGTAATAACATTAATATAAATTGTTAGTTGCACTTAAAGGTAGAGATAGCGAGTTCAGATGTCTTGAACTATAAATCATTTAGATATAAAAGAAAGCAGAATATAAGCTTTAAAGATTAACCCCCAAATATTAATTTTACCCTTGTGCTTTGATCAAGAGACAACATCTTCGACCACGTCCATGGAGGCAGACATGACAGATTATGGCAGTTTTTCAAACTGAAGCAGCAGAGGCGTAACTAGAAGCCTCCGGGCCCTGGTACAAGAAGTGCCACAAGTCGCCCCCCCGCCACATTGACCCCCTCCACAATGCCCCCATATCCTACCTGGAGCTCCCACGCGGTCCTCTTAGTGATGCAAAGCGCTGGGAGATGATGTCATCTCCCAGCGCTCTGCATTACTACAGCACCAACGGGAGATTGCGGGCGCCAGGCGGAGTGGTCGCAGGGGGAGGCCGGGCCCCTGGAGTGCATGGGCCCGGTCGCAGGTGCGACCCCTATAGTTACGCCACTGTGAAGCAGGTAAAGTACATGAGCCCACTTGACAATGCATTGAATTAATAAATAAAGACAGTAATGCCAATCCAATCCCCCATTAACCTTTTGAGTGCCAGAGGGATACCCAACGCATTGCAAATGAATGTGTTGGGTAACCCTCTGGCACTCAAATGGTTAAGATGTTATCTCCCGAACAAAGATGCAAGGGCAACATTCATTCTGGCATAGGAAGGTAAGTGGAGGTGTTATTATAGGAGGTGTTTATTCTCCTTTAAATAGAAACTGTAGTTGAGACTAGTCAAATCTTCCACAGACTGCACGCTGACAGGTAAAATGCTAAGTTTCCATCTTGATAAATGTCATACAGAGATGGTTCTGTCAGATAGCTTTGTCATGTAGATAAAAACAGAGCTAATCTAGAAAGATGTATGTTCAATAACTGAATTTACAAATATTCATTCACCGAATTTTGTACTTTTACAAGAGATATCACTGTGATATTATATATTTTATTATATCTTCTAAAGATGAATGAAAAAGAAAAATAATTTAGTGAATTGGTGGCAAATTCATTACAGTGTTCTTCACCCCTTTAGTCAACTACTTAAAGGAACACTGACACCTTCTAATTACAATCTTCCATTTACCTTACTATGGTCATAGAATCCTAATGGCCACTATACCTTTCTGTTTTCTTCTTTTGTTCCAGAGGTAATATCTTGAATCAGTCCTACATGTCATGTTCATGGAGGTGGACTTGACAGTTGGTAGCAGGACTACGGGACCTCAGACTTCACACACTGCACATAATAATCATCTGAAGCTCATGTACATGGCCTGCTTCAGTTAAAACACAAAAACAAAACAGAAGTTACACTGGGCAGAGTTTGAAATTCAGTAGTCATGCTGCAAACTGTCATCCATGACTGAAGATGTTTTCTCTTGAACAACAGAACAAGGGCACAATTCATACAGTCCATTAGGATTTTCCGGCCATAGTAAGATAAGAGAGGACTATTATTAGGAGATGTTGGGTTCTCTTTAAATGATGTGATGTCTGCATGATACTCTGACTCAGGTGTAGTCAGCCTTGAGGACCTCCACCTGTTTGAGAGTGGAGACTGCAATTCCAATCATCCCTAACTCAGTGAAAATTTGAAGGTTGAAAATCCCTGCTCTAACCTAACTGTACCCAACCATGGCCTATGAACCACTTCCTACTTGTCAAGTCCTTTCATGTGGCTCCTCATCCTTCAGTCTGTCTATACATCCATGACAGCAGTGATTTGATTCTGCTCCTCCACTAGAGTAAGGTACCTTGCTTTTGTTATTTCACTGTATATTTCATCCCCAGTAGGTATGATCTATCCCTACACAGTTATCCTGGGTGCAGCCCGGCTCCTCCGGTTGGCACTAAACTAGTCTTGAGACTAGCACCTTAATCGGGTCTTGGCTGCAGCACAACTGTCATAGGGGTAGTCCATGTTAGTCATCTATGCTTTCTACTCAGAGTTCCCTAGCCTCTCACCTACTGGGGTTCCTCCTTGGTTATCCAGTGGGTATGCTGCCATTTTACTATCTTTCTTGTGTTTATCTGCTCCATCCTTCTCAGTTGGGAATCTCTGCCTGCCAGCATTGTTCACTAGCAGTGCTCTCTAGCCTCACCTGCTGAGGTCTTCTTATCTGTTTATTTTCCATACCAGTCATTATAGGCCTCCCCCAGGCAGAGGGCAAGAATTGAAACACAAAGAAGAAGGGCGCAAACCCTCTAAGAGCAAATCTGTATGAATATATAATATATATCCCCCTTAAAATGTATATGCTCACCAGATCCACCAGATTATAACAGCATTTCTGGGATCATGACTTTGGTTCTTGGGAGTTTTTCCAATCGTAGTAAGCACTCACAGCAGTAATAAATTAAGAAATCATTCCAATACAAAAGTTAAAACAACCCGACACGTTTCGTATCATAAACGATACTTTTTCAAGGGTAAAATTAGAGGGCAAGAAGAAGGCATGGGCCTGGTTCCTTATCATAGCTTCTGGTTTAGTTCCAAACCTTCTGCCATTTGGTGTACTGGAGTACAGCGCTAAAACAATAAAAGTTGTGTCAGTGTCCAAATACTTATAGACTGCACTGTATATTATAAACATGCATTTCCCATCCATCTGTAGATAGCTTTGCTTCACTATCTGACCCCTGTTTGTTTATACAGACTCATAAAAAGTGATAACTGAATGGTATGTTTGAGGTAAACAAACAAACAGAAGATAAGCTTTTCTGTGTACTGGAAAGAGTAGACTCTAATCTCAAAATAATTATCTGTTTATGGCTTTATTAATGTTTTGATTTTTAATCAGACAGATAAAAGATGTAGCCATCTGTAGTCAATTAGGCACTTTCCACAATTACGTATGAAAGATTTCAGAACTTTTGAACCAAAGAAAAAAAAGAAAACATTCTGACTAGGAGTATATAATAGTTAAATGGATATGAGTCATTTTCATTTTTATGATGTGACTTGAACTTAGCCACAAAGACACAGATGAAGCCTAGTGTAAATGTAATTGGAGTTGTGAGTGACAACAATGAATATTACAAAGTCAATGAATATAATCCTTTCACTCACTGTTCTTTGAACAAATATCAGAATATTACAACAGGCTCACAATTTCATTGTTTTTTTCTTTTAGAAATTTATGGTATTGCCTTTCACTGAGATTTGGGTTAGATTTATTTATGCGACATTTATATAAACAGATAGATAAGTATTAGATCAAGATTGAAATCTAGAATATCTGTTCATTCTAGAAATCCCATAGTCAGTGTTTTATAGTTTTCTTCATAAACACTTTACAGTAGTGCTCTCCTCTTAACCATATGAGTGCCAGAGGGCTACGCAATGTATTGCTCCACAATGCATTGCGCACTTCTCTGGCACTAAAAGGATTAATAATAGCCAGTTTACCTTACTACAGACAGATTATCCTAATCAATTGTACATGGGCTGGTTCTCCAAAGTTAATATTCAATTAGTACTAGATATTGTGTTAAAGGGATAGTAATATTTAAAATGTAAAAAAAAAAATATGTTGTAGGGATTATCCCCCTGAGCAAAAAAGGGTACTCCCACTACTGAAAGGTGTTTTATTCAAAAGCTATTACAGCTCAAAGTTGAATTTTTAGGCACAGTATCCCAGAGGCCTGAAATTGTACAGTGGCGCTGTTGCTACACCATCCTATGGAGATTTATGGTCCGCGGAGGATGGTGTAGCAACAGCGCCACTGTATAATTTCAGGCCTCTGAGATACTGCACCTAAAGAAAACTATTTTGAGTTGTAATAACTTTTGAATAAAACACCTTCCAGCAGTGAGAGTACCCTTTTTTACTCAGGGGTATAAACACTACAATATATATTTTTTTACATATTAGGTATTACTATCCCTTTAAAGGGATAGTAATGTTTCACATCATGTGTAGCTCAGAACATTGAGCCTATGTAATAGTAGTTATGCCTGATACTTCTATGTGTCAAAACGTGCTAGTTACAGTGTAATAATATTTTGAAGCGGAAAATGCCATTTTTCGTCGATTTTGGTTTGAGGCAAAAGCCCATCCCTAGGGGCTTGCTATCGGGGAAAGGGTCAGGAGGGATCAGCTTTAAAATATTATTACACTGTAACTAGCATGTTTTAACACATAGAAGCATCACGCAGAACTACTATTACATAGGCTCAATGTTCTGAGCTACACATAATATGAAATATTACTATCCCTTTAATTGTCTGCCTCCAGAGACACTATATCCAGTATTTATAAAATATTCATTGTGGAGAACCAATCACACAGACCTGATTCTAAGTGACCATTATAAATTTTTCCCAGATTAAAGTAAATGTGGGATTGAGTGGTATATTATGATTTCTTTAACCCTTTGAGCTTTGCAATGCGTTGCGTACCCCTCTGGCACTCAAAGGGTTAACCCACTGAGTGACAGAGATGTATCCAACCCATTACACTCAAAGAGTTAACTCACTGTATGCATGAGATTTGGAGACGTCTCTAAAATCCATAGGGTTAATTTACGGCCAGATAAACTCTTTAGTTATCGTTCTGATTATTATGTCTCACACTTCTGCACAGTTGGCAATTTTAACACATTTTCAGAAACTAAGTGCCTACGAGTTACTTTTTGTCTGAATAAGGAGATGGAATTAATGGACCATATTGGGATATTTTAATAGCTCTGTCATTTTTTTGTTAATTGAACCTCAAATTATCTCTTAAAGTTTGACATACAGATTAATTTTTAAAGATAATTAACTCAGTTTAATGCAAACTGAAGAAGAAATAATACTTCCATGCTGAAATCTGATCTGATCTTGTTTTGCACATAGAAGGTTTTAAGCACCAGTGTAAACATAGAAACAGTATCTGATGGCAAATTAAATGGCTAGTCTATATTAGTCTTTCCATTTGCTGATCTGCTTTGTCATATTTCATACTTTTATGTTTGGGATTACCATATATCAATGGTTCTCAAGGTTGGTTCCGTGGTACACCAGAATTCCTGGGAGAAATATAAATGTAAGCAATTTTGTTCAGTAAAACAAAGTGTTAGATACTAAGGCTGGCATAGTGCATGCTATGCACCGGTACAGACGTACACGTCAGCCTGTATGTGCTGATCATGTTTGTTATTTGATATGATCTAGCACCCAAAGGAGGTGAGTTCTCATGTGGCGGTATTCCTTTGCTGTTTATTAACGTTTCAGCTTGAGATCTATATACTTATATGACTATATGTGAATCTTTCTTGTGAATAATTCTGTTCTATCATCTTTTTGTCTCTAGGGTTTGGGATGACCACTCCAGCAACTATTACTGGGAAAGTATTTCTCATCTTTTATGGTCTCTTTGGATGTGCCGGAACAATTCTGTTCTTCAACCTTTTCTTGGAACGTATAATATCTCTTCTTGCTTTTATAATGAAAGCTTGCCATGAAAGACAACTACGACGAAGTGGACTTCTACCTCCCACCGTTCGTAGAGGATCATCTGTCTCAGAAGTGGATAGCCTTGTTGGTTGGAAGCCATCAGTCTATCATGTAATGCTTATCTTGGGTATTTTTGCTATAATCCTTTCTTGCTGTGCATCAGCCATGTATACGCCTGTGGAAGGATGGAACTACATTGATTCTTTATATTACTGTTTTGTTACATTTAGCACCATTGGCTTTGGAGATTTGGTAAGCAGCCAAAATGCAGTGTACCAATATCAGGGATTATACAGGTTTGGAAATTTCATGTTTATACTATTGGGAGTTTGTTGCATTTACTCTCTTTTTAACGTCATATCGATTGTAATCAAGCAAGTTTTAAATTGGCTTTTAAAAAAATTTAGGTGCAGATGTTGTAATAAGTGCCATAAATCAAATGCCCGTCTTGGGCGCCGTAATGCCATCACTCCTGGAGCTCGCTTCCGCAGGAATCCAATATCAGTGGAGACAGACGGAAACTATGACAGTGACACAGAGGGCAGGAGACTTTCTGGCGAGATGATCTCCATGAGAGACCTCACAGCATCAAATAAAGTTTCTCTTGCCATACTGCAGAAGCAGTTGTCTGAAACTGCCAATGGTTATCCTAGGACTGTTTGCATCAATACCAGACAAAATGGCTTCTCAGGAGGGGTCGGAGCTCTAGCCATCATGAACAATAGGTTGGCAGAAACAAGTGATTCTAGGTAGAGTCTTTTCAAATTTCTATAAAATTTTTAGTATCTTTATATTTAAATAAAAGTTGCAAATACACGGTTACATTTCTGGATATTTCAATGCTGAATATTACTTGTTAAGCCATTAATTTTCCATATTGCACATTGCACCTCACCAACATGTAATTGCATGATGGGCAAAGAATGGAGCAGGGCTCTTGTCCGCTCAGGTAAATTATGCACACTTTAATATAAAAAGATACCTTGCATTGCTCATGTGTATAATGGTCAGACTAGATGGGACAACTGGTTCTTAATTGCCATCTATGTAGTAACACTAACTACTGAAAATAATTATCTTGCATATGGCTGAATGTCTTATGTTACAATGAAGCAAATCTGGAGCAAACTAACTATACCAAAGGGTACAAATACAAAATTCACAACGTTTCCAATGATTTGAATGGGTCTAAATTGTGAAGCAACATGTCAGAGACCTCTATAGCTTTCAAGTGGTTAAAAGCTCTATTTAAAGAGGAACAATCATGTGCTCCATTGTCATCTAGATGAAGCTGGGGCTGCACTGTGATCCCTCTCAGACCAGCTGAGGAAGTGGGAAGTTTTTCATTTCCTTTTCCTTTCCTGCATGGCAAAGGTCCCTATATACACTTTTTATTTGGCATGAAAGCCAGACACAGTGGGTCTATGGGAACTGTATACACAGTGGCTAAGAACCACATACAGTGTGTATGGAATGAATTCCAGCTGGGGGGGGGGGGGGCAGGGCTGAACAACTGATAGGAGTCATTTTGGGGCAGCCCCAGGCTTTTTATGAAATCTGATCTCAACTCATTATAGTTGTCCTCTAAACCAATGGGATTTTTTATTTATCCCTGTGGTTCAGTTGGTTTGTTCCATATAGCTCTAATCCATGTTTGTACTTCAGTCTCAATAATTACATGCATCAAACAGGTGAGTTCAGTGTCACTTTAAAATATTTTAAAATTATCTCATAGTTAAAGTATTAAAGTCTATTTTAAATCATCAATAACTGCTAGAAATGTAGACTGATGAACATAATGCACATTTTTGGTGAATATTCCATATATGCAAAATGTTACATTTGGTACAGAGTTATGAAGATATATACTATTATCTCAAATTATGAAATCTCTCCTAGATCTATGTTGTTTTCTTGGATGGAGAGTCTTAAAGAGTAACATTAAAAGGAATCTGGAACATTCAAATGGGGTTTTATACTATTAATATCCTATACTCAGCTCCAATAAACTTGATTTTCTAATGTACCTGTAGAAAGCTGTGCCCAGGGCTGGATTTACATCTCAGGAGCCTGTAGGCACAGATACCTGAAGCGCCCCCCCCCCCCCCGCCATCTCCACAATGCTCCAAATCTCCATATTGCCCTCACATTGCCCCCATCATCTCAACATTGCCCTCACATTTACCCCCATCACCATCAGCTCCACATTGACCCCCATCAGCTCCACATTGACCCCCATCAGCTCCATATTGACCCCATCAGCATCAGTCCACATTGACCCCCATCAGCTACACATTGCTTGCACCCCATCATCCCCATATTGACCTAACATTGCTCCCATTATCCCCAGATTAACCCTTTGAGTGTCAGAGTGGTACTTTGCAATGCGTTGCGTGCCACTCTGGCACTTAAAGGGTTAAGCCTCATTAAGCCTTTTCTTAACTCCCTGGTGGTCCAGCGGCTAGAGAGATCTGTGCTTGTGCACAGACATAGAGCTCCCGCGCGACCTTCCCTTTAGTAATGCAGAGCGCTGGGAGATTTTATCTCCCAGCGCTCTGCATTGCTAAAGAGCCGGGAGAGCTCACAGCCTACAAGGCGGCTGCTGGCTGTTCGGCGCGGCTCGGCATGACAAGCCGCGCCAAGTAAAAAAAATAAAAATAAATAAATAATTGTAGTGGCAGGCGCCCCTCTGTAGGGTGCGCCTGTAGGCAGATGCCTACTCTGCCTTACGGGAAATCCGGCCCTGGCTGTGCCCCTGTTCCACATAGCGCATGAGGGAGATTCACCAAGATACAGTTATAGCCAAGAGACTACTTTCATTTCTCTTCACTTCTAAACAGCAGTTAAGAAGTATTTTATTTACTAAAATGTGACTAAAATTTGTTTGCACTGAGATGCACATGGTGAAATCAGTGTAGCTTCCTATTTACGCTCTGGATATTCACAGTATAGAACTTTCCTTACGTAGCACCATGTTAGAAGCCGGGTCCAGCACTGAACAATGTTTTCAGCAGTCGTCTATGACACAGATGTGAAAATGAAAAAAATTAGTAAGCCCCTTTATAAAAGACGTAAGACACTTGCTACTTTGCAGTTAAATTGAGATAGTATCTCTCTCACTCATTATTTTACTAATTTTGTTTATGTGCCCTCTAACGAGTGACAAAATATAAAGCAGTTCTTTCATAACCCTCTGGCACTCAAAGGGTTAAAGGGATGGTAACGTCTGTTATAAAAATAATTTGCCGAGTCTTCTTTTTATTAAATGTTTGCACTATGTGTAGGAGCGTTCTTGTTTGTAGTTCAAAAGTTATGAAGTGGAGAAAGTTCCCTTTCTGGCCGCCTCCCACTGAAGCTGGAATCTGGTCGCAAACCGAATGGACACAGAGCAACAAGGGACAAACTTCAGTAAGCACAGAAAAATCCTGCCCTCCTTCGTCAGGGGGGCAGGGTTTTCCTTATACTTGCTTACTAAGTTTGTCCCTTGCTGCTCTGCGTCCATTTGGGCCTGCAATCAGATTCCAGCTTCAGTGCGAGGCAGCCAGAAAGGGCAGGCGGGGGATCTTTATAACATTTGAACTACAAACAAGTAAGCTCCTACACATAGTGCAAACATTTAATATAACGAAGACTCTACGAATTACTTTTATAACAGACATTACCATCCCTTTAATGAAAAAATGGAGCTACAGGCTTTGCATGTCGAGTACTCTCACTGCTGGCAAATGTTCTCTTTTCTATTGCATTCGATGGAAAATTTTGAATCATAGACATGGTCATTCACAATAAGCTATCGGAACATCTCCATCCGCTGACCATGTTAGAAAACTGTAATATCTTATGAATGCAAAAATCCCCATCAGTGGAAGTACCCTTGTTTTACTCATCAGGAATATCTCTATACCATATATTTAATTTTTAATAAAAAAATGTGACCTCTCCTTTAACTCTGGCAGTTTACAGATATTATTGCACCATTACTGCCAAACTTACTTCAGCAAACAAGGACAATGGGGTTCTGCATAAGTCATATTTAAGACTGTTTTTAAACATGGTTTGTAAGAAAAAAGATTTAAACACATGCTATTCTGTAGTACATGACATTTAAATATAAATAATTATAATTTTTTATGTATTATTTAAGACAGAGTATCTCACCTGAGAGAATTTAAACCTGTAGATATTTAGATTTGAAAATCTTTGCATTTGATAAATGAATAATTACTGGGCTGATCCACTTGAAGGTATGAGCAAGTACAGCAAAACCTCTTGTGATAAATTTCTATTGTGTAGCTGTGCTTGGCCTACATTTAGTCTGTGGAAAGTCAATTCTAAAGGGACCTTAAGTTAGAGTTTAACCCCATGGCTGCTAGAGAGGTGCAGATTGTGAAACAATGCCTTGGAGACCTCTAGCATACAAGGAGTTAAGCACATATCTGTTTGAGAAAAGATATATCAATCAAAATTAGTGATGCTCTGACACGTTCCTGCTCAGACTGAGATGACAGCATCTCCTGAAGAAGTTGCACACAACTGACCTACTGTTTATGAAATACATTATCTGCCAAATAAGTAAAAAAATGTATTGCTTTTTATTGTCATTTATTGATACTGAACCACAGCAGAAAGATTAAAATATAAAAACAAAGAAGCAAATTTCAGGACCCAAATCATATTCCATCTACCTCTGTATTTAACCCGACTGTTTCAGCATTGTAATATGTAACCATAACATTCCAGGGGCTTAATATTAAAGTCTTAAAAATAAGAAGAGGGTTTTTAACCCCTTAATGTCAGGGGACACACCAGGAGAGTCACAGAAATTCATCCTTTGAGGATAGATGACAGTTCTGGTATGTCACGGGTTAATGATCACAGCACACCTCAGGGTGTGCTGCAATCATGGCAGGAAGGCTTTACCTGACTGCTCCGTTACTGGAGCCACATAACAAAGGCAATGTAAGTATATATTGCATTTGTCACTTTTCTCTGCCTCTCTCCTCCTCACTGTGACTGTGATGCAGAAAAAGGCAGAGAACACCACTTCAAATGGCCAAAGAGAGGGGGCACTTTTGCTTTAGGTGGTGGTGCTTGGAGCAGGACTGGCGGGTAGAGCATTTTAAATTTTTTAGGGTTAATTCATAACCTTTTGTCACCTCTTTTTGTAGGTGTATTAATGATTAGAACAAGATCAAAGTATATTATTTACGCAAATTAATTTATAAATATATACTGAAGTTTAAAAAATTGCTTAAATACACATCATACAGTCTGATCGCCTAAAAAGAGCTACAAAAGTGTAGGAAAGACAGCCATAGGGATTTGTGTTTCAGAAAGACAGTACCCCCCTAAAAAGGGATACTTGGGAGGTATGAACAAACGTTCATACTTTTTATCCAGTTCCTGTTAAAAAAAATGCACTAAATGAGAACTTATTATCAAAAATGCTGGACTATACATATAAATGTGTCATCAAAAAAAAGCCCTACCTATCCTTAACAAAATGTGTATTTGTGTGGATGTACTAAAGGAATCAGAGAGAAAATATGATTGAACAAAGGCATTCTAGAAAGGTCAAAATCTCTCTTGTCCTCTAGTGTAAAAAAGACTTGTTATGGCAGAGTACTCTTTTGATTCAAGATTGCCCAGGTGCACATTCCAAGTGAAAGACATAGAAGATAAAAGGGCAACACCCTTGGGTCTTTAATGGTGGTAAATCTGTAGCTTGATTGGTTCAACATTGGGGACAGACTTCTTACCCAATAAAGCTGTAAATGTACTACTAATAAAGACTCAAGGCTCACCCCAAATCTCTTTTACCACCTTCAATAAGTACTGAAACTCCCAGTGTCGGACTAATTTCTAATGACTGTGCAACCAGGTGTGTCTTCACAGCAACAAAAATATATGTTTAACTGTTTTCGAATTTCCAACAACCTCAATGAATGAAGCCACAGTACATCCTCCTAGCGAGACTCTCAATTTTGAAAGGATATTTATTTATTTAGAACAAAGTTTTACTAGAAGATGAATACATTGAGATATCTCTAATTTTCAGATTATTTCTCCCCATTAATTTGTTCTGTCCCTTTGGTGGAAAGTCATAGGCTCCAGCTGCCTAAGAGGGCGGGGAGAGGTGATTTTCTGGACATCCGAACCTATGCACAAAGAAAGTTGGGGAAATCTTAGTGCATTTGCTTCTCAGAATAACATAAGAACTGGAGAAGTGATATCACTGGAAATGTTATCTCCACTTTATCACACCTTAGTGCCCTGGATGGTAAAGACATCTCCAGCACATTGTGAAGCATTAGATTCATCTTTGGTATCCAGTGATTTACATAAAATGTAAGTGATTAATTGATAATGTTCCTTTAAGCACATTTTTCAACAGAAGTTAAAGGGACAGTAATGTCCCAGAAAAAATATTTAGTATTTTGTAGGGATTGAAAAGTTGAATTGAATGCAGAAGACCCTAATGCAAAAAAAACGCTATGGTTTGAGAGATATCTGCATTCAAAGTTTGATGTTTCCTGATGTCAGCTTTAAAGACTTCATTGGAATGGTCTACAAAATGTGCTTGCAAACCAGGCATACTTTGTAGACCTTTTCAATGAAATCATTCTTTTTTTTAAAAAAAACGCAATTGTGGTTCTGCTGAAGAGCCTCCGTGTCTGCCGGCACAGATCTCCTGCTTTCAGCTTTACAGCTGACAGCAGGAAACGTCAAACTTTGAATGCAGATATCTCTCAAACCATAGCAGTTTGAGAGATATGTTTTTTTGCATTCAGCTTTTTAATCCCTACAAAATGATAAATATGTTTTCTGGGATATGACTGTCCCTTTAAGATGTGATGTGCAGTGAGATTCAGAAATTACCTGAAAATATATTGAATATATTGTGAGCTGCAGAATTCAAATACACTGGCTGTTGTTAGCTCTTTGCTTGTAAGCACCATAGGAAATAAGCATTTAAATAAAATGTGACTATGAAAGCATTCTGTTTGAAAATTTGGGGCTGAAAAATAAAAAGGAGACATTGTGGAGCAAACCAAATGCTCCATAGGCACAAATAAAAACTCACATTGAATTAAATGGGGCTTTTAACCTCTTGAATATTAGGGAGATCTCCAGCCTATTGCAAAGCAATGAGTTGAAGACCTCTTGCATTCAAGGGCTTAAAGGGATAGTAATACTTAAGATGCAAAAAAATATATTTTGTAGGGTTTATCCCCCTGAATAAAACAAAGGTACTCCCACTGCTGAGAGATATTTTATTAAAAAATTATACCAGCTCAAACTTGAATTTTTTAGGTGCAATATCACAGTGGCCTGAAAATTTACAGTGGCGCGAGTGACTACTTCCTGGTCACTCGCGTGTCATTCTGAGAGTTCGCTATTTTATAGTTTCTACTTTAATTGACCTTTGTGATTCCGCCTCCTAGAGAGGCTCATTGCCTCAGTGCCCTTTCGTGGTGTACCTGAGCACTTTCCGAGTCTTCCATTGTGATCTGTTCCTGGCTGCTGAATCTGACTTGTGTATGACCCCGGCTCCGTCTGACTACCGATTTGTGCCTGAACCTTTTGCCTAGCTGATTGTCCACTCCGTACCGGCCTTGACCTTGTCTGACTACCGCTCCGTGTATGACCTTTGGCATGGCTGACTAACCTCTCCGTGCTGACCTTGGCTTGTCTGATTACCTGCTCCGTGCATGACCTTTGGACTGGCTGACTACCCTCTCCATGCTAAGTCCTGTGGCTTGTCTGACTTCCCGCTCCGTGTATGACCTTTGGCATGGCTGACTAACCTCTCCGTGCTGACCTTGGCTTGTCTGATTACCTGCTCCGTGCATGACCTTTGGACTGGCTGACTACCCTCTCCATGCTAAGTCCTGTGGCTTGTCTGACTTCCCGCTCCATGCTAAGTACTTTGGATTGTCTGTCTACTCGAATTGTCTGACCATTGGCTATATAGTCTCTGTCACTTCCTGAGGCCTGGCAGCCCCTTACAGGCTCTCATTCTCAGCCCTTGGTCGGGTAAGTCCTGTCAGTAGTGCAGCAGTGCCTAAGTCCTCCGGGGTTGTTGTGCCTCTAGCGTTCTAGGGTGCATGGTGTTCTGTAACCCTAGCATTCTAGGGTATTGCGATTGTGTTATTAGAGCACACTTACCACTTTCCTCTACCTCAGTGGTTCTGCTCTCGCTCTGGTTCGCTGCTAGCTGGTGCCTCTGTCTGGCTAAGGTTCAGTGTCAGCTCCTGGTAGTAGACTGTACACTGTCCCCACACCTGACCCTGGGAAGGTTGAGGAAGTGTCTTATTTATTTGCTTGTGATTATTCTTAATAAAGTGGAAACTGATTTTATGTACCTGTCTGTTTATTTACAAGTCTCCCGTGACAGTATGTGTGTCTGTGTATGAGTTTATATGTGTGTGTGTTTGTATGTGTATGTGCGTAATGCATTGTGAAGCAGACACTAACATCTCCTAATAATACCCCCCTCACTTTGACCTAGCCAGGAAATCCTAATTGCTCAGATAAAATACAGACCAAAATAATAAAATAATTAAGATAGTGCCAAATTTTCATTATAAATAGCATCACCAGAACCAACAAAAATAAATAAATATAGGGAAAAACTGAGGAAAATCACATTGATGGAGGAGAAAAGAGCAGAAAAATCTACCTTTAATTAACCCTTATACTGCTTTGCATTTTTAAAATATTTGTATTAATAGGTTTGGACCAGCTATAGTCACTATATGACTTTTGACTGCACAATTATATTAACTAGAGCTTTATGAATTTTGCCTTTGCTACTTGGTTCACTAGATGTCATCTCCAATCAGTACTGGATGTCACGTCCTGATCCTCAAACTCTGCCCCAGCAACATCTAGACTGAATCTTCACTATGGTTCACTTGGGCTTTTTGTGCGTTTGCCTTAGAGAGCAATCATTCAACCTCTGTTCCACTGCCGACTACTCACTGAGTATTCCACACAAGAAGCAGGTAGATCTGTCTTCTCCTTCAGAGATCCGAAAGCCTAGAATAACCTACTCGAAATAATCAGATCTTCTCCGAGTCTAAAATCAATAAAAATAAATGCTTCATGTAATTGTATATTTTTATAAATTATTTATATATGTGTATATTTTGTCTTTCTTTGTAAATATGTAACTTTATACTGGGCGTACTTGAAAATGAGAAAAATGTTAATGCATTCTTCCTGGTAAAACACTTTCTAAATAAATAAGTGAATAAATCAGTCATCTATCAATAAATAAATAATTCAGAATGTTACATGATATCAACAAATCAGGGACTAATAGAAAAGGGGTTTACAGTTGCCCAGAAACATTCCTTACTGATACCTAAAGGCACATTTTCTCTGTATCAGATTTCATATATGTATTTTACTAACTTAAGGAATATATTTAATTGCTGCAAATTTGCACATCTTGTGTGTTGAGCATAAAACCAAACATTTCCTACCACCATATTAGAAATGCCTTGGTTTATTTTCCAGTTCAGATTCCCAAATAAATGTGTGTCATAATACTAATAATACCTAGCTCTGATTTCCTTTGTTATCAAGTATGCCACAAGTGGGTAAAACAAATATGTCCTGGAAACTAAAGGCAATTAGATTTCTCCATGGATCAAATCTCATGTATGTGTTTTATCTTACATTTCCAATTTTTATCCCTGCATTGGATACCTCTCTGTCACTCAAAGGGATAAAGCTTTTTGGCTGCCACTTCAGTAGTTTTACTAAGTTAACAAGTTTGCATGACTGTCATGTTGATGGTGCAACCTAGCTAAGGAACTTGTCTAACTACCATTTTGAAGGTTTGCTAAGCTAAGGGTTTTACCTGAACGCCATTTTCTGTGCTTTACTAACCTGAGGATTTTCTCTGACTGCCATATTTACTGTTTGACCTGACCTTTCCAAATTGATATACATTTTCCATTCTGACCCTTGAACATGTCACTTGTAATAACGATTGTATAGAAAGTGAATTAACAGAGCCTAATGGGAAACATCCATTAGGCAGAGTAGGCATTGTCAAGTGCACCTGACTCTGAAGAGTGCGTCAGCCATGCAAGCCACACCCACAATACTGATTGGTAGGAATAACCAGTAAAATCATAATACCCCTGCACCAGACATCCCATATTTTACCAGTGTATTGGACAATTTATTTACTTCCTTTGATGTTACTAAGAGGTTTTTAAAGGAACACTTCCCACTAATAAACAGCAATTTGCCTTAATGTGGGTTGAAGCTCTTAATGATCCCTGTGAATAAGTTCTGCATGGACTGGTTCCCCAAAATTAATCTAAAATTAATACTAGAGGCGAGCATTCATTTTTGTTTCTGAACTCTGAGACCCCCAAACTTCTTCAATTGACATCTCTTGCATTTAAGAGTTAATAGTTATTATCTGATATCTCTGTTGACTCACAAACAAGAACCCACGCTTAGGGCTTAACAAATTGCTGTCATAATGGTTATGGACTGTTAGCTTTAATATTTATGTTTATTGCAAGATTATTTATTATGTAAATTAGATTCTGAACTATTGTAACCAATATCATAATATAAAAAAACAGCAATGAAACTAACAATGCAAAGGAAAACCTACAAATGAGGCTGATGTATTAACCAGGGGTGGGCAACATGAGACCCTCCAGCTGCTGCCAAAACATAACTCCATTCATTCCCTGGAAGCTGAAGGCTTACTAGGAATTATGGAAGTTGTAGTCTGGAAGCAGCTGGAGGCCTACACATTCCCCACCCCCACACTAAGCAGAACTAGAGCAATTCTAAGGCAAAACAACTGCACAATACATGAAAAATAAAAATGTTTATTGATTTAAAGGCCCATTTAAATTGATGTGAATTGTCAGGTATTTGTTCTCTGTGGTCAAGATGATTTGTTCCTGGTTTGCGCGACTTCTGCATGATACATCAGCCTCAATTTGGTATGTTTGGATTATTTCCATCAAAGTCAACCAGAGACAATAATGCTGATGTACTAAGAAAACCAGATTAATATTGGGAGAAACCAACTGCATCACAGCAGGAAAATAGAAAATACCCATACATTTATATTATCCACTTGGATACTAGAAAAGAATTCAAAGAATGGCTACATTCAAATGAAAAGGGCCTCCCTGACTGGAAGTAGTTTCCTGCAGAAGCTTTAGTTAGTGGGGATGGAGTAATTAGGGGGTGGGATCATAGGCGTCTGGGGGGGCAAGGGGGGTACTTGCCTCCTCCATATAAACATAGGGGCTGGATGGGCTGACCTGGGGGTCAGTATGGCTTTGGCCCCCTCATCCCTCCCACCCCCTTGTTCTTTTTCTTGTTCTTTTATCATTTATTTTTCTCATGAGTTTTTGTCGTTGTGAGGTATTTTTTACTTCCTTTTTCTTTTCTGCTTGATGTTTACAGGAGGGACTGATTTTTAGGTAACAGTGTTAGGACTGTGTTGTATTTGGACTAACTAGTCTAGCTTAGGTAGCATCCAGTTAGTTAGCTTTATGCCTTGAAAGGAATCTGTTTATATTGTTCTGTTTTTTATTTAATAAATAGTGTTCTGGTGGGTTGGTCAGGCCTATAGCCAGCCATCAGGTAATTTTTAGATAATGGGATAGTGGCTTTAGGACTGATCTGGTCAAGACTATTACCTTCTCGCTGTCAGGTAACTGGCATGGATACACACCCAGCCTGCCTGTTGGCAAGGGGGCCAGCACTATGACAGGTTTTTGCTGATTTAGTGCTTATAATGTGTATGTATGAGGTTGAATGCTGGTCTGGGTTCTGGTCAGTTGTATGATGGCTGCTTACCTCCACTTGTTTCAATGTATTTGTAATGTCTTGGGGAGACTGGGGGCTGAGGCATTTAGCAACTTATTATCTGACTTGTATACATTGTTTTGCAAAGTGTTGGAGACCTAGTGTTCAAGGAGATAAAATACTTATTAAAAGCAATGGGTACTTGGAGAATGTTTAGTTATCTCCTATGGAGCAGTTAGTATGATCCAGAATTGATCCAATTATTCTTAGAACATCATCCTTGATATTCCAGAATGATTACCTTTCATCCAGAGATTCCAATATGAGTACCTTCCATCCATATAGATTAATGTGACTTTCTCCCATCCAAATATTCCATTAAGATTATCTCCCATCCGGATATTTCATTGTATTCCAATATGACTACCTCTCCTCCAGAGATTACTAAATTACTACCTTCCATATTCCAATATGATTTCTTCCCATCCAGATATTTCAATGTGAGAACCTCTCATCCAGATATTCCAGTGTGGCTATCTCCCATCCAGACTACCTCTCATTCAGATATTCCAATATAACTACCTCCCATCCAAATATTCCAATACGACTAGCCGCCATCCAGATATTCCAGTATGGCTAGTTATTTAAAAGTGACTACCTCCCATCCAGATCCCCCAATGTGACTGCCTTCAATACAGATATTACAATATTACTATCTCCTGTTCAGATAGTCCAATACAACTGCTCCCATACATATATTCCAATATGACTGCCTCCTATCCAGATCCTCCAATGTGTGTTTAGCTCTTATGCAGATACTTTAATATTACTACCTCAGATGCAGAAATTCTTATACTTCCCATTCAGATACTCCAGTTCTATCAGTTTTCAAGAGTGTAATTTTTCTATACGTACTAGTATATATATGTATCCTATATGAAAGCTAAAAAGCAAAGAAAAATGAGAGCAATTAGTAGACTGCATGTTCCCTGTTCAGCTATAAAAATGAAAAACGTCTTCCCTTTGCAGAAAAACAATAAGAGGTTCCCAGTGGGGTATTGTGACAAGAGCACAGAATAAAATCATTTCAGCACTCAAAAAATGATCAATTGGGTATAATAAATGTCACAGACCTTTCATAAAGTGTCCAGGCCTCAGAACGTTATATATGTTCATATACATTTTGATTAAAGTTACGTTCCAGGCACTTTCATTCTACTCTGCTCTGTGTCGGTTTTTCATTTTCAATATGTCAGGGACTGGAAAACCACTTTTTTGGAGGAAAGCAATTAACCTAGAGAATGCTGGAGATGTCTTCAATGCATTGCTTTGGAAATGTCTCTAGCATCCAAGACAGGGGCATTTTAACCATTTGTTAGGACTGCAATGTGTTGCACAATCCCCCTCTGGACATTAAATGTTAATGCATGTCCATATGCAGGGTCATAGCAGTGTTTACCAGAGGCCCTCCATTTACATATAAACCTTGAATTTTCAGCAAGAAATAAACTGAACCCTGTAATCCAAAATGAAAGAGACTGTCCTTGGTGCACAACACAGGAATGTGGTTATTTTTTTCTATATTAATGGGCCTAAGGATGGCAACCATGAAACTTAACCCTTTGTGTGCCAGTGAGGTACCCAAGGCTATGAGAAGCAATGCATTGGGCACTCCTCTGGCAATCAGAGAGGTCACAATTTTCTTAAAGGCTTCAAAAGTTCCTAAACCTTCCCTAATTCAAGGATATAAATTTAATTGTAGGCAGTGTAATTATCAAAGGATGAATGGATTAATATGCAGAGTATTAAACTTAATATGGATATACCAACGCTATATTACAATTCTATTGAATGTATTTATTCATTTATTTACTGGATGTGGATGAACACCAGATTATGGCAAAAAGATTACTATAAGTGTTAAAGGAAGGCTAGATCCTAATAAAAATAAAATTAAATTCAACTGGAAATGGCACCAAGCAAATCTGTGTTCTGTATACTCGTGACTGCCTGTATTTTTTAAATAAAATCTTAAACCGGAAGATGACATGTCTGCTAAACAAATGCTAAAGCTTTGAACGAATCCGATTTCTGCTTTCGTCCTTATCACTCAGCCTTGTTTGACTATTGGTTATCCAATTGATCATTTACTTTTGATAATGATTCACTGAAGGTATGGTAGTTTATTCTGTGCAATCTCACTGCATTTTCTAGCCAGCTCAGAGACTGATCTAATTTCTAATTTACTTAAATGAATTTATTTTTACATGCTGGGACACTACCTCAAGGTTGTATAATGTTCTTGTTCATACTAGGTACAATAACTGTGTTCCATGAAATCTTTTTCCTTTTGGCTGTACTATGCACCATTTGTACTCTCTATTATTTCTCTGAAACTTTAACATACATTTGAAAAAAAAAATCAATATTCTAAATAACAAACTGAATCTTATACTTTGTGCATCCCAAGTGCTGACCAATTTGCATATTTATCAATGGGTTTTTCTCACACATTTAATAATGAGGGAAACACAGATATTTCTTTGGGTACTTTTCCTATGTAGTGTGCATTTTGTGTGAAATACATAGTGTGAGCATATTCTGTCACCCCCAATGTCATGTCATTAAAATGTAGATTCCTGGCCACCCTTGCAAGTAATTCACCAAAAGGTTAGCATCGCCCATAAGGTGATAGGATAGGAATTAACAAAGACCGTAAAAACAAGCCTATTCCCCGATTACTCTGTCTTTTGCTTCCTGTTCTCCAGTTGGTAGGAGTACTCTAACCCATGTGGTGATTTTATTTTTCTTTGAGAGCTTACCAGGATATCTTATGTGCTTTTACCAGGTTCTGTTCTTTCGCTTCCTGCACTAAATGCTACTGCCTCATACCGTCCTAATAGGGATGCCAAGCAGTAGGGCTCTTTAGCTGTCAGAGCGTAACACTTACATTCATATGCAGTTTCTTCCATGTCTGGCTCTTGCAAAGACAAGATGACATCGTCTACGGGCACGGTTTTAGTTTTACGCACAAAGAAGTTATTAAGCAAATGAGTTACCTAATTATAGGCATGTTGGTTCATTGAGAATCCACATATGACCCACTATTTTGGGGACAGAGACTTACATATGAGGAAAGGTAGGCTTTGAAATTATTTTGGTTGCATACTCCTGCATTGCTTTTTCCCCTATTCTTGATCTGGTGAGTACTGTTGCCTTGAGATTGGTGTAGCTTTTCTCACTCTCTTCTTTCTTAGAGATTTCTATTTTGATTTGCTTCCCTGCTTGAAAATTACCTAACTCTCAAGCCATGAGGTACACCTTTGTTGGTAAGTGGTTTCATTTTTTGTTTTAGAAAGTAATTTTTGCTGAGAGGACTGATTTTGTCTTTCCATCTTACCATCTATTCATGATACCCTTCTACCTGAATCCCTTCCTCCCATCAAGTCCAAAGAAGAAATCAAAGGTGTGTGTTACTTTAGACAACCACTCTATATTTGTTAGGATTAGAAGGTTGGGGTACCTTCTGTATAGCCTGAAGGTGCTGTTATTATCAGGGAGGCCAGGAAGAGACCTAGGACTTTACTACAGGAATCCCGTGGTAATATTTTTGTCCTGAAGCAGTGTTCTCTTCAAACATAGATGACTGCACTGAGGATTTATTGCTGTTTGATAGAACCCTACTTGAACCACTAGTGTAAACTGTCGACCAAGTCCTTAACCTTCAGGAGTAATCTGCAGATCCTTTGGCAGAAAAGCTGTATGTAGTCTTTACAAAGAAGCAGGCCACCTTTCCTCTACATTAGGTTATTAAAAATATCATCCTTGCTGAGTAGACAAGATCGGAAAAAATACTCTTTCTCTGTTTTAGGTCTGGCCAAGATATATCCCTTTTCCAGAAAGAATTCAGAATCTTGGGATACCATTCCTAAAGTGGATGCAGCAATAGTAAGGGTGGCTAATAAAACAATGCTGCCTTGTGATGATGCAGAGTCCTTTCATGGCCCTATTGATAAAAACATGGAGATTGACCCCAAAAAAGTATTTCTTTTATTAAGATCATCTTTTAGGTCTTTAGTGGCTCTCATATAAATATGTTATTTCATTAAAATCTGCTATAAAACATAGAATGGGCCATGAGGCAGGGTACTGACCGACCAAAAATTGTTGAACCTTTAGCAGAATTGAAGATAGCAGTAGACTTGCTGGCTGTCTATCATTGACTTGGTTCACCTTAACGCACCAGATCCATGGCACAAGCCACTTCAGTCAGAAGCTCACTGTGGCTTAAAACTTGGACAGCTGATAATATTTCCAAGGACACTCTTTATTTTTTGCCCTTAGTGGGTAACAAGTTGTTTGGAGAGAAATTGCATGTCATAATTAAGAAACACTGAGGGGCAAAAAATGTTTTAGCCCAAGAGAGGCATAGAAGTAGACCTGAATCTTCATCTAACAGAAGGCTCTTCAAGGAATAAGCAGCATTTTGAGAATCTCAATAGCACCAGTTGGGTTAGAAGTTCTCAAGATCCTGTTTTTGGAGAGGTTGACGAATTGCTCTTTTCAGAGGAATTACAGGAAGATGTTCATCAAATTCCTCTTCCAGCTTTCAGAGTATCTGAAAATTCTAAATATTTGCTGACCCTATTTTTCTCCATTAGGAAGGAGATTGTCAAATTTTGGAGATACTTGTACTACCAATATTATGGACAATTGGGCTCTATAGATACTTGCTACATGGTACTCCCTGGCATTTCAGTGTTCTAGGAAATACTTATACTTTAAAATCCAAGCTTCTCTGGAACCCAGAGCAAGGATGTGTCTAAAGAATTGTTTGCATCATCTGCTCACCAAGAATACTACCATTTCAATACTAGGTTCTGGATACTCAAGGTGTATTTTTTCTATTCTATCTTTTGTCCAGAAAAATGAATCATTTACCCTTTCCTGGACCTAGATATCAAACAATTCTAGATGGATTATCTGAGCTCCATCATTTCTGTCATCATACCTGAACACTAGATGCTATCTGTGTTCCCGTTTGCGAAAGACATTAGTGATTTCTGCATTTTGCCATAGATTAGTATCATGTCCAGTTAACCTGCCTTCCATTCAGGTTGACAACAGCACCCATAATGTTTTCTAACATCCTGTTGCCTCTGATTGGGGAAATACAGAAGAATGTTATGTGGACATCATCCTCCGCTCTTCCTACCCTGAAACTCTGGAACTCCACCAAAATAAAACTATCATCTTTCAGCTGGACCACGGCTGTATTATAAACCAGCAGAAGAATCATTTACTCCCTGTTCATCAGATGATTTACCCGGGAGTTTTTTTTAAATAACCTGTGCTCTACAGTCAGTTTGCCAGAAGAGAGGGTTATTTCTATAACATGCCAGATTCATCTCCTCAAGCAGAAGAATTGATGGTTGGTGAGCTGCTGAGTTTGGGCCTCTTGTCTCTTCAACACCCTTTTTCAATTAGGAACAATTCAACATGCAGCTTCTACAGCTCATGTTCTCCAGCTGATTGGAGTGAACCATTAAGGAATATTATTAAGCAATAATCATCTCTGAACCAGTTCTTCAAGCACTGACATGGTCGGACAAGCCATTCAATCTCCTTCAGGCCGAATCTTGGTTGCTACATATAAAGGTCTTTTGTCTTGTAGTGCATAGAACCGATGCCTCAGAAGTCAGAATGATGGTATTAGCAAGCAACTGAAAGGTGGAGAGGGTATTTTCATGGACTTCATGCTGCCTGTCTCATGACTGGTCCTAGTGCTGACACTATTTCTGTCCTCCTGTTTTGGATGATTTCAAGTATGCTTTCTAGGCCCCAAGCAGATATGATTATCATCCATCCATTTGGGCCCATATATCCCAGTATAATTCCACACATATGGTATCTCACTCACATGTAGTGGAGTCATCAAGTAGTCTCACTGTAAAAGTGCAACTATAACTAACTCCTCCGTAGGATATTCCACAAGCTGTTGGTGTATTCCACATGTTCTCTTTGTAGGCCATCCTCTTTTTTGGATGTCACTCTCAGGTTTGCGTAGTATATACTTTGACCCCAGACTCCCCTTGATTTAAATGGGTATTTTAACACTTTGAATGCTAGACAGGTCACTAACAGATTATGACGAAATGAGACGGAGAGGCCTGCAGCATTCAAGGGTTTAAAAGTCCCATTTAAATCAACAATAAATGTTATTTGTCCCCTGTAGTGCAGCTGGTTTTCTATGATAATGTTCCTATTTTTTCTTTGCGCTAGTCCCTTAGTGGCTGTGCTTCTCTCTCCCCTTTGCTTTTTTTTTTTTTTTTTTTTTTTTTTACTGCAGTATTTCTAGACACCATTCCAGCTGAACAGAGTGTAGAAGCAATAGGTATTCTCTACCAGTTTTGGACACAAATGCACCATTTGGGTGACTATTTGAATTCACTCTTATCTATCACCATCATTGTTTGAAATTATTGATTTATCACTTATTTCTAGGATTAAGTGTATGTCAATTTATGTATTTTGTTTGTTTTTCAAAACAGAAGCTCACATTTTATGGGTCATTTGATTCATCTAGAGTTGGCAGAACTAGGATAAAGCTGTTGGAGTGCAGGTTGGTTTTTCATGGTGTATACTAAGTTACATAATTACTGCTGATGAAAATATCATATCTATCAGTTTCAACAATTTTAATCATATACCACTATATATCCATACCTGGGAACTTGTCTGCTCCGGAGACTACAGTTTCTAGATTGAAATACCGTGGGGACAGAAGCAGATTGTCTAGCTCAGTTAGTTCTGTGGTAACCCTGTCCACCTTCCTACCCATTCTGCCCAATGCACTGCACATTTCAGGACAAACCTTGCCTTTCATCCTTACAGCCCCACTTACCCCTGTTAAACCTTTCACACATTATGACACAAATCACATCATTTGGATAATCCCACTCCCACTTCCTATGTGGTTCTCTAGTGTTTTTTTTTTTTTTTCAAGAAAGTTCACAAGTATGTTTAGATCTTGATTTGCTAAAAAGCAGTACAAACCTTTCTTGTATATTTTAATATACATAAATGTAGAGCGGCAGATGGACTAAGAAAGGTAATGCAATCCTGGGGTCCATAGAGGACAATAATACTGCCTACAGATTTTTTAAATTCCATGAAGACTAGCAAAGTTTCCAAAGTATCTTGAAGCAATGCTTTTGAAAACTCTCCAGAAATCAAGGGATTTAATCCCTCAAATGCAGTCGGTTTGCTCCAGAGTTACAGCACTTCTATTAGGACATCAGCCCCATTGTGTATAGTATATAGGGGAGTCTCCTCCATCACACAGTATCAGATCCACTGCTCTCCCCACTCATAATAGGTTTTGCTCTAAATGTGGACGCACATAACTGGTAACTGTGCATACGTGCTTTATGCAAATATTACATACCTCCCAACATTTCAAATTGCTAAAGAGGGATACTTATGGTTTAGGGGGTGTTTCTGGGGGTGTGGCATTACAGAGAATTTAGGCTATTTTGTGACTTATTGACACCTCCTTGTGTTACCTTATAAGTGACTTATAACAAGACCATAGTATTTTATTTACACAGACTAATGTTTAAACACATATACTGATGTTTAAACAAACATCAAATGTGAATTTTATTGCTGTGGAGCAATGTGATACCATTATATACACACCATACAGTCTGATGTCCTAAAAAGTGGGACATCAGGGTGGGAAAGAGGGACAGGGGGATTTGGGTGTAAAAGAGGGACTTTCCCCCCTAAAGAGGGACACTTGGGAGGTATGATATTAGCTTGTTATACCAAAACTTGTATTAGTCAGATCTAAGAAGACCTTGCATGGAATATTTTACCAGGAGCTGTAAATATTTTATTCGTGTTCTAAGGGTTTTCCTGGTGAGTAAAATAAGGGCAATCTCACTAGTGGGAAATTTTTCATTCAAAATGTATTACAGCTGAAACTGTCTTATTTTTGGTGCAATTTTCTGTTGCAGTCATGGGGATATGCTGCTCACATCACTTACTATGAAGAGCTTTAGTCTTTGCCTCTTCCATAAAATGCATTATACAAAACTAGTTTTAAAGCTCGTGTACACGGGCCAACACTGACAGCGCTGCAGTCATGCGCACTACAGACTGCCTGCGCCGCGGCTGATACGGAGCGGGGCTTTGGTCCCAGGAAAGTGCGCAGAGAGGATTACGGTCTGAATATGGAGCACCCCGCTCCTTAACAGCCGTGGCACAGGCAGTCTGTAGTGTGCATTACTGCAGCACGCACAGCTGTCTCTACTGCGCAGGATGGCTTCTGATAAACATCCGTAGCGAATTATAATATAGGAGGTATCTTATGGTCATGAGCTGGTGCTGTTACTAATAGTTTGTTAACTCTTTAAGTGGCAGAGGGGTTTGCAATGCATTTCTTTGCAATATGTTTTGTACCCCTCAGGGCATTCAAAGGGTTAAAAAAAAAGGTTTGAGCTGTTAGTAATTTTAAAAGCTTCCAGTAATTATTTTATAAAATAAAGTTTTCTGTTTCTTTAAACAGTGCATGTGTGTAATGAACATGCAGATTGTACATTAACCCTTTGAGTGTCAGTAATTTGAGTGCCAGTGGGGTATCTAAGCAATGTGTTGGATACCCCTCTGGCACTCAAAGGGTTAAACACTGAAGAAAAAGACTGTAAAATAAATTAAATAAAATTGCAAATATTTCTCATTTTTTTTTTTAAACTGTAACTTTTATAATATCCTATAATATATAAGGCCAGGATGTTTGTCTGATGCAGTCATGCACAGTAGAGACTGCCCGAACGCACAGAATGCTGGGAGCACGGAATGCTGGGAGCACTGCTGGGAGTATTCTGTGCATTCTAGCAGTCTCTACTGCACATGACTGCATCGCGTGCGCCACTAGTGAGGTGGCGGCAGTATGCAGAGCAGGACTGCATCTTTACCTCACCGGACCTTGGCCTGTGTATACGGGCTTCTACGCTAGTCACATGTAAAAGACCTGCATATCACAGACACTCTTATGTTAGAATAGGAGTAGTCAATTTTTAGGGCCTCAGCTGCTGGGAACTAAAACTCCCATCATCCCCAATGAGCCACTGCATGCTTGGAATTGATTGGGGTTGTAGCACCCACCAGCTGCATGTCTGAAAATGAACTAGTCTTGTAGGAGAAGAACAAGTCTTCTGCCCTGATGTGTTTTTCTGATGAAGTAACAAACTTAAAATGACTAGAAGAAGTCAGAGAATCTTCTGTTGCAGGAGAAAGTGATCTACTGAAATGTTTCTTATACAGTTGGTTTATAAAGAACTATATACCACCATGCAGTATATTATGTAATTGCACCCCCCCCCCGATAAATTTCTGCAGATGTCTATGTATACCCCTATTGTTACACCAGATAGCATTCACAGTAATGCCATAACATGACCAGACTTTTTGTATGACACATTAGGGGAGATTCACTAAGGTGCGATAAAGTGGAGATGACTTATCCAGTGATATCACTCCTCCAATTCCTATGTATTCTATGGAGCCTATGCACTAATATTCCTCAAGTGAGAGAAATCTTAGTGCATATGCTCCATATAATAGTATAGGAACTGGAGAAGTCATCTCTACCTTATCACCTCTTTATCACATCATAGTGCAGAACCCCATTCAGTTTTTACAGAATACAGATGATTAAAACAGTCTTTTGAATCTCTACCATAATTACAAAACTGGGATCTAAGTTTGTGGTCTCTGAAATATTTATTTATAACTTAATAAGAATTAACTATCTGTATACTGTTTTAGGATTTATCTTTACCACTATATCAAATGATGGTAACTGGGAGAACTCAAAGCACACAGAAAGCAATGTTTTTCACAGGGACAGCCATTGTATAGCATTATTAAGCCACTTGCAGTGGTCAAAACGCTGATTTTGAAAATGGCTTTTCCAGCAAGGTATGTCAAGAACATTGTTTGTTTTGGATGTCTGCTAAGAAGGATTTAACAACCAGAGGGTTCATCATTTTGACAGGGGCAACAGACTAAGCTGGAAATAATTCCAATTAAATGTCTGCAGAAAGCTATAATTTCTGTATTATTAAGCTTGAAGAATTATGGCAGACATGGATAAAATTGCACCTTGTGGATGAGTCTGGCTTGCTGGCTGATTTAAGTTGCTTTACAGATCTGTCTGCTCTTTGGATCACCTCCAGATTTCTGTTCAGAGGAAGATTGATACATTTTGTCAGCTTTGTGTACCACTGTAAAGAGAGAAAAAAGATTTTGGGTTCTTTCTCTGTGATACAACACAACTGTTAACACTTTTATTCTAACTAAAATGCACATTTCCCTCACCCTTCTCTCTCTCAAACACAAACACGCCCATCTCGCATACACACTCAAATGCATAAACACATGCACCTATTTGTCACATTCACATACACCCCTCTTTCACACTTTTTTCTTTTCTGTCTCTCTCTTAGATACCACTTTTATACCACTTTCTGTGCTTTAACCTTATTCTCACTTCTCTTTCTCACTCTTAGACATGCACACATATACTCACTTGAACACACCCACCCCACACTCACACATTATTAACGTACATACAAACACATATACACATGCACAAGCATAGACATGTGAACACACAGACACACACACACTCACTCACACTTATGGTAGTGCTTTGTTCTGTACTTTTTAAAGATTCTCTACAAATATGACCATCTGAAATACTGTTAAGCAGAAATGTGACTTGCAAGCCAGAATACTTGACCACTCAGTATTTAAGGGAGTGTTCAGTTTTTGATTAATGGCTTACTAATCTGTATTGTTTTTATATGCACATTAATTCTGCATGCTTTGAATAAGTAGTCATTTGGGCTTGCTATAATAGCAACATGCTGTATACTTGGTTTACTGGCAAAGTTGAGAGAAATTAATTTTGTTTGTGATAGATTATGTCATAAAGATTAATGAAGCACAGCACCATCTGAACATTGTCTGATATCATATATCATTAAGGATTAGCCAGGCATATCAAAACAGGCAGTTCGGGTAATCTTTGCAACAAGAAGAGTCAAAGTTGTTTAAATAATTTAGTAAATTTTGAATAATTGTGTTATTTACTGATTTATTCAGGAACTGTGAAATTGACAGAGATTTCCAACAAAATTGACACATTATCTGTGTGAAACAAAATTATACGGTCTGTTCTAATTGCTTTACATATTTCAAGAGGCTTTTGTTTGCATTATTTTAAATGAAATAGTAGGAAAACATTGTATTACGTTGAAGACCTCCATTCTGTTCTCTGGGGACATCTTTCTCTAATGTCTTCTTAAAAATAATATCAATGGCCAAATATCAATTTGATTATTGTGAATACCTTTAGTCAAGATGAAATCAATCACTGAATTTCCAGATTTTACACTTAATGTTTCGATCAGCACAGCTGTGCATTTCACAAAGAATGTTGGTACATGAGGTAATGCAAGTGTTCGCCAGCAAGGCTAAACATTATATCTCAGTTCTGGTACATGACTTCATTATCTCCAGTCATTAAACTCATCAACCTACCATCTAAGAGGTACACACCCGACTGTTAAACTCTTTAGCTGAACTTAATTAACCAAATAAACATAGCAATGACTTATAGAAAATGTTTAGGATTTTCAGCTCAACTAAGATTTTCCAGCAAATCTGGTTTTCTGCCTTAATAGAATATACAATGCATCTTTTTATTTTCAGAATTGTAAAAAAAAAAAAAAAAAAAAAAAAAGACGTTTGCATTTTGTCTTTGTAATTCATCAATATGTTGTAAAGAGACAAACGGCAGAGCGCAAAGTAGTTCTATTAAACAAATTAACACGTTCAGTGCCAGGGAAGTGCACTTTCCTGACACTGAAAGGGTTAAGAGCCACTCATTCTATAGGTTTGTTTCCCTTTAATCTACTGATACCACATAGGGTTGGCATCTAATACGATTAAAATTGAACACTGATCAATAAATGTACCCATGGTGCCTCAAAGGTGACATTACAGACTTGTCATAGCCACTGAAGTGCTGCACCATGCATTTTACATATGTCCATTCTAAAAGGATGCAGGGGTAATCATAGAGCCACAGTGTGGGCAGCCATGCAGTCAACTTGAGTTTGTGGATTGAATTGCAACGATCAATACTGAGGAGCTTCCCTAGATGTCAGACAATTAAATCTGGAGGCTGAGTTCACCCTCCCCTTCATGTTTCTGTAACTTTAGACAGCTAAAATCACAGTTACAATGTTAAAAGGCTTTGTTGCCAAAGTAACAGTGTCCTAATGAGCAAGACAGCAGCAGTCAGCTTAATTTAATGTCTTTATTGCTCACATTTTTATATTTCTATTAGACTATAAACTAATCCAGATGTCTCTACCACAGCACTCAAGGTTCTTATTTCTCCAAACAGCAAAAAAACCTACAGGGAATTTATTGTAGCCCAGAAACCCCCTTTGTGCTTTTTTGTCCCCTATCAGAAAAGAGACACAATGCTTTACCACTCCAATAAGAAGAAAAATGGACTACTGGTGTACATATGTCTGTGTCAGGGGTGATCAACTTACAGCCTCCAGGTACTGTAAGCCTGCAATACCAACCATTCTGAGCAGGGAAATTGCCAGCTCAGGATGATGGGAATTGTAGTCCAACAACGGCTGAAGGGCTGCGAGTTGCCCACCCCTGATCTGTGCATATTTAACTATATGCAGAATTACACAAAATAATTTCTAGATGCATGACTAGTTTTGGTAACCCCACTCTGTAATTCCTGGGTTTGACCTGAAACAGTGACGCTATCATGCTGTAATTAACTGCACTTCAGATTAAAATAGTTTATATGTTGTTCTTAAAAGTCAGGGCTAGAATTACATTTCAGGAGCCCCTAGTAAAGGCCTTCACAGCTTCCCTGGCCCCACCCATGACCATACCCCACTCCTCAAAAGACTCCGCCCCCAGACCAATTCATGGCACAGAAAATACCCTAATTTTATAACATACAAGTACAAAAAAAACTTAAACCTTTAGCTGCTACATTTGCCTCCAATGCACTGCATTGCAATATGTTGGAGGCCTCTCTAGTTTCGAAAAGGATTAAAAATTGGCCAGTAAAAGGAATGTAAACTGACCACCATTAATAAGGTGTGTGTGCAGAGAGGTACTGACTAGAATTGCCTTTACTATCCCCACAATGAAGACTGTGTGTGTTGCCGGCAGAGCTGAGGCTAGGGTGATCACATGTCCTCCTTCCATCCAGTGACATTACTGAGAAAAGAGCAACAGAGCACATATCCTTGGCTGTAGTGAGGAAGTGTGGGAGAGGTTGTGTGTGGTATCACTGGACATTGGGGAGCAACCTGCCCTTTTTCCAGAGCATCACAGAGTTCTAAATACTAGAGAGAAAACTATGCATTGACTGCTATGTTAGTAAGAGATTCCTGTTCTTGGTTACAAGTAAATCAGTGTCAAGCACAAATCTGTATTGTAAACTTACTCTACAAGAAAATGGAACTGCATCTTCAGTTTGTCATTAGAAAGTAGGGCTCAGTTTTCTCTCTGGAGGCCATTTTATTATAGCGCATCTCTTTTTCTCACAGCACTTTCTATGCTCCAGGGACATCCTTCAGGGACTTTTCATTGTCTCTGAAGGGGGGCTGCCTGGGAAGCAGGAAATGCATTTAAAACTATGGACTGTCCCCTGCAATCCAGGACACAAGATCCCCCTCAATGAGGCACCCAACAAAACCTGGCACTCTAGGAAGTTGAGTGCTCTACCTAATGGAAAACTTAGCCCTGGTCAAAGTAACTGGGCACTGATGAAATGGAAATTTAGCTTGTAATGGAACACTCATCGGTAGTTATTCAGTGTATGTAGCGCACCACTGATGAAGTATCTTCATATAAATAAATATTTATGACACAATGAGAAACTACATCCACTGTGGCTACTGAAAACATCTTTCATACTCTCCTTTTTCTTTGTAAGAGGAACATAATTATTTTCATTTATATTTGGGATATATGAATAAAATCAGCTAACCTGAACACAAACATAATTTGCTACTAAATTAGTTGAAAAACTCAATCTGTAGTAATAAAGCAGTAAACAGAAATGAAATCATCATCATATTTCTTTGTATAACAGGTACTCAAGCAGCAAGAGCCCGTGCTTTGGACTTCCCACCACCCGCAATTGAATGCAACTTTTTTTTTTCTCTTTATTAATACTAATGATGTCACAATATTAACAAAATAAAAACTATTGCAGTGATCTGCCGAAGACATGAACAGGTACCTATTTTCAGGTTCTCCATATACTGCTGGCATGCAAAAGCACAACTTTTTTTATCTATACAGTACATATATATCTGCAATGCTGTTTTTGTACATTTTTTAATAAAATATATATATGTATATATATATATACTTGGAAAAAGGGAGCATCTGTGTTTTGAGTGGGCAACATGAGGCCCTCCAGCTGCTGCAGGACTATAATCCACACATCCCCCCAGGAATGAGTGAAGTAGTCTGGCAGCAGCTGAAGGGCCCCACATTGCTCACCTCTGATCTATGTAATATTTTTTTTCCTGAATGCATCCTAATTATGGCGGCTAGAATTGGAGAGAAATGTATATGTATTTCATTTGATTTATTTACTTTTCTGTTTTGTCTGCTGTTCACAAAGTGCTTGATGGAATGAAATATGCAACTATGAGAATGCTCACCTCACCTATTTAATCTAACAATTATTATTTCATGCATGATTACAACATATTGCTGTAAAAGTGCTCTTTGAGTTGCAAATGAAAGAATCAGGATAAAGTGATATTGGTAAAAAGCAATGTCTATTGTTTTACTTCTTGTGGTTTCAATGAATTGGTGATGAATACTTCAGTTCACAATTTACTGCTGAAAAAGTGTAATGAACATGGACATACTTCATCCTCTTGAATCCCAGGAGAGAGCTCATGTGCTGCTACCAGGGGCTTTTAAATGGCAGTATTCATGTCATAAATAAGATGAGCTTAATTGGGTGTGTGGAGTTTGTCATCATTTTGTGGATGGGAAGTGGGGGGAAAGTGGGGAGAACAGGGTGAGAAGGAGAAGTGGGAGGAACAGGATGAGAAGGAGGAGAAGTGAACAGGAAGTGGGGGGAACAGTATGAGAAGGAGGAGAAGTGGGTGGGATATGAGAGGAACAGGGTGAGAAGGAAAAGAGGTGGGGTTGGAAGTGGGAGGAACAGTATGAGAAGGAGGAAAAGTGGGCGGGAAGTGGGAGGAACAGTATGAGAAGGAGGAGAAATGAGCAGGAAGAGGGGGGAACAGTATGAGAAGGAGGAGAAGTGGGCAGGAAGTGGGAGGAACAGTATGAGAAGGAGGAGAAGTGGGCGGGAAGTGGGAAGAACAGTATGAGAAGGAGGAGAAGTGGAAGGAAAGTGGGAGGAACAGTATGAGAAGGAGGAGAAATGAGCAGTAAGAGGGGGGAACAGTATGAGAAGGAGGAGAAGTGAGCAGTAAGAGGGGGGAACAGTATGAGAAGGAGGAGAAGTAAGAGGGAAATGGGAGGAACAGGGTGAGGAGGAGGAAAGGTGGGTGGGAAGTGGGAGGAACAGTATTAGAAGGAGGATAAGTGGGTGGGAAGTGAAAGAAACAGGGTGAGAAAGAGAAGTGGGTAGTGTTTCGTAGGAAACAACCAACCACCAGTGAATCAGCCTCTGTCCCCAGAGCTGGAGACCCACTAATTAACTCTAATAACCAGAGTCTCTGGGGCAGATGTAGAGAGTTCGTAGATATGATACATGAAAAGGAAAAGTAGTATGAAGAATATTCTCTGTAAATATACATATGATCTCTTTTTGCAGAATTTTTTCTCTAAGAAATTTAAAGTATTAGAAAAATAATTGCCAAATAATAACGAAACAGAAAATATAATTTTAAAGCTGGATTCCATTGTAGTAAAATGTTTTATAACCCCATAGATTTTCGCAGGGATAACAGTGTAAACATCTGTCATACGCAGTGAAATTCAACATTTAATTAGATGATCTGCAAAAAATTGACCTAATTTAGCCACACTATACATACATACATGTAAATGGTTATTAATTCCCTACTATACAATATATATCACAGGGCTTCTCTTGTTCTTTGCACCAGGGAGAGATGCTACATTCAAAAGTAATTACAGCACAATTTTGTTTTAGCATTGGAGTTCTAAATTTGTTGTGGACACACTGTGCTGTTGCTATTGCTGTGTATGGAGAGTTTGTGTCTAAGACACTCAGTTCCTCATAGAGAGAACAGCGACAGCTGCACCTGGCCAGAACACATCTCAACATTTTAAGTGCCAGCGAGGTATGTAATGCATTGCGTTGCAATGCATTGAATACCTCTTTGGCACTCAAAGGGTTAAATATGAATGCTTAATTAAAAAAAAAAAAATCACATTTTTACCATGATATATTTTAAGTTACACATCTCCTAACAGGAGTAGTATCATCGTTACCTTGGATTATTTAAATATGTAAAATAAATTCTAGAAGAGATGATAAAATTGTCAGTTGAGAGAAGGTTCTCCGGTTTCTATAAAGATTTGTTGTTAAAGTGTCTGAAATCCTTTACCAGCGATTTAGGTTTGGATTAGGCAGGGCAGGCAACAGTCTAGTGTGAAAGGTGTCCCTTTTGGGTTGGCCCCACTGAATTAGTGAGTTTGCACTACTGAAGAGGTTTTTTTACTCCATATTCCCTAATTGTCCAATCTTATAGTTTTATATAAGAGATATAAATAGTTATGTTGCTTCTAACTTGATTTCATCATTAATGCAAAAAAAAGAATAACTACTGGGAAACAGTTACAATCACGTGTGAAGTGTGAAACGGTCACAAAACATTAAGTTTGTTTGCGATATGAGAATATTTATTAAGGTAATTAAAAATGTTTTTAAATGCATCCACAGTGGTTGTGATTTATTTCTTAAATTATTGAAAAAAAATTGCACACTTTAAAATAATAATAATTGATCCCTTTGAGTGCCAGTGGGGTACCCAACGCATTGCAAAGCGTACCCCTCCGACACTCAAAGGGTTAAATATAAAACAAATATGCTTAAATCGAAGTTAACATGAAAAAATATATAATAACTCCCAGTCTTTTACTAGTTAATCTCTGTTATTTACAGTACAAGGAGTATTGCCTTTGACTGCCATGCCAATGGGCAAAGGATTGCAAACCAATGCATTGGGCACTCCCCTTGCACTCAAGGGGTTACATTTGTACCACTTATTGTACCAGTCTTTTTGTTCCACCTCCTACAAGAATTGTAGTTGCAATGGGAAGCCTGCTGTGCAGGTGGGTGTATACAGCAGCCAACAGGGGCATTATAGTGCATCGGAATACTTGGCCTTCTCCAGGGGGCCTCACCTTGGTGTCTCAGCATTCACAGTTTTACAGAAAGGATACAATTTAAGCCTGTGGTCAGATGGTCAGGGAGGACTGAGGATGTCCTGGGTGCACATCACATAAAAGTGGCTGCTTTTCTCAGAAATAGGAAAATAAGAAAAGAAAGGTTACAACTAAACTTAAGGGGACTGTAAAATGATAACCTATATTTGGGGGTCTCCATTCACTATGAACTGGCAGCCAGTAGGAATCAGAAGCTGCATCTCTGGAACTCACAGCACCATCTTAGGAATGAGAAGCCAGTGGTGGACACATACAAACACACACATTTATTTCATGTTAATACATTTTAATTGTATTTTCCAAAATACAGTTAAATGCTAAATTAATTATTAGCTCTGGCATAAGAATACTACATTATTTAACCTTGGAGGAGAGCAGAGAAAGAGGGGATATGATAGAAACATTGAAATACATGAAGGGATTCAACAATGTGCAGGTGGTAAGCACATTTCAAATGAATAAAAATGTTAGAACAAGAGGCCGTAGTCTAAAACTAGAGAGACACGAGTTTAGATGTAATGTAAGTAAATTTTACTTCACTGAGAGGGTAGTAGATAACTGAAATAGCCTACCAGCAGAAGTGGTAGAAGTTAATGCAGTGATGAAATTTAAGCATGCATGGGCTAGGCATAAGGTTGTTCAGATCATAAGAAAAGACCAAGGACCAAAAAAGGTTTGAGGTTTTTACAGTAGGAAAAATTGGCAGACTAGATGGGCTGAATGGTTCTTATCTACTGTCAAATTCCATTTCTATGTAAAATGAGGCTTCTCAGGAGCATTTTAATGCATGTATCTGGAGTTGGGGGGCTCCTGTTCTAGGGGGCCTCACCTTAGATACCCAACAGTCCCAGTTTTACAGTAAGAAATTAAATTTAATCCTGTGGTCACATTGTTAGGGAGGATTGCAGATATTCTGGTTACACAACACGTACATTTAGCTGCTTTTATCCAAACAAGAAAGGAAGAGAAGGAATGCTACAGATAAACTTAAGAGGATTCTTAAATATTCCCCAGTATTTGGGGCTTCTATTAACTATTCTGTCAGAGGCCTCATGAGTTCTTAAAACCGCCTTGTTTATACTGCCAAAAACTGAGAAAAGTGGAAAAACAACAGTGACATGTACTAATGCACTTTTGTGGCAGAGTTAAAAACAGTCAAGTTCATGTGGTTATTACAAAAAAAAGCATGTGCTATATTCTCACCAGATTCACTAGGCATGTAATGATCAGAATTAATAATAATATCAAAGTATTTTACCAGGAAGGATACACTGAGATTGACTCTCGTTTGCAAGTATGTACTGGGGGTATAGATATTAATACCCAGTTTAACGGTACTCGATTTATCTATCTCAGAAGGATGAAAGGCTGGGTTGACTCTGCTGGGACTAGAACCTGCAACCTTGAGGTTTCTACAGCTGGTGCATTACCCATCTGAGCCATCTCACCAACTTAAATATGATCTCAGTTTTACTGTACAAATCTAAAATTTCCGAATTTTGCTGTCAAGACAACAACTGGATTTTGAAACATGAAATGCAGGTAAAAGAGAACACAAGCACAATTCCTGATTTGAAAGCTCATATCACATGATATTGGAGAATGCATGATGAGCATCCAGCTGCAGCAAATTCCATTCAGAAATCTGCACATGAGGTTACAGCAAAGGGAAAGTGTTCAGGGAGTCAGCACTTAAAACCATCAAAAAAGGTAAAAATGCACTCATAGACCAGAATTCATCAAGGTGAAAATGGCTCATTTCTTTGTGCATTAACCATTCTCCCATTTAGCAATTTGCATACGCAATGCAGTGAAACACGACAGGTTATTGATGAATACCCAAAGGTATCTATCAATAGACTTGTGTACTGGCAAAATGTTGAATTTAATTTGAATTTGGCCAAAAATGTTTTTTTGTAAATCGGATGATCCTAATTTCGGACCGGACCTATTCAATTTGAACGAAATTCTGATCCATTCCGAATTATTCGGCCGAATTTAACATGGGTTAAATTATAGCAGTGCGCCTCCGTGCATGCTGCTATCATTCTTTCCAGACAGGGTGTGCATATAGAAAAAGATCCATCCCAAAAATGGACATTGTCGTACATTGCCAGTCTGTGCATATCACCTCTACTCCAGCCGGTTACAATCCAAATTGCACGTGCTTGAACATCGACAACCCATGCCTGTCACATTCAATTTAGCATATGGTCGAACATCGACAACCCATGCCTGTCACATTCAATTTAGCATATGGTCGAACATCGAAAACCCATGCCTGTCATTCAATTTAGCACATGGTCGAACATCGACAACCCATGCCTGTCACATTCAATTTAGCATATGGTCGAACATCAAAAACCCATGCCTGTCACATTCTATTCAACATAAGTGGTCGACTCGAACATCGACAAACTATACATGTGACATTCTATGTAAGTACATGGGTAAAGGTTAAGGTTTCATTTTCTGTTACCAGTCTCCTACCCTACTGTCCCTCTTTGGTACCCAAATTCCTCTCTCTCATTTTCCTACACTGATTTCCCCTCATATCACATAAGTCTATGTGTATATACATTAGTGTTTCATACTACGTCAAGAATAAACACATCAATGTTTGTTTAAACTGCAGTATGTGTGTCTAAATTAGTTTGTGTATTGAAAATACATTAATCTTGTGCTAAATCATCAATTCACTTACCCAAAGAGTTGTCTATAGGTTATGAAGTTAACTACAAAGTGACCGGAATATCCCACCAGTCACACCACCAGCAACACGTATGTATGATCTCTGTATATCCATCTCCCTTCACCACTTTAGGCTGTAATCTTTCATACACAAACACCACTTTTTAGTGTTTCATTCTCCTAAGCAATCTTCATCCTGTATTGTCCAAACCCTTAGCCGCTTTCACCCTTTCAGTGCCAGAGCGGTATCCAACACACTGCTTTTCAATGCGTTGGATAACTCTCTGACACTCAAAGAGTTTAGTAATTTGTTCACATACACCAAGGGCTGGCAAGAGTTCAACCAATAGGTCGAAAACCATGCTTCATGCACCACTAATTCAAAATAAATTTCCCCCATCTTTGGCCATTTATTTTCCAGTTAGCTACATGCTCTGCTTGTGTCTTCCTAGCTAGCACTGTAAGTACAGTAATGTTATGTACAGTATACATTGGAGTTGTCGTGTAGTAGTAAAGTTAGAAAGAAACTGAATGCGCCGGGCGTGGAGCACTCAGTTGCCTTCCCGTAATGATCTCAGATTGCCACACATAATTTGTCAAACATCATGAACATGTGTCTGTCACAGTCTAACCTGCATAGTTTGTCGAACATAACCAAGCCGTCCGACCCCGCCTACCCTGCACAGCTTGTCGAACAAACCATTTTGTCAGTTCCTGCCCCTGCTTACTTTACAACATCATGTTGTATCTTCCTCGAATCGTATTGGATATATTGAGATGGCATCGCCCATTCCAGCTCCCGCTTTCGAATACTATAGGCCCAAGTTTCGAACTCTTAGGCTTCCCATTGCTGATTGGCCAGGTGCCTTACTAGCAGTGCAAAAAAGTTAAAGATGACTCTATGACCTGGAAAAAAAGGTGGGGAATACCCCAAACAATAACCAGCCCCCAACAGACAGCCATTTCAGAAAGCAGAAGCCACCATCTTGCAAGAAAGAAAAGCAGCAATGGCCAGAGGAAGAGAAATACCCTTCAGCATTGAGGAGAATGAGGCACTAGTGGGGTCGCTGCAGGGCTGTTATTCCCAGCTCTTTGGCCCATTGGCAGCTTCCACTACAGTAGTGGAAAGGAGAAAAATGTGGGATACTGTGGGGGAAGCTGTTAATTATGTGGCAGTGTCTCCACATACATCAATCAGGTGCAGGAAGCGGGTTTACGACATTAGAAGGCAGGTGTTGCAGAAAAGGGCGAGGATGGAGGTAGCGCGGTCATCTGGGGCCTCCAGTAGACCTGTTCAATTCCATCATTACGAAAGGGATAGTTATACTTAAAATGTAAAAAAAATATATTGTAGGGTTTATCCCCCTGATTAAAACAAGAGTAATCCCACTGCTTAAAGATGTTTCATTCAAAAGTTATTAATTTTCAAAGTTGAATTTTTTAGGTGCAATATCACAGTGGCCTGAAATTGTACAGTGGAGCTGTTGCTACACAATCCTATGGACAGCTCTGGTCCTGGGACCATAAATCTCCATAGGATGGTGTAGCAACAGCACCACTGTACAATTTCAGGCCATTGTGATATTGCACCTAAAAAATTCAACTTTGAAAATTAATAACTTTTGAATGAAACACCTTTCAGCAGCAGAAGTACTCTCGTTTTACTCAGGGGGATAAACCCTACAACATATTTTTTTTTTACATTTTAAGTATTACTATCCCTTGAACAGGTCCTGGATGGCCTCATTGCAGCTTCTGAGGCAGAAGCTGCTCCTGCTTCAGGTGGTGATGATGCTGTTGCTGGTCCATCACATGCTGGACCAGCTCCCATCACCCCTGTAGCAGGACCAGTGGAATCCTCGGATGCTGAAGATGACCATGCTCCTGCATCTTCGCCTGCCCCTACAGCACCTGTCTTCCCTGTCCACATGCCCGCTCCTGTTCCTGCTGATGTACGTGCAGATTCACCATCAGCTGAAGGGAGCGACTCTTCCTCTGGTCTGGTGATTTGCACGAGTTCCGCCAGGAGCAGTGGCAGTGATGTCTCTTCCCGGCATGCCTCAGAGTTGGGTACTCCAGCAACAGACATCTCCGCAGCTGAGGAGTCAGATCATGATGGTGTGTTTTCTGTAAGTAACTGTGACATCAGAGCATGTGTTCATGTAATGTTGTTAACCCTTTGAGTGCCAGAGGGTTACGCAACGCACTGCATGTGTGTCACGGTTCCCCAGAATAACCCAGGAGTCAGTACGGTATAGTAAAAATGCAATTAAAATAACAAATAAGGTAGCACACAGAGGTAAATAGCAGGAAGAAGTAGAGAGTCATAGCCAGCAAGTGCTACTACCAGAAATAGTATACTGCCAAGGTGGATGACTCTACTAGAGACTAGGCCTAAGCCATTGGTAGTCTCTGCTGGAACCAGGAACAGGAATGGAACAGGAGCAGTAACAGGAACACAAAGTCTTGATCTGGGGTAGCGAGGAATCTACCAGACTCACGCCTGTAGTCAGAATAGTAGTAGCAGATACCTGACTCACGCCTGCAGTCAGTATGGAGGAAGCGGATACTTGACTCGCGCCTGCAGTCAGTATAAGAGCTAGTCTATCAGAGCCCCAGGTCCGCACCAGACTGGGTGTCTGCTAGGTACAGGGGACAAACAAGAGAATACTCAGACAGAGCCACAGAGCACCAGATTGGATGGTCAGAGAGATACTACCATCCAGCCCGAGGCCATGGACGGTTACTGACACCACCAAGTGTGCACAGACCCGGGCCATTGAGAGATGCCTAGAACTCGGTAGAAGTGCCAAGATGGAGGATACTTCTCCAGCGTCGCCTGGAGCGCGGCGCTGGAAATTAGGTATGCTAACAATGTGTTGTGTAACCCTCTGGCACTCAAAGGGTTAAATATCTACAAATGAGCAGATAGATGTGCAATGCATGGTAAAGCACTGCAAATCACACATATCTGCTCTGTGTAACTTAATCCTTTGTAATGCAATGTCCACGTGTGTGTACTGTAATGTAGTACTTTGTTATGCAATGTCCATGCGTGTGTATAATGTAATGTAGTACTTTTGTTATGCAATGTCCATGCATGTGTGTGTAATGTAATGTACTTTGTTATGCAATGTCCGTGCGTGTGTGTACTGTAATGTAGTACTTTGTTATGCAATGTCCATGAGTGTATGGCCCGCAACATCCTGAGGTCTGTGCCTTCTTTGGCACAAACCTGTAGCAGCTGAGCTCCCTAGTCTGATCTTTAGTATATACATTTAAGTGCACTACATGGCCAAAAGTATGTGGATACCTGCTTAATGAACATATCATGCCAAAATCATGGGCATTATCATGTAGTTGGTCCCCCCTTTACTGTTATAAAAGCATCAGATCTTCTGGGAAGACTTTCCACTGGATTGGAACATTTGCTGAGGTGATTTGTTTCAGTTCAGCCTTAAGAGCATTTGTGAGGTCGGACACTGATTTTGGGCAATTAGGCTTGGCTCACAGTTGCCGTTCCTGTTCATGTTCATTGGGCAGAGGTCAGGGCTCTGTGCAGGTCAGTCAAGTTCTTCCACACAAATCATTTCTGTATGGACCTCACCTTGTGCAATGGTGCATTGTCATGCTGAAAAAGGAAAGGGCCTTCCCTAAACTGTTGCCACAAAGGTGGAAGCAGGGAATCATCTAGAATGGCATTGTATGCTACAACATTAAGATGTTCCTTCTCTGGATCTGTGGGGCCTAGCTCAAACCATGAAAAACAGTCCATTATTCCTCCACCACCTAACTTTACAGTTGGTACTACGCAGTAAGGAAAGTAGTTCCTGGCATCCACCAAGCCCACTCATCTATTGGACTGCCAGTTGGTGAAGAGTGATTAATCTCTCCAGAGAACATGTTTCCACTGCTCGAGAGTCCAATGGCAGTAGGGTTTTCACCACTCCAACAAAGCTTGGCGTTGTGCATGGTGATCTTAGGCTTTTGTGACGATGTTCTGGAAACCCACTTCATGAAGCTCCTGATGAGCAGTTCTTCAGGTGACATTGCTTTCAGAGGCAATTTAAAACTCTGTAGTGAGTGTTGCAACTGAGTACAAATTATTTTTATTCCCTATGCACTTCAGCACTTGGGAGTCTGTTTGTGAGCTTGTGTGGCATACTACTTTATGGCTGAGCTGTTGTTGTTCCTAGATATTTCCACTTCACCATAACAGCACTTACAGTTGAACAGGACAGGTTTTGCAAGGGTGAAATCTGATGAACTGACTTGCTGGAAAGGTGGAATACTATGATGGTGCCATGTTGAAAGCTCAGTGGCTCTGCACTATGGGCCATTCTAATGACAATGTTTGTCTATGGACATTGTATGTGTGCTTGAATTTACATATCTGCCAGGAATGCGTGTGGCTGAAATGTGAGTATCAGTCTTTCCTGGAAGATTGAATACCCCTTAAAGGGGTTAAGTTCTCACAGTTTACATGGTCTGTAAGAGCATTTGAATTGTGCACATTTATGTTCATATGTTTAGCCACAAGGACATATTTGCTCACCTCCTATGTTATTCTATGTTTCTTTCTGTTTGTTCACCACTTAAATTATTTTCCTTTTTAGTATATATTCTTCATGGAGCATCTAACTAGTCTTTTCAGAGTCTAGAAGGCAAAACACTCTATGGGGGAGATTCACTAAGGCGAGATAAAGAGGTGATAAAGTTCATATGACTTCTCCAGTAATTTCACTTCTTCAGTTCCTATGTTATTCTATGGAGCCTAAGCACTAAGATCTCTCCAGCTTTGCAGGTCTTAGTGCATAGGCTCTATAGAATAACATATGAACTGGAGAAGTAATATTACTTGAGAAGTTATCTCTGCTTTATCACCTCTTTATCTTACCTTAGTTCATCTTCCCCCCCTTATATTTCTTATCTGTTTTGCAACTCCGAACACCAGCATAATTGCTGAGATAATAAAAATGCTTTCAGCTTTGCAAAACATTTTAAACTGCATCGCAAATTATATTATCATTCTTGCATTCCTCGTAATGCCATATTTATGCAACATATCTTTTCAGTCTTCTGTGTATTAAAGGATATAATCTGGTTCAAATCTCCCTGTCCCATACCTGTCCAAATACCTGCCTTTTGCTGTTCCCCTTCAAAGGACCACAAAAAATGTACTTACAAGTCAAGTTAACTGTTGCTGCCATTATCTATAGGGGATTCAAATCCAGAGGCACCAAAGACCTTTAGGCTGAGGTAAGATAAAATCACGTAACCCTAAGGTAAAGCAACAGTACAAGAGGGTCAGATCAAAACTGAAATTTATTTAAGTTTGAGTTTTAACCCTTTGAATTCTTCACAATCCATCAAGACCTTTATAGAGCTGAAGAAGTTAAAAACCCCATTATTTTAGGTTTCATCCCAACTGCCACCCCTATGAGACACCAGTAACTATGTTAAACCAATTTAAACTGACACGTGTATAAATGAAACAATCTAATAAACTGTGACGGTACCAGCAGACACCCAGCGTTGGTGTCACCGTCCAGGATAACTTCTTCCCCAAAATCCACCAGCAAAGGCTCCTGCAGCATACAGCAATGTACCCTAAATCACCAGGCAGAACTAGTGTCAGGGTGAACCAGAACTCTCTTTCTGCACGCCACCAACTTAACCTCACCAGACAACACAAGTGTAGGTTAAAACAAGACCACTTTATTTGAACCAAGACACACATATTTATACAGGTTTACACAAAAGTCCAAGAGGGGTGGAGGGGCTATACAATGGTGGGCTGAACACAACACACAATGGTATAAACATTTGGTGTACACATCATACAATGGACCAGACATGATTACATTATTTGGACAAAAGGGAACTGTTGTGAGGTAAACACTGAGACAAAGGGCTGAGGGGCTGGAATACACATTGTACAACAAAGGCCAGGGGGTTGAAGCATCTTTGAATATTCCACTTCAACCCCTGGCCAATCCAGTGCCTAGAATTGGCTGACCAATCCTGGTGGTGCTAGTCACGGCTAGCTCGGCCAATCAGACTCTGTAGGCGGGCAGCTAACCGACCAATCCCTGGGCTGCCTACTTTCCAATAAGCACAGGGTGACTTAGACCCGAGAGAGGACGGGTAAGTGGGCAAAGGGGCTTCCTGGAGGGGGGAATCCAGGATCTTTAGGGAGGGGGCCGGCCCCCAGGCCCCTCCAGGAGCCAAGGGCATGATGGTTCCCGTGACATAAACTATTGTTTAACATTAACAAAAATATAGGTATTTGGTAAAGTATTTCAAATTCCTCTGTTTGTTACAAAGTGACAGTAGTACTTTAAATCAATGGGATTTTTGAACATTTACATTTGTCCTCTGTCAGGGACAGATTTCCCAATAAGCAAAATAGACAAAATTTTGAGTGATGAGTCAGCTGTGCTGGCTACACCCACATTCTGAATTGTGGGTGTTGTCAGAGCAATCTCAATGTCCTTGCACCAATTTTATACCCCTTTACAGGCTATTATTTAACTCCTAGAGAGACCTCCAGTGGATTGCTGAGCAACAAAGGTGGTTAAAGTATTTTCATTCTTGCTTGTTGTAGGCCAAGGGTATTTCCTGTGCCAGGAAACAGTGGGTAGGACTGGGGGTGGAGTCATTTATAAATGGGTGTGTGTCATGAGCAGAGCTACGGGTGTCTAGAGTGTCTTGCCTAGGGACTCCTGGGTTGTAAATATGGTCCTGTCCTCTATGGTGCAGTTAGTTTATTCCAGAATTAATCTAGTTATTTTTAGTGCCATCCAGTTCCCATCATACAACTACAGAGCAGGCTGAAACTGAGAGGTACAACACAGAAAACATGTTGACTTTTTGCCCATCAATGTCAGAATGGAATCCAAGACCCATAATGCACTGCAACTACAGGGAAGACAAGCTCATACTGCTCCTGCTTCTGTTTTGATCACAGCAGGAGAGCAGTCAGAGGATTTTAAGCCATTAACCGTTTGAGTGCCAGAAGGGTACGCAACACGTTGCAAAGCAATGCCTTGCGCACCCCTCTGGCACTCATAGAGTAAAATACCAAAGGGGTGTTCAATACCTTTCTGTTCTTTAAAGGGTTAAAGATTTATTATCATGTTTTACTAAGTGTATTCCACAGACTCAGTAAGCCTAGGGCTGCACTGTGTCGCCCCAGAAGAGCCCCTATCAGCCATTCCAGGAGTCAGAAAACTGACTGACCACATGGCTGGAATTCAACCCAGAAACATGTGGCCCTCAGCCACAATCTCCAGGTTTGACTGCATATTGCCCATAGACTGACTACGTTGGGATTTCTAGCCTATGCAGAATTGCATTGAATTCCACAGGAATTTGTGATGTGAGGTGTAAGCACTGATACAAGTGGAGAGTTGGGGATCTCCTTTCAGACCACCTTTCTGCTCCTATGTTATTTTATTGGGGCTCACAAAGTAGCCTTGGCTCCAAGCATGGGAGCAGATCTGTTGATAAGTCAGGAGATAGTTGCCCTTTAAGTATAGGTGAAGTGACAGTAATTTCTCAGATTGCACTGGCATAAACCACAGAGAGCCCTGGCAGAAACAAGTTACCAGGATCACTGGCAGTGGTGTAACTAATCATTGGATGACCCTGGTGCAAAACTTTCTGGGCCCCTAAGACAAAATATTTTCACACATGCATACATAGAACTATTGAACACTGGGACAGATGGGGCCCCTTTGACTGCAAGGTCCTAGCGCAATTGCACCATCCGCACCCAGTTTAGTTACACCCTGACCACACTGCATTGCTGCCTATATTAATGTTACATCAATCCACTATAGTTTCAGTGAAGGAGAACGTTCTCTATTTGCTCTGATATTTTGCCCCTCCATCATCTTCAGAGGCTCCACTCTCTCACATCAGCCTTTCAGAGCATGACCTTCTGTTCCTTTCTACATTTACTCCCTGCTTAACTCTATGGGTGCTAGAGAGGTCTCCAGCTTATTGAGGTAGACCACTGTAGCACCCAAGGAGTTAACGTTCATATTTTTCAGACAGTAAATTCCTAGAAAAGCAAAAATCATGCTTTGCATATGTAGCTTCTCATTCTTTTCATTGATTTTAGATAGGTCAGATTGTTTTGTTAACATGAGTTATACATATTATTATTTAATATAAACTAGTAATTCTAAGCACTAAAACACATTATTTTCCACACAAATAACAATGCATATGTAAATGAACATATGTAATGGATTGGATGGATTTGTAATGTATAAAATACATTTAAACACATTTAAGCTCTTGGAATGTTCAGGGTTAGATTTCCCAGTAGGTAGATTAGCCAACTGCCTAGAGGTCCAAATTTTGAGGGGTACCTCAGATATGTGGCCAGAGCAATTTCAGTATCCCTTCACCAGTGTATATGTCCTTTACGGGCTATTATTTTCCCTCTTGGGTGCTAGGAGCAATGCATTGGAGATCTCTCTAACAACCAGGTGGTTACAACTTTTTTCATCTTTCCTGTGCCAGGAAACAGCGGATGGGACTTGGGTATCAGTAAAGTGAGGATTGGAGATTAGCTGTGATGAGTGTTAACGTTACATAGGAGCTTGTGCACTAAAGTGTGATAAAGAAGTGATAAAGTGTCAAGTGATATCACTTCTCCAATTCCTATGTTATTCTAAAGATCCAAGATCACCAACGCTGGAGAAATCTTATCTTAGTACATAGGCTCCATAAAATAAGATAGGAATTGGAGAAGTGATATGACTGGAGAAGCCATATTCACTTTATCACCTCTTTATTACGCCTTAATGCATCTCCCCCGTAGAGTTTCTTGCCTACAGAAGCTTGGGATATAAATCCGGCCATGGGAAAGTCAGATGCGTAACTAGAAGCCACCGGGCCCTAGTGCAAAAGTTGCCACGGGCCCCCCCGACCACATTGCCCCCAGAATGGTCATCCCTACTGGCCACCTCCACATTGCCCCCCATCTCCACATTGCCCCCCATCTCCACATTGCCCCCAGTCTCCATATTGCTGCCAATCTCCACATTGCCCCTAATCTCCACATTCCATCCACATTGCCCCCAGTCTCCACATTCCATCCACATTGCACTCACATTGCCCCCATCTCCACATTGCCCTCCATCACCACATTGCCCCAATTCTCCATATTGCTCCCAATCTTCACATTGCCCCAATCTCCACACTGCCTCCACATTGCCCCCAATCTCCAAATTCCCTCCACATTGCACCCGATATCCACATTCCATCCAAATTGTCCTCACATTGTCCCTATTGATCCCCCCAGTGTCCGTTTCCTACCTCCCTGGTGGTCCAGCGGCATCTGCACAGACCTCTATACAGCTAGAGCTCCTGCGTGGTCCTGTCTGCAGTAATGGAGAGCACTGGGAGATGATGTCATCTCCCAGCACTTTGCATTACTAAAGAGCTGAAGAGGGCGCTCAGCTGCTAGAGGTCTTTGCTGAAGAAGGCACAGACCTCAGCATGTTGCGGGCGCCAGGTGGGGGGGGTCGCAGGGGGAAGCCGGGCCCCTGCAGTGACTCCAGGGGCCTGGTCGCAGGTACATCACCTCGACCCCTATTGTTACTCCACTGGGGAAAGCTATTGACATCTCTAAATGCATTGTGAAGGTACAAAAAAATAGAACTTAAAACTCTCTTCCTATAATAGCATAATAAAAAGCAACTAACATGAGAAATCAAAAATTCAAGTTAACATGGACCTGTAACCTTGACTCAAATTTGCATATTTGAAAAATGCAGGTGCACAGTTAAGGAGCTATTCATACTTGGTACCGTATGCTAATGTATGCTAATTGTTATGCCTGTGCAGTTTCAGTGACAGTCCATATGCTTATTAAGGTTTTCAGTGACATGCCATATGATAATGAAGCCTTTTCAGAGATGTTTCATAGCTAATGAAGGTTTTCAGTGATGTTTCATATGCTAATTAAGCACCAAGCTATTTGACAGACTTAAAGGTTCCTCTATTTTCACCAAATTGGACCTACATGCTGCATACAATTTAATTCAGATCAGAGCTGGTGATGAGTGGAAAACCGCCTTTAACACGAGATCCGGCCATTACGAGTACTTGGTCATGCCATTTGGTCTTTGTAACGCACACGCTGTATTCCAAGAGTTCATCAATGGCATTCTTAGAGATATGTTGCAGTCCTGTGTCGTTGTCTATCTTGACGACATTCTCATTCATTCCGAGAATATGTTACAACACGTCAAGGACGTGTCTGAGGTGTTGCTTCGCCTATGAGAGAATAAACTATATTGTAAACTCGAAAAATGTGAATTTCACAGAACTAGTGCACCATTTCTGGTATTTCTAATTGGCAAAGAAGGCATTGCCATCGACAAAGAGAAACTAACGGCAGTGTTACAATGGCCACGCCCGAAGAGCTTGAAAGCCATTCAACGATTTCTGGGCTTCGCTAATTATTATAGGAAATTTATTAAGAACTTTTCTACTATTGTAAAACCTTTGACTGACCTTGAATTTTGGCTACTATACGCACGAGTATCACCTCACCATTAGGGGAAGAGATCTTGGCCTCCCAAGCCTCCGCTCCTCCTGAGACCCCGATGGACAAGTGTTTTGTTGACGTGCCATTTCGCACACAGTTACTCGAGACATACCATTCCTCTAAGGCTGCAAGACATATTGGCAGAGACCAATTGTTATGGTCTCTCTCACAAGTTTGTTGGTGGCCTTCTATGAGGGCAGATTGTGCTGATTTTACCAATGCCTGTGCTACTTGTGCTCGTGCTAAGACCCCTAGGCACCTCCCTGTGGGTTTGCTCCAGCCGGTACCTAATGGTGAACGCCCTTGGTCTCACGTTTCCATCGATTTTATGGGAGAGTTACCAGTGTCTAGAGGGTATTCCTATGATAGTGGACAGGTTCTCTAAAATGGCTCATTTCGTGCCCCTCCGTGGCCTTCCCTCTGCTAAAGAATTGGCAGTGGTATTTGCTAAAGAGGTATTCCGGTTGCATGGTGTACCCAGAGTGCTGGTGTCCAACCTGGGGAGCCAGTTCGTGTCCAGGTTTTGGAGGGAATTGTTTCAAACAGATGGGCATACAGTTATCTTTTTCCTCCGCCTACCATCCCCAGACCAATGGGGCCGCTGAGCGTGCCAATCAATGCTTGGAACAGTTCTTGCGCTGTTTTATTACTGACCATCATGACAATTGGGCCGACCTGTTGCCCTGGGCAGAGTTCGCCAGGAATTGTGCAGTTAACTCATCAGTAGGGAGCTCTCCGTTTTTGATCAATTATGGGTTTCAACCCTGTTTGCTCCCAGACTCCTTTCAGGCACAACAAATTCCAGATCTGGATGAGCATATCGAGCAGCTCCGCTCCACATGGGCACAGGCGCAGAGGGCATTGGGTCAGTCATTCCAACGTCATCAACGTCATGCTAATCGCAGGAGGTTGCCAGCGGTTTCCTTTCAGGTTGGGGATAGAGTGTGGCTGTCCTCCAGGAACCTTAAGCTGCAAGTCCCATCTAATAAGTTGGCTCCCCGATTCATTGGTCCTTACAGAGTCATTTGCAGAATCAATCCAGTATCGTATGCATTGGACATCCCTGCATCCATGCATATTCATAATGTCTTCCATGTGTCTCTCCTTAAACCTCTCGTATGCTACTGCTATACAACTAACCCTGTGGTGCCAGGGCCTATTGAAGTGGAGGGTCAGGAGGAGTATGAAGTTCAGAGTATCATTGATTCCCGCAGGCTTAGAGGAAAGGTGCAGTATTTGGTGCATTGGAAGGGCTATGGTCCTGAAGAACGATCCTGGGAAGGACCTTCATGCGCCCAAATTACTGTGAATTTTTCATTCCAAATACCCTCAGAAACCTAGACCCTCCTCAGGGAGAGGTGGTCTTTGAGAGGGGTGGTACTATCATGGTGCCCGTGATTGCTCTCTTTTCATGTCTATCACCAGTAGGGGGCTCTCCATTGGCTGGCTGCCTTCAGCCTGCCCTGTACTGCCTATTTAAACCTAGCCTGGGCACCCTTTGGTTGCCCTTTCGTGTTGTCTCTATGCTGTTGTATATGACCTTGTTCCTGAGTATCCTGGGCCTCTGCTGTGTTCCTGCGACCTGTGTTCAATCTGTTCCAGTGTTTCCAGTTGAAGAGTTCCTGCCTTCGTTTGGTCCGGTTGAGCCTTCGCTTCCTGCTGCCAGTCTCCGCCGTTGTTCCTGATTCCGGTTGACCGCCTGCCTGCTGGTTCCTGCTTCCATCTGCTGGTTCCTGTCCAGTCGTCTTCAGTAATCTGACGTTCCTAAGTCGCCTTGGCGACATTACTAACTTGCCGGTTATTCAGTACACAGGTGCTGGTTGCTTGACAGCCATCCGGCTGCCTCAATGTTATAGCGTTCCACGTACAGGGTACTGGTTCGCTCCACAAGCCTCCCGGCTGTCTCTGTAGTATAGCGTTCCACGTACAGGGTACTGGTTCGCTCCTCAAGCCACCCGGCTGTCTCAGATTGATAGAGTTCTACGTACAGGGTACTGGTTTGCTCCACAAGCCTCCCGGCTGTCTCTGTATTATCGCGTTCCACGTACAGGGTACTGGTTCGCTCCTGAAGCCACCCGGCTGCCTCAGTGTTATAGCGTTCCACCTACTGGGTACTGGTTCACTCCTCAAGCCATCCAGCTGTCTCAGATTGATAGCGTTCCACGTACAGGGTACTGGTTTGCTCCCCAAGCCACCCGGCTGTCTCAGATTGATAGCGTTCCACTACAGGGTACTGGTTCGCTCCTCAAGCCACCCGACTGCCTCAGTGTTATAGCGTTCCACGTACAGGGTACTGGTTCGCTTCTCAAGCCACCCGGCTGCCTCAGTGTTATAGCTTTCCACGTACAGGGTACTGGTTCGCTCCACAAGCCTCCCGGCTGTCTCTGTATTATCGCGTTCCACGTACAGGGTACTGGTTCGCTCCTCAAGCCACCCGGCTGTCTCAGATTGATAGAGTTCCACGTACAGGGTACTGGTTCGCTCCTCAAGCCACCAGGCTGCCTCAGTGTTATAGCATTCCACGTACAGGGTACTGGTTCGCTTCTCAAGCCACCCGCTGCCTCAGTGTTATAGAGTTCCACGTATAGGGTACTGGTTCGCTCCACAAGCCTCCCGGCTGTCTCTGTATTATCGCATTCCAGTACAGGGTACTGGTTCGCTTCTCAAGCAACCCGGTTGTCTCAGATTGATAGCGTTCCACGTACAGGGTACTGGTTCACTCCTCAAGCCACCCGGCTGTCTCAGTATTGATCGTGTTCCACGTACAGGGTACTGGTTCGCTCCTTAAGCCATCCGGCCGTCTCAGTATCGTTAGCGTTCCACGTACTGGGTACTGGTTCGCTCCATGCATACCTGATTGCTGCTATAGTGGTATGGCGTTCCATCTGTGAGAGCATTGGTGAGCTCCACATCCTTCACTATCTCTGCTGCTGGCGGCCTACTTACTGACTTAGCCTCTTTACCATCATAGTGACTGTTGTTCCACCTTTCAGTCACTTTAGCGAGTGGTTGCTATTACCTCCTGTCTACAGGCTGCCTTGCCCGGTATATGGTAAGGCCGGTAGAACCTGTCCTGTTTCCTTGGGTTGCCTTACCCGGTATTGGCAAGGCCGGTAGAGCCTGTGTTGTCTCCTGTCAATTGGCTGCTTGCCCGGTATATGGTAAGGCCGGTAGAACCTGTCCTGTTTCTTGGGTTGTCTTACCCGGTATTGGCAAGGCCGGTAGAGCCTGTGTTGTCTCCTGTCAATTGGCTGCCTTGCCCAGTATATGGTAAGGCCTGTAGAACCTGTCCTGTTTCCTTGGGTTGCCTTACCCGGTATTGGCAAGGCCAGTAGAGCCAGTCTTAACCTCCTATCCAGGGGCTGCCTAGCCCGGTATCTTGGGAAGGTCGGTAGAGCCTCACCTCACAAGTTCCAATCCTTTGGCTGCCTTGCCCGGTATATTGGTAGGGCCGGTAGAACCAATATTGCTCTTATTTGTATTGTATTCCTGTCTAATAAAGATATATGTGTGTACGTGTATATTACCCTACGGGGCTGCATTAACTTTTCAATAAAGTTGTGTTTTTATCTAACTCTGCGTCTGAGAGTCTTAACAAACCGTGACACGTGCCTTACTGTTTTATTATTTGTGCTTAATAAAGTGATTGTTACCTACAAGTAGCCATCCTGTATTAATTTGTACGAACTGTTACAACTATTCCATTTGCATTATGTTTGTGCAGGTTTTGACTTCTTTCTAAATAAGTGTGGGATGGCAGAACATAGTAGAAGAAAACTTTATTGTTTTAAAGCCATCACTTGTGGAGGTGGTGGCGGTATGTGTAGGCACTCTATGACTTTTGTCATCTCCTACAGCAAACCCAGAGTCATCTGCAGCAGAAGCAAAGGTGTTATTTGGAATGATCTAACTGTTGTCAGTGGCACACTCTCTGACACATGAATAGCATCACTATTTCTCTTATCTGAACCAGAGCCCTGGGAACTTTTTGCAGTGCTTCTGCTGTTTCTAGTTGTGCTACCTCTGACTTGTTGATTGTGTGTCTCCCGTTCAGACCTGTGGTTTCGCTTCAGGTGGTATCTCATTGAGGAGGTGCCTAGGAGTGAGCCTGCCTTCCCCCTGCTTGCGTGCTTTTTGACAAGACAACAGATAGCAACATGCTTATCTTTTGTATCCTGAGTGAAGTACCTCCATACTGTGCAATTCATGGACTGCAGGGTTTCTGAGGGGCTGATACTACTGGTGCTAGATGTGGATGCAATTCTACTGCTACTGCTACTAGGTGTCAATGGTGCAACACTTCCAGCAACAGCAAAGGCACTCATCATAGCTGAGGTTTTGGATGTTAGTAACCTGTGTTGCTGTTGCTGCTGGTTACTCAACACAAGTGTGTGTCGCTGAGTGGGGCTTGGACTTGGAAGTGGTGATGATGCTGATGATGACCAACAGGATGACTGTGTATTTTAGGCATCTTTGCTTGTCCAGGGTCAGATCTTCCAACTGTTTTCTCAAACAGTGTCGGCTAACTTTCTGGCCATGTCATCATCTCACTTTCAACTTCATTCTGCATCTGAAGAAGGGGAGGATGCTGGAGGGATATATTCTAGATCTACATCATCATAATCATCAATCATCATTAGGTCATCCTCGTTTCTTGCCCACTTTAATTACATTCCTCTAAGCTTTTAGAGGCATCAAACAATTTCATTTTACTTTTACTTTCACAAAGTTTGCTACTACTTTGAAGACAAGTGATTTGGTGCTTGTTTGTCTCACTGTCAGATGCAGCAATTATTTCAGCTGCTAGACCTTCCTCCATTAGCCAAACGTTTTCGGTCCTACACAGGGACCTTCGTCAGGGCAATGAGCATATAACATTAAAAGCATTACAATTTAAATACTTTAAACACTAAACTCTCACCCAATCATACAATGACACTTCCCTCTAACCGGAAAACCTGTACTCTTGCGTCCGCGACATCATCAGCATGTGCTATCAGTTGCTAAGCAGCTGAAGCCGCTACCTTACATGTTTTGCTGACTGAAAGCAAAGCATTATAGTATCACAAAACATTATGGAGATCAGTATGATTACTCAAGCAGATCATCAATAGAATATATATTAAACAGATTTATAAACAAATCGCTCTTATAGATAGCCCTTCAGATTAATTGAGAGTCGATCTAACCATTACTATAGACATATTCAATATTACATCTTCCAATGTAACCACATATATATTTTTTATTATCTAAACATACTAGCAATCTACAATAGCTTTAGCTTTTTTTTTTCTTATTTATAACATTGAGAAATCGCTTATTGTACAATGAAAAATATATATTTTTAAAGATACAGCTGCAGTTTTTAACGTAGTCCAATTATTTTAAACTTCAAGCTTCTTATATACCAACAAGATATAAGTCTCTGTCAGAATAAACATTAGGGTTCCATGCCATATATGACCAATTAGCTTGATTTATTCTTTAGCTTCCACATCAGGATAATATAATAATGGACATCTGTTAGTTTTCCACGTTGCCATGGTAACCAGTACAAACAGAACGTTAGACACAAGTAATATTGAAATAAAACCACCTTTATTTAAAATACAATATAATAGGCAATACCCCCGTAATACCCCCGAACAGTATGGCAATAGCCCACAGTCTACTACCCAGACTGACACTAGGTAGAGGCCTGCGCTACTCGAAGAGGAGAGGAATATAGACCTATCCTATGGTTCTATCTGTAGGTAGAACCAAGTGCCTTGAGATCTGTGTATCCTACCTCCGGTACTAATGCAGGTAGTGGCAATCGTAGAATGGGCAGCACTGCCACAGTACCGTATATGAATAGCCGTAACGGAGGAATCACAAGGAGTGAGTATGCAGCCTGTACCAAGTTCAGTACCAAGAGGGTAGTCAGACAACCGGCAACAAGGAGCGAGAGTTGACTAGATCCACAGGCCAGAACCAAGTGGATAATCAGACTACTGGGAACAACAAGGAGCGAGTAGTCAGCAGCCACTGGTCAGAACCGATGGATAGTCAGGCAAACCAGGGTCAACATGGAGCAAGTAGTCAACCAGAGCCACAGGTCAATACCATGGTGGATAGTCAGACAAGCTGGGGTCATACACAGATCGAGTAGTCAGCAAGAGCCCAGGTCAATACCAATGTGGGTAGTCAGACAAGCTGGGGTCATACACAGACAGTAGTCAGCCAGAACCCAGGTCAATACCGATGTGGATAGTCAGACAAGCTGGGGTCATACACGGAGCGGATTCAGCCAGAGCCATGGGTAGTACTGATGTGCATAGTCAGACAAGCTGAGGTCATACACAGAGCGAGGTTGGAGGACAAACAAGAGTCACAGTGAAACGCAGAAGACAAACGAGACGAACTGGAACACCATGTAAGGGCAACTGGTAGTAGGCCCAGATGCATTCAAATAGGTCTACACAAGGCAGGAACCAATCAGGAGTATAGGCCCCACGAGTATAAACAAGCGCACGTCACAGACGCGCGTCTGCACTCATGACCATAGACAGCAATGAGGAGAAGCACAGACAGCGAGCAGCACGGCTGTCAAGCACACTGTGATACACGTTCATTCTCTTTCTGGCTGTGGTCCTCCACAAGGAGTGCTCATGCCATTAGCCAAGCTGTTCCTTCCATACTTAAATGTCCCAAACATTTTAAGGAGCCAGTTGTTCAACCTCGGTGGATAGGTACCTCACACCCCTCCTTATCAAAGAGGGCACTGCCATTATTTCCATCTTCCATCGTTGATATACAGGATATTGCAAATAAAATATTTTTTATAAAAAGCTTGAATATGAAAATTCGTGGTTAAGTCTATTTGGTGCCAAGGTATACATCGAGCTTCCTCTTGTAATAACATACGATGGCGATCTCCACCTCTTGTCAGCCTGGAAATAGTTAAAATTGGCATAAATCGGAAGTTAATTTTATGTCTCATTAATTCCAAGTGTCTCACTACAGGTTGACATAAATTCTTTAGAATCCAATCTTCCTTCTAATGCTTTCTTTATAGCACCTTTATGATTGTTCACTCTTTCTTTTATCATAGTTGTTGTTTTTCCAACATATACTAAATCACATGGACTCTTGATTATATAAACAACATAGAGACTTTCGCAGTTAAGGAAATCCCTTATTTATATATATTTTCCAGCCCTTGGATGCTTATAGTATTTGCCAGTCAATATATTAGCACAATTGATATACCCCTTATACCGATATACTCCTTTGACAACCAGGTTTGTGCATTATTATATTTATCCATAGGGTCTCCCCTATTTAAAATATCTCCTCTAACAAAATAAAGGAGGATCCTTAAATAAATTTCTTATCTTATTATGACCACCCAGTATGTGCCAATGTTTTATAAAAATATTTCCTACATTAGGTGATACAGTAGTATATTTCATTTGGATACAAAAACATTTATTTTTATCTTCAAAATTACGGGCAAGCTAGTAGATTCTCCCTACGTAACTTCAGTGCTTTTTGAATCACTTCATTTACCTCTCTTAGGTTATAGCCCTTATCCAAAACCTTTTTTTGCATATTCAATAGAGCCACTTCACATTCTCCCCTCTCTGAAGAACCACCCTCACCATCTGTGAGTATGGTAATCCCCTTTTGAGTGGACTCGGATGATGACTATTAGCATGGAGTAATGTATTACGATCAGTGGTCTTTTGACAGATTTTAATACATTTCTTATCATCCTTTCTATATACCGTCATATCCAAAAAATGTATCATATTCAAAACAAACGACAAAGTAAATCTAATAGTAGACTCAATAGTTTTAAGATAATCAACAAATTTTCTCAAACGCTCTACACTCCTCTTCCACAGGATGAAGATGTCATCAATAACACGTTGGAAAAACAGTCCATAGAAAAAATTTGTTTCTGCCCATAATATTGCATAAAGATTGATGCAAATGATGGGGCCATATTGGACTCCATTTCGGTCCCTTGTAACTGCACATAAAAAGCACTTTCAAAATGAAAGCAGTTCTTACGTAATATTAAATCAATTAACAAAAGTAGATATTCCAATGTGGGACCTTCATACGCATCATCTGCACAGACCACTGATCTTATTGCCTCCATACCAGTATTATGCGGGATATTGGTATATAAACTTGAGACATCCAAAGTCGCAAACAATATATCTTCCTCAATCTCCACCAGCAGTTGCCTAATAAAATCCGCTGAATTCCCAATGTAATTACTGAAGCTCTTGGTGTACTGAAGATAAAAGACAACCAGTTGCAATGGTGGTTGACACAAAGACCCTCAGGCAGAGATGATAGGTCTACCGGGTGGGTGTTCAAGAGATTTATGTATCTTAAGGATACAAAACATTATTGGTACCCATGGATGTACTTGGGTAAGTACGTCTTTAATTTCTGTACTAATCTATTTATTATTTAATCCAAGTTGAATAATAGAATCTATTTCTGCTTTATACCCAACTGTCAGATCTCTCATTAATTTTTATATTGAGTATCAGCTCCCAGTCCGACGCTGGATATAGGTAAGCTGTTACACTGCCTTAACAAAATTCATAAAGGTAGTGATATATGGGTTACTGCACACCAGGTCAAAAACACTTTTTTTCTTAAAGGGGAGTTTGTTAGCCATCAGTACAGAATCAGAGCTAAACAAATCTTTTAATTTTAACTGCCTGTGTAATTTGTATAAATCCACTTCCCAATTAAACAGATTTTGTCGACAAGTAGGCAGAAAGCTCAAGCCCTTACTTAACACTGATACTTCAGCATTATTAAGGGCTTTAGATGAAAGATTGTAAATTGCTATTTGGCCCTTTGTCTCAAAGCCATTTGTGAGGCATTTCCTGTGGTGTTTTCTGCCTCCCCTCCTGGTTTTTCTAAGGCCTTTTGCTTTTGTGATTTGGATTTCTGCCCCCTTGTTGTTCTTCCTAAAAAACTTTCACCTAAAGTGAATAAGGTGTAGAGTCAGGATCTCTAATATTGTCTACTCTATCCTATTCTTACTAACTCTATTGCGTGATTTTCTGTGAGGTAAAGGACGTCTATCAGAGAGACCTATTAACCATGGATAAACTCTTAGTTCTTCATAATAATTTTCTACTTGTTTCAACTTGTCTCGCTTTACCGATGCAAGCTTCTCTTTGTATTGTGAAATATCTCATTCAAGTTTATCCACTAAATCTTTACATTTCTATTTGTTAAAATTGCCCTTATGCTTATTCTCCAAAGTTGTAATATCAGTCGTAATTTTATAAATTTCCTTGGCAGGTTGATTTATTACCAACAACATTAAATCGAATGAACAACGGTCAAAGATCTCACACCATTTCGTACAGAATTCCTGGTTACTTCTAACTATGGTGGGCTGATTTCTAATCCTGAAACCCCTTGGTATTATTATTTTTTTTTTAAATAATGGGTTAAAGTAACTCCATTCAAATAATAATCAATATCTTTATTCTTTAAAAGTTGCAAATCATTATAAACATCCAGGGGTTTATCCGGACCCAGGACCAGATCTAGTCCATCAACAAATAGGGTATGCCCAGATTCTGTGATCACCAATGGTGATGTAGAGCTCAAAATCTCTTCATCCATTATACTAAAATTAAAATTACCAAAGAAATAAATCACTAATCATTACCCAATATCTCAAAATGTTATTATTTAAAAATTATAATTACATCCTTTATATCCTATAAAACATTTTCATAAAAAGAAAAGATTATATTGGTGCTCACTGATATACCAAATTATAACATTGTTTCATATATTTCTTAGATAATTCAAGGAGGGTGTGCCGTGGAAGAACACACCCTTTCCTCTGTGTCCTGTCCACAGCAAGAACTACTGGCAGTGGAGCAGTGGACAGCTGGCGGCAATGTGGAGAGTTGGGGGCAACATGGAGAGGCAGATATTGGGGGCAATGTGGAGAGGTGGACATTGCGGGCACTGTGGAGATACCCAATGGAGGCAATGTAGTTCAAACTTGAGATGTTCTGAATCTTCCGATTGTAGGGACAAAGTCGAACCTATCTCTACAATTTGCAATACGCATCTGACTGAAGTCTTTTACAAATTTCCTTGTGCTTTGAACTGAATTATTTTTACAGTTCCTGTCAGGCCTGTATCTCCTTGCCTCTCTAAAGGACTGTCTTTGATAACCTGAAGATCTTTGAGGAGAACCTTTGCTTCTCTCTCCTGAGAGTGAAAGGCACTCCTTCCTCCTGAGGAATGACATGCTGGAAAAGAAGAGACAGCAGCTTGTTCTTGGAAGATGCATCAACTTCCTAGGCCTTGATCAAAAGTGCCCTTCTAGATGCTAACAATAAAGCTGAGGACCTGGCCAAAAGCTTTATGGTATCCAGGGAAGCACTGCAATAAAAAGTCACAGGTTATTTGATAGAAGCCTGCTCCCTATATCTAAATCTAGATTTTGAAACTGAGGATTATTTTTTTTCCTCGCATTCCAAAAGTCATATCTTCAGTGTATGAAAATACATAACACAGCAGTAGCTGACTTCAGATTCTGTCCTACAGTAGAAAACTGCTTTTTAAGGCACAGTCCTCTCTTTTATCCATGGGATCTTTCAAGGTGGTCCCATCTTCCAAAACTATAGTTGTTCTATGGGAAATTTGAGTAACTGCTGCATCCACTCCAGGAGGAGAGACCCAGACCCACCTAGATATGGCATATCTCTTATTTCCATAATTCCGTTCTCCATAATTCCATTCAGTCCTGATGATCTCCTGAATTGATTGATGTACTGGAAAATCTTGTGTTGCTTTCTTGTGGCCTACAAATGCCATATCCATTATATCTAAATCTTTGTGTGTCTCAGTCAGGCTCAAAGTTTTTCTTGTGGTTTTTCCAGCTTTTCCAAACTAAAATGACCTGAGTTCTCCACAAATTTGCCCTCTTCAATGGAAGAAATAGCAGACTCTAATTCCATTAAGCTGCCTTCATCTTCCTCCTCTAGTGGATTAGATGGACTATCATCCAGATTTGAAACTCTCTGTCTCCGCTTCCTGGTGCCTCTGTATCTTTGTCTGACACCTGTGGTCCGGCAGCTGAACATGGAAGTGCTTCTAAACACCTATGAGTGCCCAAAACCTCTGCCCAAATTCACAAATGCAAATGTATTTTTAGAAAAGATCCATGAGATCCTGACACATGGTATCTCAATGTGCTCTTTGTCTGTTGACAGAGTGCATGCCTAATATCCACATTATAACATTTGAAGAAACAGAGGTGCTAGAGCCTACTTCTGTCTCCCACCTAGGAGGACCACAATAACTGGTGCTTTTCATGATGAGCAGGCTTCTGTGGTTTTTGATTGGTCCTAGCAGCTGGGAGGCAGAATCAATATCCATTGATTTTGCCGTTGACAGGACACAGAGGAAATGCAAATTGCAAAAAATTCCCATTGAATTAAGGATTTTGACCCCTCGAATGCCAGAAAGGTCTCCAGTGAATTTTGAAGCAAGGAGTAGGGGTCCTCACTAGCATTCAAATTCAAATCAGTGGTAACTTTTATTTGTTACATATGGTGCTGTTGGTTTGTCCCAGAATTGCACCGCTTTCCATAGTACATCAGCCTCATTGTGTGAAGCCTGTGGTAAAAACACAGCATTATGTAAAGATATGTGAGAAAACTATCTGTCTGACTGGTGTGGGTGTAAGTGCTTATCATTGCATGAACCTATGTATGAGTGCGCATGAAATAAAATTAGATGTAAACTCAGACACAAGAAGATACTATAAACTTGCACTTACTTTTATCAGGAGGAAATAGGTGTATATATGAATTATCCCCATGGATGCTTGCAAGGTCTCCAACACAATGTAACATCTACAGCCTCAAAGGGGTTAAGAGGACCTGCTACTTAAGAATTTCCACAGGGCCCATAAAGGGCTTTGAATGGCTCTGGTTACGTACAATGTTAAAATGTATGCTAGTCATATAATGTTAAGTTGCTGAGGTCTGCCTACATGGCATTGCACTTCAAGTGAAGCCTGAGAGGTTCTGAAGGAGTCATTTCTCTAACTAAGCTCAGAATTACAACTATATACATATAAAAGAGAAAAATATAACACATATTGCAGGGATGTTCTTGGTAAATAAATCTAGGGTGACCCTATTGTCAGGAGATTATTTGTTCAAAAATTATCACAGCTGAAACCAACAACAAAATTAATTTTTGTAGACCTTCTGTACCTTAATGTCGTTCTGAACAGGTAAGCAAAAGCAACTTTTCGAAAGCTGTCTTTTGATTAGGGAAAAAAGAATTGCATATATTTGAAATTCAATTTTTTTAGATCAAGCATCTCCTAGCAGTTTTACTTACTAGGAAAAGCACTACAATACGTGCATTTTTTCCTTTTAAAACAACTTCAAGGAAGACATATTCCTTCCCATAAATTTATTCCACTCCTCCGGTGAAAAATGAAAGGTCCTAGTGGCCTCAGACGGTAGAGAGAGGCGATTTTCTGGATATGTGAGTAATTATGCAGCTTTTTCTGTCCAAGTCTCAGAACACAGCTCTGGTAAGATTAGATTCTCCACCAACTAAATGAAAAATATCTCAAAATATAAAAAAATGAATAAATTACATGCAGTTTAAAGCGGAACTTTTAGATAATAGCCAGTCGCCATGCACTCATTAAATGCATGGCAACTAGCTTGAAAATATATGTCTTACAAAAAAAATTACTTGTGTGTAAAGGAATCTGTCCCATTTTGGCACTGACGGGCAGGTTAGTGAGGTCTGTGAGCCTGCTCAATCAGTCCCTTCCGGTGACCATATGGTGCAAAGCAGTCTACTCTGTGGAGACCGGGACTGACTGCTCAGGTGCACAGACAAGATGTCTGCGCTCTAGCCTCAGTTCCGGTCTCCAAACGGGACGGATTCCTTTAGACACACATATTTTTATTTTGTAAGACATATATTTTCAAGCTAGTCGCCGTGCATTCATTAAATGCATGGCGACTTGCTATTATCTGAAAATTCCGCTTTAAATATATACGTTTACTGATATTAAAAGCTGTGTATGTGACAGGTCCACTTAAAGGTAGGATTTCCATACATTTTATGAATAACTGGTCCCTGGTGGCTGCAGCATGTAACGCCTACTTGCAGAACAGTTTTGAAAAAATATGTTAAGTGCTTTGTTCTCTTCTTCTTAACCCTTTGAGCACCACAGAGGTAGCCAATGCATTGTGTTGGCTCTCAAAGGGTTAAACTCAAGTAAGAAATTAGCTGGTTGGTAGCAAAATACGTGTGTGATTGGCATTCACTTTGAGCATTATTTATAAAAAATAAAGGAAAAATAATGCAATAAGTAAACTGTAAAGTGAATGTTAGCTAAGAGAAATTCTTCCGATGAATGCTGAAATGAGAGGCTGAGCTGTTTATTCAGGGCATTTGGGGGGCAGTCTATGACCCATTAAAATAAGTAGCTATAGCAACTAGCACATAGTCACTTGTGTGCAAACAAACCATTTATACTAACAAATCAGCTTACACTAACAGTACTGACACATCTTACTGAATGTCTAGGAAAATGTTATATTCAACAAAGCTTTTTGTGCTAATTTCTTTTTATCAGCTAATTAAAAAAGCTATATGTTAGTCATAGTATTTTAACAGTATGCATCCTAGTGCCAAATGTGAGAACACTGAGGACGACTGAATTTAGATTTATTTATTTCTGAGTTAGTGCAAGTCCTCAAGACATGTCTAGAAGACTGAAACATTCAATTTAGCTCTGCATGACCAACTGCCACTTCCTACCAGGAAGTTCTAGCTTAGTTGTCTAAGCTAACAAATAAATACATAAAGATAAATATTGCAAACTATTGTTTGAAACTAAAAACGACTAACATAAATATGGGTGATTTTGGACGCTCTTTTCAAAATCACCTATTTGTTACAAAGTGACAGTTCCACTTTAACATATGCCTATCCTTAGTCACTATTCATTTTGCTTGAATACAGAATAGCCACAAACATAACCGAATCTGAATCGTGATACTTCTGAACAGTTCAAAGAACGAGAGAGAAAAAAAAACATTCCACTGTGTTTATCCATAAATATCCCCATAAACCCTGTACTGAATAATGTATGTAACGCCATACGGAGCTGAATATATTTATCTATTTATTTACTTGTTTATCTTGTGGCATATAAATGACAGCTGTTTGCATGTTAATGGAGGTCAACATACTTATGTAACACTAATATTTTCATCCAAGTGTGTCAGTAACAAGGAATATTTTAGGCCTTTGAGTTCCAGAAAGGCATGCAATGCGTTGTGTACCCCTTTGGTACTCAAAGGGTTAATGCACAACAAGATGTGATGCACTACTGAGCTTTATAGAGTGGGGGGTGATGTGTGGTGTAATTCTGGAGCAAACCAACAGTGAAACGTGGGAACCAATAAAAATCCTCTTTGATTTAAATGGAACTTTTCACCCCTTGAATGCTAGAGATGTCTCTAATGCATTGCAAAGCAATGTCTTGGAAACCTCTCAAGCATTCAAGAGTTAAAAAACACATTTAAGTGGCAGCTGGAGGCTTTTCAGGAAGGGGGTGGATGATATATTACAGGGATATAACCGCTCACTCTCTGCACGGATTGCGGTTTAGGTTCTCTGGGTGTGGGGGATTCCAACCTTTCTCCCTCCATGCTTTATATAAAAAGGGTTGTGGGGGGGGGATCAGTGGGCTTTTTGTGAATTCGCTATTTTTATTGTTTATTTTGTTGTTTAATCCCCATAGCAACCAGCGGTCCAGGGAAGTGACTTTCCCTTATAGACCACTTTGGTAGTTGTCGGTGCTCTAGCACACCTGACCAATGACGTGTATAGGTGCTCTGAATCGGGGTCTGAGAGAGACTGCTCCAGTCTCGGATTGGTTAATTTCAGACTCCATTTGTGTTTACGGCACTCCTGCCTGATCACTGTAAGCACAAAGTACGTGACATGCCAAGACAGCACCAGTCCTTCAGAGAAAAAAAACTGTAACGGTTCTAGCACGTCACCAGTCATGAAGGGTTTAACATAGGAAACAGGCAGTCACTGTTCAACACTTTTGACAACATTCTCTAGTTCTATTAACTTTCCTCCATACACTCTAACCTGCAGAGGAGGATTATTATATCTCTCAGGGTCCCTATTTTCCGCTCTTTAATTTAAGAGGGACTGATCCAGGGGTTTGAACCGCTACTGGATTATAGTCATTTACTCTCTTTGGAAGTTAATTGGTCACCACTTTGCTACATCTTATCAACAGTTCATTCAAACTCTACAGACTCTGTCATGACACATCGTTTTGTACTATTGATGTTATGAGCAATGGCTGTCTAATAAATTATTTAAAAAAAAATTCCAATCAATATGAATTTTGGTAATTGTTTCTCTATGATGCAGTCGGTACCACTTTTTCTTAGCAAGTTAGTTTTTCTTTCTTTCTTTCTTTCTTTCTTTCTTTCTTTCTTTCTTTCCCGTACTCCAGCCGTCAACTGCCAAAAAGAATGCATGTTTTTAGGATATCGCATCTTGAGAACATGTGAATCAATCAGTGGTTCAGACACTTAAATTAATCCACCGGTAATCAATATGCTGGTATCAACATGCATGGTTACTGGCACTTGAGGACCTATATTGCCTACTCCTGTGCTACTGCAAACAACTAACTGTGGACAGTGTCCCTGATTGCGCCATCACCCTTCTTTCATTATTGATGGACAGACTTTCTCCGGACATGTAGAGTGTCAGTCACCCTTCCATTCAAAAAAGCAACAGTATGTACTAGTTTGTGAGACTGACTGTGTCTGTGTGAGATTTGGAGACCGATTTAGTGTGTTACTTTGAGTTCAAGAGACTGACTATTTCACACGATGGGAAAGCATGTGTATGAGTTTGTGTGTGTTTTATTGTGTGAATATATCGGACTGTATGTGTTTGTGTTTCTCAAGATGTGAGGATGTATATGTTTTTGTGTGAGTTTTTTCCTGTGTATGAGAATGAGCGTGTTTGTGAGATTGGGTTTATGTCTGAGTATGCATATGATTGAGGACAAATATGTCTGTGTGTGAGAATGGATGTATAGATCTGTATGAGATTGTGTGGGAGTGACTGTGTCTTTGTGTGAGATTGTGTGTTTCTGTTGTCTAGGGTATATGTTAGTGTAAAACAATATAATCCATTATGATCTTAGAGCCAGATACCTACCTTTCTTCTCCTTTCCCTCACAACTCAGAAATAAAGTTCATATTCTTGCATCTTTTTGCTTATAGGAAGCAATAATACAACCAATAAGAAGTACTAATTGAAATCCAGTTTTTGAGAAATAAAAGTAATTGTGATTAAACATTTTACAACTGTGCGGGTACTTGTGACTGAGAAGGTTGAAAAACACTACTCTACTATGTATGAAATGTATAAGACAGATACGTTGTCTATGTGCACTGCTGTTAAGATATGATAATAAAACTACATTTGAATCTACATTCCCTGTGACGTCATTTCTTGGGACTCCAGGAGGGCAAATATGCATTATTCATGTTGTGAGTCCTGATTCCTGTTATTGTCCGGTGCGACCGGAGTCCACACCAGTCGTCATTACATGTGGTCAGTTGTTACCTGTCACAGAGCCATATGCAATAATCTAAAGAGAAGCAGTTCAGGAGAAAACCAACTGAACCATAGCAGAGAAATTAAAACTGCCATTGATTTACAATGGGCTATGTGTGGTAAAGGGGTACGTACATACCTGGGAACTTCATCCTGTATATCCCCAGAGAGGGGTCATGTGCTGCAACCAGGGGGGTGTAAACCTTATTCTCTCCATAAAGGGGGGGATGTGTGGATGGGTGGATGTGGCTTATCATCTTATGTCATAAAGTGAGTGGGAAGTGGCCTACAGGGTGGGAAGGAGGATAAAGGACAGAAAATGGGCAGAACTGGGTGGCAAGGAGAAGTGGACAGAGTTTCAGAAGAGACACACTACCACCAGAGAATTAGTCTCTGTCCAAGGAGACCCAGTAATTAAAGTAATAGAAATATATGAAAATAAACAGAGCTCCGATTAATCTTCATAGTTTTTTATGCATGTAGAATGGTATTTCAATAGTATCCGACTTGTACTTCATGAGTAACATAGTAATATCGTAAACAAGGTTGAAACAAGATACAAGTTCATCAAGTTCAACCCTCACCTCATACCCCAGAGACAGAAGAATTATATAGCTTTCCTGCTGCCAAATAATTTAGTCTATCAGAACTTCCTGATTTTCCTATTAATACACAGTATAACCCTGGATGTTCCATTATGAAAGACATGTATCTAATCTTCTCTTAAATGTGTCCATTGAATCTGCCATAACAACATTCTTGGGCAAGGAATTCCATAATTTAACAGACCTTACTGTAAAAAAAACCCTTCCCTTGTTGAAGTCGTAACCTCCTTTCCTCTAATCTCAAGAGGTGGCCTCTGGTTATTGGCTCTGGCTTTGGAATTAATAGCTCACCAGAAAGATCCTTGTATTGACATGTACTTGTACACGTCACAGACCGGTGGGAATCAGTCACGTACATTTCAGCTTACATCCTTCTGAAACAAGTGTATATTTCCACAGAATATCTGTTTTGGAACTCCTCCTGTGTATATTTTTCTGTTGTTTTCCAGTGTTCCTGTGGACGCATTGTGAAGGAGTGACTGAGCATACATCTGAGTGGAGACAGTCATAATATCCTCCACAAGTGTGTTTGCTACTAAATTGACACTAGTAACTCACAACTGACTACTAACACTAGAGGAATGTGAGTAATAGTCTTCCTTCTATTGATTTGTCCTCAGTTTTCAATTGATACACTATGATGCCCTCCCCCTTGTTTTGTTTTTGATTTTTGGTGTTTATATTCTTAAGTTCACATAGGCAATTATGTTTTTATATTTATATGGTCAATTTACCCAGCAACGTAGTTTGTTGTAACTTCGGTCCAACAATAGGTTAACACATCTACACATTTGTACAGTTTTCATTGAGACTATAATGGTATCAAACAAATAACACAGGTAGTTGCATTTTCCAGTGCAGTTTGTTCTGCTGTTTAATTCTGAGAGCAAGCGATGCACAAGAAATCAAAAACATAATGTGCTACACAATCTCATTTATAATAATCCCATGTAAAACCTAGTAAAAATGCACCTTTGTTTTTTCCATTCACTTCTATCTTATTAGTGACTGCTTTAAAATCCCCTTTAAAAGCCCTAAGGTGGAGATTTATGAAAAGTGTTCTTGTTCACTTTTTTGAACGGATCCGTAAAGTGTCCTAATTCCCTATTACGAGTGTTGGTATTTATAAAGTATTCTAGTTACATTTATAAATATGGAGACTGCAAAAATAAGGTCATGTCAGATATGGCCTTAAATATTTGGAGAAAATTCTGTCACTAAGTTGTCGCAGATACAAATATTTGTTTATAAATATACAAACTTCCTTACTCCATTTTTTTTTTTAAACGTACTACACGGCATTATGTCCTCCTAAACTGGCCTAAACCTATGCGTTGCGTACCCCTCTGGGACTCAAAGGGTTAATATTTTTTTACCTACCAGAGACAATGTTACAGCCATTGTAAAGCTTATTTTCTATTAACTACACTTTTTTAAATCTCCCCCTTAGGCCCATAGTTATAAAAGCAAACTGGAGTTATTCTATTATTCCTAAATTCCTATCCTCTTGAATAGAGCTTTCTAACTCCTTGAATGCTAGAGAGGTCTCCAAAGCCTTGCAAAGCAATGCCCTGGAAACCAGTCTAGCATTTAAGAGGTTAAAAGGCCCATTTCATTTAAAAGGAATTTTTATGTGTCCCCTATGCCGCAGTTGCTTTGCTCCCGATTAACTCCAGTTTTTATAACTATGGGCCATATTCATCAAGAGAAACAGATGCAAGTCTAGAGCAAACATTCTGCATCATAAGAGGGGGAATTGAATCTCTGTACATTCTCATTGATTTAAATGGGACTTTCAACCCTGTAAATGCTAGCGGGATCTCAAACAGAATGTGCAGCAATGCACTGAATAGCTCTCTAGCATTCAAAGGTTTAAAAATCCTATTTAAATAAATAGGAATTTTCATTTCCCCCCTACCGTGTAGGTAATTTGTTTCACAATTGCTTGTTTAGCTTGATGAATCAGGCCCATAGTTCATAGAGTACATTGTTATGATTTAGAGCACAATTTACGTCAGTTAAGTGATGTGTAGCATAATTGTATCACACTATACGTCCATACTAAATAATGTTGTAAATAACTGCCTGAAGGGCTATGCCTTTAATGTTCCAGATATTATTATTCAGATGCTAGAAGTAAAAATCCTCTAATTCTTGCAGGGGAGGAATGTTATATTTTTACATCTGGAAATGACTCATGATTTCAGTTTAAAGGGATAGTAATACTTAAAATGTAAAAAAAATATGTTGTAGGGTTTATCCCCCTGAGTAAAACAAGAGTACTCCCACTGCTGAGAGGTGTTTTATTCAAAAGTTATTAATTTTCAAAGTTGAATTTTTTAGGTGCAATTTCAAAGTGGCCTGAAATTGTACAGTGGCGCTGTTGCTACACCATCCTATGGATAGCTCTGGTCCCGGGACCATAAAGCTCCATAAGATGGTGTAGCAACAGCGCCACTGTACAATTTCAGGCCACTGTGATATTGCACCTAAAAAATGAAACTTTGAAAATGAATAACTTCTGCAATGCATTGCATACACCTCTGGCACTCAAAGGGTTAAGAACTGAGGACACAGAGCCATATTCATTAGCTAAAGAAGAGCAGTTCTGGAGCCAACGAACTTCACCATGGGAGAAAGATAAGCATTTTCAACATTTAGGTTGATTTAAATATGGCTTTAATCTCCTTGAATCTAAGAGAAGCCTCCAACACATTGCTTTGCAATGCATTGGAAATATCTCTAGGATTTAAGGGGTTAAATGCTCCATTTAAATCAATGTAAAATGTATTTTGCTGCCTGTAGTACAGTTGAATTGTCCCAGAATTGCACCTCTGCTGCTTGATGAATAAGACTCATAGCACAATTTAGAGCGCACTGGATTTCCCCCCTCCATAATGATCTAGGGCACACAACATATGGGTGATGCCAGGGGAGAAAACTCAGCATTGTGTGAAGATGAATATAAAAGTATTCAAAGAGCTTAGCATTGTGTGACCTTAGTTGTGAACACACAAAACTGTATAAATTAATTTGCTATAAAACTTTGTGAAGCTAATGTAAGCTTGACTTTTTCGTTTTAGCAGGAAGGGAAGCAGGTGGAGCTATTATTTGACTTTACATATTCTGCAAATGCATAATATTTACAAAATGCCTTGGAGACCTCTGTAGCATTCATTGCTTAAAAGCCTATATATATAATCAACTGGAATTTTTATTTGCACCCTATAATGCAAATGTATAATATGTCAAGTCAAATTGACTATTCCTTTTTTTTATCTTCACCATTTTTTATATTTGATATCCTTTCCATTGAGCTCCATGAATCTGTTTGCAGAGAGATTTGTCTCAGGGAACATGAAAGTCTAGTCATTCAATGTAAAAAAGATACAATGTAAACAAAATAGCACATGAAGCATTCAGTGCTGCAGGGAGACTGTCACATGGTATTACATTCTGATCTACTGACCAGAAAACTTTCTAGAAACAACTATTCAGTGAGCTTACTGTCTGGGACATAAAAGAATAAAAAAATAGATGAAGATGAATAAATTAAAATTATAGGGTAATTTTACTTTACTTACTAGGTACTTGAAGAATATATAGAAGTAAAATAGATAGGTACTATTCCTTTATATGGCAATTATGTTTTGCTACATGCGCTGCTATGGGAGCAGACTTATTAAAAAGCTAGATGTTGTACTGTGCATCCTCATAAAGCTTCCAATCAGCAGTACTGGGTATGAGAAAACTCACCTCGTCGGCTGGCATCAGATTGGAATGCAACTCAGAAGTATGTGTCACACACACAGCAACAGACAGACCGCATGTGCAACAACTATAGCTGTTATCTGTCAGGCTTGGAAGCCCTTAAATAAAGCCTTTGTGAGCTGAGCACTCAGCCCAATGAAACTGATGTCTTGCAGGTCAGTCTCTTCTCTCAGGACCAATGAGGGGCATATGCAGATCCATAGAGCTCCAGTGTCATGCTTGGAAGCCCTTCACTAGAGCCTATGGGGCTGATCAGCAAGACTTCAGTTTTTCAGGTAAGTCTCTTCTCACTAGACCAGAGAGGGAGCACCGAGGGACTTTTTTCAGTCCTCAATTCTGCCCCATCATTGGTCCAACAGAGCACAAAATCCATCCTCAGCTTCACTGGCAGGTCTGCTTCTGGACAATCCTCAGGGCAATACTTTGGGGACCTCTCTAGCACCAAATGGGTTAAAAAGGCCTACTACCTAATAGTTTGGCCAGGGTCCACTGTCAGTAAAAACAGCCCTGGAGGCAGAAATGATTTTAGGAGTTATGGAGATTGGGGAGACAATAAAAGGGGTAGATGTTTATAAAACTAACCACAAATTTAGGAGCCAGAAGTAACATTTTGGGAGCTGGGGATTTGTCTAAACCATTACATACCCTCACAGAGATACTGTTCTTCCTGAACATCTCTTAGGGACTATATTAAAGTTTATTATATAACCACCTCCTGGATCCTTTTAATGCATTGCTTAGCGATAGACTGAATTCATTTCTGACATCCAATGGCTCACAGTAAGCAAGAAACCATATACAGACTGCCCCTACACTAAAACGTGGTTACAAGTAAATAATGTGCAGATGAACTTGGATAAATATGAATTGATTTACAACACACAACTGGATATGCACACAAGATGCACACAGAGAATGATCAATATTAGCACAGCTGAATACAGTAATATACATATGAACCAGTACATTAAACAGGGAATAAAATAATCCATCTGTTCAATGCCTCTTAGTCTGAAAGCACATTCACACTCAACCAGAAGGACATCACATATTCATTAGGAAACACAGAGAATTTCTGCATGAATAGACAGCCTCAAAAGATACACTAAAAATAGATGATGTTAATTTCTTACAGTAACTCACAGATAGGAAACTCTTCATTGATTATACAACAGTTTAACCCCTTGTGAACACCTCGTAGAGCAGACTGGGACTGACCGCAGAGGCGTGCAAATATCACTATGCAAAGATGTCTTAGCTGTTTCCTGGCTGTCAGTCAGGGGAACAGTAGAATTTCTCTATAAGGAGGTAATAATTCTGGCGACTAGCAATACTGAGCAGCTAGTTGCCAGATGGGTGATTTTTTTGGGGGAAACTTTTTGTGGGGTGGTAGTTCCGCTTTAAGTCGCCAGAAATAGTTACTCCCAAGTCCCTTTCCTACAGCACAGTACCTTTAATACTTTGAATTTAAAGGGATAGTAATACGTGCAAATTACTAATCCCCACATTGTAGCTTTGTTAAAAAGAAACTTATTGCCCCCAGTTTCATCTCTCAAACCCTTATGGTTTCAGAGATGATAGCGCTAAAAGTTACCCCCTCCTCCCCCTTCCCTGACTGAACGCTGAATGCTGACTGCAGGGGAAGCTGTCGTACGACAGTCTTATGTTCATCAGGCTGTTCTGCAGTTGAACCGAGATCGCGTTTATAAAAAATAATTCTTTCATTGAAACCGTCTTCTACATGTGCTTGTTTTGCAAGCACACATAGAAGACCATTTTAGTGAAAGATTTATTTATTTATAGACAAGCTCTCGGCAATGCTGCAGAGCCACCTGATGCAAGTAGTACCGGATATCCCTGCAGTCAGTGTTCAGCGTTCAGTCAGGGAAGGGGGAGGGAGGAGGGAACTTTGAGCGCTATCATCTCTCAAACCATAAGGGTTTGAGAGATGACACTGGGGCAATAAGTCTCTTTTTAACAAAGCTACAATATGGGGATCAGTAATTTGCAAGTATTACTATCCCTTTAAATGTCCCAAGTGCATTATTTTACATTTATCAGTATTAAACTGCTGCTTCCACACTTTTCTCCATTCTTCCAACCTAAATCATTTGCCATTTGGATTATTCCACAAGGAATGTCTACCCTGTATCATCTGCAAAAAGTCATACCTTACCTTGAAGACATTTTGCAATATCACTAATAAAAAAATTAAAAAGAATGTTCTCCCATACAGATCCCGAGGTACATCACTAATAATAAGATCTTCCTCTGAATATTCTCCATTAACTAGACTCCTCTGTCTCCTGTCATTCATCCATTGCCTCAGCCATTCATCTATTTTTACATCAAGACCCTAACACTGAAATGTATTAATGATTCTTCTATGAGGGACAGTGTCAAATGTCTTACTGAAATTGAGAAAAGCTATATCTACATCTCACCCCCCGGGCTATTATTTTAGTTAGTCAGTCAAAAAAATTGTGAGGTTAGTTTGACAAGATCTCCCTGCTGTAAACCCGTGCTGTTCAGCATCTTGCCAGACATTTAAATTCAGATATTTAAACATTCTTTCCTTTATCGTGGTTTCCATTAATTTTCCCACTACTGGAGTAAGACATTATGGCCTGTAGTTACCAGACCTTTCCCTGCTACCTTTCTTGTGAAGTGACATTACATTTGCTACCTTCCAATCTTCTGGAGCTACTCATGTCAATAGCGGCTTATTAAATAATCCTGTTAAAGGTTTCGCCAGAAAATTCTTAACTTACTTTAATAAGTTTGGGTGTATTCCATCTGGTCCCATTGATTTATCTGTTTTCACCTTCAAAAGTTGAAGTAAAGAGTTGAATGCATGCTTCACATCTCACTATTTCTTTTTTGGAATACTTGTCCTTCCTCACAGAAATATTCATTGAGGCAGTTAGCTAGACCTTTAGCCTTTTTTACATAACTATTCCATGTTTCATATTTCTCCTTCTACATATATAACTAGAAAATGTTTTGTCCCCTGTTTTTATTGACCAGCAATTTATCCTCTGCTTATCCTTATGCACATATTATAATAAAACTAGTTGAAGAGCCCATTACACGGGCCACAGTGCCATTGCCAGCCGGTCACGGGGCAGTTATGCGCAGTAGAGACTGCCCGTGCCACAGCTCTGTATCAGCTGCGGCGCAGGCAGTCTCTCCTGCACATGACTGCAGCACGCACAGCAGTCTCTACTGCGCATGACTGCGGCGTTACACACGTTGTAGCAAATTATTATATAGGATATTGGCATAATATAAAAGCTGTCTCAACTGAATTCCTAGAGGGACGTGAAAGTGCAGGTTTTTGGGACATCCCTGATTTTGTGCAGAAGTTGCTATAAAAATGAATGCGCTACTGAGTGAACCCTAAGTAATATCAGGGAAAAACCAAAAACCTACACACTCTCTCCACTCTAGGAATGCTGTTTGAGACTCCTGCTATTAAGGGAGGAAAACTGAGCAACCCAGCACCGAAAGAGTTAAAGAGCACTGCTTACAAAAGGGTTGTATTGGAATTACCCATGTACCATGCATCCCAGCCCAGTTTAATTACTCTTTTAACTCTTTCTGTTCTGGTTGTTCACCTTAGATGGAACATTGACCATTGACCTTAAATCAGAAGCTGAAGTAGTGGAAATCTAGAGCATGGGGGATAAGTAAACAATCCCCAGACACCCATTGATTTAATTTGGACTTTTAACCCCTTAAATGCTAGAGAGGTTTCCAACACATTGCTTTGCAATATGATGGTCACAACCCTAGCATTCAAGGGGTTAAAAGCCTTTTTAAAATTGATGGGCTTTTTCATTTTCCCTCTGTGTACAGTTTTCTCACCTTTGCTTCCTGAAGAATTCCTTATGTGCATTAACCATATGAGCGCCAGTGAGGTATCCAATGCATTGTGTAGCAATGCTTTGGATATCTCGCTGGTAGTCAAAGGGTTATTAATACAAAATGATGTTGCGAAAGGGCGTGAATGTCTCATTAATTTAACTCAATGTCTTACCAATCTATGCATTGTACATATTATTATTTTATTTATTTGTTTGCATTATATCTGTCTGTATTAATGATCGCAATTGTCTGTGACCCAGTACCTTTTGTTAGCAACCCGGTACCTTTCATTAGTGACCTAGTGCCTTTCATCAATGACCTAGTGCCTTTCATCAGTGACCAGGGACCTTTCAGTGACTCTATACAGTTTCTGTCATTTTTTCACCAAGAATGAAGTGACCAGGAAGGGAGATGCACTAAGAGGTGATAAAGAGGTGATAACTTCTCCAGTGATATCACTTCTCCAATTTCAACTCTCTGTAAACAGATCTAGGTAGCTCAATGTCAAGGATTTAAAAGTGTAAAAGAGAAAGAAGAGAAGAGAAAAAATAAATTATAGGCCGGGGTAGCCAACCCCGAACTTCAAGAGCTACCAACAGTGCATGTTTTTAGGATATCTCAGCTGGAGCGCAGTAGACTAATTAGTTTCTCAGTCATTTTAATTAGTCCTCCTGTGCTCATCCATGGAAATCCTGCAAAAGCTCACTGTTGGCAGCTCTTGAGTACCAGTGATGGCTACCCCCTATATAGGCAATTTGAATACATATTAAAGCGGAACTACCACCCAATAAGTATATTGCCCCACATAATTGCACATCTGGCAACTAGCTGCTCTGTAGCGCTAGTCACCGGAATTATTACCTGATTAAAGAGAAATCGCTATTATTCCAAGACTGACAGCAGGACGGAGCGCAGACATCTTGCCATAGTGACATCCACACGCCTGCACTGTCAGTCCCAGCCGGGTCTAGGAGGCGTTGCTAGGAGCCAGCCGGCTCCAAAAGGGGCTGACAGCGCAGGTGCGCGGATGTCACTATGGCAAGATATCCTCGCTCCGTCCTGCTGTCAGTCTTGGAAGAATAGCGATTTCTCTTTAATCAGGTAATAATTCTGGTGACTAGCGCTACAGAGCAGCTAGTCACCAGATGTGCAATTATGTGGGGCAATATACTTATTGGGTGGTAATTCAGCTTTAAGCACTTTTAACATATGTAAAGCCAAAATAAGGGGTTACTTTTCCTTTAAACAAACAACATTCCTATTGGTATAGTTTCTTCTGAACATAACTACTGTATTTCTAGCTACATGGGTGCACTACATGCAGTTTATCTCGTGAGACCTAAAATGCCTGAGGTAATAAATAATTTGAATAATAACTTCTGATCTAATTAGACAGCAGATGTAAATACAGAGGGCATTTTCTTCTCACATCTGCTAATAGAGAGGAGAATTTTTCCACATATAATTTATAGGAGACTTAAATCACTATGTCCTAATCACCCATTCACCTTGGTTATTCACGTTATTCACTCTAACCCGTTACTCTATTTCCCTTTATATTAATTGTGTTGTTCACAGTAATATGTAAAACATGTGCCTCATGAGACCGTGTGGAGCAATGTAGGAATCCATCTAAGACTCTTTGCTGTTGCAGTGCGCCTGCACTCAGGATATGCACTAGAGCAGTGCTTCTCAATATTAGTCCTTGGGGCACACCACCAGTTCAGGGTTTCAGGGTCAACCTGCAAGATCACAGGTGGATACAAAAGATACCAGGGAACTCTCCAGTTCTGACAGTTTCCATTGTCTCTTGGGGAAAGAGTTTCATTCTCCGGTTTGGTGAGTTCCTCAGTAACCCTTCCCATTTGTATCCATTTCCTGCCCATTCCCTGGGCCATTCCATTCACTTCCCTGCCCATTTTCATGTCAAACACAACTATGCTCCTTCCAATTGCACCTACCCTGACTGAGTACATTCATTGATACAACAGCCAGTGTCAGTCAGGTATCTTTTTACATAAATTGAAATAATATGTCAGGATACAAATTCCTGGAAACTGTCTGGATCTGCCCTGGAGATTACGAGTTTCTGACTTAATTACCAGGTCTCCAGGGACAAAGGATGGCTCTCCGGATTATTGAGAACTGTTGTAATCCTGCTCCCTTTCCTGCATGTTCTGACCACTCCCTGCCCCATTCTGCCCATTTTCTGAGTAAATCATGCCTTCTCTTTTCCCAATCACGCCCATGCCTTTTAAGTCCAACCCATATTATGACCTGATTTACATCATTTTTACAAACCCAAATCCAGCACTACTTGTTAATGCAGGGGCAGCTTCCACCAGAGTTATGAGGAAAAGGTTTACACTGTTAAGATACTGCATCCCAAAAACCCACTGGCATAAATGCTTTTAGACATTTGCACTCTTTATTGCAATACCATAATTTAAATGCCACAAGTTAGATGCCATTTTTGCTGAACTTATTAGTTCATCGAGAATTTAACCCTTTGGATGCTAGAGATTTCTTAAGCATTTCATGCACTGATGGACAAACTGAGGCCCTTCAACTTTTGAAGAAGTCCCACCATCCCTATTCAGCTGTTGGCTGGCCATGGATGATGGGAATTGCAGTGCTCGAGATTTGGGGAGATTTGCAATGCGTTGGATACCTCTTTGGCACTCAGAGGGTTAAGGCACGCCTTGCACGCACTTCCTGTCTTAACCCTACATTTCCTGCTGAACAATGTCAATGAGATAAGGAGGTGATGTAGGTTTAAAACAGGAAGTACATGTACAGCAATTAGCATAGTCCAAATCTAAATAACTAAAACAAAATTTTCTAAATGAAAATGGCTAATTTAACTTAAAGGTGATTTTGAAATCTCTTTTAGAATTACCAGTGTTGTTTCTAGTTCATATGGTCCCTTTAAAATCATATGATATATGATGTTCCTGAGGCAGGTTTGGGTTGCAGCCTATTTGTCTGAATTTATCTGGTCTGTCAAACATAAGAACAGTTCTGTCATTCATACAGTATCTTGCACTCCTCTGTGTGTGTGGTTCAGAACTCAACATGAGCTCAAATCGAGTAGATTCACAGAATCCTATTTCACACATTGCTTTTCAAAGCTATACTACAAAATAAATAATGCATGATTTTAAAAATAGTACTGCTGATAGCTGCAAAACACACAAGAATGAATGCAGGATTTAACCTTCCAGTTAGATTGAGAACTACGGGTGGAATGAAGGAAACATGTGCAAATGCTATTTCCTGTGTGAAAAATATGATCGAATAGATTTGCTCATGATTTTGTAAAATTGTCATAAAAAAATCAAGATTATTGAACAGCTGAGCATATTTATTGTGGACGTGGTCAGAATTAACAAATCTGTCTGAGTGTAATAGCAAATGCGCCTAATGCAGGAAGTGCTTTTGCAAACGATTTTATTTTAGACTGTGTAGTTTTGTCTTAAAAACAAATTTCTCAGGCACAATTCAAAAAGCGTTTGGTATACAGCTTCCTGCATTATAACATGCGCAATATCTATCTGCGCATGGAAAATGTCTTCACCGCATGTGCACGTTTCTTACATTCCGCTCCAAGATACTTATAGATATTATTGGAGCAAACCCAGGGCTGTAACTACAAAGCTTACAGAGAGTGCAGTTTTGACAAAGCTCACTATTCAAGAGCCAAACAGACCAGTATCCTAATATGGCTAGCTGCCACTGGCATCATCACAAACAGCCGTTGCCAGCTGGTAAGATAAAAGATTACCATTCATGAGCTCCTTGCCTTTTCTTGTTTAACCTTTTGAGCATGAGATTCAAACTTGCTACTGGACTTAAAATAAGGTATGCTTTGGAGCAGATTATTCAGACTTGCTCCAGACTATGGGTGTTGCTGGGTAAAGATTTAGGTGACTGAACTCCCTGGTCTTATGCTTAACACTTTAGGTGCCAGAGTGATCAACTCGCTGGCATTAAATATGTTAAACCCCAGGACTTTTTCTTAGTTTGACGCATGTAATGGTTTAATTTTTTCTTATAATAATGGTTAATTTGGGTTGCACAGTACATTAATCATGTTTTATGTTAACAACTAAGAGGGAGAGGCACCAGTGTGTTATAGGAAGGTTATGAAGTGGAGATGACTTCTCCAGTGATATCATTTCTCCAGTTCCTATGATATTCTATGGAGCAAATGCACTAAGATTTTACCAACTTTGGAAATCTCAGCACATGAGCTCAGTAGAATAACATAGGAACTGGAGAAGTGATATGACTGGAGATGTCATCTCCGCTTTATCACCTTTTTATCAAGCCCATTACCTCCCTGATCTTTTGGGGAAAAAAAAATTATTTTATTTCATTTAAATGAGGCTTTAACAGAAAAGAGGTGACCAAAACACAGCAAAGCAATGCTGGAGACCCCTCAAGCATTCAAGGAGTTAGAGATCCCAACAAACAAATGGATTTTTTTTTTATTTATCCCCTGTGATGCAATTGGTTTGCCCAAGAATTGCATCTCTTTAGCTTGACGAATAAAGCCCAGCGTATATGGGCATCCTATTGAAATGTCACCCCCTCTATTTGGAAGTCATCAAAAGGGCTAGTTCATAATGTTGCATGCATCAAAGGGTGACATTCTGATGTTGCATGCTTATATGATAGCCAAATAGAGGGCGACATTTCAATAGTAAACCAAAGCTCCTGCAATGCTCTTATGGACTGAAATATGTTGCCAAAAGTATAAAGCTTTTACAATATGAAACACAATAAATTATTAAGATGCCTGTCAATGGAGACAGGCGACAGAGATGTCTCCCCAGATGGAAGTGAAGGCTCATTCCAAGGGGGTGTATCAAAAGGGTCTTGGCTCACCCTGGATGGGACCTCCTCCACCGGGACTCTTCTTTCACATCGGCTTCACTTTCATCTGATGCCTGTCTCCATATAATGTACATCTGGTTTCTGTGGGCAGCACTCAGTGGGTACAGGGTTGGGGGCGCCTCTATGTAGTTAAAATATTTTGATATCTCGCACTGAGGATAAATCCATCAATTGGCAGGCAGCTTAATACTTTATTGTGTTCTTGTGGCTCAGGACGTTTCGTACTGAAAAAGCTTAATACTTTTGGCAACATATTTCAATCCATAAGAGCATTGCAGGGACTGTGGTTTACTATTGAAATGTCACCCTCTATTTGGCGACGCTTATACATGCAACATCCGAATGTCGATCTTTAGATGCCGGTGACTTTCTGATGTAGTCAACATTATGAACTCACCCCGTTTGATGCTGGCGACATTCTGATGTTGCCCTTTTGATGCAGCCAACATGATCAACCCGCCCCTTTGATGGTAGCAAAATAGAGGAAAACATTTCAATAGTAAACCGCGAATATGCAGTCTTCACACTTAACATTCATCTTTGGGCTGCAGCTGCTCAACTCAACTTCCTGCCATTTTAAACAGTCTATCACCACCTTGTAAGCTTTTACTATACTTTCAACTTTAGTCAGCACTATATCCAATAATGTCACTTAAAAAAGGGACATCTTGATAAATCAATCTGGCTTTACATTTATTTGTTACAATTATGTGTAAAGGTACTGCATCATTTAAAAATCTGATTCTTACAAACAGCTTTTGCAAACAAATCTTCCTTCAGGACCCATCCCATAAAATATATCATAAATGTGTTCTTTACATTAATTTATATGTTGCCATGTAGTCAGATTTGATTGTCAAATGATAATTAGTCTGAGAACAGAACCCTTCTTGTTTTATATATATACTAGCAATGTGGTACGGCGTTGCCCGTCATGTCATGACCGTTGGGCGCATGTGTGTGAAATGCAGACACACTGAAAAACACAGACATATGCAACACACAGACAGACACATACCATACATCCCAAGTGTCCCTCTTTAGGAGGGACAGTCCCTCTTTGAGGGCCAAATCCCTCTGTCCCTCTTTCCCACCCTGTTGTCCCTCTTTTTAGGAGGTCAGACTGTGTGCAGGGCCGACTCCACCTATAGGCGAGGTAAGCGCCGGCCTAGGGCGCACACGTACTGGGGGCGCGGGCATGCAGCGGAAAAGAGCTGCGCCCGCACACACCACGCCGGGAACCACAACACAGTCAGGTCTGTGTTGCTACAGCGCTCCCTCATTGGGTCGGATCTTTAGTAATGCAGAGCACGCTGGGAGTCATGATCTCCCGCCGCGCCCTGCATTACTGAAGAGAAGACTGCGCGGGAGCTACAGGTATGTGATGGGGGGCAAGTTGGAGCTGAGGGGGCATACTGGAGCTGCTGGGGCCAAGATGGAGCGGATGGGGGCAAAGTGGAGATGATGGGGGCAAGTTGGAGCTGATAGGGGCAAGTTGGAGCTGAGGGGGCATAGTGGAGCTGCTGGGGGCAAGCTGGAGCTGATGGGGGTAAGTTGGAGCGGATGGAGATCAAAGTGGAGCTGATGGGGGCAAGTTGGAGCTGAGGGGGCATAGTGGAGCTGCTGGGGGCAAGTTGGAGCTGATGAGGGTAAGTTGGAGCAGATGGAGGTCAAAGTGGAGCTGATGGGGGCAAGTTGGAGCGGATGGGGGTCAACGTGGAGCTGAAGGGGGGTCAAAGTGGAGCTGAAGGGGGGGCAAAGTGGAGCTGGTGGGGGCAAGTTGGAGCGGATGGGGGCAAAGTGGAGCTGATGGGGGCAAGTTGGAGCAGATGGGGGCAAAGTGGAGCTGTTGGTGGCAAGTTGGAGCTGCTGGTGGCAAGTTGGAGCTGCTGGGGGGCAAAGTGGAGCCGATGGGGGTAAGTTGCAGCTGATAGGAGCAAGTTGGAGCTGATAGGGGCATAGTGGAACTGAAGGGGGGGTAAAAGTGGAGCTGGTGGGGGCAAGTTAGAGCGGATGGGGAGCAAAGTGGAGCTGATGGGGGCAAGTTGGAGCGGATGGTGGGCAAAGTGGAGCTGATGGTGGCAAGTTGGAGCTGCTGGGGGCATAGTGGAGCTGATGGGGGGCATAGTGGAGCGAATGGGGGGCATAGTGGAGCTGGTGGGGAAAAAGTGGAGCTGGTGGGGGGCAAAGTGGAGCTGGTGGGGGGCAAAGTGGAGCTGGTGGGGGTAAGTTGGAGTTGATGATGGCAAAGTGGAGCTGATGGGGGAAAGCTGGAGTTGATGGAGGGCAAAGTGCAGCTGATAGGGCCAAAGTGGAGCTGATAAGGGGCAAGTTGGAGCTGGTGGGGGGCATCTCTTACAGGCATCTCTAGATCAGGGGCAGACTGGCCCAGGGGGCAGAGAGAGGACAATCATGAAAAGAGGTGGGGTATAAGTAGGCAGGGTATAAAGGGGTGGGACACAAGGGGCGGAGCGAAATGGGCGGCAAAATTAGGTTTTGCCTAGGGTGGCAAAAATCCTTGCACCAGCCCTGACTGTGTGGTGTGTATTACTTTGCTCTACAGCAATAAAGCAATAAACTTCAGTATATGTGTTTATACATTAATCTGTGCAAATAAAATACTTTGGTCTTGCACTAAATCATTTATTCAGTTACATAAATAGTCAGTAATAGGTCATGAAATAACCTAAAAATTCTTACTAATGCCCCGCCCACCAGCCACGCCCCAACAATATCACCTAAAACTACAGTGTCCCTCTTTGGCCATGTGAAATGTTGGGAGGTATGCACATACACACAGTGAGCGTCAGAAACATGCAAAAGACACGCACACACACAGACACACTGGAGATGGACACACATATGTAACAGAGATGTACACACACAACATATATAAGCAAAAACACATGAGTGCATGAGTTGTATACCCCTCTGGCACTCAAATGGTTAAGGTATAGAGAGGCATGTGAGAGTTAAATAGCAGTGGGAAGTGTGTTCATACCTGGGAACATTGATTTGTGTAGTCCCTAGAGGGGACTGATGTGGTGCTGATGTGGAGAGACAAATGGGGCAATCTGGGTTAAAAGGGGGCGGGGCTTAATCGCGAGTAGGGGCGGGGCTTAATATAAATGAGGAAAAGTGTTAGTAATAGGCTGGGGAAGGAGGAGAAGTGGGAGGGGAATGCAAGTTTATAGTGTGAGGGGTTTGCACACACTCCCTGATGGGTAAAACTTGATACACAACCCTGTGGCAGTCAGTGGATTAAGTGTGTACCTGATGGCTGTCTGTCCTCTGTGTTCTATGGCAAATAATGACAGTGAAGAAATAATTCAGCAGAGGGCCTACCTTAACCCTTTGAGTGCCATTTTGTTCCCCTGGTGCTGCACTACAGGTCCTGCTGAGGCCACTGGGAGTCAGGGTGAGTGACTGTGTGTGTGTGTGTCAGCCATATTTATTTCTGGCTTTGTGTGTGTATGTGGTGCTGTGTGTGTCAGTGGGGCATGTGTGTTTGGTGCTGTGTGAGTGGGGCATGTGTGTGTGTGGTGCTCTGTGTGTGTGAGTGGGGCATGTGTGTGTTTGGTGCTGTGTGAGTGGGGCATGTGTGTGTTTGTCTGTGGTGTAGGAGCAAGTGGCGGCCATATTGTTTTTTTCTGACTTTGATAGTGGTGGGCGGGCTGCATAGTGGGGGGGGGCCAACTCCCTGCATGACTGAATCACCCAATAGGAATAGTAACTCATGCTTTATGCCTCCCCTGGGTGTGTTTTGGCAGGCACAAAGTCTTCTTTTATATATATAGATCTATATCTTATGTATTTCCACTTACTTCAGTTACTACGTATTTTACACTAATCACTCTTTGTTTAGGTCAAGCATAGCAGCCTGCACAGACATAGGAGGAGAAAACATCCATTAACACATTAAGGACCAGAAGGGTGCACTGTATGGTGTAGCAACACATTGCACAACCCTCTGGTGCTTAAAGAGACAAAGGGGATACAATCACTCAGGTAATGTAGTATTGGCAAAGCTGTTCTCTAGGGTGTAGACCAGTGATGAAGCTGGGACTGCATTATCCCTTTGAGTGCCAGAGGGCACTTTACAAACCAACAGGGGCACAGAATGGGGGTCTCAAAAGAGATCCCAGGTGCTCCTTCATTGGCCCTGCAAGAAACTGAGCTGCAGTGCTAAAGTATCACAGTTTTGTTTCTTGTCCTGCAGGAGGAAATTTCCATAGATCATGAATGGCAACACAAGGCAATTCAACAGCTGCCAGGCTACAACTCCCATCATTCCCCTCCAGCAAATGGCTGGCAGGGAATGATGGGAGTTGAAGTCTGGCAGCAGCTGGAGGGCTTCACATTACCCACCACTGCCAAAGTCTGACTGTATCTGCCTTGAAAGCCAAACTCAGAGGGTATATGGGGGCTGCATACACAACCAACAAAGTTTTCGGCTGAAAGCCACATACACCAAGGATGCTTTCAGGGGAGGGGTTGGTTTTCTGATCTCCACTTCCCCATAATGGTTCGTTGGGGCAATTTTTCAGCTGCACATAGTCATCTTAGGATTTTACTAAATCTACTCCCATAGAAGCAGACTTAATAAAACATGATAATTGCCCTTTAAGCAAGTGTACACACAAAATATATAATAATACAAGCCCAATAAACATAAGTTAAAAAGCAGCCAAGGAATAGAACAAATATCTATCCATTAGAACGTAGATAATGACATGACTATATAGATCAATGTATGATAAGATGTATAACAAAAGAGGCTGTGTCTGGAATGAAGAACCACAGACATTGTATCTGATAGTGATCTTACTGGATCCTGCAATATAGCTTTGTGTGTAAGAATAAAATGTGTTGCTAGTATTAGATTATTCCTACTGAGCTTCTGAAACATCAAGATCATGAATATGGAGCAATTCAGGGTATACTCATGTACTCAGAAACACCAAGATGGTCCATCTGAATTACAATGAGTGCAGAGGTAGTGAGGGGTCACATATAATTTCCCTAAACACAGGTAAGCTATCAAAATATGTGATATCCTTTTATTATGACCAAATAATGGTCCAGTAAACTGAAATCATTTCATTAATAGATTAATGAGGGCAGCTGCCTTGTGTCCACTGGTGGAAGGTGTAGAGACAGTGAAGGAGTTCTGCCGACTGTCAGTTTGGAAGCTGAACACTCTGGATCTCCAGGTTCATGACAGCTTGGTGCACACAGTACAGTCAATGTGTGAAAATTCAGCACTGTATAAAGACGGGGGTGTAAAAACTCATTGTTTTGGGAAGCAACTGAAGGTGTTAGTGCTAATCATTGTGTGTATTGGTGTGAGCACACAAATTCTGTGAAGTTAATGTAATCTCAAAATTCTTTAAAGCGTCATAAGATTGAGTACTTACGTACATCTGGAATAGAAAACAAGCCTGTTTATTATTTAACCCCTTGAGTTCCCGTGGGGTGAGCAACACATTGATCTGCAAAGTGTTGATTACCTCACTGGCACCAAAAGTGTTAAAACCTTGGATGTTAAGGAGATATCCATTGTATTGTGGAACAATGTGTTGGACACCTCTCTAGCATCCAAGGGGTTAAAGTGATTCTAATGTTTTTGTAATACATTTTAATACTATTGAATCCCACTTAAGAATATACCTTTTCCCTGACACACTGTTAAAAACAATATATGTAGGCAGTTATTTAACCCCATACTGACCAGAGGGGTGTGCAAAACATTACATAACATTCTGGTCTTTAAAGGGATAGTAATGTTTCAGAAAAACAGCAGCTCCAGTTAATCCTCATAGTATTTGGGTCATGGAGAGTACTGTCAGAGTAGTAGTTTAAGAGTAATTGAATGATAAAGTATTCCCCTCCCACCCCTTTTACCTAGTGCAAGCCACCTTCCCCCAGATGTGGATTCTGATTTTGAGACCAGACAGATAACATCAAGGGACAATCTTCTTACTGTGAGAACAAAACCCTGCTGTTACGGTTTAAATGACACTCAGACTCAGGAGATGGAATAAAACACAGTTTTACTGAACAAGTTTAGCAACATCAACCTTTACGGGTCCAGCAGTATAGGTGACACAATACAATGCTAACACAGAACAGGTTATGGCAAAATTACAATGAATACCCACACGGGTCCAGTATATGTACAAACAGACCATACAGTATACTGACACAGGTCAGGTAAAGATCATGTGAACTCAGACCGAGACAGCCAGGAATGGGTTACTATTAGGCCAATACAGCGAGCCAGCCCTAGTAGTGAGAGGCCCTTGGAACTCCCACTCTGTACAGGGAGTGATAAATAGCGAGGAACGCCCAGGAGAAAACGGAGGCCCAGGATAACTAGATCTGTCTCTGCAGGAATGGAGGACTGAGACAGTATGCCCTGATGGGTGCCCAAAGGAGACTGCACAGTGATTGACCAGAGACAAATGGCACCTTCCCCGAAGGGGTTAACGATCGCCACAACCAACCTAGACTGCCTGATGGTAACACAGCATGAGGCGCCCAACGAAACACCAACCTCAGCCGTAGGCAGAAAGGAGGGTCAAGCGTACCGTGGTGCACTGAAGGAATAATATCGGAATGTCGCCCGCGCGACACTGACTAGACACACAAGAGACACTGAGGCTCAACAGGGTAGTCCGGAGACTGAGGCAGACAGCGGATCCCCAAACCGAGGGCCAGAATGGGATTGCAAGTCGCTCCCGGATCAGGAGCAGTAGCCCTACCGGGCCGGTACACAAAGCAGGAACGAGCCAAACAGTCGGTACACCAAATAGGAACGTCAGCCTGGCCGGGTTGGTACACAGGCAGGAACAGATACAGCAGAGTAGTCAGGCAATCCGGGTCGGTACACAAAGCTTTACACGGAGAACTGGAACAAGCGCTGGCAACGGAAACACCACGAAAGGGCAACAGCGAATTGACAGGACCCAGTATTTAATGGCAAATACTGGGCGGGACAAGATACTGCAACCAATGAGAATAGCAATGAGTGAGACTGACAGAATGTCGTCAGGAAGCACGGGAACCGTGATACCTGACCCCCTTGACAGATTTTTCAGGCTTTTCCCTTATGGTCACTGAAGATTGTCCCTTTCTGTGATTCATCCGGACAGTCTTGCTGCTTTGAGGTGAGCAGTGTTACATCAGTAAAAGGGGTGGGAGGGGGATACTTTATCATTCAATTACTCTTGAACTACAACTCTGAAAGTATTGAAATAACACTCTCCATGGCACAAATGCTATGAAAATTAATTGGAGCTGCTTTTATTGTGAAACGTTACTATCCCTTTAAGGGATTAAGTTGTATTACCCCCCCCCATTCCTCTCCTTTATATGAAGGTACCCCTTCTCCTTTGAAGGCATTGACCAACTGATGGAAAAGGTGTTGTCATGGTCTACCTGGTGCTCTTCTGATTAAAGATACAGCTAGCGCTCAGTACTCATTTACAAAGCTCAGACACAGGGGAGTGTTTCAACAGGCAAATCGGCAGGCAGGGTTTCCATGACAACACAAACTCCATTGATCAGTCTTTCTGGTTAATCATTTCAAAGGAGAACAAGCTGATATATTGTAAATGAGAGGAATGAGGAAAATACAACTTAAATAACTGCCTAAATATTGTGTTTTCAGGAGTGTGACTGAGATTTGCTTAGATTAGTTCTCCAATATTTATCTTTAATTTGTACTGGATAGCCAGTCCATAGAGGCAGGCATAATTTTTTGTTGCAGGAGTCCAAGACCTCAAACTCCTGCTGCTGAAGGCTTTTTAACAATACCAGCTAGAGGAATTTTGTGTCCTTCAATCCTGCAAAATTAATCCTCTCTGCTCTGTGGATATATTAAGTACTAATTAAAGTGGAACTAACACTTTATAAAGACTTAGGTGGTTTTGAAAGAGCCTTCAAAAGCATATATTATTATTGGCCATTCTTTATTTCAAAATTTATTTAAAATTTAGCTTTATTTATTTGTCAGTTTTTGGAAATAAAGTACTACTGACTGGCACAGCCTGATGTGTCAGATAATAACATTCCACTCTCCTTCCCAGCTGTCACTTCCTCACAGGAAATACTGGCTAATCTATATATACTGCCAAAGAAATAAAGCAAAATATCTCCAACTATAGTTTAAATAAAGGAAAAGAATATCGCTAACTTAACATAATATACCTCTAGAGCCCTATCTAAATTAAAAACAAGCCCAGAGGAAGTGTCATGATAAACTCTTTGGAATGGACCCTTTATTTTTTTGTAAATCAAATTTTATTAGGTTTTTAAGGAAGGGGGGGGACAGTGAACAAATAACTAAATATAAAAGACAAAGCAAAGTGGCAATACCACACAATACAGTAGGAATACTGAGGCACAAGAATGTTGGATACAAAATGAGTACAAACAGCAGCGTACAGCGCTAAAAAAGTGCAGGGATCTGTAACAAAATAGAATTCAAGTGGTAGAGAAAAAAAGGGGGGGGATGGATGGAATTTTTGATTTTGTTATTTGAGGGTCCAAAAAATAATGTATGCAAATAAAAACAAGTATAGAAAAGGACTTACATGATATATAGAAAACTTTGTAAGCCTGCAGTGTGGGTACCTATCCAAGAGGACTGTGGATCCACCACGGGTGGACTGACCATACGGGCATTCGGTCACGGACCGAGGGCCCGTGACCGAAGGGGGCCCGCCGCCGCCGCCACCTCCAGAGCTGCTCAGCAGCTCTCCTACAACGGCCGCCGGCGCGCCGTTCTAGTAATACAGAGCGCTGGGAGATGACATCATCTCCCAGCCTCTGCATTACTAGAGGCGCGCGGGACATTGCAGTGCTAAGCCACGCCGCTAGACCACCAGGGACTGCAGGTAGGGGCATGGTGGAGATGAAGGGGGGTATTGTGGAGATGAAGGAGCAATGTGGAGACGGGTGCATTGTGGAGATGGGGGCATTGAGGAAGGGGCAATGTGGAGATGAAGGGGGATTGTGGAAGGGGGCATTGTGGAGATGAAGGGGGGATTGTGGAAGGGGGCATTGTGGAGATGAAGGGGGGATTGTGGAAGGGGGCATTGTGGAGATGAAGGGGGCATTGTGGAAGGGGCATTGTGGAGAGAAGGGGGCATTGTGGAGATGAGATCAAGGGGGCATTGTGGAGAGAAGGGGGCATTGTGGAGATGAGATCAAGGGGGCATTGTGGAGAGAAGGGGGCATTGTGGAGATGAGATCAAGGGGGTATTGTGGAGAGAAGGGGGCATTGTGGAGACGAGATCAAGGGGGCATTGTGGAGATAGGGGGCATTGTGGAGATGAAGGGGCAATGTGGAGATAGGGGGCATTGTGGAGATGAGATCAAGGGGGCATTGTGGAGAGAAGGGGGCATTGTGGAGATGAGATCAAGGGGGCATTGTGGAGAGAAGGGGGCATTGCGGAGATGAGATCAAGGGGGCATTGTGGAGATGAGATGAGATGAAGGGGGCATTGTGGAGATAGGGGGCATTGTGGAGATGAGATGAAGGGGGAAATGTGGAGATGGGGGCATTGTGGAGAGAAGGGGGCATTGTGGCGATGAGATCAAGGGGGCATTGTGGAGAGAAGGGGGCATTGTGGCGATGAGATCAAGGGGGCATTGTGGAGAGAAGGGGGCATTGTGGAGATGAGATGAAGGGGGCATTGTGGAGGTGGAAGGGGCATTGTGGAGATTTCTGCGGGGGGCCCAGACCTCTTTTTGGACCAGGGGCCCTGGGTCCTGTCAGTCCGCCCCTGGGATCCACCAATCTTCCTTATAGGTAAAATGTTCCCACCCCCAGAGGCCATGTGAGGAATTGCTGATTGCAAATAGACAAGGTGTATGCAAACTCAAATAGGCCAAAAATGCCCTGCCTTGCAGCCATCTATACATCAGTTTTTTACTTTATTTAAACGTTATTAATCACATGAATGTAATAGTTTAAGAACTTGCCATATATTGAGGTACCTTGACGGGGTTGGTGAGCTTAACATCTTTTGGCCAAAATATGGACTAAATCCTTATATTTACTAACACAGTGATATTATATATGCCGAATACAGGGCACACATCTGCACTATTTGTAGGGAGGAGCACTAGGGTGACCACATTTCCCTTCTGCCATTCCGGGACGTGGTCACCCTATCAATGCCTTACCTTGAGTCCCTGGTGGTCTAGCGGAGTGCGGAGTGCAAAGTGCTCTGTGCCTCCTCCGGCACAGAGCTGAAGCTCCCACGCGCTGTGCTCAGTAATGCAGAGCGCTGGGAGATGATGTCATCTCCCAGCGCTCTGTATTACTAGAGCGCTTGCCTCCAGGAGATCAGGTAAGTTGCATTGCCGCCCTGGATGTCAGCCTGCAAGCGGCGTCCATGATGTGACACACCGCTTGCAGGCTGACATCCAGGGCGGCTTGGCTTCATTCCGGGACACTTCATTGTCCCGGTTGAAGGGGACCCGGGACGCGGGACATGTCCCTGAAATAAGGGACAGTCCCGGACGTTCCGGGACCCGTGGTCACCCTAAGGAGCACAGGTCTGTTTCTTGTTTTGTGCCAAAATTGGCTGGTATTTGGAACTGTTCATAATTCTCTCCACCCTGACTAAGGCCCCGGTTCCAGTTGAGGAAAAACACCCCCAAAACATGATGCTGCCACCACCATGCTTCACTGTGGGTATGTTGTTCTTTGGATGATGTGCAGTGTTGTTTTTTGCGCCAAACATACCTTTTAACACCCAAAATGTATCCCAAAATAGGTGCTCTATTTAGAAACAAATCCTGTTTCAATCCCCTAAGCAACAGACGTTAATGTCAGTCATAGACTATGGGGATGTAGTATATGCTCCCGCACCACAACTCCATCTTGCTAAACTTGACACTCTGTATAACTCTTTATGCCACTTTATCCTCCAATGTAATTATACAACCCATCATTGTAATATGTATGAAGATCTAAATTGGTTAACACTGGAATCTAGACATACCCTTCACCTCTCTTGCATGGTTTATAAACACTTCTCTAGAAAGCTACCAGACTACCTGAGCAGTATGCTCACTCCAGCTCTCCGTACTAACTATAACCTCCACTCCATTGCTAACAACTCAGTGAGTATACCACACTACAAGAAGGAAGACAGTTGATCTGCCTTCTCCTTGAGAGCCCAGAAAGTCTGGAATAAACTGCCTGAAAAAATCAGATCTTCTCCTTATCTAAAATCCTTAAAAATAACTGCTTCTTTATATCTAAAAACAATATGTAACCAGATATACATTTTATTATGTATGTTTATGTGTATATATAGTGTTTCTCTGTTTTTGTAAATATGCAACCCCCTTGATTTAACAAAAACAAAAGAAAACAACAGTGCAGAAGAAATCCTTCAAAGCGTAGTATATTCTTGTACGATACACCTTCACCCCGTGCTCAATTAAAACTGCACTCACATGGTAAAGAAGCTAGTAAACCACCTCTCAGTTGTTACAGCTCTCCTGGTATAAACCCCAGGATGGTTAACACCTTTCCGCCTTCACTGGTCTTCTCCACTCAGATCCAAGGTCTCCATGGTTTAGAGCTACCTGGACTACCAGGGAGTACACCAAACCCGCTAGCCAAGTTCTGTGTAAAACCACCAGTGATCTAAGCACTTTCAAGAGGATTATGCTCCACAACCAAAATATCAGAGCGCAGGAGCAGGGAATCAGTAGATAAAGAAATGTATTATTAAATAAAACAGTAATTACTGCAAACACTAAAATAAAAAATATATAATACTAGCAATGTGGTACGGCGTTGCCCGTCATGTCATGACCGTTGGGCGCATGTGTGTGAAATGCAGACACACTGAAAAACACAGACATATGCAACACACAGACAGACACATACCATACATCCCAAGTGTCCCTCTTTAGGAGGGACAGTCCCTCTTTGAGGGCCAAATCCCTCTGTCCCTCTTTCCCACCCTGTTGTCCCTCTTTTTAGGAGGTCAGACTGTGTGCAGGGCCGACTCCACCTATAGGCGAGGTAAGCGCCGGCCTAGGGCGCACACGTACTGGGGGCGCGGGCATGCAGCGGAAAAGAGCTGCGCCCGCACACACCACGCCGGGAACCACAACACAGTCAGGTCTGTGTTGCTACAGCGCTCCCTCATTGGGTCGGATCTTTAGTAATGCAGAGCACGCTGGGAGTCATGATCTCCCGCCGCGCCCTGCATTACTGAAGAGAAGACTGCGCGGGAGCTACAGGTATGTGATGGGGGGCAAGTTGGAGCTGAGGGGGCATACTGGAGCTGCTGGGGCCAAGATGGAGCGGATGGGGGCAAAGTGGAGATGATGGGGGCAAGTTGGAGCTGATAGGGGCAAGTTGGAGCTGAGGGGGCATAGTGGAGCTGCTGGGGGCAAGCTGGAGCTGATGGGGGTAAGTTGGAGCGGATGGAGATCAAAGTGGAGCTGATGGGGGCAAGTTGGAGCTGAGGGGGCATAGTGGAGCTGCTGGGGGCAAGTTGGAGCTGATGAGGGTAAGTTGGAGCAGATGGAGGTCAAAGTGGAGCTGATGGGGGCAAGTTGGAGCGGATGGGGGTCAAAGTGGAGCTGAAGGGGGGGCAAAGTGGAGCTGGTGGGGGCAAGTTGGAGCGGATGGGGGCAAAGTGGAGCTGATGGGGGCAAGTTGGAGCAGATGGGGGCAAAGTGGAGCTGTTGGTGGCAAGTTGGAGCTGCTGGTGGCAAGTTGGAGCTGCTGGGGGGCAAAGTGGAGCCGATGGGGGTAAGTTGCAGCTGATAGGAGCAAGTTGGAGCTGATAGGGGCATAGTGGAACTGAAGGGGGGGGTAAAAGTGGAGCTGGTGGGGGCAAGTTAGAGCGGATGGGGAGCAAAGTGGAGCTGATGGGGGCAAGTTGGAGCGGATGGTGGGCAAAGTGGAGCTGATGGTGGCAAGTTGGAGCTGCTGGGGGCATAGTGGAGCTGATGGGGGGCATAGTGGAGCGAATGGGGGGCATAGTGGAGCTGGTGGGGAAAAAGTGGAGCTGGTGGGGGGCAAAGTGGAGCTGGTGGGGGGCAAAGTGGAGCTGGTGGGGGTAAGTTGGAGTTGATGATGGCAAAGTGGAGCTGATGGGGGAAAGCTGGAGTTGATGGAGGGCAAAGTGCAGCTGATAGGGCCAAAGTGGAGCTGATAAGGGGCAAGTTGGAGCTGGTGGGGGGCATCTCTTACAGGCATCTCTAGATCAGGGGCAGACTGGCCCAGGGGGCAGAGAGAGGACAATCATGAAAAGAGGTGGGGTATAAGTAGGCAGGGTATAAAGGGGTGGGACACAAGGGGCGGAGCGAAATGGGCGGCAAAATTAGGTTTTGCCTAGGGTGGCAAAAATCCTTGCACCAGCCCTGTCTGTGTGGTGTGTATTACTTTGCTCTACAGCAATAAAGCAATAAACTTCAGTATATGTGTTTATACATTAATCTGTGCAAATAAAATACTTTGGTCTTGCACTAAATCATTTATTCAGTTACATAAATAGTCAGTAATAGGTCATGAAATAACCTAAAAATTCTTACTAATGCCCCGCCCACCAGCCACGCCCCAACAATATCACCTAAAACTACAGTGTCCCTCTTTGGCCATGTGAAATGTTGGGAGGTATGCACATACACACAGTGAGCGTCAGAAACATGCAAAAGACACGCACACACACAGACACACTGGAGATGGACACACATATGTAACAGAGATGTACACACACAACATATATAAGCAAAAACACATGAGTGCATGAGTTGTATACCCCTCTGGCACTCAAATGGTTAAGGTATAGAGAGGCATGTGAGAGTTAAATAGCAGTGGGAAGTGTGTTCATACCTGGGAACATTGATTTGTGTAGTCCCTAGAGGGGACTGATGTGGTGCTGATGTGGAGAGACAAATGGGGCAATCTGGGTTAAAAGGGGGCGGGGCTTAATCGCGAGTAGGGGGCGGGGCTTAATATAAATGAGGAAAAGTGTTAGTAATAGGCTGGGGAAGGAGGAGAAGTGGGAGGGGAATGCAAGTTTATAGTGTGAGGGGTTTGCACACACTCCCTGATGGGTAAAACTTGATACACAACCCTGTGGCAGTCAGTGGATTAAGTGTGTACCTGATGGCTGTCTGTCCTCTGTGTTCTATGGCAAATAATGACAGTGAAGAAATAATTCAGCAGAGGGCCTACCTTAACCCTTTGAGTGCCATTTTGTTCCCCTGGTGCTGCACTACAGGTCCTGCTGAGGCCACTGGGAGTCAGGGTGAGTGACTGTGTGTGTGTGTGTGTGTCAGCCATATTTATTTCTGGCTTTGTGTGTGTATGTGGTGCTGTGTGTGTCAGTGGGGCATGTGTGTTTGGTGCTGTGTGAGTGGGGCATGTGTGTGTGTGGTGCTCTGTGTGTGTGAGTGGGGCATGTGTGTGTTTGTTTGGTGCTGTGTGAGTGGGGCATGTGTGTGTTTGTCTGTGGTGTAGGAGCAAGTGGCGGCCATATTGTTTTTTTCTGACTTTGATAGTGGTGGGCGGGCTGCATAGTGGGGGCGGGCCAACTCCCTGCATGACTGAATCACCCAATAGGAATAGTAACTCATGCTTTATGCCTCCCCTGGGTGTGTTTTGGCAGGCACAAAGTCTTCTTTTATATATATAGATAAAATAACTCTCATGACTCTTTGCTGTAAACACTACAGGACATACTTGAAAACAGGAGAAATCTCAATGTAGTCTTTCTGGTAAAAAATATTTCTAAATAAAATGAAATATTATAAAGTGATATATTCAGTTTAAAGATCACTGGGAGGTTATTATTTGGAGGTGCTTTAACCTTGCTTTAACCTTTTGTGTGCCAGAAGTGCAAAGCAAACCTCTGAATGCCCCTTTGTTACTCAGATACGGGCAATAACTTTACACTACACAGGGCACAAACAAAGACACACCTCATGTTATCTTCCCTTTAACACACCCCTCTGGTCCTTAAGGAGTTAATAAAGAATGATTTTCATAAGACACCTTACAGTAATTAAGCCCTAATGTCTTTGTGATCTTGTTTTCATTATAGTCCTGAGAAAACACTGGAGCACTGATTACACTAATCAGGCCTTCAAGTAGGAATAAAGGAAAGGCTGTAAACTGCTCATGAAATAATCATAGTAATGAAACATCTTGGCAGCAAATGACATGCTGAGAAACTTTATCACTCTGCAAATGAACACAGACCAAGAGTTTATTCTCAGTGTTCCTGATTTACACACAAAACCCATATAATCTGCTACTGGGATAATTACAGAAGCAAAATGGAAATTAATAATAATCGGTATTAGAGTCATTATAGGCCATACTTGTGATGTTAAAGGGATAGTAATGTTTCATAATAAAAGCAGCTTTAATTAATCATCATAGTATTTGGACTCTGGAGAGTGTTATTTCAATTCTGTCAGAGTTGTAGTTCAAGAGTAATTCAATGACAAAGTGTCCCCCTCCCGCCCCTTTTACTGATGTCACACTGTTCTGCTAAAGTAGAAGGGAGGTGCCCAGGTGGACTGCAGAGAGGGACAATCTTCAATTAAGATAAGGGAAAAACCTGAAAAGCTTGTCAAGGGGGGCAGGACTTTCATTGTTCTCATAGGAATAAGATTGTCCCCTGCTGTTATCTGTCTGGTCTATGGACTGCATTCCACAAGAGATTGTTTACACTAGGTAAAAGGGGCGGGAGGGGGAAACTTTGCTTGTGAATATCTCATAAACCATAAAGGTTTGAGAGATAAGACTTATATCATTCTTCATGTTTTTTTAATGCCTACAAAATAAAATAAAGTTAAAACAAAGTATTACTATCCCTTTAAAGAATGAGACAAAGATAAATCATGTCAGAACTTGTTGCACCTTTAATGTGACCTGTAATGTGAACAATTCAATTGCAAAACAAACTGAAATCATTGAGGGGGAAAAATAAAAAATAAAAAACACTAACCTGGTTGGATAGGCGTGCACACCCTTAAACTAATACTTTGTTGAAGCACCTTTTGATTTTATTACAGCAATCAGTCTTTTTGGGTAGGAGTTTATTAGCATGTCACATCTTGACATGGCAATATTTGCCCAAAAGTGCTCCAAATCTGTCAGACTGAGAGGACATCTCCTGTGCACAGCCCTCTTCAGATCACCCCAGAGATGTTCAACTGGATTCAGGTCTGGGCTGTGGCTGGGCCATTCCAAAACGTTAATCTTCTTCTGGTGAAGCCATGCTTTTGTGGATTTGGATGTGTGCTTTGGGTCATTGTTGTGCTGAAAAGTGAACTTCCTCTTCAGCTTTCTAATGGACACCTGAAGGTTTTGTGCCAAAATTGGCTGGTATTTGGAACTGTTCATAATTCTCTCCACCCTGACTAAGGCCCCGGTTCCAGCTGAGGAAAAACACCCCCAAAACATGATGCTGCCACCACCATGCTTCACTGTGGGTATGTTGTTCTTTGGATGATGTGCAGTGTTGTTTTTTGCGCCAAACATACCTTTTAGAATTATGGCCAAAAAGTTCAGCATTGGTTTCATCAGACCATTACACATTTTCCCACGTGCCTTTGGGGGACTTGATGATTGTTATTGCAAACTTCAGCTGGGCTTGGATGTTTTTTTTTGTAAGAAAAGGCTTCTGTCTTGCCACCCTACCCCATAGCCCATTCATATGAAGAATACGGGAGACTGTTGTCACATGTAGCACACAGCCAGTACTTGCCAGAAATTCCTGCAGTTCCTTTAATGTTGCAGTAGGGCTCTTGGAAGCCTCCCTGACCAGTTTTCTTCTTGTCTTCTCATCAAATTTGGAGGGACATCCAGTTCTTGGTAATGTCTCTGTTGTGCCATATTTTCTCCACTTGATGATGACTGTCTTCACTGTGTTCCATGGTATATCTAATGCTTTGGAAATTCTTTTGTACCCTTCTCCTGACTGATATCTTTCAACAATGAGATCCCTCTGATGCTTTGGAAGCTCTCTGCGGACCATGGCTTTTGCTCTGAGATGTAACTAAGCAAATGTAAGGAAAATCCTACTAGAACGCTGAACAACAATCGGATGTTATTGGCAGCCGACAATGATGGTGGTATGTCAGTCTAATGCCCAAACAGCAGAACCTATTCCAGTCTTAATTTGTACTCCTAGTATTTGCAGTCCTACTTGGGTATAACAACTGTGTGAAAGTGACTTGTGTGCAGGAGTAGTCCTAATGGTGATCTATACTCCCGTGGTGGTAATTCCAGACTCATCTGAGTAACACCCAAATGTCTATATCACTTTATCCGAGTAATAGATTCCCATACAACGTAGAAGAGATAAATCAAACAAGGATAATGTCTTACTGTACTTTAAGTTGATGGCTGTAGGTCCTCCATGTGCTGTGCTCTACTTAAATCATGATGATCAATAACATCCACTCCTCGCGGTAAAAAAAGGCAATCTCCAATCGGAGATTAATCTTTAAAAGTTGCAAGGCATGTCCTCGTATAACCCCTGGCTTCTTACCCAGCCTACAGCACTGTGGAGCATGGGTGTCCTATGTTGGGGTATTCTGTCTGTGAAAAGATCCCAAATGTATCTATCCAAGTCCCCTGGGCTCTACCGAACCTACTATGTAGTAGAGTCTGGGAGCCCCATCAAAGGGACAATGATTGCTGTGAATCTTGAGATAATGATAGTTAGAGGATTATTTAGGAAAGTCTTGCAAGGAATTTGTTTCCAAATTGAATATAGAATCCATCTTCACAGCGATTGTTTCAAGTGTCCGTACAGAGTCTTCTTTTTGGGCATCAGATTGACATACCAACATCATTGTTGGCTCCAATAACATCCAATTGTTGTTAGAAAGGTTCATACTTATTTTTTGGCGCACTTAGACCACATATCTACATTGTATGAAGTTTAGTATTATTTTAAAGTACATTGCTGTTTGCTATAAAACTGCATATTGTATATATATTGTATATAACTGTGACGTCATTAACAGTAGCCAAGAGGGCGAGCGTTTTCTAATACACACGTGGCTACTAGAGGTGTTTAAAGGTCAAAGTTTGATCACTGTATGTCATTGTCTCGAGAAAGTCCCACACCTGGGTCGAAACGTTGATATGTAATAAAATTTATGTTATTTTATTCACACAAGTCCTGCGAGTGCCTGCATCTGTTATCATCTGCTATGATATCACTTTTTGTTTATCTATCTCTCGCTCTCTCTCTCTATATATATATATATTTATTTTCATTAGGGGTATGCTTTTTTCACTCAGCAGGAAGTAGGTATGTATATGTATATATATATATATATATATATATATATATATATATATATATATATATATATATACACACACATATATATATATACACACACACAAACACATATTTGTTTACAGACACACAAACATATATATATATATATATATATATATATTTTTTTTTTTATTTTTTTTTTCCCCATTGGGGTATGCTTGAAGTATGTATATATGTATGTATGCATGTGTGTATATATATATATATATATATATATATATATATATATATATATATATATATACACACACACACACATATAGAAACACACAAATATATGTACATACATACATACATACATACATACATATATACTTCCTGCTGAGTAAAAATGTGTACTGCTGGGGAATTTCTAATTAAAAACGTATTATGTTTTGACTCGCAGAGTACCTTGAAAGTCTTCTGTTGACATGAACAGCTATTCAGTGAATAGTCCACTGATCAGCCAGTTCGTGCAAAGATATATAAAAGTTGTAGTTCAAGAGTAATTGAATGATAAAGTATCCCCCTCCCTCACCTTTTAATGACGTAACGCTGCTCGCCTTAGAGCAGTAAGCTGGTCCAGAAGGATTGCAGCGGGGGGACAATCTACTGCAAGCATAAGGAAAAATCTGCCCTGCTTCGTCAAGAGGGGCAGGGTTTTCCTTATGCTTACAACCCGAAGATTGCCCCTTGCTGTGAGCTGTGCGGTCCGATGACCAGATTCCACATCTGAGGGGAGGCAGCTTACACTAGGTAAAAGGGAGGGGAGGGTGACACTTTATAATTCAAGTACTCTTGAACTACAACTCTTATAGTATTGAAATAACACACTCCATGGCCCAAATACTGAAGATTAATCAGAGATGCTATTCTTGTTACATATTACTATCCCTTTAAACAGTCTTCCCATCCCCTTGTATAGATTCATAGTGCATATAGTGAAGTGTGTCCTATTCTCCATGCAGAAGTGAACTCCATATATTGCCACACACACACTTTACCATAGCATCAACCCTGTAAAGGTAAGTCCAGGTTGGTATCCATTTGAAGTGTTGCATGTAAAGTTTTGTGTCATAAAATGACGCATGTCTTTGGCGCATTCACCATATTGTGCGTTACATGTCGCAGCATTAAGGAAGCAATATGGGTGCATTAATGACGCAATTTGTGTGCAGCATTAAGGACGCAATATGGGTGCATTAATGATGCAATTTGGGTGCAATATGGACGCAATATGTGTGCAATATATGGACGCAATATGGGTGTAATATTAGTGCAATAAGGACACATTAAGGGCGCAATATGGGTGCAATATTGGTGCAATAAGGACACATTAAGGATGCAATATGGGTGCATTAATGACGCAATTTGGATGCAATATGGGTGCAATATTGGGTTGTTTTGGGGGTTTCGGTTGGGTTTTGGGTAGGTTTTGGTGGGTGTTGGGTTGTTTTTTGGGTAGGTTTTGGGTTGGGTTTGGGTTAGTTTTTGGGTAGGTTTTGGTGGGTTTTGGGTTGGTGTTTGTGGGTTTTTGGTTGGTTTTTGGATTGGTTTTTGGGTAGGTTTTGGTGGTTGGGTTGGTTTTGGGTTGGGTTTGGGTAGGTTTTGAGTTGGTTTTAGGTTGGCTTTGGTGGGTGCACCCATATAGCGTCATTATTGCACCCATATTGCGTTCTTAATGCACACGTATTGCACCCATATTGCGTCCTTAATGCACCGATATAGCGTCATTATTGCACCCATATTGTGTCCTTAATGTACCCATATTGCACCCATATTGTGTCAGTATTGCGTCCTTAATGCACCCATATTGCACCCATACTGCGTCCTTAATGCACCCATATAGCGTCATTATTGCACCCATATTGCGTCATTATTGCTCCCACTGCGACATGTTAATGCACAATATAGCGAACGTGCCATTCAGAATGATGCGAAATGTAGAATTTGCGACACTTTAAGACGCAAAACTTGAATTGCGACACTTCAAATGACTCGGCCAAAGACATAGGACATTTTATGATGCAAAACTTTACATGCGACACTTTGATAGTAAACCGTCCAGGTTACACCCCTAACTTCATCTAGTCAATCACACTGATATCATCCTCTTACCATTCTGCTTTAATAATTATATTTGTATAGTCAACACTGTTGTGTTGTGCTTTTTCCTTCCCTATCTTCAGAAGAGAGCTGCACACAAGTGGGCTGATTAGGATTCATTTATATGCAGAGTTTTATCTACTGAAGACAGCAGCCAAGGTGTTAAATGAGTCTTATCTGTGGATAAACCTGAGATTAAAAAAATATTTCAGTGAACGGTGTTATATGTGACCTGTTCCAGGAAGACATTAGATTGCAGGAGACTGATTTCTGTTGATGTCCTTTCCTGTTTAATTTGAGTGTTTTCATTTACATTGCAGATAAATCTGAACTGCTCATTTTAAGAATAACTATGCTACTACTTCAACACCTCACCCCAAAACCTACCTTTAATCACCTGAGATACTGCATACTGAAGGCATCCCACCATCCAGGTATACACTTATATAAGTGCCCCTAAGAAAAGCAACTTTCTTGGTGCCGTTAGCCCTGCTTGTGGCTGGGGTTGGAGGAAAAGTTGTTTTTTCCCACTGTAATTTCTGCAAGAAATCTATCATTTTCCTCTTTTTCATGAAACCTCCCATGGTTTAGAAAAACTGTTCAATGATATTTCCGCAAGAACTTTGCCAGCTTCCTCCTGTGTTTCCTATGGCAGCGATAATTCCTACTGCAAAACTTCAGCTGCTGAGTGCTGAAGAGGAGAAATCTACCCTTACAAGTTAAAGTAGTTAGCAGGCAAAGTTCTATGGCAATATGAGCCTTAAAAAAATTGTTAGCAGTCTGAAGCCTATGACAATATGCATAAGCCTTTAAAAAAAATTGCTAGCAGACTGAAGCCTATAGCAATAAACATAAGGCTTTATGTTAGCGCTGAGCCTGACAGCAACGTAATAACTGAGTAACTTGTTAGCAGAGGTCTCGATTGTAAGCTGATGGGGCAGATGGCTGTACTCTTACAAGGAATATTTTGCTTTTGGATAGTGAATGAAGTATCTCTCTACTGAAGATTTCATAGACTGAATGTGAAGTTTTATTTGTTCCCTATGGTGCAGTTGGTTTGCCCCAGAATTGCACCATTTTTTCCTAGTACACCAGCCTCACTGGGACAGAGGATGGGTAGCCCCACACTCCCTCTCCTTGACACAAGGTGCATACAAAGGACCGTTTTTGTCATTAGAAGATTACTAAATTGAAGTTAGCAAGTGCAGCACTAAGAAATAGTTCTGAGATCCTTAACCCTTTCGATGCCAGAAGGGTACACAACTGTGGGTGTCAGCTTCTTCACACACAGACAAGAAGCCAACACAGGTTCATTATATTGAGTAATTTATTCAACAGAGTTTATTCGTGTACACAGGGGAGGGCTGGAAACTTGCGGCCTGGGGGCAAATAGGAAAAATGGCCCATTTCTTCTATCATTCCAACCCATCCCCTTTTGTTAATTTTAAAATTTTTATTGTTGTGAAGTAAACCAAGTGATACCACATAGCTTACAATTGAAATGGGCCTACAATAGTGATACTACAGAGCTTACAATTGAGATGGAGCTACACTAGTGATAAACAGAGCTTGTAATTTAAAGGGAGCAAATTAATAATTATTACCACAGAGCTTACATTGAAACCATAGTGATTACAAAGTAAATGTGTTATGCTACTAGTGTAGCTCCATTTAGATTATAGCTCTTTTGTATCTCTATTGTAGCTCCCTTTAGACTGTAGCTCTGTTGTATGACTTGTGCAGCTCCATTTCATTTGTAAGCTCTGTGGTATCACCAGTGTAGCCTCATTTACAACAGCAAGTGGAAGATTGAGTGAGGCAGTGGCCCACTGGTTCAGACATATGACTGGCCCAGGGGGCAATTGCCCCCCTTCCCCCCAGGCCAGCCCTCCCCTGTGTGTACATCAAGGAAAGTCTACAAGACTCTCAAAAAATACAGGTTTTCTCAAGCCTTATATATTGTAAAAATAACAGATAATGCAGCAACCTCATCATGGCTATAAACAACATTATACATCATAAGCTTTTAAGCCCTTTTCCTATTTTTGAGCTATATTTTTTTTTATAAAACAGGACTTAAGACCACAGGACTGGGTGAGTGTCAACTGTACAGCAACAGTCATCAATATATCGGAGCAAACACATATCACGCAGTCACATAAGCACAAAAGAGGTCAAACAAATAGACAACATGGAGTTATTAAGAGAGAAAGACAAAATGGAGTGTCACGGTTTATTATGACTCTCAGACACAAGTTTTAGGTAAAAATCAATTTTATTGAAATAATAAATTGATAACTTAGGATGGTCAACACATACATATATATATATTCAGAATATAGCACAGACAGAAGGCAGACTCTACCGGTCCTGTCAATATACCGGACAGGACAGTCTGAGGACATAGAATGTTAGGCTCTACCGGCCTTGCCAATACTGGGTAAGGCAACCTGCAGATGGGATAGCATAGCAGTTCTACCGGCCTTACCAAATTACCGGGCAAGGCAGCCACAATAGATACACAATGTAGGCTCTACCGGCCCTGCCAATACCGGGTAAGGCAACCTCAGATGGAATGTGGCAAAAAGGTTCTACCGGACTTACCAATACCGGGCAGGGCAGCCCAGAGATAGAAGCAGCAGTCAAATGAAAATGGCAAATTGACAGAATAGTTAAGCGGCAAGGCTTTGGAGCAAACCAGCGTCCGCACGCTGGGACCAACACTGGATAGTATAGCCATTAGGCTTTGGGAGACAACCAGTGTTCGCACACCGGAGTAACAAGTGAGTATGTATAGCCGCGAGGCTAGGAGCAAACCAGCGTCCGCACGCTGGGACCAACACAAAATTGTATGGCCGATAGGCTTTGGAGCAAACCAGTGACCGCACACTGGTGTAACAAGCGAGTTTGTATAGCCGCAAGGCTTAGGAGCAAACCAGCGTCCGCACGCTGGGACCAACACAGAATTGTATAGCTGATAGGCTTTGGAGCAAACCAGTGACCGCACACTGGTGTAACAAGCAAGTTTGTATAGCCGATAGGCTTTGGAGCAAACCAGTGACCGCACACTGGTGTAACAAGCGAGTTTGTATAGCTGCAAGGCTCAGGAGCAAACCAGCGTCCGCATGCTGGGACCAACACAGAATTGTATAGCCGATAGGCTTTGGAGCAAACCAGTGACCGCACACTGGTGTAACAAGCGAGTTTGTATAGCCGCAAGGCTTAGGAGCAAACCAGCGTCCGCACGCTGGGACCAACACAGAATTGTATAGCCGATAGGCTTTGGAGCAAACCAGTGACCGCACACTGGTGTAACATGCAAGTTTGTATAGCCGATAGGCTTTGGAGCAAACCAGTGACCGCACACTGGTGTAACAAGCGAGTTTGTATAGCCGCAAGGCTTAGGAGCAAACCAGCGTCCGCACGCTGGGACCAACACAGAATTGTATAGCCGAAAGGCTTTGGAGCAAACCAGTGACCGCACACTGGTGTAACAAGCAAGTTTGTATAGCCGCGAGGCTTAGGAGCAAACCAGCGTCCGCACGCTGGGACCAACACAGAATTGTATAGCCAATAGGCTTTGGAGCAAACCAGTGACTGCACACTGGTGTAACAAGCAATGTCGACAATGCGACCAGGCAGAAGGTCGCCAGGATACTGGAGACAGGCGATGAGGTGACAGGAACCAGCAACGATCAGTCAGGTCAGGAAACAGCAGAGAAGAAGTTCAGCAGGAACTGCATCACCAGAGACTAGGCCGGAACCAGGACTGGAACAACTCAGCATGCAGGAAACACTGGAACAGCAGAGATCAGGAACTCAGGAACACATGAGAACAGGAACTCAGGAACACTGGAACAGAGGCCCAGCTATCACTGGCATAGTGATAGCAAGAAGGTCAGAAATAACACGAAAGGGCACTGAAAGGGTGCCCAATCCAGGTTTAAATAGGCAATAAGAGGCGGGCTATCTGCAGACAGCCAATAGAAGCCCCCTACTGGTGACAGACAAGGAACTGAAGCAATCACGGGCACCGTGATATGGAGTTAGTAACAATGCCTTGCATACCCCTCTGGCACTGAAAGGGTTACTAGAAGATCTGATTTGCATGTTTATTTATTTACAATGAGGGAAAAATATATTTGATCCCCTGCTGATTTTGTACGTTTGCCCACTGACAAAGAAATGATCAGGCTATAATTTTAATGGTAGGTTTTTTTGAACAGTGAGAGACAGAATAACAACAAAAAAAATCCAGAAAAATGCATTTCAAATAAGTTATACATTGATTTGCATTTTACTGAGTGAAATAAGTATTTCACCACTTTGGAAAACATGACTTAGTACTTGGTGGCAAAACCCTTGTTGGCAATCACACAGGTCAGACGTGTCTTGTAGTTGGCCACCAGGTTTGCACACATCTCAGGAAGGATTTTGTCCCACTCCTCTTTGCAGATCCTCTCCAAGTCATTAAGGTTTCGAGGCTGGCATTTGGCAACTCAAACCTTCAGCTCCCTCCACAGATTTTCTATGGGATTAAGGTCTAGAGACTGGCTAGGCCACTCCAGGACATTAATGTGCTTCTTCTTGAGCCACTCCTGTTGCCTTGGCAGTGTGTTTTAGGTCATTGTCATGATTGAATACCCATCCATGACCCATTTTCAATGCTCTGGCTGAGGGAAGGAGGTTCTCACCCAAGATTTGATGGTACATGGCCTCGTCCATCGTCCCTTTGATGCGTTGAAGTTGTCCTGTCCCCTTAGCAGAAAAACACCCCCAAAGCATACTGTTTCCACCTCCATGTTTGACAGTGGGGATGGTGTTCTTGGAATCATAGGCAGCATTCCTCCTCCTCCAAACACGGTGAGTTGAGTTGATGCCAAAAAGCTCGATTTTGGTCTCATCTGACCACAACACTTTCACCCAGTTCTCCTCTGAATCATTCATATGTTCATTGGCAAACGTCAAACGGGCCTGTACATGTGCTTTCTTGAGCAGGGGGACCTTACGGGTGCTGCAGGATTTCAGTCCTTCATGGGGTAGTGTGTTACCAATTGTTTTTGTGGTGACTATGGATCAAGCTGCCTGGAGATCATTGACAAGATCCTCCCGTGTAGTTCTGGGATAATTTCTCACCGTTCTCATGATCATTGAACCTCCACGAGGTGAGATCTTGCATGGAGCCCCAGACCGAGGGAGATAGACAGTTATTTTGTGTTTCTTCCATTTGCGAATAATCGCACCAACTGTTGTCACCTTCTCACCAAGCTGCTTGGCGAAAGTCTTGTAGCCCATTCCAGCCTTGTGTAGGTCTACAATCTTGTCCCTGACATCCTTGGACAGCTCTTTGGTCTTGGCCATGGTGGAGAGTTTGGAATGTGATTGATTGCTTCTGTGGACAGGTGTCTTTTACACAGGTAACAAGCTGAGATTAGAAGTACTCCCTTTAAAAGAGTGATCCTAATCTCAGCTTGTTACCTGTATAAAAGACACCTGGGAGCCAGAAATCTTGCTGATTGATAGGGGGTCAAATGCTTATTTCACTCAGTAAAATGCAAATCAATTTATAACTGTTTTAAATGACTTTTTCTGGATTTTTTTTTTGTTGTTATTTTGTCTCTCATTGTTCAAATAAACCTACCATTAAAATTATAGACTGGTCATTTCTTTGTCAGTGGGCAAACGTACAAAATCAGCAGGGGATCAAATAATTTTTCTGTATATATATTTTGCAGTTCAGATTTTGTGCTTGGAAATAATTTATCAAATGTTGTTAACATCATAAAATTCCTAGTAGTGTGCAGGCATGTTATCATACATAGGCACAGCATGGGAATGTATTGACATACAGTCCAGAAAGACAACTGCTGTTTCCTCTAACCACACCATGATTTTGTTTCTGACCTGGAAGAATTTGAAAGGGAAACAGCATAAAAAAAATGCTTAGAGTTTTGAAGAGGTTCAAAAAATAAACTATATGCCACAAATCCTATCTCTCAAACCACTATGGTTTGAGAGATATAGACATTCAAAGTTCCCCCCTCCCTCCCCTTCTCCTGACGTCAGAGCTGTGCTGACAGCAGGAGATCCCGGTCTGGGGACCAGCAGAGCCGAAATCGCGTTACTGGAAAAAAAATTACTTCATTGGAAAATTCTACAAAGTGTGCCTGGTTTGCAAACACACTTTGTAGACCATTCCAATGAAGTAATTATTTTTAAATAACGAGATTTTGGCTCTGCTAAAGAGCCTCCTCGAGACAGCCGATTTGAATCTCCTTCTGTCAGCTTTACAGCTTACATCAGGAGAAGGGAAGGGAGGGGGAAATTTGAATGCCTATAGGATTTGTGACATATAGTTTATTTTTCGAACCTCTACAAACTCTAAGCATTTTTTATGGGACTTTAACATCACGAATCATAGAGAAGTCTCCAAAGCATCGCAAAGCAATGCTATAGATATGGAGACCTCGCTAACATTCAAGGAGTTAAATGGTCAAAAAGTTCACAGACAGGGACTATGGTAAAACACCTTATAACAACTGTAGAGGAAGTGAGATAGTTCGTAGAGTAGTCGTGAGCAACAGGAAGCCCTGGGCCCATGTATGGTTCTAGAAGGCTTCTCCTGCTGCCCTCAGTCTGTTCTTTAGTGAAGCAAGGGGAAGATATAATCTCCCTCTCTATTACCATCATGCCTGGGAACTCTCTGGATTTTCCCTGGATACTGGTTTTTAATGTTAATTACCTGGTCTCCGGGGACAGAAGATGATTCTCCAGAGGTGGGGAATTTCCTGTGAAACCCTACCCACTTCTCCTCCTTATCACCCTGTTACTACCCACTTCTCCTCTTTATCACCCTGTTACTACCCACTTCTCCTACTTCCCGTCCTGTTCCACCTACATCCTGTTCACTTCCCCAGCACAATAACTGTAAGCCCTGCCCACCTAATTAAACCCCAGCCCTTTATGATGCAAATCGCAGGGCTTAAAATTGGAAGTCTTTTGCTACTAGCCAGACCTGAAAAGTTACTCGCCACTGCAGGCCATAGCATACCCACCAGGGCTGAATTTCTACTCGCCAGGGCTAAATTTTCACTCGCCATTGGCTAGTAGCAAGTGGAAATTTTGAGCCCTGCAAATCTCATCATTAAAATATGCCTGAATACAGCCCATGAGCCATCTCTAAGATCTCCACAGATCTGATTATCACACAATCTGACAAGGCAGCTTATTTTCTTCACTAAGCCTCAAAATCATGAGGCTGCACTACAGGGAATGTACTAGTGCCTATTAGTGTTGAGCGAGCATGCTCGGCCGATGCTCGGATCGGCTCGAGCATCGCTCTGCTCGGCACATGGCGGTACTCGTACGAGTACCGCATGTGCTCGCCCGCCATGTTCGGGTCTCCTCCCCGCACGTTTCGCGGCTGCTGCGCAGCCAATAAACGTGCAGGGAGGCTCTGACATCAGTGTAATGCCAGCAGCCATGTTGGCTGCTGGCATTACACTGATTGGCTGGCCAGAACCCGTGGTCGGGTGCTGTATAGCACCTGACCAGCGAGTTCGGCTCAGTCTTAGCCAGGGAGAGATGAGGATAGGAAGGGAAAGTCAGTGTAGGGAGAAAAAAAGCAAATTTGTAAAAAAAAAAGACCCAAAAGTCCTTTTTAGGACTACTGTGTGTGGGGGCAGCAGTTTATTTTGTGTGTGGGGAAAAAAAACAAAAAAAAAAAAACTTCATATATTCTGTTTAGTGTGCAAAGTTGCAGATTAGAGCACATTCTGTTTAGTGTGCAAAGTTGCAGATTAGAGCACATTCTGTTCAGTGTGCAAAGTTGCAGATTAGCAGCACATTCTTTTTAGTGTGCAAAGTTGCAGATTAGAGCACATTCTGTTTAGTGTGCAAAGTTGCAGATTAGAGCACATTCTGTTAAGTCTTCAAACTGTAAAATATCAAAGTCACATATTCCATTCAGTGTGCGTCGCCGCAGTTTAGCAGCACATTCTGTGTACTGTGCACAGTTTCAGAATAGGAAAAAATACCGTTAAGTCTTCAAACTGTAAAATATCAAAGTCACATATTCCATTCAGTGTGCGTCGCCGCAGTTTAGCAGCACATTCTGTGTATTGTGCACAGTTGCAGAATAGGAAGAAATACTGTTAAGTCTTCAAACTGTAAAATATCAAAGTCACATATTCCATTCAGTGTGCGTCGCCGCAGTTTAGCAGCACATTCTGTGTACTGTGCACAGTTGCAGAATAGGAAGAAATACTGTTAAGTCTTCAAACTGTAAAATATCAAAGTCACATATTCCATTCACTGTGCGTAGCCGCAGATAAGCAGCAAATTCTGTTTACTGTGCAAAGTTGCAGAATAGGAAGAAATACTAAGTCTTCAAACTGTAAAATATCAAAGTCACATATTCCATTCAGTGTGCGTCGCCACAGTTTAGCAGCACATTCTGTGTACTGTGCACAGTTGCAGAATAGGAAAAAATACTGTTAAGTCTTCAAACTGTAAAATATCAAAGTCACATATTCCATTCAGTGTGCGTCGCGGCAGTTTAGCAGCACATTCTGTGTACTGTGCACAGTTGCAGAATAGGAAGAAATACTGTTAAGTCTTCAAACTGTAAAATATCAAAGTCACATATTCCATTCAGTGTGCGTCGCCGCAGTTTAGCAGCACATTCTGTGTACTGTGCACAGTTGCAGAATAGGAAGAAATACTGTTAAGTCTTCAAACTGTAAAATATCAAAGTCACATATTCCATTCAGTGTGCGTCGCCGCAGTTTAGCAGCACATTCTGTGTACTGTGCACAGTTGCAGAATAGGAAAAAATACTGTTAAGTCTTCAAACTGTAAAATATCAAAGTCACATATTCCATTCACTGTGCGTAGCCGCAGATAAGCAGCAAATTCTGTTTACTGTGCAAAGTTGCAGAATAGGAAGAAATACTGTTAAGTCTTCAAACTGTAAAATATCAAAGTCACATATTCCATTCAGTGTGCGTCGCCGCAGTTTAGCAGCACATTCTGTGTACTGTGCACAGTTGCAGAATAGGAAGAAATACTGTTAAGTCTTCAAACTGTAAAATATCAAAGTCACATATTCCATTCAGTGTGCGTCGCCGCAGTTTAGCAGCACATTCTGTGTACTGTGCACAGTTGCAGAATAGGAAAAAATACTGTTAAGTCTTCAAACTGTAAAATATCAAAGTCACATATTCCATTCAGTGTGCGTCGCCGCAGTTTAGCAGCACATTCTGTGTACTGTGCACAGTTGCAGAATAGGAAAAAATACTGTTAAGTCTTCAAACTGTAAAATATCAAAGTCACATATTCCATTCAGTGTGCGTCGCCGCAGTTTAGCAGCACATTCTGTGTACTGTGCACAGTTGCAGAATAGGAAGAAATACTGTTAAGTCTTCAAACTGTAAAATATCAAAGTCACATATTCCATTCAGTGTGCGTCGCCGCAGTTTAGCAGCACATTCTGTGTACTGTGCACAGTTGCAGAATAGGAAAAGATACTGTTAAGTCTTCAAACTGTAAAATATCAAAGTCACATATTCCATTCAGTGTGCGTCGCCGCAGTTTAGCAGCACATTCTGTGTACTGTGCACAGTTGCAGAATAGGAAGAAATACTGTTAAGTCTTCAAACTGTAAAATATCAAAGTCACATATTCCATTCACTGTGCGTAGCCGCAGATAAGCAGCAAATTCTGTTTACTGTGCAAAGTTGCAGAATAGGAAGAAATACTGTTAAGTCTTCAAACTGTAAAATATCAAAGTCACATATTCCATTCAGTGTGCGTCGCCGCAGTTTAGCAGCACATTCTGTGTACTGTGCACAGTTGCAGAATAGGAAGAAATACTGTTAAGTCTTCAAACTGTAAAATATCAAAGTCACATATTCCATTCAGTGTGCGTCGCCGCAGTTTAGCAGCACATTCTGTGTACTGTGCACAGTTGCAGAATAGGAAGAAATACTGTTAAGTCTTCAAACTGTAAAATATCAAAGTCACATATTCCATTCAGTGTGCGTCGCCGCAGTTTAGCAGCACATTCTGTGTACTGTGCAAAGTTGCAGATTTGCAGCACATATTCCGTGTAATATGAAGAAGGCGGGTAAAAAGGGACGGGGAAGTGGACGTGATCCTGATAGTTCAGGGCGCGGGTCAGGACGCGTAGAAACTGTGCCTGGTGCCAGAGCACAAGAAAGAAAGACATCCACCATACCTAGCTTCATGTCTCATTTTACAGGGCGTCGCAGGACATCACTCTCGAGGTCCGACCACTGCGAACAGGTGGTCGGTTGGATGTCAGCTGATACTGCTTCCAGTCGGTTAAGCACCACCCTGTCTTCCACCAAGTCCACTCTCAGTAGCCAAGAGTCTGGTCAACATAATCCTCACTCTGATCATCCTTCCTCCCACCATAGAGGGTCTGGTCAAAGAAGTGATCCCACACTGGGATATAGTGAGGAGCTCGTCTCATCACCAATCCTTCATTTGACCCTCTCTCCAAGCACGCTTGCAGAGGAACATGACATCTTGTGCCCTGATTCACAACCTCTAGAGGGTACCCAATAACAAGAAGATGACAGATGTGAACGGCATTTAAGGTCAAAGGAAGTAGTGGATGATGATGATGATGAGACACAGTTGCCATTAAATCAACCACAATTACTGTCTCAAGACCTTGATGAGGAGGATGATATACAGTTGTCAATGACTGAGTATGTGGTGGGATCAAGACATGAGGAGGATGATCAGAGTGAGGAAGTGGAGGAGGACTTGGTGGACGATGAGGTGACTGACCCCACCTGGGAAGGTGTAGAGCCGAGCGATGACAGCAGTCCTGAGGGTGAGCCATCTGCAGCACCGCAACAGGCTGGAAGAGGCAGTGGTGTGGCTACAGAAAGAAGGCGGACCGCACCAAACCGGCCCGCAAATGTTCCACGGAGTACCCCCTTGCGTAAATCTCCCTTGCCAAGGGGTAGGTGTTCCGCGGTATGGCGTTTTTTTAAGGAAAGTGCGGACGACAAAAGAATTGTAGTTTGCAACCTGTGCCACACCAGAATGAGCCGAGGCATGAACACTAGAAACCTCACCACCACCAGCATGATCCGACACATGGCATCCAAGCACCGTAATAAGTAGGAGGAACGCCCGGATCGCCCATCTGTGTCTGCAGGCCACACCACTGCCTCCTCTTCCCCTGTTTTCGGTGCCGGCCAATCGCCTGTCGAAGGCGCAGGCCCGCATACCTCCCGCCCTGCACCTGTACCATCTGAAGCACCATCAGCGACCACATCCACTTCCCTGTCCCAGCGCAGCGTCCAAATGTCGTTACCCCAGGCATTTGATAGCAAGCGAAAATACCCAGCCACCCACCCACAGGCCATAGCACTAACCTCACACCTTTCCAAATTACTGGCCATCGAAATGCTGCCATTTAGGCTTGTGGAGACTGAGTCCTTCCGCAGCCTGATGGCAGCAGCTGTCCCTCGGTACGCGGTCCCCAGCCGCCACTACTTTTCCCGGTGTGCCATCCCCGCATTACACCACCATGTGTCCCGTAACATCACCCGTGCCCTGACCAACGCAGTTACTGGGAAGGTCCACTTAACGACTGACACATGGACAAGTGCTTGTGGCCAGGGACGCTACATTTCCCTGACGGCACACTGGGTGAATGTCGTGGAGGCTGGGAGCGACTCGGACCCTGGGATGGCACGGGTGCTACCCACGCCGAGGATTGCGGGCCCTACCTCCATCAGGGTTTCCGCCAGCACCTACGTTATTGGCTCCTCCTCCTCCGTTTCCACCTCCGAATTCTCTGCACGCAGCGCCACTCACCCATCAGCCGGTAGCTGGAAGCAGTGTAGCACTGCAGTGGGGAAGCGTCAACAGGCCGTGCTGAAGCTGATCTGCCTTGGGGACAAACAGCACACGGCCTCAGAGCTGTTGCAGGGGATTAGTCACCAGACCGAGCAGTGGCTCTCGCCACTCAACCTGCAACCAGGCATGGTTGTGTGTGATAATGGGCGTAACTTGGTGGCGGCTTTGGAGCTCGGCAAGCTCACACACGTACCATGCCTAGCGCATGTATTTAATTTAGTGGTTCAGCGATTTCTAAAAACCTACCCTAATTTGCATGATCTCTTGACCAAGGTGCGCCGCGTGTGTGCACATTTCCGTAAGTCATCAACAGCTTCAGCCGGCCTGTTGAAGCTGCAGCAGCACTTACAATTGCCAGCTCACCGGCTGCTGTGTGACGTGAGCACGCGCTGGAACTCCACCTTCCACATGTTGGCCCGGCTTTGTGAGCAGCAGAGGGCAGTAGTGGAGTACCAGCTGTTACACGGTCGTCGCCTCTCCGTTCAACTTCCTGTAATCAGAAGTGAGGAGTGGGAATGGATGTCAGACCTCTGTGAGGTTTTACACAATTTTGAGGAATCGACACAGATGGTGAGCGGCGATAACGCTATTATCAGTGTAACCATCCCACTTCTGTGTCTACTGAAACGCTCGCTGCTCACAATTAAAACCGACGCTTTGCATGTGGAAGAGATGGAAATGCGGGAGGAAGAGCTTACACAAGGTGATAGCCAGAGCACCCTCACTTCGTCTTCTCAGCGACAATTGGAGGAGGCGGAGGAGGAGGAGGAGGAAGACACGGTTGCCTCCGCTACAGAGGGTAGCCATGGAACTTTAGTTCCATCTCTTCAGCGTGGGTGGGCAGAAGAGGAGGAAGAGGATGAGGAGATTGAGAGTCATCCTCCTGGTGAGGACAGCGAAATCTTGCCTGTTGGTACTCTGGCACACATGGCTGACTTTATGTTAGGCTGCCTTTCCCGTGACCCACGCGTTATACGCATTTTAGACAACACGGATTACTGGGTGTTCACCCTTCTGGACCCCCGCTACAAAGAGAATTTCTCATCTCTCATTCCTCCGGTGGAGAGGACAAGCAAAATGGTGCAATACCAGAAGGTTCTTGTCGAAAAATTGCTCCAAAATTTTCCATCTGACAACGCTGGCGGCAGAGTACGTGCTACCTTGGCCAACCGAGAAGGGGAGAAAAGGGGAGCACACAGCAGTTCCGACAAAGGCAGGGCAACACTCTCCAAGGCGTGGGACACCTTCATGACACCCCGCCAGCACCCTCACCCTGATGCGCAGCCTAGTGTCACAAGGAGGGAAAAGTTTTGGAAGATGGTGAAGGAGTACGTAGCAGACCGTGTCAGCGTCCTCAATGATCCCTCTGTGCCTTACAACTACTGGGTGTCCAAGCTGGACACGTGGTATGAACTGGCACTCTACGCCTTGGAGGTGCTGGCCTGCCCTGCCGCCAGCGTTCTGTCTGAGCGGGTATTTAGTGCTGCTGGTGGCATCATAACAGATAAGCGTATCCGCCTTTCCACCGACAATGCTGATAGGTTGACACTTATAAAAATGAACAAGGCCTGGATTTCCCCTGACTTCTCCACTCCACTGGAGGAAAGCCCCGGGGGAACATAAACTCACTTTATATATGTTATTTACAATGATGGGAATACTCTGTATTCCCATTCACCCCTTCCACCCAAAAAACGGGTATATGGTTGACTCTTAATCTTCTCATCCTCCTCCTCCTCTTCCATATGCCCTGTGCTATAATTTTTATATAGGGCCAGCTCACCAGCGGGCCCTGTGATATAATTTTTATATAGGGCCAGCTCACCAGCGGGCCCTGTTTGACAATTTTTGTATAGGTCAGCTCACCAGCGGGCCTCCTCATATAATGTTTTATTGGGTCAGCTCTCTAGCGGGCCCTCTCATATAATGTTTCATAGCGTCAGCTCACTAGCGGGCCTTCGCATATAATGTTTTGGATGGTCAGCTCCGCAGCAGACCCTCACCCATAATGTTTTAGATGGTCGGCTCAGCGCACGTTTCCCTCTTAATCATGGCCTCAGTTCAGAAAAATCAAGGAAATTTTTGGGAGAATTTGCCTCTGCGCACGTTTCCCTCTTAATCATGGCCTCAGTTCAGAAAAATCGAGGAAATTTTTTGGAGAATTTGCAGATGATATACAAGTAAATATACAGCAAATACTGTTTGGTAACAATTTTTCGCCTAAAGTCGTTTTTATCTGCCTTTTTGTGTGTTTTACGGTCAGTCTGTAAAAATGGCGTACTACGGGCGAAAGATCGTTCCCAGCAGCGACGTTGGAGTCCAAGATGCATCCAGACATCCTCCCTATGCTGTCCCTGAACCATTTCTGTGGTGTTTCCATAATTTTCTGCCCTTTTCCTATGGACCAGGCACCCTCCCCTCATCAGAGCAGGGGGTGCCTGGTGTAATGCTCGAGTCCTCCCATTGACTTCAATGGGGCTCGGGTGCTCGGCCGAGCACTCGAGCCTCCGGGGGTGCTCGGTCAGAGCACCCGAACACCCGAGCATTGGGGTGCTCGCTCATCACTAGTGCCTATGAATGCTATAGTACATAACGACACATTCAGGAATATGGATTAAAGTTACAACAATTTCCTTTGGGACTTGCTAGTACAAAATGCCAAACAAGGAGCAGAAGAATACCCCAAAGTACTCATACACTGCCCTCCCCTTTGTGCAACTGGTGTAAATGGGTTAATGTTCACTGTAGATAGCTTAGTACATAGGCAATATGGAGCCACTGCACCAGTAACTCAATTCCAGTGCTTATTTTAACACAGAATCTTCTTAGCACATCTCCACTGTATTTCTTGGTGGCACACTGCGGCTAATTTGTTTTTCCACTCGGCCAATATTACCACTATATGGAAAAGTGGAGGAGTATTGGGGAGAACTAGAAATTTCCCTTGATTTAAATGGGAGTTTAACCCCTTGAATGCTAGAGAGATCTCTGACCCACTCATTTGGAATTCATTGGAGACCTCTCTAGCATTCAATGGGTTAAAAGCCCCATTTAAATCAAAGGAAGTTTTGGAATTTTTAATTCTCCCCTACAGTGCAAATGGTTTGCCCCAGAACTCCTCCACTTTTCATTTGAACGTACGGCCCTAATGAGAGTGAATTTAGGCAGAACCCAAACACTGGGGGATTTCTAATAGCACAGCAAGAGAGAAGTTTGGCCTTGAACAGAACTAACTAGCATACTACATAGGAATTATCATAAAGTGCCACACTGTGCCATGAAAACATAATATGTTATTTTCTAAAACAACAATATAATTTTGGCACCCAAGGGGTTAAGTTATTCAACCAAATCTTAAGGTGCTTAGAGAGCCATCATTCAAAAGCTAATACAAAGAAAAATCACATATTTTGTTTAATTAATATAACCTTTCAAGGCCCAGAGGGGTGTGCAAAGCATTGCATAGAAATACACTGCCCACCCCTCTGTCCTTAACTCTTTGAGCGCCAGCATACCTCTGGCACGCAAAGGCTTAAAGCATTATGAATTTAAGTTTGCAGCCATCCCATTTTATGGTAGTGCTTTTGCTATTTCTGTCTATGGAGACTTTGTGTTGGAAGGCAAAGTAAGACAGGGAGTAACCCACTGGCACTCAAAGGGATAAAATCTTATAAACATATCTGGAAACTCTCTGGATTTGCCCCGGAGACTCTGTTTTTGACACTGGTTTACCGGGTCTCCAGAGCAGAGGCTGAGTCTCTGGATATGGGGAGTTTCTACTGAAACTCTGCCCACTTCTGCTATTTCCCCCTGTGTTCCGCCTTCCCAGCCTTCTTTTACTGTCAGTGTTAACCTGTTAAGCCCCTCCCCAACTCACATCAAGCCCTGCCCCTTTTTGACACAGTTTGCGTCATTTTTCTCACACACACACACCCTACCACACCAGAGGACTCCCCTCCGGGGAGACAGCCTTTCAAAGTTCCCGGGTATGCTTATAAATATACAGACAAATGTATTAGAGCAATTAATAAAAGCCTATGATATGTATATGATGTATTGCTTGAACACTTTGTTCCATGATTTCATTTATTAGCAGGCCTATTATTCTGATGCTGAGTCATTACTGCACTTCAAGGTCACACACTGCACTTGATTTGATTTTATGGAGATGCAAAATGTCACTGAGTGTGTCAGTTCTTGGAATGAAGGACAAATTCACAGAAATGTCCATGTAGTGGTTCAGTGAAGAAATCCAGTCTTTGTCATCTACCTACTTTACATTTCTGATACTTGTTTAATTGGAACATAAGGTTTCAGTAAAAAAAAAAAAAAAGCATTAGATAGACCACATTATTGCTTTCTTCATTACCTGGATGTTTTAGATGTCTCCAGCACCTAACATATAAATAGTTAATGAAGAAATAACACATCCTAATATTAACTCCGTAGTTACCTTTCAATGGCCAGAAAATTCTAATGGCCTCTATTTATTTTGTCCCTTTGTTCAAGAGATAATATCTTCAGTCAGTCATGTCTATGGATGCAGACGTGACAGTTGCTGGCTCTTTTGTTTCATACTGAAGCAGACAGAGTGCATGATCCTACTTAACTCTTTAACCCCATAAGGACCAATGACATGCCAGAACCGTCACTGCTGTCCGGCACTTAAGGATCAGTGATGATCCTGGCACGTCATGGAACTCAGGGCTCCCCACGCGACTGCAAGCCGTTTGGAGAGCCCTGAATCACATACTAAAAAAAAAAAAATGCTTGTGGTGCTTAAGTGCCGGTCACACTGAAGGGGTTAAGGACCGGAGGTGTGTGCAGTGCAGTATGACAAGCTTACAATATACAGTGAACAGTTTATGGCCATTGGTCCTGCTATGAACTGTCATGTCTACCTCCATGGACTGACATCCTGTACTGATTGAAGACAGTATCTTTTGTACAAAGGCAGGAGGGCAAGTGAGGGTTATTAGGATGTTATGTATGCATGTTATCATGTCCTTGAGTAAATTTTATAACACACCACTCTAAAACAAAACATGGCATGTCTGGTCTTATTGTATAAACAGTTTTGTTTATTGTGCTACCAACATTTCGGTACCTCTAAGCACATTGTAGTCAAAACAAAGATTATTTGCCATTGAAGAAACATGTGTGTCACCAATACAGGTATAACCCAGCACAACACTGGGGGAATGTCTGAGTTCTGCCAGTGTTCATTTTCTGCACGATGTAACAATCCACCACTCTTAGGGGTATGTGTGAGAGCATGACTGCTTTAGTGATTGCAGGCACACACACTCTGCCTTCATTAACTCTTTCACTGCCATGGAGGGGTATACAATGTATTGTGAAGCAATGTGTTGATATCTTTCTGGCATTCAAAAGGTTAAGACAAGTCTTGAACTGCTCCCGTATATCATTTATAGGAAAATGGAGTAAATAATGGGCGTATGAATATATTTTTCCAGGTAGGGGCAAAGGAATGAGCTATGGTCCCAAACTCAGGATTGAGCTATAGTCCCAAACTCAGGGATGAGCTATGGTCCCAAACTCAGGAATGAGCTATAGTCCCAAACTCAGGGATGAGCTATGGTCCCAAACTCAGGGATGAGCTATGGTCCCAAACTCAGGGATGAGCTATGGTCCCAAACTCAGGGATAAGTCCTCCAGTTTTGCATGACTACAAACATCTGGAAGGAAGATAATGGGATTTGTAATCTGTAGGGTGTCACTTTACACACCCCTGATGTAACTACTAGATAAGATATGTAAATACAGGAGGTGCATAGGGTGCAGTCATGATGAGGATTGGCATCCAAGTGAGTCTGCTGGCTCTGCACTATCCTGGGATTAGTTTCCTTTCTTGACTTGGTAGCCACTGACATCCTCACACAGTCAGTACAATAAGAATAACATTGGTGAACCCCTTTTCTGTATGGCGCTATATAAAGATACATACATACATACATACACACAGGATCTGAAATTGTGAGATGTGCCTAACCTGGAGGCTTATTCCAAGCAATTATTTTTACCACTTAATACAGTGTTTAGTCTCTGACCAAGTGAGAAAGCCCATTCATATTAAGGTGTCTCTTGGTGATGGTCTTGTTACTGATATACTACACTTAGAAGTGCCCCCTGGATGTTTGTATTATATTTTACATGTGAGATTGCTGGGATCTAGTGTTGTAACCATTGTAAAGAGACTGTACTGATGTCGATACCAGATCAGTGTTTCCTATGAGAGGCCTTTATAGCCTCTCTGCAAAGTGAGTGCTCACCTTTATGATGTAGGTTTCATGCAAATAATTTTGATACCCTTACATTTAGAGTGTGTGAGTGAGTGTGTGTATACTTTTTCTTTATTAACCCTTTAAGAACCAGAGCATATACAATGTCTGACAGAAGACAAAAAAAAATCAGTATTAGGTAAACATCCACAGTGCAGGTAAACAAGTTGACTACTTGAAACTCCCACCGGTCGCAACATTATGGCAGACTGGTTACTCAGTATAGTGGGTGCAAGATAAAGTCAGACGGTCAGTCTAGCACTGGGGGGGGGGGCAAGTTCAGTTCTGAAGACCTTCCAGCAGTCCAGGATGTAAGGATGTCCCTGTCTGAGCACAGGTGGGCCAATCAAAATGAACTGTTCGTAATCTGGGATATCCTTACATTCTGCACTGTTGGTCGCACATGAGGATCAAATTTGGACACACCTGATCTAGTATGTCACAAAAATGAAAACGTCTTCCATTTGCCTACATGTTCCGATTTTAGGTACACTGTGCAGGTAAAATAAATGTTTTTGGTGGCTGATAACATTTAGTTCTGTATCTAAATGTAATAAAGATCTATTTTCTCCTTGAAGCCACAGAAACATCTTGTAATAATAAACTCTCAATTACCTTAATTTGGGCAGAAAATCATAATGGGCACAATGGAACAATTCTGTGTGAATTGGTTTTTCAGTATTAATCTTTAATTATTACTGGATGTCATGTCCGTGGAGGCAGACATGATTCTTTTGCAGGGTATCTGTATTAGACTCCTCCCATTGAAGTCTTATGAATCCTTCAGTGGGAGGAGTTTGGTTGGTAGGAGTCCTGTGTATTAATACATCATATTTTTTTACATTTTCCAGTTTTGTAGTGTGTAGTTTCATAAGCGGTAAGGTACAATTTTGTAAAGAATCATCTCTGCCTCCATGGACATGATTTCCAGTACTAATTAATAATTAACTTGGAGAACCAATTCACACAGAATTGATTCATGGTGGCCATTAGGATTTTCTGCCCAGATAAAGGTAAGTGAGAGTTTGTTATTAGGAGGAGAACCATTAAGAAGTGATTACACCACGAACAGCATGTCATTATTTTGGTCCCTGAGGAAGAGAAAAGTGAATCCTTGAAATGCGTTGAAGTGTGATATTAAATGATGTTCTGAGAAAGACGGAAGATGCTCAACAATGTTGGAGAGAAGATGCAGAGAAAACAGTATAGCCAGTAAGAAATAAGACTGGAACTATCTGAGAAGCTAAAAAAAAAGGGAAGTCAAAATATAGCAATCAAGATATATACTGTGTTTTCTACACAACATTGGTTGAATAATTGGAGTATGTAGCAGTAATATCACAGCTACTGGTCCAATCGTGAGTGTTCTCTCTTTATACCATTGTTCTATTGGGCAAGTCTTGTCTGCAAATTTTTGGATTGCAATCCAGATATATATATTGTAATTTAAATGATTATGGTTACCCCCACATTTTTAGTTATTTTTTAGTTTTTTGTTTTTTTATTATTATTATTATTATTATTATTTTTTATCTTTTCTTTCATTTTTAAGATTGGTATTTTTGATATTGTATTCTGGTAATGGGTGTTCAGTTTCACGGGTACAGGAACTGAGGAGACAGAGGGATGCATGTGATTAGTACTATTGAGTTATAATTACACTAGTTACACAGCCCGTGTCCACTTGCCACAGTGCCAGGCAGCAACGGCCGCAGTGCAGTCTTGCACAGTTGAGACTGCCCACACCGTGGCTGATAACGGAGTGGGACGCTCCGAATTCACACCGGTCTGAATTCGTAGCGCCCTGCTCCGTTAGCAGCCGCAGAGCGGGCAGTCTGTACTGTGCATGACAGCTTCTGACAAACATACATTAGCGAATTATTATATAGGATGGTGTGATCTCCATGATAAACTTTTAGAGGTGAGTAATCTATTTCACTGTTCCAGGTTTATATATCTGGAGGACTCGTATTATTTTAGGTTTTATTTTTAAGATATATTAGTGGAAGATTCGTTATACCACTGGTTTGTAATACTAATCATCTATGCTATGTAGGAATATTGTTTTATTGGGTCAATTATTTATGCTATGTAGAAATATTGCTATATAGGGTTTTCTATATACGTGTCTTTGCATTATACACATTGGTTGTATCCATCTGCTTACTGGTAGTATAATCTGAGGCAGGTTGGGATGTCCGCATTCAGTTGAAATATTAACCAGTTGAAATAGGTAAATTTTTATATATGATTTCTGGATTGATCCCGGCTGATGGCAGGTCACCATAAGCCCCGAGTCACAGCTGTACTGCCGGTATTTGCAGAAACCCATTGGGTAATACGAGGACACGTATGTATGATAATATATATAGGTGGATGTGTAATAGCATAGATATAGATATCTTTTGCAGATGTATTATCTTTATGTGTATTAATAAATCATATTTTTTATATTTTTCCAATTTTTGAGTGTGTAGTTTCATAAGCGCCAAGGTACAATTTTTTAAAGAATCATATCTGCCTCCATGGACATGATTTCCAGTATTAATTAAAAATTAATTTGGAGAACCAGTTCACACAGAATTGATTCATAGTGGCCATCAGGATTTTCTGCCCAGATTAAGGTGAGAGTTTATTATTAGGAGGAGAGCCATTAAGAAGTGATTACACCATGAAGAGCATTTTCCCAGTAGACAGGCATTGACCCACCAGCTCTAACTGCAATCAGATAAAAGTATAGACATAGTAACTGCACCATATACCGTAATATACACCAAATGTCAACTGAGATGCTATAAATAGTAAAAACTGCCTGGAACATAGTTTTTCTATTGGGTTATCTATGACACACAAAGAGAGATGACTAAAACCTGATATAATTGCTAATTAAGAGCAATAACAAAGTAAAACATGAAGCCACCACTGCAACAGCTAAAGACATTCCATGATAATTAAGGAAAGGTCTAGGTCATATCTGTATCATACCAGTAGTGATACTGATAATAATATTACTGAAAATGATCTCATAGCATTATGGGAGATGCCAATCCCATGAGTAGGACTAAATATATCCTCATTTATAGAAACAAATAAGGCCTAGTAGTAGGTACAGTAATTGTCACTGCAAACAGGATACAATAGTAGTTGTTCTATACAGCCGAAGAAGGCTTGGAAGCCTTAGGCTTGGAGGAGACCTTGGGCTTCCATTGCTGTTTAGGCTTGGAGGAGGAACACGGAGCTGAGGGAACCGCCTGGTTCACCGAACTTGTCTCAGTCTGGAAGGAAAGAAAAAGCTGATTACGCTTGAGAGGCGTCTTCTTCCTGGGGACCAGAGGCAGAAGGGTACTCTTGCCCCCTGTGGACTCATTAATCAGATCCTTAAGATCTGGCCCAAACAAAGAGGTGCCTTGAAAAGGCAATGAGAGCAAAGCTTTCTTGGAAGCAGTGTCAACAGACCAGATCTTGAGCCAAAGAGCTCATCTGGCAACCACAGACTTGGTGGAAACTCTTGACACCAAACAGATGACATCAAATAAGGCAGCAGAAACATAGTGCTGGACCTCAGAAGTGTTGGCAAGAAGCCGCAACATATCCGAAGTAGGAGCATCCAGCCAGGGTGAGCTGTTCAGTCCAGACAGCAATGGCCCAGTTCACCCATGCCGCAGAGAACACTGGATGCATGGCAGTACCAGCAGTGGCAAAAATAAACTTGAGGGAGACCTCAAGTTTCTTATCAGTCCAGTCTTTCAGAGCGGAAGCATCAGCAGCTGGCAAGGCAGTGGACTTATATAGCCTGGAGACAGGAGCATCCACTTTGGGGGGGATGAACCCACTGAGCAAGTGCCACCTCAGAGAAGGGGTAAATCTTAGCAAATTTCTTGGAAACAGAAGGTTTCCTGTCCGGGGATTTCCACTCATCAGACACAAGGTGGACAAGAGTGGGGTTAGGTGGAAAACAAGTAAGGGGCTTTTTAGGCTCCTGAAACACATCAGAGGGATCCGAAGAAACCTCCTGAACTAAGGGAATGTTTAGGGTAGTCAAGACAGCCCTGATCAGGCCCTCAGCAGAGGGCTCAGGATCAGCCTCAAAGGGGTCCCCAAAAAACTGAGAGGAGCCCACAGCAGAACATTCCTCAACATCTGAATCCACCAACAGTTCCTCCTCAGAGGAATCTGATACGTCAGGTACTCCCTGCAGTTTCGGCAGGGAAGATCTGATGGAAGAAGGGGTCTGCCAGGAGTGGAAGACCCCCTGTAACTGGGATGGAAAGAGTTGCAATGTAGACCGGAGGTCTCTAGTAGCAGCCTTGAACTCTTGCACCCAAACTGGCCCTAATGCATGACTGGAGGTCCATGGGAGAGACTCAGGGACATCAGAACATGCTGGGCATAAATTACTTGTGAATTCTCTAGGTAACCCTGAATGACATGAGGAGCAAAGCACACTTGAGGACAGAGAGACCCCAGAGTCCTTAGTCTTAGGCCTGGCCCCAAGCTCTAACTGATTAGATATTCTCACAGTGTCAAAATGTTTAAAGTATAAGGAATCACCAAAATACAGTGTGTAAGATTAAAATTTCAACCAAGAAATCTCTAAAATGCACTTATCTGGGAGGCGAAGGGTTAATCTGCAGAGGAGAGAAGGAGAGTCCAAGCCCTGTGTAGAATACTTGTTCAGGAAAAGGAACAAAATGGCTGCTGTGGCGGGAGCCAATCAGAAATGAGAGCAAGAAGCAAGCACTGTTGGGAAATGTAGTTTTCACAGAAAAAGTACCCCAACAGTGCCCGAAGCCCCCTGAGCCCCACAACACACATAAAACATTAACCGGATAGTAGAGTAAGGGCAGACAATTAAAATGAGCCATCTCTGAAGTCGCTATGTTGAGCGGTTGCAGAGATATGTCCCAAACTGTACAGTCCCATAGAAGTGAATGGAGCAATGGCGTCTATGTGGTAAAAGCGTGCCACACATTTTGCAAAGTTGAAACTGTGAATTAAAATTACATGAAACATCACTAGAACATGTTAGCAGACCCAAAAAAAACACTGAACCCAGTAGAAAAAGTGTCAATAAACCCCCAAAAGATGCAAAACCAGCAGCTAAAGGATTAAATTACCACAGAAACTTGCTCCAAAACACCCAACAGACATACAGATAAACCCAATGAGTGCAGGAGAGTGCAATAGGCACTGTGGGACATGTGGACCTGCAGCACTCTAAGGGTTGCTCACCTTTCCTGCAGATATTCTGACTTCAGATTACCATGTATTAAGAAGAAACCTCAGTGGACAACTCCTGAGGAAAGAGCTTGAACCCAAGATTTTCCCCCCAGGGCTTAAGGTCCACAAAAAGCACCTGGATACTGAGCTAGCCACATCTAAGGGCATTGTCAGTTATGGTAATCTGCCTAATGGTGGTATTCCATATCTAACAGAAAAATAAAAAAATAAAACTATAGCAGAACTGTTCTCATGCCTGTGTATTCACCAAGGAACAAATCTTACTGGAACTTCACCCCCTTCATTCACTTCTAGAATTGTTCCTGCCTACTTAAAGGGGTGGATCGCCTACCCAAAGTCACCAGTAACCTGTACTGGACGATAGAGAAATGTTATTTTATGCATTACTATTTCTTGAAATCAGCAGGAACTTTGGGCATTTTCATTTCTTCCCTATGGTGTATTTGGATTTCTCCAGAATTGTTCTACTTCATTTCAGAACAGTAGTTATCTATCTTTTTCATTAAGGCACCCCAAATTCAGAAGTAGGGAAAAAAGACCACTGTAACCACAGTGTAGCATATAAAAAATTTTATTAAAAATATAAGACAGGTGGAGAATTAGGCTATAGGACTCTCTGTATTAAAGGGATCGTATAGTCAAATATTAACTAAACTCTATCTTGTAGCCACTACAACATAAAACTAAATGCCCCCAGTCCTATGTCTCAAACCTTTATTTTTTGAGAGATAATTATATTTAAAGTCCCCCCCCTCCCCTTTCCCTGCCGTCAGAGCTCAAGCTGACTGCAGGGTAATCCGGTTCTGGGACCAGCAGAGGCTCTTCAGCATAGCCTAGATCGCGTTATTGAGACAGAAATCCTTCACTGGAATGGTCTACAAAGTGTACTTAGTTTGCAAGCACAGCCTCCTTTCTGTCTCTAAGCTGGAGCGGTGTCATTAGCTAGGTATTGATCTCTGCCAATGAGATCGCTCCAGCTTACAGACAGAAAGCCTCTGTCATCAGAGGAGGCTGGATAGTGGGAAGAGAGCAGAGGCAGTGCAGCAAACTTCGGCAAGAGCAGTCTATGCGGAAGTGGGGAGCAGGGCACTCTGTAAACAATACTTTTAGCCCAAATAGCATTTTAAAAAATAAATAAATAACATTTTAAACATTTTCGCTATATACTCTAACTAATAAGCCTAACTTGTATAGGGGTGAGAGATCCCCTTTAAATTAATGGAAATTTTTGGCATTTTTAGTTCTTCATTGTAGTGCAAATGGGTTGATCCAGAACTTTTCCACTTTTCTTTAGAACATAAGGTCCATAGACTTCAAGATCTTGTGCCTGTACATTTACATTTATACAGATGTATTTAGCGCATACTAACACACATATCCCCACTTCCTCTTGCACCTAACACCACCACTATATGATTAGTAGGAAAAAAGCTAAAGTGGGAGATTATTTTCTTTGCTTTTGGCATGAGCTAATTTCTTCTGCTCCTTGTTAGTACATGGCTTGAACCATGGATCAGCACACCCGTAACACTCCCACACTGCCTATCCCCATGCACATGCAGCACAAAGCAGACATTTTGAAAATAAAGTTTAAAACAAAGCCACTAGACGTGTGGAACACAACAGCAGCCCCTTGTGCCTATATTAGCAAGCAACATGTGGAACTAAATGCCTCCTTCAGTAAATGAAACTCTTCAGCACACTAACTGCTCCATAGGGTACAAATGAAAAGTTCCATTGAGTTAGAATGTTAGAGAGACCTCCAGTGCACTGCTTTTTATTTAAGGGGTTAAAGCTGCCTTTATATCAATGTGATTTAATATGATCCTGGGGTTTGGCTGTACACATACAACAGAGCTGTTACTAAGAAAATATAATTTATGTTTTTCTCTGCAGAGGAACACTGATACACTTTACCACAAAGTGCATGTTTCATACAGTGTATCATTCTACCTGACCTAGAGCCAGAATTGATACATTGGCCTTAGTCACAAAAGAAGAGGGACAAACTAATTGCTCCTTCAGAGAAAAAAAAGTCCCCTTGAATACTAGAGCAGCATTCAATGCTTTTCCTGATTGCAGACAGTGTGTATGTGTGTTTGGTGTTAACCAGCACTCAAATACATTGACTGTGAGTAGTATATTAAGCTCTCCAGTGATATGATGTCACCAGTACATTGTGAAGCATTGAGTTGGAGACCTCTCTAGTATCCAAGATGCTAAATTATTTGATTCCTAGGATTCCATAAGAATTTCACTTGAAAAAAAGGTTGCACAAAGCAATCAGACAATACATGGTATGTAAAATGTTCTTTAAAAAAGCTTGTTTCCAAGGGACACTTTTCCCTTTAATGTATTTAGGTAACAGAGCACTAATAATATTTTAAAGCAATTTAATGTAAAAGCCTACTCTATTAAGTCCTTTTCAGGACTGACCCTGTTTAAGCCTGTCCTTGGTAACTCTCCACTGGCCTATGTAAGGCCACTGTGAACTCAACTCTACACAGGGTCAAAGTATATCACTGATTTCTGAAGCCCAGTTATAACTTGCTTTATATGACCTTGTTGATGCTATTACTCTCTAGAGCCTGCCTCACAGAGGGTAGACCAGTGGTGGTGCTACATTATAAGCAGAATAAGTAGCTGCTTATGGCCCCCACTGAGTCAGAGGGCTCAGCAGAACTTACAGTACAAGTAAACAAAATCAAAAGCCAATATCTTAGTAGAAGACTAGTAGAGTAAAAATTATACCTTTATTAGCTGAGTGGCTCTAGGATGCAAGTTTTCAAGACAATTAGGTCTCTTCTTCACACAACCTAGTTGCCTGAAAAGCTGGAAACCTAGAGCCACATGGTTAGCTAAGAAAGGTATCATATTTACTCTAGTAGTCTCCTGCATTTTCTGTGGCTAACACGGTACTATGCTTTGCCAATGTCTTAGTAAAAATACCGCCATCGGAGTAAAGGAGGACCCCATGGGATTTTTTGCTTAGGGCCCCCAAAACTATTGAACCTCCCCTGGGATGGATACTTTCCTCAAACTCCAGGATTCACTGGGAAATGGGAAGAAACACTGTTGTCTCTCAGTGTTGACTATATTGGAAGGGTCTTTATGTTCTGAACTCTGAAATTCATCTTCCTGTCTTACAGCATTGCCTAAAGGGATAATAACATTTCAAAATAAAAGCAGCTCCAATTAATATTCATAGTGTTTGGGCAATGTAAATTGCTATTTCAATACTGTCAGAGTTGTAGTTCAAGAGTAATTGAATGATAAAGTATCCACCTCCCGCCCCTTTTAATGATGTAACACTGCTCACCCCAGAACAGAAAGGTGGTGTCCAGATGGCTGGCAGAAAGGCACAACCTTCAATTAGCATAAGGGAAAAACCTGGAAAACTTGTAAATGGGGGCAGGGTTTTCATCGTTCTCACAATAAGAAGATTGTCCCATGCTGTGAGCTGTCTGGTCTTAAGACCAGAGTCCACATCTGAGGGGAGGTGGCTTACATTAGGTAAAGGGGGCAGGAGGGGTATACTTTATCATTCAATTACTCTTGAACTACAATTCTGACAGTATTGGAATAACACTCTCCATGGCCCAAATATATATATATTACTATCCCTTTAAAATGGAGAACTGAAAAAAGAGTTGCTAGCACTTCATGATTAAAAGACATTATGAGGTATTTATGCCTAGTGATCGCCACTAGGCAAAGACTTTATAATGTTTTAAATGTACTTGAGGTAAGTCATAAAACCGATAATAAAATTGATTAATAAATATACTCAGGAACTTTGTACTGAAAGCTATAAAAATATGAACATTAATAATTAATACCAGGGGTGTATGATGTATTTAGCAAGAAAATGTTTCTAGTATAATAATTATAAATGTAATTGTCTCTTCTCGAAAGCTCTCTTTCATTTGGCCAGTAGATTTAAATGTCAGTGTATCTTAAAGGGATAGTAATGTTTCATAATAAAAGCAGCTCTAATTAATCATCATAGTATTTGGACTTTGGAGAGTGTTATTTCAATTCTGTCAGAGTTGTAGTTCCAGAGTAATTCAATGATAAAGTATCCCCCTCCCACCCCTTTTACTGAGTAACACTGTTCGGCCAAAGCAGAAGGGAGGTGCCCAGGTAGACTGCAGAGAGGGACAATCTTCAATTAAGATAAGGGAAAAACCTGAAAAACTTGTCAAGGGGGGCAGGGCTTTCATTGTTCTCATAGGAAGAAGATTGCCCCCCTCTGTTATCTGTCTGATCTTACAACCAGATTCCAAATCTGAGATGAGATGGCTTACACTAGGTAAAAGGGGCGGGAGGGGAACTTTGCTTGTGAATATCTCTTAAACCATAAAGGTTTGAGAGATAAGACTTATATCGTTCTTCATGTTTCTTAATGTCTACAAAATAAAATATAGTTAAAACGAAGTATTACTATCCCTTTAATTCCCTCAAAAATTGTTTTGAAATATGGATTTTCCTGCATGCATTGGTGTGTATCTAATTTATGTAATGAAGATTACAAAAGATAATGCATAGAGGTATACATATCTATACAATTCCATTCAGTGATTATCCAGTGCATCACCCCTAGAGAAATGTACAATCGGTTAAATTAATCAAGCATTGACACAAACAAATATAGGTAAAAGGTGATACAGTGTTAGCTGTAGAAAAAGCAGCAGACTGGTAGAGTGAAAGTGATACCTTTATCGGTTAACTGAGTAGCTCTGGGAGCCACCCAGTTAGCTAATAAAGGTATTACTTTTAAATATGTTGAAAAACTGTATTTGCTATTTTTAAATATAACTGTAATGTATATTTTAGTGTATGACCCACTAGCTTATTTAACAAAAGAGGTGTGAGAAGCAAACTCAGAGAATGAACTTTACTTAGTAATTTATTTTTGGAGATCATGCCCTCCCAGGTGCTGCTCAGTTGTGTTTTGCTCTTCCTTGTGCAATGACAGAGGAGAACATTTCCATATGATTTAATGGCAGTCCAGCATTGAAATGTCAAACAAATTCCTCCACATGATAGGAACAGCAAAACCTAAGATGTACTTTTTGGCCTTTAATTAGCCTTATCAGTGAGGTGCAGATGAATCTCTCTAGGTACAAGGAGAGTAATGGCCCATACCTAGGAGACACTTCCACTACGAAGGTGTTAAAGAAGCTTTATTTAATACGAGTGAAGGCATTCATATATTTATTTATATAGCACCACAAGTGTAAATGCATTACAATACAGAGTTACAAGTGCAGTCCTGCCCAAAGGCTTACAACCTAAAGTGTTAATGGAAGACATACAACATACATCAGAGTCAAGGGCTGAATACAGTGATAGAGTTCTGGTCATTTATAGGGGACATAAATAATATAAATAATTTATAATGAGCCTAAGTTGTACAAAGTCAGTGTCTTCTAGCCTGTGTCAGTTTTGTTAAAGAGGTGTAGTTTCAATCGTGACTTGAAGACCATAAGTGAGGTGCAGTGGCACAGGGTGGGAGGAAGAGCATTCCATAGATAAGGAGAGGGCTGTAGTCCCAAAAGGAGCTGAGACAAGACTGTCATTGGCTGATTGTAACTAGGGATGGGTGAAAGCTGATGCCGTGTTCCCAACAGAAATCCCACAAAAACCACGTTATTGTCCGCTTTTTTGTGGGAAAATCCGTTTTTAAATAGCAAGCAAAATTTCCGCATTTTTCAGCCATTGGCCAAAATTCCCAGCCAATTTTTCAGTGGCTAGAAAGTTTCTGTCCATTCATTTCGCTTTTTCGCTATAAAAACGTGACATATTCCAGGAAGTGTAACACAGGAGGAGAGGCTCATAGTGACTGCTATCACTATGAGCATTAAAAAGAAGAACTGGAAGGACCCTTATTATGTGTCCACTGAGTCTGAGGAGGAGGAGGAAGTGAGCAGTACTGAACCAATGCTGTCCAGTACCCCTAAATCACCCCTAGGGATCTTGGGGAAATTAATGAGAAAGGAGGAAGAGAAGGGTAGTACTAGTGAGAGCAGGACAGGTCAGCTGCCTGTGCCTGCTGCAAGAGGTGCTTCCCCTGCTGCCAGTACCATCACTTCTGTACCTGCAGCCACGATTGCTGTACCTGCTGCCACCATTGCTGCCACTAGTGCTGTACCTGCTGCCAGAAGTGCTGCCAAAGCTACTGCTACCACCATTTCTGTGCCTGCTGTCAGACGTGCTGCCCATGCTACCACTAGTGCTGTACCTGCTGCCAGACATGCTGCCCATGCTACTGCTACCACCATTGCTGCCCCTGCTGCTATCAGTGTTATACCTGCTGCCAGTGCTGAACTTGCTACCAATACATTGTCTGCTGCTAGTGTGTCTTGTAGTACTCGGGGGGGGGGGGGATGATGCCAAGTGTGATAGCAGGGGACCCTAAGTCACAATTGCCATTCCCAAGCAGTCCTGCCATTGCTAGTACCTCTGCTACTAAGGTCCAACAGCTTGTCAGCGTTAGGAGTGAAGGAGGGGGTAATCAATAATATTCTCATATTACTAGTGACTGTGAGACTGAGGAGGGAGACTCTGCGGCTGAACTTGATGTGGTTGGTGTTAGTAGTAGTAGCAGTAATGATGAAGCAGACATATTGGTAGGGGAAACATTGGAGAACGTCCAGACTAGAGGTCAAGGGAGCCCACACCATTCCCCTCTCCCTGCGAGTCCTCCCCTTCCCTTCACAAAAGTGTCCAAGTGGAACAGGATCCTGAAGACTAAGAGGACAGAACTGTTGTTGGGGGAGAGCAGGCACACAATTAAAGTGGATGTATCACCTATGGGCAACATCACATAAATAGTTATGCTATATATCAAATACTACAAAAACAGTATTAATTTTTTATTTAAAGTTTTGGTTTTGTGTAAATTTAACTTACAAAGTCTGTCCCCCAGCTACTTCCGCATACACTGCGGTTGACTGCGGTTACCTGCTCTGTAACCACAGTGTGAAGCTCCGCCTCTGCTCTCCTCTCTGCTCCAATGACGGAGGCTTCTGTCTGTAAGCTGGAGTGGTCTCATTGGTAGAGATCTATATCTAGCCAATGAGACCGCTCCTGCTTACAAACAGAAGCCTCTGTCATCGGAGGAGGGAGGAGAGCAGAGGCAGAGCATCGGGCTGTAGTCTATGCAGAAATAGCTGCAGCCCAGACTTTGTAAGTTAAATTTACACAAAATCAAAACTTTGAATAAAAAAATTAATACCTTTTTCATAGTATTTGATATATAGCATAACTATTTATGCAATATTGTCCATAGGTGGCACATACACTTTAATACCACCACCACCAGCAGGAGCACAGACCAGCTGCCTGTGCCTGCTGCTTCTGCTGCCAGTCTGCCTTCTTCAGGTCAAAAGGAAATGCCAAGTGTGACATTAGAAGACCATCTGTCACATTGCTTGTCACTTCCTCCAAGCAGCAGTGAGATGTCTGTAATAGAGAAACAGCAGCAGCACGTAGAGACTAGTGGGGGTTGTGATGATGATGATGAAGGAGAAGCTGGGGTGGTAGAGACATTGATGGCCTTTTTAGCAGAAACTGAGAAGGAATGGGAGACCTGGATGAGGATGGGCATCACCACCACTCTCACCTCTAGCAATGACATTTTGGAATTTGAGGAATTTGCAGCTGTTCTAATTCCTGCTGCTGAGATGCAAGGTCAGCAGGATGCTGAGGAGCAGGCTAGTGTGCCACAGACCACCGTGGACACAGTGGGAATGGGGTCAACAAGTGATGCGGGACTAGTACAGGTTCCACTTGCAAGTGCCAGCAATACTCCTGGTCCTAGTTGCAGTGCTAAATCTGAGGCAGTAGCAGCAACATCATCCTCTGCCTCAGACAGTGAAGGGAAGTGTGGAGGATAAGAAGAAAGAGGCCATTCTTCGCCACCTGTTCCCTCCCCCCTGAAGTCATGGGTGTGGGACTATTTTTCTCTTGGGGCAGGCACAGTGCAGTCGTCACCAACAGCACTGTGCACAATTTGTGACAAGTCAGTGAGAAGAGGAAAGGAGGGAACACACCTTGGCACAAGAGATATGTGATATCACACATGAAACACAGACACCATGACATTTATGTCAAACATGTTAAAGCCAAACTCCCACCACAGAAATCAAGCACTGCTGTTGCTGTATCCCCTGACCCTCCACAAAGGCAACAAGAGGTGAAGCCGAGATCAAAAAGGAGGAAGAATAGAGCAACCCAAATAGAGACTGGAAGTTCCATGACAAGTGAAACAACTAGCTCGCCATCACCTTCTAGGGTAACTACATCTTCTGCCAATCCACCTCATTCATTGTTACTCCCCACCAAATGATAGCCACTCTATTGATGTTTGGATGTGGCAGTTCGTCGCTGCCCATTGCACACTGTGTGGTGCACTGACCACACATGCCAGTGTGGTGGAGGAGAATCACAAGCAGTGCATCAAGCAGCATCTGTGGAGATTCCATCCCACAGAATATGCTAAGATGGTGGTAGGGAGGGTTCATCATTACTATTAAACTGTCAGCAAGTTGTCATGTGTCCTTAGCAGGGTCTAGACAAGGGGTATAGTGACAGCAGCAATCCTTGGTGTCATAGTGTTTGGATACGGTTGTGCCCCCAGATGTTATTTACCACACACACTGTGCACATTGCAGTTGCTGATAAGAGCCACAGTTCCTGCTCTCAAGGGAAACATTTCTGTTCTAATAACAACACATCCATGGTTTTGGAGGCGGAGCAGGTGAGAAGAATTATTGGCCAACTTCTTTTCTCCACATAGACTGGGGGCTACTTATTGTGCTGCTACTGCCTTAGACACATCACTGGAGATAGTCGTGGCAAGTGGAACCTTCATCATCCATCACACATGTTACTGCTATTGTTGATCCCATTCCCTTTCAGTGCCTAATCATCCTGCTGCTTAAAGGGATAGTAATACTTAAAAATTACTAATCCCAATATTGTAGTGCTAAAAAAAAAGAAATTAATTGCCCCCAGTGACATCTCTCAAACCATAAATGTTTGAGAGATGTCACTGAGGGCAATTAATGTATTTCTTTCAGTACTATAATATTGGGATTAGTAATTTTTAAGTATTACTATCCCTTTAAACAGCTCACCAGCAGCAGCAAGAACAGCAGTTTCAAATTCTACAGTTATGGACTCAGACTCAGGAAGAAGACATTTGACAATGGCCAGTGACCACTGGTCAAAATGACCTGCTGGCACTAGGCCAGTAAGTCATTTTTTTTCAGGGCTTGTGTTTTGAAAAAAAAAAAAGAAGAAAAAACATAATCCTACAAAAAAAATATTTTTTTTGTTTGTTTCTAACAAGCCTAAGTCCTACAAATTAATGTTTCCTTAGGGCTTGTGCCAAACAAGTTTAAGTCATAAAAATCAATGTTTCTTCAGGGCTTGGGCCTTTAATAAGTCTAAGTCCTACAAATATAGTTTTTGATACCTTTTATTGGCTAACTAAGCAGATTTAAATGCAAGCTTTCAAGACCTTAGGTCTCTTCCTCAGGCATGTTATACAGATAAATATGAAAACATCTCTCTTAAATACAAGTACACATCACATTGTTTAGCATGGAAATCAGATAACAGAATGCAGTCCAGATCCAGATATCTTTGATCAGTCAATGGTAAATTGCACTCTTCCTCTGAGGCTTTAGAGGTATTTACGATGCTCTTGGGTCTGTTGGAAAGGTCAATCAACTAAATTGTATTTTGATAGAAATTCCTTATCCCTGTTCAAACCACTACAAATTGCATTAAATTTTAACATTAATTTTACCTCCCATACCTTTCTGTCCCTCTGAGTGCGGAACAGTCCCATCAATACAGTTAACTTAATATCCTTGATACTGTGCCCGTTTTGGTAAAAATGTTCTCCCACTGGTGTCTCTGTCTTTTTGTTATTAACACTGGATCTATGGGAATTAAATCTCTTATGTAGTGCTTGTCCAGTTTCTCCCACATACAGAGCTGTTGGGCATTTTGCACACATGATAAGGTATATTACATTGGATGATTTACAGGTGAAGGTACCATTGATCTTCATTGAACTTAAAAAGAAATTACATACGGATGAAAGACTCAAGAACATATTTCCACAGCCTCCCTTACTCTCCTTCAGACAGCCTCCCAATTTGAAACAACTGATGGTGAGGAGTGCCCTGAATAAAAATACAAAAAATGACACATCTCCCTGCCTACAAAAGAGATGTGAAACTTGTGCACACATTTACACCACGGACAACATAGCAATTCCAAACACCCAGTTACACCATAAGATCAGTGGTACCTTCACCTGTAAATCATCCAATGTAATATACCTTATAATGTGTGCAAAATGCCCAACAGCTCTGTATGTGGGAGAAACTGGACAAGCACTACATAGGAGATTTAATTTCCACAGATCCAGTGTTAAGAACAAAAAGACAGAGACACCAGTGGGAGAACATTTTTGCCAAAATGGTCACAGTGTCAAGGATATTAAGTTAACTGTATTGATTGGACTGTTCCGCACTCAGAGGGACAGAAAGGTATGGGAGGTAAAATTAATGTTAAAATTTAATGCAATTTGTAGTGTTTTGAACAGGGATAAGGAATTTCTATCAAAATACAATTTAGTTGATTGACCTTTCCAACAGACCCAAGAGCATCGTAAATACCTCTAAAGCCTCAGAGGAAGAGTACAATTTACCATTTACTGATCAAAGATATCTGGATCTGGACTGCATTCTGTTATCTGATTTCCATGCTAAACAATGTGATGTGCACTTGTATTTAAGAGAGATGTTTTCATATTTATCTGTATAACATGCCTGAGGAAGAGACTTAAGGTCTTGAAAGCTTGCATTTAAATCTGCTTAGTTAGCCAATAAAAGGTATCAAAAACTATATTTGCCTCCTGTATTTCTGCGGCTAACACGGTACCAACTCTCATCTGTAAGTCCTACAAAGACCTCTAACAAAAAATCTAACAAATCATCCCCTACAAAATACTCTTATGTCAGGGGGTTCCTGTCTCTATCACTTTACATATACATTTCTTATTTTATTTCATTGATTTATTTTATTAATTGTTCCCCCAAATACCAATCAAGAACCCCCCCAAAAAAACAAATTCCCTGTTCAAATGATTCATTCATTCTGCAACACAGACACCCTCCTAAGACCCCTTTTATACCATGTCTTATGGGTTTTTTTTTATTTTATTTAGGATTTATTTTGTATTAACTGCCTCCCAATCCCAGTAAACAACCCCCCCCCCAAAAAAAAATTCCCTGTTCAACTGATTCCTTCCCCATACCCCACCAACACAGGCACCCTCATGCCCCTTTTATACTATGCCTTTGGGAAATAAAATAATATTTGCTATATGTTATATGTAACTTCAATGTTCCCATTGATTTCAATGGAATGAACAAGGCAAAAAAGAGGGAAAAAGAGGAAAATCGTCACTGTTCTCTGGAAATTATTTGCCAAGCAGAAAGTGGCATTTTCTGCCAATTTCAGTTTGACGTGAAAATTTTCCCCCATCCCTAATCGTAGCTTCGTATGTGGCAGGATGGGGTATATTGGGAGATCGGAGTGGAAATGTAGGAAGGGTTAGAGGAGAGTAAGGTCTTGAATAAGAGAAGTAAAACTTTGTAAGAGATCCGGAATTTGATGGACAGCCACTGGAGAGATTTGAGGAGGAGCGGGGAAGGGACAGTGGTAGGTGACAAAAGAGTAAATCATGCTGCAGCATTCTGCAGAGATTGAAATGGATAGAGTTGGGAGGCAGAAAGGTCAGAGAGAAGAAGGTTACAGTAGTCCATACGGGAAAGGTCTGGAATGCCGTGACTTCTTTAGGCATAGATAACATGAAACATTTCCAGAGTTTTTTTCCCAATGTGGGTAACTAATAGCTTTGCAAGTACTTACTTATAGTTCTCACTTTTAAAAAAATAACAGAATTATGGTTCCTTATTATTTTTTATGTTGTTATACAGTATATTCAGCTACTTCATAAATTAATTTTCTAATGTGTTGCATGGCTCCAACTGGCTCATTTGTACAATACTAATCTTGTTATAATGAGAGTAATAGTTTTAAACTGTAATTAAACTGATTTACAATCATTTGGAATATCATAGTGGTTGTCAAATTAGTCTCTGTGGAATCCCACGGGCCCTAAAGAACTACAAGGAGTTAGTTGGATGTGGCAACAGGCTCTACACTGACACACCCGCCACCACCTCTAGTCATTTTGTTAAAATAAATTAAGTCACGCGGTTATTCTTTTATGTTCTCTGTTCCGTTCCTAAATTCTTAACTTCAAATGGTGGATGGAATTTATAGATCTTTTGAGGCAACTCTTGTTGATGAATGAAGGCCAGATACGATAAAGCCAATGCTGAATAAGTAAATGGGTGATGTGCAAAGAAGTCCTCTGATTTCCTTGCATATTTTCCTCAACATAAATATCAGTCTGTAAGATTGATGTAAGAAATTTGTTATTTGCCTCGGCAAATTGGGTTAATGTTTGAAATATTTTTTTAATGCATTGAGCTCTAGATGAGTGTGTAACAAAGCAATGATGATGTACCTAGAACTGGTGAGTTATGCACTAAGGCGCAATACAGAGGTCATAACGTGGAGATGACTTCTCCAGTGATATCACCAATGTTGGAGAAATCTTAGTACATAGATTCTACAGAACAACATATGAACTGGAGAAGTGATATCTCTGGAGAAGTCATCTCCACTTTATCACCACTTTATCACTCATCTCCCCCCCCTGGTGTGATTCTGGCACAAACCAACTGCGCCATAGTGGACAATCATCCCCATTGATTTAAGAGAGACTTTTAACATCTTGAATGCTAGAGAAGTGGTGACCTCAGTGGTGACCTCTCTAGCAATCAAGTGGTTAAAATCCCCATTTAAATCAATGGGATTCTGGGCATATTTTTCCCTATGGCGCAGTTGCTTTTACTACATAATTGCTCCAGTTCTTTTAGTACATCAGCAATATTATTTTGCAATAAATTACAACCTCACAAAGTGTTACATGATAAACTTATTCAAATAAAATTAAATTGGAAAATAAATTACCAAAATAGCAACTGTAACAGTAACAATATATTTGGATGCTTGTTAGCCATCAGATAAAACATTCTCCAGAAGTCTACATATGAACATAGGCAGCTGAAAATGTATGCATTTGGGACAGAGTGAGTACAATGTACAAGATCAAAAGCAAACACAAACCGAATGAAATTATTACATTCAGAAGAGACATCAAACATTATCAGTAACAAAATGACATTTTAATCATTCCTAAATTCTAATTAAAATCTAAAAATTACAACTGGGCTAACTATTAAAAATATATTAAATCATCATCAAAAACACCATTATTATTAATTAAGACAAACATGGTATTGCTTCATTTATGAAAATTGTTTTATTAAATTGCAGTTTTAGATTGGGTTGCTGTAAAAATCATTTGTTCTATGGTGGCAAAAACATGCCTTATCTCAATAACACTACATAACTAGGTAGACAAAGACATTGCTATTGCTAGAGATAAGCATCTCTCTCTTGATCCATGTTAAAAATTGATCCAATTAATCAGCAAATTGCTAGCTGTGGTGACACATGCAGTTATATGATATTTGCCAGGATATGCCTTACAGCTACAAATGCTGCATTTTTGTGAAAATATTTACTAGTGAGTGAAATCAGCTCAGTAATTTTGCTTTTAAATGGGAGCATAATTTTTTTCTTATTTATTAAAGACTGAATAGGATGAAGTTATACTCTTATAGGTATGTAGACAACAGGCCATGAATTAAATGGTACATTAAAGGCATGAAAATCATTTCAAACAGCCGTCTCTATAATTTGTTTTGACCGGGTTTTTTTATGTCATTGTATGCTTTCACCTCTCTTCGTACTGCTCTGTGGAATACATGGGCGTCCGGAGGGGGGGGGCAAGGGGGGCACTTGCCCCCCCCCCCAACAATTACCCCCTCCATATAAATAAAGGGGCTAGATGGGCTGACCTGGGGGTCATATTATAGCTTTGCCCACCCCCGTAAAAATTTCTACGGACAACACTGGTGGAATATGTTGGTGTTCAGTGGCTAATAATGAATGTAATGTGTTTGTCCATTCTCTTTCATGAGTACAAATCTCCTATTAAAATTAATTGTAAATTAATGGAATTCATAAAAGAACAAAATGGGTATAAAAAAGTCCAAGTGAAAATAATATAATAATAATAATAATAATAATAATAATAATACAATGCAATGTGAAAGAACAATTATTCCTTTAGTAAATGTGGGCAAAAGGTTCCCTTTTTTTTTTTTAGAAACATCACTTAACCCTTTGAGTGCCAGAGGGGTATGCAACGCATTGCAGAGCAATGCGTTGCGTACCCCTCTGGCACTCAGAGGGTTAATATTCCACAACATCTTTTAGTATAGCGGTTCTCAACCTTTCTAGTGCAGCGACCCTTTGATAAAATTTCCCTAGTTGTGGCGACCCCTAGCAGTAAAATTATTTTAGTTTCTCCTTCATTGCTGTAATTTTGCTACTGTTATGAATCGAAATATAAATATCTGATGGTTTTAGGAGACCCCTGGCAAATCATCATTCGACCCCCTAAGGGGTCCCGACCCACAGGTTGAGAATCACTGTTTTAGTACATTAAATACACATCTTATAGTCTGGTTCATGTTATCATGCATGCTTGTTTTCCTTTTATGACAAGGCCTGTAATATCAAGGATCATAACCTCATATCATACGCTACACACACAGTATTTTTTTCTGCATAAATCTTTCTATTAAAAAAAGCATAATCAGGAGATATGGAAAGTTATAAAGCTATTTCAAAAATGTTAATTAGAAAATGACTGATTTCTTCACCTTTATACCACTCTTGTGAGTTTTTTGCTACACTGAATCCTATCTATTCCATTGGCTAATACGGTACCATCTTTTTTCTGAGTAAAGCTGACAAAGACTCAGCTCTCAGGATAAAATAAATTAAGATTAGTAAATACCTAAACCTAGATTGTAAGCTTTCAGGCAGGGACCTCACACCCAATGTTTCACTCTACAAAGCACCTGTAACCCTGTATTGTTTAAACCCTGAAATTGTAAAGCGCTGCGTACACTTGTGGCGCTATATAAATAAACATTCATTCATTCATTCATTCTAAAGCAGGAGAGTTTCAGCTCATAAAACAAAGCATATTAAGATTAGGTACTTGCCAAAATGAGGTACCTTGGCGTTGGTGGAAAGCTTAGCATTCTATGGCCATATGATGTGACCAAATCCTCATCTTTAATATAATAGTGATATGCAGGCATAATGCCGCAGAGTAAAGGGTTAATGGTGATGAAAATTTGGATATGCACCAAAATTTTGCGTATTTCCTTTTAGCTATTTTGGTCAAAATTGGTTGCAGTCCAGCAATTTTAAAAGTCTTTTTTTTTCTTTGGGTGTGCTTACCAAAACCTGGACTGGAATTATATATATATATAGTAAAGGAAGGATTGGGGCAGCACCCGTGGGACTTTTAAATACTTTTATTGAAGACAAAAAAGGTACAAGAGGACTGAAAAGTTGACCAAGCTTGTAACTTTTTTGTCTTCAATAAAAGTATTTAAAAGTCCCACGGGTGCTGCCCCAATCCTTCCTTTACTACATGCACACCTTTAGGGATTGTGCACCTGAGCATTATATTCTTGTGGAGCGAGTGCTTTCCCCACCACAGTATTTATTTATATATATATATATATATATATATATATATATATATATATATATATCGTAAAATCTCAGGTATAATACGCACAATTTTACCCCACTTCGCCTTATATGAAGTGGGGGGTGTGTATTATACACAAGAGATTTTTTTAAAGATTTTTTTTAATGCCGGTGATCCCTTCCCTCCCCCAGCGCTGTCCACTTTCATAATAAAGCTATAAAGCTTACTGAGGTCTGTAGGCAAACTTCATTTGCATCTGGGTAAATCTCTGCGGGCGGCATGCTTGCCTTTGCCGGCCGCCCGCCCACTTCCTTCCATGGCTTTCAGGACCTTCCGCCTCCAGCCAATAGTAATGCCCTGTGTACCATTGGCTGGAGGCGGAAGGTCCTGAAAGCCATGGAAGGAAGCGGCCGGCTGGCAAAGGCAAGCATGCCGCCCGCAGAGATTTACCCAGATGCAGATGAAGTTTGCCTACAGACCTCAGTAAGCTTTATAGCTTTATTATGAAAGCGGATAGCGCCGGGGGAGGGAGGGAAGGGATCGCCAGCATTATATTTTTTTTGAAGCAATGGGGAAAACAAGGGTGCGTATTATACACAGGCATTCTTGTCCTCCCCTAAATCTTGGGTATAATATACACCTGCGTATTATACACAGGTGCATATTATACCTGAGATTTTACGGTATATTTATATATTTATATATATATATATATATATATATATATATATATATATATACACAAGTTAATATGGCTGGGCCCACCTTAGAGTAAACAATAAAGTAATTGTCCTTGGTGCTACAAAATAAATACATAACTAATGCGGGTTGTTATAATAACAGCCAAAAAAATTAGCACTCGTAAGGACTTTCACAAAAGAAAATTTTCATGAATAAAGCCAATTTTTGTAATTTTCTTTCATGAAAGTCCTTATGAATGCTCATTTTTTGTTTTTTTTTATTATAACAACCCACATTAGTTGTATATACAGTTAGGTCCAGAAATATTTGGACACTGACACAAGTTTTGTTATTTTGTCTGTTTACCAAAATAAAATCAAGTTACAGTTAAACGGATAGTAATACTTAAAATGTAAAAATATATGTATTGTAGGGTTTATCCCCCTGAGTAAAACAAGAGTACTCCCACTGCTGAAAGGTGTTTCACTCAAAAGTTATTAATTTTCAAAGTTGAATTTTTTAGGTGCAATATCACAGTGGCCTGAAATTGTACAGTGGCGCTGTTGCTACACTATCCTATAGAGATTTATTGTCCCGGGACCAGAGCTGTCCATAGGATCGTGTAGCAGCAGCGCCACTGTACAATTTCAGGCCACTGTGATATTGCACCTAAGAAATTCAACTTTGAAAATTAATAACTTTTGAATGAAACACCTTTCAGCAGTGGGAGTACATTTTAAGTATTACTATCCTTTTAAATAATAAATATGGGCTTAAAGTGCAGTCTCTCACCTTTAATTTGAGGGTATTCACATCCAAATTGGAGGAAGGGTTTAGGAATTATAGCCCCCTCTTTTTCAAGGGACCAAAAGTAATTGCACAAAGTGACTCAAAAAGCTGTTTCATGGACAGTTGTGGGCTATTCCTTCATTATCAATTAAGCAGATAAAAGGTCTGGAGCTGATTCCAGGTGTGGTATTCACATCTGGAAGATGTTGCCGTGAACCCACAACATGTGGTCAAAGGAGCTCTCAATGCAAGTGAAACAAGCCATCCTTAAGTTACAAAGAAAAAAAATCCAACACAGAGATAGGTGGAACATTAGGAGTGGCCATATCAACAGGTTGGTACATTCTGAGAAAAAAGAATGCTCTGCTGAGCTCTGCAACACAAAAAGGCCTGAATGTCCATGGAAGACAACAGTGGTGGATGATCATAGGATCCTGCTATGGACCAGGAACCAGACAGGACACAAAAAGGTAAAATGCAAAACACCTTTATTTAAGTAACAAAATATAAACAAAACCCTATTCCAGCCCTATGCCTGCCTAATGCCAAATTGCTTTACACAGAAAATTCTCCCTTAATGTCAATTGCACCAAGCGGAGGGCAATAGGACAGTCTATGAGCATTCTGGGGTTTTACTTTCTTCTACACCTTATTTAAAGGGATAGTAATGTTTCACAATAAAAGCAGCTCCAATTAATTTTCATAGTATTTGGGCCATGTACAGTGTTATTTCAATACTGTCAGAGTTGTAGTTCAAGAGTAATTGAATGATAAAGTATCCCCCTCCCACCCCTTTTACTGAAGTAACATTGCTCACCTCAGAGCAAAACTGTCCGAATGGATCGCAGAGAGGGACAGTCTTCAGTGATCATAAGTAAAAACCTGTCTAGGGGGGCAGGGTTTTCCTAATGCTCACAGTAAGAAGATTGTCCCATGCTGTGATCTGTCTGGTCCAGGGACTAGATTCCACATCTGAGGGGAAGTGACTTATACTAAGTAAAAGGGGTGGGAGAGGTGTACTTTATTATTCAATTAATCTTGAACTACAACTCTGACAGTACTGAAATAACACTCTCCATGGCTCAAATACTATGAAGATTAATTGGAGCTGCGGTTTTTGTGAAACATTACTATCCCTTTAAAACTATATTATAGACAAGATGATCAAGTCATGGTCTACAGCAAAGGATCTCCATTTTCCAAAGGTAAAGATAAAGTTATTACACACATCACAAATTGTCTGCATCTGTTAGACCCTTGGAGAATCTTGCTTTTTCACAGATAGGGATTATACTCAAATCCACACAGATTGTTCACAAGTATAGACTACATTGTAGTGACAGATCATACTGACAGGTTCCCTTTAATGTTTGATTTAAAGCCTACATAAATACAATATGCACTAATCCCCAAGATTACATTATTACAAACTAGTTCAAGAGCCCGTTACACGGGCCACAGTGCCACTGCCAGCCGGTCATGTGGCAGTCATGCCCAGTAGAGACTGCCCGCGCCACGGCTGATACAGAGCTGTGGGCAGTCTCTACTGCGCATGACTGCGTTGTTACACACGTTGTAGCGAATTATTATATAAGGATGGCATGAACTCAAGTACCTTCACCTCCAAGAAAGGAACTAGACAGGGCTGCCCCCTATCACCACTGCTTTTCAGTATAGCTTTGAAGCTCTCCTACTGACTCTAAGTAGGAACTAAAAGTGGTCACATTTGCAGATGATATGTTGCAATTAATGATTCTACAGAGGCATTTCAATACATCATTATGTTTTGGACAATTTCTGACATATCTGTCCTACAGGTCAATTACCATAAGTCTCGGGCATTACATATAGACAGAACCCTCACTTTTGATAATTTTGCCATTCCATTTCAATGGGTTGATTCCCACCTTAAATTCTTAGTTTTTTTTGTTACCTAAAGACCCTTCCTACTTTATAAACAAAATACTATAGAACAAATTAAGAGAGAAATAAATAATTGGAGAAATGCCCCCTCTCCTTTCTCAGATTATATAATGTCATAAAAATGATTAATTTTTCCAAACTATTTTATAAGATACAAATGCTCCCCCTTCTACTCACTAAGTCAGATTTACGTCCATGGAATAAAAATTTTAAACATTTTATATGGCACAAAAAGAAACCTAGGCTAAACCTACAGAAATTATATCCACCCTAGACTCAAACAAGGGTGAATTTTCCCAGCATCAGACCTTATAATGTAGCTAACCTGCTTAGAATAGTAATTGATTGGATTCAAGACACCAGTATCTTTACTATTACAGGTAGGGATCAAAGTTTGGCACTTCTACTTAATCTATGTTATACCGTGCATGATCACCTTTTAAAGCTCCTCCCACACATAAAAAAACCTCTTCTTTGTAATATATGTAAGGCATGCCAATTTTCTATTAGACATAATGTAAGAAAGTTTTACTTCACTGAGAGGGTGGTAGATAAGTGGAATAGGCTACCAGCGGAAGTGGTAGAACACAACTACAAGGAGATACCAAATCCACTTTAGAAAAGCTAAACAATTAATTGAAAGAAAAATGTACAATGCATTATGATAAATTACAGATTTCTTTTTTAGACCTAATGATTTATAGATTAGATAAAACTTTTGGTCCCACGGTATACAGAAAACAATGTCAGTAAATAGTTACTTACATTATAACTAAGCACATGCTAGACATGTAAAACAAAATATACCAAAAGGACAATATTTAAGGATTAAAAAGATTTGTACAGAAGAGACAGAGTATCAAAAAATGCAATTGAAATGATGGATAGATTTAGTCAACGAGGTTATCTGATAGATAACATATTAAATTACAAAAAGATAGTGGATCAGATTCCAAGAGAACAGATATTAAAGCCCAAAATTAATAAATATCAAAAGAAAAAACAATTTAATTTTATCAGTAAATATACAAGTATGGCAGGTAAGATCAACCAAATCATACTTAGAAATTGGCATATCTTAAAAGAAGAACCTAAAATAAACCTGCATTTTAAAGATGGTCCAAGATTCATTTATAAAAATAGTAGTAAAATACAAGATAAAATTATACATAGTGATTTACAACCCAATAAGACATGGTTAGAAAACAGAACAATAGGTAACTATAGATGTGGACAATGTGTCCAATGTAATAATACTACTAATGTAAAAAATATAAAACACCCATATAATAACAAAATGTTTAAAATTAAACAGTTTATAAATTGCGGAACTAAAGGAGTCGTCTATATGCTTAATTGTCCGTGTAGTAAATTCTATGTAGTATGTACAGTGAGGTCACTAAGAGATCGGATTAGCGAACATAAATCAGCTATAAGAAACACTGAAAATATTTTAGAAACAGATAGAGAGTTAAGAAATCCTATGGCTGTGCACTTTAAACAGACAGGACATAGTTCTCCAGCATACTTACAATATGTTGGATTAGAAAAAGTGACTATGTCAAGAAGAGGTGGCAACAGTGCCAGCCCAAGACTTTGTGCTGCTTGGGTCCAAGGATGAAATGCTGCCCCCCCCAAAACCATGACCACATCCATATTTAGTTTAAATATCGGTTATGCTCTTACACTTGGTTGGTGTCTACAGACATATTGTAAATCAGTGTGCATATTCACAGCCCCTGGTGACTTAAGCTGTCTATGGACATAAGACCCCAACATCATTTTTACTGGCTGAAATTATTTCAGCCAGTAAAGATGATGTTGGGGTCTTGTGTCCATAGACAGAGATTAAATCAGTGGGGCTGTATTTCAGCCAGTAAATGTGATGTTGGGGTCTTGTGTCCATAAACAGCTTAAGTTACCAGGGCTGTAAATTTGCACTCTGATTTACAATATGGGCTGCTGTGCTCTAAAGGAGCTCTGATCCATACGTGCATTGCCTGTACAGCTCCCTTGCCTGCCCTGCAGGCACCCTGGGCCGGAGTGATGTCACATTCCGGCTCCCAGCACCTCTAATGGGTGCACAAAGGGAGCTGTACAGGCAATGGATCGGAGCTCCCTTGCTGGCCATAGACTCCACCCCCCCAATTATGCAAAGCAGCAGGGAGTTCACACTTGGCACCAGGCAGAATATTTAGACCGACTGCTTGGCGCCAAGGGAGAGCGACACAGACAGACCTGGCGGAGGCACACAAAGCAAACATAACTTGGGGCAGCAAATTGCCGTCCCTGACAAAGTGCCGCCTGGGTCCATTGCCCCACTGGGACCCATGTAAGGGCCGGCCCTGGGTGGTAATTTAAAACAAAAGTTATTACAGGCAGAAACTAGATGGATATATAGATTAGGGGGACTTGGAAAAGCATGTGTTAATAGGGAATGCAATTGGCATACGCTGTTGTTTTGATTGACATGGAGTAGAACATAAAAAGGTGTAAGTTGTTAAGACTAATTATTTTCCCTTTTGAAAATGGCGCTTGTACGCCAAAACCGGTCAAGGATGTTTATATGAACATATTTTAAATTTTAACAATAAATATATTTTTTATATTGCTCCTCGACTCCAGACCTCTTGGATGTTCCGTTAATATTTACCTTGTAGATAATTCTCTACAGACCATTAATAATAAGGGATGAAGGAACGACACGATTGGTAAATGGTGAACCGGAGGTGTTCCAGTCCACAGATTCAGACCTGAGAAGAGGTGCCTAGTGGACATTTCAGTCGGCTGGTGAGATTTAATATATTTATAACTTTTATATGAATTATTGTCAAGAATCGTTAAGAATGTTACAAGTGATTACATGAAAGAAACAATGATGCACTCGACCTGAATGTCTCTTGAATTTTAAATCCAGGAGTTGGTGTTTTTAGAAGTTAATACAGTGACAGAATGTAAGCATGCATGGGATAGGCATAAGGCTGTCCTGAACATAAGACAAGACCGAGGACCAAATAAGGTTTGAGATTTTTACAGTAGGAAAATGACAACATGGGCCGAATGGTTCTTATCTGCCTTCAAATTCTATGTTTCTATGATTTAACCACACTCTAAATATCAAGTCTAAATACACATTTTTATATGTGCCATTTGCGGGCAATTTGGACTTCCAGCAAGGGGATGATCACAGTTACTTCATAGATTACAGGCAACAGAGAATTTAACTTATTGGGAACCTCATTAACTGACATACCCTAATGATATGGGATTTCCCAACATTGAATAAGAAATGTAATTTTTCCAACAAATACCTGTTATTTTCCTACAGATCAGGCACTAAACAACCACAGCTCTCAAAAATGTAGTTATAGAAAACATAGAGACTGCCTTTGTGAAATACATTCACTACCAGACTCTGGTGTTCAGCATCACATATTTATAAGTTAGCTGTTGAGGAGATGCATTGGGGAACCCTTGCCAGCCCATCTGGTATACCCACTTGGATGGGATACTTCTCTTTATCGTTGGAGGAAATATAACATAGTTTCCACAGAAGACACAAGGTCAATTCATAAGCATATTTACATGTTACTATTTATGAGCTGATCCATCATGTTTATATTGATCCAAAACAAGTTAAAATAATGAATATAACACACACTGATAAGTGCCTCATGTGTTTCATAGAGGGAGCAGACCTACTATATTACTTCTGGTATTGCAGGAAACACCACAGTCTCTGGATAGGGGTGTCTGGGTTTGTCTCTGACATGTCTGATATGCCTTTCAAGAAAACCTCTCATTAGACTCTGTTAGGCATTTCATTTCAGATATATCACTTGTTACAAAAACAAAAAATATTATATATATATATATATATATATATATATATATATATATATATATATATATTATTAATTACTGCTCTTAAAGCAGTGTTGCACCTCATACTATGAATAATGGCTTCATACCTTACCAGACATTGCCTGAACAGATTGGATACACTCTCTACAGAATGTGGAGGTAAAGGGACTTACCATTTTGGGGATTTGGGAACCATTCATCAACTTGTTACCATCCAGGACCAGGATGGCTTTTAGGGACACTACTTGGGCATTGATTTAAAATATAAGACAAATAACATAGCACAACACTCTTCATGGCTACACAGCTCTTTATGGTGCACTGTTGTGGCTTTGACCCATTCCATTCTGGTGCTACCTGTAATCTTCATTTCTGAACCTGTGTTGGATTGACAAAACACTTTGTTTTATCTTTTTCTGTTCATTTTGTTGCTTCACAAAGGTTTACATTTGTCCTTTCATTAACTAACATTCTACATAAGCGTTTTCTAAAATTCTTTTTAAGCCTTACTCTACATCTGCTTAGTGATATCTATCCTATAAGCATGTGTTTGGGAACTTCAGGTAGAGATAATATAATGTATCACCTATATCTAATGTTACTAATATATTTCTTGGTTGTTATGTAACTCCAACTGAATGCTAATAATAAAAAAATAAATAAATAAATAAATAAATTAGGGAAAAAAAAGAGAAGAAGAGAAAATTGTTTAACATAATGCTATTTCCTGCATATGTTATGAGGCAAGTGTAAGGTGCTTGCTGGCATAAATGTCTTAATGGTTAAGGAGTGTGTCTCAGGCGATCATTCTTTGTAGAGCATACACATACCTTGAAGTGCAGCCACTTCGTTTTATCTTTATTTTATTTTGTAGGCATTAAAAAAACATGAAGAACGATATAAGTCTAAAGGTTTGAGAGATATTCACAAGCAGACATATAACAGAAGGGGACAATCTTCTTCCTATGAGAACAATGAAAGCCCTGCCCCCCTTGACAAGTTTTTCAGGTTTTTCCCTTATCTTAATTGAAGATTGTCCCTCTCTGCAGTCTACTGGACACCTCCCTTCTGCTCTGGCTGAGCAGTGTTACATCAGTAAAAGGGGTGGGAGGGGGATATTTTGTCATTGAATTACTCTTGAACTACAACTCTGACAGAATTAAACTAACACTCTCCAAAATCCATATACTATGAAGATTAATTAGAGCTGCTTTTATTATGAAACATTATTATTCCTTTAAGGGGACGCTACCTCACTGCTCCACGCTATGCAGTCTTGCGTCGCCACACTCTCGTGATGCAATCATGTGCAGTAGAGACTGCCCGAACAAGGACACTGCGCATGACTGCATCATGACAAACATCCTAGCAAATTATTAGATAGATAGACAGACAGACAGACCTGTCTGGTGTAAAAACAAATTAAGAGGAAAAGTCCCTCCCAGTTAAATGTTGTGGAGGGGCTTTTACAATATCAGTTACATCTCTACAGAACTTTCTTTCTGCAAATATACATTTTGACATTACCACTGTTTAAATATCACTGATCTCTGCAGTCTACCTGGACACCTCCCTTCTGCTCTGGCTGAGCAGTGTTACATCAGTAAAAGGGGCGGGAGGGAGATACTTTATCATTGAATTACTCTTGAACTACAACTCTGACAGAACTGAAATAACACTCTCCAGAGTCCAAATACTATGATGATTAATTAGAGCTGCTTTTATTATGAAACATTACTATCCCTTTAACACTAGCAGACCTGTGCTGGCAGATTCATACCTTTATCATGGTGTAATCAATCCCCTCCCACACACACACACACACACGCACACACACACACGCACACGCACGCACACACGCACGCACGCACGCACACACACACACCTGTGTTAAATGTGTCTGTAAGAATTCACTTTTTTTTGTTTCTGTTAAATAAGAATATTATACATTGAAATTAAAAAATGAAAATAAATCCAACTGTGCTAGTGTATGCAAGGCAATAGGAGTTCCAAAATACCTAATAATTTGAAATTTCTAATAATTGCATCAAACGACAAGATATCCCACAGATTTAGAAGAAGCTGGTGTTGCCATACCTCCCATTGAGGGAAAATTCTGGATATTTCCATTATCATATTGTTATAGGTAGATTCCATGGCATGAGTCTACTATCTAAACACATGTATGAAAGCATCAGCTGCATTATCTCAAAACGGAATGTAAAAGAAGTAAATGATTTGCTGCTCTGTGGACTTCCTGTAATGCCCAGGAGCAAACCCCAGACTTCCAGACTTGTGTTGCTAGAAAATGAACTCAGTATATAATAGCAATGCCAATACCTATAACCTGTTTATGTATTTCTGGTACAAAAAGTAATTGAAGCTATTGGTATATAGACCAGGGCAGAATAACCTTTCACTCCTGTTGCAACTGGACAGCAGTAATGTATTCTTCCCAACCGTAGCTGGCACATACATTATGTACAAGAGCAGGACAGTAATTCAGCACAGAGGGAATTTGAAGGCAACTGAAAACTTGCCCTTGAGACAGTGCCAAGCATCCATTTGATAAAAATGGTACAATAACTTAGGATACACCTCCCATGTTAGCTAAATATAAAGCATGCCTGAAGACAAGCCTCAAAGTATTCATAGCTTGCACATTTGTCCTGCTCCAAACACCAATAAAGGTAATACATTGACTCCACTCATTCCAAGTATTGTCCTTATAAATTGCATGAAGCAGGCAATATATCAAGTCCCACAAAAACTGCATTGCCATTAAGAGAACAGCACGAACACTGGATTCATCTTGTATTATTTAGCATCAATGTATCAATGACTCTTGAGCCATTGTGTAATGAGACGTAGCCAGAGCTGCACCACTTAGCTGTTTCTCCTCTTCAATTAATCTTAAACTTGCACGTTCTGAACCAACAACCTTATAATTTGCTAACAATAATTGAAAATCCTTGTGTAAACTTCCAAAAAAATAAATATTACAGTAATGTACCAATGTAAAAAAAGAAAGCGCACACACAGTTTGAGTTAATATAATTATTCAGATTCCTTTGTGATTTTCTCCAGGTTACAATTTTCTGTTACTAGTATTGATGCATGTATACATGCAACAAGCCTTTCCTGGAATTAACCTCCACCCTGCCAATGTATGCTATCTACTTTCTGATTCTCAGAAATTGTTATCCCAATAGTATGGGCTGGTGCTTTGGCACTAAAATAGTGCCTCCACACAGGTGATCTTCTACCTTCTGGAACATAATACCCCACTGCCATTTTCACTGTGTCCACTCTAGCAAAACAGTAAATATATACAGGGATTGCTTTTATATGGCCAACCTCTGTTCAAATTAGTTCCCACACTCTCATTGGCTGGGATGTGGGATTACACAGAGCATGAATGTGTCCTAGAGGAACCTCACCTCCTGGCCAATCAGCATTTAGATGGAGGGGTCACTGATGTGGTATTGAAACCCCCCCAGAGCTGAAGAGATGATGATACGCACATCTGCTGATTGGCTGGGAGGCGGTGTTACTCTAAGTTATGTTCTCCGCCCTGTATAACTCCACGTCCCTGCTAATGACAGCATGGGAACCAATTTGAACAGGGATTTGCCACATAAAAGCCAATCCCTGTTCATATTTCCTTTGCACTGGCTCCAGCATTGGCCCAATCAAGATCAAGGGGGGAGATGTTAATTTATTAGAGGCCACTATGGTGGAGGCGGGGTATTTTATTTTCAATGTATATTTTATTTAGGAAAAAGATTCAGGAGAACCAAAGTGGAGAAAACACTGCTGGACCTCAAACATAAAGATAAGTATGTTTTGGTTATGGGTGTGGGGAGGGGCCATGTGGCATTGGTTAGTGTTAGGACTATGGAGTATTGTATAAGTATAAGAGAAAAAGAAAAAAAGGGAGGGCGCCAATAGTTTCTTTTCTAATGTTGATGTAAAAAACAATAATAACACAATAGATGCACTCACATATTGTAGGGAGACGAGCATATGCCTGCAAACAACTATTCAAGCATGCAGGGGTACTTTATTCATCCCTGCTTGGGTTCTTCGTCTATTCAGAATCCTCCAGGACACTTCCTTCTAAAGGACTCCAAAAACAATTAATCTCATAAAATATATATGCCGTTCCTCCAATGGATGAAAAAAATATGTAAAACATACAATATCTATACCGATATATATATATATTACAAGTCCAATGGACTACGAGTTTTGCAGAACACTGGCCCATAGGTACAAACAAAGAAGTGTTGGTAAATAGTTTGCTTCTTTAAAAGTATATTATTTTAGTAACACAGATTGTAGAAAATATCACAGGGTCTAAGATGTCTTTGCCAGGAGCAAAATATTTATCTTCTAAAGCAGGGCTCAATGGCGAGTAAAAATTTAACCCTGGCGAGTAGAAATTCAGCCCTGGTGGGTATGTTTTGGCTTGCAGTGGAGAGTAACTTTTCAGGTCTGGCTAGTAGCAAAGGACTTCCAATTTTAAGCCCTGTTCTAAATTACATGATTATTTAAGGGAGGATATCTTTAGGCATAGTGACCCATATGTACTCCCTGGCCCCATATAACCAAAATGAGGAGAATTTGAAGGTTTTATGAATATGCTGACTCGAGTGGTGACTAGCATGGAATATAGTACAAAGAAAAGGAAAGACTTTGTGGTTTAGGTAGTTATTAATGCAATAGGGGGATAGAAGTTATTGTCCAATAGTTGAGGAAAATTTATGTAGAATTAACAGAAAAGTTATCTGAAGCCCATGAATGCAATGATTGCCTGATGTTAACTGCCCTGGGAACAACCACTTTGGTCGGCAACTTAAAAACTGAGTTGAAAGAGTTGGAGGAACAGTATGAGACTTATCAAGTTAAAATGGATGAACTCCAGGATACTGTAATGGAATGCAGGAATAATAAAGTAGAGGAAGAACAGGAGTAAGTAGTTAAGGACAGTCCAAAGCTATACCCAGCTTTGAGCTCATTTGAGGCAGAAGGAGAGGGGCCATTACAGGGTTTAAAGCAAGACAATATCCCAAAAGTTATGTGCAGCAAGCACCCATAATTTCTGAAATATTTAATGCAAGGAAGATTCCCACAAGGTTTACTAAGCAGACACTCCTGATGTCTATGGGAGACAAGGAGAATTTTCAGCAATGGTGGGGTGCTATGCCAACTCATAGCTTTTTACCCGCTGGTCCCAAAGAGGGGCAGAGAAAGCTGAGTTGGGAGGCCTTAACTTAGAGGAATTGTAATGGTTTTATTTGACACTCAGACACAGCAGGTTAGATAAAACACAGTTTTATTGAACAAACTTAGAATAACAATAACCCTCACGGGTCCAGTAATATATATACAAAATATAGTACTGACACAGGACAGGTTACAGTAATATATACCCACACGGATCCAGTATATATACAGTTCAGCAACAACAATATACTGACACAGGTCAGGTAAAGTTTGTGTGATACTCAAACGAGGCAGCAATGAATGGGTTACTATTAGGCCAGGAAGACTGACAGGCCCTAATAGCGTGAGACCCTTAAGACTCTCACTCTGCAGAGAGTGCACCAATAGCGAGTGATGCCACAAAAGTAAACGGAGGCCCTTGACAAGTTTGTGGACTGCCGTAGCAGTAACGGAGCCCTGTGGAAGTATGCCTGGAAGGGCACCCAACGGAGACTGCATGGATAGAAAGCCGGTGGCATATGGCACCTTCCCCGAAGGGGTTAATAGAAAGCTCAGACCAATGTCAACTGCCCGATAGAGAGAACAGCCTGAGGCGCCCAGAGGAAGACTAACCTCAGCTTTATGGCAGAAAGAAGGGTCAAGCGTACCGTGGTGAACAGATGGAGGATACACACCGGAATGTCGCCCGCACGACAGACAGAATACCGAGACTAGACTGCTGGGAAACACAATGAGGCAACAGTGACTCTGTCCGGAGACAGAGAGGAGCCCGGATGACAACCCCAAACCGAGGACCGGATGGGGCCGCAAGCAAGCCTAGATACACGGGCAATGGAGCCCAACCGGCCCGGTACACAGAGCAGGATCGTCAGCCAATCCAAGTCGATACACAGAGCAGGAACGTCAGCCAATCTGAGTCTGTACACATAGCAGGAACATCAGCCAGGCCGGGTCAGTACACAGAGCAGGAACGTCAGCCAATCCAAGTCAGTACACAGAGCAGGAACGTCAGCCGGGCCGGTTCGGTACACAGAGCAGGAACGGATACAGCAGAGTAGTCAGGCAGTCCAGGTCGGTACACAGAGATCACACAAGAACTGGAACAAGTGCTGGTAACGGAAACACCAGGAAAGGGCACCGGAGAAGTGACAAGGCCCAGTATTTAAGGACAAATACTGGGCGGGACAAAGTCACTTCAGGCAATCAGCATCAGCAGTAAGCAAAACTGACAGAATGTCGCCAGCATAGCACGGGCACCGTGATAGGAATGGACTGAACTTTTAGAGCAGGCTCTAGGTCCTATGGCTAGAAGATTGCTAGGCTTCAATGCAAGTGTGTCTGATCAGGCAGGAAGAATAGCAGCAACTCATTCTTATGAAAAAGAGATGTCAGATTACCATAAGGCCAACAGTGGGACCTGGTGAGGTGGCACAAAGGGTTTTGTACTGGTGCAAACTGCACCAGCCACAGCGGCCAATGACACAGGGCTCACCGTGATACACAGCAAGGGTTACACTTACTAGACAATATCAGGAATTTGGCAGGATGTTTGACCCAACCCCCACAGATTTAGAACTTTTAGTACTGAGAGCAGATAAGTGGTGTATTTTTTGCACCCACTGGATTTTCCTACCTACTCTTAGAAACCAGGCAACATAGGTCATATAAAAGTGGGGGAATGTGCTGACTTTACATATGGCAGGAAGGGGATGTGCGCAGATGTTGTGATGTCAGAGACCTTTAGCCAATACAAAGGAAAGAAGGTGGGGTCTGAAAGTAAGCATAAAGAATACAGCACAAGCAGTTTTCTCTTCTGTTCTTGTTTCTTCTCCCTGCTGTTGGTGACCCAGTTTCCTTCCATCCTGTGTGTTGTTGTCCCTCCCCCATTTCCTGTGGCTGGGATCTCCTAAGTGTGCTGGACCTTGTAATATCAGGTAAAAGGGGTAAAGTGTCTTACCGTGTTAGCCATAGTGACTAAAAGGGGAATTGCTTCCTGGAGTAGTTAAAAAGGGATTGTACTCTGGAATTGCGAACTACTGTGTTTGGTCTCTTATCAAATGTCAGTTAAAGTAGACAAAACATAAAAATGTATTTTTTATATAGAACTACATAAACCTCCTTCACCCTTCCTCTATCTTTCTAACTTCCCCAGCCTCCCCCCGCTTAACAGGATCCCCCTCCCTCTTTCAAGCTATTCCATCCATCTTTCTCTCTTTGTAGTTTATCCTTCCTAAAGCCTTCCTTTCCTTCTACTGCCTCTCTCCAAATATTTCCCTTTTGTTACTCTCTCTCCCTCTGCTCTCTTCCTCTTTTTACCTATCTTCTCTTCTCTCCATCATTTCCCTCACTTCCTCTTTTCTCCCCACCCCCCACTCCTCTGTCCCTATTCTTTCTCTCTTCTTCTTCCATCTGTCACTCCATTCCATATATATTAGACTCACTCTCCTCCACTCTAGAAGTCCCTGAACATGTGCTTTCCTGGTGGGCTCCACATGCCCCAGTGTGACACTGCTCTAGTGCATATTCAGAAGTGCAGAAAAGGCCAGTGCCTTAGATCAGAAAATTATCTGTGATGGGATTCCTATAAATATGACTAATTACAAATGTTATTCCACTGAGTCATATTAATAGACCTATTATTTAGGGAATATAACATGATCCTACCAATCAGTAGACCAAAATACTTTTTAATTTTTAACACACAGCCACCAACCAACTGACTGACATGTGTGTCTAAAGGCCAGACTTCACCTAATAAAAGGAATTGTTTCTGTCAGGAAGATTTCATTGAACAATCCAAAGTCTTAGCTTCAAAGTGTGTTCTGATGCCACCGAAGTCTAACATGCTATCCTAGAAGCTACATTATTGAACTGAAAATCTTTGTTAAATCTTCCCAATATTGATCTTAGCCATACAGTGGAATTGTATTAACAATTAATAATACCCCGAAGGAAGACTTCTAAAATTAAAGGCCTTATAAGCAATATAGAATCTATCAATAAAAAGAAGTCTTAATGACATAGAAAAAAACTAACAAGGATCAGAAACCCAAAGAGTTTTAATAAAAAGGGTAAAATTAGTTTCAAATAAATAATGTTATATCATATCAATTACATGTGATTGATATAAAGATAGACAAACAATGCAGCAAAAGGGATAGAAAAAAAGGTTTTATAGGAAAAGGTATTACCCACTTTACCTAGCAGTTTTCTCAACCACAGTCCTCAAGTACCCCCAGCAGTGCAGGGGTTAAGAATATTAGTGCCTGAGCATAGGTCAGTTTACTAGAATGAAACATCTCTGATGGAACACGTACTCAGACAGAGAAATCCTTAAAGGAACACTAACACCTAAAGCAATCTAGGGTTTTAAACACTGATATACCTTTTTTTTATGCCTGCAATCTACATATGCTCTCTGTGGTTTCCAGGGCTCTCATTACAATAGCAATAATGATATGTATCTCAGAAGTGTTTTATTTTCTGTAAATGGGCTTAAAGTAATATATCAGTCTTTCTGAATAGAAGAGAAGTGGACACTAAAAGAATTAGGTTTGCACAACTATCTAACCATATTGTGTCAGGATACAGTAGTCTACACAAGCGTTATAAATGCAAGTTTAGGATTAGATTTTAGGGACCTAACATAAAATAACATATGTTTTATAGACGGGAGCTGAAGTACAGTACTTGCTATTTAAAATTCTATAAGCCGGTGCAATATTTTAGTGTGAATATTTGTTTAACACCAACACTAGAGGTTGATAAATACTGACCTAGGGTAAAGTGCAGAGTCCTGGAGATAAGATCTATATCAATCTTAGAGAATGTTTTAACCCTTTGCGTGCCAGAATGGTAAGCGTACCCCTCTGTCACTCAAAGGGTTAAGCAGGGATACTAACATGATGCACAGTCTAAGCCTTGTATGAAGATACATCTCCTCAATTAAGCAATTGCTGTTTAGATTCCATTCCTACCGTTTGAGCATCTAAGACACATTTAACGTATGTGTAATGTTAACTAGCACTACTATTATGTGTTTTCACTTAATGCTTATGCACTGTGTAGTTTTTCTCTTTTTCAGTTTACATTGTTAGTTCTAATCCCAATCCCAGTATCTCACTATAGACAGAATTTGTGTTAGCCTGTATTGTCTGAAGCCTGAAATTGTAAATGCTGAGCACATGTCTTCCTATACTATTAAACATCCTCATTAATTCATTCTTTTCAATAATAAAACATATCGTGAAAGGCTTTAGGACCTTCACATATACTGAGGCAGAGGTAGTCAATCTTTGGTTCTCCAAATCATCGCTTCCTCAACTAGCCATAAAAAGAGGAATACTAGAACATCTAAAATTTGATGGTGGAAGACTAAGAGGAAATATGGGGAAAAATACATTACAGAAGGGTTGATAGTATAGGGAACAGACTCCCAGTAGAAGTGGTAGGGCCAATCACATTAAAATAATTTGAATAAATAGTAATGCTTAATACTAAAAAAATATATATTACATAGTGGATGAGGCTAAAAGAAACATGAGTTTCCAAGTTCAGCCCATGCCCTATCACCCCTGTTAGAGGAAGTAGACAAAAAGATATTCAAGCCATTTAATCCAATGAAGCCACAAGTGAGTAAAAAATTCCTTCCTGACTCCAAAAGGCAGTTAGATATTTCCCTGGATCAACATCCTATCTGCTTTGAAGCCAAATGCCATGATACTGTGCTACATAGGTATCCATTACTTTGTGGAAAGAAATTACGGTATCTGCAACAACAGCATCACGAGGCAAAGAATTCCATAACTTTACTGCCCTTACTGTAAACAAATCCCTGCCTTTGTTTTAGTCAAAAGCATCTTGCCCTTGTTCTATGCTCAGCTCTTCAAGTAAATAGCTCATTGGAGAGTTGTTTGCATTGACCTCAAATATATTTGTAGATGGTAATCATATCAGCCCTTAGTTTTCTCTTATCTAATGTAAACAAGACCAGTTTGGCTAGTCTCTCTGTATAACTAAGATCCTCCAATTCCTTTATCAGTTTTATTGCATGTCTCTGCACTTTTTCCAGTTCACTAATGTCATTTTTACAAACTGGTACCCAAAACTGTGCCTTACCAAGAATTATATAGACACAGATTTATATTCCCATCCCTTGCATCTATACCCCCTTTTTATGCAGGCTAGTACCATATTTGCTCTTACAGCAGTTGAGTGACACTGCACACTGCTGTGAAGTCTTTCATCTATCAGTTCTCCTACGTTTTTCTCTAATGAGGATCCTCCAAGTAGTTTCCCATTTAGTGTATATGTAGCATGTTTGTTTCTCCAAAACCATAAACATACATTTATCTACATTAAATGTCATCTGCCACTTTTCTGCACATTCACTCAGTTTATTCAAATCTGCCCTGTATGTATTTCCTCACACAGCTTAATGTCATCAGCAAAGATTGAGACATTACTTTCAAAACAAACTTGGCAGATAGGTGCTATCAAGCAAACATAGCCGATCTCTTAATGCCAACATAAACAGAAAATCTGCAAGGGTGTTGGAAACTCACCAACAGAGTCCGGGTGTAATGCTGCCATGGTCCTCCCTCAACCAGAACAAATCAATGTAGAAACATAAACATTGGAACCATTCAAATGCTAAAAAACTCTTCTTTATTGTAGAAACTTAAAAAAGGAATCCAACTTGGAGGGGTAATGGTCACGGGACACAAATGTAAGGTACAACCAAAGGCCGTTGAACACGTTTCACACTCTCAAGAACTTACTCATAGACTCCTTTTGATTACTTTAAATTCCCACTTCTAGAGCATTAATAAACAACGTACACTCACTGAGAGATGTTTTAATCAAGAGTTATTGAAGCTCAAAGTTGTGGGTGCAGTACCTCCATGGTCTGAAGGTTTACAGTGATGCTGTTATTACAGCAGTCTATTGAGGTTTATGGTGCTGTGCCAGCACAAATTTTAAGGCCATAGAGGTACCGTACCCTTAAGTCTGAGCTGCAATAACTTTCAAATAACAATAGAGAAAAAAAAGAAACTTACAGCACCAGCACACCATAGTTTACCATGACAAGGTGCCCCAGGCCTATCCAATACATATAGCCATCTCTACTCAAGTTTAAAATTGCCCCTGATAAATTACTATGAGGAAACACATTGCATTTAAAGGGGACCTCTCACCTAAATACATGTAATGCTCATTAGTTAGAGCATTTATCTAAAACACTGAAAATAGTGTTCATCATCCTTAAAAAGCAGTTACATGGGCAAAATTAAAGTTTAAAAAGTGTCCGGCAGCCTAAATACATCGATCTCTGCCAATGTGATCACTCCACCTTAGTGACAGACAGCCTCCGTCATCGGAGGATGATGGGTAGTGGGACGGGAGCTGTCTCTGGTTGGCAAAGTTCGGCAAGCCAGAAGTAGGCTGCCGGACACTTTTTAAACTTTAATTTTGCGCATGTAACTGCTTTTTAAATATGATGAACACTGTTTTCAGTGTTTTAGATAAATGCTCTAACTAATGAGCATTACATGTATTTAGGTGAGAGATCCCCTTTAAAAATATTAAATTAAAGACACCTAAACATAAACAAAATCCTATATAATAATTCGCTAAATCGTGTGTAACGCCGCATCATGCGGAGTACAGACTGCTGCGCGTGCTGCAGTCATGTGCAGTAGAGACTGCCCGTGCCGCGGCTGATACAGAGCTGGACGCTCCTTCGGAGCGTCCAGCTCTGTATCAGCCGCGCCGCGGGCAGCCTCTACTGCGCATGACTGCCCCGCAACCGGCTGGCAGTGGCACTGTGGCCCATGTAACAGGCTCTTCAACTAGTATATGATATTTTCATCATATGACTGACCCATTCACTGCGAGCAAATCCTGTCTGACAACAGGTCAGTCTCATTATAAGAATTTATTATGGGCTATTTTAAACTTGGATAGGGATGGCAATATGTATTGGATAGGATTTGCTTAGTACATTGACGAAGTAAGCAAGATTAAATATATTCTGGCCAAACTATGCAATGAAATTCTAATTTTTTTTTAAAAATGAATTAAAATATTGGTGTAATATATGCTGTATACAGGGTTCACATTTGGGTAATCTGTATGGAGAAGCACAGGTTTGGTTTTTTGTTTTAGCTAGAACTTTTGGATAAAACAACTCTCAGCAGTGGAAGTACCCCCATTTTACACAGCAAGATCTACTTTTTCAGTATTGTGCATTACTGTCTCTTTAAGCATTCTGGGGATAGATATGTGGCTATTCTTCGGATTAGTATGTGCTTTTAAATAAATAGGGAGATGGGAAGACTAGATTGAGCAAATTTAGTCATATACTTAATCAAATGCTAGGCTTTTATGTTTAAATTGTCAGGTACTGTTCCCCTATAGTTTTTTATATTCATCAATTTAACCCTACTCTATACATTAGCGAGCATATAAATTGAAAACCAAAGACAAAGAGGGGAGAGGCTTATAGTGTACTATATCCAGATGATTGAGGTAATATTCACAAAAGAAAGATACTCACATTTGGAATTTGCGACCAAGAAATATCGGTAGCAAATAATGTTTGTGGAGGATATTGTAACTGCCCCATACAGATGACTCAGAGCCAGCCAATCAATCTCTCAACAGCTACGACCTCCAGGAAGGGTGGATGCATACAAGTAGAGTTCCATTGTAGGGAGAACCAGCATCATTGTTCCCTGCTGTCGTTTAAACCGGTATCCATTATCTAGGACCGGTCCTGAGTGTTCCCTGTGAGTATTGCTTGCAACATCGTTTTTGATAAATTGTACTGCTGATAATGTAATAGAGCCATTCTCCTCGCATTCCTGTTTGAGCTTATAAACTCCCCCTCATTGATAACTAAATTAAATATATATATGATATACTAAGAAGAATAGCAAACCAGCCGCATGATAAAGCAAAATAAACATTCCCAAAATTACAGTTGATTTAACCCTTTTAGTGACAAAGGGGTATTCAACGCATTGCTTTGCAATGCATTGAATACCCCTCTGCCACTCAAATGGTTTATTGGGGGGTTTTAACCCCTTGATTGTTAGAGAGGTCTTAAACTCACAGTTTTGCAGTGCTTGGAGACCTCTATCATTCAAGGGGTTAAAGGAACACTAAGACCTAAAATGGACTGGGGTTATGTATGCACTTAAATACCCTGTACTTCATGCTGCTGTTGGTAAAACTATATTGGTTTTCTGAGATCTAAAATCTAGTGTTTCATATACATGAGGGAGCAGACATTCCTGCTTTTTCCAGGGCTCCCATTGATTATCCAGGTTGATATCTGAATGGGATGAGACAAGGTAACAGTCTTTGTGAATTCAAGATCAGTGGGCATTAATCACAATCCATTATCTGACTTTTCTCTTATTTCCCAACACAATAGCAGGTCCTCACATGGCAATGCAGGAAGAGGCAACAAATGCAAACATGATACAACAGACAGCCACAGTTTTTTCTCCCTGAGGAAGAGAACAAAGCAGATGTAGAAACACACTGGATGTAGAAACACACTGGAAGTGAACAGGAGTCCAACACAGTTTCATTTGATATTATTGCCAAACATATGACGAATGTATCCATAGATGGGTGGCCGTCACCACGTTTCTGATTCCTTGTGTTGCTATTAGAAGTGTGTCTTGATGTGAATTGATTGGCGGGAGATTGGAGAAAAGACGCAGACTGAACCATCTGAGGAAAGTTGACTGAAAGCTCAGCCCTATTGCAGCATGAACATGAAGTGCTGGAGTTAGCGGAGATAAAGTGACCACCAACAGAGCATTTAGACGGTAACCGTGAGTTGGTTATACAGCCAAATTAACCCAATGTCAGTTGGGAATGAAATTGGAGTAGGCTGAACCGCATGTGACCTGGGAGAAATATCATACTTCAAAGTTATTATCCCTCATATTGTAGCCCTTAATAAACTGAGTTAAATGACACCAGCGGCATCTCTCAAACCTTTATGGTTTAAGAGATAGCCTCTTTCAAAGTTTCCTCTCCCCTGCTGTCAGCATTCTGCTGCCAGCAGGAGAATCCGGTCCCGGGACAGGCGGAGGCTCTTAAACAGAGCCAATATCTCGTTATGGAAGGAAAAATGATTCATTGAAACAGTCTTCTACGTTTGCTTGGTTACCAAGCACACGTAGAAGACTGTTTTGATGAATCATTTTTCCTTCCATAACGAGATATCGGCTCTGCTGAAGAGCCTCCGCTTGATTCAGAGACCGGATTCTCCTGCTGGCAGCAGAACGCTGACAGCAGGGGAGAGGAAACTTTGAAAGCGGCTATCTCTTAAACCATAAAGGTTTGAGAGATGCTGCTGGTGTCATTTAACTCAGTTTATTAAGGTCTACAATATGAGGGATCGTAATTTTGAAGTAATACTATCCCTTTAAGGATATGGTCATCCACAATGTATAACATTTGGGGAGTGACAGTGAACTAAGACACACAAGCATAACTATTATCCACTATATCAACAAATTGTGGCTTTTTTGTGATTTTTTTGCGAGTTGCACCTCTTTTAATTTTATGAGTTTTTCTTCTAGTATATAACTAGTTGAAGAGCCCGTTACACGGGCCACAGTGCCACTGTCAGCCGGTTGCGGTGCAATCATGCTCAATAGAGACTGCCCGCGCCGCGGCTGATACAGAGCTGGATGCTCCTTTGGAGTGCCCCGCTCTGTATCAGCCTAGTCACGGGCAGTATCTACTGCGCTTGACTGCAGCACGCGCAGCAGTCTCTACTGCGCATGACTGCGTTGTTACAAACTTTGTAGCAAATTATTATATAGGATTTATTTGTTATATAGTATTATTTTATATTATTTGGATGTTTTAGGAAGGTCATACTCTGTTATTTGATTCATTGGGTTTGGTCTAGAGGTGTAGAGCTCTTGCTTGGCATGAGGAGGTTGTTTTTTGGTGACATATCCTCTGTCTCGGGAGTTATTTACTGGTAGTCGATGCCATTTCTATTTGACCTATTAAGTCAGTAGCAGGTTTGCATTAAGGGAAATCATTATATGTGGGCACGTGTGACACTAGCTGTTCTATGTGGGATAGTGAATGGTAGAATTGACTAGCAGATATTCTGTGGGATTAGGAGTTTGTGCGCTTTAAATTTTAGACCAATACAGATTTGTGCTGAATATTGTCATTCGAGGTAGATCATAGATTGGGAAAGTGTCATAACATCCATTCCTCATGTGGAATTTTGGAGTTTGCACTAATCATCTTATCAAATATACTTTTTAGAATTTTATTCTTAAATTGTATTAAGGGTTTTTGCAATAATTAAATCAGTTGACCTGTTAGTTTCTGGTTTGAGGATCTTTCTTTGTTCAACTGTTACCTGTGTCTTTGCATAGTATTAGAAATAGCGATTTGAGCACTAGACCTTTTATATAATGATACAGCAGATGCCTTCAGTGAGAATGAGTGGAAAGAGGGGAAGCTGGGAGAGCAATGAGGCGGGTGGAGGGAGGAATCAGACCAAAAACAACTGTATTTTTTAGTGAGTAGAGGGGAAAAAACAATACAATGGCACTTTTATTTTCCCCAAAAATCTTGGGTATAATTTACACCTGTGTATTATACACATGTACATATTATAGCTGAGATTTTAAGGTAAGTAAGTGATAAAATTTATTAAAATTTTTTGTTGTCAAAGTTTTTCTAACGGGGTCCTGTCACCTTAAGACAAGTTCAATTAAATCTAAAGAGAATTAAAAATTGTGTGTTGTTGTACTAGGCATTTGTTTGTAATATAACATGTTTTTTAGGAATTATATGAAATGTTGGCAGAACAGTGTGACACTTTATGCCATAGAGTTTCTGTGCTGGGCCAAGATTATGACACACACTGTGCAATGAATGAATCTATGCAGATCCCACACACTGGCTTCAAGTTTGGTCTCAAACAGAACTCATTAGCATACTGAGCAGGGAATTACCATACAGTGCTGCACTGTGCCATCAAAATGTAAAGGTTCATTTCTCAAAACCTATTTATTTGGTAAGTGCAGCTCTCTGTAAAACAAACTAAATTTGCATTAGGGCAACAGGATCACTGGCACTCAAAGGGTTAAATCAATGGGAATACTTTTGTTTGTTTGCTTCAGAATTGCTCCAGTTCATTTTGGTACATCAGCCTCAGAAACCTCTATGAATGACCATGTAAAAATGCTAGTGATTTGAATATCAAGGGGAGAAATGTTTCTGCTTTCTGTAGAGTTCCCATGAGAAGAGAAAGGCAGGCAAGTTCCTGTGCTGGAAGGTGAAACTCATTCATTTAAACATTCTTCATTCTCAGAGGCTGACACATACATAAGCAGGTCATCACAAACCATCATGAATGAGCACAAAAACATGCACTGACCCTGCCTGCACACACTACACATTCACACTCAGAGCATCGCTGCAGGAAAAGGCCAGTGGACGCTGGCTGTTCTCTCACTGTTTCTTCCCATGGTGGAATACTTCATAATCCCTACATACGATAGAGATAAGCCTGCTCAATAGATTAAAGTAAATCAGGGATAATGATGATGATTTAGCAATGAACTAACCCCTTGAGTGCCAGAGGGGTATCCAACGCAATCAGGGGGAATTTATTATTACAATTCCACCCTAACATAGAGGCTGGAACAGGTTCTTTTTTATTTATATATTTCATAATAATTTTTTTATTTTGTAGTGCTTTGCCTTTCTAACCTCTATGTATTATTCTATATATGCCAAAAAATAATCTTTTTATGCCAACTTGTGCCAAGGGGAAGCAGTGGTGGAGTGTGAGGTCATGTCAGAGTGTTCCACTCCTCTGCTCCTTGTTTCTCACTATGTTCTAACAGAGGAACCTTCAGAAAACGTAATCAAAGTTCCTTCAGTGGCGGAAGGGAGATGTTCGGTGCTGTCCTGCAGTAACATCTTAGCGCTGTGCTTTGCACTAAGGTGGTCTTAAGCTCTTGTATATACCGCAAAGTGCAGTCACATGATGTTTATGCCAGAGTGTAAGTGTAGAAAATTAACTCCTCTGGAAAATTCTTACATTCTGCTGACGAGTTTTGACAGCCTCTCAATTAACCTTTTATAAAGCATAATTAGCATTTTTATCTGAGTCCTTTCTTTCCACTGGAAGTATCGTTACCCATACTAGATAGAGTAAGCCTGACTGCTTCAGGGCTCCTTTGGCATCTGATCTTACCAAGCATTACACAATTATAGGCTCTACTTGATTAACCACTTACGTCAATATATGCCCCCAATACCATTATCTGTAAATTTACATTATCTTATTTCTGTGCTAGTTACAGTACATAAGAATATGTTCTATCAGTGGCGTGGGTGCTGATTTGATTTTTACCCAACCTTATGCAAACCCTTATTGGCTTCTATATAAAATCTAGTAGAGACAGGATATATGCATATCTAGATCTTCATTTAGCTAATGTGTGTAATGTGTCTGTAAATCAGTAACCACTGTAGTATCCCCATGTACTGCACCGAGACATTCAAATTAGTAGTGCCTCTCTGGCACTCAAAGGGTTAAAGGAGATGTTTTACCCTTTGATTGCTAGACTATTACTGTCCAATGCATTGTAGCTCTTTCTAGAAATCAAAAAGCTCCTTTAAAGCAAATTTTTATTTGCCCAAAAATTGCTCAAGTTTTCTTATACATCAGCCTCAGTATGTAAGTTGTTTCAACCATGTTCTACACTTAAAAGTATAGTAAAATTTAATAGTAAATCACAAATTATACACTTTAAATGTTTGGGTGTAGTACCACCATGGCCTGAAATGTTATGGTGGCTCTGTTGCTAAAGCAAGTTATGGATAAGTATGGTTGGTTGACCATAAACCTCCAGAAGATCTTACTTTTGCTTGTTCAGTGGTAAAAAATGGTTTAAGTGAATAGGAGGTTTTTACAGAATTTGTACTTTGATAAATTTAAAGCAAAGACATTAAAATGCAGCAAACATTCAATGGAATGGATGAAAACTAGGCAACTTCAGATAGAGATGAAGTGAAATGATGAACTGTCTATTAGTACATGATTTTTGATGGATGATGGTCCAGTCACTGAAAATTGAGTTCTAGTTTTATAGAAATGTCCTTTATGTAGCAAGTCCTCAATTCACCAGGATCCCCAAGAGCTGAAAAATATTTTAAAAAATGGGACAGAGCAACAAAGGAATAATATCTATATGTAGTCATTGAAATATAAAACAGGGTTTAATACAGGTCAAAAGTAAAATCATCAAATATTGGTATTGTGCATTTAACCTTTTGAGTGCCAGAGGGGAAATGTGCTGAGTACCCCTCTCGTACTCAAAGGGGTTAAGATGTCTTCATTACACACAACCCGATAAAAATGTTTACTGATGTTCCTACAATGTGGAGATAAAAGTAAATAATAAGCAATATAATGTTATAACTATAACATATAAGCAGGCTACGCCTGCATTTGTGGGAGGGGCGAGAGGAGCTTTCAAATCGGTCCCCCGCTGCTTCCTACCTGGCGTCCGTTTGCGGTCATCCGGCGCACGCCAGGTAGCTGCTAGCGAGTCTTCCGCATCACGTCCGGTCAGTCGTCACTTCCGGTTCAGTCTCCTCGCATTGCCAGCAGCCAGCCTGTCTAACTTTGCTCTCTCTCTCCATCAAGCGATCTCTCCCCGCCGGCGTTGTCACCCTTGCCGCTTCCAGCTGTCACATCTCGCTACTCTAGTCATCTGGTAGGTTACAGCTCACTCCCCCCCCTCGTCTCTTCCGCCCTTAAGTCAGCCTCTCCTGTCCGGTCCCAGTCTTTTCAGTAGCAGTCAAATCCTTTTTCTTCAGTACCTGCCGAGTTATCTAGCCTTCACGCTGCAGCTTCTCTTATAAAAAAAAAAAAAAAAAAAGGAGTGAAAAATAAGTGCTACATTTACCTTTAAGCTAGTATTTTAATTGTTTCTCTCGCCAAGCTCACCTGGTTGCCCTTCTTTAGACAATGTAGTTCTTGATTATATCTGTCTTAGTAGCATGTTAATATTCTTATTTCTTCGGCCAACTTAGGTGCTTCAGCGCTCCTGCTTGCTAAAGTTTCTCTTCTAAAAACAGCCTAGTAAGCCTATCTCATTCTCCAGGAATCTCCTTGGTTATCTTCAGTGAGTATTATGATGTTTTGTTTAGTTCCATCCATCTTATACCTTCAGCACATTTACTTGCATTTCCTGTCTTTAGACGTCATCCAGTCTTCATTTTTAAGGCATCTCCATCTTCTTCGCAAATTCCAGAATCGTAATTTCTTCCGAGCCATGGACGCCGATCAAGGTAGGTTATGGCAATCCAGCTCATAATAGTCATCACTCCTCTGTTACTAATCACCTCACTCCCCGGTCTATCTGCACATTAGGATCCCTGTCCGGCACAGGTTCCTCCCGTCAGAGGTTCCTCAATCAGTTTCCCCGGTCAGTCTCCCGTCAGAGACCCGGTTGACCCATTCCCCCGGGCAGTCTCCCGTCAGAGACTTCGGCCCTAGTCCATCTTTTAGGTTCCTCTCGTCAGAGGCACATCCTCCCCCACGACCCTCTCGTCAACGGTCCTCCCCCCCCCCTTAGGTTACCTTCTTGTCCCTTGCACCTCTTCCCCTGCAGCATTCAAATTAAGTCCCACCCACTTCATGTTTAGTCCTTAGCCATCAGATTTTCCTCACCTTTCTTTCACCGTCTTCCTTCACTCCCGCCGCCTCCCTAGCGTCGATATCTCGTTCTGCCCGACGGTGAACGGGCAGAAGATTATCCTCCTCAGGAGTCATTCATCCCTTGACTCTGTCCTCACGGCTCGCACTGGACAACCGGTCTTCTCCTTCACCCCTGCCTCTCCAGACAGTTTGTCTGCCGAGTCATCAGGGGCAGGTGCCTGCGTGGTCCAACCCGTTTGGCAGGTCAGCTCCTCTTTTCCCTTGTCTTTGGCCCTCCACTTCCTTTACTAATTGATCCCATGGAAGATGGATCCCTCAGATCCAACGACAACCAAGCGTCTCCTCAGCGGGATCCCACAGCCAACCCTGGATTTAGCGGCCAAACTTACAGAGATTGGACTATCCCTCGCATTACAGCCGAACTTTCCCGGCGGCATATTCCCTTCTCCTCTTCTGCTAGGAAACCCGAGCTTTTTCGTCTCCTTTTCCCAGCTCATCCACCATCCACTCCCCCCTCCCCTCAGTTCCAACCCACCCCCTCCTCTTCTCCCAGCCATCCCTCTGTTCCAGACACCCACTCTTCTCAACTGGACAACATCACGCAAATGCTTACTTCAATGTCATCAGCTATGGCTGACATGCAGGCTCGAATCATCTCCTTAGAATCAATCACCAGATCTTCTTCTCAAGCAGTAGCATCATTATCCCCCCAGTCAGATCAAGGTAACCCCTCTCCTTCCCTCAGCCCGCAAATCACGCCAGCCCACATGGTGCCAGCCCATCTCCGTAAGGATATCCTGGAGGGGAGAGATGTGAACCTGGTGTCCCTGCTGATTGCAACCCAGGATCTAGCCGAGTGCCGCACTATCCAATGCGGCGAAGTAGCAGTCACTCTTAGAGCCAAAGATCCTCGGCTTGCCAAGAAGCTTACTATTCCCGAGTTCGTCTTGGCATTCAGCATTTTCAGGGATATTCTGTGCTTGTCTTTCCCCTCCAGAAGAAAAGAGCTTGATCAATACATGTATATCCTGGTGGACTTGGGCTACCGCTATGGAGGTTTTAGCTACTATGAATACCATTTAGCCTTTTCAGCCAAGGCGGCCGCCGCCCTAGATCAATTTGGCTATGCGACAGATTGGGGTACTTTGGATCACAAATTGTTCTGCAGATATTTTGCCGGCTTAAAGACCCCAGTCTGCCCTTCTTGCCAGTCAGCTAATCACAATTCGAGCTTATGTCCCGCAGCATGGCCCAGCACTTCAGCCAGCGTAGCCCCAGTGCCAGCCCCATCAGACCCCCCCTCCGACCACCCAACTCCTAGGTCTCGCCCCACGGTAGATAAGTTAGGCCGCACCATTTATTACATGGGTTCCTCTCCAATATGTAATAATTTCAATGATCAAGGCTGTTTTTTCCACAATTGCCGCATGCTCCATATGTGCTCCTGTTGTCACCAATCTCATGCTCGCATCATTTGTCCACGATATTCCCGTTCAAATAAATGACTAGGTAGCGTTAACTCTAGTCTCCTGGAATTTTTTCTGTCTGATCACCCTGACAAAGTACTCACTTCCTTCCTATCTAATGGTTTCCACAATGGTTTCCTTCTAGGTATTCTCACCCTCCCATCCTATTCCCTAGATTGTCCCAATCTCCAATCTGCCCTCGCTGACCCTCTATCAGTCGACCTCCTCATTTCCAAAGAAATTGAGAAAGGTTTTATGCAGGGCCCCTTTCAGTCCCCCCCCCCCTTTCCAATCTGGCGTTCCAACCCTATCGGTCTAGCTTACAGAAAATTCTCCTCTAAAGTCAGACTTATTATAGATTTTTCAGCCCCTCACTCCTCGCCCTATCCTAGCTTGAACTCCCTCATTCCTTCCTCTGAATTTGCCTTGGAGTACCACAGCATAGAGGACGCTATTTCCCTCATTCAGCAGGCCGGTCCTAGCTGCTGGCTGTCCAAGGTGGATATAGAGGACGCTTTCAAATTAATTCCAGTTCATCCTTCCCATTGGCATCTGCAGGGCGTCAGGTGGCAGGACAAATTCTACTTCTCCTCCCGGCTGGTGTTTGGCTCTAAGAGTAGCCCTAAATTATTCAACTACTTTGCCGAAGCTCTTGCCTGGCTACTTTTGAACCACTGCAGATGTCCAATGGTGCTTCATTATTTAGACGATTTTTTACTGATCGAACAAGCCCAGACCCAACCTTTTGCCCTTAGGTCCCTCCTTCATCTGTTTCAGGAACTTAATATCCCTGTCTCCGCCAAGAAAACTGTTGGTCCCTCCACAGAGTTAGAATTTCTAGGTATTATCCTGGACTCCCGCAACATGGAGGCCCGACTCCCGCCTGATAAAGTATCCCGCATCCAAACCATAGTCCTAGAATTCTCATCAAAAGTTTCCTGTTCTAGATCAGACCTTCAGTCACTTTTAGGTTATCTCAATTTCGCTACCCGCATTATTCCCCAAGGCCGTTCATTTATCTCCTTCCTCCTCTCTCTACTTTCTGGTAGTTCAGACTTTTCACCCATTACCATTAGCGAGTCAGCCAGGTTGGACCTTGCCATGTGGGCCGAATTCCTCCAATCATGGAACGGCAAGTCACTTCTTCCTAAATCTCCCTCCTCACCCGGAATCGAAGTTTTTTCCGCCACCTCATATTCAGGTTACGCAGCCTCATTTGAGCCATATTGGTTCATAGAAGCCTGGCCCACCGAGGCTTCAGTCATCCCTCGCTTCTTCAGCTCGCGCGGCTGCATGGATTTAGTTCCTATTGTAGCAGCCGCCAGTTGTTGGGGCAGCGAGTGGTCACTAAATCCCGTGGTTTTCTTTACCCCCAACCCAGATACTTCTCTCTTAATTAATAAGGGTAGGTCCCCTTCCCCCCTCATCATGTCCTTTCTAAGGAGACTTACCTGGCTCTCCCTTAAATTTTAAAGTTTACTTTCTCAGCCTCACATCCTTCTTCAGCCAAGTCACAACGAATTAACGATCTTCTTCATTCTAATTTGCAGTCTTTTCACGAACTCTACCCAATGGCTCACGTCCATCCTACCAAGCCTCCGGCTTTCCATCTTCTTACCCTGCAGTAACCTGTAGCACTTCAGCCGACGCCATCATCAACCATCATCAACCTAGCCCTCGCACCTCGCACTAAGAAGAACTACGCCAGAGCATGGGCATCATTTTCCAAGTTTCTTCAATTAAGCAAATCTCCTCACAATTACTCGACCTCTAACATTCTAAAATTCGCAGCTTATTGCCATCACTCCCTCCACCTTTCTCCTCACTCCATTAAGCTCCAACTGGCGGGTATTCGCCATTACCTTGCCTTTATTCAACCCAGCCGCCCTTCCATATTTTCAGTATACCAAATTAAACTATTTTTCAAGGGCCTTGAGAAGATCTCTCATTCCCAGCCCAAGCCAAGATTGCCGATCTCAGGTCCTCTCTTTCGTAAACTTTACGAAATTATATCATCCAACTTATTTGAAGCTGAAATCAGTTGCGTTCTGTTAGCGGCAATCTGCATGGGTTTTTATGGCTTTCTAAGACCCGGTGAATTCTTGAAAACCACATACTCACCAGCCTTCCCAATCAAAGCAGACTTACTTTCCCTACCCAATTGTTTTAAATTTTTTCTCAGACGCTCTAAGACTGACCAATCTGGTAGAGGAGCCTGGATCCCATTCTACCCCACTCAAGACTCATGTTGCCCAGTTCTAGCACTTTCTAGACTTAGGACCCTTATCGAAGGCAAGCCCGATAACAGTCCTCTTCTCCCCACTCCTAACGGTCCACTATCATCATCCGAATTCATGAAGCTAGTCCGCATCTCACTGTTTCACGCAGGCGTCGATCCAGAATCTTATTCTGGGCATTCATTCCGCATTGGCGCCGCCTCCGCCGCTTCTCGTACCAACACACCCCCGCACATTATCCAGAAACTGGGAAGATGGAAATCACAATGTTACACTAGGTACATTCCGAATCCTAACAAAGAAATCCGTCTTGCCCTCTCTTCATTGTCTCAATAAACGTCAATAAAGTGTTTAAAGCAATTTTGTCTCGTCCCATTTTTGGCCTCTAATCAGGCCGGCTTTTACGTCTTCGGGCCTGGGTCCTTTAGGGACCGAGGTTATGCCAAATCCATCTAGTCATATCTCCTAGGTCTTCTCGTGTCATCCAATTTCGTTGGCTCCGTTGGCCCCTTCCACAAATATAAGATCCCTACGATATAAGAATTAATCCATTTGTTCCCCTTCACCTTCTGTGAGACTGCATAAGCCTATCAAAGATGTCAATTTAGGTGTTCGTGAACTTCTGCTTTTGGGTTTCTGTGCTCAGGGCCGGCCCTTACATGGGTCCCGGTGGGGCCATGGACCCAGACGGCACTTTGTCAGGGGCGGCAATTTGCTGCCCCACGTCGTGTTTGCTTTGTGCATCGCCATCAGGTCTGTCTGTGTCACTCTCCCTTTGTGCACCCTTTAGAGGTGCCAGGAGCCTGAATGTGACGTCACTCCAGCCCAGGGTGCCTGCAGGGCAGGCAAGGGAGCTGTACTGGCAATGCACGTATGGATCAGAGCTTCCGTAGAGCACAGCAGCCCATGAAGTAACCTAAAATAATATGCACAACGAAGCATTGCATTGCACTTGTCCTTCACGGGTTAAAGCAGACCACATTGAACCAAAGACAAGAGTGGAACAATTCTGATTCACACCAGATGTACTATAGAGAATAAGTAACAATTTCCTAAATTCCTGCTGATTTAAATGGACTTGTATTTCCTGAAATTTTAGGATAGTCTCCAGCGACTTTCACTTCCCTAATACGATGCACTTGGTTCACCCCAGAATTCTCCACTTTTGTAATGTTCATATGACCCATTGAGAAAAAAAAAATTCCAAAGAGATATTTTTTGTTTAAATAATTTTTATTAGGTTGACAATAAAAAATTATAAATATCAGTTATACTCTTACACTTTGTTGGTGTCTACAGACATATTGTAAATCAGAGTGCATATTTACAGCCCTGGTAATTAAAGCTGTTTATGGACACAAGACCCCAACATCGTATTTACTGGCGGAAATACAGCCCCATTAACTTAATCTCTGTCTCTGGACACAAGACCCCAACATCATCTTTACTGGCCAGTGCCGGCCTAAGACATTGTGCTGCCTGGGTCCAAGGATGAAATGCTGCCCCCCCAAAACCACGCCCACCAAAACACACCCACATCCATATTTAGTCTAAATATCGATTATGCTCTTACACTTGGTTGGTGTCTACAGACATATTCTAAATCAGTGTGCATATTCACAGCCCCTGGTGACTTAAACTGTCTATGGACACAAGACCCCAACATCATATTTACTGGCTGAAATTATTTTAGCCACTAAAGATGATGTTGGGGTCTTGTGTCCATAGACAGGGATTAAGTCAATGGGGCTGTATTTCAGCCAGTAAATACAATGTTGGGGTCTTGTGTCCATAGACAGCACAAGTGACCAGGTGCTGTGAATATGCACACTGATTTACAACATGTCTGTGGACACCAACCAAGTGTAAGAGTATAACCGATATTTAGACTAAATATGGATGTGGGCGTGTTTTGGTGGGCGTGGTTTTGGGGGGACAGCATTTCATCCTTGGACCCAGGCAGCACAACGTCTTGGGCCGGCACTGGCCATGCTTCTCTTATTGGTCCAGCTCCACAATCTCCTAAGGGAATGTGTTTACTTGGAAAATCTTTATTATCGCAACTTGACATTTCACATTGACTTGATATGACACCTTGGTGTCTTCAAAATGAATACCTGACCATAATTATCTCCCGGTACAGTTATTATTTCTTTTTGGATCTGTTCAATCAGTTAATTAAAATTAATGCTAAAAACTATGACAGCATCACACCACCATAATTGTCATTCTTACTGAGGGCTTTTCAAGCTAAGAAAAATAATAATTTAATTCCTTAGAACATGTTGAACACGTATTAGCAATGTGCCCTGCAGAACAGAGGTTAAGAATGTTCCATAAAACAAGGATGTGACATGCAATAATCATCCTAATAAACCCTCACTGTAGCCGATGCCCATGTGCCACAGGAAGAGATCCTTTCAAGCGATCACTGCTAATTAGGAACAGCAGTTAGCTGAAATGAGAGAGGGAAACGTGTTCTGTGCAGGATGCCAAATTGGCTCCACAGGGTGTTTAGAACGTATCACAGAAGACTGACCCATACTTAACCCTTTAAGGACCAGCATTGCTAAGCAATTCATTTCACTCCGCTCTTCTTCTTAAAGGACTAACACAGTAATGGCCAAGCTCTTTTTTCCATAAGGGCAATACTGAGAAAATAACAATTAATCAAGGACCACAAACTACTAAATAATCCAATGGCATTAACCATTTGAGTGCCAGAGAGGTATCCAATGCATTGTGTTGCAATGCGTTGGATACCTCTCTGGCACTCGAAGGGTTAAAGGAGAACTAACACCTCCTAATAATGACCCCAAGGATAATTTGCATATGTAAAGTGGAAGGTAGAGACGCTCAACTAGGAACGAGCCTGCAATAGAAATTTGCAGGCTCTCTAGGACTGGAGTCTGTTCGGTCTCTTTTAGCATCTCTGACCAGTTTGTTTGCATATGAAATTTACTCTTGGGGTTGGTAACCTGAAGGGTAACAGGAGAATCCAGCCGTGGACCCCTTGCTCACAGCGCCTAGAGATCAGCTACCCTTCATTAACAAAGCCCTGCAAGGCTGAAATGTACGCCTGGTATTTGCTGCTGCTATTTTTCAGACTGGAATTGTGTGGCACTTCGTGGCTGGACTGCATTCTGGCAGGACCAGTATGATGTGCTTTAGGATATTTCCTCTCTATGTAAGGCATTATTGAGCTAAAAGAGACGGCACTCTGGGTAAGACACCATTCCTATAGAGCCTGCTAAATACTAGGGCTGGCTCGTTCCTAATTGAACATCTCTGAGCAGTTTGTTTGCATGTCCATGGAGGCAGGCATGACATTTCCTAGCAGGACCACAGGATCTCAAACTGTGTTCATTGGACGTGGTAATCTTAACCCTTTAAACACCAGAAGAATGTCTAATACATTTATTTAGATTACATTGCATGCTCTGCCAACTTCCCACACCTCTCTCTGGTGTGTTTATATCCAGGGCTGGATTTAATATTAGGCAGTGTAGGGAACTGCCAAAATCTCCAGAATTATGAGGGAAGCCTCAACTGTGCTGGACACACCCACATTCTGAATTGTGGGTGTGGCCACAGCAATCTCTATGTCCCTGTACAAGCTTAATACCCTTCACAGGCTATTATTTACCCCTGGATGCTGGAGAGATCCCCAATGCATTGCAAAGCAATGCATTGGCGTTCCCTCAAGCAACCACAGGTTTAAAGCTTTTTTGTTTATTTTTTATAGGGCGAAGGCAATGAGGTGTGGCCACCGGTAGAGCTAAGGGTGCCTAGAGGCTCCTGGGATGTAAATCCGGCCCTGTTTATATCTCCTATTTGTATGTCTGTCTGTCATGGGTTTGTTATATATCCTAGCAAGTACCACTAATAGGGAAGAGTGAAAATGTTCTCCATGGTAAAAAACAGTGGTAGTTTCTGCCATTTTCCTTCTGTGAAGTGAGATGGGTTTGCTGTGGGAAGAAATCTACTGAAAATGGCCTGTTTTGTCTCCAGTGGAAATTCCCACTAGAAGACTGTTCCTACCAGCCACTCCCCAAAACGAACAGTGAGGCGTGTGAATGATGGAGCGCATGTATGAACTGGAGTGTGAGTTCTGGAAGAATATATAGGGGTGGCTGTAGGATTTTAGAGGCCCTACTCACACATCATTATTTATAATAAGACATTGCCATTGATTTTGTTTACATGTAGTAGCTGTACTTTATATGCGCTGAGGGGCCCTATGACCAAGCGGAGGTCCAAAGCAGCTGCTTATTCTGCTTATATTGTAGTGTCACCACTGATTCTTCAGAAGTGAAGATGGTGAAACATAATAATACAATTCTATTGTAACACAGGAGCTGGAATAAATTTACCATTGCAGTACCTATTAGTAATAAGCTGTCAATGTTGAAAATGATCCCATTTATGCTGCTTGCACCAAGGGACGAGCGCTGTGGGAATGTATGGTCATTTCAGGGAATTCTGCTAATGTGCACCTTCTATGTTTATGTCAAAACTAATGGGCTGGTGGATTCATACATCCAACAATAATTCTTATTTAGTCCCTTTAAAAAAAGGTTACTATTCTTAATAACATTTCCCCTTATGTAACACTGTGTTGGTGTACAAGTATAGATTTTTTTCTGTCGATAGACTAGTATGTCAATAAAGTTGAAGCATTTCTGCAATGTATAACGATCTTAGCTGAAAAGTCAATCAAAGACCCCTCCATGTACCTACATTATATTTCTGAGGTCTTTCCAGAAGCAAGCGAAAAACATCCTATATAATAATTTGCTAAATCGTGTGTAACGCCGCAACATGCGCAGTACACACTGCTGCACATGCTGCAGTCATGCGCAGTAGAGGCTGCCTGCGCCGCGGCTGATACAGAGCTGGGCGCTCAGAAGGAGCGTCCAGCTCTGTATCAGCCGAGGTGTGGGCAGTCTCTACTGTGCGTGACTGCCCCGCAACCGGGTGGCAGTGGCACTGTGGTCCATGTAACAGGCTGTTCAACTAGTATAAAATAATCTAATAAAATCAGGTTTGTTCAATTGTTTTATTTTATTTTGGTTTTATATATTATAATGCATTTCTTTCAATAAATTTCCATTCATCAAAATAATCTACTCTTATTGCCCTGTGTTGAAAAATGTCTATTTCCAAATTCTGATCTAAATGTAAAGTCAGATTTTGCATCACTTTTTATTAGACTGGAACGTTCAAAAGCATGACTGACATTAGCACCATTTTGTCAGATATCTGTAGGATATACACACGTAATTATATTATTTATATAGACACCAGAATGTTTTAACATTAATGTGTTGGGTTAAAATTGGAGCTATGATTTGCATTTAGTTTAAGTTTGACAACATCTACTTTTAAGATAACTTCTTTACTAGTGTAAGTGAAATTATCTTTTTGAAACTTTGATCTAAATATATAATTTCTCTAAAAACAATATTTTAACAGTAGTTTTGAACACTGGATCTTTATTCTCCTATAAGTTACATATTTACAACACAATTCAAATTTCTGTTTGTTTTGTTTAAAAAATTTTTATTAAATTAACCCCTTAACGACCCTTGACGGTCATAGCACGTCATGGGTTGTTATACCCTTAACGAGCCCATGACGTACTATGACCATCATGGAATTCTGGGCTCCCCCCGCGGCTGCACGCCGTTCGGGGAGTCCGGAATCCGAATCAAATTTAAAAAAAAAAATGCTTTGTGGTCCTTTAGTGACCGCAACGCGCCTGCGCAGGTGGTCATTAAGGGGTTATTGCAGAGATTTCAAAGACATAATAACTAACATCAACAAAGACAAAAGTTTACTGATTGATGCATGCCTCCCTTTAATAAGTACCTGCATCCGTGCTTGTGTATATAACCCTTCAGTACATAAGCGTTTAACCCCTTGAATGCTGATTTTTTTGGTTTTCTCTTAGCACATGGAGTGAAACAGGGCATGGAGGAAGCACTCCCCAAAATGGCCATACACTCCCATGCTGTTTATCCACTGCTGGAAGAGGGGCAAAGTGGGCATTGTTCTGTGTACAAAGCTTTGTGCATCGGTGTTAGTTGTGCATGTTACTGCTGACGTCAGTTTGTACATTCCTATCGGTACGCGCCATGCAACTGCCATAGACATTAGGAAAATACGGATTTGGTAGTGTACCATGTTTATCAAGTAAAGGTAATATATAAGGAAAGCAACTGAAAGTATAATTGGAAGCTGTATTTATTTAAAGGGATAGTAATGTTGCGATTAGAACAAAGCTGCAGTGTATCCTTGTAGTGTATCCGAATGATCACTGACGTCAGTAATGCAGAATTTGTTCTATCGCTTGAAATATTATTATACATTATGCTCCTCAAGCCCCTTTTTAGACTGCCAGCCCACCTCCCCATAGATCTAAAGTCCAGTCGCTTGACCAGACAGAGAGCTACAAGGCACAAACTGCCTCCATTCAATATAACCCTGCCCAACTGAAAGAAGTTTGTCCCTCATCGCCATCCTCTTCCATCTCCAATGCTCGAAGGATGACATAAGTATAAGGGGTGTGAGGGGTATAATTTATAATATTATTTCAAGAGATATATAGCAAATTCAGCATTACTAGCATCAGTGATCAGTTATATAAATCAAAAGGATGCTTTGCAGCATTGTTCTAATCGTAACATTACTGTCCCTTTAAAGTAGGACTAAAACCTCTTAATAACAACCCCACTTACTTTACTAGGACCAGGGAAAGGGCTTGATGGAATTAGCCCGCGTACCCATGTTGAAGAGATAACATCTTCAATCAGTCCTGGATGGCATGTCCACGGAGGCAGTCGTACCAATTGCTTGCAGTTTTTTTTAACCTTTTGAGTGCCAGAGAAGTATCGCAATGCGTTGGATACCTCTCTGGCCCTCAAAGGATTAAAAGACAGCAGGCAAAGTGCATGAGCCTACTTAACCCTTTGGCATTGTATTGCACAGACTTCCACAGCATAAAGCGTTAAAATTGCTGTGTACAATGAGCTTGACTTCCAGTGTACCTCTAGCAATGGTCATGTCTGCCTCCATGGACAATGACATCCAGAACTGATTGAAAAATTTTCTCTCTTGAACCAAGCAGTAAAGGAAAATTCATAGGGGTCATTCGAATTTTTTGGCCACGGTAAGGTATGTGGGGGAAAATATCATGAGGAGGTGTTAGTTCTCTTTTAAATGAAGCTGTTTCTGTTATCAACCCTTTGAATGATAGTGGGGTCTCTAACTCATTGAGAGGGTTAAGATCCACTTCCATCTCATAAATCTTGATCTCTGTGTAGAAAAGTATCTGTCTATCAAGTTCTTTATATGAAGAGCATTGTAAACACTTTGTCTCATCAAACTCTTTTTTCTCTTGCGCCTTTGTTAGCAGTTTTCTTGGAAGTCTTTTTACACTTTAGAATTCCGTTATTACTAAGAATGTATGACTCTTATGTGCTGCACCCTGTAGATCAAGCTTATTTCGCTCATCCTCCTCAAACGTTCTTCAATGCAGTTTTTTTTACAAATTAAATAGATGTATTATTTATATGTATCCATAAACAAGTATCGAAAAGTATTAAAAAATCCCAGAGTGCCTTAATGTACTATTCAGAAGTTGGAAAACAAATCAAAAGGTAATTCCACATCTAGAATCAAGGGTCATTAAGAAAATAAAAGGGGATCTACACTGTTAACCCCTTAAGGAACCTGGAGCTTTTTCTTTTCCAAATAGATTCAGGGGTCGCCGAGCGGCAGGCAACCGTGTGGGGACCCCTGAATTCCATGTTGTGTCTGGACCATCATGGGCAGGGATGGCTTCCCTGGGGCTGCTTTAAAATCCAGAAGCAATCCGTGGCTGCAAGGTGACAGGACCATGGCCGCGAGATGTGAAGGACCGCCGCACAGGTCTAATGATATGTAATTTGGTTTGTGACTACAGTAATGTTATTTATGTTATAATGTTTTATGCTATAATGTTAATGTTCTACCTTAAATAGTTAATGTGTTTGCCTACCTTAAATCCTGTAACGTGACTTAGAGGAGGATGTAGTTGCAGGACAGGAAGTAGGCAGTTGTAAGAAGCTAGTTCTCAATAAAGACTCTCCTTCTTAAGCTCCTTAATTATTTCTCAGTATCTTATGACAATAAAACACATGGTACCAGAAGGGGGGTCCACAGAATAATGGCAAACAGCAGCAGCACAAAAAATATTCCTCCCCTGGATTTGGAGTCTGGCAATGTATCAGAGAACTTGGCAAAATGGAAGGGGCTGATAGAGCTGGTTTATGCTGGGCCTGATTCAGCAAAATGGACAGATCAACAATAGGCAGCATACTTTCTCATCAGTGTGGGCCAAGCAGGTCGTGATATATGCAGAACATTGTGTGTAAGTGGAAACATATCTGCAGAGGACAAGAAAAAGACAGAGGTTCTGTTTGCAGCGTTTGATGCATACCGTAATCCACGCAAAAACACCACAGTGCAAAGAAAGCTGTTCTATGAGAGGAACCAAGGGGGCAGTGAATCAGTTGATGAATCAGTCACACGGCTACAACTATTTGCTAAAGACTGTGCTTTTCATGATTCTGGAGACATGATAAAAGAGAGGATATTAATGGGCAGCCAGTTCAAGGAAGTGCAGGAAAAGTTACTGCAGGAGGAGGATTTAACCTTTGAAAAAGCTGTCAGAATGGCAAAAGCATATGAGATGTCAAGAAAAGACTTGCAGGTACTGGGAGGGCCACAACAACAGATCAGTGCAATTGTGAAGCAATCTAGCAGTCACATGACAGAAAAAAGGGAAGACTGGAAAAGGAATAGAAGAGAAAACAGAGCAAGTGACACAGAAACAACCTGTGGATATTGTGGAAACTCACATAGCAGAGATATATTATGCCCTGCAAGAGGCAAAACATGCAATAAATGCAGGAACAAATGTCACTTTGCCAGAATGTGTCATAGAGGAACAGGCACTGTGAAGCCTCAGACACGACCAGTGTATACTATAGATGATGACAATTCACATGCAGACACAAACAGTTCCCAGATATACCTTGCATCTGTGGAGGACACAAAACTCTCTGCAGATGAAGCAGTGGTCACCTTACAACTAGGGGTTTCTAAGGTCCCTGTCAAGTTTAAAATTGACACAGGAACACAGGTAAACTTTGTGCCAGGGCACATATATAGCAAACGCCTCTGTAATGAACTTCAACTTGAAACACAAGGCCTACCAAAGCTGTTGGACGATGGCGCTTTACAAGAGTTCCCTTTGGTGTTGCATCTGCTCAAGAAATATTCCAGAAAAAAATCACATGAGCTCATTTTCGGGCCTGCGGGTTGTGGAGGTCATCACTGATGATTTGTTGTTCTATGGCAAAGACCGTGTTGAACATGACAAAAACCTAATTGCATTACTTGAGCGATATTGTGAGAAAAACCTGAAACTAAACCCAAATAAACTTCAGATTGGCATTGAAGAGGTAAGCTACTTTGGTCACATCATCAGTAAAGAAGGTTTGAAACCTGATCCCAACAAAATACAAGCAATTACTAAAATGCAAGCACTAACCTCCAGGAAAGAGCTAGAAACAGCACTGGGTATTTTCAACTATCTGTCAAAATTCTCACAGGGCTCAGTTCAGCAAACAGCACCCATACAAGCTCTGCTGCAGGAGAATACATGCTGGTCTTGGGATACAAATATGCAAAAAACATTTGAGAAAGTAAAGGCAACAATCAGTAAACAGCCTGGACCAATTTTGAAATTTTTTGATGTGAACTTCGATACGGTCCTTCAAGTAGATGCATCCCAATATGGGTTGGGTGCAGTACTGATACAAAGAGGTCACCCAGTGGTCTATGCCTCACGAGCATTCACAAAAGCTTAATCCAATTATGCCCAAATTGAAAAGGAAATGCTAGCCATTGTGAATGTGTGTGAAAAATTTCATCACTATATCTATGGACGTCCACTATTAGTCGAAACTGACCACAAGCCTTTAGAACACATAATGCTGAATCCACTCAACTCAGTTCCTCCACGCTTACAAAGAATGGTAATGAAACTGCAGCCATATGATCTTACTGTAAAGTACAAGCCAGGGAAGGAAATCCCAATGCAGACACACTGTCCAGAGTGTTTCCAGCAGGACATGAAGCACGGGAGGAACCTGATCTGGAGGAACAAGTGCATATGGTCTTAGGCCATGTACCAGTATCAGATGTCAGACTGGAAACAATACGACAGGAAACAATACAAGACAAACAACTAGAAAAACTGTGTTGAGTCATGTGCAATGGCTGGCCTGAGAAATGCAAGAAACTGCCACCAGAACTACAGGTATTCTGGCCTGTGAGACATGAGTTGTCGAATAACGAGGGCATCATCTTTATGGCTGAACGTATACGTATTCCAAAAATTCACCAAGGACCCTTATGTATTGCTCTGTGCAAACGACGGGCATGTGTATTGGTGTACTTGCCTAATATGGACTCTGACATTGAGAGGTTCATGAAAGTTTGCGATACCTGCAGTGAATTTCAAAGAGATAACATAAAAGAACCACTTATCCCGTATCCATTCTCGTGCATGGCAGAGACTAGCCACAGATATTTTCCATAATGAAGAGAACAACTACCTGATCATTGTTGATAATTACAGCAAATACTTTGAAATAGTACATCTGAAGGATCTAAAATCATCCACTATTGTATTGGCTTTCAAATCAATACTCGCTAGGCATGGTGTGTGTGAGGAACTCGTCTCAGACAATGGTCCACAATATTCCAGTGCTGAGTTTCAAACCTTCCTCCGGTATTGGGGCATCAAGCATAAAGCCGTTAGTCTATATCTACCACAGGTTAACAGATTGTAGGCATAGCTAAATCTATTCTATTTAAAGCGCAATCATCTGGGCAAGATGTACATTTGGGTCTGCTGAACTATCGTGCAACACCACTGGAAGGTTTATGTTCTCCTGCACAGCTACTTATGGGCAGGACACTGAGAACCACAGTGCCAATTTCTACAAAGAAACTTCAGTCACAGAGTTTTGTACATGAGTGTGTAGCAGCTCAACGAGACAAGAATGTTTCAAAACAAAAGCAATACTACAACAAAAACACCAAATCTCTCTCACCACTTACCTTAGGACAAGCTGTGAGACACAGGACCCATGGAAAGACTTGGGAACCTGCGCATATTGTACATGTATCTGAATCCCTGAGGTCATATGTGATTCAAAATCATCAGGGTCAGGAACTCAGTGGAAACAGATGGCATCTATGCCCTGACTTTACAAGTTAGACCACATGCAATTCAGATGATGATGAAGGATGATGACGTACCCAGCCACCCGTCATCAAAGAAGAACTTGACTTGCATGCTGCGTGCAGCACTGAACCAAATAATACTGATGACACAATGGATTTCTCATGTGCAACTACAGTGGTTCTAATTGGAGAGGATTCTCCAAATACTCCTGTTGACTCAAGGGACACCTACTCCAGTTATGGTCGCAAACTGAAACCAAAAATATGGAAGGACTTTGTGTCACATTAAATGTGTACATGCCTGAGGGGGAAGATGTAATGATATGTAATTTTCTTTGTGACTACAGTAATGTTATTTATGTTATAATGTTTTATGTTATAATGTTAATGTTCTACCTTAAATAGTTAATGTGTCTACTTTAAATCCTGTCATGTGACCTAGAGGAGGATGTAGTTGCAGGACAGGAAGTAGGCAGTTCACGAAGATGATGAAACTAGTTGTATCTTTTCTGAGAAGCAGAGGAATTTGGATGATAATTTATTTGGACGATATGTTACTCATGTCACAAGACCCTCATCTGTTGAAAGATCAACTTTGCTTAACTATCCAACTGTTGACTCACTTCGGTTTCCTTATAAATTGGAAAAAATCCATTTTAATTCCAACCCAATTGATAGAATTTCTTGGATTTACGGTGAACTCTTTAACATCCTCTCTGCTCCTTCCAAAAAAGAAATTAAAGTTGATACGAAAGGAAATTTGGTCCATTTTGGTAAAAGACCTAATTTCTTTAAGAACGATAGCAAGAATTCTCCATCTTCAAAGAGGTCTGAGTTATATGGACATGGTTCCTCTTTACTTGGAAGAGCGAGATGAATTGACTTGGTGGTTAAACCACATGGAAGCTTGGAATGGCAAAGCCATTTTCGGTTCTCCCCCAGATTTCATAATAGAATCGGATGCTAGAGCAGTGGGCTGGGGAGCTCGCTGTGGCAATCTTACCACAGGAGGCAAATGGTCAGATCTCGAACAACATATGCACATCAATTGCTTAGAGTTTTTGGGTTCTTTCGTGATCAGGAGTTTTTCCAAGGACATGACGAATTGCTGCATTCTCCTTAAGATAGACAATGTGTCTGCAGTCAGGTACATCAATCACCTGTGAGGCACAAAGTCAAAGAGTTTGGCCAATTTGGCAAAAGACTTAAGGCAATTCTGTCTCGACAGAGACATTTCCATTCAGGCAGAATATCTTCTGGGTCTTTCCAACACTATTGCGGATTGGAACTCGAGATATCTATCGGATTTCAACGATTGGACGCTTCACAAGTCCGTTTTCAGGAAAATCAACTTCCTTTGGGGTTCTCTTCACATAGACCTTTTTGTTCAAGACTGAATTCTCGATTGCCAAGTTTTCAGTTGGAGACCGGATCCAGAAGCTCTTGCTTCAGAAGCGTTTCTTTAGTCTTGGAGCGAGACCAGGAACTATGCTTTTCCTCCTTTTGCGATGATTCCCAAGGTCATTCTTCAAGTGAGGAAACAATGGGCTACCTTAGTGTTGATCTCTCCATTTTGGATGGCTCAACCTTGGTTCTCTCCACTTCTGGAGTTGTCAATAGATTACCCACGGATTCTACCCAACTTTCCTCAGTCGTTGACAGACCCTTTAGGGAATCCTCACAATCTCTTACTATCAAAGCAGTTACATCTGATGGTTTGGCTAATTTCAGGGGTCCCTGGTGTGTCGAGGGAATTTTGGAATCAGCTTTCTCACTCATGTCAGAAGCCTGGGCTCCTGGAACCCGAGAATGTTACAAATATTGCTGGTCGACATGTTGGTGCTTGGAACGGAGTTTGGATCCCGTCTTCCAATTTAACCTCAAATTTGAATTTCTTTTCTGATTGTTTTCAACAAGGTAAGACCTATAGAACTATCAATTGTTACAGGTCTTCGATTTCTGCAGGTCATTGCCATACTGATAATCCTCCTATGGGTCAACATCCTCTTGTTTCTAAACTCATGAAAGCCATTAAGTTATCTCGACCTCCATCTTCCAAATATAGTAGTCTATGGGATGTTAATATAATTCTACGATTTCTTGAATCTTGGCAAGAAAATGATAGATTGTCACTCAAACAACTTTCAGAGAAGATTACCATGTTGCTTTGTTTAATCTCTTTTCGTAGGGTTTCAGATGTTATAGCCCTAGATGTTACCTCTCATTCATTTGTACCAGGTGGTGTTATTTTTCAGATTTATAGGAGAACTAAAACTCTGTCTAGGCAAATTTTCTATCCCTCCTTTCCACTAAAACCTCAACTCTGTGTGGTTCAATGTTTGCAAGCCTATGAACTACTTCTAATATTAGACCAAAACTGTACTCAATTGTTAATTTCATTTAAAAAAAACTCATCTGTTTATTTAGCCATTTTGGCTAGATGGATCCGTCGGATTATGCAGTCAGCTGATATTGATGTCTCCCTTTTTGGGGCACATTCCTCGAGAGGTGTTATGGCCTCCAGATCTCTTTTCTCTGGAGTGAGCCTCAAAGACATTCTTAAAGCGGCTAATTGGTCCAGAGAATCCACTTTTAAGTCTTTCTATTTCAAACCTATTTCTCATGTATCTTAAAATGTTATTAATCAGCTTTAAACTAGCATAATAGAGCCTCCAGTCTTGCAATAAAATTCAAAGATTTTCCTAACTCTGTGAAGGAAAGTCAGGATTTTATTAAAGACATGGAGGCGAATATTATCCCTCCCATTTTTACCCACCCTGTCATGGTTCTTTTCTTCTCATTGCAGGATAATTGTTCGACTATTGCGGCCTGAGTTCGGAAAATAATCTTCGTTGAAGGAAAATTGTTTGGCTGTTGCAGCCTGAGTTCAAGAAAGACTCTACTGTTATATGATTACTTCGATACGTTTGAATGTTGATCTATTTGTTCATCAAAAAAGTGGATGTTGTTCCAGATGGGAGAAGTATTATACAGAGCTGTGGAATGTGATTGGAGGGGAATATGTGGGGGCGGAGCCAGTTATACTGTACCTTACTCTATGCTTTTTTTCTATTGTTATTTACTGTTTGTACTGTAAAAAACATTTGCTACTATCTGTAGTAAAGTAAGAAAGTACAGCATAATATTCGCCTCCGTGTCCTGACTTTCCTTCATGGAGTTAGGAGAATCTTTGAATTCTCAACCAGGGTGCCGGTGCACTTTGGTTTGCCACAGACATCCAATTAGGATGCCCATTGTTTTTTTTGTTTATCCAGACTTTTAACTGCATATTTATGGAAGTGTTTATGCATAATATGTTGTTTTTGTTACTCTGATTGTGAGACCTAGGAATAACTATATATTACTTATTAGTACCCTCTGACAAATGACATAAAATGTTAGGGGTGTCCGAAAAATCTAAATTGCGTATTCGGGGTGCACTGAACAAAACATTTTGAGAAACACTGATCTAATTCAGTCCTTTATTACACTGCAGTTGATAACTTTATCAATGGTTTTATCTGGAGATTTCTCCATAGACTTCAAAGGGAATCTGTTTGCTAAAGCAGTGATAATACTTATTAATCATAGTGTAATGTTAAGCCTATTGGTTGTTGTGAGGAGATATAAACTAAAGGCCAGCTAAAATTACGATTAATACCAGATTGCTTTATGTATGTATATAAATTGACTCGTTTGACACTCACAGCTCTGTAGGGTGACTGTTTTGCTGTGAAATATTTATTTTTGTACTAACTGAAAATGTCGGTTTTCCCAGGATTCAAAACAATTCAACTAGGTCTCACTCACAGCCACCTTTATATGTCCCTAGCTCCTCCCCTCATTCTCACCTGTCCTCTTTTTTCCTGCCACCAAGAGGAGGAAAATCCCACCTTCATTTATTCTCCCTGGTGGGCTCCCCCTCCCTCAGACACAGGGGAAGAAGACTGCTGTGCCTGGGCCCAGTACTTAGCCATCCACCATCTTTTATCTCAATAGAAACAGAAGTGATACAATCCCAGGGATTAAGCAACAGTTGTACGATTTTAATGTGATTTCAATTCAATATCATTGAAATCTAAACTGTAAATGAGTAGCTGTGTTATTACACCGAGGAACACTGCAGCATGCTGTATCTCTCTGTGACAATCATAGCACCTGTTGCCTGTGTGAAATCCCCCATAGGACACAGTGATTCACAACATGCACTTTTTCCTGACTTTCTATCACAGAGACAATGTGGCCCGTGTGAAAGGGGTCCATACATATATATATGTATTTTTGTGTAATTTTATATACATGGCATTGCTCATTTACGGCTAGATTCTATTACTGGTGCTTCTTGTATCTCTGCTTTTATCTCCAATTTTAATAGAATATATAATAGAAAAATGTTTTGATAAAACGGGTGTTAACATTTTGCACCTGCAACAGAATCTAGCCCCTGCTCTTATGTACTCCGAAGAATGTGATCTGGAGCAAAGACAGACAAACATTTGCATTGCATTGCATTGTAGGCCTCAATAGCATTCAAGGGGTTAGCCCTTTGAGGGGCAGAGGGGTATGTAACATATTTGCAAAGCAATGCATTGCATACCCCTTTGGCACTCAAAGGGTTAAAGGCCCCATGTAAATCAGTGGGAGTTCTGTGAATATCTATTTGACACTTTGGTGCAATCACTCTAATCCAGAACTGCTCAAGCTCTTCTTAGTACATCATCGGCCCCTCATCATACACAGTGAGGCTAATGTACAAAGAAGAAGTGGAGCAAACCAACTGCACTATAGGGGACAAATATACATTCCCCTTGATTTAAATGAGGATCTTAACCTCTTGAATACTGGAGAAAATTCCAGCGCATTGCTTTGCAATATCCTGGAAACCTCTATAGCAGTCAAGGGGTTAAAAGCTCCATTTGAATCAATGCATTACTCACACCCTGGCATTCAAAGGGTTAACCAGTTTGCAAAACAAACAGCACACGATATAGAGAGTTTAAATAAATAAATAGAATGAGACTTTTTCTTTTGCCTTCTTTTGGATCAACAGCGGTAAACAGGAATAGGAAAAGGGCTGGACTTGATGGACCTTAACTACTATGTAACTATGTCAGACTAAAAGCTGTGTAGGTGACAGTCTTATATTCCTATACGTTCAGTTACCTTCATTAATGCCTTATACCTTATTATTTTACACTTAAAATAACACACATACACCTACTAGTAATAAAACCCCATTTACCTCACTTGTTTCAGAATAGTCTAAAGGCAACTGAAATTTGGGGGCCGCAGTTTCCAATAGACAGAGTGGGCACCTGCTTAGAGCTCCAAATTTTGAGAGGAGTCGGAGATGATTTTGCCACACCCACATTCTGAATTGTGGGTGTGGCTACCTCAATCTCAATGTCCCTGCACCAGCTGTATACCTGTTTACAGGCTATTATTTAACTTATTGGATTCTAGAGACATCTACAATGCATGAAGATCTGTCTAGCAACCAAGGAGTTAAAGCTTTTTTAGTTCTTACTTTTTATAGTCCGAGGGTAATTTCTGCTCCAAGAAACAGTGGCTGGGACTGTGGGCGGGGTTGAGTAAAATGGGTGTGGCCATGGGAAGAGCACTTGGGATGTAAATTCAGAGGTATGTGTGTGTATGTTGTGTGTGTGCGTGTTTATTAGGACTTATCTATGTTATTTTAAGTGTAAAAGAATAGTGTGTCTTCTGCAGCTTTTGTACAAAGATGCAAATGAACTTCCAGTGAACCAAGACAAAAGGCAAAAATTCATAAAGAACATTAGGATTTACTGGCCTATTATTATAACATGTTACTGTTCCTTTAAAAATGATTTTGGTTTTAGTAGGATTCCTGTAGGAAGAATATCTAACCAAGTCCATGTCCCTTTAATCCAGTATAGCTCACTGACATAGTTTACATTTTATCTGCAGACAAGTTATGTACACATTATCTGCAAAATAGGTTCAGCTTTGAAATATGTAACTAGAAAGTGTCTGCACATCGCTTGTTTGTCTTTACATAGGCATATGCCTCCTAGTTTAATTAGTTTTATTTAAAATGTATTTGCATGTGAATAAACAAACATTTTTACAGTCTAATATAAGAAATGTCTTTTTTTAATCATTACTGGCTCTGAGGATAGCCATCTGTTCATACACCTTAAATACAAAGGCTACACCTGTTTTGCATGGTCCCCTACCGTGGGCAAGGGCTTCATCAGAAGTGTAATCCTGGCATTTGCTTGACACTGGCAGAATCTGACATTCCTGTAAAGCCTGCAGCTAACCATATGCAAATATCTGCTAATATTTCCTTCTATTGCTATGGTAATAGTCATTTCTCAGCATGTGTTAAAATATCAGATCAAAATAAATCCAAATATAGAAAGGAGGAAAGCTCACTAAATTATGAGAGTAAATATCATTTAACCCTTTGGGTGCCAGAGGGGTGCTGAACACATTGACACTCTATTGGCACTCAAATGGTTAATTAATTGGTTGCTATGATGACTGCAGAACACTAGTAAAGTTTCTCAGTTTATGTAGAAGACTTCACTAGAATCTGAGGTGTTAAAGGAACAGTATACTTTTATTTTTTACTGTTCTGTAATACAAGGGAGCTCTCCCTGTTGTGAGATTTGGCCAAAAGTTTGTACAGCGGAAAACTGTTTATCTTTAATATTTTACTCTGCAATTTTCTATTGAAATCACCAGATTGTGTGCCTTTACCATGGAGAGCTATAGTCTAAGACTCAATGGGGGTTATGCAATAAGGTGTGATAAAGATTCGATAAAGAGGAGATAACTTCTTCAGCATGATACATTTTTCAGTTGCCAAATTATTCTATGGAGCTCAGGGCTTAAAAGTTGAAGTCCTTTGCTACTAGCCAGACCTGAAAAGTTACTCACCACTGCAAGCCATAACATACCAACCAGAGCTGAATTTCTACTCACCAGGGCTAAATTTTAATTTGCCATTGGCTAGTAGCGAGGTGAAATTTTGAGCCCTGATGGAGCCTATGCACTATGATCTCTCTGGTTTGAGACATATTACTTCATAGGCTCCATAGCAACTGGGGATAAATTAACTCTTCTTTATGACTCTTTTATCAAACCAGTGCATCACCCATTGCTTTTCCATAGAATGCGTTATAAAAATAGCTTTTTGGACTGCAGGGAAGTTATACACTAAGGTGTGATAAAGCTGTGATAAACTGGAGATCACTTCTCCAGTATGACTGACTAGCTAATGTTTGTTATTCTGTGGCACCTGTGCACTGACATGAGAGATTTTAGTGCATGGGTAGCCAGCTCTGGTCCTCAAGAACTACCAACTGTGCATGCATACAGAATTTCCCTGAATGAGCACAGTTATACTAATTAATGTGACACTAATTATTCCACCTGTGCTCTTGCTTGGACATCCTTAACCCTTTGAGTGCCAGAGGGGTATGTAATGCATTGCAAAGCAATGCACTGCGTACCCCTTGGCACTCAAAGGGTTAAAACCCACAGTGTTGGTAGCTCTTGGGGACTAGTGAGTGACTGATCCACTGATCACCAGCCTGTGAACAAGTATTCAAAATGCGACCTGATGGCGTGTCAGTACCGAAGACTATTGTTGGGAACTATTGCATTAAAATGACAGGAAATGGAGAGATTATAACACTGGTGAGGTCTTCTTTATCACATCTCTCCTGTGTTGCAACGTTTTTAACCCCTTGAATGCCAGAGAGGTCACCAATGCATTGCTTTGCATAAAAGCCACATTGTAATCAATTAGAAGTTTAATTTATCCCACATGGAGCAGTAGGTTTACTCCAGAATTGTTCCTCTTTTAATTTATAAATTAGGTCCTTTGTATATTACATTTAATTGTATAGTTTATTCAGAAAATGATTACAAACTGAGTCACTGAATTCACATTACATGTTTTCCATTTTATTGCAAAAGGAGCAGCAAGCAACTGAAAGCTAAGGATCTAATAAAGTAAAGGAAACAAATGGAGAAGGGGGTTAGGAAAGACTATCTAGGCTGGATTCTGCTGCAGGCAATAAAGCTATCAATGATCTCCAGATGTTCCCACAGAAATGTAGAGAAGACATGCAGTGATTCATGTATCACCTGCAATAGAATCCAGCTCACTGAATTCAAATCCTGTCTTACAATCATTATACGAGGACACAATCAAATCAACCACAACTTCTAGATTAGATGTTAAAGGGGATCTCTCACCCCTATAATATTTAGGCTTATTAGGTACAGTATATATTGATAGCGATGAAAACATTATTTATTAAAAAACAAACAAACAAACAAAAAACGCTATTTGGACTAAAATTATTGATTACATAGTGCCCTGCTCCCTACTTCCTCAAACACTGGTCTTGCCGCACTGCCACTGCTCCTTCCCACTACCCAGCTTCCTCCGATGATGGAGGCTCTCTGTCTGTAAGCTGAAGCAGTCTCATTGGCTAGATATCAATCTCTGCCAATGAGATCGCTCCAGCTTTCAGACAAAAGCCTCAGTCATCAGAGGAGGCTGGGTAATGGGAAGGGAGCAGAGGCAGAGCAGCACTATTTAATCAATACTTTTAGCCCAAATAACATTTTTCTTTGTTTTTTTTAAATAAATAACATTTTCATCGCTATTTCTAAATACTGTACCTAATAAGCTTAACTTTTATAGGGGTGAGAGATCCCCTTTAATAAGAGGAATCCTACTTTCTTGTGTTGAAAGTGGCATTGTTCCCTTACAATTGTACTGTACTGTTTGTACTCCATGAATCTGTTGCTGCGCATGTCTCCTATCACGTTGCTTTTATAACAATTTGGGGGAATAAGGGTCAGATGATAATTTATTCATTACATTAACTAAAGGAAAATAATAACAGTAAATTAAGTTGAAAAAACACACAAGTTCATCAAGTTCAACCTTTGCTTCATAGCCAAGGAAAAATGAGAATTATATGAGCCTTCCTGCATCCAAAATGAATATTAGTCTATTTACTGGAACTTTCTGTTTTACCTATTAATACACAGTATAACCCTGTATGTCCCCTCTTAAAAGAAATGAATCTAATCTTCTCTTAAATGTATAATTGTATCAGCAATTATCACATTCTAGGGCAAAGAATCCCACAGACCTTATTGTAAAAAAACTTAATCTGCTGAAATTGAAAGCTCCTTTCTTCTAATCATTATGAGTGGCATTTAGTTATTTGATCCGGCATTTAAATGAAAAGCTCACTAGAGAGATCCTTGTATTGATCTTGCATATACTTATATAAAACTTAACAATATCCCCTCTCGAGTAAATAAACCAAGTGTGGCTAGACATTCTTCATACATCAAATCTTCCATTCCCATAATTCATTTTGTTGTATTCTCTGCAGTTCTAGAATGTCCTTTTTCAGAGCTGGTGCCCAAAACAGCATTGCATATCCAAGATGAGGTCTTCAAATGAATTGTACAGTGGCAAATTTATGTTATCCACTCTTGTTTCAATACCCAGGGGCGGAGCATAGGCACCCAGGCAAATGGAGGTCAGGGGCCCCGTTTACCCCACCCTCAGTTATGCCTCACCTGAATTTATGTCCAGCACCCGATTTATAGCTCCACCCACCCCTTTTGCTAATATTTATAACTGGCATTAATGTTGTGATGTAAAGCAAGTAATACCACAGAGCTTACAACTGAAATGGAGCTACAGTGTAGAGCAATTTCAGCTGTATGCTCTGGTATCACTAGTGTAGCTCCATTTCAGTTGTAAGCTCTGTGATACTACTTGCTTTACATCACAACATTAATGCCAGTTATAAATATTAGCAAAAGGGGTGGGTGGAGCTATAAATCGAGTGCTGGACATAAATTCAATTGGGGCATAACAGAGGGTGGGGTAAACGGGACCCATGACCTCCATTGTTTTACCAGGAAGAATACATTGAGATTCCTTTTGTTTTCAAGTATGTCCTGGATAGTTTTCAGTGAAGGAAAATATAATATAATATCGCATAGCTTACTACAGAAATGTAGCTACACTAGTGATATCACAGAGCTCACAATTGAAATGCAGCTGAACTAATGATACCACAGAGCTTACAATTGAAAAGGAGCTACACTACTGATATCACAGAACTCACAACTGAAATGAAGCATCACAAGTGATGCCACAGAGGTTACAATTCATATGGAGCAACACAAGTGATACCACAGAGCTTTCAGCTGAAATGGAACAACGCTAGTTATACCACAGAGCTTACAATTTAAATGGAGCTACTTGAGTCATATATCTCATGCACCTGGTAAACACTACGTGAATCAGATCTTGCCAGTGTCATGTATGTGTGTGAGGAAGTGCAACTTTTGTCTGTACTGAAGAAAGTATAGATTATAGTTAGAGGGTTAGTTAACCCAGTCTGTCTGAGATTGAAATGTTTTGCATACTCATTGCACTGAAATAGTTAACTCATTGAGTGCTAGAGAGGACTCACAATGCTTGTGAAACCTCTCTAGTATCCAGTGAGGTTAAAGATGAGATTACATTACTACTTGCCTTAATACAGGGCATTGTGTGTATATTTTATCTCTGTCAGTCAATGCCAACCTCTCATTTGTGGACTCGCTCTCTGTCCAGTCAGACAGTCTAGTGTGATGAAAAGGAGCACTGACCATGGGAATGCAACTCCCTTCACTCCCCTCGTACCATTGCCTCTATCCTCCATCTATGTCTGGTAGCAATATCATAAATTCACATACCTCTGACCTTAATATTATTTATAATGGAAGGCTTATACTGAACCCTGATGTAGCTAAGTGTATATAACCCTGGGATACATACAATTAATTCCACAGGATTCTGCAGTGCATTACAATGCCTTAGAGACATCTCTAGCATGCAAGTGTTCAAAATTAGAAAATGAAACAAACCCTACTGCAGCTTCAGTTCATTCTGTTCAGTATTCAGACTGCAGTATCCTTGTGGAAGGAACCTGTCTTTCTTCACTACACTGTTCCTGCTTGGACTTTGTACAGATTTGTAACATAGGCGGTAGTGCAATGCATAGATGTGTCATGGGCACAACTGCCCCAGTGTTGGCTCAATGTGCAGATAACAAGCTTGTATGCAAAATGAGACCAGGGGAGCATTACTATTACCCTTAGAATTGGAAGAGGGGAGAATATCTCCCCCCTGCACACAATTCCTATGCCCATGTGATACAGTAAGCACAGACGCGGCTTAGAATGCCAATGGTAGCAATGCCTAAGTGCTATTACCAGCTTTGAGACTCCTGTGTGCTGTTCCTGCATGGGGCCCCGAGGGATGTAACCCCATTACTCTGGCACTGAATTGCTTTCTAATGCTCTGAGTATCACTCTGGCACTCAAAGGGTTAAAGGGTTAACCCAGGTAGCCAAGCTACACCTCATCCTGCCGGCTGTTATCTATATGATGCAGTGCATGAAAAAATTGCTGAATAGAACTGTGCTAAAGAAGCTGGGGAGAGCCTAGACTCATTCTGCAGCCACTCCAGAGATAGTATCAGGCTAGGCCCATCCCAGCTTCTTCAGGGAAGTTCTATTCTGTCACATTGCACGGATATTAGCATATAGATCACAAGCAGTGGGCTGCAGTGCAGCTTCTATGGAACACCTAGATGCCTGTATAGAATAAGTTGCAGTGAGTTATGGTATTACATTCCTCCCAGGCCCGGATTCTTGCCCGAGCCCATGACACCTGTTACCCCTTAGTGGCAACCCTGCCCCCAGGCATATCTGCCCCTGCCCCCCTTCCCAGCAGTAGGCCCTTTTTTAATGACCGCTCATCTCATCCTTGTTCAATACCCTTTTTAACACAAGACAGCATTTTCATTTACTTTTGCCACTGCTGATCACTTTTTCCACTTTACAAGGAAGCCCAGATCTTTCTCTAGCAATAAGTCTACTAGAATGATTCCGTTAAAAAGATAGTAATGTCAAAAAATAGATCCTATATAGGATAGTTCAATTCAAGTTTTTAATGCATAGTACTTTTTGAAATATCTTTACCTTCATATTCTTCTTGAAAATCAAGTTAAATGATTCCCCCTCCTGCCCCTTTTCATCAAGTCATGCAGAGTTCCCTGAGATCAGAAAGCCGGTCGTTTGACCAGACAGATCACTGTGAGGGACAATTTCCTTATACAGTCACAATATTGCCCCTCTTTGCGATTCGTTTGGACCGGCTTTTGGATCTCAGGGAACTTTACATGATGTGATGGAAGAGGGTGAGGGGGGAACTTAAATTGAGCATTCCTATATAGATTTTTTTGACATTACTATCTTTTTAAATTCATAAGTAACATTACAATTTCATCATCCCAAATGCATTACTTTACACTTTCCTACATTAAATTTCATATTCCATTTGGTTGCCAAATCTGCCATTTTATGTAAATCCTTTGTAGTGAACATATATCCTGTTCTGAATTACTTACCTTGCATAATTTAGTGTAATCTGCAAATATAGAAATGTTGCTTTCTAGAGCCATTTCCAGGTAATTTATAAACATACTAAAAAGCAGAGACCCAAGTATTGAACCCTGAGGTACTCCACTCCCAAATGTAACTGTATTGGTAAACTGTCCATTTACAACCTCACACTATTCCCCATCATTCAACCAGTTTTCTATCCAGTTGTAAAGGTTTATCCCCTTGCCCCAATTTCCTTATTTTATACCCCAACCTCCTGTGTGTCACTGTATCAACTGCCTTTGCAAAATCTAGATATACTACATTATTTTGGAAAGGAGCTTGAAGCTCTCTGAGTGGGTAGTATGTGGGGTCAGTGGTGAAGAGGGTTGAGTTGTAGATGAGGAACAGCAGGTAGGCAGGGTAACAGTAAGAGCGTTTTTCCGGGTAAAAAAGAAATGTCTATCTGACTTTATGTTTTTGGGGTTTTTTTTTTCCTGGTATGTCCCATCTCTAGTCCTGCTTCCTCAGTAGTTTTTGGTGATCGTGTCCTTCCCTTGTACACTGAGAGCTTTTGCTCCACTTATCACAGTAGGTGTCCTTTTGAAACCATGGCAACTCAGCTGACCAACCAGCATTAGTGCTCATACACAGAAGCACATACACATGTTCAGTATCACGGGTCAGGTAATGGCAGGTTAGAACATATCCCAATAAAGTCAGCCACATGATGCTAAATGCTTAGGGCCTGATGTTACAAAAAAAAAGCGGCGTTATTCTGGAATAAACCACCTGCACCATAGGGGAGATATAAAATACCAATTGATTTAAATGGGACTTTTAACCCACTGAATGCCAGAGAGGTATCCAACTAATTGTGAGAATTTATTTTAATCAATACGGTGCAGCTAATGTATGTTTGTCAGAAGCTGTCATGCACAGTACAGACAGATGCGCACGCTGCAGTCATGCGCAGTAGAGACTGCCCATGCTGCGGCTGATTACGGAGCGGGGCACTCCAAATCCAAACCGTAGTCCTCTCTGAGCATGATTGCACCGTAGCCGTTGCTGCCTGGCACTGTGACCCGTGTACACGGGCTGTTCAACTAGTTGCCTTATATTTACACAATATTTAACTCTTTCAGTGGTTGTGGTTCCACTTTATTCCAACATGGTATCATCATTCTATGTATCTCATTAGGCATATTAATTGCTGTTTGTATGTACTCTACACTTACAGCTCATTTAACCCTTTGAGTGCCAGAATCGTATCCAACGCATTGCAGTGATTTCAGGATTTCCCTGATTAAGCGGAGGGGAGTTAAGTGCAAGTGCATAACAGGTAAAGCTGAATTATCTATACATTTTATTATAATTTTTTTTTTTTTTTTTATTCACCCAATTTTTATGTCCCTGACATCTAAATACATTTCAGTTTCCAGAGAGTTTTCTGTCAAGGAATGTGAAAGCCATGATAGTGATACAATGTTGCACTATCCCTGCTGCAGCAGCAAAGCCATCCTCCACTTCAGCAAACAGAGCAGTCAGTGCTGCAGGGATAGTACAACATTGTATCACTATCCCTGCATTCATAGTGCCTGACAGAAAATCTTTCTGGAAACAGAAATTCAGTGAGTTTTCTGTTAGAGTCATAAAAGTGTAAAAAAAACAGATACAGATTAAAATAAATAAGTATAGACAATTTGACTTTAAATATTATGTACTTTACCTACAAATTAGGCTTTGCAATGCTTTGTGTACCCCTGTGGCATTCAAAGGGTTAATAATCTGTATGCTGTCTATGGACATTCTGTCTGTTTATATATACAACTCTGGCAGACCTGCTCTTAAATAATAACTGCTGCTTGGGATTTGACATCAGTTCTTTAAAACCACAGTTATCTACAAAGAAATATCGGTGCATGTCAATCAACAACATTTTGCGAAGTTTACAAATGCACGGGCATACTTTGGGATTATTTTTGTGCATTTTTACTTCCTTCTAGGAAAACCATGTAAGTTAATTGCTTTAAAGCGGAACTACCACCGCTAAAAAAATTGATCTCCAATAATTCCCCATCTGGCAACTAGCTGCTCAGTAAAGCTAGTCGCCAGAATTATTACCTTGTTAAATTGAATTCTCCATTCCTCCCGGGCTGACAGGCAGGACGGAGTGCAGACATCTTTCCATAGTGATGTCTGCACACCTGAACTGTCAGTCCCAGCTGGCTCTAGGAGGTGTTGCTATGAGCCGTTCAGCTCCAAAAGGGACCGACAGCGCAGGCGTCACTATGGAAAGATGTCTGCGCTCCGTCCTGCCTGTCAGCCCGGGAACAATGGACAATTCTATTTAACAAGGTAATAATTCTGGTGACTAGAGCTACTGAGCAGCTAGTCGTCAGATGGGCAATTATTGGAGATAAAGTCTTTTACCGGTGGTAGTTCCGTTTTAACATGACTAGTGGTGGTGGTGGCAATTGTGGGGACTCTATGACTCTGGCTAATTCAGTCTCACAGTCTCCTTCCTTCATATTTTGCATTAGCACAACAGAAATAGGAGACAATGATATTATTTTTATTGTGAAAAATGTTGTCCCACTCTCTGAGATATCTACAATACGATTATGACCCCCTTGGCCCTATACACATTGAAGAGTGCTGTTAATGCTATTAGTTGTCACACCTCTCATGTGCTACATGTGTGTCTCCTAATCAGAGTTGTGGTTGTGCTTCAGGTGGAATCTCAATGAGTGCTCAGATGAGATACTTCTTTTCCCCTGTTCACATATTTTTTACAGAGACCACTGATAGCAACATTTTTAGCTTTTGGATTTGTGAATGAAGTATCTCCATACTGGAGATTTTGTGTTGCATTTCAGTGGTGCTGCATTTTGAACTGCAGCACTCATAGCTAGGGTTCTGGATGTTGACTTTTGTGGCTTCTTAGCCAATAATAGTAAGTGTGACTGGGCTGGACTGGACTTTAATGCGGTAACGATGATGATGATGACCAGATGATTGTATTGTTTTAGGCGCATTTACTTGTCCAAACTTTCCTGTTGATCTCCCAAAGCAGTGATTCTCAGCTCCAGTCCTCGGGGCACACCAACAGGTCATGTTTTCAAGATATCCTTAATTAATCACAGGTGAATCAATCACAATGACTGAGCCACTAATTACTCTCCTGTGATCAAGCAGGAATAACCTGAAAACCTGCACTGTTGGTGTGCTCAGAGGACTAACGTTGAGAAACACTCTCCCAAAGGGTTTATAAACAGGTATATTGCTCGATTAACATGGTGGAAGACTGAGCCTTTTATTTTTAGATACAACTAATTTTTCTGCTGTATCATCATCGCTCTCTATTTGTATCAAAAGAGGGGGAGGAGAATGGTATGACATAGTCTAGATCAGCATCATCATCCAATATTACCAAATTCTCTTCCTCCCCACTACTTTCATATTCTTCTAGGTTTTTAAAGTCTTAAAAATGTTCCTGTTACTTTTCTCCATAGGAGGATTGATAGAACAGTGATGTTGACCATTGGTTTGTGGTGGGTTGTCACTGTCACTGTCTGTCTGTACAATATCAAGATTTCAGCAGCTTTCACTTACAGTAAACGGACACTCCCTTTTATACAGGTGAGTTAGAATCATAGGAATGGATGGGGGACATTTTTCTTGTGTGTGTGTGTGTGTGGGGGGGTTACATTATTATAAATTATTTCAATACAACAAAAGAGAGGACAAAAAGAACAAAAACAAATTCATGGGAATTCCCACAAAAAGTGAGAAGTTACATGTTTTATCTGTTTTGCTTTTGAAGTGAAAACTTTTGCCCATCCCTCCTCTTTTCCACCTAAATCTTCTTATTTTCACCAAAGTGATGACACTAACAATAATCTTGCAAATAGAAAGGCTTTCACTGTGTAGAATCCAGGATTTTAACCTGATAATATTAACAGTCATTGCCTAGGAATGGAGTATTGATCAGATTGTTAAAGGTATTTTTATCTCGGATGGAAAATCCAATTTTACTGATTTCAGCCGTTAATTTCACTTCATTAAGAACCATACTTAAAGGAAACACTTCTGGAAGATTTTTATTCAGATTCTTAACTTAATCTTATTATTATTTTTTAAACCTTGAATACTAGAAAGGTCTCATCTGTTGTTTCACAATGCATGGAGAACTCTTGTATTTAGGAGATTAAAATTCCCTTTAATTCTCTGAGTGCCAGAGAGGTACTGAATGTATTGTTTTGCAATGCATTCTGTACCCCTCTGGCACTCAAAGGGTTCAAATCAATGGGATGTTAGTAAATGTGTTTGTGTCCCCCATGGAGCAGTTGGCTGATTCCAGAATAACTCCACTTTCTTGTGTATAGGATAATGGGGTTATATATTGAGGTGTGATAAAGTCTCTCCCATTGGCCGTTATTCTATGAAGTCTATGTACTAACATGTCCCCAACCTGGCAGATCTCCATATAACAAACTGGAGAGTTTAGCTCATCTTTAGAACATTACATCCCAGGACGGGAAGGGAGGGGGGGGCGCAGATGCACTGAGTTTACATAGGGTCATGTATGGTGATATAGAGATAAAGTATACCCAAATCCATCTTGTGTTATACACTAAGCTGTGTTTGCCATCTTAACCCTGTGACTATGCCTGAAATACCCTTTCATTGCCATGACTTCACCATGCCTTTATGATTTTAAGTCTCCTTTGCCAATGGCTTATTTACAAATTGAAATTACACTTAATGAGCCATTTTTTGCATTCCTATTGTTTTCCATATGCACTAAGCGTCAGTAGCTGGTGATACTGTCAGAGCTCACAGAAACAACCACCTTTCTGAGGCTGGTGAGATGTGAGCTGTCTCAGACTACAACACAGGGCTTGACAAACCCGGGACGAACAAGCCTAGACACAACACTTATCTCTTCAGTGCCAGAGTTGTGTCCAGCACATTGCTTTGCACACTCATCTGGCATTCTTATGATTAAAAGAGTAAAAAAAGCCAACAGATGGGTGTTTGTGTGCAGGGGTGGAGCTGGCACCCTACTTTTATTGTGAACACCCATTGGAGCACCTAATTGCAACTTGTTCAGAGATACTCAAATAAAACAGTGCCCTCATATATGGAGCCCTACCACTGACATCCCTTAGCTAGGGGAGGCCCAGCATGTGAAGAAATGCAGTTTTTCCAGTGTCCCTTGCACCATTCATACCTATTCCCCCTTATCTGCTCTCCCTCAATTTCATCCTCTTGCCCCCTTCTACCCCAGCTTCATCTCTCCTTTATGTGCATATACTCCAAGTTTATATGATAATAACCAATGTTAGTACCTCTCCTGTTTCATGCCAAATTCTTAATTGCCAATGCAAAGTGCTCACATCATGTCACCAAAAATTATCCTTTAACCTTAGTGCATCTCTCCCCAGGTGTTTCGTTTCGAAAAAGTGCAATTGGCTAAGAAGAGGTTTAAATCAGGGGTATTCTAACATTACTTCAAGAGCCATATACATGCCAGGATCAAATCAACCACTTCTTGCACAAATGTGGTTTAGTCAAAAATGAATGTGTTTCTAATTAAGTCACTTATGCTTAATTGGTGATAAAACCATAAATCCTGGACTGCTTCTAGTCCTGAATGGCAGATCTGAACACCCACAGTGATGGCTATGTACGTATGTACGTAAAGCTGAAATCTAGTGACTGAATGAGAAAAAACTAATTTTTCTTATTACTGTCTATGGAGAGCTTTGATGATGATGGCCTTGTTTTATTAGCAGGAAAAATGCTGCACTGCAAATTATTTTAATAGAATAATAATTTCTAGCATCTAAGGCTGGATTCTATTACAGGTGCTAATTTTATCTCTACTTTTATCTCCAGTTTTCTCCATAGACTTCAATAGGAAAATGTTTGATAAAACGGGTGTTAACATTTATCTCCTGCATTGGAATCTAGCCCCTAGTGGTTACATTTTAACACAAAATTAAAACATGAATAAATGTTCTAAGTATTTATTGACGTTTAACCTTTTGAGTACCAAGAGGGGTGTGCGAATCATTTGTGTAGCAAAGCATTGCATACCTCTCTGGCAATCAGAGGGTAAATAATATCTTACGTAATCCTTTCCTTAAAAGTCAGCACTCTGAAAACCATTAACCCCATTGATTTAAATCTTGACTTCTACCATATTGCACAAATCAAGAGGGAGAGATGGGAATGTGTTACAGTTCATTTAGCTAATGTCTGCAAACACTCCCACTGTAGAGATATTTACAATAAAAGAATAGATTTCTGTAAAAAGTTAAGGAGCCATAAAATCATAATGAAAAATGCCGGTACCATATAACAGTCATAGATGAATATTGAGCTTTGTATAACCAACGTGTGTGCGAATGTGTTTAGCCCTTTGAGAGACCGAAACCTATCCAGCACATTGCAATGCTTTAGATACACCTCTCTGGCACTCAAAAGGTTAATTCAAAGAACCACTAACACCTAAAAATGAACTGGAGGCACATACAGTTAAATACCCTGTACTCAGTGCTAGCATCTGTAAACCTACTCAGTTTGTTTTCTGAGGCTTAAAATCTAGTCTTATGTATTGACATAACATAATCCTGATAGATCTCCGAGAAGTGATTGTACTCTATTCTTTGTTAAAGGTCTGAGCTTTTTTCAATAAAAAAGCAATGGCTACTAGTCTCAATACATTAACTGCCTTAACTTCTTCTTAGTGCAAACAACAAACTCAATAAACACAATTTTATCTGAATAGGACAGTATACAATACATAAACTTTAAAAAAAACAAGTCTAGGATTATATTTTAGGAGACTCTTAGAGTAAAATCGAGACCTTTATTGGCTAATAGCCTATTAGTCTCCTACTTTACCTAAGTTATATTTTAGGGATCAACCAGAAATTAAACATTTTTTACAGATGTTAAGTGTAAGTATATGGTACTTAAAGGTATATCACAAATATATATTTCACAAATTGGGAAACATTTAAATGGATAGATAGATAGATACACACAGACACAAACATACATAATAAAAATGTATATACAGTTAGCAGAGGAGTAGATGTTATAGTTAGTATGGAAAGCTGGAGTGAGCATACTGCTCAGGTAGTCTGGTAGCTTTCTAGAGAAGTGGTTATAAACCAGGCAAGAACGGTAAAGGGTACGTCTACAATTGAGTGTTAGCAAATTTAGTTCTTCATTCATAACACTATGATGGGTTGTTTAACTACTGTGGAGGATACAGTGCCATAATGAGTTATACAGTGTCAAGTTTAACAAGATGGATTAATGGTGCGTGAACATATACAACGTACCTATAGTCTATGACTGGCATTAACATCAATTGTACAATAAGTTTCTTACCAGGGGGCTTAAACATAATTTTTTTCTAAACAGAGTGCCTATTTTGGGATAAAGTTTGGATGTTAATTTATCAATATTAAGACCAAAAGAGAGGCACATACCAAGATATTTGTAGGAGTCCACCGGGGACAAGTTAAGATTAGACTCTGTTATAATGGATAGGTGGGTATTGCAGAGATCACACGGTTTGTGCTTTGTACCAAATACCATATGACCGTTTTGTTGGTGTTTAATGACAGTTTGTTCCTTGCTATCCATTTTTCAACTTCAGAGAAATCATGTTGTAATACCGCTTCTAGTTGAGATACGTTTGAATTTTTAGCATAGATTATGATGTCATCTGCATACATGTGCAAAGAAGATGCTTTGCAAACTATAGAGAAAATAGAAAACGACCAAGAATGAAGCCTTGTGGAACCCCACTTGTTACTTTGACAGGAAAGGAAATATTGTCAGCAGTAGACACATACTGTGTTCTGTCTGATAAATAGGATCAGAACCAGTTTAGAGATTGATTACCCAATCCTGAAGTTTGGCATTTGCTTATCAAAATATTATGGTCTACTGTATCAAAGGCCTTTGCAAAACCTAGGAAAATAGCTCTGGTGAGTTCACCATTTTCCATGCCAGTCTGGATATCGCTGCATACTTTTAGGAGGGCAGTGACTGTTGAGTGATTTGAACGAAAGCCTGACTGACGTGGGATGAAAAAACTGGTCAGTCGGTAATACTTATATAGTTGCACATGGACACATTTATCTAAGATTTTAGGTAATGTGGGAGTAGGGATACTGGTCTGTAATTTGTTACTATATATTTAGCCTCACTTTTGTGGATAGGCACAACTCTAGCCACTTTCCAGGCTTTGAACACAAACAAAATATGAAAGGGCACTGGTCTCAAATATCACAACGGATCCCCATACAGCCACTTAAATAGTGGGGTGCTCTCTAGACTTAAACTACAAGCTATACAAATACATATAATGAAGTAAACCATTAGAAGATAAACCCCATTCACAGAAGTCTTACATTGAGGCACTCGGACCCAAAAAAATATATATTATTTTGCACAACAAAATAACTATAGTTTTGAAATTTTATTGATACAAATACATTCAGACAAATTAAAACCAATTAAAATACACAAGAGATTGTCCTCATAGGGATCAAACCTCAGTAAACATATACCATGTGGTAGTGCAATGTCCCACAATTGTATACAATCACAAATATTTAAATACAAACAGTGGAAATATACAGCACCATACTCACATATCAAACAAGTACCAATAAGATATAATTGCCCTTATTGAAAGAATATAATAATCAATAAACATCATAATATGACAGCTTAAAGTGTAGTTAATAAAGAATAGACCGGACAAAAAATGGTACTTATCGTAACTAGAGGTCTGATCCCTATGGGACTCTCACTGCAAGTCAACCGTCCCAACGCGTATCGCCTCCTCCGAGGCTTCGTATATTTCCACTGTTTGTATTTAAATATTTGTGATTGTATACAATTGTGGGACATTGCACTACCATATGGTATATGTTTACTGAGGTTTGATCCCTATGAGGACAATCTCTTGTGTATTTTAATTGGTTTTAATTTGTCTGAATGTATTTGTATCAATAAAATTTCACAACTATAGTTATTTTGTTGTGCAAAATAATATATATTTTTTTGGGTCCGAGTGCCTCAATGTAAGACTTCTGTGAATGGGGTTTATCTTCTAATGGTTTACTTCATTATATGTATTTGTATAACTTTCCAGGCTTTGGGCACCGGATGACAGGGGGGCATTATTTAGGGATGCAATAGGATGGGATAGTAATGTTTCACAAAAACAGCAGCTCCATTTAATCTTCATAGTGTTTGAGTTGTAGTTCAAGAGTAATTGAATGATAAAGTATCCCCCTCCCGCCCTTTTACCTAGTGTAAGCCACCTCCCCTAAGATGTGGAATCTGGTCCCAGGACCAAACAGCTCAGAGCAAGGGACAATCTTCTTACTGTGAGAACAATGAAAACCCTGTCCCCCCTTGACAGGTTTTTCAGGTTTTCCCTTATGCTAATTGAAGATTGCCCCTCTCTGCAATCCACCCGGACACCACCTTGCTGCTCTGAGGTGAGCAGTGTAACATCAGTAAAAGTGGCGGGGGGTGGATACTTCATAGTTCAATTACTCTTAAATTACAACTCTGACAGTACTGAAATAACACTCTCCATGGGCCAAATACTATAAAGATTAATTGGAGCTGCTTTTATTGTGAAACATTACTATCCCTTTAATAGCATTGTTGGTTGTTGGTCAAGGTCAGATTGCAATTTCATTTTTGGGTTAAGGAGGCTGCCATATATTTCACTATCATTTACTGGCATGAAATTTAATTAATTCACTGAACCAGGTTGCAGGTGGCAGAGACTGTTCCTTGCAAGCGTCTAATTAAGAATTACCTTTGTTTCGTGTATTCACGATACTGGCACATCTAACAAAGTGGCTGTTGAATGCATTAGCTATTGCTATGGGGCACTGTATTGTTTATTTGCCTATTTTTATAATTGATGGGTGAGAATGTTTAGGGGGGGTTGTAGATGTTTTTAATAACTTTCCAAAAATAGGCTGGTTTTGATATGTTACTGTTCAAGTTGTCAGTAAAATATTGAGCTTTTGCTAGTTTTGTTTGCTTTGTGCAAGTATTTCACAATTGTCTGTATGTAGTGTGATCATAAGCGGACAAGTTTTTTTAAATTTTGTCCATAAGGCATCTCTGAAACTATATAATTCAAGCAGGTTAGCCGAGACCCAGGGTATACGAGCCCCCATACCCTGATCTTCCTTAGTGGGGCATAGGTATTACAGACCTGTAAGAGTTAAAAAAAAAAAAAAAAAAAAAAGTCAGTTGCTGAGTCTAGATCAGGTAGTAGGTGAAATCTATACCACGGCAATATCTTAAATTGTTTATGAAAGATTGGAGATTACATTTTCTAAATGATCCAGTAACTATGACTTTGGTACATGATTTGATTGGTTTTATTTTGAAAACACAGTAGACTATAGAGTGATCACTAAACACATTTTCTAGTACACCTGACTCTTGCATTCTGCTTGGGCCAGATGAAAGGATGCAGCCTAGCAGAGTATGGTTGGATGTTGTAAGATTTATGCGAGCAGGGCAGAAGATTGGCTGTGATAAATTCAGTCTCTTAAATAATGACAGAATCTTTCATTCCTGGAGCCCAGCTAATTCATATTAAAGTACCCTTTCATATTTTGACTGTCAATCTCATTGAGGTGGTGAGTTATGTCTGAAAGGGACTGTGCTGGCATATTTGGTGGCCGGAAGATGCCAACAGTTTTGATTTGTTTTAAGAAGGGAAGAACAATTTTGCCAGCAATGTATTCATAAGAATTAGTTATAAGAATCATTTAAAAGTGTAAAGTTTATAGACACTTGCATCTATAAGATTACACCTCCTCCTCTCTTTTGTCGGTCCTTCCGAAAGCATGAGTATCCTTCAATAGCAACAGCAATATCAGGTATTTTAGGACTTAGCCAGGATTCAGTAAGTATGAGGATTTTCAGCTTGTACACATAACACCACACCTAGTTCATCTGTTTTGGGTAGTGTACTGTTGCAATGCACAATAGAGAGACCTTTTTTAAAGGTGAAGTTGCCATTTATTGCTGCTTGAGGGCCAGGGTTAGTTTCTATGTCGTTTACCAAGGCAAGTAAAAAATGCATAAAAATTTGTGAACTGTAGTGAACATATAGTGAAAGGGTGCGTTTGTTGCGATAATTACTGGGACTGGGCGAGCTTGTTTTTAATACTCTCCATCAGCACTCAGAGGGTAGTGCACATGTATGCAGAAGTACATGGAGGATTAATATGTTATGGTATGAGGAGCATGACTGCAGGGATAAGCGGAACACTACATAAAACGTGGAAAGGTTAGAACAGCTAGTAGTAATATGCTCATTTTATGCATGTCACAAAGATAGCAGGGGGAGAGAAACAGGAAGTCAGAAAACAGGTGAAATGTAACATCTGAGATTGTTTAGAAAGACAACTTTATATTTACAACATGTATTTAATCACTTCACTCTTATTCCACTGCATCCCTTTTTGTTTACTTGCCTGATGTCTTTAAGTGATTGTGCTGCAGCAGCTCTCTTTATCTCTTGCCCAACTCTCAAAGTACTTAGAAAAAGGTGTACTTGGAAGAAAGGTGCTGATTCAGCCCTGGCAATGATGCAACCCCCTCAATATGCCTGAATTTAAACTAGTTTGGTGTCCCTACTAAAACTGACTGATCATGTGATCTCAATTACAAATTATTTTACATTGAGAGTGCTATGAGTGCAAGCAGGTGGGACACCATTACAACATCTGATAATAAACACAGAGCAATGGGGGAGGCAGACAATATGGAAGACTGGGACAGGGAGTTATTAGTACATACCAAAAAAGGTTAAATCATAGGATTTAAGCAGCATCATGATAGGAAATAGCAGGAATGGATTGTTTATTAGTACATACCACAAAAGATTAAATCTCAGGATCTATTGAGAGAGACAATGCAGTTGAGGTACTGAGTAATATGCTTGTAAGCCAATACCCCATAGGGGGACATACATACATTTTCATTTATTTAACTGGTGATTTACACCCCCTAAATTCTAGAAAGGTGTCTAGTGCATCACCCACAATGCATTAGAGACCTCTCTAGCATTCAAGAAGTTAAGAGATCAATTGAAATCAAAGGAAAGTTTGAGAATTTCTATTTTTCACCTATTTGTTGGAGACATCATAGCATTCAAGGGCTTAAATGTTTGAATGCCAAAGAGGAATTCAACACATTACAATGCAGTGGATAACTCTCTGGCACTCAGAGGGTTAAAGGGACAGTATAGAGTCCATATTTAACCCTTTTAAATCATTGACTGTCCCCCAAAAGCTATGTGACTGGAGATTCCATAGATCAAATGTCCTCTGTTTCTTTGCTGCTAGGCTGAGTATTGCTTCCTCACTACAGAAGTCTATAGAAGCCCATGTCAGATAATTCACCATCAATGGTCTGCTATAGCGGAGAGAACAATCTCCCATGGGTGTAGAGTGTAGCGCTGACCTCACCCTGGCACTGTGATCTGTATACCATGCAAACTCCATTCCTATAGCTATTAGGAAATAGCCAAGGATCCTAAAGGCCTTACATGGACCCTTTACTGCCCCTTTAACCCTTGAAGTGCCAGAGGGGTGCCCAATGCATTGCTCCTCAGTGGGAATTTGTATTCAGGTGGTTTGCTCCACGATTACTATAATATTTCTTAGTACAGCAGGCTCTATATCTGGACTTTCATTTATGCTATCATGTACTCAACAACATAGAGGACAAATTTTTCCCCAATTATTCACTGATTTAAATGTGGCTTTTAACCCGCTACTGGGGTCTCCAATTAACTGAAAACATTCAAGGGGATAAAACGGTCCATTTACATGAATGATAATTTTTGCCACTTATTGTCCAACTAGTTTGTCCCAGAAATAATCTGGTTCTTCTTGGTACATCTGCCTCATTGGCAGGTCAGCGTGTTTTGTATATATGTGTGTGTGTATATAATTGGCAACTTTTTGCTTTTATATATTTTGATACAAAAAAAATCACTGTTTCTACAAGTTGGACTTTCGTGGCTGTTTGGTCCCGGACAAGGTTTCCCCTCCTGTGTTGTCTCGTCTGTTGGAGTCTTTGGATAAGGCTATGGGGAGTTGCTCCGGGTCAGTGGGCTGAATGCCCCTTGGTGAGTTTGATAGGATTTATTTTATTGCAACATGTATGGATTATGGTAGCGCTCCTGTTCTGGATATTGTTTACATCTGTCTCCTTGTGTCCTGTTCCTGTGAGGACAGACTGCTGCATATCCAGGTTTGTGAAATGAGATGGTTCCAGGAAAGATGTGCCACAGAATAAAGCTAGCAACCACTTTAGGGTGCACTTTGAGGGGCATCTCAGTCATACTGATCACATCCACCATGAGCAATGCACTGGAAATATCTCTAGTATTCAAGGGGTTAAAAGCTCCATCTGACTCAGTGGAAATTTGGGAAATGTTTATCTCATATGGTGCAGTCGGCCTGCTGAAGACTTGCTCCTCTTTCTCTTTCAGATACAGTCCATGTTGTCTATGCTGGATTACCTCTGTATTTTGTCTACCTTTTGGAATACAGCCCTGAGAGTCTATGCTCTGTTGCCTCTATGCATTATCAATCAAGTTAGCAAATAGCACCTATGATCAGTTACCACGTTTTAATGCATTATCGGGAACCTGTCTTTTGTAGCATATATTCAGCAGATTTATGGTGGCTGAGAATGTTTTAGGCCAATTAACAATGAATGGTAGTAAAATCAAATTGGTTTTCATCAACTGGGAGCCTGCTCACTTATTGCCTGTTATGCAGGAAACATACTCTAAATTAGTTTCCTATTGAATAAGCTACACAAAGAGAGAGATAAGTAATGAATGGGGATGCATGGCCCTTTAATGATATTCAGAGTTTTTAAGCCAATTATTTAAAATGTAAGGAATTTTTGTCACGGTTATACATTCACAGTTTTAAGTTTCACAAATGTTTGTAAAGGTCATATACCTAAAGTAAAGTGGAGGAATCCTGGGCATACCAACTAAATATGCCCATTGCTTTAAAGGTCACATATCATATGATAATTACCCTTCTCACAGGTCTGCTCCTCTGGAAGAAACCTTATAGAAGAAGCTAGGGCTGCATAATGAGGCCCAGTACATTAGCAAGATAGCCAAACAGGGATGTAAAAAGTGATCCCTTCTATAACTAAATTGATCATCAAACTACAAGCAACACATTTTCTGTTTCCCTCATTTATCATCTGTCATTTTGGTCATTCACATCATGTTAACAGACTGACTATGAACAATAAGGTTATGTTTACATGAGCATAGTAACAGTTGTTGAGGCCAAAAAAAGATGTCTATCAAGTTCAGCCCATGCCAGTTGATCCAGTGAAAGGAAAAAACAATGTAGCAATTTCTAATTAAAAAAAATCCTTCCCAACTCCAAATAGCAGTGGGATATTTACCTGGATCAACATCCTATCTGCTTTGAAACCAAGTGCCATATTTCTCGTTATTGTCCTGAACTAGAAAGGTATCCATTACTTTTCTGAAAGCAAGTACATTATCTGCAACATCCTGAGGTAAAGAATTCCATAACTTTATTACCCTTACTGTAAAAAAATCCCTACCTTTCTTTCAAATGTGTCTTTTATCTAGTTTTAATTGTTGACTTTTTTTTTTTGCTTAGCTCTTTGGGTAAATAATTCCATAGAGAGTTCTTCATATTGAACTTGAATATATTTGTAAACGGGAATCATATCACCCATTTGAAGTTCATTCTCTAATGTAATCAAGCCAAGTTTGCTAGTGTCTCTTTATAATATATCCTCCAATCCCTTTATCAGTTTTGTTGCAAGACTCTGCAGTTTTTCCAGTTCAATAATGTATTTTTTTGTTTAAGAACCAGTGCCCAAAACTGTACTCCATATTCTAGATGAAAATTTACCAAAGATTTATATATAAGTCAAATTATATTCCCAGCCCATACATCTATACCTCCCTTCATAGAGGACAGTACCCTATTGGCTCTTGCAGCAGCTGAATGATACTGCACACTGCTGTGAAGTCTACTGTCTATCAGTACTCTTACATCCTTCTCTAATGAGGATTCGTTCCCCAAGTAGTTCCAAATTAAAAAGCATTGGGCCTGGGACTGAACCCTGTGTGGCACTCAATTACAACTTATACAAACTTAAAAAGGTTCCACTTACAACTCCTCTCTACCATCTATCATTGAACCAGTTTCTTATCCATGAATAGATATGACCTCCCATACCAAAGCATTTTAATTTATGCAGTAACCTGTTGTGACGCACATTGTCAAATGACTTTGCAAAATCCAAGTATACTATATCAACACCCATACCCTTGTGCAAATTACTATTGACTCTTTCATAAAACGCAAGTAAATTATTTTGAAATTATCTATTCTTCCTGAGACCATGCTTGCTTCTTCACGCAGTCCTGAATAATATCAGTAAGTGACCCTTCTAATATCTTACCCACTATGGAAGTGAAGCTCACATGTCTATGATTTCCTGGTTTAGAGCTTGTCCCCTTTTTTGAACAATACTACTACATCTGCTTTCCTCCAATCATAGGGCAAGATACCTGATGAAAGTGAATGAATAAACATTAAGTATAAGGGTCTTGCTGTTACTGAACTAAGCTATTTAAGTACCTGTGTATGCCATCAGGTCCAGTTGTTTTATTCCTCTCCAGTCTTTTATGGACTTTGTCCACAGTAAGCCAAATACATGGTGGAGGAAATTCTGTAATTCTCTTTATTTGTCCGCAGCCTGCCACTGTTGCTGCCTTTGTATATAAAGAAGAAAATATGTTTAGAGTGTCAGCCATAGACTTATTCTCACTTATTAAAGCACCATTCTCAGTTTTAAGAAGAGCAGTATCATCTCGTTGCTAGAGAAAGATCTGCAAGTCCTTGTAAACTTGAAAATAGTGACTATTCTCAAACAGCAGTAGCAAAAGCAAAGTACTCTCTTGCATAAGAGGTATTGAGCACCAGTTCTGAAAAAGGGTGTTCTACAATGGAGGGAGTACAGAGGAGAGCAACAAAATGAATTAAGGGAGTATAAGATTTCACATACGAAGAATGCCTAGCCATATTTGGTTTATTTACACTAAAGAAGATACATCTAAGAGGAGCTCATGTTACGTTGTATAAGTATACCCAAAGGCAAAACATGAATATCTCTAGAGAGCTTTCATTCCAAGACCTGACCAAATACCTAGCAGTCACCTACTTACAATTAAAGGAAGAAGGTTTCAACTTCAGCAGAGGACAGGTTATTTTTATAGGGATGGGCGAATCTTTCCGCCTCAAACTGAAATCGGCAAAAAATGGAGCTTTCCGCTTGCAGAAAAATTTCTCGCAAAAAGTACAGATTTTCCTCTTTTTTCGCCCATTGAAATCAATGGGAACAGAGAAGTTACACACAACACATTACAAATAATATTTTATTTCCAAAAGACATTGTATAATAGGGGTATGAAGGGCGCCTGTGTTGGTGGGGTGTGGGGAAAGAATCGGTTGAACAGGGAATGTTTTTGGAGGGTTGTTTACTGGGATTGGGGGGCACTTAATAAAAAAGAAATCCTAAATAAAAGAAAATAAAAACCGTAAGACGTGGTATAAAGGGGTCTGAGGAGGGTGTCTGTGTTGGTGAATGAATCATTTGAACAGGGAATTTGTTTTGGGGGCTTTCTTGACTGCTATTGGGGGGATAGTTAATAAAAAAAATACATCAATAAAGACATTTCTACTTAAAGTGACAGAGACAGGAACCCCCCGACATAAGCTGCCACTGGGGTGGACTAATACTTGATAGAGTATTTTGTAGAGGATTTGTTTGAGAGGCCTTTGTAGGACTTAGACTTATTAGAGGTCCAAGCCCCGAAGAAACATTGATTTGTAAGACTTAAGCTTGTTTGGCACAAGCCCTAAGGAAACATTGATTTGTAGGACTTAAGCTAGTTTGGCACAAGCCCTAAGAAACATTGATTTGTAGGACTTAAGCTAGTTTGGCACAAGCCCTAAGAAACATTGATTTGTAGGACTTAGGCTTGTTTGAAACAAACCACCCAAAAATTGTTTATTTTTTTGTCTGTCCCCTTCAACTCCATGATTGGTAGGTTGAATTCCATTGTTCCGAAAGGCACCAGAAGGGGCTGACAGAGCAGGAGCAGAGAGAGCCTACTGCAAGATCCCAGCCGGTGAAAAGTGTGTGCATAGCGCTAATGTAATAATAATTTGCGGAGCTATGTTAGTGTAGTGAAAGGTCTGCTTTAATACAAATGTCTTGCCACATGCATGAGTCTAAACATAATAAATCATGAAGGTAAGAAAAAAAACAGTAATGAAAATCAATATCAAACATTGATATTTTTTTTGTTTTCTATAGCTACCGAAGATAAAGCACATGTCAAGTGTGATAAAGAACGGCAAACGCCTAAAACTGAAGATAGAAAAATAATCAGAACTATATAAAAACTACAACGTGATTTATTGGTAATATGAAATGTTCATTCAAATCAGTTACAGCTCCTTGTCCAAGAATGAGACCCCAGTTTAGACACTCAAAAAGTCATATGTTCAAATCAAGTGATGACATTTATTAGCATCAAAATATATTTTTATGCATGGAATTCAAATTTTGCGCCAGTCATTTTTTTTTTCCCCAGCGGTTGTTTTTCACAGCATAGGTAATTGGATGGCTTACTGTGCTTGAAAAACTGCTGTCAGCTGTGGGTTTTTTTCACCGGAGCATATTAAATCAAGCCCTAGGTCTCTTCTTAAAGCATAAAAATGGATCTATTACTATTCATCTTATTAATTCTTATTATGCCTGATGAGAGCCTGGAATCAGGCTGGAGGAATGAGAATGCCAGTGGGTTGTGGAACAAGGCTGAGCTGAGGGCCTGGAGGCAGTGTGAATGCCACAGGGGTATTCATTGCATTGCAAAGCAATTCACATTGATGTGGCATACACAGCGTTTTTTTTTCTTTTTCTTATTCAGAACTCATGGGGGGTGTTTCAGGACCCCTACTGGACTTGTAGGGTGGGTGGGCATCTGGACACCTCCTGAATAAAAGAAATGAAAAACTTTGGTGGCATGTGGAGGGTCCAACACATTGCTTTATTATGCAATTGGCTCATTTTTTTTTTTTTTTTTAATATTTTTTATTCAGACCTCATTGAGAGGGGAGTCAGGAAGGGTCCTGATGCCCACCCCTAATGAGGTCTGAAATAAAAATTAAGGAAAAATTCAACCCTGTGTGTGCCATAGGGGGTTCAGCTTCTTACTTTACAATGCGTTGGATACCCCTGTGGCATGCACACTGGCTCCAAACACCTTCCCCCTGCCCCACAACCTACAGGCAATCACAATACTCCAGCCTGATTTCACTGGTAGACACCCATCATCCCCAACAATTTGTTAATGACCCCCAAATACAGGGCTCACATGCCTGGTGGGGGATGTAGGATGTCTGACAGATCAAGAGCTTAGGACCCCTTGAAGAGATAAGAGATTTAGTCCAAAATGGCTTCTGTTCAGGGTATCCTTTTAGTCATTTGAGTGCCAGAGGGGTACGCAACTCATTGCTTTGCAATGCGTTGTGTACCCCTCTGGCACTCAAAGGGTTAAAAGGTTGCACGAAAAAGAGCATGTGACCACATGACAGCTTCGCCAAAAATGGCAACATGAGAATCTCACACTGCATGACAGTGCGAGATTCTCATGTTGCCTACTGAACATCTCATAGAATAAATATAGTCGGTAGCAGAGTTCCACAATGCTATATCTACCACCTCAACAGCAATGAGTTTGAGATTTGGTCAGATCTGTCTCTCTGATTGTATGTCAGTCTTATATAAATTTCACTCTCCGAGATCTCGGTATTTAGTTCCATTGCCTGTATTACTATCTTTCGGCACTACATGGGTTAAATTTATTATAGTGTTTCACTTGCTATTTTGTCTTCAATTGATAGATATACGGCAAGTAGAAATACATAACATTCATTTACATGGTGCATCTTAAAATATTTTTTGAAGACAGAATAGCAAGTGAGATGCTTTAATAAAATTAACCCATGTAACACCGAAAGATAGTAACGCAGGCAATGGAAATACCGAGATATCTCGGAGAGTGAAATGCTTGCTGTAACGGAAGCTGAGAAGGGACCGCGTCACCTTCCGCCGTCGTTCCTGGGTCTCTCCTTCTCAACGCCAGATAAGCGCCGTCAGGTGCACCGGTTGGAGTATGAACAGTCACTGGAAACAGCCACAGGATCGCTGGAAGCAGGGAAGAGTCCATGTCGCCGCCTGACAGTCCACGAAGTTAGGTCGCAGGAAACTGGCAGCAGGCGGTCGGCGATTCAGGATACTTGGCGCAGATGGGTATCAGAGTGGATACTTTAGACCATAAGCAATACAAGACTCCAGGACTCCTTGTTCACTCCAAAACAGAACTCTCTTTATTGTCACAAACCACAGATATTTATATACAGTACAGTACATTGGATCACATGGGGAACCTGATACAATAGGGAACATGATTAAATCCTAACACATCAGACAAAAGCCAGCAACAGCTGGTCTTAACAGATACAATGACTCAGACAGGGTTACATTTCAGATACACAGGGGTTTGATTGAACAAAGACTTGAGGGCGTGAACTAATTACCACATGGCAGGGGATCAACATAGTAAATGGCTGGAGTTGCTATAATCCACATCTTAGGGACAGTGGCCCAAGGTTGGAGCCTTTGATTGACTATTTTGACTGCCCTGCCCCAACTTTGATCAATCACTGGTCTGCCTACCATTTCCCAGGTTAAGCTAAGGAAGATATTTGCATACCTGGTAGTTGGTGATTGCACAAACCTTCAAATTGGACAAGTACAATTAAACACATACAATATTTGAAAATACATAAAACCAAACTTAATACACAAACCAATGTTTTTAACTATAAGTCTTTGTTCCTGGCAATAGCTGGCCAGTTCGTATGCCAGAGCCCACAGCTACATCCAAGCAGGGCAACAAGGTCCATAGTTTTTAAGTAAATAGTTTGTGGTCCAGACAAGGGCTCAGTAACGGGTAGGATCCGTTACATTTCTCCCCCTTTTTTGTACCAAGCCAGCGGTTGCGGTAGTAAATGCTGGCTTGGGACTCTTGGAGAGCCTTGCTGCTGTGAGCCGCTTGTCTGGACAGTTCGTCAGTCCGTACGCCTTGGTCCTAGGCCAGAAACACTTGTGGAGCCCCTTGTCCTGGGCCAGGGAAACAATAAGCAAGCCCCTTGTCCTGGGCCAGGAGAAAATGTGAGCCCCTTGTCCGGGCCTAGAAATAGTAAGCAAGCCCCTTGTCCTGGGCCAGGGGTACAACTTTGGTCCTGGCGAGCACCAAATTGGGCAGCTTCTCCTGGGCCATGCTCCAGGCAGTGCTGGGGTCAGACCCTCCTGGGTCTGGGGCCAGTGGCTCAGGGTCCAGAGCCAGTCCATACAGTGGATCTCCCTGGGGCAATTGTGTCTCTGGATCCTCAGTGACCTGGGAATCAAAGTATTGGGAGAGGGGCACATCTCCCCCTTTTAGTTGGGCAAGTGCCCCAGAGGGACAGGAGAGGATGTTCTTCCCACTCTCCTGGGCTGGGGCAGTACTCAGAAGGTCTCTGGACACACTGGTGATTCCCTCACCCAGCGTAGAAGCATCCAAAGTACTGGGGCAAGTAGAACCATCCCCACAGAGGACGGTGGTCCCACTCCTTGGGGCCATAGCAAAAAAAGGGTCCTTGGTGAGGACTGTGGTCCCACTCACCAGGTCAGGGGTCTCAGGAAAAGGGGTGACAAATTCTGTGCTGGGGATGAGGACGGTTGTCCCACTCATCCCAGCCAGGGCTTCACATGACCTGGTGCGCTCGCTCCCACGAACCAAGCCAGGGGTTACAAGGGGACTGGAGAGCTCTCTCCTACTCTCCAGCATGGGGGTCTTGGGGCAACACATAGGGTTTCCAGCAGCAGCACTGCAGGGTGGCAGCCTGCTGGATCCCTCTTCTTCCTGGCCCCCCACATCAGGGCCATTTCTTGTCTTGGGGAGGAGGGCAAACTCAATCCTCCTTGCAATCTTATTCTGGTACCTGGAGAACACCATCTTTCCTTTCTCCAGGGCACCAACAACTGGGGACGGACTGGGGCTGCTGGTGGGGACCTGCGTCTCTTCCACCGCAGCAGGGGTTTCCCAGACCCTGGTGAGCTCGCTCCCACTCACCAGGTCAGGGTTTACAGGGGGGCTGATGGGGCACTCTTCTTCACCCATCAGGTCACACAACATATCCTCAGGAGGGCCAGCAGCACTGCTCTCTTCCAGTCCGCTGGGGTCCTCCTCTTGTAGGCCATCACTTTCCAGGGCCTTCTCTGCCCTGAGGGAGACCGCAGTCCCATCCCTCAAGGCGGCATCCTCTGTGGCCCTGGAGAGCACATACTGCTCCGCTTCCAGGGCATCTTCCACAACAACAGGGGGCATCACTTTGGGGCAGCTGGTGAGCTCTTCCACACTCACTACAGCAGGGGGGTCATAGGGACTGATGGGCTCTCTCCCACCCATCAGTTGGGACATACAATCGCTGCTGGTGGGGACCTGCATCTCATCCACCGCAGCTGGAAAGACAGGGGAAGGGGCAACATGCCTATCAGGGGAGACATCTGTCCTATCCCCTGATGCAGAGGCATCTTCTTGGCTGAGGAGGAACGAATTCCCACTCCTCAGCTCAGGCAACACACAGTCCAGGGGCAAAGGGGTATCAGGAAGGACAATTTTCCCACTTCCTGATGCAGGGGCAACAACAGGGGCACTGGTGAAGAACGAATTCCCACTCACCAGTGTGGAGTGAACAGGGGTAACACAATCCTGGCCCTCAAAGTCGCTGAAGTCCTCCTCAGATGCGTTACCCCCCCATTCTTCTTCCTCTTTTTGGAATTCCCGGACCTCTCGAATGAACCCAGCATATAGTTGCTCGAGGTCCCATTCACATCCTGCCAGAATATCCAAATTTCCCTGGCAGTCCGCAGGAATGTATCCACCAAAACGGTCCTCTCTTTTGTCCCGGATCTCCCATTATCTGCTGGAGTCAGGGCACCCAAATGTAGAGTCCATGTGGTAGGCGTTCCATACCAGCCCTTGGATGTCCCATCGCAAGCGGGCTGGGCACCAGTCGAAAAGGCCCTCGGATCCATATTCCTGGTCCAGGTATTTAACAAAGTCCCAGTACTCCTCCTGTACTCTGAGCTCCTCTGTAATGCACGCATCCAACTCTGGAATGAAGTCGTAGATAACATCGCCCAGCAGGGTCCACCACTGTATTCGGATGGCGCTGTAGCGATCCTCGTATGCTCCCAGAGTGTCTGCCAGCACTGCTTCATCTGCCATGCCTCAATTGCTGCACCCAATATGAAGGAGAAATCCCACCGCTATGCCACCAATGTAACGGAAGCTGGGAGGGGACCGCGTCACCTTCCGCCGTCGTTCCTGGGTCTCTCCTTCTCAACGCCAGATAAGCGCCGTCAGGTGCACCGGTTGGAGTATGAACAGTCACTGGAAACAGCCACAGGATCGCTGGAAGCAGGGAAGAGTCCACGTCGCCGCCTGACAGTCCACGAAGTTAGGTCGCAGGAAACTGGCAGCAGGCGGTCGGCGATTCAGGATACTTGGCGCAGATGGGTATCAGAGTGGATACTTTAGACCATAAGCAATACAAGACTCCAGGACTCCTTGTTCACTCCAAAACAGAACTCTCTTTATTGTCACAAACCACAGATATTTATATACAGTACAGTACATTGGATCACATGGGGAACCTGATACAATAGGGAACATGATTAAATCCTAACACATCAGACAAAAGCCAGCAACAGCTGGTCTTAACAGATACAATGACTCAGACAGGGTTACATTTCAGATACACAGGGGTTTGATTGAACAAAGACTTGAGGGCGTGAACTAATTACCACATGGCAGGGGATCAACATAGTAAATGGCTGGAGTTGCTATAATCCACATCTTAGGGACAGTGGCCCAAGGTTGGAGCCTTTGATTGACTATTTTGACTGCCCTGCCCCAACTTTGATCAATCACTGGTCTGCCTACCATTTCCCAGGTTAAGCTAAGGAAGATATTTGCATACCTGGTAGTTGGTGATTGCACAAACCTTCAAATTGGACAAGAACAATTAAACACATACAATATTTGAGAATACATAAAACCAAACTTAATACACAAACCAATGTTCTTAACTATAAGTCTTTGTTCCTGGCAATAGCTGGCCAGTTCGTATGCCAGAGCCCACAGCTACATCCAAGCAGGGCAACAAGGTCCATAGTTTTTAAGTAAATAGTTTGTGGTCCAGACAAGGGCTCAGTAACGGGTAGGATCCGTTACACTTGCAAACCAGGCAAACTTTGTAGACCTTTCCAATGAACTAATTCTTGTCTAATAACGGGATTGTGGCTCTGCTGCAGAGCCGCTTCCTGGTCCCTGGACTGGGATCTCCTGCGGTCAGATAGACGCTGATGTCAGGAGAAGGGGAGGGAAGGGGAAACTTTGATTGAGAATATATCTCAAACCACTGAAGTTTGAGAAATGGGGTTTGCGGCAATGATAATCTTTTTTTTGAACCTCTAAAAATGTTATAAAAAACATTTTTGGACATGACTAACACTAAGATTTTCCTCAAATTCTATAGATAACAAAACAAAATATCAAAATAGTAGAAATAATAGTGCAATATGTCAGCTGTTACACCCACTGAGAGTGAATACACTTCCCTTTAATCAAAATCAAATGTCGTCATCTATTAACATGGAATCCATCATCCAGATCATAAATGGCACCAGGAGAGACAAAACTGCATCTAAATGGACTAAAATCATAGTGTAGTCTCGTAAATAATGAAGTGTCAAAAAAAAAAATCCTAAAATAAATTTGCTTTATTTTGAGCTTTTTGTTCATTATTATTTATAAAACTGCAGGGGTGGATTTTAGTGCAGGTAGTTATGGTTGTACTAGGAAGAATAGTTTGGAGTTTGAGTAATTGGAGTGATGTACACATTTTAAGCAGTGTCTATTTTGAGATAGAGCTGTCTGCATATAGTTTAGTCTTTCCTTTTGCTTTTTATGATCTAGGGAATGGATTATACGTCCATAGAGGAAGAAGACATTGATGTTTACTAAACGGTGCAATACTCATACAGAGTGTCTATGTGCATTTACTGTTACTGCATTGGGGGTTCACCACTGACATCCTGCACTATTATTATTTTTTTAGAATTAGCATTAAGTGCCACAAAAACAAACATTAATGTCTCAAAAACAATTCATGTTACAGTAAAACGGCAAGTAGTTCACTGAAGAGTTTAACTCCCTTTAGAATAAACAAATCTTATATTAATGTGCACTTTGCCTGAATTATGGAAGCATAGTTCAGCTAATAGAGCAGGGCAGATATAACAAATGGGTAAATTACCAGATGTCTAGGAACCAGTGGTGGAATCCCCACGTTAAGAATTTATGCCATAAAACACAATCTGACCTGCAGGTGTACCCAGAGGACAGGAGTCAAGGTCCCTGCTTCAGAGTCTTTCAATGAGCCATCTGAGATGCTCCATCCTCACTCACTCACCCAGTTCTCCTATGGACTATCTCTTGGTATCTAGAAAGAACCATTTACTGTACTTCAGATTGAAGTGCTTATAACTTGCTGTACCAAGTAGTTACACAAAGCTGGGATCCTGTTTTAGAATAGTGACATTCCAGTGGATAAACCACTAACTGGAACAACAAACATAAAAAATTATGTTTTTAAAAATAATCTAGTGAGAAGATGCCCTTTGAAAAATAAAGTGCTATAAAATGATTTCCTGCAATGCATGGGGGGGTCTTCAGGGAGACTGGCTTAATTCCAGCACCTCATACGTAATTTTTAGCAACGTTTGCATATTAGAATTGTAATTACTGCATATGCAGATAATGAGGAAAGGAATAAAGAAGAGAACAGCTGTGTAATGCAAGGAGACATAGCAGCAATGTTCATCAAATAATAATGAATTACATGTTCTAACATTACAAATGTGCATCTTTGTTGAAAGGATTTGAACAAGTTGATCATCTTAATGTGACAATCAACCTCCATTTTGACTGCATATTATTTTCACTTGCAGAATATGCGAAATATCAAATTGCCTATCTTTTTTTTTTTTTTTTTTTTTTTTTAAAATCTTCACTTAATTAAAAAAAAAACAAAAAAAAAACAAAACTTTAAGAACTTTCACAGTTCCTGACAGCTCTCTGGAAACAAATTAAGTGAGATCACTGTCAGGAACATAAAAGTGTAAACACACACACACACACACACAAAAAAACAAAACAAAACAAAAAAAAAAAAACACAAAAAATGGTTGAAGGTAAAAAAAAAAAAAAAAAGTTAATGAGAACAAGTAAGGGTCATTTGACTTTACATATTATGCACTATGTAAAAACAAGAAGGTTACCACTTTAAGAAAAAGATCAAAAGCATTACATGGTTGGTTCTCAATGGGTTAACAAGTATGTTCAAAGACCCCAACTTTTTTTTTTTTTACCAATTCACAGCATCCAGAGTACTGAGAAAAATGTGTGTCCCACATGGGACCATGCTGAATTATTATTGGCTGTGCTGTTACCTGATGTGGAGATGACACTGCGACAAGATTTTTTTTTGTTATTGCTCAAAAACTTGGCAGTGTTTAAAGGGGGATCAGCTAACTTTAGCTGTGTTAGTTCTATTGGCATATTACAGTGCAATGTATTACTCAACATGAGGCTCACTGATGCATTTCAAACTCCCGAAGTGGCCCACTTACAATTTTAGTTTGGGGCCCCTGGTGTCAGGGCCATTGTGATATTTCAGGAACTACCATTTCAATTACATAATAGGATTTATGCAAAAAAAAAAAAAAAAAAAAAAAAAAAAAGGGGGAGCAATTTTGGAGCAAACCAACCGCTTCATAGGAAAAAAAAAAAATCTCAATATGTCCATTTGGCTTTTAACCCCTCCAATGCTAGAGAGGACTCCATTGTTCTGCATTGCACTCAAAGCCACTGTAGCACTTCAGGTGTTACAAGCTCCATTTGTACCAGTGGGAGTTTTGATTTGTCCCCTATGGTACATTTGTTTTGCCCAAGAATTGCTCTTTTTTTGTGAATACAACCCTTCATTTGTTGGACATACATTGTACAGGCACCTGATATTAAAACCATTTAACCACTGGGAACTAAAGAGATCTCCAACACATTGTAATGGAATGCTTTTCCCACTTCTCTTGCATCCGAGGAGTTAACATTTTACACTTGCCATTGTAGACATGTAAAGCATAACTTTAATTAAAATTAAAGTGCCCCCAAATCATTTTTTTAAATGGCGCTAAGAGTATCAACACTAGTATTTTTCTGTCTGACATTACTGAAAAATACATCTTGTTCAGCAGGCATTAGCGGGCAACAGATCAGACATCTTGATGACAAGACAATTGAGAGTCTGCTCTGTCTGCCCCGGACCCCTCCAGGATTGCTGAGTGGGAGTTCCATTGTATCTTACGGTACAGGCAAGGATTGGCAGTATAGGTGCACAGATAAGTCTACAGCTGCCCTGATACCTGCTGAACAAGTTTTATTTCTCATATTCAGGATAATAAAAGTATTTATATGTGTATCTCTATGTTAATAATGATTGGGGGAGGGCACTTTCATTTTGATGAAAGTTCTGCTTTAAATCAGATGTTGAAACCTTTGAGTTCCAGGGGGTACCCAACAAATTTCAAAGTAATACAATGGATACCCCTTTGGTTAATATGAGGTTTTCATGGTATCTCAATGCTTTATAACTATGACTTCATTTTATTTCTCCAGAATCCCTTATATTAAGTGGTCTGGTACAGATGAACCGGTGCACTTACAAGTAGCTAAGATAACAAAGGTTACACAGGATCGGGGGCTGCAAAGTGCCTGCGCATGTTTAGCGTCAATAAATCTGGCTTACACTGCAGGTGGATCTATATTTTTAATTAAATTCTGTTGCATCAGTGGCAGATATGTCACCCAGGCTTAACGTTCTTAGAAAATGCTTGTGAGGCACATAGCAATTCCTTCACATTACCAAGAAAATGAATACATCTGCACATTAGAAGATATATCTAAGAACTGCAAACTAAATATCCACTGTCCACAGAAGAAATACTAGGAGCCTTTCCTCTAGGATCCGCTGTACAAAACTGAAATGCTGTATTGACTCATTTGATCAACTGTTTTATAGCACAATTATACTTTTAAAGAGATATTACTATCTAAAATAAAGTAGATCGCAGAGTCTTCACTATGGTAAGCACAACAATTTGCACTATGTATAATAGCTTACTTTGCCGTAGTTTTAAAGATATTCAATGTGAAAAGATCACCCTCTCGCCTCTGCTGGATGCGTCACACTCATCTAAGTGTGGTCCAGATGGAGAGCGGTGAGGGACAAGCTTCAGTAAGCAAAGGAAAATCCTGCCCTCCTTCGTCAAGGGGGTTAGGGTTTTCCTTATACTTACTGACCTAAAGGGACAGTAATACTTAAGATGTAAAAAAAAAAATATGTAGCGTTTATGTCCCCGAATAAAACAAGGGTACTCCCACAATTGAGAGATCGTTTATTAAAAAATTATAACACCTCAAACTTGAATTTTTTAGGTGCAATATCAGTGTGGCCTGAAAATTTACAGTGGTGCTGCTGCTACACCATCCTATGGAGATTTACAGTCTACAGACCAGAGCAGTCCACAGGATGGTGTAGCAACAGTGCCACTGTACATTTCAGGCCACTTTGATATTGCACCTAAAAATTTCAAGTTTGAGTGGTTATTTTTTTAATAAAATATCTCTCAGCAGTGGGAGTACCCTTGTTTTACTCAAGAGGATAAATCCTACAACATATTTTTTTATATTTTAAGTATTACTATCCCTTTAAGTTTGTCTGTCCGGTCCCACAACCAGATTGCAGCTTCAAGGGGAGGAGGCCAGAAGGGGATACTTTTATATTGAATACCTTTAAAACTGTAGCAAAGTAAGTTATTAGACAAAAAGCAAATTATTATGCTTACCATAGTGAAGACTAGGAGATCAACTTCATTTTAGACATTACTATCCCTTTAAAACCAAATTGTTATGCTTACCATAGTTAAGACTCGAAGATCTATTTTATTTTAGACATTACGATCCCTTTAAAACCATTTGATGCTAGAGACGTCTTTAACACGATGGGGGTTATGCACTAAGGAGTGATAAAGTAGAGATGGCTTTTCTAGAAATATCACTTCTCCAGTTCCTCTGTTATTCTATAGAACACTCAGATCTCCAAAGCTGAAGAAATCTTAGTGAGTGGAACATAAGCCAGATGTATGTTTCACTCCTGTACAAACTTGAATTGTTGAGTGCATATTCCCCATAGACCCACTGTTTCAGGCTTTCAAACCCAGATAGTGTCTATAGGGACAGCGTGACACAGGTCACCAAGACTGAACTGTGAGATTTCAGTCTTTCTGGTCAGTCTCTATCCGTGACACCAAGGGGTGGGTGTGCGCACATCAGTTGTGTGTAGCTCTTACTTAATCAGCCAGTTTCCTCCCAGGGGAGAAGATCTACCTATGGAGCACAATCAGGGCGATGGTTATCTTTTAAAAGGAATGATAGAAATGAAATGGGTGTTTAACTGTCTGAATGTTAGAAGAGTGTCCAACATACTGCAAAGCAATAACACTCACTGTAAAACATCAAGTGCTCCTAGCTAGGATATGAAAAATTATTTTTAAATGCTAAACTCATTTTACTAATGCATGTGTAGGTAGCTGGATTGCTGCTTTAGTGTCAACTGTATGGTTACTTTCTATGGAGCTAGGTTGTAATAAGTGACAATGACGAGGTCCAAAGCAGAAAATTGGAGATTAGCATGCACCCCTTTAAAGGCAATAGTGCACTATCAGTCACCAAGCCTTCTTATCATAAAGTGGTCAGGGAGCCGCTTACCAAGGAAATTTAAGACCAACTGTTATGCTTCAGGTAACAGAATTAGTACAATTGTTAAAATGGAGCACAGGGTATTTACGCATATATGACATACTTCATTTCATTTGTAGTTCTTGTTCCTTTAAACTAACCAGTTTTTTTATTTTATTATACTAGTCTGATACACTCAGTGTTCAGTTCTCAATTTATTAATTTTACAGGCGATATAATTTCAAATTTTAGCTTACTTGCAACTGAAACCAAGTTTTACTGGACAGATTGTAGGGCTCTTTTTTTTGCTGAGAACGGACAGTATCTCGCTACATAGTAATAGTTGATAAGGCTGGAAAAAAAAAAAAAAAACACCCCTGTTGATCCAGTCAAAAAAACATGAAGCCATTTTCAATTTAGTCCCAAGTAAAACAAAAAATTCTTCCTGATTCCAATTGACAGTCAGATTGTTCCCTGGATCAACAACCTACATGCATTGAAGCCATCTGTCATAATGTTTATTATTGTTTGTGCTAGATGGGCATCTATTGCTTTTTATGAAAAGCACTACATTATCAGCAAGTACAACATCCACAGGCAAAGAATTAAATTGCTGTAACTCCCTTACTGTAAAAAATCCCTGCCTTTGTTTTAGTTGCAAGCACCTTTCCTATAGTCTTAATGAATGACCTCTCGCTCTTTGCATGAATACTTAATCGGATAGTTCTTTGTATTGAGAACTCCAAAAGTCTGGAATAACCCTTCCTGGAAAAAAAAAAAAAAATCAGATCTTCCCCTAGTCTAAAATCCTTAAAAATAACCGCTTCTTCATATCTAAAAACAATATGCAACTGTATATAACATCTTTAGTATAGGAATGTGTGTGTTTGTATATATATATATATATATATATATATATATATATATATATATATATATATATATATATATATATATATATATGTGTGTGTGTGTGTATTGTCTCTGTATGTGTGCAAATACGCAACTCTTGCTGTAAACATTCGAGGACATATTTGAAAAGGAGAGAAATCTCAATGTATTCTTCCTGGTAAAACATTTTCTAAATAAGTAAATGTTAACCATATCACCCCTTAAACGCCTCTTCTCTTATGTAAGCAAACCCAGTTTGGCTAGTCTCTCTTTATAACTCAGATCCTTCAATCCCCTTATCAGTTTTGTTGCACGTCTCTGCACTTTTTCCAGTTCAGCAAGGTCTTTTTTTAAGAACTGGTGCCCAAAATTGTACTCCATATTCTAGATGAGGCCTAGCCAAGGATTTAAATAGATGTAGGATAATATTTGCATCAACACCTTTTTTGTGCCGTTTGCTCTTGCAGCAGCTGAGTGAGTCTGCACACTGCTGTGAAGTCTATCATCTCTCAGTACTCCTTAATCTCTCTCTAATGAGGATTACCCCAAGTTGTTTCCCATTTAGAGTATATGTTTCATGCTTGTTTCTACCGCCCAAGTGCATAACCTGACATTTATCTACATTAAATGGCATCTGCCACTTTTCTACCTAATCACTCAGTTTATGTAAATCCTTCTGAAGAAAAACATCAGGCTCTGCATGTATTAAGTATAATGGTCTTGCTATTACTGAAGTGCCCTTGGGTGTATACTATCAGGTCCAGGTGCTTTATTCACCATAACGTCTCCAGTCTCTTTTGCACTTTGTCCTCAGTAAGCCATGTACATGATGGAGGAAATTCTGTGGTTTTGTCTATTTGCCATAGCATTTCATTGTCGCTTCCTTTGCATATACAGAAGCAAACATTGTACTTAGGGTGTCAGCCATAGCCTTATCCCCACTCATCAATTCACCTGTCTCAACCTTAAGAGGACCAATATCAACTTTAAATATTTTTTTGTTATCAATATACTTATAGAATTGTTTAGGATTTTTCTTGCTCTCATTTGCACTAATTCTCTAATTTTCAATTTTAGCTAGCTTAATTGCTTGTTTGCAGATTTTATTACATTCTATGTATTTTTTTAAGTGATGCATCTGACCCGTTTCACTTAAACTCTTCAAAAGCCTGTTTCTTATTTCTCATTTCCCTGCAAACCTCATTTTTAAGCAACACTGGATTCACTTTACTCCTCTTGTGCCAAATCCCCAGTGGCATATATTGACGTGAATATTTGTCTAAGAGCATTTTAAACAAATTCCACAATTCTTGTGCATTTTAATATTTGAAATTTCCATCCCACTGAACATCCTTTAATACTGCTCTTAGATATGTAAAATCAGCCTTTTTAAAATGGTTTTGGTTAAATCCTTGCTATTGTGTTTCTCATAAATTTCAAAGGATACCATATTGTGGTCACTGCTGCCCTAATGTTCCCCTACTTGTATACTACTTATGTCTGAATTGTTTGAGAGCACTAAGTCAAGAAAGGAGTCTTTTCTAGTTGGCTCCTCTACTAGTTGGGGGATAGTCCCTATAGGAGGTCATTGTATTTTTAATAGTTCAAGATTTTATTCTAAATATAATTTCTAAGCAAAAAGGTATAAGGCAAGGGTAGGTAACACACGTCCCTCTTCAATGGGTGGTTGGCAATGATGGGAGTTGTAGTCTTCAAGAGATGTAGGTCCAACAATTGACCAACCTTGCTATAGGGTTATGGAGTGTGTGCGCACATTAGTGTGTACCCCCCAACTCTCAGTTACACCGCCTCCCCAGCTAAGACTATACACTAGTGTGAATCCCTTCAATACATGCAGTCATCTGGTCCTCAACTGGTTGCAAACTCCTGAAGCCTCTTGCAAAAGTGAAATGATGTTCCAAACATTGCAAATGTATTTTAACCCCTTCGCGTCCGGTGACGTACCCGGACCGTCACTCTGGTCCGGCAGTTAAGGACCAGTGACGGTCCTGGTACGTCACGTACTATTACTCACCGCGCTCCTGCAGGAGCGTGGTGAGTAATACCGGGGACTGAATTTGATCGCTCCAAGACCGGAGCGATCTCTTTCAGTCCCTCAGTTCGGCGTGCCGCCCCACGTGATCAGTCACGTGGGGCGGCACGCCAAAATTCCCTATCGGGTCCTTAAAGGACCCCCCCCGACCGCTGGTCGTTAAGGGGTTAAAATCCTTACAGTTGGAGAACTTTCTATGCTCCTTAACTATTTGTGGGAAAATCCATCACTGAAGATGATCAGTTGGCAACATCTTTTCAGTGTTGCATTAGAAACCTCTCTAGCATTCAAGGGGTTCAAAGGCCCATTTAACAAAAATTAAGTTTTTTTTTTTAAACAAATGTTTGTGCTTTAATAAGATTTGAACGCATCTTCTTTTAATCAGCAGGAATAAAAGAATATTGCAAAATAATAAAAGACAATATAAGTGTGTCTGTTTAGATATGTCCTATCCTTTGTCAGGTCCATCAGTCAGAAAAGGACAGAGATATTAGTGAATAAATGATAATGTGCTATTGTCATTTCAATAAATGGGGATTTTTAATATATCTCCTATGGTCAGTTGGATTGCTCTATGCTTGAGGTTCGATATATTGGTGAAGAGAGTCTGGTGATGTGTGGAGATGAAAACAAACTGCACTATATGAACTAATTAAGTAAGGGAAGGGGAAATATATTGGTCATTAATATATGATGTTGGTGTAAAGTCCACCTATGTGGGAATGACTAGGGGAAGCACAGAGGATGCCTTCACCATCTGACAATATATTATTTGAAAATAGAGTACGAGAGGTGTCCAATGCTGCTACTCAAAGAGTTAACACGCCCTCTGAACTGGTAAGTAAAATGAGGATTGTCCTGACTGGCCACAGAGTGAGTGGTACCCTGTTCTGCTTCTCCATATTGCTTCCTGTTTCCCCATTAAAAAACAAACATATTTTGCGAGGCTCAGTTAACCCCCACCCCCTTTCTACTAAACAAACAAATTATCTGAAAAGTAAAATTGTGTGTTCTAGAGGGGTGGCCAACAAAGCACTGGACACAGTTCTGGCACTCAAAGGGGGTTAACATGCTGTCTGTGCTGCATATTAGCAATATTATTCTTATCCTCCATGTCTGTGGAGCAAGTGGTGCCTTGATGCGATTCTTCGTGCAGTGCTCATTGCTAGCCGCTTCACCCAACAATCCCCAGTTTACCACTTGACAACAATCACTGGAGTCTGTTGCTGCTCTTGGTGCAGAGTTCTCTATGAGGTGTATTTAACATGGGGGACAGCAATATGCCCAACTAACCATGTTTAGGGAAGCAACTTTATTTCTGTGTGCTCAGACAGCATTAGCGCTATCAGAGCTTATTTGATAAGGCGAATAGCAACATTAACAAATTAATGTCCTCAAGAATACAAAAATTGCAACTTAAAGCACATTTCAATATGCAAATGAGCCACTGGCAAAGTAGACACATTGTAAATATTGGCAAGGGATAGAGTATGCATGGCACCACAGTAAAGTGTCAGGTGATGGAGGTATTGATTCCAAAAAGGTTACGTTTGAGCTGCAACACTTTGAACAAAATATTTGTCAGCAGTGGGGGTACCTTTGTTTTTCCTGAAGAGGATAAACCCTGCAATATGAATTTGTTTATGTTACAATATGTTCCCTTTAAAAGCTAGAAAAAAATGGATATAATTGTGCAGTTTTTAGCTTAATCTTTACAACTCTGTAATTGTTTAAAAAGAAGGATCACTCAAGTACAAAAACACATTTTATTACATTTTACAGCATAGCTGCAAACAGGATTATTGACAACCTGAAAGCTGACCAATTGCTCCATTGGGGACAAACAATTCCAAAAATTACCATTGACTTAAATGGAACTTTTAACCCTTTGAGTGCCAGAAAGGTATCCAACACATTGGAATGTTTTGGATATCCCTCTGGCGCTCACAGGGTTAATACCTTGAACACTAGTGGTTACCATTGCACCTCTAGCATACGAGGGGTTAAAAGCCCCACTTAAATCGATAGGTGTGTTTATTGTTCTCCCATGGTGCAGTTGGCCTGTGGAGGAATTGTTCCAGTTCTTACTGGACCCGCCTCCTAGTACAGTAATACAGATTGCTAGCATTACAGAGCGCTTCACAGCCAGGCAAGCTTGTCAGATGATGGTCAGGACACGGTCTTCGTTCTGGAAATTACTTCATTGACAAAACTATTATTCTTGGCTAGAACATCAGCTTTAAACTGCTTCAGAGTGGACTTGACTTCTTCTTCAGACATTTTTGTAAGTGGCAGAGCTTTAACTTTGGAGATGAAATCCTGAATTATCTTTTCACCTTCCTGCAACAAAACCAGAAACATAGTAACGCTTTCATGGCTCTAACACAACCACAGTGATTATATGTTACGTACCACCATGTATGCTAGGGAGGTTTCTGATGCATCGTGAGGCAATACAGTGGAGAAATCTCTAGCACCAAAGGGTTAAACAGCAACTATCATGCCTGTTGCTCGTTAAAGGGTGTTTTACCATTGCTTTAAGTATACTTCGTGGATGAAGGAGAGACTGTTGACGGATAGTGCCTTGGAACAATTGTTGGTGGTGGAGGGAGGGGGGGGTGATTCTTCGTTTCCCTGTTTGGATGTGGGAGAGGGGGACCCAGGAGTGTCTGACATTTCTCTACAGCCTTAATCTTTTTTTTTTTTTCCTGTGAGTGTGGAGGGGGGAGATTGGGCCCCTCTGGAGGTGTGCGTCTGTTTCTTGTCTTTTGTTTTATGTTCTGTGTTATTTTCTATTCTTTGCAGTTTCTAAGTAGAACACTAACTATCTGGATGGTTTGCTGGATACCCTAGGGGGTCACAGCATTCCACGTCCACTGTTCAGTATTTGCTCCTGCCATGTTCCCTGGATTAGTTAGTGTGTGATTTATTTTTCTATAGTGGGAAGAGATCTCCATGCTGTTTATCCAACACACTGGTGTTGGGTTCTCTCTCATATTACTTGTTATTTATAATGTCCCATGTGCCTTTTTTGCAAGTCTGTTTATATTTGTATTTTGAAAATCCAATAAAAAAAAAAAAAAAAAAAAAAAAAAAAGCAACTATCACACATTAAGGACCATGTGCACAAATTCAAAGTGGACCAATTCTGGGGCAAATCATCTGCACCACAGAGAAGAAATAAGTATTCCTGATGATTTAAACAGAGCTCTTATCCCCTAAAATACTAGAAAGATCTCAAAAGCATGGTATTGCAATGTTTTAGAGATCTCTTGTGCATCCAAAGGGTTACATTTGTAAATAATGTACAGCTGTTTTCCCACAGAATTGCTCCGCTTATCCATTATCCTATATAATAATTCGCCAATGTATGTTTGTCAGAAGCGGTCATGTGCAGACTGTCGCCTGTGTACACGGGTTGTTCAACTAGTATAACTATATTCTACAAAGAATGAGTGTGAGTGAACTGTGTGAGCATGAATCAATGAGCAAAGCTCCAAGTGAATGTGTGAGCGGATGGGTGAGCAAACGCGTGTGAGCGGATGGGTGAGCAAACGCGTGTGAGCGGATGGGCGAGCAAACGCGTGTGAGCGGATGGGCGAGCAAACGCGTGTGAGCGGATGGGCGAGCAAACGCGTGTGAGCGGAAAAATGCGTGTGAGCGGATGCGTGAGAAAATGCGTGAAAGTGAGAGAGTGTTACCCTTAGTTTGTAACCAGATCAAATAAAACAAGTACATATTGTGATACATGGAGCTGTGTATTCAAAAGAAAACTGGAGTGACACTGGAGAAAACCAACTGCAGCCTAGGGAACAAATGAAAATTCCCCAGACTCCCATTGATTTATTTAGGGATTTTAACACCTTGAGTGCTAGCAAGGTCTCAGAGACTCCTCTAGCACTCATGGGGTTAAAATCCCCATATAAATCAATGGGAATTTTTAGTACTCCCCTGTAAACTGAAATGACTCCAGTTTTCTTTTGAAAATATGGCCCATGGTGGCTTATTCTGCATTTCAGAGTTTATTGTGTACACACCTCCTTCTCCTTGCAGCGCCTCTTTCTGGCCGGTTCATCTTCACACTCCTCAGAGTTTCCAATATACTGAAACTCTTCTAATTCCAGTGCCTTTTCTTTGGCTGTTTCTATGACGTGTTTTGGAAAGTTAGCAAGCTCTGCCACATGTATTCCAAAGCTCTGATCACAGACTCCTACATGGACAATAACATCAAATTAAAACATTAAACAATCTGTAACAAACTTATTTTTGCATTATAGGCCTTTCCAAAGGTGATAAAAATGATTCAAAAGAATCCTATAGCTCTCATCCACATTTTTTTTGTAAATTAAACTCCTTGAGGTTGAGAGGGCTGTGCAATGTATTGCAACATTTAGCATAGAAGATCTGCCTAGTTGCCATCATTCACACAGATGATGGATCTTCTAGTTGCTGACCACAAAGATCCCATCAATGGCTGGCCCATGGGAGTTTCAGCTAATATCACGGTATGTTGTTCAAAAGAGCTAGCTACTAGGCAAGCCTACTCCATGACTACAGTGATGAGATCACTGGGGGGAATGCAGGGGCGGGTAAGTTAAAGGGATAGTAATGTTTCACAAAAACAGCAGCTCCAATTAATCTTCATAGTACTTGAGCCATAGAGAGTGCTATTTCAATACTGTCAGAGTTGTGATTCAAGAGTAATTGAAGGATAAAGTTCCCCCCTCCCGCCCCTTTTACCTAGTGTAACACTGCTCAGCTCAGATGTGGAATCTGGTTGCTAGACCAGACAGATAACAGCAGGGGACAATCTTCTTCCTATGAGAACAATGAAACCCCTGCCCCTTTGACAAGTTTTTCAGGTTTTTCCTTTATCTTAATTGAATATTGTCCCTCTCTGCAGTCTACATGGGCACCTCCCTTCTGCTCTGGCTGAGCAGTGTTACATCAGTAAAAGGGGCAGGAGGGGGATACTTTGTCATTCAATTACTGTTGAACTACAACTGACAGAATTGAAATACTCTCCAAGGTCCAAATACTATGATGATTAATTAGAGCTGTTTTTATTATGAAACATTACTATCCCTTTAAGTGAATCTGGGCCAATTGAGCAGGACTGCAATGGCACTGTCTTATTAATTCCCCCCCCCCCCCCAGATAATAAGGCCTTTACAGCACACAAATAATGCAGGTAATAAAGAGGCGAGAGAGAGACTGATAACCTGGAAGTCTACAGATAGCATCTAAATCTCCTCTAGGTCATGGCCGTTTACTAGGTAGACAATTGTAAAGCATTGACAATAAAACCAAGAATAAATTCTATTACAGCATGTACCATAGGGTGTACGGTAACCCTGAGACATTTAATTATTTTACTAGCTAGAAGATGTGATAGAAATGAATAATCGTTATTAGCACCAGAGGTATAGGAAGGACAGGACCAGATCTTCTGCCAATAAAACAAACAGTACATCCCCACAAGCCAAACTTTTTATTAAGGGAATACTCTCACCACCCTTACATTTCATTGCAATAACTATATAGATTCAAGAGGCATAGCCAGCACAAAGCAATGTGTTGCACATCCATCTGACACTCAAAGGCCTCAGTGACACACTTTGCAGTAAGCTGAAACTGGATCCACAGAGAAATCTGTTCAGAGCAGATTACATTAAAGGGATAGTAATACTTCATTTTAACTTTATTTTATTTTGTAGACATTAAAAAAACATGAAGAATGATATAAGTCTTATCTCTCAAACCTTTATGGTTTAAGAGATATTCACAAGCAAAGTGTCCCCCTCCCGCCCCTTTTACTGATGTAACACTTTTCAGCCAGGGCAGAAGGGAGCTGCCCAGGTAGACTGCAGAGAGGGACAATCTTCAATTAAGATAACACAAAAACCTGAAAAGCTTGTCAAGGGGGGCAGGGATTTCATTGTTTTCATAGGAATAAGAGTGTCCCCTTCTGTTATCTGTCCAGTCTATGGACTGCATTCCACATCTGAGAAGAGATTGTTTACAGTAGGTAAAAGGGGCAGGAGGGGGAAACTTTGCTGGTGAATATCTCATAAACCATAAAGGTTTGAGAGATAAGACTTCTATCATTCTTCATGTTTTTTTAATGCCTACAAAATAAAATAAAGTTAAAACGAAGTATTACTATCCCTTTAAGGGTCAATATATGGACACAGAAAAAAAGGGTAATTCTGGAGCAAATCAAGATCTATACCATAGTTGACAAATAAAAAGTCCCCTTCATTTAAATGGGGATTTTTTTTTTTTTTTTTCTTTCGATTTATTGGATTTTTTGAATTTCAAAACAGATATCGTACATTGAGAAGAACATACACTTCAAGTACAGCAATGTAACAAATGCAAAGGAAACATATATCATACATATATACATATATATATATATATATATATATATATATATATATATATATATATATATATATATCACAGGAATCGACATACATACAATTTCAGTGGCCCACAGAAGTGAGACACTAAGTGTATAATCTGTCAGGGGAATAAAGGAAGGAGTGGGGATTCTGAGAAAGTAAGAACGGAGAATGGTTGAAGCATGTAAGAGGGAAGGAGGAGAAAGAAAAGAAGAAACCTGGAAAGAAAAGAAGGTACGCACCGGACAGAGAGGCCACCCCTGTGGTGGTGGTGGGGATGGTAACAACCATGATACAGGTTTTGATAATCATGGAGGCAGTGAGAGCTTGATGGTAGCCCCACTTGTACCAAAAACCTTACGTGTAGGCCAGGTAGTCAATAATTAGGTGATCTGAGCAACAAAGGTAGACCAGTCATGAATATCCACATCCATCAATCCAGGATTCCTTTCAGCCTTTAGGAGAGATAAGCAGGTAAAGAGTGCTTGCACAGTTACTCTATTAGACAATGTTGAGAGAGAGGGAGGTGTAACTTATCTCCACTGAGCTCTTTGAGCATAATAATCAAAAATGGACGATAAACATGCAAAAGTGTCATAAGAGATTGAAAGGGAGTATGAATTCTGGTTCTACAACCATGAAATCTTGAATGTTCAGGAAAATGTTTAATATGAAAGTAACGTCACAGTTCTGCAGGAGGGAGGGAATATTTATCACTAAGTGTGGAGAAATGGCGTAAGGATGAGGAGTGGTCTAGGAAGTCAGCGACAGAGGTCTGGAAACTTTGCCCAAAGACAGAAGTCAGAGGCAGGTAGAGTAAATGAGGTGGGCCTAAAAATAGCACACGCGTGAAGAGTACAACAGTGACAGGAATTTGGGGTAATTCGTGTATATCAACCAGATAGGTAGGAGTGCCAGAAAGATCGGGTGTGTACGTATCTTAGATGCCCAGATCATCGAGGGCAAGAGTAGTTTAGTTAGTATGTCGTAATAAGGCAAAAAAGGATCTCTCTAAAAGCAACCAGGCCTTAGTAGCTTCCAGGTAAAAGAGGAGATGATGGAATGGAGTTGAAGAATGAGGGGGGATACCTAATTGGAAGTGTTTGAAAAAGGTATAGCCGCCTCAGGAGGATTGACATTTTAAGATACTAATACAACCAATCCATGTGACAAAGGGGAGACCAAAGAAACAAATCTGTGCAGATGGCAGATATGGGAGTAGTGTAATTAGCCTCGTATAGTGAAGTCAAACCAGGGGTCAAATTAATGCCTTGATAAAGAATAGTAGTAGTAGTCCAGGTAAATGGGTACATAACTTGTAAGTGAGTGAGTCCCTCAGAAGACAAATGAAAAAGCAAAGCTAAAGATTTAGAAACGTTGATTTTAAAGTTAGAGACTTCAGCAAAGGAGAGAGAATTCTGACATCAACGTAGGCATCGAGGAGGCCGGGTCAGTGAGGTAAAACAAGACACTGTCTGCAAATAAAGAAAAATAAAGAAATAGTCAACATAATTATGCGTAATGCCTTTGATCTGGGGATTAGCATGCACACGTCCTGCAAAATACTCCATAACCATGACAAAAGGAAAGGGAAATAAGGGGCAACCCTGACTGGTACCATTATGGATAACGGCTCTGAGAGATAACCATTAACCTTGACCCGAGTACTGGGGTTTGAATATAAAGCTAGCACCTTTTGAGTAATTAAGGGTCCTAATCCAAAGGCCGCAAGAGTTAATTCTAAGAACAACAATTTCACACGATCAAACTATTTTTCAGCATCGATAGAAAGCAGGATTGAGTGGAGCTTCTCTTGGGAAATTTTATGGATGACAGAGAGGAGTTTCCTAGCATTATCCCTAGCTTCTCTACCCTGAAGAAATCCAGCTTGATCAGGAAGCATCAGACTTGGTAAGAGAGGCTGCAATCTGTTAGCAAGGATCTTAGCATAGATTTTGAGATTGACATTGAGAAGGGAAACAGGCCGATAGCTGCTACAGAGCAAGGTCTTTGCCTTGCTTAGGTTAAGACTGTAATGTGTGCCTCTGATACTGAGGAAAAGGCCTGCATATTGTCAGGGAGAGAAGTATAAGATGACACCATCATTGGAGCTAGTAGTTTAGAATAGGTTTTAAAATAAGCTCGAGAGAAGCCATCAGGTTCCGGGCCTCTTTCCTGTGGCGAGAGATTTAATAGCATATAGGATTTCCTGTAAAAAGATGGAAGCTTCAAGCTGTAGCATTGTGTCCCGTGGGATTTGAGCAGCAGAATCTAAGTAGTCCCTCAACTTAGATGTGTGGGTGTCCCAATTGTGGAAGGGAGGAGGAAGATTATACAAGGAAGCCTTAAGTTACCTGGCCAATAAGGCACACGGTTTATTGCCTTGTTCAAAAAAAAGCAGTGCTGGGAGTGAAACAAAAGTTTCTCCACAGCCTCCTGTAACATTAACTTCAGTTATCACCTCAGTTGCAAAAGGAGAGGAAGGGAGGCAGTAGAGACAGAGAGAGTTCGTGTTGCATCTCTAAGACATTCATCTCTGCCAGTAAGGCAGAAAGCTTTGCGTTCCACGACCACCTCCTCCTCCAAGAAGCTAACTGCAGGAGCATATGGCAAATGACACATTTATGCGCCTCCCATACTGCTACCGGAGAGGTACCCAGAGACTTATTAAGCTACATATATAAACAAGTTTCTGTTCTGCCTGAGATTTGATCCCTGGGTCTAAGAGGAGACGCTCATTCAGGCGCCACAACCGTGGTCGCAAGGATTCAGGTTGACGCCGTACTTCCAGATAAGTCGTAGCATGGTCAGACCAGGTTATGTTCCCAATGCTTGTGTGCAGCACCAGGTCAATATCAGAGTGCAAAATAAAAATAGTAAATTCGGTATTAAGAAGAATATGGGTGCGAATAGAATGTAAAGTCTATATCCGTGAGGTGCGCACAGCACCAGGTATCAGCTAGTTGGTGGGAGACAAGTGAGCAGTTAATTTTGTAGATATTGGACTGAGAGTAGGAGGATTTGCCAGACTAGCAACCGAACGATGGATGTAGGGTGATATTTAAATCGCCTCCTTGTATCAATACATCCTCAGGGAACGAGGCTAGTCAGTCTAGGAAAGAATTCTGTGAAGAATTCAGGGAGTATACTGTGGCAAACTTATAAGTAATATTGTCAGTGGTGCCTTTCAGAAATAAAAACCTGAACAAACAGTAAGTGCTTATTGAAAATAATCACCACCCTATTCCTTTTTTCAAGAGATGAACTACAATAAGAGACTGAAAAATGATTATCAGTGAGTCTCTGTTCCCTCCACCTGGCAAAGTGAGTTTCTTGAATCATTAGGACTTCTCCCCCTAAGCGGTGAAATTCTCGAAGGGCCACTGTTTGATTCTGAGGTGAGTTAAGGCCTTTAACATTCATAGACAAGACTTTAAAAGAGGGGATCCTGGATGGGGAATGAGCTTACCCTACAGGAGGCAGGGAGGAAGGTTGTTCTACCCCCGCCATAACCATAGGAGGGGAGTATATGCTGATAGTCAACCTCCGCGGTACCTCCCGGGACCCCCACCAGGCACACCAGAGAGGAAGGGGGAAAGACAGAGCAGACAGAGAGCAAGATGAGAGAGAAGGGGCAGGGAGGGAGGGGAACTGTGACGGGGAGGTACAGGGGTTACTAATTGGTAGGCCGAGGGTTAAGCGATTTATCCAGCCAGACAAAAAGATAATAAATTGCATTTATTAGAGTGGTCACGGTACAAAACATAGGACAACAATTACAGGCAAACAAACAGGGGTAAAACATAAAAACTAAACACTTCTGCTGTTCTCTTCTTAGTTGCATAACTTGCCAGGGGTTACAAATAATACTCACAGTCCATTTTAGCTTAATGCTGGAGCTTATTCATAGTCCCACTAGAAGCAAGAGTAGGCATCCTGCCCATTCCACATGCTGCTGGATTTACATGAAGGTTCCTTGTATCTTTTAGTCCTGGCAGAGGAGTTGGGGAAGACATCCTAAGATCCTTGTGGTAGGAACATCAGGGTACTCTCTCTGTGTCTGAAGCCACCTTGACTTACAGCCCACAACTGAAAAGGGGACCTGGCCCTACAGTGCCTGCTCACTCTAACTCTTCCGGTGAGGGCACTCGCCAGTCCCTTAGAAAGCGCCTGGACCAGTCCAACTCCAGGCTGGCCCCAGGCCTCCCCCCATTCTGGAGAGGGGCTCTCTCCCTCTCCTACATTCTCCAACTCTCTCTCCCTGACTCCCTTCTCTCTCCCAGGTTTTCTCTACCCACCCCCTACAGGATGTGATTTCACAGGTACCATGTACCAGGTCTGTTCAGCTTAGCCTAATGTGAGTGGGGAAGATGCACATTCCCCACACAGATTTTCCCTACCCCCGCCCTCTATCTGACAAACACTGGCTATCTCATAGCACAATCTCTGGGTTTAGCTAGACTGGATGGCACCATTCCTCTGTACCTCCTACACACTAACCAACCCATTCACTGCTGGTAACTGGACAACCCTCTCTAATGCATGCACACACAGGGGACATTAAGGTTTCAAGAATGGGAACACGTTAAGACAATGGCAATCACTGAAAACAGACACATTTCATTCTATGGGTGACAACCATTCCATCACAGGAACCTACATAACTCAACAGCCTCTGACACTAGATACTGCATCACAGAGGAGTAAAGGGTATTTGTGGTGCCAACAAGGGCAAGGAATTGTAGAAATGTAGCAATAAAGACCGACAGAAGGCGTGGGAAGCAAACGCAGAGGGATTGTAAGTCCCCAGGGAATTTTATGTTGAAAAAGCAATGCCATTACAATAAGCATTATTAATATTATCTTGTTCGAATAAACAAAACCCATAAAAGGTGTGAGTTTATTCTGTACCTGATGAATAAGTGTAGTAAAGTCAGGAGCAGAAGAAAGCCACAGACATACCCCCCTCTCCCAAAACAACTGGGAAACAGGTCCCCTGACCACTCAATCAAACATCGCACCACCCATCCAACCAAACAGCAGGGCTTAGATTAACATACAGTGAGATGGGAAAGCCCACTGCACAAGTGACATTGCTAACCCACGGTGGGAAATACTATAACCTCCTATAATATATAACATAGCGCCATGTCTCACCCCAGTCATGAGGCTGACCTGAGGCCCCCTAAAAGGCCCCCTGCATATCTGTGCCACAGACAAGTGCCACGTGTAGGCGTGAGACACTGGGATTTTGTCCCCGAGAACGAACACTGTAATAATTTAGGGACTGTAGTCATAAACCTAATCTGATGACTAGGCCGAAAAGAAGAGAAAGGCAGAGCAGGTCATGTACATAGCATAACTGAGGGTCACATGTATAGTACAAAAATATATATATATAACACACAGTGCATAACTGGAGAAGGCACAACCTGGAACCGGGTGTACGGAGACGCCGTCACAGGGATCTCTAGGCCTGAAGGAGCATGTTCTTCAGTCGGGAACCAACTTAACATTGGGAAGGTCGCCAAAGGGGTGAGTGAATCATCCACTGTCTTGAGAGGAGAGAGGCGGCAGAGTCCTTAGAGATACTAGGGCTCCTCGCCCTCCTGCGCTTGAGCACTGGGATCCATGAAGCGGTTATAGTTGTCGCTGGTGAGCCAGGTTCCTCTCTAGGCAGACTGGAGGTAGAAGGATCAGACACCAGCATATCCAGGGCTTGCAGGAAAGATTTCACATTGCCTTTGTAACGCAGAACATGGTCTGATCCATCCTTCGAGAAAAATAGCAAGGGGAACCCAGAAAGCAGACAATAACATCCCCTGGATCGTTCATGGTAGTCGTTTGAGGGAGCAGGGACCTGTGTGCCCCATCTAAGCATATGTCAGGTCTATCTGGGGTAGGGAGCAATGCCCTGAAAAGTTTCTGTAAATAGCATGGTAAAGAGTTGGAATCGACACTTTCTGGAATACCCCTTTAGTACAAGTTGTTCCTCAGGTGACGATTTTCAATGTTGTCTATTTTAACATGCAGAGCAAGATTTTGGTGGTGAAGTGCATTAATTTTTGCATCAGTTGCAGATCTGTGTGAGTGGGGTATGTCTGCTTCACCCTCCATCTTCTCCACACAATCTGTCAAGTGCGTAAGCATGTCCTTAATGTCCCTTAGTTCCTCACGAAGCTTTTGATTTCACAGGTAAGATTATGGAAGTGTCCTTTAGTACAAGGGGTTTCCAGCTGGATGCTCTCTGATTCCAGTGTGTTGCAGGAGTCTGCAGCACCAGCTTGTGAAAGTGCAACATCAGGTTGTTCGTCCGCCACATTGTCTATAGGCTTTGGAGCTTCTGAGCTCCATTTAAGAGCAAAAAAATGTTGCAGAGCTCTATTTTTTTTGTGAATTGCCCTTAGGCATGCAGGGGGACTGTCCCGTTCAGTCTTGGTGCAGTGTAAGAAAAAAGATAGGTGAAAAGCTATAAAAATCGTTCCCTGGTAGAGAAGCTCTTAACCTATTCATCCATACAGAGTGCCGCCCAAGCCACCCCTCCTTAAATGGAGATTTTTAACCCCTTCAGTTCTGAACAGGTCTACACCACATTGCAAAGCCTCATTTAAACCAAGAGAAACTTGGAGAATTTTTATCATGGTACAGATGGTTTGCTTTAGAATTGCTCTACTTTTTCGTATGTATATCCCTCTTTGTTGCCAACTTTTTCTATGGCTTTGTCATATGCATATTAAACTTCAGGCAGGGCAGAGCAATGTTCTGGACACCAGAATGGGTGAAAAGTCCCATTTGAATCAATGGGGACTTTGTTTCCTATAATAGCTCCATTTTGCTTTTAAACATAAGACCCAGTGGTTGATTGGAGAAGCTTGAGCACTGTATTACAGTAATGAGAAAATGACCGTGATAAAAACCGATACATCAGAATGTCTCATTTTAAATACAGCAACTATAGTAACTAAACAGCAGCAAAATATGGGATAGTAATATATCGCAAAAAAAGAAAAAGCAGCTACAATTAAGCAAGGGACAATCTTATTACTGTGAGCATAAGGAGTAGAATCAAGAATTATGTCACTAAATTAGCAAGTTTTCTTAAAATACTAATTTCCATATGAAGACATCGAGCGCTACACACTTTAAGCACATATGAGAGGCAAAAAGGATTGTCTGAATAAAGAAGTGTAGAGGAAGAACTGAAATGGCTCAAAATGGCAACAGGATGTGCATACATTGCTTTGTACTTTGAGGGATAGCAAGTAAAAGAGAAATAAGTCACTGTAACACTAAAGGTTAAATGCACTCAGGCATATCTTTTCAAAGTATATGTTGTCATGTCGATTACAATAAAAATAAGTAATGCCATTTTATAGAATTTAAAGGGCTCCTTTAAAGTGGAACTACCACCGCTAAACAACTTGAGCTTAAGTAATTCCCCATCTGGCGACTAGTTGCTTACTAACGCTAGTCGCCAGAATTATTAACTTGTTAAATAGGATTATCCATTCTTCTAGGACTGACAGGCAGGAAGGAGCGCAGATATCTTCTCATAGTGACATCTACCCGCCTGCGCTGTCAGTCCCTTTTGGAGCCGAACGGCTCCTAGCAATGCCTCCTAGAGCCGGCTGGGACTGACAGTGCAGACGTCACTATGGGAAGATGTCTGCGCTCCGTCCTGTCTGTCAGCCCAACAAGAATTGATAATCCTCTTTAACAAGGTAAATAATTCTGGCAACTAGCGCTACTAAGCAGCTAGTTTCCAGATGGGGAATTATTTAAGCTCAAGGTGTTTAGTGGTGGTAGTTCTGCTTTAAGGGCCATTGCTAGAGTCGGAACGATGGAATAGACTGGCTTTTTATATGGCCAGTCTCTACGCAAAACGGATTCCAGCCAATTAGCTGGGATGTGTGTTTACGCACCTACCAGCCAATCAGCTTTTAGTGGAGGGATGACGAAACCCACTAGCAGCTGCGTAAGCATACATAACAGGCAATGGTAGGCTTTAATACATTTTGGGGGCATTTTTATTTTTTTTTTTTTTACATTACTTGCATTGAAGTTTTATTTTATTTTACAGGAAAGATGAAAAAAGATAAGAAAAAAGAACACAGAAGATTGAAGGAGAAGACGGACAGTGTGACAGGTAAGTAACAAAGATCTGGGTGTTAGGCTACTGTTAGAGGTAGTATTGTGGCACTTTACTGTTAGGGGTAGTTTAGGCTGTGTGTGTGGGAGGGTGACTGTGTGTTTGCGCTAACAGTCGGTGCTAGTGTGTCAGGCATCGATCAATAAATTTTTTCCTTTGATTTCCCCATTATTCACGCTATTTAGTGGCGTTTTGGGAACTTAATGCACAAAACAGACTTTTGGCCACAAGTCTTTTTCTGTGGCCCAACTTACTTTTTGGTTTCAGCTGGTAGGGCAGTTGAATTGCTCCACTAGCACATTTTCCTAAGTGGCCGTTAGCCAATATTGCCCTACCGGCCAGGAAGCTTCTAAGTCAGTGGTTCTCAATCTGTTTTTGTTCGGGGCACCCCTAACATATAATTGAGAACATTCGGGGCACCCCTAACATATTTAATGTACTTTATCAAAGGCATAATGAAGGGTACAATAAAAAAAAACAACAATTATTAGGTCTTACAATCCTAATAACAAAACTAAACACATCGTGCTTAACAATTTCTATAAATATTTATTTAAAAGTCCATTTTTGTTCGTCTACATAGAAAACATGGGGCACCCTAAATCGATGTCCATGACACACCAAAGTGCCACAGCACCCTGGTTGAGAATCACTGTTCTAAGTGGTAGAATAAGGCTGCATTCCTCCAGTGTGTACAACAGTGCTAGTGAAATGGATGCAGCCAACAGGTGGGCAATTATTTTGGCCTGAGGGCCATGTCTCTGATCAAATATCTTTTCCAAAGACTGAATTTATATTTCCAAACAGAACAAAGCAGATTGTGTGTGTGTGTGCGCGTGAGTGAGAGAGATGTCAAATTAGTTATATGGCGGTCTGATCACAATGTGGCTTTTTAGACAATTATTTTGACGTTTTTATTTTTTGAATCTCTGCAAATAATGGACTAAAATGGGTGTATTTAATAAGATAAAAATAAAACAGTAGTAAAATATTTTCTGGAAAGCCCTAACATAAGCAAAAAGAGGAAGCCATAGGAAAACATGAACCTAAAAATAAAATATTGCCTGTGACAAAAAAAACATTTCAGGCTTGCACTTATCCCAGTATTTCATAAATATGTATTACAATAAATCCAGTCTGTTGGCTGCACATAACACTACAGTATATATCTGCTTATATATTTTTCACTAACCAGTACTACTTGGTATTTGTATTACAGAAAAGTAAAATATTTTATTTACAACACTTGGGGCCATCGGCACAAACACAAGAGGAAACATTCTGTAGAAAACAAACTGCACCACAGGGGACACAAAAAAAAAAAAAAAAATCACTATTTAAAGCAATGGAGGTTTTAAACTCCTTGAGTGTTAGAGCAGTTTCCCCACACATTATGGGGCAAACTAACTGCATGCTAGAAATCCATTAACCCTTTGAGTGCCAGGGGGTATGCCACATATTGCTTGGCAATGTGTGGCATACCCCTTCTAACACTCAAAGGGTTAAACATTCCCACTGATTTAACCCCTTAGTGACAAGGGCTTTTTGACACTAGAGTACATGATACATTTTGGGCATTTTTGTATGTCTTTGTTCAACTATATTTTTCGTCTAATTCATTTAGTTCACCCACACAAATTAAATACTATTTTTCAAGCAAAAGTAGGGCTTTCTTTTGATACTAAATAAGCACACATATTATACAGATACATACACACGTGTGTGATAAAGGCCTATGTAAGGGCTGAAACGCTGACCTGGCTGAATACTAATTAGTTCTGGGTTAGTAAATCCAAGAGTGCCGTTCATGCTCAACTTCATTATCCATAGACGTTTTGTTTTGAATCGGATAAAGGGAGTGCTTTCCATTTAGCAATTTATGGTGTCTATTTTCACTACCATTCAAATGTTTGGGGTCACTTGTCAGTTAGAAATTGGGGTCCATTAAAATAACATCAAATGGATCAGAAATAAAACGCAGATATTGTTAATGTTGTAAATGGCTATTGTAGCTGGAAATGGGCGATTTGTAATGGAATATCTATATTTGATGGAAATGAAGGATTCTTGGACAAAAGTAAAGTTTGAAGGACAAGTATTAACCATTAACTATTCAGTTAGGATTTTAAATTCATTTTTATTCTCTGTTACTTCACATTAGCCTTTATAGATATGTCCCATTTTAACCCCTTGAGAACCGTTCACGCGTGCTTGCAGCCAGCACTTAACGACCACAGACTATTTTTTTTGCCGATCCAGTTCAGCCCCAAAATCCATGATGGTCCTGGTACGTGAGGGGTCCTTATTGCATGTTGGACCCATAACATTCCAGGACGGTCATGGGTCCTTAAGGGGTTAAAAAACATGTCTTCCATAGCAGAAAGCCTTCCACCCTGCCAGACAAGTATATATACTAGTGATGGACATAACCCTTGGCATCTTACCTTTCTTCACTCTGTACAGCATGGTTAGAGTTTCGTCTGTGGTAAGCGCAGTGACATGCAGATTGTTGACTGTTGGAACTTGGTCAGCTAGAGCGGTTAATTCATGGAAATGGGTGGCAAACAAACAGAAGGCTTGGATTTTAGTTGAAATGTATTCTGAGATGGCCCATGCCAGTCCAAAACCATCATATGTGGAGGTTCCTCTGCCTAGTTCGTCAATGATAATCAGAGAGTTCTCAGTAGAAGATCTGCAATAATAATAATAATAATAATAAAAAAATTATGTAAAACATTTTGCTGGGATTTTCCTGTTAAGTGAAGCAACTCTGGCTGTGTGGAAGATGCTTTATGCAAAATTTATATCAGTTCAAAATATCACAAAGTAATGAAGCTGTTAATGTCACATTACACGTAGAACTGTAGCCAGTGGCTCATTTCTCCCATATAATGTAAAAGAAAAGCTGTTTGGAAACCAGGTGGCAACTAAGTAAATATACATTAAAATAAAATTGTGTGTCTGAAACACTGACCATCTTTCAGTCACTTAAATACCTATCTCAGGACAAAGAATGTAGTAGATGCAAGTGATGCTAATATTATCCTACCTCTGTATAAATCCTTGGTTAGGCCTCATCTAGAATATGGAGTACAGTTTTGGACACTAGTCCTTAAAAAAAGATTGTTGAACTGGAAAAAGTGCAGAGCCAAACTGGGTTTGTTTGCATTAGAGAAGAGACGTCTAAGGGGTGATATGATAACAATTTACAAATACAATCAAGGTGAATACAAAGAACTAGCCAATTATTTACGCAAAGAGCTGAGAGAATGAGAGGACATCCATTAAGACTAGAGGAAAGGCACTTTCCACTAAACAAAGGCAGGGATTTTTTTTTTTACAGTAAGGGTGGTAAAGCTATGGAATACTTTGCCTCTGGATGTTGTACTTGCTTTAAAAAAACAATGGATGCCTATCTAGCACAGAACAATATTGAGAATTATGCCAGATTGCTTCAATGCAGATAGATTGTTGATCCAGGGAACTGACTGCCATTTGGAGTCAGGGAGGAATTGTTTTTTTTATTTTTTTATTTATTTATTTATTTTTTTACACACTTGGGGCTAAATTGGAAATGGCTTCAGTGTTTTTTTTGTTTTGTTTGCCTTCTTCTGCATCAACAGGGGTATTCTGGCATGGGCTGGACTTGATGGATGCATGTCTTTTTTCAACCACATCAACTGTGTTACTATGTAATTTAAACAAGGAGAAACAATGAAGCAAACAGTTCTGAAAAGCAATAATACAATTGTGAGATTGGAGACCCGCTGGCAGAATGCACCACGGAGAAGAGGTTTCTGATAGTTGCACAGCCCAGTGGTCAATAACCCACCTACATGCACTCAATAAGTTAACTGGATAACACGTATTAAGGGACATACAAATTACATTTTTAGGATTCTGTCCATGATTGTTTCTACAAGAATAGCGCAGTTAGAGAAAACCATGTATTTACCATGCAAATAGGGCCCTGTAATCCCAAAAATACAAGTCATGCATTATAGTGCCAAACTGGAGATTTTCATAGACTGGTGCAGTTCTGGGGTAAACTAATTTCATCACATAACATTACAATGAATGAAAACGGTTCTTTCTAATCACTTGAATGCTAGAGAGGCCTCCAATGCATTGCAATGCAATGGAGACCTCTCTAGGATTCAAGGGGTTAAAAAGACTTGTCCCCTATGGTGAAGCTGGTTTACCCCATAGTTGCACTCTTTCGCATTTATACATAAGGCTCCCTTATAATAAGCTAAAGTGTTGAAAATTCCCAGATATGTGGATGGGCTTTAAATCCCTTGATTGCTAGAGATGTCTCAATCACATTGTAAATCAATGTATCAGATACTCCTCTAGCATATAAGGTGTTAAATGCCTCATTTAAATCAACAGGAATTTTTGTGTGTAACACAATAACAAGAGATCTTACAGACATACTCACATTCTGGTCAAGCTCAATAAAGGGAACTCAACATGTCTTAACAATAAAACATTAGCTTACTGCTGACCACTGTGTGGGCCAAAAAATCCTACCAACATCTATGAGTCAGTTCTATGAAG